>CM062813.1:342955718-344318218 GCA_031772625.1 Pinus tabuliformis | reverse complement strand
AATTATTCTAACCAAATTAATACCTGGAAAAATCATTTTCAACATTATGTGCTCCTGTTTATTGACTTCCACAGAGGAATGTTATTGTTGATAACAAAATGGGCCACATCGAGTAAGTATATTTTTGCTCTCCAAATGGATTGAAACCATTAGCTGCTAATGAAAGCCTAAGATTATGAGGTTTTCTTTTAAAATTTGGCCACCTTTCCTCTATATTCCTAAATGTGGATCCATTTGCGGGCATTTGAAGAACACCATGTTCATTTCTATTTGTTACATGGTAATCCATAAGTTTTGATATGTTTTTTCACCTAAACAATTGTCACACACATGGAATTATGGAAATATAATGAAGAATCGTGTGAGGCACCTTTTTTGTTACTTTATCGATTTGATATCTACTCTAATAACATTTTGGGCATTTGTCTTTCGATTCAGGTTCTTTTTAAAAGATAATATCATCATTAGGACATGCACGAATAGATTGATACTCCATTCCCATATCATTCATAATGGCATGTAAATTTTGGTACATACAAGGTAAAACATTTGACGGTGGTAATATAAATTCACCTAACAATATACAACATAAGAAAATATTATTACTAGTTAATGTAATAAACAATATTAATCGTACATATTTCATCCAAACGTTACAAATTAATTAAATGATGATAAATGTATTAATTACATTAAAAATAAAGGAAAATATTATTGTTTTATCATGTATATAATACTAATTGATGTCCCAAAATAAATTACATAACTTAGGATTTGTGTCACATGTAATGACAAACCATTCACCACCTTTAAGTTGACCAACAACAATATAGAAGAGAGAAGAGATGTTTCTGAGCCTTCATAAATAGGTTCAATTACCCTCTCAAGTACATGTTTATCAAAAGCACGACCATCATACTAGTTGACATCATCTTCCATTCCAACATTATTAAATGTCTCCTGGATCAATCTATTTGTCCCATCTTCTTCAATTGTGTTATCAATATCATTATCTTCTTCTATCAGATCATTAGCTTAATCCTCAGTATTTTCTCCATGTTCTTGAACAGCCGCTTGTACTACAACCACCTCTTCATCATCGAGAAATGACCTAAGGAGTTGATTCTATACAATTACAATCAATAAAGTAATATTAGTATATATAGAAAATATCTAAATGTCGATACAAATGTTTACAAATATAATATAGGAAAACAAATACAACAAATACAAGGACAAAGATAACTAATTAGGTGAGAGCGAGAAATAAAGACAACGAATCAAGGATGATGCTTGTGCAATTTATCAAGATATTTAAGAATATGTTGAAAAAATCTAGGAAAGATGTTACTTTTCTTGACATGTAGGAAGAGAGACACTTTCTAAGATATATATATTCACAACCATAATAAAAAACATATTGATATTATTGTGCATTCATCCTTATAATGTCATATTCTTTCTTGATTTCACTTAGAGACCAGATGTTTTAAGAGGATGGATGAGAAACCATGAGCCTAGGTGAGAGCAAGAAACAAATTCAACAAATCAATGTGATCATGAATCTTGTATAATTTATCCAGATGTTTAAGATTATGTTGAAAACAATTAGGAACAATGACCTAACAATCATCAAACCAATTTCATTCCATCACATTTATAAATGCACTCGAAGTACAAGCCTTAAACAATAATACCATTGAATCCAGGCAATACCAATTAAGTTCAAGCAAGAAAAAATCAAGGTGAATACTACAATATTGTTCATAATGGCTTCCATAAGACAAGAGCATGAGAGGGGAAAGGACACAACATGTATTTTATCCCCAACTCCTCTCAAATATTTGATTATAACAAGTGGAGGGTGGATCTTATAGTATATTTTTTAATATGTTTTTAATTTAAAGCATTATTTCTAAAGAGGATGTGGACTTTTAATCTTATATGAAAGGTATTCTCACAATGAAAGTTACTATTAAAATTAGTTGGTGGCTAGAAGGGTCTAGGAATGTACAAGAAGAAGATAAGTCTTTCTTATTCTTTATTGTTTGGACTTGTGTTTGTCTCTAATTATTCTTTCTATACCCTTTTATTCCCAATTTCCTATTTTTTGGATCATTGCTCCTAAATAGGTAGGTCTCATATTGTCTAGGTTAGTTGATCAAAATCAAGGGAAAAACTTTTTTTTTTTATCGAACTGATTAGTTTTATTTTATATTGTATTTTCATCATATGGTTTCACTTATAAAATTTGAAATCAATAACCTATGTATGAAAATTAGATAGGAGCCCCATTTTTCTTTAAGAAAGTGGTAGGGAACCCACCAAAGACATTTTTCATAGGAAACCCATTTTTACTAAGGCACGACGTCAATATCTCCTACAAAAAATTGGGTATTCTTTCTTTTTGACTACTTAGTTGAATATTTGACCAAAATGTCAAAAACTCACTCCTTTGTACTTAGTGGTAAGTGAATTTTAGAGAATAAAAACATTTCACCTACTTCAAAGGACATCCAAAATAGAATGTTCTACCTTGCATGAGTAATAATAAGTAAGATAAATTTGGAGAAAATAACCATTAACGATTTATCAAACATTTCATTAATCTACCATTTTCCTAGAACTATTATAGCTTTAATATTACTTCAGGTTTTCTCAAAATTTACAACAAATGAGACCTTTTACTTATCACAAAAGATACGTTATATAGAGAATTATTTGCTTTTATATATCACTTGGGCTTAAAAGTTCATTGTCGCCTAAAACGTTTTGAAACACCAAGTGCAAGGCTTGTGTCCCATAATTTTTTTCTGAAAAAATGAGAAAGAGTCTCTTTTATGAGTGAAATACATTGTGGTTAGGAACATAACATTTTAATATATTGTGGTTTATAAATTTAATTTTTTTAATAAACCCCATAAATATGGATTAACCACCTAACACATTAACCTCATTCTATTGAGCCCTTAAACCCCTAACCCCTAAGCCATTAACCCTGAACCCCTAAACCCTTAAATAATAACCCCGTATCACTAATCCCATAAACTAATTAACCCCTAATTTGACCTAACCCATTAATCAAACCTAACCATAATAATCAAATAATACTTCTCCACATCAAGATGACAACATAGGTCAAATATCTCCCAAAAGAATTTAAACATTTACAATAGAAAGACAATATAATTTATAATACAAAGGCATACAATCTAAAATACATATACATATAAATATTTACAAAAGAAATCTACAATACAAAGACATATAATGAATAACTTACTAATGGATGATATTCATGACCGCCTTCACCGTGGCCATAGTCTCTACAATGCCTTTTAGTTTTTTCTATTAAAAGCCTCCTTATATTCAATCCCTTGCAACTTGTACAGGGTAAATAGCAATTTTGATCCTCCAAATCCCCTGATGTCAATCCCACATCTCCTTGGCCTCCTTGAGGAATGTTATGTGACATTTTTCCTCACCAAACTTTTAGTGATGATTTTCTTCAAAAATTAACCTCAAAATAGGCCTACAACCTTTCAAAACAATCCTACTAGTGCTTCAACATATGTTGAAGTTATATTATAGCCAGTATGTTGAAGTTATATAATATTTGGGATATATATATAAATTTATATATATAAGTTATATTTTAATTATATAATATTATATTAATAAATATATTATTAATATGAATATAGCCTAATCATATATTAACAATATTATATATAATATTAATATTAATCTTATATTTATAATAATTAGTTAAACTCAATATAAAGTGGTCCCAAATTAGACATTGTCTAAAGGAAAGAAGCCATTAATGGTGGAATTGGTCTTTATACAACAATTCCCTGACATTTATTTGATGTTGGACCAAACATTAGATATTAAATGGTACAATAAGTCTCGTCAAATATTTTACAACCATCGGGATTTAAGAAACAAAAAATAAAACATATAACTTCCGATAGTTTTTCCAAATTTATCTCTTTCATTGGATTTCATGGTCAAATTTTCATCCATGTCTATTATTGACCCTTTATGGTGTCTGTAGTCATATTGATATCTACTGTGTGAGATATCTGCATTGTATCATGACTAGTACTTGACGACATGAATCCGCAATATATTGTGTGGGTGGTCATGCTCTATTATTTTAGTATCATGCATAGGTATGCCTACCTCAGGGATGTACTTCATATGCATATGACTATGATTTTTGCATCCCTCTACAATTTTTGCATCTATAGTCCCCTCCCTCTTCCTAGCTCACTGAGATTATTGCAAAATATTTTGGCCATCAATTTCTCTATTGACCTCATACATTAAGGGTAATCTATTATATCTCAAGAAGTCATCACCCTTGGGTTCATTAGAGAAGAACATCATATTGAAGACTGCAATGAAGAAATTGGTCCATGGAAACTTCATAAAAACTTATTTTTTCACCTTCAACGCACCTAAAAAACTAGAAGACAATGTTTTAAGGCCAAACAATGCTTCTCGTGAATTTACATGGAGAATTAAAGGGCTCAACAACTCCCTAATTACTCAACAAAAGAGAGTTGAAGTGGCAGTGCAAATAGATAAGAGAAAATGGGGCACATGTTAATCATCTTTTTAGGATAAGGATGAAAGGACCATATTAAACATGGTCAACAAAGTGTCTAGATGCAACGTGATCTGTTAGGTCCCTATACTACTAGTGTAACCCCTTATTGTTATTAGTGAAACCCCCTTATTGTATTATTGTGCCCATATAGTGCCCATGTTGTTATCATTATGCCCCATAGAAGACCACTATTGTTATTGTTGTGCCCCTACAATATTATTGTTATGTAGACTTTGATTGTATTGGGACCCCTTAGACTCCTATATATAGAAAGGAGGCCTTGTCATTTGTACCATCCAAGAATTGTTCATTTGTGTAATGTAAAGGAGGTTTCCCCCTCGAAGAGGCTGATTTTTTAGTCGTTGATCTGCTTTTTCTATCTTTTTGTGAACTGGTTTCATAACAATTGGTATCAAAGCTTTGGATTCTAGGGTTTCACTGCTCCAAACAGGTCATCGTGGAATTTTCACTATAACTTTTTCTCTACGAAATTTTCAGAAGCTAAAATAAAAGCCCATTTGAGCCGAAATCATTTTGAACCTCAGATCTGAATTTCAGATCTTGTCTCGCTATATTTTAAGAGATATGATCTGAGGAAGGTAGGGTTGTTGTAGGCTCTAGAATTCCATATCAAACAGGTCATCGTGGATTTTTCGCTATCATTTTGTGTCTACAAAGTTTCCAACTCTAAAATTAAAACCCATTTGAGCTAAAATCTTGGTGAAGCTTGGGTCAAATTTCAAATCTTGTTTCGCTATATTTTCAGAGATATGGTCCAAGACATTTAGGGTTTTTGCAGGCTCCCGAATTACATCCCAAATAGGTGACCTAAAATTGTGATAACTTTCTCTTTGAGCATCAGTTTGAAATTGTGTAAGAAGTTACAGAAATAGGATGGACTGTAATTCTCTTTGTATCATTGTCAGGTCTGAGGGTTGAAACAGTGACATGTGGCACTTCGTACAAGTTTTCTCTAGTGAAAAACATATATACTCAGGTCATCTTGGGAGATTGGGCATAACTTTTTCTTGGAGAATCCAATTTTCATCAAACTTGTGGCATTGGAAGGAGGACACAGAGGGATACCACATGTCACAATTCCAAACCTTGGAGATCCAAAATTTCAAAGATACAACAGATTCAAGATCAAGATCCGAAAAGAAAGAAAAAGAATGACTCAAATCGTGAAAATAGAAACACCTAGTAATCAAAATTGGATGGATGATTTGAAGAATGTGATCGAAGGTAAGATAAATAGTTTTATCTATGCCATGAAAGCTGATATCGATGGTATGGAAGCATATTGGAAGAAAGGCATGGAATATTTGAAGAAAGACATGGAAGGTTTGAAAGAAGGTGGGACAAAGTTGCTACAATAAAGGCCTCCTAATGGTGAAAAGGTAGTAGAGGAAACTCATGATGAGAACAAAAGTAATGTTAATCATGATTTCATAGAATCTAATGTTAGATTGAAGACATAGCATATTCCAAAGATAGATATGAGGAAGTTTGATGGCAAGGATCCCATAACATGGATACTACAGATGGAGAAATATTTTGATCTACATAATGTGAAAAACACACAAAAGGTACGTATTTGCATCTTTATATTTAGAACCAAATTAGTTTGTATAGTATAGAGGGATTTATTCTCATAAACAACTTGTCGTCTGGTCAATTTTCATGGAGGAAATGATAACACATTATGACGATACAAAGAACAACACCTTCTTTAGACAATTGATAAATATCAAACAAAAGGGTTCAATGGTAGAGCACATCAAGGACTTCCAAAAATTGAATATAAGGGTAAATGATATTCCAGAGAAGCATAGGATTGAAGTCTTCATTGTTACTTTAAATGATAACATCCAAAATGAGGTTCGCCTTTGGGAACCTAATTCATTGGAGAAGGCATACAAGTTGGCATGAAAAATTGAAAGAAAAATTATGGCAACAAGGAAGCCTACCACTCATAACTATAAAGATGGAACTGTCGTTGCTCCTAGCCTTTCACCACCTACAAGGTTGACACCAAAACAATTGAAAGAAAAAAAAAAAAAGGGCTTTGTTACAATTGTGATAGAAAATACACTAAACGTCATAAGTGTGCTAAGAAGAAATTAATTTACACATATGGGGAAGATGAAAAATCAAAGGAACAAGAAACATCAAAAGAAGAGGATATACACCAAGAACCAATCCCAGAGAAAGAAGAAATGAATCTGGCCATATCTTGTAATACATTGACAGGAATTATCACTCCTCAAACACTCAATATAGAAGGGAATATCAAGAAGAAAAAGGTAATCGTGTTCATTGATTCGCATAGTATCCATAATTTTATTCATTGTAAGATGGCCAAGGAATTGAATTGCTTCCTATATCCAACACCATAGTGTCAAGTAATGGTTTCAAATGGAGGAACCATAAATTTCTCTGGAAAGTGCCATTATCAAGCTATCTATTAGAGAATATGTCGTGAATAGTCCAATGCTTTCCATTCCAATGGGTGGTGTAGATGTTGTACTAGGAGTCCAATGGATACAATCTTTGGGTACGATAGCTTTCAATTTTCAAGAACTTTTCTTGAAATTCTTTTGGGAAGGAAAGGAAGTTGAATTAAGGGGTATCGCAAGGAAACCGGGAAAGATAATCATCTCTAATGGCATGAAAATGATTCTAAATAAAGAACAACGGGGCATAATTACACAATTATGTTCACTAGAGGTTCCCACATCGAAATCATCTATTTCTCAAGATCTCCAAAACATTTTGGACAATCATTCCAAGGTATTTGAGACTCCCAAAGGCCTCCCACCTATTCGTGATCATGATTATGCTATTCATTTGATTCCAGGAAGTGTTCCCCAAACACTAGGCCTTACAGATATTCGTATGCCCAAAAGAGTGAAATTGAACGTATGGTTGTAGAAATGCTAGAGGTTGGTATAATTCAACCTAGTCAAAGTTCTTTCTCTGCTCCAGTGGTATTGGTACACAAGAAGGATGGATCATGGTGCATTCAATCTTACTATTAAAGATAAATTTCTCATACCTCTCATTGATGAATTACATGGAGAAATTTACTTTACCAATTCAGATCTTTGTTCAAGATATCATCAAATCAAAATGAAGACTAAAGACATTCCAAAAACAACATTTAGAACTCATGAGGGTCATTATGAATTTTTGGTCATGCCTTTTGGCCTTACCAATGCACCTTCTATATTTCAAGGTTTGATGAATTCCATTTGCAAACCCTTCCTTAGAAAATTTGTGTTAGTATTTTTGATGATATACTAATCTACAACAAGTCTTGGAAGGATCATGTTCAACATGTTGATAGGGTGCTCAAACTATAGGAGAAGAAACAATTATATGCAAATATCTTCAAATGTTTCTTTTGAGTATAAGAGGTGGAATATTTAGGTACCCAGTTAGCTCATAGCTCATCTTATAATCCTCAATCTCATGGGCAAACTGAGATAGTGAACAAATTTTTGGAAGGATATCTTCATTTATTTGTATCTGATAAATAGAAACAATGGGTCAAGTGGTTTCCTCTGGCGGAATGGTGGTATAACACTTCCATACTACAGCAAAAATGACCCCATTTATCCCACTTTATGGATATCATCCACTGTCCATCACATCATCTTTAAAAGAAAATTCTAAGTTTCAAGCAGTGGAATATCACATAGAGCATCAACAACAAGTTCTTAAACTCTTAATGGATAACCTCACTTTGGCACAAAATAGAATGAAACAACAGGCAAATCAACATCGCAGTGAAATAAGTTTTGATGTAGGTGACTGGGTATTTCTACAACTACAACCATACAAACAAATGTCCCTCATGCATGCTAAGAAGGATAATAAATTATCACCAAAGTACTATGGTCCTTACAAGGTGTTGTAAAATAATGGTACTATGGCCTATAAATTGGAGCTTCCTACATCTTCCCGAGTGCCCCAATTTTCCATGTTTCATGCTTAAACAAGGTTATAGGTGAAAAGCTCCTGTCATATGGAAAGAGTCGTTAGTGCGGACACAACTGACCTCCCTAGAATCCTAAGACTTTCTAGTGACAAACAAGACAAATAAGAGCAATCCTTCACTAAATATGCCTTTACAATATGAGAAATCAAGTGTTTAGATCCTACCTGTAACCCAACGCTGTTGTAGTAGTCCAGCTTCGTTGATCCGGATGAGCTCCTCCTTCCCTTCGAAACCTGCATTCACTAACAATCAAACGATTAAATAGCACCTGAATATCACATAAAATAAAACATATTTAACATATAGACCAAGGAGTATATGAAACAACTCATAAATAACAAATTGTTAAGAAGAATGGACTAATTTGTATTAAAAGGTAACAAAAGGAACCATTACAACCTGAGCCTTGGTGTTGTGCAGGTCCTTCCCAGGGTCCACAAGAGTTCTCCTTTACTCTGATCAGCTCACCCACTTCCAAATGAAACAAGTAAAGATGGTAATCTCTCCTCACAAGCTTCTACAAGGAAGTCCTAATTCCAGCAGCATCTACCCTTAGGAATGTTCAGCTTTCAACCTCCCCTCCCTTTGGCCCAATGCCTGTATTTATAGTGCTCTAGAGGAAGTTATTTAGGTCCACCATCAATGGGATAAGCCCCTCTTTGGATGGGATAGCTCCCCTCTTGATGGGATAAGTTCCTCTTTGGTAGGGATACATGAACCATCTGGAGGCGCTTCATACACGTCAAACAAGCTTCTAGAATGCTCTAGAAATGACCACAAGTAAATTTTTTGGAGTGAAACTTGCGCCTTTTGACCTTTACAGGAGTACGCACCCACCCCTTTACATACAGAGCGTACAAGTACGCAGGTATTGTGAACTTGGGTTGCGTACACGCAGGTAAGGCTAAGAGAAACTGCGTACCAGAGATAATTGACTTTAAATGACTTTTCTCTCTTTCTTGAAGTTTGACATGAAGAGCAGAGGCATGAGGCTTGCCAAGAAGGATAGTATGACAGTGGATGGAGCCATACTAACTGCAAATAGTCATGGTGACATTTTTTAGTGTAACAGATTGCCCCCTAAAGTGCGATGCATGTAGTAGATTAGGGTTTTTATATGATCTAGGAAGGGTGAAGTACTTTATCATTTCAAGGAGTATCTTGCGGAGAGCCTGGTCAGAACCTGCAAATATTCAACACAAAATACATATATAAGATGATATCATCGCTGAGGTAGGCATTCCCATACTCAGATTGACAACTTTAACTAACAATCTAACTACTGCTCTGATACAAGAATGATTTTGCAGTACATTACAATCATAGACTTTTGTAGACACAGTATGGACGCAACCATCTGTTTATGATTAGTCTACTATATAATGAATACAAAACTCCTCGCAGCCTGGATGGTGGAAACTAGATCCAGGGTCTTCATCTCTACTTCCTGAATTGGTACGATTCTATCCATGCGAATAAATGAGTTGATGTCGAACATGGTAGAAACCACTTCATTACCAGTCGATGATGTAAATTGTTAACAAGTGTGAGAGAGACCACCAGTGATGTCAATGGTTCTCAAAGTACCCAGTACAATCCATGAAATGTGAATGAATGGGTTGATGTCGAACACGTCACGGAATCCTTTGATCGAAAGTCAATGATGTAAACTGTCGTCAAAGGCGAGAAACCTGCCATTGATGCATGCAGACTTCAAGTTACTGACGGTTTCTAAGTCATCTTTCTAGATAATGTGCTGATGTCGATAGAAAGCGACCCGTTGCAGGCAAGCCCACAACACGAAATCGTTGTTCAAGTTGAAGAAATGTTGCTGTAAGGACTGACTCAGGGATGGTCAAAATGGATGACAAGTATTTTGCATATGAATGGTTTATTTGTAGAGACCTCTTGAACACATAACGACACGACAGATGGCTTGGTGACGATTGACCCAAAGTTAATACCCAGAAACGGTTGAAAATTTTCAAAGTGGTTTGATCAACTTTAAGACAAAGGATTTCCCAACCCAGGTGAATGAAATGTGTCATGTTCAAGAGCGGTGATAAGGTTCTTCTGTAACAAAGGATAACAAATAGGTTCATTCTTCTCTCTTTTCCCCCACCATTTCTGGCAAGTACCTCTTTATTTTTTACAAGCTTGAGGAGGATAACATATGCCTGATTATAAGCTCATCCTTCGGATGAGTCCATCTTAGTTTAGATTCGGACCCTAAGAAGGAGTGGTCCATTCCTGTTTGTAATCGAACAGGTCCTTTACTGTGAAATTTTAACGAGTCCAGTATAGGAGAAACTCGGCGTTTTTCAATTTTAGAGAGTCTGAAAAAACTAAAGAAGACTCCAAGGTGAACTTTTTCGTAAATTTGTGTCTCCCAAGCCTGAAAAAGTATAAAATAATACCTGAGAGAACCGCTTGATCTTGCGATCAAGGAGTACTTTCATGATTAATGCCTTTGACCTGAAAAGTAAAAAGCGATCAGAGGCATGTCGTTTTATTTCCAGTATCGAATTTGAAACGACAAAAATCCGACAATCTTTTCTTGTTTTTACGGTCAGAAAAGGGCTATAAGAGGACCGTCTTTTAATTCCATTTTAACGAGTGTAAAAGAAACGCTCGGCAATCTTTTCATGTTTTAGGAGTCAGAAAAGGGCTTAAAAGATGACTCTGATGTCTTGGTTCGTGAAAAATGATGATTTTACCCTAAAGTCCTTTTTTCCTGCACAAAAACAACACATTACTCATACCTGTTTAAGATGGGCAAAAATACATTGAAAAATATCCTTTCATGGTGAAAAATAAACAAACTTAGCATTCATTTATCCAAAAAACCTATAAAAAGACTTTTTACTATGTCATTTTTACCATTTTACTGTTGAGGGTGAGAAAAGGGCTTTTGACAAGAAACTTCCCTTGGACTTTGCGGAGAATCCGACCGTCGGAATCGAGCGCCGTCTCTTTCAGGTATTTCACAACATCCTCCTCTTCAATTTCATCCGTTTAGAATTCCATTTTAAGTTTTGGTTTGATTTTTTGGAGGGTTTGGGGTTTTAGGGTCCACTTTTCGTATATGGGAAAATGGTTGGAGTACGCAGCCCACCTTCAGAACAGCTGCGTACCCACGCTCTGTTTTCTGAACGCGGGGTGCATACTCCGCGCAAAGCGGATTTTCAAAACCCAAACTCAAAACCTAACCATCAAAATTTGATTTAATGAATTCTAATCAATGTTTTTTGGTGTGTAGATTGCCCACCATGCTAGATTGGCGTGAAAGAGAACACGAAGATGTCGATTTGGCCGCAATAGGTCATCAACCTTCCATTGATGCTTTAAAGGCATGCGGTCTCTACAAGTACTGGGCCATACCTGGCATGAGGGCCCAGGTGCCATTCTTAGAGTGGCTGGTTGAAAGGTGGAATATTCAGGATCAATGTTTTTACATCGGAGAACACCAGCTCGAGATAGAGCCCTCCGACATATATTTTCTCACTGGCTTGCCTAATAGGGGCGAGCAACTGTCTCTATTCGGGACTAGGCCGGGTGGCCAATCCCTTGCTAGTCTCCGGCTAGAGTGGTGCAACAATCAAAACTAGGAGAAGGGGATAGAAATAAAATACATATCCCGACCTGAACTTATGGTAATTGCCTTTACAGTTACCAGACTTTGCGGTGCTTCCGCTTTGCACATAGCCACTGGTTCCCAAATGCGAATGGCTATAGATTGCTTTCGAGGCACCATTTTCAACTGGTGCGATGCTGTGTTGGCCAATATGAAGGGCCAACTGACTAGGGCAAAGAACGGACAATTGAATACCTTTGGATATGGGCCTTTAGTTGTGAGCTTTGCCCTAGAGAGAGTTCCAATGCTGATCCCCCAGCATCTTACTGTTCCAGTTGGGCCTCCTCGGGAGCCAAAGTTGACGCGGTGGGTTTCGGTAATGGCCCGGCATCCTGATGAGGGAGCGGGAGTTGTCTGATTTCCTGCGGGTTACTTTCACTGGTTGGAGGACCAGGTCTTTGCGATTCAGGATTTTCCTTATGCCGGAGTAGATTTTCGCAATGATCCGGACATGGTTCTTCCACAGGGAGAACAATGGGACGACAGAGGTACTTCATTTTTCAAAAGTTTTTAAATTATCTATTTTTTTGTTTTTTATATATCGTCTCAAAACTGACAGTGACAAATTTTCAAAATGCAGATGTAGGCCCACGGCGCCCAGCCAATCTCCGGGCTTTTGAGATAAGAGTACCAGTTGCACCGGCACCAGCCCCACAGGATGCGTCCGTAGAGACCTTAGCCGAGCTGGAACAGGACCTAGAGCGTCTCACAGCGGACATACCATAGACAACTATAGACGATATTCCTATCCGACTTCAGCGCTATGTGGTCGCAGTCCCAGGACCTTTCAGGAGGTTCCTGTGTAGGGTAGCGCGGGCAGTGGTCTCATATAGAGAGCACCACCAGTGATTGGCTAGTCACTTTTTGTAGACACATGTGACATTTTTGGTTTTTTGTACTTATCATTTTTGTCGATCATAAGGTGTTTTTCAACCTATGATCGAAGACGATGTATATTTTTTGACACACTCCTATCTATATATATATCATTATTACCGGCTTATTTTGTTAAACATGTGTGATGAAATGTTTATAAATTTATATTTATGATTGTTACAAATGTCTATTTAACATTCGAGACGCCATTGCATCTACTAATGTATTTAAAGACCTTGGAATATGCTGATATTCAATGTAATCAAATTCACGTTCCAAGAGATGCACCCTCAAAAACAATCTTAATAACACTGGATTTCTAATGGCATAGACTCTATTAAGCTGTAGTACAACGAGTTCAGAATCTAACCTCACTATCAAACTCCGAATCCCAAATGAAATAGATTCAGATAATAATTCAATCACTGCACTGTATTCTGCAATGTTGTTTGTTGTTTGACCGAGGCTCACCCCATGCATAGAAACTAACTCGTCAGAGGGCGAATAGATAACCCAAGCTGCGGAAGAGATATTCCGTGTACTACGACAAGCACCATCAGCAAATCCAATGTACGTTTGGAGAGGCGTCGACATCTGCAATATCAAGAGTAAAACCAAGATAAGCCAGAATAACGACGAAAAACACACTCTCTAAGCTAAGCACACTGTCTAAACTAACAAAACACACCAGCTAGAAAGAAAAATTAAGCTAACTAACCTAACTGAATCTCCATACCCACCATTTAATCATAATACCTCTTTAGGTAAAGTCCATTTCTAGGCTTACCCAAAGAGTCCCCATCAAAATCTACCAGCTCATAGGCCCCTTTTGCTAGCTTTCGCTTGACAATGTAGGGCCCATGCCACATGGGAACGAATTTTCCAGCACCTAATTTATCGTTAGCTTGATCATATAATAGCACTAGGTCTCCTTCCGAAAAATTACGAGGGGTCACGTTACGATCATACTGAGCTTTCATCCTTTTTGCGTGAGTCTCGATTGCCAATGCAGTGTCACGTCGAGTCTCATCTAATTTGGCTAAGTATAACAGACGCTTCTCCTCTTCGGACGTAGCTGGGAGTAATTTGATAGCCATTTGAAGTGATGGGATTTCGCATTCAATGGGCAACACTGCTTCCAAACCATAAACTAGTTGGAAAGGAGTGAACCCTGTTGATGTTTTCACTGAGGTTCGGTACGCCCAAAGCGCTGAAAATAACATGTTGTGCCAATTCGACCGATGAATGCCAATGATTTGTCGGATCATGATAACTAGAACTTTGTTGATGGACTCAACCAAACCGTTTGCTTGGGGATTATAAGGAGTAGAACTACCATGACGCAAACCAAGCTGGCTTGTAAGTTCTGTCATCATAATGTTTCGAAAATGGCGCCCATGGTCAGTGATTATCGCTTGTGGGACACCAAACCTAGAAATAATATGATTGAATACAAAAATCGCAGCTGTCTTGCCATCTGCCTCGAATGTAGGCATCGCCTCGACCCACTTAGTAAAATAATCAACTGCAAGGATGATATACGCATGCCCCCCGGCCGAGTGAGGGTTACATGTAATAAAATTGATACCCCATTTAGCAAAAGGACCGACGGCAATTATAGGGTGGAGAGGAGCAGGTGGTGTGCGCATCTTGCGATCAAACACTTGACAGTTGTGGCATTTTCGGACCGCAATGATACAATCTTTAAACATGGATGGCCAGAAATAGCCAGCACGCAACACCTTCTGAGCTGTGGCATACCCAGACATATGACCGCCACACGCTCCAAAGTGACAGTCATTCAAAACCCTCTCAGCTTCCTCATGAGTTAAGCAACGACGAAAAACCAAGTCCGCCCCACGACGATAAAGAGTATCTCCAATAATTTTGTACTGTTGGGACTGGAATCGAATTTTCCGACGTTCCGACTTTGAAGCTTCGGGCCGAAAGGATTGGGTTTGGAGATAGACGATTATATCCCCATACCACGGATCTAAAGTGCTGATGAGAAACAGAGATTCGTCCGCAATAGGTTCCTCTGCCACAGTTTCCGTGTCAGCACGCGGGAAGTCACACATCAATTCCGCAAAAACTAAAGATTTCTTAGACTTAGATTTTTCAAACTCCAAGTCGAACTCTTGCAAGATAACAATCCATTTAGAGTACTTGCCCCCTAGCAATTGTTTAGTCAAAATATAAATCATAGGGTTGCAATCCGAAATGACTGTAGTTTTACGGAGAAGAATGTAGTGACGAAAACGTAGGACAGCCTGAACAGCTGCCAGGGCCAATTTCTCCACATGCGAATATTTTAGCTCAGTGGGATTTAACGTCCTACTAAGATAATATATCACATGTTCCGTTCCGAATTCGTCTTCCTGAACTAAGACCATTCCAATGGTGGAGTGGGATCCGGCGAGATACAAAAAGTAGTCCTGGTTGTAGTTGGGAGGATGCAGCAACGGTGCATGGGTCAACGCGTGCTTAAGTGCATCAAAAGATTTCTGAGCTATCTCATCCCAAGAGAATTGAGCGTTTTGCTTCAACAACCGGGTGAAACCCTTTGTAACCTCGGCGTAGTTAGGAATGAATCGACGTAAAAAGTTTGCTTTCCCCTGCAAACTTTGGAGTTGGCGCAAACTCGAAGGAGGAGGAAATTTGATGATAGCTTCGACCTTCGAGGGATCGACGCGGATGCCAGTTTTTGAAACGACAAATCCTAGCAATCGTCCCACTTCTATGCAGAAGACACATTTGTGTGGGTTCAACCGAATTCGATAATGCCGACACCTCATAAAAATAGCGCGTAAGTGAACAAGGTGATCAGCTCGATTTAAAGAATGAGCAGGCAAATCATTGAGATACGGTTGCACAATGTGCTTGATGTCGTGAAACGCGTAAGACATTGCCCGTTGGAAAGTGGCTCCGGCGTTCTTAAGTCCAAAAGGTAATTTGCATTAAGCAAATGTCCCCCAAGGACAAATGAAAGCCGTTTTTGGTTGGTCGGCAGGTAGAATATTGATTTGGTTGTAACCGGAAAAACCGTCCATAAAGGAAAATATTTCACTGCCGGCACAATCATCAATTATTTGATCGATATAGGGCGTGGGATAGTTGTCTTTTGGACAAGCGCGATTTATATCCCTATAGTCGATGCATATTCTTATTGTTCCTTGTTTTTTGTTAACCGGAACAATATTCGATACACAATCCGTTAACGGGATCGGATAAATGAAACCTGCTTTCAACAGCTTCTCGACTTCTGCTTTAATCGCAGCCGCTTTCCTAGGGTGTATCTGACGCAGACGTTGCCGAACGGGTTTAGCGTCCGGGTAGGTCTTGATTTCATGAACAACAATGGAGGGATCAATTCCTGGCATTTCCTCATAGGACCAGGCAAACACGTCGCAGAATTCTTGAAATAGGACCTTGTATGTTTGAATTTCGTCATCTGTACACGAGGCACCTATATGAATGTTCTCAATAATTCCGGTTTTGACTGAAATGTCAATGGCAATAGTTTGGTAAATGTTTCCCAAATTCAACTCTGAATCAGGATGTTTCATGGGATTTTGAGCGTCCTTGACATATTCAGTTGTAAAAATTGATGAAAAATCGTTTTCAAAGTCATCACCCTCAGGTAAAAACGAAGATCTATGATGAAGATCTTCCCATGGTAGATCGTCTACACTTAGGATTTTGCGAAGTTGTTCGTCAGATGACACAACTTCAGGAAACGTTATCCGTTCTGAGGTTGATGTGAAAAGTGATTCCTCACGGACCACATTCATTTGGTCGATTTGGGTTGAACGCGAGTCGGTAAAAGACTGCACGGCTTCATAAGCAATTTCATATGGACTCAAAGGCATGGCATCACCGAATGAGTCTATCTCAGATTCAGATGGGACAATCCAAGGATCATCGTAAATAATAGTGTCTGAAGTAATCATATGAATGAAAGAAAATGAAGGGTCTGCGTTGATTGGAGGGAAAGTAAAAGTTCCCAGTAAACCAGAATCTTTAACTAATCCTACACCAACATCCTTGTAAGGGATAGTCATTTTACCGACATGCTGGATACTCTCTGAAGAGGCTGGGTCAGATGAAAAGTAAGCCAGCTGGTCTATCGTCACGATCTTACCATTGTGTGGAAACTTTATTACTCTGAAGACCGATGACACGACGGCTGTCATAGCGTAAGACCAACTGCGACCCAAAAGAAGGTTGTAGTCTAGAGGAGCATCAACCACCTCCACATCCAGACTAACGGTTTTTCCTTCAACCCCTATAGGAAAATCCTGTAGAATGCCAAACGGATGGAACCCACGGCCATCAAAGGCCTTAAGAATCGTCAGGGATTGGTTTAGTGAAGGAGAACCAAGCGATCTCTAACACTGAATCGACATAATACACGTAGAAGCTCCTTCATCAATTACAGTCCGATGAATTGGCCTGTTGTTTACTATCACTGGGATCTAGAAAGCCATCTGATGAGGGAGACGCGGTGTACTATTTTCTAGATCAAAGATTATCAAATTCAGGTCCTGAATATCAACAGCTCCTATAGCCGACAAGAGTAATTTTCTTTGTGCTGGGCATGATTGCAGCACTTCCAAAGCCGACATTATTGAGGGTGAAACAGCTAAATCCTCAACAATGTTATAATTCTAAGCTGCTCTCGCATGTGGATTGAAAGCAGACTTTCGAAGTATACCCTTGGCGGGCGGTTTGATTACTAAGTCCGGGTTAGGTTTCTCGATCTGCAGTGGATCGGAACCGGGAGCTGAGGTTGATGGATTAGAATGAGAAGATTCTGCTTCTTTGCCATCAACAAGACTCTTACTACCATAATCTTGTGATCGAGTCGCAATCCGTACATGAGACATCATCAATATGGGTTCTTCACTGGCACTCGAGGAAGAACCTATCATTTTACTCTCCTGCTTTGGAAATGGATCTTTCAAAACAGCAGGAGTTGGGGAACCTTTAACGATTTTCAAAACCTCTGCCCGATGAGGGCAATCTCTTGTGAAATGATCTTCTTCACAAATTAAACAAGGATAGCGAGGTTTGTGCTTTTTGTCGTTAGATTCCGAATTCTCTTTTTTCTCCTTTGGAGCCTTGTCTGCTTTATCCTTCTTCTTGCCTTTCTTCTTACCACCGTTTTTTGATTTAGCCGTAGATGACTCTACAGTGTGAATGTCGGCGGTAATTTCAGGAGAAGACTCTCCTGTCGGGGAGTCTGGTAAGGTTATTATTGGAGAAGAATTCTTTGAGGATTTCTTCTTACTTTTAGTATTCACCGTACCAATCATGCCATCAGTAGCATGAGACCCCGAAGGAGCAGCAGCGATTTGATTCGACTTAGGAAGATCTGGGATTTTCTTGTGCAACGTACCCGACTGAGTGTAAACTAAGTCAAGGTACTGGGCTTGAGCAATGACTTGCTCCTCAGTAACTACTCTGGCCTTAGCTACATCTTCAGTAATCTTCGGTAATAATGATTTTACAAACCATTCAGCTAAGATTTGGTCCGGGATAAAAACTTTCACTAAACGTCTTCGACGTCTCCATTCATGGATATGATCGGAAATATAAGTGGACGTCGATTGTTTTAATGAAGTTAATAACTCAGTACCATTATCGTATCTGACCGGCAACTGAAAATGAGTTAGGAACGAGGTAGCTAACTGACTAAAATTGTAAAAATAGGCCCGTGGTAACTCAATGTACCACTTGGCCGCGAGACCAATGAGCGTACGCTGGAAAAGACGTAAACGGATCGAATCATCGGAGATGGAATTTGAGGCACACCAGAGGTGGTAAGTCATCACATGGTTTGACGGATCCTCTCCAGACTTACCTTCGAACTTGGGTATATCACTGGGCAACTTATTAGGCATTGGTGGCCAAAACGGAAGATAATTGATTGGATCGTTCGTTAGGCGCGTCAAGTCGGGTAAATCCAAAGTTGCGATAAATGGTAATTGCCGGTTAGGATCTCTAAAACTCTAGGTCACAATACCAGTTCCAGGAGGAGGATATCCAGGATAACTAGGAATAGGAATCGCGTTCGGGATATTGTATCCTCCTGGAAAACCAGGATTAACCGGACCGTACTGGGATTGTTGAGGTTGTTGATAAGTGTACCCAGGATACGGTTGATACTGGTAAACCGGTTGTTGGACAGCAGGACCGAATTGGTACTGTCCCTGGTACTGTTGATAGGTAAATTGAGGTAGACTTGTTACAACAGTACTTAAACCAGGCTGCCCTACAGGCATCTCGACCGTGGTTTGAATCGTAGATCCGGACAACGGTAAAGATGCCTGAGGAGTGGTTGCAGAGACAGTAGAAACCGGAGCTGTCGATACTCCAGAAGTAAGTGTGGTAGATGTTGCGGTAGTTGCAGCAGTCGTTTGAGATGGAGTACTAGGTGCAATTGGCGGCTGAGTAACTACTGAAGTTACAGAAATTTGAATATTTGACTGGACAGGTTGCGGTTGCTAAGGTGAACCAGAAACTACGTGTTGTCCAGTGTGAGGTAACAACTGTATACTTGGCTGCAACACCTGTTGACCTTGTGATGGATCCCACACTATCATTCCGGGGTATTGACCCGTAACAGGTTGAGGATACTGAGATCCGTAACCAGGTTGAGGGTAAGATTGATAATTGACAGGTACATTTCCCATACTTTGAACATAAGCTTGACCTTGAGGTGGTTGATAACCTTGACTCGAGTATTGACCTTGAGGTTGATAACCTTGGGGTAAATACTGATACTGGGGTTGACCTTGACCTTGAGGTTGATACCCTTGAGGTAAATACTGATACTGAGGTTGACCTTGGGGTACATATTGAGGCTGGGGTTGACCTTGAGGAATGTATTGTACTATGGGTACATACTGTCCTTGAGGTTGCCCCCCAGACACAATTTGTGTACCTTGAGGTTGTCCCCCAGGCGTTAATTGAGGCTGCCCCCCAGGCGGTAATTGGCCACCTTAAGGTGGAGAACCGGGAACTGAACCTGACATCATGTAAATGTCTCCTACGCCCAATGGTTTATTACCATTGTTTCCAGCTAATAACCCATGTTCAATGGGTTGAGGAGATGCTCCCGCAAAAGTACCAGAAAGTGACTGATACCTGGAGGGAACAGAAGGACCGACGTACAAGAAAGATTCAGGATATTGAGTAAACACGGACGACTGACCAGACATATTTACAGGAGTATAAATACCTCCAGGTGGAAAAGGAGTACGAGGTGGAGAAAAACTTATCCCTGAGTTATCTAAATAATTGGTTAACGAAAGGTACCAAGTAGTACTTCTAGGAGGACTGTAAAAGATAGATTCACGCTCCCTTAGATCAATAGTAGGTTGATCTTCAAGGATAGATACGCCTAATTCTTCCTTTGGAGCAAGTTCTTAAATAGCTATCAAACCAGCAGGAAGATTTTCGGTGATGACTCTTTCTACCCTAGGTGAATCAGGTGCACTAGAAGTTGGAGTAACAGGTTCAGATACTTCAGGTTCTTCACCTATATCACTAGTAGATGAAAAACTACCAGCAAGCTCGGAAACTGCAACTGCTTCAGGATTATAACCTGTTTCTAGACCTTTGTAATCTGGATGGACTACCAACGACGATTCTCCTTCTTTAGGTGAACCTACTTTACTGCCACTAGGAGTAACAAGGACCTTTAAACCTTCGTAATGACTCGGGACGTCTTGAGGAGGTTCACCCCGAAGTCTACGGGATTTCCTCAACAATTCGGCCACGGAAACAACCTCAGGAGACTTGCCCCGAAGTCTACGGGACTGTCTCGCTAATTCCGCCACAGTTAAAAATTTTTAACTACTACACACGCAAACAAAGTAAAATCTCAAAGCAAACCACCTAAAGTCTCTAAAGAACCAAACAAATTTGAATCACACGCCTAAAGAATCTAGGGCGTCAAACCAAGCACAAACAGTAGCCTTCCGGACCAAAAACGCTAGTTGGAGATGAAACCCAACATCGCCGGATTCAGTACAGAAGTGGCGGGTGGAACAGTTACCCCGGCAACCTGCTTAATGAATAGACCGGCACAAGTTCCTCCACTTTAACCGTCTCGAGTGAAGTGAACCCCCCGGAAAATCCAAGTGAGTCTAGCCGATGTCTGCTCCAGGTACAGTGGGATCTTCCCTCCACCGTCACCTCGGTAGAATCCTAAAGATAATGGTCACTAAGGTTACCAACAGCAACAAATGCACCTGGGGGAACAATCTACACTCCGACAGCACGCAAGGGCAGAGTATCAAGCTCAATCCCCTTGCCAGCTCCTTGACAATAATCCAAGGTTTACCGACAAGTGACCCCTGGCTCCTCGACAATGGTTAATCCGAGGTTTACCGTTTGTAATACGTGTGTGTCTGGCGTCGTTCCCAACGAGGGAGGATTGATCCCCTCACTGGTTCGGACACGAGCTCGTGCTTCTCCTTTAAGAGGAGCTTTCCCAGAGTACAAATGAAACAATTGGATTTATTCTATCACAAGATAAGCTACTTGTTTGGTTTTGTTGTCTTGGAGAGTTAATTACTCTCCTACTCCAAGACACTAGCCTGATCTAAATTGGTGTTTCAAAGCCCTAGTAAATAAAAGTTACTAAGTTGATTTTACTTTAAGCGTTAATTTTATGGTTTTTCTTAAAGACAAAAGGTAGTGGAGATGAAACTGGTGGTGTGTAGACTCGACTCGCAACCACTACAAAGATGCACCTAAGATGATTTACACTACTTTTCTTTTTCAATGAATCTCCTAGCTAAGAGAGTTGGAAAATGCAAATTTTATAGAAAACAACTTTCTTGGCAAAGACAATCAAAGAAACAATCTCTTTATCTTTTCAAAACACACAACTCATGACCACTAATTACTTCACGAAATTTCCTTTTTCTCCCAAAAGACTACAAATGCTACCAAAGCAAACTTTTTCCAAAAGAATTTTTTGTGTTTTTTCTATATTAATAAAGCATGTAAAACTATTTATCAAACCAAATTTAACAAATCTAATACAATCAAATCAAATTCACTCAAAAGCAAATTAAAAGTAAATTTACCTAAAAGCAAAAAATAATGAGGACAAAAGCCTACAAGGATGATTCCCGGATGTTTTACTCAGTCAAAATGCAACTAAGGATCAGTTCATGCAGAATCATAAACTAATCAAAAAACAAAATCGAAATCTTTTTGTTCTTTTTTCTCAAGAATGAAATTCAAGGTTTTAACAAACAAACTTTTCGAGATTCGCAAAGAGAAGACACAAAGGTAGGTCTCTCACAAGGGTGACTTCTATGACAGGCCCGACTCCTAAGAGGACTGATCAAAACCAAGGAGATCCAAAGTTTGACAACCTCTAACTCCAAAGTCACTACAGGACCAGTTAAAAATCAAACCCTAAGGCAAAATCCCTATGAATTCCACCAAAACCCTCGACACTAACGAGACAAGTTCAGGTGAAGATCTCTGACAGTAAACCAATGGATCTGGGCAGTAAAAACAAATTAAAAACAAAATCTAAAGAGCAGAAAGAGGAAAAATGAAATTTTCTCAAATTTGACAGGGGTACGCAGGTGATCTGTTGACACAGGCGCGGGTACGCCCTGTGCACAAAGACGCAGTGCGTACAAGTACGAACTGTGCCTAACTCAGAGGCTGCGTACTACTGGCAAAGCTAAGAAAAATAAAAATATAATTTGACTCTAAGCTAACCCACCCAAATACACAGTTAGACAGCCAAAAATCAGAAAACAAGCGATTTTTCTCAGACCAAAATATCAAATCAAAAAGAACTCAAACACATTCATGGAGTCCCCAGTGGAGTGGCCATTTTGTCATACGGAAAGAGTCGTTAGTGCGGACACAACCGACCTCCCTAGAAGCCTAAGACTTTCTAGTGACAAACAAGACAAATAAGAGCAATCCTTCACTAAATATGCCTTTACAATATGAGAAATCAAGTGTTTAGATCCTACCTGTAACCCAACGCTGTTGTAGTAGTCTAGCTTCGTTGATCCGGATGAGCTCCTCCTTCCCTTCGAAACCTGCATTCACTAACAATCAAACGATTAATAGCACCTGAATATCACATAAAATAAAACATATTTAACATATAGACCAATGAGTATATGAAACAACTCATAAATAACAAATTGTTGAGAAGAATGGACTAATTTGTATTAAAAGGTAACAAAAGGAACCATTACAACCTGAGCCTTGGTGTTGTGCAGGTCCTTCCCAGGGTCCACAAGAGTTCTCCTTTACTCTGATCAGCTCACCCACTTCCAAATGAAACAAGTAAAGATGGTAATCTCTCCTCACAAGCTTCTACAAGGAAGTCCTAATTCCAGCAACATCTACCCTTAGGAATGTTCAGCTTTCAACCTCCCCTCCCTTTGGCCCAATTCCTATATTTATAGTGTTCTAGAGGAAGTTATTCAGGTCCACCGTCAATGGGATAAGCCCCTCTTTGGATGGGATAGCTCCCCTCTTGATGGGATAAGTTCCTCTTTGGTAGGGATACATGAACCATCTGGAGGCGCTTCATACACGTCAAACAAGCTTCTAGAATGCTCTAGAAATGACCACAAGTAACTTTTTTGGAGTGAAACTTGCGCCTTTTGACCTTTACAGGAGTACGCACCCACCCCTTTACATACAGAGCGTACAAGTACGCAGGTATTGTGAACTTGGGTTGCGTACACGCAGGTAAGGCTAAGAGAAACTGCGTACCAGAGATAATTGACTTTAAATGACTTTTCTCTCTTTCTTGAAGTTTGACATGAAGAGCAGAGGCATGAGACTTGCCAAGGAGGATAGTATGACAGTGGATGGAGCCATACTAACTGCAAATAGTCATGGTGACATTTTTTAGTGTAACAACTCCTAGTTCAAACAATATTGTTGGAACTTGACGAGGAAGGAAAAATCATATTGGAACCTGAAGAATTCATGGAAACAAGAACCTGACATCTACGAAATCGATCAATTTTAGAGTATCTCATCAAGTGGAAGAACTTACCCACTGAATATTCCACATGGGAGGATGTGAATTTTATATAGAAGCATCCAGAACTACTCAAATGTTGAGGACAACACTTTTTGAAGGAGAGGGGAATGTTAGGTCGCTATACTACCAGTGTAACCCGTTATTGTATTATTGTGCCCATATAGTGCCCATGTTGTTATCATTATGCCACATAGAAGACCACTATTGTTATTGTTGTGCCCCTACAATATTATTGTTATGTAGGCTCCGATTGTATTGGGACCCCTTAGACTCCTATATATCGAAAGGATGTCTTGTCATTTGTATCATCCAATAATTGTTCATTTTTGTAATGTAAAAGAGGTTTCCCCTCAAAGAGGCTGATTTTTAAGTCATTTGTCTATCTTTTCTATCTTTTTATGAGTTGGTTTCATAACATGACCACTCCTCTAAGCCATATATAAAAGAAATGCCCTTCATGGAACAAAAAAAGAGATAAGTTCATTATAACAAAGTGATGCCGGATTGGAGACTTGTGTACCTCCTTGCAATAAGTTATAGATGTTATTTGCCTTGATAATGAGCTATGGTGAGAGGCGGAACATGGACAAAGGACTATAGAGTAGCCACTTCTGTGTTGTTATGGAATAATATAAATAATCAACTCCTCCTCCATCCCCACCAAAAAAATTTATTTATTTAATGATTAATGTATTTGAATGTGGATTTATTTCACTAATGCTAATGTGTGTTGTAGGAAGATAGATTTCATGAGGTCTGTTGTTTGTGTGTTGGAAACAAATGTAGGGAGATCAAGAGCAAGGATATATGGAGTATCGCTAGTTGGCTTTACCAAACATCTTCCTTTTGAGAAAAAGGTTCACAATATAATCCTTCTTGTTTTTCATTCCTTTCTAGGCATGTGTGAGATAGAGGGGTAAATAGATTGGAGAACTTGTTGTCTATGGTAGGCCTTGGGAAAGCCTACAGGTTTAAATTACCTTTCCACTGCAAGTGAAATTTTGTAAAACACCAAAGTCACCTCCAACTTAAGAAGAGTTGGCATAAATATTCAAATTCTTTGATTAAATCATTGAATAAGAGAGGAGGGGGTCACTCTAAAGAGTATTGATACCATTAAAAAAACTATTACATCTAAATTTAAGAAAAACCATGGTGTGATTAAAAAAATATAGAATAAGAGAAAATTAATAGAGTATAAAAAGTATTTAATTCCGATCTAGAAGACCAAAAATATATCTATGTTATATCTAGCTTAAATAAGAATACCAATATTATTAAAATAGCAATGAACCGTCACAAGCTAGATATTGAAATAAAGTGTTGGACTATTCCTAAAACATCGTGGAATGGAAGAATTTGTCATCCTTGTGATACTAAAATGGTGGAGGATAAAAAACACTTTTTATTAGAATTTCATACTTATACACACATTATATTTCAATTTCAAAACATTATAACAAAATCAATCTTCTTAACATATTAATAAAGTAAAACTATAGAAATTTGGTTTTTTTTTTTTAAATAATCAAATAATTATTTATATTTATTTAAATTAATAAACCAAAAACAAGTATTCTTTTGTATGCAAGCCAACACCATTTATATTATCAGAAATTTACATAAAATACAAGCATGGAAAAACTGGAATAAATAGTGTCTAGGATGAGGTGTTGCCTGCAAAAAAGCATTTATGTCCTAAAGTGAGTGTAAGAGAGACCATCTTCCATGAGAGGGAAACAAGGTGGTCTTAGAGAGTCCAGAGACCAAATTAAAATTGTTTTAGTCCATATAAAAATAGGTATTACTAACACTAAGGAGACATGAACAACAAAACAACATAGAAAACTAGGAAGAAACAAAGGTTGAGAGAGCCTTTCCCATGAATTTAGCGAGCTTGGTTGAGCTAGCATGTTGCTTGGTCATGTTAGGTCTGGTTGTGTTGAGTATGATAACTTTGAGCCTTGTCATGTTGAGCCTAGTATTGTTAGTCAAGTTAGAGGAAGGGGTCATCAAATGATCCATAAACTATCATGTATATTCCACTGGATATCTCATCACAACAGATCTAATAATATTATATGAAAAATATGAAAATTCTGCACTATTTCAGTTTTATTAAATTTCTAGATCTATAGATTTTATTGTAATTAATGCATGAATGCGAATGGAAATTATGCATAAAATAGAGAACAAAAAAATAAAATCTCACACACACACATAAGACACAAGATATTCTTTGGGAAACCCTTTCAGGACAAAACCCAACTGGAAGGTGAGGTCACTCCGCTCTCTTTCTCTATCTAGAAATATGGTTGTAGGTACAAATAAGTATGGCATATGGCCCATGGGCTACAATAGTGAACAAATCCTCTCTGTGTGCTCTACCTCTTATCCCTCTTGACTATTTTTTCTCATTTATGTAACAAATTCACTCGAAATAATGGAATGTCTCTTCCTCCTAGTGGCCCAGTTATAACACAGCTTGATAGCCTACTAGAAGTTAAGTTTGACTACCTCAAATCTTAACCAGAGTTACAATATATACTCTTGTAGATTATTTTGCATCATAGTCACATGGTTGGCCCCTTTTTCCATGAATAATAGGGGCTGATGTAGCATCCTCTCAAACCATGGTGGTGAAAATAGGAAAGTCATCTTCTAAGTGGCATAACTTTTGCATATGGGCTCTAATTAAAGTTCTTTTTACACTATTGGAAATAGTGTAAATCTTTGTGTCTATAATAGCATGAAGAGGCACAATGCTAAAGTGGTAAGGTTTTACCCATAAAAAACGTCATTTTATGCCTCAAAATGCTCCTGGAAGGTTTCATACCCCATTTTTCAAAATTGTGTCCCACTGGTAAAACCAATCCCATGAGATGATTCCTCCACTTTTTCCACTCTAAATGTATCGATATGGATGAAAAACAATATAATGATCCAATCTGGATCACACCTCTCCATTTTGGGAGGCTTTTGGTCCCCAAAAGCTTCTACTAAATGAGGTGAGGAAAGTTTTCCTCCACCTTCTCTCTGGTGTACCATTTAGCTTTGCCTGGATGTTTTCCATTCAACCCGGTCTGCCAAAGGTCATGTTGTCCCTATCTTGTACTTCTGGACCTCTTCTACAAAACTTTATCTTTTTTCAACTCTACCTAATCATCTAGTGCCAAATTCTCCACAGAAGATAGGACTTGTTCCTCTTCCTGATCTAGCACGGAAGGCTCATAGAGTTTCAAATTATGTACATTCACAATTGATAAAATGTGCATATATGGTGTTAAACTGAGCTGATAGGAAATATCACCCACCTTTTCCAGTATCTCAAAGGTACCATACCTTAGAGCCTTGATTTTCTTACCAAGACCCTACAACCTCTCCTTGTTCAACTGTAGACATACTCTATCTCCCACCTTGAACAATTTCTCTGTTCTGTGTTGATCATGTCTAGCCTTATACTTCTCATGTGACTTATGCAGTGTTTCTTATACCTATAGATGGATCTGCCTCATCTTCTCTATAAAATTTTCAGCCCTCAAAGTATCTCCTATAAGATCTTCCCTCACTCCTCCTTGCTACCCATATGCAATATCCAAAGGTGAAGGTGGAAAATATCCAAAACAAGTTTCAAATAGGGGCTTTCCTATCGAAGTGTGAATGTTGTGTTGTAAGACATTGTATGTATACCATATTTTCATTCTAGGTCTTTGAATGCTTATGGTTGTATCCCCTCATAAGTTGCACCAAATTCTTGTTGACTACTTATGTCTTCTCATCTATCTGTGGATGGAATGTTGTATATCTCTTCAACATTGTGTCCATATTCTCCCACAATGTGGTCCAGAATTCACTAAGAAATCTTGTATCCCTATCTGAAATGATGCTTCTTAGTATCCCAAAGAGCACCCAAACCTATCCAAAGAACAAGTTTTTTTCTTCTTTCCCATTGATGGTATTTTTACAAGGAATCAAAACACACATCTTATTGAACCTATCAACTACCACGAATAGGTAGTCATGTCCCTTCGTGGTTTTCAGTAAACCTCCCACAAAGTCCATGGAAATTATTTCCCAAGGACAAGTAAGTATAGGTAATGGATGATATAGACCATGTTTCCTATTGCTAACCCTGTTGGTACAACAAAGAATGTATCCTCTTATGAACCTAGCTAATTCCTCTTACATCTTGGGCCAATTCTCTTACCTCTACAAGTTAGCTATGACCTTCCCTACACCAAAATTCCCTGTAACCTTCGAGGTGCGAGCCTCTCTAATCAGCTGCTATCGCTCATCTTTAGGAACACATAGCTTATCCAACCTGTAGAGTAACCCATCTTAGATATGGTAGTCAAAGGTGTTGTCCCCATCATGCACATGAATCTGACTCTTCAACTATTGATACACCTCCTAGAAGTCCTCATCCTCTAAATATGTCTCTCTAGATGCATCATGGGTGAATGGCTCGATGTGCATGAGTCCCCAAAGTTGTGATGTTTGATGTGAGTGGCCTTGAAAGCATGTCACCCAACTTGTTTGTGCCACCCATATTACACTTGATCACCAAATGAAATTGTTGTAAAAACCCCATCCACTTATATTGTTTGGTCTATTGTAGCTTACTTTGGGCCTACAAGTACTGTAACAATTGGTGATCTATGTGGATTATTGTCTCCTTTCCCATTGGGTAGTTCTTCCACTTCTTCACAGCTTTCACCATGGCCTAGAGCTCATTTTCACAAGTAGGCTAGTTAAGAACTTTCCCATGAAATACTTCAAAATGGTAGCATACAATCCTTCCTCCCTGCATCAAGACAACTCCCAAAGCATACCCACTTGCATATGTCTCCACTTCAAAGGTTCGTTACAAGTTTGGTAATGCCAAAACTAATTCTTGACTAATCTTCTTCTTTAGCTCCTTGAAAGCCTTTTTCTAACCTTTTCCCCACTAGAAACTCTTGCGACTTGCTAATATGGCATGGATCATTACTGCTACTACTAAAAATGAGGCTATGAACTTCCTCTGGTATTGTGATGCCCCAATGAAACTCCTAACCTCAAAAAAATTAGTAGGTACTGATCATTACATGATGGCTTCCATATCAGAAGGATTTATCTTCAGCTCCCCTCCACCGATCACATACTCTGGATATACCAAATATTGTTGTCAAACTCACACTTATTGAGATTTTCTAGCAGTTGGTGCTTCTTCAATCTTTCTAGCACCTGCGTCAAATGTGAAATATGCTCTTCCTAGGTAGAACTATATATCAATATTTCATCCAATTAGGAAATAACAAATGAATCTACAAAAGGGCACAGTACATCATTCACTAATCTCATAAATGTAGTTTGTGCATTACATAGGCCAACTAGCATGACTAACCACTCATACAAACCTTGCATAATTTTGAAAGTTTTCTTTCAAGTATCTTCTTCTTTGAATCGAACCTGGTGATATCCAGAATTCAAGTCCAGCTTGGTGATGTATTTTTCTTATTTCAATTGATCCCACATGTTATCACAAAAAATTTATCATGTAACCATAATTTACTAGATGGATCGAAGTACACCATGTAGGTCCAATTTTACCATAGTAAAATTGTTGTCACTGCAAGAAATTACTTAATAAACCACATTTGTTAAGTCATTTATAATTAAACCCGTGAAGAATAATTAAATAAATCACTATTTATTTAATTATATTCTAGGAATAATTAATTAAACCATTGTTTAATTAATATTTCTTGCCACATTTGACTCAGTTATGAGAAATAAATAGATAAATCATTAATTATCTTATTTTTCTCTAGGAATAATTAATTAATCACTAATGAGTTATTATTCCTTGTCAAGTTTTACTAAATCCCTTAGGAATAATTAAATAAATCATTATTTGTTTATTATTCCTTAACCATATTTCTTGAGATGATAAATAAATCATTTATTTATTTATTATTTACAAATAAAATTTTAAATACCTTTTCCCTCTAAACCAAATTTAATAAAATATTCCAAATGGTTAATTCTAGAATGGGGTTAATAATATTTTAATATTGTTCATTATTTGAGGATAACCTAATATTTTGTTATAAATAGAAGGGTTTTACATTCATTCTTCACTTTCGACTATTTTCATTGTTTCACTGATTGTTGTAGCTTTGATTATTATCACTATCGCTCACCATTTTCTTTTCCATTTGAGTTTTATTAAGCTCGAACATTTTATTTGTTGGGTTTACACATTATACAGGAGAGAGACTCTATAAAAGTTAAAGACATTTGAGGATAGCCAAGAACCCATCCCATAGAGGGGGACTGGTAACATGATTTTTTCCCTTCACAGGTGTTGTTTAATAAAATATATTCTTTATATATATTTGGTTTCCATTGAATTATTGGTATTCCATTTTTTTGTTTAACTATGATTGTGGCATAGATCAGGGCTTTAACAGGTTTTGTTTCTATCATTTGTTGCAGATCTACAATGTTTAGAAGCCATTTTCATTGTTAGGGTTGTTTGTCATCCACAACCTAAAGTGATTTCTTTTCGTACACATTCGAGATGAAAACACTATAACAATTTGGCGATTCCACTGCATTTTTAATTTTGATCTTAAAACCTGGGTGACCTTCATTTTTCAGCTCAAGGCTTTTCTCTTTCAGTCTCTTAATGTTGTTTACTATATTTCTAACCCTAGATCAGTCAAATTTCTAACTTCCGTAAGTTTTCCAGTCTTTTCCGTAGGTCACATGAACCAGCCGCAATAAAGATGACAAATTTTTCTGAGACTTGTTGACCGAGAATCAAGGAGAAAAAATCACACTTTTCTACCCCAAAAGTGCAATCTGGAGGTCCAGAGTGCAATTCCTGGACCAAAAAGTGCAATATCCCAGGTATCAGCTCAGTACCTACGATTTTTAGGGTTTCTTGGATTTTTTTCAATCTGTCCCTGGATTTTTCCAAGAGCTGTCTGTTGGGTTGGTTGACCACTATCCTACCCCACTTAGGTCTTGATCTACTCTAATTTTCTCGTTGAAGTGGAATTTAGCCCCTTAGGGCTTCTATTATGCTTCCACCTTTATAGGAGGAGTTTATCTGAGTAATAAGTCCAAGTTTTTGTAGAGCTTTCAGCCATATTTTCCAGATATGTACCTTCCTATTTCAGATCTTCAAAGATAGGTTGTTTCCATCCAAAGTTTCATCTTGAACCTTGTTTGGTCATTTTCCTTAGGGTGCCACTATTTGCCCTAGGCTTCACACCCATCTCCTTATCTTTTTGCAACGATTTTACTCCCTGGTTTTTTGTTGTTGTTGCACCACTTTCTAGTAGCATAGTGTCATTTGATCCCAGTCACACCGATGCTTAGATATATTGGCCTTTTTCATGTGTTTTCAGTTGATTTCGCCACCAACCAGCACAATGTTTGCAAACCCAGTTTGGGTGGGGTTTAGAAAGTTGATTTGTTGTTCATTTTCTATTTTTAATTTCAGTTTATTTCAGTAATATTTTTCTTTTTTCAAACACGATCTAGGCTTAATTAATAAACACACTTACACACACAAGCACACCTTAAGCAAAGGGCACTTGGTTTACACTGCCAAGCCAAGACTTAATTAATTTATCTCCCCACACAGAGACAAAAACATCTTGTTGATCTCCCTTCACCATTTCTGTGTCACTTGTGTCTTACCACCATTGCACCACCAAGGCATTTGTCGTGGAGACTCTTAGGCCTTCATCCCCAGTTTTTTCTTGGGCATATTACTCCTCCCTATAGGGTTCGAGTTCATAGTCCCTCGAGTCCCCATACTAACTCCTTTTCTGGTTCATCTGATTCCTCATTTGATTCCGAGCCTCCTTCACTGCATACTGTCATCATGTCAAGACCCACTGCAGGTGTAGGAACAGAACCTGGTGTTGGCTCTAGTTCTACGTTCGTGGTCACATCTAGCGGAACTATCTTAGGAGCCATTTTGGAAGCTCCCATGCTACCTTTCATGGTTGGGTTAAGGCTCTCGGATTTTATCCAGTTGATTAATGACCCTATACACAACGATGTTGATTAGCTAGTTGTGGCAACTAAGCTCCCCTTTAACATTCCCAAGTTTGAGGGTAATTCTGGAGAGGACCCCAACATTCACGTCTGCTCCTTCCATATGTTGTGTTCATCCAATTCCATCATCGATGATTTCATTTGTCTTCGGTTGTTCCAACACACACTCACTGGACATGTTGTGAGGTGGTATGTTGACCAACCTGCCACTCTCATTCCATTTTTGCAACTCTTGCTAAAGTGTTCCTCTCATATTTTTAGTTACCTCTCTGATGCGACACTGGTATGGAGCTCTTGACCGAATTCCGTCAATCCTCTACCACCTGTCTTTTCGATCATGTCCAAGAATGGCATAGAAGGAGGAGCCTGTGTCATGCTCTGCCATTCGAAGACTGTGTCTACCTTGATTGGTTCCTTAGAATTGTTTTAGAGCCTATTGCCAAAGATGCCACATCTCATTTTCCTTAGATAGAGGAAGAGGCTCTCCAGACTGCTCTAAGATATGACTTGATTTATGCTCAATCCAGTTATGTCTATATCGTTATACCAGACCTCCCCCATCCTAGTGGTTCCAATGCACCGAGGGAATCTCATGCCGCCCACGGTATTGTTGGAGCTATCTCACATCCTTCACCATATACTCAACAGATTTATGGTTATCCGTAGGGGGCAACCAGTTCCTCTAACCCTTATGCCCCTCCTGCCAGCAACGTGTATTTAGGACAAATCACATCTTATGCATTCACCTAACCACATCAGCAGATGTCAGGGCCAGTTAGAGCTCAACCTATCTACAAGACAGTTGCCCCTTCACCATCTTATACTATGCACCGCCAAGCGCTCCTGCCCCTCAAGAATTAGCGCCACAGCCTCCCATGCATCCTTAGTCCCAGTAGCCACCACCCCCTCAGGTTTAAGTGTTTGCACAACAAAGTGTGACCAATCCCCAAAATTTGAAGAAAAGGAATAAGGGAAAAGGTAATAAGGGTAACCAGGGTAACCAAGGTAATCAACCTAATGAACCCCAGGGGAACCAGCCTAACACTAATAAATAGAAACAAGGAGACCAACCCAAGCAGAACAAGGCTATTCATACGAAAAATCCTTGTGCATGTTGTGGTGTACAAGACCATTATACTCATGAGTGTCCCCTCTTACCCCAGATGCGCCAAATGTGGGAAGCCCAAGCAACTTCTAGAGGTCAACTGCCCATGCAGCAACTGCCTCAGAATCCTACTCCATCTCAATCGTTCGTGCTTCACAAATCCTTTCCCTCAACAAGGATTTGTTTCTACTCAACCTCAGCAAGGTCAATAAGCCCACCTTCCCCAACCTTCTAGTCCTGGTGACTACCACATCCTTATGATGAATTGTGGCGAGGTCAATCCCTCTGATATCAACCTGAAAACTCGGTTGTGTCAATATGATAAGCCATCAACTATGTCTGCCACTGATTCCAAAACAAAAGCATCTACTGAGCCTCTTACGACACCAAATGGTTCGCTACAGATCCCTCAACCTAAAGTTGAGGCAATTCTTAATACCCCATTTGGTTTCTGCTACAGATCCCTCAACCTAAAGTTAAGGTGATTCCTAAGATCCCATTTGGTGTCCGCTACAAATCCCTCAACCTAAATTTGAGGCAATTCCTAAGATCCCCAAGGGACCATTATGCCGTAATGCGACTTCTAACCAAGTTTCCCATACATACAATATAGTAGACGACTTGGTGCTATCCCCTGATTCCATGTCGATGCTGGAAGTACTTCAGTCCTTCCCATCTCAAAAGAAATATCTACTAACTGCTTTGGGCACAGTATTTCCTTTAGATGATTGTTTGATTTTCTTTCCTGTTGATACATTAGAACATCCTCCATTACCTCCATCCGTTTCTTTTTAGATACCAGTCAGAGTTCATAATCTCATCATCTCCCAATGCATTATTAGCAAAGGCACATCCACCTACATGATGTGAGGTACTGTTTGGAAGAAACTCAAGTCACTTGAAATGTCCCCATCCACCATCACTTTTTGTGCTTCGAATGGTCACTACCCCAACCCCTCAAAATGTATTGCAATTGTATGGTGAATCTTACGGCAAGACTGTCTACGTAGACATCGAGGTTATTGATTCCCCTCTAGATTACAACATTCTCTTGGGTTGTAGTTACACTTATGCCATGTCAGCCATTGTGTCTGCATTTTTTCACAAGATGTTATTCCCCCATGAAGGAAAGATCATCACCATCAATCAATTGACATACTACGAGGTGTCATCCTTGACCTCCCTTAAGTCCATTATCTCATCGATTTCTAACAAGAAGTCTTCTACCCCTCTCATCAGTGTTTCACCTAGAGTCTACAAAGATTCCTCATTATTAGGTGCTTTCCTCAGTCCTCCCCCTCCCATCTCTGAGCCTAGCTCTTTGAGTGTTTTCATGTTACAAGCATCACGGGCTTATCAAAAGCAGTCTAGTACATCTAATACGCAAGCATGTTCTATGTACCCCACGGTTACCATCTCAGTCGAGCCATCTGGATCCACCCCCCTAGGACCTCCTCCTGTTGTGGGTGCCTCCCCTTTGTTCCCACCAGAAACTATTCGTCCAAGTCTCAACCATCCAAGAGTTGTTCCTCTAGGACATTACCCTGTAGGACAGATACCTTTCTTGTTTCCTCCTCCAGGAATCTTTTTTGTCCCTTTTATGGCTTCGTTGGTCCTCACTAATATGAATTTGGGGATCCTAGTGTGGTACATTGATCCCCCTGTAAACACTCTACATGGTCAAATAAGACCATATCATGCTTTGACCCTAGTTCAACTGGTCCCTACGACCCCTGTCAATGCTCCAGTTCCACCGCCACCTCAACAAGAACCCACTCTTATTGCGAAAGCATCTGGACATGGGGGAAAATCCAAGAAGAAGGAACCTAAGGACAAGGCTCCCCAAGCACCTCCAACTCCCAGAGATCCAAAGTCAACACCTTCATGCGCTTTGTGTGAGGTTGTTAGGCATGCCACCAATAACTAGCCTGAAATTCCTCATCTCAAACCATTGGTTCATGAAATGTTCCTTGATTCAAATATCCCTAAGGTCCAAGTTACCTTACTGGGACCAGCCAAGAAACTCAAAACATTACGCACAAATCACCCTTGTGCCTTGTGGGATCGTTATGGTCACTATTCCCATTGTTTCCCTCATCTTGACGAATTTGCATGATTTCCTTCAAGCGCTTTGCGAATACGAGGCCACTCGTAGTCGATCGTCTACTCCTCTACCTATAGATTCTGGTACCTGTAGTGTACCAGAACAGGGGGACTCTGGTCCCACCATCGTGATCTCTCCCCCCGATGTCGAGATGACGAACTCTAGGGTTCATATCCTTTACATGTCATCATCCTTGAGTTCCTCACAGACAAACCTTTCGGAGCTTTCTACGTGCACCTCTATCAAACCTTCTTCATTGGAAACCTAGTTCTCAACATCGATAGATTTTCCATCTACTAGCTCGCCATCTACCATTCTAGATGTTGTGTATGTGAACCTTCTTTCTCAGGATGATGCACCAGGTACCTCCGCCGCATCATGTAGTTAGTCTTCCTCCCATCCACCCATATCTGATGAGGACATGATGGAAGCCATGATGGAAGCTATGGGGCATCATTCCCACCTTTGCATACAAGATCAGTCCCCTCCATCACATATGCTTGTAGGTAGTATCCCATGCTTGGGGGCATGATGGTTTTCCACTAGCCATCTTCTCAATTGATTAACATAAGTGTCGGCCTAGATCCCACTGAATCTAGGTATGGTCGATTATCCTCCCATTCCTTGGATAGTTTGTCCTACCAGCCTCTCTGGCAAGCCATATTCACATCGCATATCGTAGAAGTTTGATACTATATCTTCAAATATTCTACTCTATGTCATACCACCTTTACCAAATAGTCCCCATGTTTGACTTAGTGGGTGAGGATGATTCTAGACCTCCTCTAATAGTTCATTCTTGTTTTCCTCTTCCCTTAATTCTTCACGAGGAACCATCATTCCAAGAAGCATTAAGGTCATCTTTAGATAAGTAAGGCCACTTTCCTGAAATTTGTAGATCCTAATTCTGATGGTCAGTTTGTCTGCTATGATCTCCACAAGATTCAAGGCCTTCTCCTCTCAAATTGGAGGGAACACACCCTTTTATAGAAAACCCATAGTTTTTTTCTATCGCACATTGCGACTAGACTGTAGCTTTGTTTGATGAACTATTAACACAATTGGATAGCTCTCACCGAGTACTCTAATGGGTTTCTTTCCATTTTTGGTAATTTGAACACTTCACTAGGAAGCCATTTTTTCCATGAAGCGTCACTTTACTGCCTCTTAAAATCGAATTTCTTCATATGAGTCACTTTTACTTTGGGACCACCTTCCCTTGGCGTTTTTCGTCTCACATGTCGATTTTCATCATAAGAAAACATCATTTTCTCATGTCTTCATGGTTGCCACCGACCCTATTATGTGTGGCAACGTCATCGAGTCACCCTTGTTTAGAGCATCTATGATGAATCACCTTTGCATCTATCGAGTCTGTTTCACATCCCATTATATCATGTAACAGTAATCCATCCATCTTTGCATACCATTAACCCTGTTTCACCCATTTTGGCCTTCAATAATATTGTACCCCATCCCCTCTAGAGTTGAGTCAGTCGCTACCTGGTCAACCATGCACTTTATGCTCTGACAAGGGAAGTTGTTTGTTTGTCCCTCAATCTCATTTTCCCCATTTTCCCTGGTGTCAATCCATCAGTCACATTACTATTTTCCCTCATAACTTAGATGAGGATCCTCATTGCCTCACCTATGACGGGCCCTATTCTGTCAACATCAACAGATCTATTCCAGAAGAAAATCATAGAGGGCAATGTATCTTGGTTCCAGCTTCCACACTTGTTTGGTACCTCGGATCAAGCAAAGGGACTCATCATTTCCCTTTGACTTGATTGTTTCATGTTCATGATTCATACACTTGATGGTCCAGTGATGTAGCAGATTGTACCAATTATTCTCGGGAGTGTGAGATGTTTCAGACCTCATGAGGGGGTGGTCCTTCAGGTAGCCCTCCACCTGCCCGGATGACTTCATATTATGCTATAGCCTCAGATGTAGTTTTGCATATTTGATGAGTTCGATCCTTGCCACTTGCAGTGTTCATAGCATGCACGTCCTCTTCAGGTGATCCATTCCGTTTTGTAGAGTCGATTCCTATTCAGGAGGGCTTCTTTGGTTGTTCTACCCTCCCTCGCACCCATTTTTTTTAGGGAAGGGTCATTATATATCATGTACTCAGATGTTATTGTATTCACTGTTGGCTCATTCTTTTTCCAAGCGCATTATGTATATGGGACACATTGTATTATTTTCTCGCTCATTTATGCCAGCATGTCATTTACCATTCAACATGAATTTTATTGCTCAGTTTCATGTTTCTAGGCGCATAATTATTTTGTACTAAGTTATCTCGGCGAGTATAGGTATGCCTCCCCCACCTCACTGAGATCTGGTACCACAACATAAAAGGAGACTTGCATTGGTCTCGCCCCCTCTGTCACTATCCTCTTTCGCTTCAGCTCCATTGGTCTCTCTCTCTCTCTCTCTCTAACTCCACTTCGTTGTCTAGTGATTGTGTCCTTACAACGTACTTTGGTCATACGTTTTTCTCCTAACACTCATACATTGGGGGGCAATCTATTATCACGAAAAATTGATCATCTAGCCATAATTTACTAGATGGATCGAAGTACACCATGTAGGGCCAATTTTACCATAGTAAAATTGCTTTCGCTGCGAGAAATTACTTAATAAACCACATTTGTTAAGTCATTTATATTTAAACCCATGAAGAATAATTAAATAAATCATTATTTATTTAATTATCTTCTAGGAATAATTAATTAAACCATTGTTTAATTAATATTCCTTGTCACATTTGACCTAGTTATGAGAAATAAATAGATAAATCATTAGTTGTCTTATTTTTCTCTAGGAATAATTAATTAATCACTAATTAGTTATTATTCCTTGTCAAGTTTTACTAAATCCCTTAGGAATAATTAAATAAATCATTATTTGTTTATTATTCCTTAACCATATTTCTTGAGATGATAAATAAATCATTTATTTATTTATTATTTCTAAATAAAAATTTAAATACTTTTTCCCTCCAAACCAAATATAATAAAATATTCCAAATGGTTAATTCTAGAATGGGGTTAAAAATATTTTATTATTGCTCATTATTTGAGGATAACCTAATATTTTGTTATAAATAGAAGGGTTTTACATTTATTCTTCATTTACGATTATTTTCATTGTTGCACTCACTGTTGCAGCTCTGATTATTATCACTGTCGCTCACCATTTTATTTTCCATTTGAGTTCTCATTGAGATCAAACATTTTATTTTCTAGGTTTACACATTATAGAGGAGAGAGACTTTATAAAAGTTGAAGAAATTTGAGGATAGCCAAGAACCCATCCCATAGAGGAGGATTGATAACATTATTTGTTCCCTTCACAGGTGTTTTTTACTAAAATATATTCTTTATATATCTGGTTTCCATTGGAATATTGGAGTTACGTGCGCTTATTTTACTATTCCATTTTGTTGTTTAACTATGATTGTGGCATAGATTAGGGCTTTGTCAAGTTTTGTTTCTATCATTTGCTACAAATCTACAATGTTTAGTATCCATTTTCATTGTTAGGCTTGTTTGTCATCAACAGCCTAAAGTGATTTATTTTCATGCACATTCGAGAAGAAAACACTATAACACTACAGATAATCTATCCTGGGTAAGGGGTATATGTTCTTGAGCATGATTTTGTTCAACACCCTGTAATCTATACACATATGCCAAGTCCAATCCTTTTTTGGCACTATGATGATGGGTGAATTACATGGTGATGTACTTGGTTGAATGACACCTTATTCCAGTAGTTTTTGCAACTATTTCTTCACCTCTCTTGCTTCTATAACAGACTACCTATACAACCCAATATTTGGCAATGGGGAATGTAGCAATAGCTAGATCTCGTGCTCCACTTCTCTCTTAGGTGGTAACCCTTTAGGCCATCAGAACACATCCCTATATGCCTATAATAACTCCTCCAATTGTTTTTAATGTTTGTTACTACACTCCTTTAGGTTTGCCTTGCCTCTTATTGACTCCTCTACATAAAAACTTTCTCTTAAAAACAATAAGACATACTTCTTGCTAGAACTGATAAATTTCTTGGCTTGGTTGGAACTTACCAGTGAAATTTTTTACTTGACTTTATGCATGTTGATGATGAACAAATTTCCATCCTTGAAGATTTAGTACTAGTTGGATCTCCTCACCAATATTTCATCTTGCGTTTACATGTATGGACTCCCAAGAAAAACTCCACATACATCAAGGGGAACCACATCTAGATCTACTTCATCAATAAAATCATCATTGATAGAAAATCAATTTTTCCACTTGTTTATTACCTTCAACTCTACATATTTATTCACCCATCCTAGTGGATATGGGTTTGAATGATCATGAACTTCCACCCCCTTCTTATTGACCAACGTTGTTGAAATGAGATGCACCTACAATCCTATGTCAAACAAAGGATCAATCTTTGTCTTCTTGAACTATATCTTTATATGGAAGCGTTTGGTCATTTCTTTCTCTTCTTGTTGCTCAAGACTACTCAAATTCAGCTCCTTCTGCACTAACGTACATATGATCTTCTCATCCACGTTTGAGATGCTTTCAACTTCATTACTTGAATCAGTGGCCATGAGGTTCTTCTTCTTATTATATTTCTTCTTGTTCTTTGTGTTTAGCTCTAGATGTAACTTCCAACAATTCTCCTTTGTATGGCCATCAATGTTGTAGTGGTTGTAGTGGTTTCTAGGATCTTTGCATTAGTGTGTTTTGGCTATCGTATTTTTATCTTTCCCCCTTTTTTTCTTCCTCTTTACCTTCTTAGAATCATCATGTTTCTCCTTCTTCTTCGATCCACTTTATTGCGCTCTCTTCAAGCCTATGTTCTCTAGGTATTGCACATGTACACAAGACTCATCCATTGATTTGGGCTTGAAAAACATCACTTGCTCACCCAGGTGGTGGTGTAGACTCCAAAAATACTTGAGTACATTTGGGTTGTTTGGATAGATACCCAACATTATAGAAATATTTTTGAACCTTTTGGTGCATTCCTTAATGCTTTGGCCTGACTTTTGCCTGAATTAGTACCACTAGATCCATTGGTCCTCTACGAACCCAATGGGATGAAACTATGACTTAAGGAGGGATTTAAAGTCATCTCATTTAGTCACTAGAGGTTCTCCCTCCAACCTCAGGGTCTCTGTGTGGCTCTCCCACTAAATCAATGCATGACCCTCTAATTCCAGCCATGCAAATGAGATCTTCTATCCTTCCTCAATTTGATGGATGTTGAAATAAACTGCTAGTTGCTGCAACTAGTGATTCAGCTTCAAAGTGTTGATCTCACCATGTACAACTTGATATTAAATTATGCTTCCATTCTAAATAGGGATTGTGATTGGTTGACGAAAATCGAACTGTGTTGATCTTTTCCAGGTTCTTTCTTCAGTTAGTTCTCTATTTCTTCCCGATCTCCTGGTTCCCCTTCTGATTTTTCCTCTGCATTTGAACCCCCATCTTCTCCAAATATCATAAGCTTATTGCTCAAGGCTTCCATGAGGAGGTTTAAATTTCAATTTATATATGTTACTTGTTTTTCTAGCCGCGAAAACCTCACCCTTGTAGGATCGCGAGGGTCATTTACAAATTCGTCGGCCATGATTAGGGTTTTACGATTTTCGGCCCCACTAATCTATATCCCCCACAATTCTCCACAAAATACCCAAAGAAACTTGCTCTGATATAAATATTATCTGTAAATTGTCATGGATATTCCACTGGAGAGTTCATCGTAATATATCTAATAATATTATATTAAAAATATGAAAATTCTACACTATTACAGTTTTATTAAATTTCTAGATCTTTAGATTTTACTGTTAGTGCATGCATGTGAATGGAAATTATGCAGATAATAGAGAATGGTAAAATAAAAGCTCACATATACACATAAGACACAATATATGATCCGAGAAACCCTTTAGGGAGAAAACCCAGCTAGAAGGTGAGGTCTCTCCGCTCTCTTTCTTTGTCTTGAAATATGGTTGTAGGTACAAATAAGTATGGCATGTGGGTCATGGGATGCTACGGTGCACAAATTCTCTCTATGTGCTCTACCTCATATCCTTCTTAGCTATTTTTTCTAACTTATGGAACAAATTCTCTCAAAAGAATGGAATCCCTCTTCCTCCTAGTGGCCCAGTTATAACACAACCCAATAACCTACTAGTGGTTAATTTTGACTACCTCAACTCTTAACCAAAGTTACAGTATAGACTCTTCTAGGGCCTTTTACATCACAATAATGTGGCTAGCCCATTTTTCCATGAATAATGGGGACTGATGCGACATCCTCTCAAACCATGGTGGTGAAAACATGAAGGTCAACTTCAGATGGCATAACTTTTGCATACAAAATCTGACTGGCACGCTTCTTATGAAGTTGGAAAGATCTTTATGTGTAGAACAACAAGAAAAGGTGTGGCATTAGAGTGGCAAAGTTTTATCCCCAAAAAATGTTTTTGATGCCTCAAAACACTCCCATAATATTTCAAACCTTGTTTTTCCAAACTAGGTCTCGTTGGTAAAAATGGTCCCATTAGTTGATTCCTCCATGTTTTCCAGTCTGAATGCATCGAGATGAATGAAAAACACTATAATGATCCAATAAATATCATTAAATCCTTTAGGAATCTATGAAGGGAACTCCCACTCAACAACCATAGTCATGTTTTAGGTGTCTTCCACCTTTCGAGAGGTTTATCCCATGGTTATGTGCGCAATATCAGTCTAGCTAGCCAAAAAAATTTCTTGCTCTATGTGGTGTGGGGAGTTGTGGCTGCCAAAGAGATTTTTCTTCTTTTTCTAAGACCTAGGATGATCAGGACTAGAATTTTTATTTCTCGCATGAGTTGACTCAACGATTTTTTTTCCTTCATGCGAAATGGAAGATGTTGGAGGAGGGGGGAGGAGGGGGGAAAGGGATTCCCAAAACGCTGGACAAATTTTCCAAATTCGTGTGAGTGTGAACTAGATATGAATCAATTTCATCAATTTTACATTCAACCCTCTCCCTAGCTTCTTCTTGGTCCTGGAGATGTCTTCCTTGTAGGTTACTGATGGCCTAGTGGTCATTACCAATGTTCCTATGCTCCCGTGCCTCCATAGAAGTGACTAAAAGTTGCATGTGCATTGGAAAATCTTTGTTGGATTTGTCTCCTCCTTGACCATGTCAGCAAGGGATAGGTTGATGCCCACATCCTCTGCCACCTCTCCTAGCTCAAACCCTTTCGTGGACCATGATGATCAGGTCTAAAAATGCTCCACTTCTAACCTTAATCACCCTAAACCTCTCTACCTTGTCAGACCCATAGTGTCCAACCACCCACGGAGTAGGAAAAATAAGGGAATGAATATCCTACTAAGTGCTAATGTTGAAATTTATGTTCCTGATTGGGAGTAAATGCCTTGTCCTCAATCATTTTCCCATATCCTATCTACAATAAATGAAACCACCAACATTCTCGAAGAATGGATACCACCCAATGCTTCTCATTAATGAATCAAGAAACACTGGCATGAGAAATCTACCTCTCCTCGATGGATGTGAGGACACCCAGATCTAGGTAAATAAAAATAATTAGTATCATCATTATATATAGAGTAATTGTTTTTATATATATTGTAAATTTAAATTGTATTGCTTCAAAATTTCTTCATACAACAAAATATAATTGGTCATGCTATGTTAAGTCACATTTTGCCTCAAGGGAAACCAGAGTTATTGGCTATGGACAAGAGTTCATACAATTCAAAAATGTAAACAACTATCACATGAAGTTCATGACAACTAACATAGACTGAACTACAAAAAGTAAAAGACAATTGCCGAGTGGATAAACATAACATCAAGATTCAAATGAAGTAACTAGAGTTGGATCTTAAGCATTGGTTCCAGCTGGTGTTAGAGTTTTCATACCACATTGGAGATGGCTTTCTATGTGAGCAAGTTAGGCATCCAAACTAGAAATACATAAGCATTGGTGATGTTGCACATGTTTGATTTCATTCAAGGAAGATATTATGTCATCGTGTTCTTCATGTTTCTTCTTCAAGACCCTACCAAGGAGTGTTGTCATATGTCACTTGAGGCTAATGGAGTTCAAGTATTGGATTCTTCTTCTCCTAGTGTGTTTGGGGTCAGGAACCTAATTGGCTATTTCAAGTTGAATTTATGAGTCAATGTAGGCTTGTCGGCTGTTAGTGGTCAAGTCTTCAAGTTTACAAATTTCCTCTTGAATTTTCTGAGGAGTAGAGGAGTGAAAACGTGTTACAACATCTTAAGCTTGGGCTTGGGCTCATAGTCGGCCATGAGAACCTCTTCCACTAGACCCTCGATGGCAACGCATTCATTTTCGGGCATGTTGCACCATATTACCAAGGGATACGATGAAAGTATTTCCCAAAATGCCCAGAAATCAAAGGGAGCGAATATTAAACCAAATATAAGTAAAACTCAGGGAGACATGAATTTCCAGGGAGTTTTATGACAAATTCTAATGAAATGCAATGTTTGAGGGACTACAGATAAAATATCCTAGGTAGGGTCCAATTACCACTAAGATGCAACAATATCAAAACTAGTGGTTGCCCCTGTTATGTCCTAAGCACTACATGCCAACACCCACCGAATAGAAGCTAAACTAGTGAAGAAGTTTTCAAAGTTGAATGAATTGGATATATAAAGAATTACTCAATGATGAAAAACACACTAGGCATGAACCTGCATCGTTGTGATAGTTAGTTGAAGGTTGTTATTTCCTGCTCTGGCAATGGTTATTTTCATGGTTGTCGTCAGTGCCCCATGTGTTTCCTCCAATGTGTTCCTCTGCCTATTCCCCTCACTATTGCTCAGCATCGAGTGCATGAGTTGGAGAACCACAAACCCAGAAGTTAAGCCTCCAAAAATTCATGTGCATGTCAAGCTATGGCTATGGAAAAAGGTCGTCTTTTGCACCAGAGAGGAAACCCACAGTTTTCCATAATTCCCAGAATATTCATGGCCATATATAAGCCCCTCATTGCATGTTTCCCAAAGGAATTGTCCCACTTGCAATGAGGATATTTCACAAGCGTAGCAGAAAAACTAGAAAGAAACATCTCTCAATCCATAGTGCTCGGACAGAGAGTAGTTTTCCATGAGATTGAAGGTGGTAATATCTCTTTGCATGTGTGTGCATATGGTGGGTTGGCCACACCAGCTCGCACCCCTCTAAATACGATGGGAGTTAACGAGCTCCCCCTCCTCCATTGTCATGCATTACAATACCACAATCAGAGCTATTATCATCATTATAATGAAATATATATTTTATTTTTATCAATTTCAAAACATTAATTAAAAAGGTTATAATCAACTACATTAAATAAAGGGGTAGTCTAACTTATAGGTGAAATGACTTTTTTCAGGACATTTTTTCTGGTTAATTTTAATCAAAATCCAACAGAGATTTTTAGAAACTTGAATTTAAATTGTTTGATCTGCATAATTTGAGTGCCCCAGGGGGTTTTCAAGATGTTGAATCCATTTATGCATTCAAAAATGTATTTTAAACAATAAAAAATATTGAAATTGTATTGGCGGATTTTGGTGAATTCCGGTGAAAAAGCTTATTTCGTCTATAAGTTAAACTACACCTTAAACAATTAACTAATATAATTTGACCCTTTAGAAGTGAATTTTAATTAAAAACAATAAAAAGCCCTATGCCATGGGAAATCCAATTTTAGTTTTATATAAAGAAGTTATTTGAAGATGATTGCATGGGTAATAATTAAAAGAAACAATTTTCAAAAGGGTCTTCTCTCATTTTGGCTTGGTTCTCTACTCATTGTATAACAATTTTTCTTTTTTTAAGTATGACATTGTCTATCGAAGCCACAATTTTTCTCTCACCGTGAATTTTTCACTAGAATTTGGTAAAAATATTTTCAACATCCCAATGTGGTAGTGTTTAAATCTATTTTTCTATGGTAGAAATGGATTCAACACCATCACAAAACTATGGGGCACCGAAAATCCTGAAATTTTATAGTTGTAATAGAGATTTTCAAAAATTTCAACCAAATTTTTTCAAAATAATATTAATTTTCTATTATTTTCGAAATAAAATTGTGGCCTCTTTAGACTATACCTAAAATAATTAATATATATATTACAACTTCTTCAACTTTCAAAACTTCTCGAAAATTAAAAAGAATCTTAAGTCGCGATTCACATTCGATTAAAAGCATTTGGGGTTATTTTTAATACTCAAAGAATGTTACCGAACTTTACAAATTATACGTGTCATTATTATTTGAAACTCAAAAGTATGATGACAATATAATATTTAATTTAATATTAAATTCTAATAAAATGTCAAATTGATATATGAAACCATTTGGTGACATTATTACTCGAAACCCAAAATTTTAGTAACTAGCCTAGATCCATCTTAACTCTAGATATATCAAGCCCCGAGATGGATCAAATCACTTTTCTCTCTAAAAGAGGTTTGCATATCAAGATATTTGATGTCTCTCAGCATTTGGTAGATCTGAAGTTAAAATGGATCTAGGTTGGTTTAATTTCTCCATTTAAATAGACCACATTCCACATGAATACTATGGGTCAATACCATGGGCTATTTTTATTTTTATTTTGTTAATTTTATTTTTTATCTTTTTTTGACAGAGTTAAAATGTTTACATTCCATTACATTAATTAATTAATTTAAGTTATTTTTTAATTTATTTTTATTTTTATTTATTTGTAATTTGGCGTAGTCAAAATGTTAAACATTACATTACAACATCGTACTGGCTGCACCTCTTGGAGAAATAATATAATACTTAATTGAAAATTAGATTTTAACACAATTCACCTAGACATTATAGTGATAATACTCTAAAAAGGCTTCATATCACACAAACATAAATACAAAAAAATATATATATTTAATTTAATTTAATATTAAATTTTAATAAAATGTTAAATTGATATATATGAGGAGTATATATATCTTATTTTTCTAAATTTAAATTTATGCTTAATAAAGATAAGACATAATCTTAATAATAATTTTAATTATACCATTTTAGGTCCATCTTTTATATCTCAAGAGATTTGATCTCTCTTGACTCGATTCATGGTTAAGATGGATCCTCTCTCTCTTGACACTTATGCTTCAGTGCATTATTGAAATCAATGCCTTGAAAAATTCCTTAGTCACTTGGATTTTATAGACTACACAACTTAAATTTGCAATTCCAGCAAGTCTTTAGCAAGTCTTTATTGAATTTCAGAGAAAATTGACCCAAAAACATATATGAGAAAGTGCCAAAATGTAAAATAATAAGACTATTTGGAATTTTTTAATCATAAAAACATTATTTTTTTCAGTTACTTATTTAATATATATACTTTTTGTAAATTTATCTAGGGATTTCTATTAATAGAAATAAAGTTTACATGTAATGAAAAACTACATTTCCACCATTTTCTTCTTGCTTGTGAATTGTGGGTGGACATGTCTGAAGCTATGGAAACCAAAATGATATAGGAATGATTCATGGTTTTTCTTTGAACCATATATAATGTGTATAATTATCATTTAAATATTTTATTTAACATATTTGTTGAATTTTTTTATTTATGGATTATAATGTCTACATTAAAATGATTTTTTTTAATTAATATATTTTAAAATACACGTCAATATTATTTAACCTTGCATATTCAGTGTTTTATTAAAAATCCACATGGAAACATTTTTTATTATTATTAATATTTTTTAATATCATATATCAACTTTATATTAAGAAATTGATGAATTTCATATTATTAGGAAGTAATTGAATTTTTTTACTTTCAATTGCTTTTTTTATTTGAATATTGAATTTTTTTTATTATGGTCAATACATAGACACTGTGATCTAATAAAGCTTCTCTCCCCAATGTCATCGTTGTCGTCATCATCATCATCGTCGTCATCATCATCATCATCATCCTCATCATCATCATCATCATCAATTTCTATTTGAATATTGAAATTTTTTATTATGGTCAATACATAGACATCGTGATCTAAGAAAGCTTCTCTCCTTGTCGTTGTCGTCATCATCGTCGTTGTCGTCGTCATTGTCGTCGTCGTCATCGTCGTCGTTGTCGTCGTCTTCATCGTCGTCATCATCATCATCATCATCATCATCATCATCATCATCATCATCATCATCATCATCATCATCATCATCATCATCATCGTCATCATCGTCATCATCGTCATCATCGTCATCATCATTTTCTATTTGAATACTGAAATGAAATGTTTTATTATGGTCAATACATAGAGATTGTGATCTAGGAAAGCTTCTCTCCCCATCGTCATCGTCATCGTCGTCATTGTTGTCGTCGTCGTCATCATCATCATCATCATCATCATCATCATCATCATCATCATCATCATCATCATCATCATGATTGTCGTCATCGTCGTCGTCGTCGTCGTCATCGTTATCATCATTGTCATCGTCGTCGTTGTCGTCATCGTCGTCGTCATCGTTGTTGTCGTCGTCGTCGTCGTCGTCGTCATCGTTGTCGTCGTCATCATCATCATCATCATCATCATCATCATCATCATCATCATCATCATCATCATCATCATCATCATCATGTTAACATGGATATTCAAATACTATATATAAGTTTCATATTAAAATATTTAAAAATATATATAAAATTATATGTTTTCCTTCATTAAGAGTGAAAATAAAGTTTTTTTTTAAGTCACTCTTTTTAGTTGATATAAAATTATGTTGTTTAACATGCATATCTAAATATTTTATTTGTGGCAGAGATGGAGAGTGAATATTTTTACATCTCCTTCACACCGGGTTGAAATATCAAATATGAAGTTAGTGAGAACATAGAGAATGTGATTATTGATGATTTATATTTCTTTTAATTACTTCATTTTGTTTTCTATTACATTCGGTGTTTTTTTTTATTTAGAGAATATTTTATTCTCCCTCATACTAAGTTGTAAATGCATCTTTCGACATAATAAATTAATGTATTTTTTAATTTTAATTTATTTCTTTCTTGAATGAATGAATGATATTTTAACATCCATGAGACTAAAAATAGTCTATTAGACCACCAACCTCCTTATTTTTTTCCTTTTGCAATTTAAAGTATTTTCTTATTCAAATTGATGATGAGTTTTCCCAACCTTCTAACAATCCCCTTGCTGAAAAGGCAATGTCAAGGGACCAACGCAAACATATTACCATAATTATCCCTATTGTCTTTGAAAGCATCACATTCCAAAATGAAATGTTTTTTCTGATTCTGCTACCCTAGAAGTGCAAAAAGTACACACTCATTCTTCCTAAGCTTTTTTATTAGTGACTTGCTTGTATATTCAATTTTTCAACCACTGATATGAATAATTGGAGTCATGTGTCCACTTCCTTTATTCCAATGCACTAATCAATGGAGGGACTTGTTCCAAGAGGTTAGTTATTTATATCATGTTAGATTTAGCATAATTAATTAGTCTAATTAATAGATGAAATGACACTTTTCCGAACACTTTTTTTTGGTTATTTTTGTTCAAAATTCAGTATTTAAAAATCAAAATTATAATTTGTTTATTATTCAAATCTCAAGTGTCTAAGTTCTTTTTTAGGTTCTTGAATCCATTTATGCATTCAAAAGTGCATTTTAAACAATAAGAAATCACAATCCTACTAAAAATTGTATTACCAGATTTTGGCCAAAAATACAATTTATCTATAAGTTAGATTACGTCTTACCAGAAGTCACAAATGATGGATTTTGTGAAGTCCTAACTTGTTTTACCTCTAGCACTTATACATTTTTCCTTCTGGAGTTGGCTAGAGATCATTTAGCTTTTGATAAGGAAGCCACTTTTACACACAGGGGCTTCACTCAATGAACCTTTGACATATCATGTGCATTCGTGGAATAGTAAATAATACTCCTAATTTGACTACATATTGGAAAATACCTCTAACATTACATTATTTAACCCCTACCAATATGAACCCAATACATCTTCTCAATTTAAAAATCCTCTTTTTTCACTAGATATTTTAGGTATACATTTTTTCATTAAATTTTTTTATGCTCCTTTATATGTTTTCATTAACTTTGAAAACCCTTTACTCCCTATTATATGCTCAATATATTATGTCATTTTTCCTCAACAAATATCCCTTAATATAAATACATGCAATATCGTATTTCTCCCCTAGTAAAGTCCCCATTCTTTTACATTATTCTTTCTAGAGTTGGGGAACTTAGTATTTAAAAATAAAGCCACCACATAACCTTAGTTAAAAAAAAATCTACACTCTAAAACAACATCTTTCCATTCCAATAATTGAGTCCATCTTTATTGTCATATGCCACTAAAATGTGATTAGAATGTAATGAGAGATATTGTTGCTTACTAATGCATAAATGTCACATTCTAGTGTAGACAATGGAACTACTAATATTTATTATTGAAACCACGGGATGAGAGTACCCAAAGAATTGCCTATGCCTATTGATATAAGTTCGTTGCAATATTTCAAAGAAAATTGGGAAATCTAACACATAACAAAACTTCCATTAAAACTTATTTGTTAGGGCTAAAGTTTGTCTAACACATTTCCATTTCCTTTGAGTGTATAGGTGCCTTCTACACCAAGGGTACGTGTATATATATATATATATAAATAAAGTTTAAACAAAAACGTACAAATCTTTTAATTAATTTAACAACTTAAATTCAAATACAATAAATGGTTGGAATTTGAGAGTTTTGGATTTTAAGTAGCATTTTAAATTAATGTTTTCAAACGTGTAAATTAAAATTAGTGATTTCAAATTTGAAGATTGTTTGAGTTAGCTAACATACAAATGATAACTTCATGGTTGAGTTCATAGCATAAAACTCAAAATTGTTGAATCAAATCTAGTTAGCATGAAATCGCATGTTGAGTTCGTAACATTTTATATTCTATGGCCTCTCCAATGCTAAGACTCTACTCTTCTACGATCATTAACAACCTTTTCTAAAGGGTTTTCCATCTACTACATATTAGAAGTTAATCTCCTTTATATCACTATTACAATGAGGTTGTAACATTTTATATTCTATGGCCTCTCCAATGCTAAGACTCTACTCTTCTACGATCATTAACAACCTTTTCTAAAGGGTTTTCCATCTACTACATATTAGAAGTTAATCTCCTTTATATCACTATTACAATGAGGATGAGGTTGTGTGGAGAAAGAAATCTTCAAATTAAATCCTTATTATGAACAAATTTACAATATCAAATGAATTAAGTGAAGTGAATTAAATAATAGAAAACATCTTGCAAATCACGTAATTGTAATAATTTCAATAAGATGAATCCTTCAATTAAGATTTCTATAACTCTTTATGATAGTTGTACTATGAATCTAAAGGGTGGGTGAGGCTTGTAAGAGAAGGAGAATTGTAATGTGAATCTAAAGGGTGGGTGAGGTCTGGAAGAGGAGGAGTGGGTGTTGAGGCCTATAAGAGGAGTGGGGGGCGAGGCTTGTAAGAGAAGGAGAGTTGTACTGTGAATCTAAAGGGTGGGTGAGGCCTGGAAGAGAGAGAAAATGTTGCATCTTCATTCATCGAACTTACCTATGTTGATGACTTAGAATCCATGTAGTTAATGTATTTTCATGTTTAAGGAGAACAACTATCAATAATTTATTAGGTAAGGATCTTAGTTTAATCAATAAATAACATCCTACCACATAGGTAATCCACCTTAAAATTTAAGCAGTCATTTGATTGCATTACAAAACGTTAGGTGTAATTATGAATGAGATGTTTACCTTTATGTCATTTCTTCATAAATATAAACTTTTATAACTCAAGCATATTCAAGATTCATTCAAATTAAAAATACAAAGCATTATTATTTAATGACAAATAATAGGAAATAGACGTATAATCTATTTTTATTATTTAATCGATCTAAACCTTTACACCCCAGACATATTTGACCCCAGACATATTTAAATTAATTTCAAATTTTAGAAGTTGAAACATTATACTAGAAGTACAAATATATATGTCAGAAAGATAATAATGTCTCATAACCTAATAGTTTCTACCTAAGTAGCTCTACTAATACCTGGAAGGGGATATCTTCCAACCACTCGAAAATAGTAATTAACTTGAAACCAACCATTGAACCTTTTTGAGGGGATATCTTCCGACCACTAGAAAATAGTAATTAACTTGAAACCAACTATGGAACCTTTTCTACTACTTTAGGTTGAATTGTAGAAATAATTACACTCCACGTTTTCTTTTAATTAATCTATATGAGTTAACATGTTAACCATAGACTAGATTTAAAACTAAGATGTGATCAACTATTCATCTATTAGTCATGGCATATAATAAATTGCATTAATGCAATCAAAATAAGGTTTTTTCATTGGAATTCACCTTTAATTAAAGTATTTTTCAGATAGGACTGCATTAGCTAAAGATAGTACTTTCTACTCAATTTGGACTCATTATTGGAAGAGGTTAATTTTTGCTTCATTTCGAATATACTAATGGAAAGCATGGTCTAACCCGAGGGAAAATTGTTAGCATGCAGTTAATGAGTCATCTAGAGTAAAGACTATAAGGGAAGAAAGTTTGACATTCTTAATGTTAATAGATTCTGGTGTATAAAATTCCAAATAAGAAAATAGCATTGTCCATGTATAATTTTAACTATTATTCGAAATCATCATTTCCAACACCCTTGGGATAAATCATTTTTTCCAAAATAACATTAGTATATAGTTATATGAAGAATATTTCAATCTAAATAACATTAATATATAGTTATATGAAGAATATTTCAATCTAAATGTTCTTACATTAAAATCTACAATTTAATGTAAGTAAATACTTGTAATAATAAGTATTTGTTGATTTTTCTACAAGAGAACAATAGAATATTATTTTTTGTCGTATAATTAATTTCTAATGATTTTCACACAATATTGTTATGTCATTGATATCATTGAGCAATTATACTTCAGAAAGTATTATAGTAAATGCAGCAGAAACAAAAAAGATCATAGAAAGACAACCATGCACAATTGAGACAATATTTTTACCTTGAGAGAAAACCCAACAACTTTTCTTTAGGAGAAATTATTCTTCAGCAAGATTTACAAATCCAATTTGTCCAATTCAAAATACTAGTCAAATCTGGTCAAAATCCAACAAATCAATGTTGGTCAAACTTCCCAAAATACCAAAAGTCAACATTGGTCAAACGGTTATTTTTTTTGGCTCTACAATCAACGGTCTTTTGTCAATAGTCCGCACATGCGACCCTGCAGTTAACTTGCATGTGTGGGTCCATAATATGGTCAAACAACTCGATCAGATGGTCAACAAATTAGTCAAATAGATTTGGTCAATGCCCAGTCAAACTCGATCAAACAGATGAATAATCAACTCATTCAATTTTGACCTCCTTGTAACACGTGCAATTTCTCTAGGAGAGATAAAATGATAATGAGATAGAAGATGAAGATGCACTTTCTTAATGGAGAAAATGAGATGTCACATTATCTATATATACTTGTCGAATGGGGGTAAATAAACCCAAGGGGCACACCCTTTCATGTGGTTGGGCCAACTTGTCTTCCTAGGCCAATTTGGTGCTCCAATTTTTTTTTTATTTTTTTTTCTAGGCCGACTTAGGCATGTGAGAATACCTCTCGATGCTACAAAACTAAAGTATTTATACCTTTCATTATATCCAATGTTTAAATCACCATTTAACGCATATGGGAACCTCAGTTGAAAAAGGAAATTTAATATCTAACTCCAATCAAAGGTTATACAACCAAAATCATTCTTTTCTAATAGCTAATTGAATGTACAATGTAAGAAATTGTGAAGCTCAATTTATCCCAACAAATAATAGACATATCTTTAATTACACAAGTATATCATCAATGCACCAAATGATTGAGATTTGATATCTTTTGAGATTAATTTAGGCATATGGTTCTCATATACCTTCCTATAATGCATTGATTTTAGTGCATCCTTCTATGTTACACATTATACATAATTTTATAGTATTCAACCTAACCATATTAGGACTAAGAAGGTTAATGTGATAATTGGATAGAAGACATGGAGAGTATGGATCCCCTAAAGAACAAAATAATATAGAAATTAAGATAGTGAATGAGATAGATTGCAAAAGGAAAATTAATCCCAATATATGACTTCCGAACAAAAGAGAGAGCAAAGAATACATAATGTTGAAAGAAAAAGGGTACAACAAAAATAAATAAATATAGAACGATGGAAGATTTATTTGCAAACAATAAGCATGTTGCACATATATCAAAATTTTCATTGAATTTGTTTTAGTGGGGAAATTTGTTATTATCATTTTTTTGTAAGTTAGCAAGGTTTAGCTATTTGTTAAAAAATAAGAAATTTGCATAGCATGACAACCACCTCCATACCGACCCTCCAAAATAAGAAACTAGACCTATCTGCACTCAAAAAGACTTTATCTTCACACTAGTCCTGTTGGGCTAGTCCTATTAGGTCATTTAAATAAGGATACATAAAGGTTTCCAGGGCCTACTAGAAGGGAAACCAATCTTTGATTATGTCCATGTACCAAATGGACCATTCGATATAAGGAGGGAAAACTAAGGTGAACCACATGCCTATCATAGTATAAGATTGCAAGTTCTAAAGAAGACAACCACAACCATGATCAGATTTATTAGAATACAGGATTTCACTCAAATTCATTCTAGTCGAACTAGGCACTCTGGATGCACTCTACAACAATGAGTTGAAACAAGGTTTGTTATTCATCTGATCAAATCAATGAATCAAGAGGGGAATTATTGGACTAGATCCTACTTAGATAGTCTAAGAAAAACACTTGAAGGGGGATTGGTCTAAGATGGATCCCAAATTTTGTCAAAACATTGAGAGTCTAAACTCACCCCTTCATTGGCAAGGTGATCATTTACTTTGTTCCCATCTCTCCTAAGATGAAAATATATAAGAACCTCACAAGAATGGATATTAGCTTGGAGGAGGGTTAAGTTGAATGTTGGATGCCAATTGGAGGAAACTTTTCCATAGGAAGAGCCATTATGGAGATTGGTTATCATTTTAATTATAATTTGTGAGTCTCCCTCAATAATTGGCTTGGAGTACCAATGAAGAGCCATCAATTGAATCCCATAGACTAAAGCCCAAAAATTTGCAACATGTTTGGAGACATGACATAGGTTTCTAGCAAAAATTCTAATATTTTTACCTAAAGGGTTACGAAAGACCCCTCCATAGTTGGGGGCCAAAGGTTTCCCTTTGAATATTTGTTGAAGTTAATCTTGAGGAATTCGGAAGGGGCAGAATACCTTATAGGTGGACTAGGTAACAAGGGAGAATGTAGTACTAATCTGGCTTGAGGAGGTGAAAAAGTTGAAGTTCCAATTATACAAGATGAGTTGTTATATGTGTTAGGGTCTAAATCTACCTCACGCTGAGAAAGGCAGGATCTAGGGTAACATCAAACCATGCTTAACCTGGTAGCTAGCCCTACCAGGTCAAGAGAGGGCTCTCTCCTTGTCAATCTCAGAAGAATATGATCAATATGGCTTGAGATGACTAATATAAAGACTGATTTTAGGCTAGGTATGTACACAGAGGAGTTTGATTGAATTTGATGTTCGTTTGCTGGCTCGAATGTGAAAGACAGATTTGGGTCGGGGAATGGACACAATCTTGCAGAGATCTCTATGGGGCGAGGTAGAAAAATGACTTAGTACTTCAAATTGAGTGAGATGGAGAGCTTTTAGACTGGTGAGGAGTTGGAGAGGGCATGAAAGTCTCAGGGATCCTCTTCAAATAGCTGAAAACATAAATAACTAAACAAACCCTAGGTAGAGCACTGCAACTTCAATGAATTCTACCTTTATCCTTATTTCATTTAGTTAAGATGAACAGAGAGAGATGATGGCATACATAAAACACATGTAAACTTGCAATTACAGAAGGAAAAACAATACCAAATCAAGTTGCCACAAGAATCCCATAAAGTGTTGCAAACCCTGGTCTATTCCTTTGCCAAACTGTAGATATGAGTGTACAATAATGCTCAAAGAATTCACAAGAGTCCAACCTTTACCAATGACTAAAAAACTACTAGATATAGGCAACAAACAACTCATGCTAGTCTTTATGGGTTGAATTCATGATTTTAGGAGTTGTTTCAACAAGATCTAAACTAAGAACTGAAAAGAAAGCAGTGGAAGAACTTGCCTCTAAAACCTAAGAAACTAATTCATTCAGTTGCAAACTACCTTTTCATGATGAATCTACCTCTATGAGTGAAAATTTAGCATATTTACATCAAAATCCATCAAGTCACATCAAATTACATCATGAGTTTGACTATTAGAAAGAGAAAAGTCAAACTGAGAAGAAACTAGGCGAAAAACAGAGTTTTTTGGCCAAAATGAGAAAATTTCATCCTATGCGCCGCACTCCTGTCCCTGTGTGCTGCACTACTTTGGAGCTGATTTTGGAGGCCTTCCCGTGCACCAAATTTTCTCCAAGTGGGCTTGTTGGAAAGGTCTACCTGTCTACTTTCCAGAACAAGTGAAATTTCTGAATTTGGTCTCCATTTTCCCCTCCAAAAATGAGTTCTCCCAACACTGCTTCCCGTGTGGCAAAAAGGGGCAGAAATGGCATTTTTGAGGTGGTTTTGACCCTTTTGGAAGCTCAAAACTTGTAAAAATTTCTTGGCCATGTGAGGGAATTCATATTTTTCCATGAGGAATCCAAAAAAGCTGAGTTTTCCTCGAAAGGAGGTCCCTATACCAGGCAGAAAAACCTGTTTTTAGGCCAAAAATTCAAAATTTGCAAAACGTTTCCTGAGTGTCCTTCATCAAGTGTTGTGTTGGGCTAAGGAAGCCTCAGCCAAGATCTGGAGTCTATCTTTCTCTTTTCTTTTCCTCAATGCTTTCCTCAACTTAGCCTTTAAATTCCCGATTCTTGCTTTGCAACTTTTGTTTCTCACCAAGTAGTGATAGGCCATGTGCCTCAACATCTTCTTCTCTCTATTGGCATTCTCCAACATTTTTTCCAAGTGTATGTTTATCCTCTCAAGCCAAGATTCACGATCAGCTCCAATTTCTTGTTCAAGTGGTGTCAACTTGGTTTTCCTCCTCTTGGTAGCCTACCAGTTTTCCCTTATGTTTTTGAGCTCCATGATGGTTTGTTGATCCTCTAATTGTTTGTTTCTCTGCTCCAAATAGTTGATTATCCACTTGGATCTTTCCAGGTTGAGAGACAAATGATGAATGTCATCTTGTTGCTCCTGAATGATCTCTTTGAGTTTTGAGCTCAAATCAGTGTCATCATCCTGAATAAAAATGAAATTTTCCTCTTGAGCTCCTGAAGGTCCCTCATCATGTAATGGATGCTTACCCTTGTCCTGTACCTGCTCTACTGATGGAGGAAACGAGACCCCTTCCACCCTGGGTGGAGATAGTACTCGTTTTGCTACTGCAAACAATCTTCTAGTGCCCTTTTGGTATGTGACAAACACTGGCACACTGGTGGTTTGTGTCTCATGCACCTCTTGCCAATGTGAAGGCTCTCCTGCCTCATGAAAAGCTGATGGGGGAACTTGTGGACCTGTGAAGACCTCATGTGAAATGAAATCCTCCCATGAAACATTCAGTAAACTGAGTTGATGCGAAACCACAATTTTGATTAGTGCAAAGTGATAGATGGTGTTATACTGCTGATGAGGAGGCTTCCTTTGCACTAGCATGGTCATCTTCTCAATATTCCAGCAAATGAAATAGGGGAGGTTCATCATCCTCACCCTAGTAAAGTGCATCAACAATCTGAAATGATAGGTTTACAGACGAGAAAATCTGCCTCACAGTGGAAATATTTGATTATGAGTTTCATCAAGGGATCATATTGGTGGGCTCCAGTATTGTAGCAATAATGCTACAACTCATGGGGCTTCCTATCTCTAATTTTATGAACCCGGTAGTTCATACAAACTTGGAAGCGACGGTGCTGTATGCACAAGTACTAGCTCTTGTCGCAGCTGTCACTTGGTCAGCTGGTACAAGTCTGCTAGGGCTCAAGCCAACTTCTATATGCTCTCAGAAGAAGCTTTCTAAATGATGGACGAAGGCTATCTCAAAGGAAATTAATCTACTTTGCAAAAATGAACTGAAAGACAACCAAAACATGGAAACCCTAGTAAACCCTAATCGGACTAGCTTAATCTCTATGATGCAATGGTGGGAGTGCAAATGTCTAAGAATGATGCCATTACTGCTAGTGATGTGAAATGCATGAACTTAAACTACTTCCATTGAAAAGAACATTGTTTTTGTATTTTTTCTTAAGTGGTTGGAGTGATTATGATTTTGGTTCTTATTAGGGTTTGGCTGTGGAGAGGTGGTGCGAAGGGAGAGAAAGCTTGGGAAAGGTCAGGAGGGCTAGGAGAGGTCCTTGGGGATCCCTAGCATCAGTCCACAGAAGTCCACAACGTTCAGGTGCTCGGCAACCGAGTTTGCAGGCTTCTACAGGATGTCTTCAGGGGATCCTACAGGAAACTCAGGAATTCTACAGGAAGTCTGCTAACTTCTACAGGATGTTCTACCGTGGGAGTTTTGGGTGATGGTGAAGTGATGGAGCGGTATGGGTGGATAGGTAAGATGGAGATGGAGCTTGTGATGACTCAGGGGTAGAGAAATAAGATGGAGAAAGAGTGCATGAAGTTGGTTGGTGGATAGAAGGATGGAAGCAACGAAAGGTCAAGAAAATGGAGCTACGTGGACAATGGAAGAGTTGGAAGGTAAACGAGTTGAATAGAGGTCGAGTAGGTGGCTTTAGGCGTGGTTAAGAAGAAGAAGAAGGAAATGGAATGATGCTGAGCAGTGTAAATAAAACAAATTGCTTATGTCTTGCACCAAAAACGAGAATTCATTAACCTGTGCTACCTGTGCTATTAAACCAATGAACAGCAATGTAAATCGTGAAGAGAAGTCGTGCATGGAGTTGGAATGAAGAAGTATGGCTCAAGATCAAAGTGCATGGATGGCTCTACAATTACAATGACCATGTTGCAGCTTGCATGAAAGTAAAAAGACAGCGTTTTTTTGGTGGTTGGTACAGACTGCACCCCAATCTCTAAACATAGATGGCAGTGAAGGCACTATCAACCTTTTCTTGGAGCTCCAATGAATTACAATCCTCCTATTCTAATCTAAGCAACTGAAAGTGATTTAACCATAAGCTAATCCTACTCAATCTTATTAAAGAAATCAAATCAGCAGACTGTGTTCTTGAAATGCATGTCAAAACAAAGAAACAAAGTGCTGAAAAGAAAGGCAAATAACACTACAAAGAAGAGGAGGTCTATTGCTCTCAGGTTGGGCCCTAACCTGAGAGCTATAGCTCCCTTAAAAGCTCAGAATTAGATCCAAATCTGCTTGCCTTTATTCATAATCAAGAGTCTAATGTCATGCCAAAACTGGCTTACAAAAACAAACATCGAGCTGTAGCTCGTGCTCAGAAATTACAATATTAGTTCAAAAGTTCAAAAAACTCCTATCAAAGGCTACGGCCTTCATATTTATACACAATGAAGATCAAGCTGGCTTCCTCCATTCGTGGAGCTTGGCTGTCCAACTGAAAGTCAAACTGCTGATCCTGTAGAATCGGTTGGCTGCCTTTAAGCTCGGTGGGGAGAGCTGTTGGAGCTCGGAGTTAAGGTGAAAATCACGAGGAAGGTCATCAAGACTGTGGACAACCTCCCTATGAACCTGCAATGTCACCTTTGTTGTCTCCTTGTCTCCATTTGCGTGGTCTTTTGCTCTCTTTAATGCCAAAAACCTGAAATCATCATGTATTAGCCACATAGATATAATGCCTGACCTTCTTCCTACAAATAACACGAATATACTAAGAAATGAATGCATAAGTGATAAAAGATGAATGTTTGAGCAAGGTAAGTAGGCCAAATGAGCCCAAATTGTACCAAAAATTGGGGCTCATCACATATGTGTCCTATAGGTACCTGAATGGGAAAACCCTACTGACATGTCTTTGAAAACCAGCCTTGATATAAGGCTCATAATGATCTCTATCTACCAGTTGCCCCTTATTCCACTGCTCACCTACATTCGGAATACCGGTTGCTTCAGCTATAGTCTCAGGTGTCAAGGTGAACGTCACACCTACCAAATTGACTTGGCCATTGTGAAGATGGAGTACAAACAGTCTAGCAAGCTCATGGTGGTATTTGACTCTTTCCACCATCTCACAAAATTGATAACAAGATTGGTGTTGGAAGCATGTGACAGCAAGAGGACAAGCCAACAACTCAGCAAGTGAAGTAGGCTCCTCCCGATTATGTTTTCCACTCTTATGAGGTCTCTTTGGTGCATGAATTTCTTTGGAAGAGTCACTGACTGTTTCCTCATTTCTATCATAAGAAGAATCTAACTCCATGTTTTCCAATGCTTGAGTTTTCTTAGATGAGTATGAAGAGATTTTAGAGTGACAATAGGTTTTTGCTGCCAAAGATATGAATTGATGGTAAGGATTGTGGAGGGACTGTGTATGAGGGGTTGGGGATGTAGTTTGTAGGGTAAGGGAAAATGAAAGGTTTGGGAATGATATTTAGGGTTTAGGGATATCACTTAGGGTTTGGGGTAATGAGATTAGGGATTAGGGTTTGGGATAAGTGAAAGTAGGGATTAGGGTTAGTAGTGTTAGGGATATGGGGAATAGGGAATAGGTAAGTATGAATGAAAAGGGAGGGAGAAAATGAAGTGAGGGTGTGAGGGAGTGAAAATGATAGGAGTAGGATTTAGCAACAAAAACAACAATTTGTAAACCCTAGGCAGTGTTTTTTCAACAAACTGTGCAAGTAACTAGGGTTTCAATATTTCCCTATTGAATCACCATGAACACTGAAGCAAACTCATGCATTAAGCATATGGGAGTGTGAACTTACTTGTGCAATGAGGAATTTACAATTTGAGAGCCTTTGGAGGAAGATGTGAATGATTTCGGGCCTTGTAGACTGGTGTGTCGTGCCACCTCACAGATCCGCCACACTGGCTCGGTGCGTCGTGCCAGTTATGAATTTGAACGTGGAGTGCGCTCTGTGTGTGCCGCGCCTTAACCCAGGTGTGCCGCGCCTGTAATTTTCTCTGTTTTGGTACAAAAATCGCTCCCTTAGCTTCTGAAAACACAAATGCACTTGCTCTCTTCCCCTTTGGCATGCAAATGAACCTCTTTGGCATGAATACACTTTATATAGCAATGATTTTAATTTTTGACTCAAGAAAACCAACTTTCCTAATGTTTGATTTTCACTTGCTTTTTAAAACCCTGTTTTGGACAATTTGCTTTACTTTTTGCCTTTGATGGACTAAATGCTTTGACATTTTGTTTCTTTTGCAGGATATCGAGTGGTAGAGGCTTGGCAAGGTGACTAGGGTTTCCTCTTGGAAATATTACATATGGAAAAAATGAAATTACATCAAATTTGTACATGAAACATAAAAAACTCTATTTTTCCTCAAAATAGGGTTTTGAGGAAAAATCAATCACTGAGCATGTGATTATTGAAATTATTGTTGCTGAGACTTTATTTGACCTCCTCATGCGCCTGCTGACCATTATTGAGTGTTTTCAAGACGTTATTGACAAAACCCTAGACCTAATGGGACCTAAAACCCTAAAAATGACTTTGGCAGATTTAAGGACAAAAAATGACTGCAGATGATCTAGATGTATGAAAATGGGCCAACAGGTAAAGAACATGAGGGAAAATTTATAAAATTCTACTACCATCAGATGATCCATGACCCTAATGGAATGCAGATGATTGGATGAGACAGCTAACATGCAATGCAACAAGAGAATTTGATCACTGATGGAGGGATGAAGATACTGACACTAACAATATGTTATTGCAGTCTAAATGCTCAATAGTCCAAGGGGTTAGAAAATAATCTCATGAATGCTCTTTTATATACAAGCCCAAACTTATTTCCAGTTCTACTCAATAGACTTCAAAATGTGTTAATTATTTTCCTTTCACACCTTCCACATAACAAGTGTTAAAATTGGCAACTAGGGCCAAACTCCATGTGGGTTAGCTTATTTATGGCAGCTAATATTTTTATTGGGTCCCTCTCGTCGAGAGGTGTAGGATTGATCCAAAGATCATCCGATTCCGATAAGTATTTATGGAGATATGAATTTATTCTGATTATGGATTTATTATCTAGCCGACCAACATCTTATGTAGGCTCAAGAAGCCCAAACGTCATGTCTATTCAACCTATACGTTTTGGTATAAATATAAGAGGATTTGATGTCATTTATATATACTCTTCATGTGATCTGCTCCTCACCACGTCTTGGGTTTTTGGTGAAGGATAGACACACAAGAAGATACATGGGATGATGCCCTAGCTTATGCGTGGATGGATATACTAATATATATACACAACAAGATATATACACATAGCTTGGAGCACTTATTTGTTGTCCAACATAAATGTAGCCACTGTAAAATTAAAAAGCCGCAGTCATAACATGAGGAGAGCATAAACACAATAGCCATATATATATGCAAGAAAACAATATATATGTACACAGGACAACAATATATATATATATATATATATATATATATATATATATATATATATATATATATATATATATATATATATATATATATATATATACGCAGGCCATAATCCAACGCAGTCATGAATCCCCTGAGATGTATTCATCTACGAATTGAACCCTAACACGCTGATACGCTGATACACTATATACACTGATACGTTGATATATTTATGGTACACTAATACGCTATAAACCCTAACACACATAATGAACGCAGCCAAGGTAATGAAGGCTGTACATATGAACGCAGTCAAGGCACTCATTAATGAAGACTGTACATATGAACGCAGTTAGGCAGCAAAGTAAGAAGGAACACACTGTAATATGAACATAGTTACATGATGGAATGTTGTCAAGGAAACAAGGTAAGAAGGAACACGATGTAATGAAAATGCAGTCACATACATATATGGAATGATGTCAAGGCAACAAGGTAAGAAGGAACACGCTCTAATTTAAAGAATACATTGTATGGAACACTGTCATATAGATAGACATATATATTGTATGGAACACATTCACATACATATATGGAATGCAGTCACATGATGGAACGCAGTCTTATGTATATGTTGTGTAAGGAATACAGCCCTCAGCAAACCCTATATGGAAATAATGGGACTGTGTGGAGTATTGTGTCTAACTATATCCTATCTACTTTGCTAGGCTACATGCCATAGCAAGCAGCTAAGGCTGATATGTATATGAACTCCATAATGAAGCAACAGAAAGATAACATGATGGGTATCATTATGAGTAGCATGATGTATGATATAATGCGCATGGGCAACACAATGATGCATGGAGCATGGGCAGCAGCGTGATGTATGAGATCATGAGCAGCATGATGATGCATGATGCAGCATGATGGTGCTACACAGTAAGGTGTAGCAAATGGACAAGATGCAGCATGATGATAGGTGAAGGAGTCACCCTAGAGAATTAGTTGAAGCAGAATGTCTTCAACTGATCTCATCATTATATGAAATGATCTATGCTAGATCTAAATAAGTCAAAGTGTTGACTTCTGTTGTAAATGTACTGTCTCTCTCTCTCTCTTTCTCTGCTGAACTTTGAAGAACATAAAAGAAGAATTGATCAAGGGTTTCCCCACACATTGTGGGGTTTTCCCCTGGCTAGCGCCACATCTTGTGTCCTCTTGTCTTGGTTTGTCTTCTACGATTTATATTTATGTTCTATCTATAGTTTATCTTAATGCTGACGTGATTGCTAACTATGAAAATTTAAATAAATTGCTCTAGCATAGAACATACCTAAACTTAACAACAAGTCTAGGGTGAAGTCACCATATTCAATTTATCACTAGATTTTGATAAGAATCAGTGCACCAAGAAGCTAGGTTATCTAAATAACTATCTCTATTCCTAAATTATATTTCAAAGTAGTGTGGCATATTGATCCTAGACCGTGGAACTAAAAGGAAGGCGTTGAGAAGGTGCTCCACTTTTTTCCCATCTTCATAAGAAAGGAAGAATAAGGAGGGCCCAACCACAATGGGAGATATTTTCCCAAGTAAGAATATTTTGATGGGAAACGAAATGAAGGAAGGTGGAAACATTAGGCCAAAGGTTTTCCATCCAAACTTTTTGCCAAACATCCTCCCATGGTAGGAGGTGATTGACAACCTTGAGATTATAAACCTCATCAATGTTAAAAGTGCATATTATAGCATAACCCCATATGAGAGTAGTAGGTTCATCCTTTACTCATATTATATGCTTATGGAAATCATTATTCAATGACTAGGTGTCAAAGCCATTGAAAAGTGAAGCTCATACCAAGAAGAAGTTGATTCTCTCTGAGTAGTTGTATCCTGAGCCTCTTTCTAGAAGTGAGAATGAAAGAGTGGTTGAGGAGCATTGAGGTATTATTTGATATAATAATGTTGATACTACAATTTAGGAAACTATTTCCAAATTTCCCCCAAAAGAGGGCCAAAGATCCATCACGAATTTCCAAAACACTATGTGTTCACACCAAATATTTCTTCTGACATGCTACATTCGATCCAAGTTTGTCACCTTTCATTCGAACTAATTGTTGTTTCTCCATATCAAGGGAATAATTTTTTCTCCATAGTTGGCCCCAAACATCCTACCTTACCCTTAACCAACACTACCATGTTTTAGTTCCTAGAACTAGATTTATTTGCTTTGGGTCTCTAAGCCACAAACCACCCACCAACTTAGGAAGGCGCAACTTATCCCAAAACACTAATTCCCATTATTTTATTTACTAGTATTGTTTTAGATAAATTTCTTTGTAGATTGTATATGGGGTGGAAAATATGCTTGGGAGGAACCAATGAAGAGAATGGATACAAGGGAACTGACTGCAAGATATATTTGAGGAGGATAATATGACTCACAATGTTAAGAGAGAAAAAGGTCCCTAAATAGATCTTATTTTCCTATTTTTCCAAGAAATCCTCCCAAGGAATATTCCCAAGTGCATTCTTCACAAGTCGGGCCCCTACATATTTGGATAGAAGGGAGCTCTTTTGAAAACCAAGGACTCTAGAAATGTGAAATTAAACAATAACGAAACAATTAAAGAAAAAAACCGACATTTATCCTAATAGATAGGTATATGTAAGGCTACCATGAAGTCATATATGACTCTTTTTATTTGTTGAGCCTCTCAAACATAAGCCCCCCCCATAAGCCTTGTATCATCAACAAATTAACTATGGGTGATCAAGGGGTTGATCCCATACAAGTGTAGTCCATGAAGAAATATGTCATGAGAAACACCCTTGAGGCTTCTACATAGGCCTTCAACCATTAAGATAAAGAGGAAGGGTGAGATAGGGTCTTCCTACGTTATGCCTCTTAAGGGGGAAAAGTCAAGGAGCTGATGCGAAACCACAATTTTGATTAGTGCAAAGTGATAGATGGTGTTATACTGGTGATGAGGAGGCTTCCTTTGCACTAGCGTGGTCATCTTCTCAATATTCCAGCAAATGAAATAGGGGAGGTTCATCATCCTCACCCTAGTAAAGTGCATCAACAATCTGATATGATAGGTTTACAGACGAGAAAATCTGCCCTCACAGTGGAAATATTTGATTATGAGTTTCATCAAGGGAGCATATTGGTGGGCTCCAGTATTGTAGCAATAATGCTACAACTCCTGGGGCTTCCTATCTCTAATTTTATGAACCCGGTAGTTCGTACAAACGTGGAAGCGACGGTGCTGTATGCACAAGTACTAGCTCTTGTCGCAGCTGTCACTTGGTCAGCTGGCACAAGTCCGCTAGGGCTCAAGCCAACTTCTATATGCTCTCAGAAGAAGCTTTCTAAATGATGGACGAAGGCTATCTCAAAGGAAATTAATCTACTTTGCAAAAATGAACTGAAAGCCAACCAAAACATGGAAACCCTAGTAAACCCTAATCTTACTAGCTTAATCTCTATGATGCAATGGTGGGAGTGCAAATGTCTAAGAATGATGCCATTACTGCTAGTGATGTGAAATGCATGAACTTAAACTACTTCCATTGAAAAGAACATTGTTTTTGTATTTTTGCTTAAGTGGTTGGAGTGATTATGATTTTGTTTCTTATTAGGGTTTGGCTGTGCAGAGGTGGTGCGAAGGGAGAGAAAGCTTGGGAAAGGTCAGGAGGGCTAGGAGAGGTCCCAGGGGATCCCTAGCATCAGTCCACATAAGTCCACAACGTTCAGGTGCTCGGCAACCGAGTTTGCAGGCTTCTACAGGATGTCTGCAGGGGATCCTACAGGAAACTCAGGAATTCTACAGGAAGTCTGCTAACTTTTACAGGATGTTCTACCGTGGGAGTTTTGGGTGATGGTGAAGTGATGGAGCGGTATGGGTGGATAGGTAAGATGGAGATGGAGCTTGTGATGGCTCAGGGGTAGAGAAATAAGATGGAGAAAGAGTGCATGAAGTTGGTTGGTGGATAGAAGGATGGAAGCAACGAAAGGTCAAGAAAATGGAGCTACGTGGACAATGGAAAAGTTGGAAGGTAAACGAGCTGAACAGAGGTCGAGTAGGTGGCTTTAGGCGTGGTTAAGAAGAAGAAGAAGGAAATGGAATGATGCTGAGCAGTGTAAATAAAACAAATTGCTTATGTCTTGCACCAAAAACGAGAATTCATTAACCTGTGCTACCTGTGCTATTAAACCAATGAACATCAATGTAAATCGTGAAGAGAAGTCGTGCATGGAGTTGGAATGAAGGAGTATGGCTCAAGATCAGAGTGCATGGATGGCTCTACAATTACAATGACTATGTTGCAGCTTGCATGAAAGTAAAAAGACTATGTTTTTTTGGTGGTTGGTACAGACTGCACCCCAATCTCTAAACAGAGATGGCAGTGAAGGCACTACCAACCTTTTCTTGGAGCTCCAATGAATTACAATCCTCCTATTCTAATCTAAGCAACTGAAAGCGATTTAACCATAAGCTAATCCTACTCAATCTTATTAAAGAAATCAAATCAGCAGACTGTGTTCTTGAAATGCATGTCAAAACAAAGAAACAAAGTGCTGAAAAGAAAGGCAAATAACACTACAAAGAAGAGGAGGTCTATTGCTCTCAGGTTGGGCCCTAACCTGAGAGCTATAGCTCCCTTAAAAGCTCAGAATTAGATCCAAATCTGCTTGCCTTTATTCATAATCAAGAGTCTAATGTCATGCCAAAACTGGCTTACAAAAACAAACACCGAGCTGTAGCTCATGCTCAAAAATTACAATATTAGTTCAAAAGTTCAAAAAGCTCCTATCAAAGGCTACGGCCTTCATATTTATACACAATGAAGATCAAGCTGGCTTCCTCCATTCGTGGAGCTTGGCTGTCCAACTGAAAGTCAAACTGCTGATCCTGTAGAATCCGTTGGCTGCCTTTAAGCTCGGTGGGGAGAGCTGTTGGAGCTCGGAGTTAAGGTGAAAATCACAAGGAAGGTCATCAAGACTATGGACAACCTCCCTATGAACCCGCAATGTCACCTTTGTTGTCTCCTTGTCTCCATTTGCGTGGTCTTTTGCTCTCTTTAATGCCAAAAACCTGAAATCATCATGTATTAGCCACATAGATATAATGCCTGACCTTCTTCCTACAAATAACATGAATATACTAAGAAATGAATGCATAAGTGATAAAAGATGAATGGTTGAGCAAGGTAAGTAGGCCAAATGAGCCCAAATTGTACCAAAAATTGGGGCTCATCATCACCCCCCAGCTAAAATATTTGCTCATCCTTGAGCAACTTTGCTCCAACTCCTTGTCCTTGGCCGAGAACTAGGGCCCAGAACATGCTCTTCCTTTCCTGTTCTTTGTGGCCCTACCTCTTCTGCCCCTGGCGGTGACGAGGGTGGCGCTTCTTCCCTCTTTTCTGTTTCCTTGAGCTGGGCTTCGGAAGCCTATTGGCCTATCCTTCGTGTCCAGGTAGTTATTTTTGGGCTTCCCCTCTCGGGGGTGGCCGATGTTTTAGAGGGGGATCTCTCACTGGGTGAAGTAGGGACACCCCCTAAAATGGTTTGGCTGCTGGGTGGAGGCTGCGGCTTTCCCGTTTTTATTCTCTTACTTCTCCTAGCTTCAAAAGGTAGAGGGATCTCCCTCTCTCTCTTCTCCTTTGGCTTTGGAGGTGTACTGAGGGCGGCCAGCGCAGCTGCTGCCTCCTTTTCGAGAATGCCAGCCTTCTCTTTCTTGCGTTTTGCTTTCCCAGGGCTCCCTATAGAGGGCCCCTTCCTTTCTGATTTCGGGCTTCCTGTAGAAGACCCTACTTTACCCACTTTCGGGCCTCCTGTAGAAGACCCTTTCTTTACCAATTTTGGGCTTCCTGTAGAAGACCCTGTTTTGACCAATTTCGGGCTTCCTGTAGGAGACCCTTTCTCTGTTTTCGGGCTTCCTGTAGAAGCCTGTTTCTGCTTTCCTGTAGACACAGGTGTCACCACCTTTGCTTGCTTTGCTGCATGGGTTTTGCTTTTTGGTTCGGTTACGGGTGCTGATGAGGTACTTGGGCTGATGTGGACCATCTAAGCTTTGTCCGTTCTGCTCTGCAACCTCTTCTCTCTTGCTGACAAGATGGGTGTGTCACCCTTTTCTTTGTCACGCTTTTTCTCATGCTTCTTCTTTTGTTCTTTCTTCTGCACTGTGGTCGGGGTCTTCTGGCCCGTTTCCCTCTTTCCCTCGGCCACTGATTCTTTTTCCTCACTGCTGGAGGAACCACTTTCTTCAGTCAGCATCCTTATGTCTCCGTCTCTTGTCAAATTCCTGAATGCTTCCCATGAGAGGGGAACCTTATATGAATGAAGCGCATCCTCCACAAGAAGTTTGATCAATCCATGGTGGGCTACCTGATCTGGTATGCCTTCTTTTAACTTTGTGGCACACTCAATTAGAGACTGTAGCAAGAAATAAGGGATGCTCAGTTTCTTTTCTACAGGAAGATCAATCCGGTGCCTCAATTCAGTGAGCAACCGAAAGTGATACCCGTACATGATGCTATAACGGCCTTCACAGGTTATATACTTCATGATCTGTAGGCTAACTTCATTCCATGGTGGCAGCAAACTGGTTCTATGCACCCCATTTTTGTCCTCCGAGAATTCCTCCTCAAGTGGAAAGAATTCTTTCTTGGCCTGCTGGCTCAACTTCCTTTCTTCCTTATCCCATGGCAAACCCATTGGAAGTTCAGTAATTCGACTGATATATTGCGGGGTGAGCTTGAGGCTTAGGCCCCTGAAGTTCACTGTGGCCAGTGTCTTGGATTTCGGCCTCAGAGCCTGCAAAAATTCTTTTGCCACTTCATCGTCGTAACCCTGCAATTTGTCACAAAAAGATATCCATTGAACCCGTGTGAAGAGCTCCACCACCTCCTGGTTTTCCCTTAACTTGGTTGAATCAGTGGGTTCTCGTCTAATAAACCCACCCGACATGATAAAACAGTTTCCTTAACCAGAGGTGGTGATTGTGGAAGAAATTTGGTCTACTGAGACAGAGCGTAGAATTACGCTCCTGTCATGCACATAATCCACAAAACTTATCCCTGAGGAACTTAACACAGTTTAATTACCCTGACATCCTGTAGAATGATAGTATAGGCATAGCAGACAACAATTTCACCAATTTTCTATGACCAGACTGTGGACGAGGATTCTGCCACCTTTATAAACCAATTGCATGAAGAGTTTAGGGTTACCTTTTTAATCTGCCACCTTTTTACGTGAGGCACCCGCCTTCCTGTAGAAACTGCGTTCTTGTAGAAACAACGTTCCTGTAGGAGCAGTGCACGATTTTCGGGAAAGACTGCAGTTGGTCTGCGCTCTAGGTGTGCTTCACAAGCGTTCTGATAGCCAAAGGCTCGGCGTATCGAACTGCAGAAAGATCAGGATAGCCACTCGAGTTCAAAACGGTGGTTGATAAATGCATGAGGGAAATCTAGCCGATTAGATTTTGAATCGGCGGAATCCATGGCGCGGGGGTGAGCTGTCCCCGCTGAACCGTTGGGCGACGTCATCCCATCATTTGCCTGCGAGTTCCCTTGCTGCCGCATCAATTCCCGTAGATCTGCCGCCGCCTCTTCTGTTAAACTCTTTTTTTTCCCGACGGGATTGCTCTCACGTGCGTGCTGCCCATTCTTTTTGTCATGGCCGCCACCCAAACATCCAACTAGACCATTAACTGGCCGACGTGGCCGGCCAAATGGCCATATGGCCGCTCAACCCATTCACCTTTACACTTTGCAATCAATTCAAAGTAAAATTCATGCAATCTGATGGAAGGAAGGGTCGAGACACTTACCTGCGCGGCTGCACATGATGTTTTGGTTTTTTGGACGCTGATGAGTGGATTTACCTGCTGCTGGCGAACTTACACAGGCCCGGAGGTTCATGTTTACAGGCTGCCGACGATGGATTGGATGCTTTGGTTGCATGCGCCCGCGTTTCATTGCATATGGCCGGCGCTGTGAATGGTATCCACTCTAGCGGGCTTAACTGTTACAGGACTCCCGCGGGATGTCTTGTAACAGTTCTTCCTCCTTGGGTGCATGCTGCACGACGAAGGATCTGGCCTCACGATCATGCTCCCGGAGCTTCTGGATGACTGGGATGGATATGGTATGAGATCTCAGCATTTGTTTATCTTCAAAAACTTCTTTCTCCTTGATAACTCATCGATCTGCTTTGCTGGTGCAGGTAACTTTGTTGCATGTCGACAAGGATGGTGGAACAAGATAACGGCAATGTGCAAGGGTGACAACAGTGGCTTGCATGCGTCCAAACCGATCCTTAGTCGTTAGATCTCCTCACAAAATGGATTCTGGGCCGTTCTGAGCTTCTACAAGAAGTTTCCTGTAGAAATATAGAGCTTCCTGTAGAAAGGCTGCGTTTCCTGTAGAGAGTCTGCACCTTCCTGTAGAAAATCTGCATCCTCCTGTAGAAAATCTGCGTCTTCCTGTAGAAGACTCAAGCTGTAATAAAATTGCACATACCTTGGAGAAAATGAGTATTCTTGGAGGAGGTATTGATGAGGTGTCCTGACTGCATGATAAGGACCCTTGGCTTTGAGTTGAGAGGCTCCCTCTCCTCCATAGAACACCTGCAATCTGCATGCAATTTCACATGATAAACTTGTTGTCTTTGTCTTTCTTGTTTTTTCTTTTTCTTTTTCTCTTTTTTTTTAAAGATAACAGGGGTGCCTCAATGAGGTTTTCACCCTTGCCATCTGCCCTGAGCGCCTCAGAAAGGTTTTCACTCAAGGATCTTTTCCAAATTTTTCTCTCTTTTTTTTTTTGAAAGACAATAGGGGCGCCTCAATGAGGTTTTCACCCCTACCACCTGCCTTGGGCACCTCAGAAAGGTTTTCACCCAAGTATCTTTATTATTTTTTTTTTTTTTTTTTTTTTTTTTTTTTTTTAGATTCTTCAGGGTATGCCCAAAGCAGAGGCAGAACCCTTCTCTATGACCAACACTGCCTTCTCCATAGTTTTGATGAACTCTTGTCTTGAGATAGGCTTCCTGTAGATCTTCAATCGATGCCCATTGACAAGCATGGGGATGGCTTCCTCATCAATGGTCCGAATAAGAACAGATCCATTGTCATGACATTTTTCCACTGAATATGGCCCTAGCCATCTGGTTCGCAGCTTCCCCTTGAAATCTTTGTATTTGGAGTCATACAACAAAGCCCAATCTCCCGGCTGAAATTGCTTGTCATGGAGATGTTGGTCATGCCACACCTTTCTCTGAAGTTGAACCACTTCTGAGTGAAGGAGGGCCTGCATTCGGTGCTCATCCAGTCCATTCAGCTGCAATAACCTTTCTTGTTGTGCATGGCTGAGATCTAGGTCTAGCTGAGCTGCCATCCTCAACGTGTTGTATTCAAATTCAATGGACAACAAAGCTTTCTTCCCATAGACCAGCTCATAAGGTGTGAAGCCGGTGGTGGTCTTCCAAGTGGTGTTGTAAGCCCATGTGGTTTCAACCAGGCGATCTGCCCAGTCCTTTCTGCTGCTGCTCACCACCTAAGTCAAGATCCCTTCTAATGCTCTATTGGTGACTTCCACCTGCCCATTTGCTTGAGGGTGATAGGGGGTGGAAGTCCTATGCTTGATCTTGTGATGAGCTAGTAGATCTTCAACTAGGTTGGAGGTGAACTGGCTCCCTTGATCGGTGACCAGCTCTCTTGGATAGCCAAACTTATAGAAGATGTTTTCTCTTAGGAACTCGGCCACCTTTTCTTTTGTTGCTGCTTTGATTGCTTTGGTCTCTGCCCACTTTTTCAGGTAGTCAGTGCACACAATGATGTAAGACCTTTGCCTCGAAGGAGGGTTGATTGGGCCCACAAAGTCCATACCCCACTTCTCAAATGGCTCAAGAGTCACCTGAGGTTGGAGAGGCATCTCATCCCTTTGGGTCGGTTTCCCCATTCTTTGGCATTGGTCACACTGGCTAACATATCTTCTGACATCTTGATGAAGTGTGGGCCAATAGTAGCCTGCCTGCAGGATTTTGAAGGCAGTTCTCTTTGCTGCAAAATGTCCTCCACAAGGCCCATCATGACAGGTGAGGAGGATATCAAAGACTTCCTCCTCCCTTACACAACGCCTTAAGATCTGATCGGGGCCAAGCTTGAACAGATTGCCCCCGATCCAAGTAAATGAGGCACTTTTTCTGATGATTCTGCTCTTCTCTCTTGAAGATAGGTGCGGAGGGAACTGTGCTGAAACAAGGTAGTTTGCTATATCAGCAAACCATGGAGAGAGTACTGAAATAGCAAACAGATGTTCATCGGGCATCTGGTCATCCACTGTTCCATCCTCATCTGCAGACAAATCCAATCTAGATAAAAATTCAGCAACAACATTTTCTCTACCTGGTTTGTCAACAATGGTCAAATCAAACTGCTGCAATAAAAGTAACCATCTAATAATACGAGCATTCACATCTGGTTTATTCATTAAATATCTAATTGCAGCATGGTCTGTATGTACAAAGGTTTGATAGCCAGTGATATAATGTCAGAACTTGTTCAGTGCATGGACCACAGCCAAGAATTCTTTCTCGGTTACAGTGTAATTCAGCTCAGCTTTGGACAAGTTTTTGCTAACAAAGTAAATGGCATATGGAAGTTTTTGCTCAACTTGTCCTAAAGCTGCACCTATGGCTTTGTTCAAGGCATCAGTGTGGATGTGGAAAGGTAGGGCCCAGTTTGGACCTCTCAGGATTGGGGCTGACACCAACTTGTCCTTCAATTCATTCAAAGCCCTCTGACAATTGTCAGTCCATTTAAACTCCACATCTTTTGCCAACAGGCCAAACAATGGCGAGGCTAGCTTGCTGAAGTCTTTAATGAATCTCTGGTAATATCCCGCTAATCCCAAGAAACTCCGAACATCCCTTACCTTTTGAGGAGGTGGAACCTTCTTGATGAGAGCAATTTTGTTAGGATCCACCTGTAACCCTTGGCAAGAAATGGTATGGCCTAGCACGGTCCCTTCAGTCATGAGGAATTCACATTTTTCAGGACTAAGGGACAAGTTCATCTCAATGCATTTGGTTAGGACTTTTCCCAGATTGGACAATGCTTCCTGGAAGTTGGCCCCATAAGGAGTAAAGTCATCCATATAGATTTCCACTGCATCATGGACCAGCTCCGAGAAGATGCTTAAGACAGCTCTCTTGAAGGTAGCAGGAGCATTGCATAGCCCAAAGGGAAGGACTCGGTAGGCAAAGGTACCCCAAGGACAAGTGAAGGTGGTCTTATCTTGGTCTTCCGGGCTGATTTGGATTTCGTTGTACCCGCTAAACCCATCCAGGAAAGAGAAGAACTTCTTTCCTGCCAGTCCATCCAACACTTGATCTATGAAAGGTAGAGGGAAATGGTCTTTCTTGGTAGCTTTGTTCAGTTCTCAGTAGTCCACACAGATTCTCCATTTCCCATTTTTCTTGGGAACCAACACCAAAGGGGACACCCATTCACTATCTGAGATGGGGTAGATGAATCCGGCATCCAACAGTTTTTGCAATTCTTCCTTGACAATGTCCTTAAGGGCTGGATTCATTCTCCTCTGGGGTTGCCTAACCGGTTTACAATCCTCTTTGATGTATATATGATGGGTATAGACCGAAGGATGGACTCCTTTCATCTCCTTATAGCTCCAAGCAAAAGCATCTAGGTGGCTAGCCAACAGGCTACACAGCTCCTTTTCCTGGGAAGGAGATAGGGAGAAACTGATCTTTAATGCTCTCTCAGGGCCGAACTCCACATTCTTGACTCTGGGAGTGACAGGGTTGGTTGTACAAAGATCCACTAAGGTGCTAGCTTGGGCATCCTCCACCAATTTCTCTAAGGATAGTGCACTGGGAGGTGGATTCTGGATCAAGGTCTCGATCAGGTCATCCTTGGTTGGGGGGTCTCTTCTAGTGGTATCTAGGGTGCACAGAGGTGCTGAGTACACCTCGTCTTCCTCTCCTTCCTCCAACCAGAGTGGTAAGTCATGCTCTAAGGAGGGTTGGGCAGGAGGGTATAGGACTAGCTGCTTGGACATAGGACCATTTTTTATGGTCATATTTCCTGCACAACAACTTATGTAAGCATCTGCAGTGGCTAACCAAGGCCTTCCCAAAATGAGAGGATATCCAGTAAGCTTTGCCTTTGGTTGCAGAACCAGGAAGTCTGCAGGGTATTCCCAAGAGTCAATAGAGACCAAGATATCCTCCACAATCCCTTCGGGAGTCACGGTGGAGCGATCTGCTAGTTGCAGTACTATCGAGGTCTTCCTCAAGGAACCCTGAAGATTGAGTTTGAGCATGGTATCCCTGGTCATCACATTAATGGCAGCCCCCAGATCAATCAAGGTGTGAGGTATGATGGTGCCATTGATGTGGACATCTACTACAGGACTTCCAGGATCTAGGTACTTTGGGCAGATGACTTGTCCTAACATAAGGTCAGACAGTTGTCCTATGACATTGATGGTTGAAGCATCTTTCTTCCGCCTGCCTGGGTGTTTGAAACACTTTTCCTTAACCAGTTTGTTGTATATTGGCACATCCTTGATGGCTTGGAGAAGTGGTATTTTCACACACAACTGCTTGAGCTCTCCCAGAAGCTCATCCTCCTCTGGGTTGGGTTGTGTGGTGGCTGTTAGTCTCTCAGGAAAGGGTGGAATAGCCTTTGGTTCACTTTCATGTTTATCTTCCTCATCCTCTGGGGGAGGAGGTTGGCGATCTGGTGTTGGCATTATGGCTATATGTTACAGATGTTGTACTTGATGGCAACTCCCGTGGCAAGGCTCTCAATATGTTGAAAATTAAGAAGTACGCAGGAGATCAGTTCAGAAGGTGCGTACCCGCAGGTACACCATGCAGGGACCGCGGCCAGATACGCAGGTCAGCCGTTCAGGAGGTGCGTACCCCCAGTGCACTCATTTCAAGGCAGAGAAAAGCCACCTGGGGTTTCTTATGTTTAATCCTTGGTATTTAGCCGACGGTATTTGTGTTATTACGGTTTTGGCTCGTGGTATTGTTCCATGATTTTAGGAGGAGCTTGCCTATATAAAGCAAAGGAGATCTCTTGGCTAAGCATCTCTTGCAATTGAATATCTTTAGATCTGAAATATTGGGTTATGGTCTTAAAAGCTTGATCTATATGAAAGGGAAGTTGAAGTCGAATCTGTGAAGGGTGATCTCTCGAGCGCATGATCAGATCTGAGCAACTGTTCCACTCTGGTGGACTGCCTATTCGGCCCTAATCAGAAGTACGCAGGTGTTTAACCAGAGATCTGCATGGGTACGCAGAGCAGGAACAGGAGATCTGCGTGGGTACGCAGAGCAGAAACAGGAGATCTGTGTGGGTACGCAGAGCAGAAACAGGAGATCTGCATGGGTACGCAGAGGAGAAGAAGGAGAACTGTGTGGGTACGCAGAGCGACTAAGGTTCAGGTGCGTACGCATAGTAAAAGTATGCGGCGCGATAGTATCTATGGGTGCGTACCTGTAGTAACAGTACACGGTGCGATAATGTCTCTGGGTGCGTACCTGCAGTAACAGTACGCAGTGCGGTTGAAGGAACAGTGCGTGGGCATGCAGCGCGGCAGAAGGATCTCTGCGGGTATACGCAGGGAAGCAAAGGTGAACTGCGTAGCGACGCAGGCCACAGAAGGGAAAACTGCGTATCTGTCTTAAGATGTTCTGTTTTTTTCTGTTGATAAGGTGTTCTGGGTTAGTTCTGTTATTGCTGATCTGATAACTGTAGTGGACTGTAACTTTTATGTACTTGATGCTTTATGAAAGGAAGTAGGGGGTTGTAGCTCCCTTCCAGGAGAGACTGGAAAACGAGAGAGAGAGTTGTAGCTCTCTGCAGGTTGCAGCCTGCGTACTGGTAAAGGACTGCACCAGTACAAAACCATTGTAAAAGGAGTTTCTAATTTGAAAGAAGATAGAGACATATTGCAGCAGGTGGTTTTCACCCACATTGGGTTTCCACCTTACATCTTGTGTTCTTTGGTGTGACTATCTGTTTTGCTTCTTCATGCTCATTATTTTATGGTACTGACATGCAAAAATAATTAAAAGTACAAATAAGGAAGATTTATTAAAATAATTTGATAATACTGATTCACCCCCCCTCTCAGTATTATTTCCAACAATTGGTATCAGAGCAGGTCCTTCAGAGAAGCTTGATCTCTTGAAGGTAGATCGTTCATCATGAGCAACTACGAGAGAGAAGCATCAATCAGGCCACCGGTTTTTGATGGGACAAACTTCAATTATTGGAAGGTAAGAGTTACTGCCTATCTTCAATCTCTTGGTACAGAAGTTTGGGACATCGTAGAGACAGGCTACGCTTTTCCTTCAGCTACTCCTACAGATGCAGCCGAGAAAAAGAAGTATGAAACAAATGCAAAAGCAGTCAGTACTCTATTAGGATGTATATCTCAATCAGAATTCATGAAGGTAATGCACTATAAATCCGCAAAAGAGATATGGGACAAAATTGTCACGAGCTATGAAGGAGATGAACAGGTAAAGTGTGCTAAACTTCAAACTCTCAGAATTCAGTATGAGACTCTCAAAATGTATAATGATGAAAGTGTGGCTAACTATTTTCTTCGGGTAGATGAGGTTGTTAATTGTATGAAAAATTTGGGTGAAGAAATAAAAGAGGCTATTGTGGTTGAAAAGGTTCTAAGATCATTGTCCCCCAAGTTTGAATCTAAAGTATCTGCAATAGAAGAAAAGGAAAATCTACGAATTCTTACTATGTCTCAGCTACATGGAATTCTAACTGCTTATGAAATGAGAAAGGGAGGTCCATCAGACAGAAGAGAAGCTGCTTTCAAGGCATTAGGCAAAGAAGATTATTATGAAGCAAGCCACGTCCCAGAAGAAGAGGAAGAAGAATCAAATTTTGTCAGAAATCTTCAAAGGGGTTCTGGAAGGTTCAGAGGTAAGTTACCCTTTAAATGCTTTGCTTGTGGAAGAGTAGGTCATTATGCTGCAAAATGTCCTTATAAGGATAAAGGAAAGGAACCTGCTAGATGGAACAAGAAACAGAACGTAAATAAGAAAAGCTACTACACTCATGAAGATAGTGATGGTCTATCAAACAGTGATGAAGATGAACAAGGTAATGAATATAAGTTGTTAATGGCATTTGAAGATGATGATTATATGGATGCTATAGATGTGGATAAACTTTATGATGAAATTACTAGACTTAAGAGATGTATAGAAGAAAAGAACATGATCATTGATACTCTACAATTTCAAATTGATGAAAAGGAAAAACATCTTGAAAAATTAGAAGGTGAAATTGTTGGTCTTAGAAAAGAGATTGAGAAAACAAAAGCTGTTAATCTCAAGTTTGTCAAAGGATCTGAAACTTTGGATGAGATTATCAATGTGCAGCGGTCTCCACTAAACAAGACAGGTCTGGGCTATAATGGAGAAACTTCGCAAGCATCCACCTCAAAAAGTTATCTTGATGCAGCAAGAAGAAATGAGCAAAAGCACAATGAAGATCATCAGGTAAAGCAGGGACGAATTACAAACAGAAACTATCAGGGGCAATCCATCTTAAGGGTGAACAAAAGCTACAACCAGCCACAGGTAAAATCTTCTCAATTTGGTTCAAGAATAGATGACAATAGAAATTACAATCAATTGGCTGGTAGATTCGATAACCGCAGAAGTTTCTTCAATGGACAATGCTTTTCTTTCCATAACTTTGGTCACAAAGCAGCTCAATGTGTTGCATATAAAACAATCATGACTGGGGAAGCTCAAAAACAAAGAAGTATGACCGGGATTACAAAAAGGACCTATAACAACTTTTCGGTTCTTGAAAATGAAGTTGAATGTTCTATATGCAATAACTTTGGTCATGAAGACTCTGAATGCAGGAGCAGGTTTCAGCAGAAAAAGGAACAAGCCTCAAGCACCAAAACATGGAGAATAAAGGAACCACAAACAGAAAGATGTGGGATAGCATTTTATGCAGAGGGACAGGAAAATCTATGGTACATTGACAGTGGATGTTCGAAGCATATGACAGGTGATAAAGAAAAACTTGAGTCATATTCTGCTCTAGAAAAAGGAAAGAAAGTCTCTTTTGGAAATGATACTCCTGCGACTATAAAAGGAAAAGGCATTGCCCAGTTAAAAGAAAAGGTCAAGGCTGGAAATGTTGTGTATGTTGATGGATTGAAGCATAATCTTCTAAGTGTCAGCCAGATGTGTGATCAAAGAACCGAGGTTATATTCAGATCAAATGGATGTCTTGTTCGTGATCTTGATACAGGTAAAATAGTGATCAAAGGCAAAAGAACTCCAAATAATCTATACATATTTGAAGAAGGACAACAACAATGCTATCTGAGCAAGGATGATGAGCACTGGTTATGGCATCGGAAGTTGGGACATCTAAGCTTTTCACAAATAAGGAAAGCATGCAAATATCAGGCAGTTCGCGATCTTCCAGATATCAAAATTCTTGACAACACCATATGCAAATCATGTCAGTTTGGAAAACAAACCAGAACTAACTTTCCAGAGAAAGAAGGATCAGCTAGCATGCCTCTTGAACTAGTACATACAGATACATGCGGTCCTTTCAGGAAAAGAACACCTCGAGGAGAAGAATACTTGATATTATTCATTGACGATTTCTCCAGGTTTGTCTGGTTAGGACTTATGAAGCACAAAGATGAAGCATTCGAAAAATTCAAATCCTTCAAAGCCTTGGTTGAAAATGAATCAGGTCACAAAATTAAGTGCCTCAGATCCGACAGAGGTGGGGAATTTACTTCAAATGAATTTTGCGATTTCTGTGAAGAACATGGGATAAGAAGAGAATTCTCTACAGCAAGAACTCCTCAGCAAAATGGAGTTGTGGAAAGAATGAACAGAACAGTCCAACAAATGGCTCGTGCTATGCTTGATGAGTCAGGAACTCCCGCAACTTTCTGGGGTGAAGCTGCACATGCTGCGGTTGTTATTCTCAACAAAACAAATGTCCGGGTGAACAGCACTCAAACTCCTCATGAGCTCTGGAGTGGTAGGACTCCTTCGGTAAAGCACTTCAAAATCTTTGGGAGCAAATGCTATATCAAGAATACTGATGAGCAGCTTGGCAAACTTGAACCTAGAGCAGATGAAGGCATTCTTCTTGGTTACTCTCCATATAGCAAAGCATACAAATGCTACAATAAAAGACTTGGCAGAATTGTTGACAGCATTGATGTAGTGGTTGATGAGAAGGGATACATTCCTAGGCAAGGACATCATGAAGACATCGAAGAAGATGAAGGCTACCCCCAACAACAGAATGATGAAGAAGAAGAACCTCAAGAAGAAACTCAAGAAGAACCAGAGGAGCAAACAAGAATAGAAGAAAAGACTCCATCCAGATATGTCCAGAAGAATCATCCAGAATCTTAGATTATGGGGCAGAAAGAAGCAGGTGTACAAACAATAAGAACAGTTGCAGAAGCTTCAAGCTATTTGGCATCACTCTCCTCTACTGAACCACAAAATGTGAAAGAGGCATGCAAAGATGAATGTTGGGTGAAGGAAATGGATGAAGAACTTGAGCAAATCGAAAAGAACAACACTTGGGAGCTGGTTCCTATACCAAAGGATAAGAATGTTATCGGAACAAAATGGGTCTTCAAAAATAAATTGAATGAAAATGGAGAAGTAATTAGAAACAAAGCCAGACTTGTTTGTAAAGGGTATGCGCAGCAAGAAGGAATAGACTTTGAAGAAACCTTTGCTCCTGTTGCAAGACTTGAGGCCATCCGAATGTTCCTTGCTCTCTCAAGTTTTCAAAACTTCAAAGTATTTCAAATGGACGTGAAATCAGCCTTTCTGAATGGAGACTTGGAAGAAGAAGTATACATTGAACAGCCAGATGGGTTCATTCTTGGAAATGATCCAAATCTTGTATGCAGATTGAAAAAGGCTCTCTATGGTCTCAAACAAGCTCCAAGGGCTTGGTACTACCGTTTGGACAAATATCTTCATCAACTGTTACACTAAAAAATGTCACCATGACTATTTACAGTTAGTATGGCTCAATCAACAGTCATGCTACCCTCTTAGGCAAGTCTTATGCCTCTGCTATCCATCTCAAACTCAAAAAAGAGAGAAAGTCTTGTAAAAAATGTGTTTATCTCTGGGGACGCAGGTTCTCTCAAGCCTTACCTGCGGGGACGCTCACAATGTTCACAAAGACTGCGTCCTTGGACGCTCTGTATGTTAAGGGACAGGTGCGTCCTTCTGTAAAAGGAAAAATGCGCAAGTTTCATCTTAAAAAAAGTTACTTGTGGTTACTTCTAGAACTTTCTAGAGGTCGGTTTGATGAAATGGATGCGCCTCCAGTTGGTTCATGTATCCCTATTAAGGAGGAACTTATCCCATCAATAAGGGAGCTATCCCACCCAAAGAGGGGGATTATCCCATTGATGGTGGACCTGAATAACCTCTTTACAGCACTATAAATAAAGGCATTGAGCCAGAGGGAGAGGAGGTAGAACCTTGTGAGGAGAGATTGTCTTTGCTTGATTCTACTTGGAAGTGGGTGAGCTTTGTCAAAGTAGAGGAAAACCCTTGATGGACCCTGGGAGGAACTTGCACAACACCAAGGCCAGGTTGTAAGAGTTTCTTTGTTTCGTTATTAATACAAACTGGTTCATTTTTCTCAATAGCTTGTGTTAATGAGTTATTTCATGTGTTCCTTGGTCTGCATGTTGAATATATGTTTTATTATATGAGATGCAAGTGCTTGGTAATTGTTTGATTGTTTGTGGTTGCAGGAATTGATGTGAAGGAGGAGCTCATCCGGATCGGCAAAGACGGACTACAACAACAGCGTTTTGGAATAAGGTAAGCCTAAACACTTGTAGTTTTCATGTTTTAAAAGGTGTATTTAGAGAAAGATCGCTCCATTTTGTCTTGTTTGTCGCTAGAGAGTTTAGACTCCTAGGGAGGTCAGTTGTGTCCGCACAAACGACTTTTTCCGCCACGACAAATTGGCGACCATACTGGGGAAGCCATTAATGTGAAAGTCTTTTCCTTTGTGTGAACTTTGCTCTGAGAAAATCATTTTTATTTTCTGGTTTTTGACTGTGAGAATTAGTATTTGGGTGGCTTAGCTTTAGATTTAGTTAGATTTGGTTTTTCTTAACTTTTCCAGAAGGACGCACCCTCTGAGTACTGCACAGTGCGTCTTTGGACGCGCTGTTGCCGTTTGCACAGAGCGGGCCCGCGCCTGTTCTAACGGGTTGCCTGCGTCTTCCTGTAAAAATTTAGGAAAACTCCATTTTTGCTTTAATTGCTTTTAGATTTTGTTTTTTCTTAGTATTTTCTGCCCAGATCCTTTAGTACCCTGTCAAAAATTTTCACCTGAACTTGTTTTGTGAGCTTTGAGTGTTTTAGTGGATTTCAACGAAGTTTAGGCCTAGGGTTTGATTTTTGAATAGGTCCTGTAGTGACTTTGACGGTAGAAAGTTGTCCAGCCTTAGATCTCTCTGGTTTGTCAGCCTTCTTAGAAGTCGGGCCTGTCGTAAAGTCTCCTTGTGTGAGCAGCTTGCCATTTAAGTTGTCTTTTGGGTCAAATTTCGAATTACTTGTTTATAAAGTGTTGATTTCCATTTTACAAAAGAACAAAAAGATTAGAGTTTTGTTTTGACTAGTTTTTGGTTCTGCAATAAGCTAGTCCTTGATTTGATTGTGATCAAGTAAAACATCTTAGAATAATCATTGTTGGCTTTGCCTCATTAGGATTAACTAAGGTAATTTCCTTTTGATTTGTTTGTTTTTTTTGAGTGAATTTTCATAGATTTCATAGTTTGCAATTGATTTTTATTAAAATAGATTTATGTTTTTCGTTAAATAAGAAAAATACAAAAATATCTCCTTTTAAAAGTTTTGTTTCAAGTAGCATTTAAAGTTTTTGGAAGAAAAAGAGTTTTTTCGTGCAAGTAAAGAGCGGTCATGTTTTTATGTTTGGAAAAGACAAACGAATTGTTTCTTTGATTGTCTTTAATTAAGAAGTTGCTTTTATAAAAATTGCATTCTCTCAACTTTTTAGTTAAGCAATTCATCGAAAAAGTAAAGTAGTGGGTAAATCATCCTAGGTGCATTTTGTAGTGGTTTCGAGTCGAGTCAACACACCACTGGTTTCACTTCCATCACCTTTTGACTTAAGAAACAACCTTAAAAGTAACGCTTAAATTAAAATCAATCTAGTAATTTTTTATTTTTCTAGGGCTCTGAAACACCAACATAGCTTAGGCTAGGGTCTTGGAGTAGGTGAGTACTTAACTCTCCAAGACTACAAAACCAAACAGATAGTTTATCTTGAGTAGATTAAATCCAATTGTTTCAATTGCACTCTAGGAAAGCTCCTCTTAAAGGAGAAGCACGAGCTCGTGTCCGAACCAGTGAGGGGATCATTCCCCCCTCGTTGGGAACGACGCCAGACAGTACGTATTACAAACGGTAAACCTCGGATTAACCATTGTCGAGGAGCCAGGGGTCACTTATCGGTAAACCTTGGATTACTGTCAAGGAGCCGGTAAGGGGATTGAGCTTGTTACTCTGCCCTTGCGTGCTGTCGGAGTTTAGACTGTTCCCCCAGGTGTAATTGTTGTGATTGGTAACTTTAGTGACCATAATCTTTAGGGTTCTACCGAGGTGACGGTGGAGGGAAGGTCCCACTGTACCTGGAGCAGACGTCGGTTATACTCACTTGGATTTTCCGGGGGGTTCACTTCACTTCGGGACGGTTAAAGTGGAGGAACTTTTGCCGGTCTATTCATTAAGCAGGTTGCCGGGGTAACTGTTCCACCCGCCATTTCTGTACTGAATCCTGCGAGGTTGGGCCTAATCACCAACTAGCGCTTTTGGTCCGGAAGACTACTGTTTGTGTTTGGTTTGACGCTCTAGATTCTTTAGGCGTGTGCTTCAAATTTGTTTGCTTCTTTAGAAGACTTTAGGTGGTTTGATTTGAAATTTTTACTTTGTTTTCGTGTGTTGTAGTTAAAAATCTTTAATTGTGGCGGAATTACCGAGACAGTCCCGTCGACTTCGGGGCAAGTCTCCTGAGATTGTTACCGGAATAGATTTGTTAAGAAAACTCCGTAAATCGCGGGGTGAATCTCCTGAAGACATTCCGGGTCAGTACGAAGGGTTAAAGGTCCTTGTAACTCCTCCTAGTGACAGTAGAGTAGGTTCACCTGAAGAAGGAGAATCTTCCTTGGTAGTCCATCCAGATTACCAAAGTTTAGAGACAGGTTATAATCCCGAAGCTGTTTCAGTTTCTGAGCTTGTTGGTAGTTTTTCGTCTGCTAGTGATACAGGCGAAGAACCAGAAATATCTGAACCTGTTACTCCAACTTCTAGTGTTCCAGATTCACCAAGAATAGAAAGAATTATCACCGAAAATCTACCTTCTGGTTTGATTGCTATAGAAGAACTTGCTCCAGAAGAAGATATAGGTGTCTCTCACCTTGAAGGTCAACTTACTATTGATCTAAGGGAGCGTGAATCCATCTTTTACAGTCCGCCTAGAAGTACTTCTTGGTACCTTGCGTTAACCAATTTTTTAGACAACTCAGTAGGTTTTTCTACACCTCGTACTCCTTTTCCACCTGGAGGTATTTATACTCCTGTAAATATGTCTGGTCAGTCGTCCGTGTTTACTCAAAGTCCTGAATCTTTTTTACACGGCGGTCCTTCTGTTCCCACTGGGTATCAGTCACTTTCTGGTACCTTTGCGGGGGCATCTCCTCAACCCGTTGATCATGGGTTATTTGCTGGAAACAGTGGTAATATACCATTGGGTGTAGGAGACATTTACATGATGTCAGGTTCAGTTCCCGTTTCCCAACCTCAAGGTGGCCAATTACCGCCTGGGGGGCAACCTCAAGGTACACAAATCGTGTCTGGGGGGCAACCTCAAAGTCAGTATGTACCTATGGTGCAATACGTGCCTCAAGGTCAACCTCAGCCTCAATATGTACCCCAAGGTCAACCTCAGTATCAATATCAACCTCAAGGATGGCAACCCCAAGGATGGCAACCTCAAGGGTATCAACCCCAAGGTTATCAACCTCAAGGGTACCAACCTCAAGGTCAAGGTCAACCCCAGTATCAGTATTTACCTCAAGGTTATCAACCTCAAGGTCAATACTCAAGTCAAGGTTATCAACCGCCTCAAGGTCAGTCATATGTTCCAAGTATGGGAACTGCACCTTACAATTATCAATCCTACCCTCAATCTGGTTATGGATCTCAGTATCCTCAACCTGTTACGGGTCAATACCCTGGAATGTTAGTGTGGGATCCATCACAGGGTCAACAGGTGTTGCAGCCAAGTGTACAGATGGTTCCTCAAGCTGGACAACCCGTAGTTTCTGGTCCAACCCAGCAAGCGCAACCTGTCCAGCCAAATGTTCAAACTTCTGTAACTTCGGTAGTTACTCAGCCGTCAATTGCACCTAGTACTCCATCTCAAACGGCTGCTGCAACTACCGCTACATCTACCATACTTACTTCTGGAGTATCGACGGCTCCAGTTTCTACTGTCCCTGTTACCACACCTCAGACATCTTTACCGTTGTCTGGATCTACGATTCAAACCACGGTCCAGATGCCTGTAGGTCAGCCTGGTATAAGTACGGTTGTCACTACTCAACCTCAATTTGTTCAACCTCCGTACCAGGGACAGTACCAACATGGGCAAGCTGTCCAACAACCGGTTTACCAGTATCAACCGTATCCTGGGTACACTTATCAACAACCTCAACAACCCCAGTACGGTCCGGTTAATCCTGGTTTTCCAGGAGGATATAATATCCCAAATGCGACTCCTGTTCCTAGTTATCCTGGATATCCTCCTCCTGGGGCTGGTATTGTGACCCAAAGTTTTAGAGATCCTAACCGGCAGTTACCGTTTATTGCAACTTTGGATTTACCCGACTTGACGCGCCTAACTAATGATCCAATTCAATATCTTCAGTTCTGACCGCCAATGCCAAATAAGTTGCCCAGCGACATAGCCAAGTTCGAAGGTAAGTCTGGAGAGGATCCGTCCAATCATGTGATGACTTACCACCTCTGGTGTGCTTCGAATTCTATCTCAGATGATTCCATCCGCTTATGTCTTTTCCAGCGTACACTCATTGGTCTCGCGGCCAAGTGGTACATTGAGTTACCACGGGCCTCTTTTTACAACTTTAACCAGTTAGCTACCTCGTTCTTAACTCACTTTCAGTTGCCGGTCAGATACGATAACGGCACGGAGTTATTAACTTCACTAAAACAATCGACGTCCACGTATATTTCTGATCACATTCATGAGTGGAGACGTCGAAGGAGATTAGTGAAAGTTTTTATCCCGGACCAAATCTTAGCTGAATGGTTTGTCAAATCATTATTACCGAAGATTACTGAAGATGTAGCTAAGGCCGAAGTAGTTACTGAGGAGCAAGTCATTGCTCAGGCACAATACCTTGACTTAGTTTACACTCAGTCGGGTACGTTACACGAGAAGATTCCGGATCTTCCAAAGTCGAATCAAATCGCTGCTGCTCCTTCGGGATCTCATGCCGCTGATGGTATGATTGGTATCGTGACTACGAAGAGCAAGAAGAAGTCTTCCAAGGCTTCAACTACTCCAATTATCACTTTGCCTGATTCTCCGACAGGAGAGTCTTCTCCTGAACTCACCGCCGACATTCACGCTGTAGAGTCATCTACGGCCAAATCAAAAAACGGTGGAAAGAAGAAAGGAAAGAAGAAGGCTAAAGCAGACGAGGCTCCAAAGGAGAAAACTGAAAAGTCGGAAACCAATGACGAAAAACGCAAACCTCGATATCCTTGTCTTATTTGTGAAGAGGATCATTTTACGAGAGATTGCCCTCATCGGGCCGAGGTTGTGAAAATAGTCAAAGGTTCTCCCACTCCTGCTGTGTTAAAGAATCCATTTCCAGAGCAGGAGAATAAGATGATAGGTTCTTCTTCGAATGCCAGTGAAGAACCCATTTTGATGATGTCTCATGTGAGGATTGCGACTCGATCGCAAGATTATGGTAGTAAGGCTCCTGTTGATGGTAAGGAAGCAGAATCTTCTCACTCTAACCCATCAACCTCAGCTCCTGGTTCCGATCCACTACAGATCGAAAAACCTAACCCAGACTTAGTGATTAAGCCGCCCGCCAAGGGTGTACTTCGAAGGTCTGCTTTCAATCCACATGCGAGAGCAGCCCAGAATTACAACATTGTTGAGGACTTAGCTGTTTCACCTTCAGCAATGTCGGCACTCGAAGTGCTGCAATCATGCCCAGCACAACGGAAATTGCTTTTGTCGGCTATCGGAGCTGTCGATGTTCAGGACCCGAACCTAATGATCTTTGATCTAGAAAATAGTACGCCACGTCTCCCCCATCAAATGGCCTTCCAAATTCCAGTGATAGTAAAAAACAGGCCTATTCATCGGACTGTGATTGATGAGGGAGCTTCTACGTGTATTATGTCGATTCAATGTTGGAGATCGCTTGGTTCTCCTTCGTTGAACCAATCCCCCACCATCCTTAAGGCCTTTGATGGCCGTGGGTTCCGTCCGTTTGGTATTCTACAAGAATTGCCTATAGGGGTTGAAGGTAAAACCGTTAGTCTGGATGTGGAAGTGGTTGATGCCCCTCTAGACTACAACCTTCTTTTGGGTCGAAGTTGGTCATATGCTATGACAGCGGTCGTTTCATCGGTCTTCAGAGTAATTAAGTTTCCACACAACGGTAAGATCGTGACTATTGATCAGCTGACATACTTTTCATCCGACCCAGCCTCTTCAGAGAGTATCCAACATGTCGGTAAGACGACAATCCCTTATAGGGACGTTGGTGTAGGTTTAGTTAAGGATTCCGGTTTACTGGGAACTTTTCCTCTCCCTCCACTCAGCGCAGATCCTTTGTTTGCAACAATTCATATGATTACATCAGAAAACATTATTTATGATGATCCTTGGTTCGTCCCATCTGACTCTGAGATAGACTCACTCGGTAATGCTATGCCTTTGAGTCCGTATGAAATTGCTTATGAAGCTCTCATGTCTTTTACCGACTTTCATTCAACCGAAGTCGACCAAATGAATGTGGTCAGTGAAGAGTCACTTTTCACCTCACCCTTAGAATGGATAACGTTTCCCGAAGTCGTGTCATCTGACGAACAACTTCGCGAAATCCTAAGTGTAGACGATCTACCATGGGAGGATCTCCATCACAGATCTTCGTTTTTACCTAAGGATGATGCATTTGAAAATGATTTTTCATCTATCTTTACCACTGAATATGTCAAAGACGCTCAGGATCCAACGAAACATTTTGATTCAGAGTTGAATTTAGGGAATATTTCTCGTACTATTCCCATTGATATTTCAGTGAAGCCCGGAATCGAGGAAAACATTCATATAGGTGCCGCATGTACTGAAGAAGAAATCCAAACTTACAAGGCCCTATTCCAAGAATTCCGCGACGTGTTTGCCTGGTCTTACGAGGAAATGCCGGGAATTGATCCTGCCATTGTTGTTCATGAAATAAAGACCTACCCGGATGCTAAACCCATCCGGCAACGGTTGCTTCAAATTCACCCTCGAAAAGCGGCTGCGATTAAAGCAGAAGTCGAAAAGCTGTTGAAAGCAGGTTTCATTTATCCAATCCTGTTAACGGATTGGGTATCGAATATTGTTCCGGTCAATAAGAAACAAGGAACAATAAGAATCTGTATCGACTATAGGGATATAAATCGAGCTTGTCCAAAAGACAACTATCCTACGCCTTATATCGATCAAATTATTGATGATTGTGCCGGAAGTGAAATGTTTTCCTTCATGGATGGTTTCTCGGGCTATAATCAAATCAATATTCTACCTGCCGACCAACCAAAAACGGCATTCATTTGTCCATGGGGGACATTTGCTTATTGCAAATTACCTTTTGGGCTTAAGAATGCCGGGGCTACTTTTCAACGGGCGATGTCTTATGCATTTCATGACATCAAGCACATTGTGCAACCCTATCTCGATGATTTGCCTGCTCATTCTTTACATCGAGCTGATCACCTTGTCCACCTACGAGCAATCTTTATGAGGTGTAGGCATTATCGAATTCGGTTGAATCCCCACAAGTGTGTTTTCTGTATAGAAACAGGTCGATTGCTGGGATTTGTTGTTTCAAAAGCCGGCATTCGCGTCGATCCCTCGAAAGTCGAGGCTATCATCAAATTGCCTCCTCCTTCGAGTTTGCGCCAACTCCAAAGTTTGCAAGGGAAAGCGAACTTTTTACGCCGATTCATCCCAAACTACGCCGAGGTCACTAAAGGTTTTACACGGTTGTTGAAACAGAACGCACAATTCTTTTGGGACGAGATTGCCCAACAATCTTTTGATGCACTTAAACACGCGTTGACCCATGCACCGTTATTGCATCCTCCCAACTACAACCAGGACTACTTCTTATACCTCGCAGCTTCGCATTCCACCATTGGAATGGTGTTAGTTCAAGAAGATGAATTCGGAGCGGAGCATGTGATATATTATCTTAGTAGGACCTTGAATCCCACTGAGCTAAAATATTCGCATGTGGAGAAATTGGCCCTGGCAGCCGTTCAAGCTGTCCAGCGTTTTCGTCACTACATTCTTCTCCGTAAAACTACAGTTATTTCGGATTGCAACCCTATGATTTACATTTTGACAAAACAATTGCTAGGGGGCAAGTACTCTAAATGGATCGTTATCCTGCAAGATTTCGACTTGGAGTTCGAGAAGTCCAAGTCTAAGAAATCCTTAGTTTTCGCGGAATTGATGTGTGATTTCCCGAGTGCTGACACAGAGACTGTGGCAGAAGAGTCCATTGCGGACGAATCTTTGTTTCTTATCAGTACTGTAGATCCGTGGTACGGGGATATAATCATCTATCTCCAAACCCAAACCTTTCGGCCTGAAGCTTCCAAAGCGGAACGTCGAAAAATTCGGTTTCAATCCCAGCCATACAAAATTATTGGAGATACACTTTATCGCCGGGGGGCAGACTTAGTTTTTCGACGTTGTTTAACTCACGAAGAGGCTGAGAGGGTTTTGAATGATTGTCACTCTGGAGCATGTGGCGGTCATATGTCTGGGTATGCCACAGCTCAGAAGGTGTTGCGCGCTGGCTATTTCTGGCCGTCTATGTTTAAGGATTGTATCATTGCAGTCAGGAAGTGCCACAACTGTCAAGTGTTTGATCGCAAGATGCGCGCTCCACCTGCTCCTCTCCACCCTATAATTGCCGTTGGTCCATTCGCCAAATGGGGTATCGACTTTATTACTTGTAACCCTCACTCGGCCGGGGGGCATGCGTATATCATCCTTGCGGTTGATTATTTTACTAAGTGGGCCGAGGCGATGCCTACATTCGACGCAAGCGGCAAAACAGCTGCAGTTTTCGTATTCAATCATATCATAACTAGGTTTGGTGTCCCACAAGCAATCATTACTGACCATGGGAGCCATTTTCGAAACGTCATGATGACTGAGCTTACAAGCCAGCTTGGTTTGCGCCACGATAGCTCTACTCCTTATTATCCGCAAGCCAACGGTTTGGTTGAGTCTATCAACAAAGTTCTAGTTATCATGATCCGACGAACCATTGGTGTTCATCGGTCGAATTGGCACAACATGTTATTTTCAGCGCTATGGGCATACCGAACCTCAGTGAAAAATTCAACAGGGTTCACTCCTTTCCAGCTAGTTTATGGCTTAGAAGCTGTGTTACCCATTGAATGCGAAATCCCATCACTTCAAATGGCTGTCGAATTACTTCCAGCTACTTCCGAAGAGGAGAAACGTTTATTGTACTTGGCTAAATTAGATGAGACTCGACGTGACGCTACATTGGCAATCGAGACTCACGCGAAACGAATGAAAGCTCAGTATGATAGAAATGTAACCCCTCGAAGTTTTTCGGAAGGAGACCTAGTACTATTATATGATCAAGCTAACGATAAGCTAGGTGCCGGAAAATTCGTTCCCATGTGGCATGGGCCCTACATTGTAAAGCGAAAGCTAGCAAAAGGGGCTTATGAGCTAGTTAACTTTGATGGGGACTCTTTGGGTAAACCCAGAAATGGACTTTACCTAAAGAGGTATTATGCTTAAATGATGGGTATGGAGAAATTTTTAGATAGGTTAGATTTTCTTTCTAGCTAGCAAGTGTGTTAGTTTAGTCAGTGTGCTTAGCTTAGAGAGTGTGGTTTTTCGTCGTTATTCTGGCTTATCTTGGTTTTACTCTTGATATTGCAGATGTCGACGCCTCTCCAAACATACATTGGATTTGCTGATGGTGCTTGTCGTAGTACACGGAATATCTCTTCCGCAGCTTGGGTTATCTATTCGCCCTCTGACGAGTTAGTTTCTATGCATGGGGTAAGCCTCGGTCAAACAACGAACAACATTGCAGAATACAGTGCAGTGATCGAATTATTATCCGAATCTATTTCATTTGGAATTCGACATTTGATAGTGAGGTTAGATTCTGAACTTGTTGTATTACAGCTTAATAGAGTTTATGCCATTAGAAATCCTGTGTTATTAAGGTTGTTTTTGAGAGTGCGTCTCTTGGAACGTGAATTTAATTACATTGAATATCAACATATTCCAAGGTCTTTGAATACATTAGCAGATGCAATTGCTTCTCGAATGTTGGACAGACATTTACGATAATCATGCAAGTAAATTTAAAAAACATTTCATCACATATGTTAAACAGGATAAGCCGGTAATAGTGATATATATAGATAGAAGTGTGTCAAAAAATATATACATCGTCTTCGATCATAGGTTGAAAACACCTTATGATCGGCAAAATGATAGTACAAAAAGTCAAAATGTCACATGTGACTACAAAAGTGACTAGTCAATCACTGGTGGTGCTCTCTGTATGACACCACTGCGCGGGCTACCTTACGCAAAAATCTCCTAAACGGTCCAGGGACCGCGACTACGAAGCGCTGAAGCCTGGTAGGAATGTCGTCCATAGTAGTCTCAGGTATATCTGCCGTGAGACGCTCTAGATCATGCTCCAACTCAGCTAGTACTTCTGCAGCCGCGTCCTGTGGGGCCGGTACCGGTGCAGCTGGATGTAGTCTATCAAAAGGCCGGAGGTTGGCTGGACGCTGTGGACCAACATCTGCATTTTGAAAGTTTTACTGTTAGTTTTGAGACGATATATATGAAAAATAAAAAAAAATACATAATTAGAAAACTTGTGAAAATAAAAGTACCTCTGTCATCCCATTGTTCTCCCGGTGGAAGAACCATGTCCGGATCACCTCTAAAATCCACTCCGGCATACGGAAAGTCCTGTATTGAAAAAACCTGGTCCTCTAACCAGTGAAAGTAACTATCTGAGAATCGAACCACTGTCGCACCCTCGTCAGGATGCCGGGCCATCACCGCAACCCATCGTATCAGCTTTGGCTCCCGAGGACCCAAGATATCAACAGTGAGTTGCTGAGGGATCAGCATTGGAACTCTCTCCAAGGCAAAGCTCACGACTAGAGGCCCATATCCAAAAGTCTTTAGTCGTCCGTTCTTTGCCTTGGTCAGTTGGCTCTTCATATGAGCCGACATAGCTTCACACCAGTTGAAAATGGTGCCTTGGTAACAGTCAATTGCCATCCGCATTTGGGATCCGGAAGCAATGTGTAAAGCGGCCGCGCCGCAAATTCTGGTAACCGTGAATGCTATGACTTTGAGTTCACGTAGAGTGATGTGTTTTATCTCTATGCCTTTCGAATGGTGAGCCCCAGGTGTGCACCACTCGTCGCGGAGACTATCAAGGGATTGGCCACCCGGCCTAGTCCCCGCAAGACTGAGTTGCTCGCCTCTGTTCGGCAAGCCAGTGAGAAAGTATACATCCGAGGGCTCTATCTCGAGCTGGTGCCCTCCTATGTAAAAGCATTGTTCTTGAACGTTCCATCGCTCAACCAGCCATTCCAAGAATCTTACCTGGCCCCTCATGCCCGGTATGGTCCAGTATTTGTATAACCCGCATGCTCTTAGGGCATCCAGGGAAGGTTGATGATTTATTGCAACTTCATCATCCTCTACATGCTCTCTTTCTCTCCAATCTAACATGGTTAATGCCCTGCACACCAGAAATAGTCATTAGAAATTGATTTGGGGATTTTTAGATAGTTATTTGAGGGGGTTGGGGTTTTGAAATGCGCGTTTCACGGAAGACGCACCCCGTCTTTACAGCACAGGGCGCCCAGGCGCGGCTGGCCTGAAGGCGGACTGCGCCTTCCGACCGTTTTCCTGTATAGGAAAAAGTCGGGGGACGCGGGTCACCCGAAGGGCACCCGCGTCCGCCGAGAGGCGCATTCCAAAACCAAAACCCCCCCAAAAAATGAAACTAAGACCTAAAAATTAATTCTAAACGGATAGAAATGCAGAGTAGGATGTGTAAAATACCTGGATAAGACGGCGTTTGATTCCGACGGTCGGATTTTCCGCAGCGACCACGGGAAGTTTCTTGTCAAAAGCTCCTTTTTCAACCTCAACAGTCAAACGGTAAAAATGACATGGTAAAAGGTCTTTTTATAGGTTTTTTGGATGAATTAGTTCATTTTTTACCATGAAAAGATATTTTTCGATGTATTTTTGCCTATTTTAAACAGGTATGAGTAATGTGTTGCTTTTGTGCAGGACAAAGGGATTTCGAGGGAAATTGTCATTTTTCACAAACAAAAATATCAGAGTCATCTTTTAAGCCCTTTTCTGACTCCTAAAACATGAAAAGATCGCCGAGCGTTTCTTTTACACTCGTTAAAACGGAATTAAAAGACGGTCCCCTTTTAGCTCTTTTCTGACCGCAAAATCAGGAAAAGATTGCTGGGTTTTTGTCGTTTCAAACTCGATAAGGAAATAAAACGACGTGTCCTTGATCGCTTTTTACTTTTCAGGTCAACGACACTATTATGAAAGTACTCCTTGGTCGCAAGATCAAGCGGTTCCCCCAGGTATTATTTTATACTTTTTCGGGCTTGAGGGACACAAATATACGAAAAAGTTCAACGTGGAGTCTCCTTTTGTTTTTCAGACTCTCTAAAATTGAAAAACGCCGAGTTTCTCCTATACTGGGCTCGTTAAACTTTTACAGTAGAGGACCTGTTCAATTACAAACAGGAACGAACCACTCCTTCCTAGGGTTCGAATTTAAACTAGGTTGGACTCGTCCGAAGGATGAGCTTATAATCAAGCATATGTTATCCTCCTCAAGCTTGTTAAAAATAAAGAGGTACTTGCCAGAAATGGTGGGGGAAAAGAGAGAAGAATGAACCTGTTTGTTACCTTTTGTCTCAAAAGAAACTTTATTACCACTCTTGAACACGACACTTTTTCATTCACCTGGGTTGGGAAATCTTTTACCTCACAGTTGATCAAACCACTTTGAAAGTCTTTAACCGGGTTCCGGGGATTAACTTTGAGTTATTCGTCACCAAGCCATCTGTCGTGTCGTTATGTGTTCAAGAGGTCTGCAAGCAAAACTTTCATCTGCAAAATACTTGTCATCCATTTGACCATCCCTAAGTCAGTCCTTACAGCAACATTTCTTCAACTTGAACAATGATTTCGTGTTGCGGGCTTGCCTGCAACGGGTCGCTTTCTATCGACATCGACACATTATCTAGAAAGATGACTTAGGAATCGACAGTACCTTGAAGTCTGCATGCATCAATGGCAGGTTTCTCGCCTTTGACGTCAGTTTACATCATTGACTTTCGATCAAAGGATTCCGTGAAGTGTTCGACATCAAAACATCTATTCACATTTCACGGGTTGTGCTTGGTACTTTGAGAACCATTGACATTACTGGTGGTCTCTCTCACGCTTGTTAACAGTTTACATCATCGACTGGTAATCAAGTGGTTTCTAACATGTTCGACATCAAATCATTTAATCACATGGCTAGAATCGTACCAATTCGGGAAGTAGAAGTGAAGACCCTGGATCTAGTTTCTACCATCCAGGCTGCGAGGAGTTTTGTATTCATTATCTATGTAGACTAATCATAAACAGATGGCTGCGTCCATACTGTGTCTACAAAAGTCTATAAAATGATGTACTGCAAGATCATTCCTGTATCAGAGTAGTTAGTCCATTAGTTAAAGTTTTGAATCTGAGTATGGGAATGCCTACCTCAGTGATGATATAATCTTATACATGTATTTTGTGTTGAAAATTGCAGGTTCCAACCAGGTCGTCCACAAGACAATCCTTGAAATGATAAAGCGCTTCACCCTTCCTAGAATTACAAAACCCTAATCTATTCCAGGCTTCGCACTTTAGGGGGCAATCTGTTACACTAAAAAATGTCACCATGACTATTTACAGTTAGTATGGCTCAATCAACAGTCATGCTACCCTCTTAGGCAAGTCTTATGCCTCTGCTATCCATCTCAAACTCAAAAAAGAGAGAAAGTCTTGTAAAAAATGTGTTTATCTCTGGGGACGCAGGTTCTCTCAAGCCTTACCTGCGGGGACGCTCACAATGTTCACAAAGACTGCGTCCTTGGACGCTCTGTATGTTAAGGGACAGGTGCGTCCTTTTGTAAAAGGCAAAATGCGCAAGTTTCATCTTAAAAAAAGTTACTTGTGGTTACTTCTAGAACTTTCTAGAGGTCGGTTTGATGAAATGGATGCGCCTCCAGTTGGTTCATGTATCCCTATTAAGGAGGAACTTATCCCATCAATAAGGGAGCTATCCCACCCAAAGAGGGGGATTATCCCATTGATGGTGGACCTGAATAACCTCTTTACAGCACTATAAATAAAGGCATTGAGCCAGAGGGAGAGGAGGTTGAAGCTATACATTTTCTTTGGGTAAATGCTGCAGGAATTAGGACTCCCATTTAGAACCTTGTGAGGAGAGATTGTCTTTGCTTGATTCTACTTGGAAGTGGGTGAGCTTTGTCAAAGTAGAGGAAAACCCTTGATGGACCCTGGGAGGAACTTGCACAACACCAAGGCCAGGTTGTAAGAGTTTCTTTGTTTCGTTATTAATACAAACTGGTTCATTTTTCTCAATAGCTTGTGTTAATGAGTTATTTCATGTGTTCCTTGGTCTGCATGTTGAATATATGTTTTATTATATGAGATGCAAGTGCTTGGTAATTGTTTGATTGTTTGTGGTTGCAGGAATTGATGTGAAGGAGGAGCTCATCCAGATCGGCAAAGACGGACTACAACAACAGCGTTTTGGAATAAGGTAAGCCTAAACACTTGTAGTTTTCATGTTTTAAAAGGTGTATTTAGAGAAAGATCGCTCCTAGGGAGGTCAGTTGTGTCCGCACAAACGACTTTTTCCGCCACGACATCAACAAGGCTTTTCAAAAGGATCAGCAGATAGCAATCTTTATATAAAAGTTGAAAATGACAAATTGCTAATACTTGTTGTGTATGTAGATGACATTATTTTTGGCAGCAATGAAGAAGCTATGAGTCAAAGCTTTGCCTTGGTCATGCAGAAAGAATTTGAAATGTCCTTGCTAGAAGAACTAACATATTTCCTTGGTTTGCAAATCCAACAAAAAGAAGGAGGAATCTTTTTATCTCAAACCAAGTATCTCAAACAGATTTTGAAGAAATATGGCATGGAAGATGCAAAACCAGTATGTACACCCATGGTCACAGGATGTAGCCTCAGTGCAAATGATGAATCTGCAGCAGTACATCAACCAACCTACAGATCTATGATTGGAAGTTTACTTTATTTGACAGGTACCCGACCGGACATCATGCATGCAGTTGGAATAGTTGGAAGATTTCAGGCAAATCTGAAGGAGACTCATCTTCAGGCAGTGAAGAGAATCTTCAAATATCTTCAAGGGACTCAAAATTATGGCTTATGGTATCCTAGAGATACAGATCTTACACTTCATGCTTATACAGATGCAGATTGGGCCGAAAGCGTGGATGACAGGAAAAGCACAAGTGGTGGTGCGTTCTTTATGGGTTCCAGACTGGTATCTTGGTTCAGCAAGAAACAAAGTTCGATTGCCTTGTCTACAGCTGAAGCGGAATATGTTGCTGCTGCATCTTGTTGCACCCAACTCCTTTGGATGATGCAGACTTTGCAGTATTTTCAAATCACGTGTACACCACCTATCCCCATCTTATGTGATAACACAAGTGCAATCAGCATCTCAAAGAATCCTGTTATGCATTCAAAAACCAAGCACATACCAATCAAGTATCATTTTCTTTGGGAACAAGTGCTTGAACAGAAGGTCAAGTTGGAGTATGTTCCTTCTAAGGAACAAGTTACTGATATACTCACCAAACCATTGCCCAGGGACACTTTTGAATACCTCAGCAAAAGCTGGGGGTTGTTGATGCATCATCTTATTGTTGAAACTCTTCTGATTGATGGTTGTACGCATAGTTCATCTGGGGTATATGCGTACATGTGCTAGGTGGCTGATTGGTTGAAGATTGATGGCACAGGTTCAGGGGGAGCATATAATGCATTGTTGGCATTATGGAGGATGTTCAGAAGGAGATCTTGGAAGTAGCTGCAATATGTCTCTATCTCTTTCATGGTGGATTATGGTTCTTTGTTGCAGATCTGGTTCATATTCAGGGGGAGCATGTTCTTAGGGGGAGCATACCCCTTTTCCCTTGATGTCAAAGGGGGAGAATGAAGCTGAAGTTTGTGAGGTTGCCATCAAGTCCAAAGGGGGAGATTGTTGGCATTATGGCTATATGTTACAGATGTTGTACTTGATGGCAACTCCCATGGCAAGGCTCTCAATATGTTGAAAATTAAGAAGTACGCAGGAGATCAGTTCAGAAGGTGCATACCCGCAGGTACACCATGCAGGGACCGCGGCCAGATACGCAGGTCAGCCGTTCAGGAGGTGCGTACCCCCAGTGCACTCATTTCAAGGCAGAGAAAAGCCACGTGGGGTTTCTTATGTTTAATCCTTGGTATTTAGCCGACGGTATTTGTGTTATTACGGTTTTGGCTCGTGGTATTGTTCCATGATTTTAGGAGGAGCTTGCCTATATAAAGCAAAGGAGATCTCTTGGCTAAGCATCTCTTGCAATTGAATATCTTTAGATCTGAAATATTGGGTTATGGTCTTAAAAGCTTGATCTATATGAAAGGGAAGTTGAAGTCGAATCTGTGAAGGGTGATCTCTCGAGCGCATGATCAGATCTGAGCAACTGTGCCACTCTGGTGGACTGCCTATTCGGCCCTAATCAGAAGTACGCAGGTGTTTAACAAGAGATCTGCGTGGGTACGCAGAGCAGGAACAAGAGATCTGCGTGGGTACGCAGAGCAGAAACAGGAGATCTGCGTGGGTACGCAGAGGAGAAGAAGGAGAACTGCGTGGGTATGCAGAGCGACTAAGGTTCAGGTGCGTACGCATAGTAAAAGTATGCGGCGCGATATTATCTCTGGGTGCGTACCTGCAGTAACAGTACGCGGCGCGATAATGTCTCTGGGTGCGTACCTGCAGTAACAGTATGCAGTGCGGTTGAAGGAACAGTGCGTGGGCACGCAGTGCGGCAGAAGGATCTCTGCGGGTATACGCAGAGAAGCAGAAGGTGAACTGCGTAGTGACGCAGGCCACAGAAGGGAAAACTGCGTATCTGTCTTAAGATGTTCTGTTTTTTTCTGTTGATAAGGTGTTCTGGGTTAGTTCTGTTATTGCTGATCTGATAACTGTAGTGGACTGTAACTTTTATGTACTTGATGCTTTATGAAAAGAAGTAGGGGGTTGTAGCTCCCTTCCAGGAGAGACTGGAAAACGAGAGAGAGAGTTGTAGCTCTCTGCAGGTTGCAGCCTGCGTACTGGTAAAGGACTGCACCAGTACAAAACCATTGTAAAAGGAGTTTCTAATTTGAAAGAAGATAGAGACATATTGCAGCAGGTGGTTTTCACCCACATTGGGTTTCCACCTTACATCTTGTGTTCTTTGGTGTGACTATCTATTTTCCTTCTTCATGCTCATTATTTTATGGTACTGACATGCAAAAATAATTCAAAGTACAAATAAGGAAGATTTATTAAAAGAATTTGATAATACTGATTCACCCCCCCTCTCAGTATTATTTCCAACATCTGGTAGAGTCTTTCCAGATCGAAGATTGATCTCCTGGATCTCCACAACATAGGTAGTGCATGAGGTTTCCCCAGTGTATACCTGCTGGGCCTGTCTATTGTTGGGGTTTGGGTTCGGTTGAGAAGGCATTTGAGGTTGCCTTGGAGGAGAAGGAGGTAATGGCTGAGGTTGAACTGGTGGTGGAGGCAAAATGGCGGGAGGAGTATTGTACTGGGGCCTCCACCCCGACTGAGGTGCATTCCACTGAGGCTGTGGCTGGGCATGTGAATGATATGAATGATAAGTAGGTTGAGTAGGGTACTGAGGTGGATAAGACCATGGAGGAGGCATGGACCAGGAAGGATGAGCAGGGGGACCCCAGGAAGGCATAGGAGTCGATTGGTTGGGGCTGTAATAAGCTTGAGGTGCCCCTTGCATTCCCTACTGATAAGGTCTAGATCCTTGTGGCCTCCTTTGGTTGATGAAATAGAGAGGTTCAGTGGGGGCTTCTGTCCCTTGGTACATGGCTTTAAACCCAGGTAAGGTTGGACACTGATTTGTGGGATGGTCCTCCTCACAAACGAAACATACTTCAACCGAATGCAATGGGCATTCGTTCTTAGGGTGTCTCCTTGTGCACCTAGGGCAGAAGACAGCCAAGGCTCTCTCAGCTTCTTCTTTCTTCTGTTGAATCCTGAATGTGTCCAGCTACATGGCAATGGTCTGTCTCACCTCACTCTTAAGATCTTCTAATTGATTTGCAAGCTCATGTTTGGAGAAAGGGACACCAGTTGAGAGGAGGTTTCCTCTACCTCGTTTTCGTGCTGCCCTGGAGTGGTTTCTAAACACAGTCTTGATGTCCTCATAAGGCAGTTGGTAAATGTCCCCCCCAGCTAACATGTGAAGGGTATCTAAGAGGTCTTCAGGGACTCCTCGGAGAAGGACCAACTTGAGGGACTCAGGGTCAAGTGTGCACCTGGCCCGCTTATAGCTAAGTTGGAACCTCTCCTCATAATCCTCTAAGGACTCATCATTTCCCATGGTCATCCGAAAGATTTCTCCCTTGGTTTCCTTGGACCTACAGTAATCCCGGTACTTGGTATTGAAAGCTTGCTGCATCTGAGCCCAAGTAGTGATACTATTCCCAGGTAAGCCCATGAACCAGCGTAATGCTGCATCCTTAAGAGTTGAAGGGAAGAGTTTCAGCTTTTGCTCATCTTCAGTATAGTCATAGGTTCTACAAAGGACAACAAACTCAAACAGGAAGGTATCAGGATCTTCAGTAGTCAGTCCATGGAAGTGAGGTAAAGCAGAGGGGCTAATGTTCTTCATTTTCATCTCTCCATTGGTCTCTCGGATGGGGAAGGCACCTTCTATTCTCTCATCTTCTCCTCTATTATCAGCCATAGCTTCAGATGGAGTGGTCTCTAACTCTTCTTCTTCTATAGGACCTTTGTATATCTCGGGATGTTCACCTATAGGTTCTTCTGGGTCACTGTCACCAAAGAAGAGAGAAGGGTGACTCAGTGATGTGGTGGGGGTGTTGGGTAGGAATTTGCCTGATTTATCTCGGTTCATGAAATGAAAAAAACCTCTTTTTGATTGCTTTTGCTTTTTTCCCTGGTACCTGCAAAACTGAAACAGATTGCTCTACAACTAACTATTTTACTGAAATAAAGATGCAAAATTGAATTGAAAGCAGGAAAGAACTAATCTACTTACTCAAATGAATTGCAGGAATGGAAATGCTAATCTACGCTTGCAGAATTGAAATTGCGGAATTGAAAGGCTATTCTAGGAAAGCAGGAAATGCTAATCTATGAAAGCAGGAAATGTCTATGCTACTTTTGCAGAATGGAAATGAAATAAACTACTGAGCAGAAGGCAAGAGTAAGAAAATAGAAGAAAAGCAACAATTACTAATACTCTGACGCTTCCTCGGCAACGGCGCCAAAAAGATGGTGAGCTCCAGTATTGTAGCAATAATGCTACAACTCCTGGGGCTTCCTATCTCTAATTTTATGAACCCGGTAGTTCGTACAAACTTGGAAGCGACGGTGTTGTATGCACAAATACTACCTCTTGTCGCAGCTGTCACTTGGTCAGCTAGCACAAGTCCGCTAGGGCTCAAGCCAACTTCTATATGCTCTCAGAAGAAGCTTTCTAAATGATGGACGAAGGCTATCTCAAAGGAAATTAATCTACTTTGCAAAAATGAACTGAAAGCCAACCAAAACATGGAAACCCTAGTAAACCCTAATCTTACTAGCTTAATATCTATGATGCAATGGTGGGAGTGCAAATGTCTAAGAATGATGCCATTACTGCTAGTGATGTGAAATGCATGAACTTAAACTACTTCCATTGAAAAGAACATTGTTTTTGTATTTTTGCTTAAGTGGTTGGAGTGATTATGATTTTGTTTCTTATTAGGGTTTGGCTGTGCAGAGGTCGTGCGAAGGGAGAGAAAGCTTGGGAAAGGTCAGGAGGGCTAGGAGAGGTCCTAGGGGATCCCTAGCATCAGTCCACAGAAGTCCACAACGTTCAGGTGCTCAGCAACCGAGTTTGCAGGCTTCTACAGGATGTCTGCAGGGGATCCTACAGGAAACTCAGGAATTCTACAGGAAGTTTGCTAACTTCTACAGGATGTTCTACCGTGGGAGTTTTGGGTGATGGTGAAGTGATGGAGCGGTATGGGTGGATAGGTAAGATGGAGATGGAGCTTGTGATGGCTCAGGGGCAGAGAAATAAAATGGAGAAAGAGTGCATGAAGTTGGTTGGTGGATAGAAGGATGGAAGCAACGAAAGGTCAAGAAAATGGAGCTACGTGGACAATGGAAGAGTTGGAAGGTAAACGAGCTGAACAGAGGTCGAGTAGGTGGCTTTAGGCGTGGTTAAGAAGAAGAAGAAGGAAATGGAATGATGCTGAGCAGTGTAAATAAAACAAACTGCTTATGTCTTGCACCAAAAACGAGAATTCATTAACCTGTGCTACCTGTGCTATTAAACCAATGAACAACAATGTAAATCGTGAAGAGAAGTCGTGCATGGAGTTGGAATGAAGAAGTATGGCTCAAGATCAGAGTGCATGGATGGTTCTACAATTACAATGACTGTGTTGCAGCTTGCATGAAAGTAAAAAGACTACGTTTTTTTGGTGGTTGGTACAGACTGCACCCCAATCTCTAAACAGAGATGGCAGTGAAGGCACTATCAACCTTTTCTTGGAGCTCCAATGAATTACAATCCTCCTATTCTAATCTAAGAAACTGAAAGCGATTTAACCATAAGCTAATCCTACTCAATCTTATTAAAGAAATCAAATCAGCAGACTGTGTTCTTGAAATGCATGTCAAAACAAAGAAACAAAGTGCTGAAAAGAAAGGCAAATAACACTACAAAGAAGAGGAGGTCTATTGCTCTCAGGTTGGGCCCTAACCTGAGAGCTATAGCTCCCTTAAAAGCTCAGAATTAGATCCAAATCTGCTTTCCTTTATTCATAATCAAGAGTCTAATGTCATGCCAAAACTGGCTTACAAAAACAAACACCGAGCTGTAGCTCGTGCTCAGAAATTACAATATTAGTTCAAAAGTTCAAAAAGCTCCTATCAAAGGCTACGGCCTTCATATTTATACACAATGAAGATCAAGCTAGCTTCCTCCATTCGTGGAGCTTGGCTGTCCAACTAAAAGTCAAACTGCTGATCCTGTAGAATCGGTTCGCTGCCTTTAAGCTCGATGGGGAGAGCTGTTGGAGCTCGGAGTTAAGGTGAAAATCACGAGGAAGGTCATCAAGACTGTGGACAACCTCCCTATGAACCCGCAATGTCACCTTTGCTGTCTCCTTGTCTCCATTTTCATGGTCTTTTGCTCTCTTTAATGCCAAAAACCTGAAATCATCATGTATTAGCCACATAGATATAATGCCTGACCTTCTTCCTACAAATAACACGAATATACTAAGAAATGAATGCATAAGTGATAAAAGATGAATGGTTGAGCAAGGTAAGTAGGCCAAATGAGCCCAAATTGTACCAAAAATTGGGGCTCATCACATATGTGTCCTATAGGTACCTGAATGGGAAAACCCTACTGACATGTCTTTGAAAACCAGCCTTGATATAAGGCTCATAATGATCTCTATCTACCAGTTGCCCCTTATTCCACTACTCACCTACATTCGGAATACCGGTTGCTTGAGCTATAGTCTCAGGTGTCAAGGTGAATGTCACACCTGCCAAATTGACTTGGCCATTGTGAAGATGGAGTACAAACAGTCTAGCAAGCTCATGGTGGTATTTGACTCTTTCCACCATCTCACAAAATTGATAACAAGATTGGTGTTGGAAGCATGTGACAGCAAGAGGACAAGCCAACAACTCAGCAAGTGAAGTAGGCTCCTCCCGGTTATGTTTTCCACTCTTATGAGGTCTCTTTGGTGCATGAATTTCTTTGGAAGAGTCACTGACTGTTTCCTCATTTCTATCATAAGAAGAATCTAACTCCATGTTTTCCAATGCTTGAGTTTTCTTAGATGAGTATGAAGAGATTTTAGAGTGACAATAGGTTTTTGCTGCCAAAGATATGAATTGATGGTAAGGATTGTGGAGGGACTGTGTATGAGGGGTTGGGGATGTAGTTTGTAGGGTAAGGGAAAATGGAAAGGTTTGGGAATGATATTTAGGGTTTAGGGATATCACTTAGGGTTTGGGATAATGAGATTAGGGATTAGGGTTTGGGATAAGTGAAAGTAGGGATTAGGGTTAGTAGTTTTAGGGATATGGGGAATAGGGAATAGGTAAGTATGAATGAAAAGGGAGGGAGAAAATGAAGTGAGGGAGTGAGGGAGTGAAAATGATAGGAGTAGGATTTAGCAACAAAAACAGCAATTTGTAAACCCTAGGCAGTGTTTTTTCAACAAACTGTGCAAGTAACTAGGGTTTCAATATTTCCCTATTGAATCACCATGAACACTGAAGCAAACTCATGCATTAAGCATATGGGAGTGTGAACTTACTTGTGCAATGAGGAATTTACAATTTTAGAGCCTTTGGAGGAAGATGTGAATGATTTCGGGCCTTGTAGACTGGTGTGTCGTGCCACCTCACAGGTCCGCCACGCTGGCTCGGTGCGTCGTGCCAGTTATGAATTTGAACGTGGAGTGCACTCTGTGTGTGCCGCGCCTTAACCCAGGTGTGCCGCGCCTGCAATTTTCTCTGTTTTGGTACAAAAATCGCTCCCTTGGCTTCTGAAAACACAAATGCACTTGCTCTCTTCCCCTTTGGCATGCAAATGAACCTCTTTGGCATGAATACACTTTATATAGCAATGATTTTAATTTTTGACTCAAGAAAACCCACTTTCCTAATGTTTGATTTTCACTTGCTTTTTAAAACTCTGTTTTGGACAATTTGCTTTACTTTTTGCCTTTGATGGACTAAATGCTTTGACATTTTGTTTCTTTTGCAGAAACTCGAGTGGTATAGGCTTGGCAAGGTGACTAGGGTTTCCTCCTGGAATATTACATATGGAAAAAATGAAATTACATCAAATTTGTACATGAAACATAAAAAACTCTGTTTTTCCTCAAAATAGGGTTTTGAGGAAAAATCAATCACTGAGCATGTGATTATTGAAATTATTGTTGCTGAGACTTTATTTGACCTCCTCATGCGCCTGCTGACCATTATTGAGTGTTTTCAAGACCTTATTGACAAAACCCTAGACCTAATGAGACCTAAAACCCTAAAAATGACTTTGGCAGATTTAAGGACAAAAAATGACTGCAGATGATCTAGATGTATGAAAATGGGCCAGCAGGTAAAGAACATGAGGGAAAATTTATAAAATGCTACTACCATCAGATGATCCATGACCCTAATGGAATGCAGATGATTGGATGAGACACCTAACATGCAATGCAACAAGAGAATTTGATCACTGATGGAGGGATGAAGATACTGACACTAACAATATGTTATTGCAGTCTAAATGCTCAATAGTCCAAGGGGTTAGAAAATAATCTCATGAATGTTCTTTTATATACAAGCCCAAACTTATTTCCAGTTCTACTCAATAGACTTCAAAATGTGTTAATTATTTTCCTTTCACACCTTCCACATAACAAGTGTTAAAATTGGCAACTAGGGCCAAACTCCATGTGGGTTAGCTTATTTATGGCAGCTAATATTTTTATTGGATCCCTCTCGTCGAGAGGTGTAGGATTGATCCAAAGATCATACGATTCCGATAAGTATTTATGGAGATATGAATTTATTTTGATTATGGATTTATTATCTAGCCGACCAACATCTTATGTAGGCTCAAGAAGCCCAAACGTCATGTCTATTCAACCTATACGTTTTGGTATAAATATAAGAGGATTTGATGTCATTTATATATACTCTTCATGTGATCTGCTCCTCACCACGTCTTGGGTTTTTGGTGCAGGATAGACACACAAGAAGATACATGGGATGATGCCCTAGCTTATGCGTGGATGGATATACTAATATATATACACAACAAGATATATACACACAGCTTGGAGCACTTATTTGTTGTCCAACATAAATGTAGCCGCTGTAAAATAAAAGAGCCGCAGTCATAACATGAGGAGAGCATAAACACAATAGCCATATATATATGCAAGAAAACAATATATATGTACACAGGACAACAATATATATATATATATATATATATATATATATATATATATATATATACGCAGGCCATAATCCAACGCAGTCATGAATCCGCTGAGATGTATTCATCTACGAATTGAACCCTAACACGCTGATACGCTGATACACTATATACACTGATATGTTGATATATTTATGGTACACTAATATGCTATAAACCCTAACACACATAATGAACGCAGCCAAGGTAATGAAGGCTGTACATATGAACGCAGTCAAGGCACTCATTAATGAAGACTGTACATATGAACGCAGTTAGGCAGCAAAGTAAGAAGGAACACACTGTAATATGAACATAGTTACATGATGGAATGTTGTCAAGGAAACAAGGTAAGAAGGAACACGATGTAATGAAAACGCAGTCACATACATATATGGAATGATGTCAAGGCAACAAGGTAAGAAGGAACACGCTGTAATTTAAAGAATACGTTGTATGGAACACTGTCATATAGATAGACATATATATTGTATGGAACGCATTCACATACATATATGGAATGCAGTCACATGATGGAACGCAGTCTTATGTATATGCTGTGTAAGGAATACAACCCTGAGAAAACCCTATATGGAAATAATGGGACTGCGTGGAGTATTATGTCTAACTATATCCTAGCTACTTTGCTAGGCTACATGCCATAGCAAGCAGCTAAGGCTGATATGTATATGAACTCCATAATGAAGCAACAGAAAGATAACATGATGGGTATCATTATGAGTAGCATGATGTATGATATAATGCGCATGGGCAACACAATGATGCATGGAGCATGGGCAGCAGCGTGATGTATGAGATCATGAGCAGCATGATGATGCATGATGCAGCATGATGGTGCTACACAGTAAGGCGTAGCAAATGGAAAAGATGCAGCATGATGATAGGTGAAGGAGTCACCCTAGAGAATTAGTTGAAGCAGAATGTCTTCAACTGATCTCATCGTTATATGAAATGATCTATGCTAGATCTAAATAAGTCAAAGTGTTGACTTCTGTTGTAAATGTACTATCTCTCTCTCTCTCTTTCTCTGCTGAACTTTGAAGAACATAAAAGAAGAATTGATCAAGGGTTTCCCCACACATTGTGGGGTTTTCCCCTGGCTAGCGCCACATCTTGTGTCCTCTTGTCTTGGTTTGTCTTCTACGATTTATATTTATGTTCTATCTGTAGTTTATCTTAATGCTGATGTGATTGCTAACTATGAAAATTTAAATAAATTGCTCTAGCATAGAACATACCTAAACTTAACAACAAGTCTAGGGTGAAGTCACCATATTCAATTTATCACTAGATTTTGATAAGAATTACTGCACCAAGAAGCTAGGTTATCTAAATAACTATCTCTATTTCTAAATTATATTTCAAAGTAGTGTGGCATATTGATCCTAGACCGTGGAACTAAAAGGAAGGCGTTGAGAAGGTGCTCCACTTTTTTCCCATCTTCATAAGAAAGGAAGAATAAGGAGGGCCCAACCACAATGGGAGATATTTTCCCAAGTAAGAATATTTTGATGGGAAACGAAATGAAGGAAGGTGGAAACATTAGGCCAAAGGTTTGCCATCCAAACGTTTTGCCAAACATCCTCCCATGGTAGGAGGTGATTGACAACCTTGAGATTATAAACCTCATCGATGTTAAAAGTGCATATTATAGCATAACCCCATATGAGAGTAGTAGGTTCATCCTTTACTCATATTATATGCTTATGGAAATCATTATTCAATGACTAGGTGTCAAAGCCATTGAAAAGTGAAGCTCATACCAAGAAGAAGTTGATTCTCTCTGAGTAGTTGTATCCCGAGCCTCTTTCTAGAAGTGAGAATGAAAGAGTGGTTGAGGAGCATTGAGGTATTCTTTGATATAATAATGTTGATACTACAATTTAGGAAACTATTTCCAAGATTTCCCCCAAAAGAGGGCCAAAGATCCATCACGAATTTCCAAAACACTATGTGTTCACACCAAATATTTCTTCTGACATGCTACATTCGATCCAAGTTTGTCACCTTTCATTCGAACTAATTGTTGTTTCTCCATATCAAGGGAATAATTTTTTCTCCATAGTTGGCCCCAAACATCCTACCTTACCCTTAACCAACACTACCATGTTTTAGTTCCTAGAACTAGATTTATTTGCTTTGGGTCTCTAAGCCACAAACCACCCACCAACTTAGGAAGGCGCAACTTATCCCAAAACACTAATTCCCATTATTCCATTTACTAGTATTTTTCCAGATAAATTTCTTTGTAGATTGTATATGGGGTGGAAAATATGCTTGGGAGGAACCAATGAAGAGAATGGATACAAGGGAACTGACTGCAAGATATATTTGAGGAGGATAATATGACTCACAATGTTAAGAGAGAAAAAGGTCCCTAAATAGATCTTATTTTCCTGTTTTTCCAAGAAATCCTCCCAAGGAATATTCCCAAGTGCATTCTTCACAAGTCGGGCCCCTACATATTTGGATAGAAGGGAGCTCTTTTGAAAACCAAGGACTCTAGAAATGTGAAATTAAACAATAACGAAACTATTAAAGAAAAAAACTGACATTTATCCTAATAGATAGGTATATGTAAGGCTACCATGAAGTCATATATGACTCTTTTTATTTGTCGAGCCTCTCAAACATAAGCCCCCCCCCATAAGCCTTGTATCATCAACAAATTAACTATGGGTGATCAAGGGGTTGATCCCATACAAGTGTAGTCCATGAAGAAATATGTCATGAGAAACACCCTTGAGGCTTCTACATAGGCCCTCAACCATTAAGATAAAGAGGAAGGGTGAGATAGGGTCTTCCTACGTTATGCCTCTTAAGGGGGAAAAGTCAAGGATAGAGAACCATTGAACAAAATTAAGAAAAAGGTTGAGGAGGTTAAGGAAATAATCCAATTCACCCAGTGTTTCCAAATCCAAAATTGATAAGAACTTCCCTAATATACTGCTAACATAGTTTTTCAAAAGATTTAAACATATCAACCTTAATGATCATGCTAGGAATTTGAGAAGATTTTAGAGAGTGGATCACTTCATGGGCTAGAATGATTCTATTTAGAATTTTCTTACCTTCAATGTAACTAGATTTCTCTCAGGAGATGATAAGAGGGAGCAAAGGTTTGAAACAAGAAGCAATGATTTGGTGATGATATTGTAAAGGGTAATAGGATGAAAATTCCTAGGATTCAAGGCCTTCTCCTCTTTAGAGACAAGAGCGAGGAAGGTTGCATTTAAGGCTAATAGGACTCCAAAAATTCAATGGGATTCTTCCACAAGGCGCTAGACCTTCTCCTTAACAATAGGCTAGCAATGATGAAATAAGTCAATAGTGAACCAATCCAAACAGATGGATTTTACAATTGGCATAACCAAGGTTGCATGTTCTACCTTCTCCATAGGTCTCATGAAGCCATTATTATGCTCCCGTGAGACAAACTTAGGGATATGCTATGTGATATTCCTTATGGTGGGAGAGTGATAAAATCAAGGATTGACTAAAATATTACTATAAAAACTAGCCAACTCTTACTCAATGTCCAAATGAGAAGTGAGGTTATTTCCTTGGTTATTTTGGAGGTGTGTGTGTGATTCCGTTAGAGTGCCTATGTTGGATCATGGAGTGATGAAAAAAAATTAAGATTTCCTTTTTCCTTCCATTAGCCATTGAACCCATGAAGTTTTCTACTATTTTGGTTTGTATCTCTCCTCCAACTGAAGTGTGACCTACTATTCTATTTGCAAGGTGTTAAAGTGTCCATGGAGGATGATCTATTGTTGCATGTCTTCCATCTTAGATTCTAGGTCATTTTGGGCTTGAAAGATGTCACCAAAAATAATTTAGTCCAAAGATTTAAGTGTTTCTTGAAAAAATTATAGCTTTTGTTGGAATTTGAATAAGAGAGTGTCCTTGTGTATTAATGTTGTCTATTGACCAGTTCTAGAGCAATAAAACAAATTTTTCAAATAAATTCCTTGAACACTTTGCTATCAAAATTTCGTCACCTAAGTAAGATATTATTAATGTATCCTCTAAGAATCCAATGCTTCTCCCCTATGATTTCTTTTAGGGTTGTTAAACACTATAGAAATTTTTTCTTCTCCAGTAATGAAGCCCACATACATTGGTAGCATAGCCAATTTCTACAAATCGAATGACTTGAAATTTGGTAGTGATACTCCAAGCAGTGGCAAAGATATTCTCTAGCATCATCATTTTTAGATTCCATAAGAGAGCTATACTTCCCTCCTAACCCTTAGCATCTAAATCCATAGTCCTACTCCTTTTCTGACATCTATATGAAATTGAATTTGCTATTGCACTAAGACATTTTGTTTCTTATATTATAAGGATATCCAATGATTCAAATCACAGGATAACATCTCATGGGGAGGGGTTGAGGATGGCAGACAGCTTTGGGGGAATTAAACCATCCCAAAGGGACATCCAAGCTGGTTCAAACTTTGCACAATCCTGGTGATAACATCCTATTGGTGGGCAAATCATTCTTCCATCCAACATTGTAGCTGGCCCCAACTTAGGCTCAACCTTGTTTGGAAAAGAAAAGGAAAAAGAAAAAGAAGGATATTCAATGATTCTATAAGTAACTTGTTCTATAAAAGCCACTTCTTTCTCTTACCATTGATTCCTTTGATGCTTCTTGAGACAATCTTCATTGAAAAGGATGAGGTCGGATGAGTGAAAACACTTCTATAATCAGTCCATTCTATCCATAATTGGCTAGAAAATCTTTAATATCTTAAAGGATCTATTTGATATATTAACATTCACATTTCCTTTCCAATCAAAATTTTCAAAAATAAAATAATTATTTATATTTATTTAAATTAATAAACCAAAAACAATTATTATCGTCATTCTATTGTAGAGTTGAGGCTTCTGTGATCCATATCAAGTTTACGAGAGATTTTTTTTGGCGAAAATCACATGAGAAACCATTTGTCGACGCGTTTCGAACCAACCAGTGTGGTTCATCGTTAGGACAAGTTGAAGAAACAGATCCAGCTTAGCATGTTAAATAGTCTGAGCAGGTTCTCCAACAGTTAACAAGACCAACGGCTAATTTTGACTTAAGGACCATGGTCATAAAATTTTTAAAGGAAATTAGTTATATTAGGTGACCAATCCTGTAAAATAAAAATATAAAAATATATAAAATAATTTTAATTGGTGTTAATAGTTAGTTAAAAGGTATTATTTAATAATTAAAAGTTATAAGTTATTTAGTATTCATTCTAATCAAATATATATTTTATTTTTATAAATTTCATAATATTAATTAACAAGTGTAATATGCAACGTTGTTGCTTAGTACCCGCCTTTTATGCAAAAAGTAATGGATAGTAATTAGTGAATACTTGAACAAATTCATAAATGGAATAGATAACTTTAGAGAAAAACAAAGATAGTTGCATAGATAATTTTGGATGAATCACTAATCCCAATAGCATCGTTTCTTACAAAAAATAAGGCTTTATTGAATTCAACCTTTTATGCTGTGTTTTTGGAAGCATTCCACTTACATAAATCATCATGGATATGTGTATAACACAAATATTCATCTTCCTCCCATGTGTTTTCATATTTTAAAGAAAAATGTGTGTGGAATATGTATCTATGTTTATTCTTTAAATTTATCACTTCTAAGTTTTCTTGTTCCCGAGGACTTAAGAAGCATTGATAAACATTTCCATAAACAATAAGGACTAAATTGCCATGCAATACTCATTAATAAAATGTTAGAATAAATTTACTTAATATTTAAATAAATAATTTGTTATATAAAGTAATTAAGAGCCAATGTATTTGGACTCAAATCAATTACAAAATAATATAACTTCCCTAAGGCAGGTATAAAACACTCCAAATTCCACTGTTTTTAATACTACTTTATACAGTGATGATACTACCGTTAGCGTGTCAAGATGATGTCAATAAATTTAGAAAACCACACCGTTACCCTCGGTGCATTTATTTGTTTGGAAAAGCCACTCATGACACTTTAAAACATTCACCAAAGGACAATTAAAAAAACTTTCGAACCTTTACATGCAATTTACACTGTGAGCACAACATCTTTCACGAACTTGAGAGTGTTATTATCTCCTTTTTTGGTTTGGTGCTCTAGGCGTCGTACTATATAGATATACTTTAAAATGATTCCCATCCTTTTAAAAGCATTAGGAATTAATATTAATATTCAAAAACTTCAAAGAATCTTACCGAACTCTAGAAATTATACGTGTCATTATCATTTGAAATTGAAAATTACAGTAATATTTATTTAAGCTTAAATTTGAATAAAATATTAAATTGATGTGTAATGTGTCAAGATTACTTGAAATATAAAATAATCATAACATAATATTTAATTTAAAATTAATTTTTAATTTCTTTAATTTTATCTTACTTTTTTAAATTTAAATTTATAATCATTAAAGTTTACATAATTTTAATATTTTTTTAAGTTGATATTTTTTTGCTGTCTCACTACAATATTATATCCAATGAATTAGTCATCATTCCATTATCAACATATGTTATGATAGGTGGTCTCAATCTGTCCAATAGTAAATCAGATGTTGTTGATTACTTGCTTATAAAATAAGTAGCCCAATGTTTCAAGAGTGTCAACATCTGAAGCATAACGAGCGATTCTATTGCATAATCCCAAAACAAAAAAATTGAAAGTTGACAAAAAACTGACAGAAATCATGAAAGAACTAGGTATCAAATGAAGTTATTGGTGCATGATCTTGTGCACTAGATCCTGAAGAAGCTGACATAACAAGGATGTAAGGGATATGTCTCTCAAGTTGAGCCAGACGCACATCCATTCTTTCCATATAGAATTGTTGGTTTCTCTATTCCCATTTCACATCATCCAGACTTGCAAAAACATTATACATTTCGGCTTGCCTCCCATTAAGGACCCTTCCTAGTAGAGTTTCAATTGCTAATAGAGAGACAAAGCTTGATAATACTACTTTTCCTTCCCCTGGTACGACTAGGGTTAGGAACCCACTATCCTATTTCCTTAATGACCTCCGAATTAGAGAAGACTTGCCTATCTCTCACTATTATGGTCTCTAGGTTCTGCATTTTGCTCTAAATTTATAGGGAAACCGCAAGATGAAAGGTTTCAACAACTTCATGGGCATGCTATTGGGATGAAGACAACACTCGAATCCAAACATCCACTCAACCTAGAGAGCCCAGTTTATAAACCTTAAAGAAATTTTCAATCAAGTGACCAAACGAAAAGTCGAAATCAGTCTTAGAAATTCTAGAAATTTGTGAAATTACCTAGGGAAATGAGACTGCTGAAAGAAGAAGAAGAAGAAGAAGAAGAAGAAGAAAAAAGATCGTGAAAAGGTAAAGTAAATGAGAGTAAAAGATCCCATGTTCAAATCCCAAGTTGCTTATCTATTTCTATAGTGGTTGAAAACCTGCACGAGACCTACCAATTTCTTTCTCTATATAATTATATATAATTTAATATTAAATTGTAATAAAATGTTATAATCTCTGTATATATTTTTTCCAAATTTAAATTTATAATTATTAAAGAGGACATTTAAATTTAATACTTAAGTTTATTTAAAGTATATAATTATAAAATTTAATTATTAATTATTAATTATGTGTATCCAATTATATAAAAGGATTCATCTTAACCATGATCTAGTAAGCATTAAGAAGAATCAAATCCCTTGAGATGAACATCTTATTGCAAAGTCAAAATGTAGAATAATAAATCTACTTGAAATATTTTAATCATATTTTTTTTTCCAATTGCTTATATAATATATACATTTTTTTACCATATATAATACATACATAATTAACATTGAAATATTTTATTTAATAAGGTCATTGGAATATTTTATTTTTGAATTACATCGTTCACATTAAAATGTTTTTTTACTATTAATATATTTTTAAATACACGCCAATATTACTTATGCATCCACATTGATGTTTTACTATTATTAATATTTTTTAAATGTCATATATCAATTTTATATTAAAAATTAAATGAATTACACAAAAGTTAATCTTGAAATATATTACTTAATATCGAAATTTAAATACTTTATCTAGGTTTTATATTGAATTTTTTTTAAAATATAAAAGTTATACATTTTCACCTCAAAAATTGAAATAAAGTTTTTTTTTCATTACTTTATCTTTTTAAAGTTGATATAAAACTATGTTATTTAACATGGATATCTAAATATTTTATTTATAGTTAAGAAGGAGAGTGAAATATCTTTACTCTCTCCTTCACATTAGGTTGGATTATCAATCACAACATAGTGAGAACAATGAAAATGAGATTAATGTTTTTAATTAAAACTAGCCAAATATGTATATTCATGTATGTTTTCTATTATAGTCAACATTTTTTATTGTATACAAATATTTTCTGGAGAAATCACATATCAACTTTTATGTTGACACCTTTCACACCACTTATTATGGTTCGCCATGAGGACATAAATGATGAACCACAGTAAGTGGTTTGAAACACGTCGACATAAAATTTAATATGTGATTTCTCCAGAAAATCTTTGTATTAATCATGCATCATATGAGTGTGCATTCTGAGATTTTTAATTTAATTTAACTTTTATTTTAAAAGAGACATGTGTGAAATTGAGAATGAACACAAAAGGAATTACACATCTCTTATAAAATGAGCATCTTGATGCAACTTTAGTTTTAATTTTTCCTTTAATTAAAAAAAAATTATAATTCAATTAATAAATCAATCATTATTAATTACTTTCTTGAATTAGTGACTTCCATTTATATTCAATTTCTCTAGAACCAATATGAATTGGAATCATGTCTCTACTTCACAAATTCCAAAGCACTAATTAATTAGGGGGACTTATTCTAAGAGGTTAATCATTTATATCATATTATCTTCACCATAACAAGTGACAAATGGCGAATTTCATGAAGTTCTGACTAGTTTTACCTCTAGCACTTACACATTTTTGTGTAGTCTAACTAATATACAAAATAGCATTTTTCAGGGTTTTTTTTGTTGACTATAACCAAAATCTAGTAGAGATATTTAAAAACTTGAGTTTAAATTGTTTAATACATATAATTTAAGTGCCCCAAGGTTCTTTTCAAGGTGTTGGATCCATTTATGCATTTCAAAATATATTTTGAATAACAAAAAATCACAATCTTGTTTGAAATTGTGTCATCAAATTCCAGTGAAAAAAATCATTTCGTCTGTAGCACCATAAATTTTCCTTTTAAAATTAAATAGAAATAATTTAATATTTAATAAAAAAATCCATTTTTACATTTTTATTTTACATTTTTATTACTAGAATTAGCACAGACTTAATATTTTAGAAAAAAGCCACCACGTGACCTTTACCTTAGTTAAAGCGAAATACACCTTCTAAAGTAGCATATTTATATTCCAATAATAATTGAGTCCATCTTGGGTACCATATGCCACCACAATGCAGCTAAAGAGAATGTTGCTTAATAATACACAAATACCATATTCTAGTGTAGGTAGTGAAACTACTAATGAGGGGATGGAAGTACTCAAAGAATTACTTATGCCAATTAAAGTAAACTACAATAATATTTCAAAGCAAATTGGGAAATCTAACCCATAACAAGACCACTATTAAAACTTATGTATTAGGCTTGAAGTTTGTCTAACACATTTCCATTGTGATCGATTCTGACAGTGCTTTTTAGATCTAAGGACACATGTATCACATTGATGTGGCCAATAACCGTACAATTTTTAAAACCAATTTAACAACTTAAATTCAAATACAACCAATTTAACAACTTAAATTCAAATACAATAGATGATTGGAATTTGAGAATGGTAGATTTTAAGTAGCATTTTAAATTAAAGTTTTCAAACGTGTAAATTCAAATTAAAGTTTGAAATTAGTGATTTCAAACTTATAGATGGTTTGAGTCATCTAACATACAAATGATAACTTCGTTGTTAAATCAAATCTCAATTGATACACCCCAATTCACCAACATCTTAGATTCCATGGCCTTACCATTGATGATACTCTACTATTATTGACAATTTTTCTTTGGGGGGGGATTTTCATCCACTACATATTAAAGGCTGATGTCTTCCGGATCACCACTAGAGTGAGCTTGTGTGGAAAAATAAATTTTCAATTTAAATCTTTATCACCACTAGAGTGAGCTTGTGTGGAAAAATAAATTTTCAATTTAAATCTTTAATATGAATAATTTTGCAATATAAGGTGAATTAGATAATAGAAAACATCTTGCAGATCACACCGTTGTAATAGTTTTAGTGAAAATAATCCTTCAATTAAAATTTGTGTGTCTCCTTATGATGGTGGTACTATGAATCGAAAGTCTGGGTGAGGCTCTTGAAGGGAGAAGATATGGCAGATATGGCATGTTCATTTATTGAACTTACCAATGTTCATGACATAGAAGCCATTTAGTTCATGTATTTTCATATTTAAGGATGACAAATATGAATAATTTAGATAGGGATTTTAGTTTATTCAAGAAATAACACCCTATAAGATAATTAATTTACCTTAAAATTTAAGTAGCCATTTGATTGCATTAAAATAAGTTAGGTGTAATTATGAACAAGAATGATAGCCGCAATGCAATATAGTTCCTGCCTCCACCACTATGGTTAATTAATTGATTAAGTGAGTGCATTTCCATTTCTCTAAACGCTTCCTCCGCACAACCATCCCCACATTGCTTCCTCCGCACGTATACCTCTGCACAACTTCCTTCGCACCTTGTTTCACAACTCACATTTCACCCGAACTCACTCTGTTATGTTTGTGATTGCTCCATTCTTCGTTCTGCCCTCCAACCAATCTAACTTAAGCATTTGTGTTTTTGTTGTGCAGAAGTGTGAACATTTTTGTTTAATAATAAGATTTTTGTTTTTGTTGTGTGGAAATGTGAACATTTTTGTTTAATAATAATATTTTTTGTTTCGTTGTGCAGAAGTGTGAACATTTTTGTTAAATAATAATATTTGTGTTATCGTTGTGCGGAAGTGTGAACATTTTTGTTTAACAATAATATTTTTGTTTTCGTTGTGCAAAAGCGTGAATATTTTTGTTTAATAATAATATTTGTGTTTTCCTTGTGTGGGATTTGTTTAATAATAATATTTTTGTTTTCATTGTGTGGAAGTGTGAACACTTTTGTTTAATAATAATAATTTTGTTTTCATTGTGCGGTAGTGTGAACATTTTTGTTTAATAATAATATTTGTGATTTCATTGCGTGGAAGCGTGAACATTTTTGTTTAATAATAATAATAATATACATTACTAAAATATTAATAATAGGCATAAACCAAATGTAAAGTAGATATCTAAACTTGTTCCATGACTTTATTTTTTAATAAATGAAAAATAAAGTGAATAATGACATTAAATATTTACTATATTTTATACGAAATAATTAAGAGAAATGTTTGTGTTTTTTAAGTACAACTTGCAGGATGTTGGAATTGATGGAAAGCTTTACGTATAAACATGTCTTTTTACCTACCTACCTTCTTAGGGACATGATTGTCTTCCATGATGAAGGAGATCCAATAAAACATTATGTGGATTATGTGAATAGAAAAAATCTTTGAGGGTTGTTGAAGTTTTTCCTCCTAATATCACTGCAATTCCACGACTATCAATTGAGATACAAAGAAAATGTCTCACTACGATTTCTAATAACTATCCTGATTTCAAGTTGACTGAGGTTTATTTCTCGGAATCTGATATGGAAAGGATGAAGCATGTATTAAGCATGTTAGGGTCCTATAATATAGGAATACCAGTCACTTTTGTCTTACTATTTCATTTGAGGTCATTTTTGTAAATATTAGTCTGGGTTTCATGAGTGTCATGGTCTAAAGGGGTTTTTTGTATAAAGAGGTCAAATTTGTCAAAGTGACATTGTAAATATTTTGAATTTAAAAAAGAGTCTTTGTGCCATAATTCAAATTGTAAGGTCATAAGGAGCCATGATTTGAATTGGCAATCATGAGGGGTCATTTGTCATTATAAAAGAGTCTAGGGGTCATATCATCAAACCTTGGTTATCATAAGTCAGTCATCTAAATATGGAGATCAAGTCTACATCAAAACAATCATGACAAAGGATTGGGCACAGATTTGGAGGTTCTATTAGGTCAGTTTAGATGTCTTTTCAAAATTTGTTATGACCTCAGCAGGAGTATAATGGTCATAAGGACAATCAATTTCATTTCCTCATCCAGGATATGTTGCGCATTCATCATCACGACTTCAAATCAAGTTTTTCGATATCAACTCCACTTCAGGCCACTTTGAGAGGTTCTTTACACTTCTCCCTTCATCCTACATCGCTCAGTTCTTGTTCATTTGCATTAGAGGCCTATGGTTTGATTGTGCTACTTTGTTGCGAAAAGAAGGAAGAGGTGTTGCGTTTCCACGCAATGTTATATCACTCACAAACCACTAGTCCATTCTCCTTCACAGGTGCAAATATTAGTTTATCCTTGTTACTTAATGCCGCAAGAATCCCCAAGTTGCATGTATGAGCTAGAAAAAATAGTAGAAAGCCTGCAAGATATATAATTTTATCCTTGGTGCGTTTCTGTTGTCGTTGCATTTTCTCTTTGCTGCATTTCCACACAGTGTTATTTTTCTTCTCAATCCGAAGTCCAAACTCTTTTCACAAGTGCAAAACTGACTCACTCTTTGTTCCTTGACTGTAAGAAGTTGTAATTTGCATGCATGAGTTGCCAAAGTTTTTCAATACCAACAAAGAAATCCAATTCATAATCGCTGCATTTTTGGTAATTTGCTGCAAGGGCATGCTGCACATTTTGTATAGTCTTTTATGATGAGGAGATGACCCAATTTTGAGGTTTTTGGTTGTCTTGCAGGATTTTATAACGATTTCACAACACCTAATTGTTTCCTCCAGCACTTTATATTAGAGGAATCCATTATATGCTCATAATTTTGAAGGTGTTGGGAAAGTTAACAAGTGCTGCGAAAGTTGATAGTTTGTTGCGTTTTGACTAGTTTTGTCATCATTTTAAAAAGTGTTTTCTCACCAAACGTGAATGCATTTCGAAAAAATGAAAGAGGGTTCTTCCAAGAATGGGCCAAAGAACAAAAACCTCCTTTTGTTTCTACAGAGGTGTTATAGATTGGAAAATTCAAATGCATCTTTAGAACCTATGCTTCAGGTTTTGTCATTTCCTGTTTTAGTTATCATGTTTAGGTGCGGATTGTGAAGAGATGGAGAAGAATTTTTGGACACTGAGAGAGGTTTATCTCAAGTACACTCTCATCTACAAAAATTATTTTCTTTTGTAAGAAATTTCAGGATTCAGGAGATATGAGCTAGTTTTTTAGCCTTATTTTTCTAGAAATTTAGTCCTTGTTTCATAGCAGACTTGTTGCGAATGCGCTGCGAAACTAGACAATCATCTTTTTGAGCAAGTTATATTAGTAAAAACATGATGTAGTTTGATTTTTAGGTGTTATTAATTGTAATAAAACATTTGGACACTAACAAGCTAGCTTTGGGGCTGAGGAATTAATGCAAATGCTTAGAAAAGAATTGGTTTAAACAAGTCCCTAGTTTTTAGCAGTTAGTTCTATTTTCCTTGCAGATGTTAGGAACAACATTCCTAATGAGTAATTTGAACCCTGGAGGTGGGAAATAACTCTTTTGAGTCTATATTATGATGTACATGTAATGGAAAAGTGGTTGGTTAGTGTGAATAAGCTAGTATGCAAATTTTGCATTTTGTATCATTTCTTCAAGTGAATAGAAGAAGGCAGAAGGTGTTTTGACAGGGATTCTTGTGTGAGATGTATTGGTATGTGTATTCTCTTTGTTATAAATGTTTCTTATGTTTCCATGGTGTGAAAAAAATTCTTCATGCTCAGCTTAAAGGAATTTTGCAGAATTCACTTTGTGCTTTGCTTTATATTAGCTGAACATTCATGTGTTTCCTTTTCTTCTAATGGAAATTTGAATTCATCTATAGTTTGATGCTCTTATTGTCACCTTTTGATGCTGCACTCATCCACTCACTACAACGAAACTTGGTTAATTATCAACAGAGCTTCCTATCCTTCCCCTGCTCAAAATATCATCATCATCCCTTATTCACTTGAATCATTAACTATACTGAGCCTATTCGAAGTGGATCTTCCTTCTTTCACCTACCTTCAAACAACAACTTAAACCTACCTTTTTTATCCTCATAACCAACCTAATATCAAGAAATATTTTAGTCACTTGATTGACTGAGTGAAACCCTAGTGAGAGAGCCCTATCCAAGGCTAGTAGGGTTGGATCCTAACCTAAAAGTGGTTTGTGGTTACCTCTGGAATTTCTCTCCTCAGCCCAGGGAAATTTACGGAGTGATAACAAGGCCAACCTCCACTATCTGGAAGTTATCCCAGTGCGGACCAACCTCTATGTTCAACCACACAATTCTATATTTTAGTCAATAATAAATAAAATCAATGTGTTTATCTCACAATTCTTCTGGATTTCAACTCTTCTTGAGGCCCGAGAAAGATATAGCAACTTTACTTTGGAAAAAAAACCTTTGCAATTGGAATATAACATACATTGTGTGCATGGAGAAAATTCCATTCATAATATTTTTACATGAAATTATCATTGCCACTATGAATGCTTGTATTAATTTTCAAACCCTGGCTTCTCGAATTTCATAGCTTCTATTTGCAATACAACTTCCTTTCGAATCTATGAGTGCGAAGGTGTGTAACTTAACTCCCCAAGTTCAAAGGTACGAAGATCCATAGAAAATGTCTACACCTCTACACTTGCAGATTTTAATATATTATCACTTGCACTGCCACTAATTTAATTCACTTGATTTGTTTTCTAGTAATTGCAATTTCCCTAACACCATGGCTTCTTTGACAAAAACAAGGCCAAAGTATTAATAATAAAACTCTGATTTACTTGTCACATTAGTGAATCTCATTCCTTTTTTTTCTTAAATATTTTGGAATCAAATGCACATAGAAGTTCTGAGGTAGAGGATAGGTGTGTGAAGCTTTGCTTGTGCAAAAAATTTACTACATAATTATGCTCCATAATTTTTTTAATTCTTTAATTTTTAAATTAATCTATATAAATAATATATTAAACGTAGACTAGATTTAAAACTCAAGATGTCATGAAATATGCATATCTCATTACTATTAGTCATTGCATATAGTGAATTGCATCAATTTCATTGAAATAAGGGTTTTGTCATTGACATTCACCTTTAATTAAAGCATTTTTCACGGAGGACTCCATTAGTTAAAAAGAGTAGTTTCAACTCAATTTGGACCCAATTATTGGAAGAGGAATTTGGAATATACTTATGGCAAATATGGTTTGAATTGAGGGGAAAATGTTAGAATCAAGTTAGCGAGTCTCCTCCTAGAGTAAAGACTATAAGGGAGGGAGATTTTGACATTCTTATTATTAATAGATTTTAAGGTGCATAAAAGTCCAAACAAGAAAATAACATTATTTACGTATAATTTTAACTATTATTTGAACTCTCTACCCACTTCTAGTACATTTGGGACAAAATGGGGATTCAAATTTCTTGCATCATTCTGGCTAAAATAACATGAATACATTAATGATGCAAAAATAACAATAGTATATAACTATAGGAAGGGCATTTCACTCTAAATATTCTTATATTAAAATATAGAGTTCAGTGCAAGTAAATACTTGCAATAACAAGTATTTAATCCTTTCACTGTATTCAATGTTTAAACCACTCTATAGCACATATGTGAATCTCAATTGAAAAAGGAAATTCGATGTATAACTACAATAAAATGCTATACAATCCAGTGGAATGTTCAAGATAAGGAATTATGAAGCTCAACTTATCCCATCAAACAATATACATCTTTGATTAGAAAAGTAGATCATTAGTGCCTTCATAGACTTATCAGTCAAATCGTTGCGCGGAGGTGAGTCTCTTGTCCCACAAAAAAGGGGGTATCATACACCAATTTTGTGTATGGCTTGTTCATGACCTTAGAATTGGATAATATCAATGTTCGACATGATTTGCAAATATCGCATTGCGTTGACATAACGACTTGAAAGTAGATCATTAATGCTCCAGATGATCAATATTTTGTCTCCTTTTGGATTAATTTAGGCATATGGTTCTCACATACGTTCCTATGGTGCATTAAATTTAGTGCATCCTTCTATGTTACACGTTACACTAAATTTTACATATTCAATATAACCATGTCTAATGATACTAAAGGACTAAGAAGGTTGATGTTCCAATTGGATAGAAGACATGGAGAGTATGAATCTCCTAAAAAATGGAAGAATATAGAGAACAAGATAATGAATGACATAGATTGAAGAAGGATAATCAATCCCAGCATATGAATCTAGAACAAAAGAGAGAGAAAATAAGATATAATGTTGAAAAAAAAGGGCACTACCAAAAAAATTAAATATAAAATCATGGAGGATTTATTAGAAAACAATAGACATATTTCACATATATAAAATTTGGTTGAATTTATTTTAGTGGGTAAATTTACTCTCTCTCTCTCTCTCATACATTAGCAAGATATACCTATTTGTTAGAAAATAATAAATGTACATAACATTACAACCACCTCCATACTGACCCTCCAAAATAAGATACTATGCCTATCTAAACACAAAAAGGATTTATCTTCACAATAGTCTTGTTCACCAGTCCTATAGAGAGCATTTAAATAATATATAAAGGATGACAAGGCCTCCTTGAAGGGAAATCAAAATCTGATTCTATCCAAATCCCAAATGGATCCTTCGATATAATGAGGGTAAACTAAGGCACTATAAATTTCTATCATAATATATTACTACAAGTTCAAGACAAGACATAAATATAGCCATGAATAGATGTTACTAGAATAAGCAAGTGCATTCAGATGCATTCTAGCACACCAGGCACTTTGGGTGCACTGGAAATAGTGAGTTGAAACAAAGTTTTCTATTCATTTGATCAAATAAATGAATCATGGAGTAAATTATTAGATGAGATACTACTTAGCTAGTATGAGACAATCACCTCAAGGGGGATAGGTCTAAGAGGGATCTCAAATTTTGTTAAAATGCATTTAAACTCACCCATTCATTGGAAAGGTTATCAACTACTTTCTTCCCATATCTTTCAATGTGAGAATCTATAAGAACCTCTTAAAAATGGATATCAACTTGGAGGAGGGTTAAGTTGAAAGGTCCATGCCAATTGGAGGAAACTTTTCTAAGGGAAAAGCCATTCTGGAGCTTCGTTAGCATTTTAATGATAATTTTTTCTTGGAGTACCATTGAAGAGATATCGATTGAAGCCCATAGATTAATGCCCAATGCTTTGAACCATTATTGGAGAAATGAAATATGTTGCTAGCAAAAATTCAAAGAATATTCCTAAAAGAGTTCCTAATTACCCTTCCATAGCTCACGGGCCAAGGGTTTCCCTTTGAAGCTCTGCTGAAGTTAAGCTTGAGGAATTATGAATGGGTAGAACAACATAAAGATGGATTAGATAAGTAGGGATAGTGTAGGGCTAATTTTGCTCGAGGAGGTGAAAAGGTTGAAGTTCCAACTATCCAAGATGAGTTATTCTATACTGTTATAGAATAAATCCTCAGTAGTCTGAGGGGTTAGAAAATAATCTCATAAATGTTCTTTTAGGTACAATCCCAAACTTCTTGCCACTTCTAATTGGTAGAACTGAAATGTGTTAATTCCTTTCCTTTCACACATCCCTTATAACAAGTCTAGGCAAGGGTATCCATATTCAATTTCGCACTATATTTTGATAAGCATTGGTGCATCGAGAAGCTAGGGTATCTCATTACCTATCTCTATTCCTATTATATTTCCAAAGTAGTGTGTCTCATAGATCCCTGACAATGGAACTAAAAAGGGAGGTGTTGTAAAGGTTCTCCTTATAACAGAGGAATCATAAGGAGGGATCGACCACGATGGGAAAGATTGTCCCAAGTAAGAATATTTTGATGGGAAACTAAACAAAGGAAGGTGGAAATTTTGGGAAAAAGGTTTGTCATCCACATTTTCTAACAAACTTCCTCCCATGGGAGGAGGTGATTGGAAACCTTGAGCTTATAAGCTTCACAGATGTTAAAAGTTCCAATTAGAACATAGACGCAGTTGAGAATAACAGGTTCTGTTAGTGCCTAGATTTACCTCAGGCTGAAGAAGGTAGGATCCAGGGCCAACATCAAACCATGCTCAGCTTGGTAGCTAGCCCTACCAGGTCAGAAGAGGGCTCTCTCCGGGTCAATCTCAGCAAATGATGATCTATGGGGCTTGAGATGACTGAAATATCTACTGATATTAGGCTAGGTATATGTGCAAGAGAGTTTGATTGAATAAAATGAAGTTTTGTTGGCTCAGAGGGAAAGGCAGATTTTGGGTGTGGGGATTGAGGCTCAATCCTGCAAAGTTCTCAATGGGGCAAGGTAGGCAATTGTTTTTGGCACTTAAATTTGAATGAGATGAAAGGAATAGACAGGTGAGGTGTTGAAGAGGGCAAGAGTAATCATGGATCCTCCCCAAACAGTTGAAAACATCAAATAACTAAAGCAAAATTCAAGTAGAGCATTGCACTTTCAATGAATTCTACTTACACTCTTGTTTGTTTAGTTCAGAAGAAAATAAGATAGATAATGGCATGCAATCACATAAAGAAATTCATAATCACAAAGAGAAGCACTGTACCAAGATAAATTTCCACATGAATCCCAAAGAGTGCTGCAAATCCTGGTCTCAATTCCTTAGCCAAAATGAAATTATGAGTGTACAATGAAGCTCAATGCTTTCTCAAGAGTCCAACCATGTTAATGACTGAAAAACAACATAATATAGACAAACATAGCTCATCCTTGCCTCTAGGGGTCGAGCTCACATGTTTAGGAGCTGATCCAACTGATTCTAAACTGAGAAATAGAAACTAGGCAACATAACAACATGCCTCTAGAAACAAGGGAACTGATTCATTCAGTTTCAAACAACCTCTAAACTGATGAATCTACCTCTACAAGTGAAAATCTAATATATTTACATCATAATCCATCAATTTTCATCAAATTACATCATAAATTTGCCATTAGGAAAGTAAAAAAAAAGTCAAACTAGGCAAAGCTGTGCAAAAAACAAAGCAAAACTTGGTCAAACTGTCAATTTTTCCTCTATGCGCCACGCCTGATTCTCTATGCATCGCACCTGTTTGGACCCACTTTTGGAGGCCTTGTTGATGTCCAAATGAGCTCCAGGTATGCTTGTTGGAAAGGTCTATCTGTCTACTTTCGAACCCAAGTGGAATTTTTCAATTTGGCCTCCATTTGCCCCCCCAAAAGTCCCTTCTCCAAACACTGCTTCCTGTGTGTCAAAATAGGGGCAGTGACGTCATTTTTTGAGTGTTTTTTGACCTTTTGAGGGCTCAAAACCTGCCCAAATTTATTGGCCATAGGTAGAAAAGTGTAATTTTGCATGAAAAATCCAAAAATGCTGATTTTTTGAGATTTGGAGGCCTCTAGAAAAAGCGAGTGCCACGTGGCGCGGCGCATAGGGTAGAAAAACCTGTTTTTTGTGCCAAAAATTTGCAAAAATGCAAAAATTGCTCCAAATTTCTTGAAATTTGGGCTGAGTCTTCTCCATCAAGTGCTGTGATGGGCCAAGGAAGCTTCAGCTAAGATCTGAAGTCCTTCATCCTCTTTTTACCTCCTTGATTCTCTCTTCAACTTTGCTTTCAAATTCCTGATTCTTGCTTGGCACACCAAGTTCTGGGACAAGTAATGATATGAAAAATTTCTAAGCATATTCTTCTCATTTATCGCCTTCTCCAACTTCCTCTCCAAGTGGATATTGACTCTTTCGAACCATGACTCCCTATCGGCATTGATCTCTTGCTCCAAGGAAGTGAACTCCACCCTCCTCCTTCGGGCAGCTTGGTGGTTTTGCCGAATGTTTTGTAACTCCATAACCACTTGCTGATCCTCAAGCTGCTTGTTCCTCTACTCCAAATACTGTATAGTCCATTGGGCTCTATCCAAGTTGGTAGACAAGGCATCAATGTCCACCCACTGCTCCTTAATGATCTCTCTAAGATTTACACTTTGCGATCCCATATCAATATCATCACCCTCAATGAGGATGAAATCAGTCTCCCGCTCACCTAATGGTCCTTCTTCCTATAGTGGCCTCTTGCCTTGCTCTTGAACCTGCTATGCTGATGAAGGAAGCGAGGCCCCTTCCAACCCGGGTGGAGATAACACTCACTTTGCTGCTGCAAACAACCGTCTAGTGCCTCTCTGATAGGAGATGAACACCAGCACACTAGTGGTCTCATGGCCCTCATGCTGATAAGAAGGTCCACCTGTCTCATGCCCAGCCTTTGATGGTCCCTGTGAAGCTCTGAAAAACTCATGAGAGATGAAGTCATCCCAAGTGATACCCTGTAAACCAAGCTGATGAACGACCACAATTTTGATGAGAGAAAAATGATAAATACTGTTGAACTGTTGCTGAGGGGTCTTGTGCTGCACAAGAGTGGTCATCTTCTCTATGTTTTGGCATATGAAATAAGGAATGTTCATCATCCGTACCCGAGTAAAATGCATCAGCAGCCTGATGTGATAAGCATACAAGCAGGAGAACCGGCCCTCATAGGTGAAATACTTCATGATGAGTTTCATTAAAGGAGCATATTCATCCTTGAGGAACCGAAAAGGAAACACTCTCTTGAGCTGTCTCAAAAAGCCAGGTTTGATGTATGGTTCATAGTGCTGCCAGTCAATTTTCTGCCTCTTGTTCCATGGTTCTCCAATGTTTGGTATGCCGGTTGCCAATGAAATGGTTTCTAGTGTTAATGTGAAAGTGACACCAGCAAGAGTGGCTTGATCACCATGTAAATGCAACACAAATAAGTGGGCCAACTCGTGATGAAACTGAATATTAGCAACCTTCTCACAAAATTCATAACATGACTGATGCTGGAAACAAAATATGGCAAGAGGGTAGGCCTGTAACTCGACAAGAGTGGTTGGTTCTTCTATGATATGTCTGCCACCTCTATGAGGCCTCTTGGGTGCATGTCCCTCCATGGGTGAGTCACTTTGGGTCTCCTCTTCATAATCATATGAAGGATCAGATGCCATAGCTTCTGGTAGACAAATTGCCTTGGACAAATAGGTGTTGATGTGTTAAACTGTGTTGGATTGCCTTTGATGATTGTTTGACCTCTGCCACCAAGGGAAAACAGAAAAACAAGGGACTGTAAGGGGAGGGAAAAATAATGGGAATTTAGGGACTGTTGGGATAGATTTAGTTAGGGAAATATGGGATGTTTTGGAAGTTTTTGTATAGGATTAGGGTTTGGGGTTTTACATTTAGGATTTTGGGAAAGGGAACTTGAAATAGGGGATTAGAGATTTTAGGGGGTAGGGGAACTTAGGGAACAATGAAATCAAGGGAAAAATGGGATAAGGAAGTGATGGAGGGATGATAGACTTGGTAGCAAAATCAAACCCTAGGCAGCAAGTTTCTTGGAATTTCAAATGGTAGGGTTTGATGTTTTGTTTTTTTTTAAATCATTACCATTCATCAACCACCATAATGTAAGCACAAACTTGGATGAAACATAATGATGGAGGCTCTACTTGGAAAATCAGTGCGAGTTTTGGCGATTGGAGGTCGTTCTGGCGGTTTTCGGGCCCTCTAGCTGTATGCGCCGCGCATCCAGCCCAATGCGCCGCGCCCTCCATATGCGCCACGCCTGTGTTATTTTACACTAGATCCTAAGGCCCAATGCGTCGTGCCCGGTGAGTGCGCTGCGCCTCCTGCCCAGTGTGCCGTGCCGGCAACTTTCAACAGTTTTTTACCCAAACTTCACACTCACTCACCCAAACCGTCTTGCTTTGGTTCTCTTTGCTCTTGGAATAGAAATGAAATTAAAACACTTGGAGAAATGCTTTATGCATGAGCTTTTCAAATTTAATTTTTCCAAAACCCACTTTCATAATGTTTTGCAAATAACTTTATTTCAAACTCTGTTTTTTGGACTTTTTTCACCTTTTTGGCTTTGTGATGAACTAAATGACCTGAGCTTTGCTTGTTTTTGCAGGTGTTGGAGCTTTTCGGCTAAGGAAAGAAACCAGGGTGCAGATGAAGGAATTTACAATGAGGGAGACAAAATTTTCATGATTTTTTACAATAAAAGTTAAATACTCTGTTTTTTTCCTCAAAACAGAGTTTTGAGGAAAAACACGTTTTCGAACACTTGGTGATGTTGCAACCTCCTCATGGCTTGCTGGTAATTATTGGACATTTTGACACATTTTTTGAAGAAACCCTAATGAAACCCTAGACCTAATTGACCATGAAACCCTAAAGACAATCTTTGCAATTTTCAGGATAAAAAGGAGTTTGTATATGTTTTTTTCTATGAGCAAATATGTGCCAGCGGGTAGATAACATGAGGGAAACTGGAGGAATTCCACTACCGTCAGATGATCTATGCACCTAATGGAAAGCAAATGATTGGGCGGGACACCTAATATGAAATGCAACAAGAGGATTTGATCTCTGATGGAGGGATGACAATACCGACTCTAATAGGTTCATCCATTACTTAGATTATATGCTTATGTACCTCATTTTTCAATAAATAGGCATCGAATCCATTAGGGATTCAAGCTCATCCCAGGAATAAGTTCATTTCCTCCAAGTAGTTATATCTTGAGCCTCTTTCTAGAATGAGAATTAAAGAGTGGCTAAGAAGCATTAAGGGATTCTCTGATATCCTACTAAATAATATTGATACTATAATTTAGTAAACTATTTCTAAGTGTCCTCCCAAAAATAGGACCAAAGAACCATCAAGGATTTCCCAAAAACTATGTGTTTACACCAAAGATTTGTTTTGGCATGCTATATTCTAGATAATTGACCCAATTTTCTGATCTTTCATTCAAACTAATTGTTATTTCTCCATATCAAGGTCATATTTGTTTCTCCACATATTGGCTCAGACATCCGACCTTCCCCTTAACCAACACCACTATGTTTTATATCTTAGAACCATATTCAACTGCGTTAGGTCTCCAACCTACGAACCACCACCAACTTAGGAAGGCACACCTTATCCAAAAATACCATTTCTCATTTCTTCCATTTTCTAGTAACATTCCAAAGAAATTTCTTTGTAGATTACATATGAGGTTGAGAATATGCTTGAGATCTACCAATGCAGAGAAGAGATACAAGGCAATTTCTTGCAAGATATATTTGAGGAGGAAAATATGACTCGTAATGTTTAGATATAAAAATGTCCACAAAGAGAGCTCCTTTTCCTATTCTTCCAACAAATCCTCCCAAGGAATATTCCTAAGTGCATTTCCCACAAGTAGGGCCCCAAAATATTTGGATAGAAGGGAGCTCTTTCAAAACCAAAAAACTCTAGAAATGTGAAACTTAAAAACAACCATTGTATTAAAGAAAAAAAAACTAATATTTATCCTGATTGATAGGTATACCTTAGGCTACCATGAAGTTAGATAAGATTGTTTGTAACATACCTAGTGCCTTAATGCTTGATTAAGGATATGGGGCATCAAATTTTATTCTTCTTCATGAGCTTATAATATTCTCTGATACCTGTTTTTAACAAACCCAACCCCCTAATACTTCATTAGTTCTATAGGGAATCACATCTTCTTTAAACAATTCCCACACATTGTCTAATCACCATCCACAAAACCATATTTTTATGTGGCATTTCATCAAATAGTTTGTATTCTTGTTTATTTCTCCCAAACCCAAATCTTCCATAGAGTATGTATTAGAAATTATAGAGGACCAAAATCTAAAATTTCTACCACATGTACCTTGAGATAGTTTCTCTATCTCCTCCAAGTTTTACAGTATAGAACCTCCCAGCTTACATTTTTTGAGGATTGATTTTAGGAACATTTAGGAGACATGAATTCCTCTAGGCATATCTATGAAAATATAGTGAACCAAGATATTAAATATCTATCATTCTTTCCTCGGGATTTCCCCTAAGTATGGTCCAAGTCTTAGCCTCAGATACCGCCAAGAAGAAAAGTTATAGTGAAAATTCCAAACTAACCTTATTTTAGGAGCATTCAAGAATCTCTACTTTCTCAGAGCATAATTCCAAAAACATAGTGAATCATGATTTGAAAATTGGACCAAACGATCGAAGATATTTCCCTTCACTATGGTCCAAGTTTTAGTCTCTAGAACCTTCTAGAATAAAATTTATAGAAAAATGCCAAGATGACTTGTTTGAAGAAGCGTTAAGGGAGCTTGACTTTCATAGATAATAAATCCAAAAATATAGGGAACCGAGATCTGAAAATTGCCACAAATGATAAATAGGATTTCCCCTCACTATGATCCATGTTTGAGCCTATAGAACCTCCTAGAAGAAAATTGATAGTTAAAATGTGAAGATGACATGTTTATAACATAAATCACATTTTGGGCTTTGACTATTAAACCCCATGAAATGACTTATATCTTGTAAAGGAAATTAAAGAAAATTTTCCATGCATTTAACAAGGAAAGAGTGAAATTAATAGGGAAGGCATGAAATTAACAAGGAAGGTAGGCAAATACCCAAAATTATCATTCGTTTCCCATGCATCCTAATTCATTTAAGTTCCACAATCTAGTGAATTCGAACCTACTACTCCAAAATTTAGTATCATAACCAACAAAATGACCATAAATAAAATAATATAACATCAAAAATAATTCTTGTGTATCACTAAATCATTCATCCAAGAAATATCAATAACACATAAATAAACATATATATTTTGTAACCAGAAAATACTGGAACAGAAGTAGGGTGAGCCACTTTCCACCCCACCTTAGGCTCAACTGTGATGTAAGTTTTCTTATAGCTGGCCGCCCCCATGCCAAATGTTAATGACTTGAGGGAAAACTGAATTTATGGATTTATCGCATAATTTTCAAACTATATTTAACACAAAAAGTGAAGGCCACTCTCCTTCACACATAAGAAAAACTCAATCTTTATTACATATTCTTTCACTCATATCTCTTAACCAATCACAAGTTTTGAACCTATTGGGGTTCTGCCACCATTTCTCTTTCCAAATTTAATTTATGAGTGAGAGAGTATGAAAGAAAATCTAAGGAGAAACACGAAACAAGAACCTGTTCATGATTTCTCCTTATTTTAATAATCACACATTGACGCTTCATCTTCCCAATATTTTCTAGAAGCTTCTTGGAATACCAACCATCACACCAAGGGAAAAAAGTATATATTCAATTAAGGCTATGATTTCTCCAACCCTCCCCACCTTGCATATTTTCCTCCTTGTTCATGTTTTTCCCCCTCCCCAAGGTATCATGATCTATTGGCTACTCCCTTCCTTAAGATATATATTTTTTATTAATAGAATATAACAATACATCACATAATAAAGTGTAGTACATAATATAAAAGTTGGTAACCAACATTACAAGTATTTAATTACATAAAAAATTTCAGGGAAATGAAAATGGGGTGTCACAATCCCCTCCCCCTTAAAGGAACATCGTACTTAGTGTTCTCACCGATCTTGGACCTTCTTTGGCTATAACAACACCATCCTAGGTGTTGTCTTTCACTGCAACACCAATGTTCATCATTAACTACATTAAAAATTTGTTTCTCTTCAATTGTTCACCTTTCATCATTATATTTTATGTTAGGTTTGGTTACCTTTGGAAATTATACAACTTCCTTGTACAAGACTAACTTTTCCTACAATAAAATATATTAACCAACATTCAATATTGCAGATGGAAACTATAAGTTTGAGATGTGTGTTAGCACCTAAATCTGCCTTAGGCTGAAGGAAGGAAAAAATTAGGGTAACCACAAACCACGCTCAGTCTGGTAGCTAGCCCTACCAGAGCAGGAAAGGGCTCTCTCCGAGTCACGCTCAGTGAATAGATGATTGAAAACGATCTGAGATGACTTACAATGCAATATTTACCTTAGGCTAGTAAGTGAAATAGGGATTTTGGAAACAATTTTTATGAATGACCGAGCTTCTGGGATCTTATGGGACCGGCGCTCAACAAAGAACAGAGAATTGAATATGAAGGCACAGATTATTCCGTGAGGCAAGGTAGGCGGAAAATGTAACAATTTAGTTTGAGGTACCACGACATGAATAGATTGCTGAAGAAAGTGAAAAGGGCATAGTGACATGAATCCTTTTCAATAGAAGAATAACACTGAACATGAAATTTTCCCACAGGCAGAGCAATAAAAATTGGATTCTACCTAATCTCACTCAGAAAATTTCACAGGAAATGTGTTGGCATTATGATTCGGTATGGCTCTATGATACAAATGTTGTACTTGATGGCAACACCCTCAAGTGGCAATGATCTGATCAGACTCTCAAAATGTTGAAAATTAAGAGGTACGCAGAAGAATAGCTCAAAAGGTGCATACACGCAGGTATGCCGTGAAGGGACTGCGTCCGCACACGCAGGTCACCCGTTCAGAAGGTGCGTACCCCCAGTTCACTTACTTCAAGGCAGAAAAGCGCGCTCACGTGGGGTTTCTTATGTTTGGCTCGTGGTATTTAGCCCGTCGTTCCTGATTCTATGGTTTTGGCCCGTGGTATTGTTTATATTATTATTATTATTAAGCCCCATGTTTTTGGGCCCCTTGTATTGGTTATCTATGGTATTGATCCATGATTTTAGGAAGAGCTTGCCTATATAAATCAAAGGAGATCACTCGACTAAGCATCTTTTGCAAATTGAATAACTTAAGATCTGAAATATTGGGTTATTGTTTTAAATGCTTGATCTATATAAAAGTAAAGTTGAAAGCGAATCTATGAAGGGTGATCTCTCGAGCGCATGATCAGATTTGGGCATCTAACGATCTGTAGCACACTGGTGGATTGCCAATTCGGCCCTAACCAGAGGTACGCAGGTGATTAATAGTGCAAGTGCGTGGGTACGCAGAGCAGAAGAAGGCGTAGTGCGTGGGTACGCAGCGCGACAGAGGTTCAGGTGCGTAGGCATAAGGAAAGTACGCGGAGCTTCAGAAGCCGCAGGTGCGTAGGTACGCGGCGCGATAGAATCTATGGGTGTGTGGCTACAGTAGCAGTACGTGACGCGATAGTATCTGTGGGTGCGTGCCTACAGTAACAGTACGCAGCGTGATTGAAGAAACAGTGCGTGGGTACGCGGTGCAGCAGAAAGGTCTCTGTGGATACACGCAGGGGAGCAGAAGGTGAAGTGCGTATGCACGCAGGCCAGAGAAAGAAAAACTGCGTATCTGTCTTAAGATATTTTGTTGGGTGAATTTTTCTGTTGATAAGGTGTTCTGGGTTTAGTTTACTGTTATTGTGGATCTGGTTACTGCAGTTGACTGGGTGATTTACTTGTACTTGTTGATCTCTTGATGTTTATGGATCCAGTTTGAAAATTTATGAAAAGTGGTCCTTGAAAGAAAAGAAGTAGGGGGTTGTAGCTCCCTTCCAGGAGAGACTGGAAAACGAGAGAGAGTTGTAGCTCTCTGCAGGTTGCAGCCTGCGTACTGGTAAAGGACTGCACCAGTACAAAACCATTGTAAAAGGAGTTTCTAATTTGAAAGAAGATAGAGACATATTGCAGCAGGTGGTTTTCACCCACATTGGGTTTCCACCTTACATATGGTGTTCTTTGGTGTAACTATCTATTTTCTTTGTTCATGCTCATTATTTTATGGTACTGACATGCAAAAATAATTCAAAGTATAAATAAGGAAGATTTATTAAAAGAACTAAATAATACTGATTCACCCCCCCTCTCAGTATTATTTCCAACAAAATGAGCATGAAATGAATTATGAAACATAACTAAATACATATGAACACATAAGAAATACATTTGCTACACTCAAAACCACAAGAATCTCATGAAACATAGCCACTGCCTTTCATTAATTCTCTGTCAAAAATACACAGTGAAGAAACAAAGTTTCTTTCCCACAGTCTCCCAGAAGTTACAAGCCAACCCACCCTTTGCAAATAACTTGCATACAATATATAGAATGTGTGAGGGAGAGATAGAATGCCCAGGGGTTGGGAAGCTACTCGAATCATTACAAAATGGAGATGGAGAGCCAACCATCAGCTACAGGTGCAGCGCTGCAAACATGACATTTGGCATTGGGGTGACCATTTGCCTTCCTTCGCCACTTGGATAGAAGACAATCTGAAGAAAAAACTATTTAAATTCCACCTTTGGTGCCAAAAAACCGAAGTGTAGATGACCGGGCCCACTTGGAGAAGTCGCGAACTGAAATTTTGCAAAATGGAAGAAAATTGGCAATTTTTCCTCTGTGTGCTGCGCTACTTTAGGGCATGTTTTGGGGCACTTTTAGGCGTCCAAAATGTTCCCAAGTGGGCTTGTTGGAAAGCTTGTCCTGTCTACTTTCTAACCCCACTGGAATTTTTAAATTTGGTGCTAATTTTCCCCTCCAAATCTTCATTCTCCCAAGAGTGCTTTTTGTGTGTCAAAAAAGTGGGAGAGAGGTCATTTTTGGGTGTTTTTTGACCTTTAGGTGACCCAGACCTTGCCCAAATCTCTTGCCTGGACACCAATAGTCGTAATTTTCAATGCTAAATCTAAATATGCAAGCGGTTTCTCCATTGGAGCCCTAGAATTTTAACGTCGCGTGAGTGGCGCGGCGCACAGGGAGGAATTTCCTGTTTTTTATCCAAAAATTTGCCAAGTGACCAAAATTTGCCCAAATTTTTTGAAATTTGGGCTGGATGTTCCCTATGAAGTGCTATGCTATGCCAAGGAAGCCTCAGCCAAGATTTGAAGCCGATATTGCTCCTTTGCCTCCTTTGCCTCTTTTGTTGCTTTGCTCAATTTTGCCTTTAGGCTCCTGATTCTTGCTTTGGAGCTCATGTTTCGGGCCATGTAGTGGTGAGTCATGCGCCTCAGCATGTCTTTCTCCCTGTTAGCCTTATCCAACCACTGCTCCAAGTGAACATTCACTTTCTCTGACACATACTCCCGGTCCTCATCTCTTTGCTCCATAAGTCTGCCTTGTGCTGCCATGATGTGTTGCCGGTTTTCCTTGATCATTTGCAACTCTATCTCAGCTAGCCGATCCTCAAGTTGCTTGTTTCTGATAAGTTCTCAATCACTGATTGCTGCTCCTGAATGATCTCTCCAAGATCACCATTGGTAGGTTCTGCATCTGTCTCATCATCCTGGAGGAGAATGAATTTTGTCTCTCATTCACCTGATGGCTCACCTGAAGGCCCCTCATCATGCGCTGGCTCCTTACCTCTGCCTGCTCTTGTGATGCTGATGTCGGAAGCGAGGCCCCTTCCACCCCGGGTGGAGAAAACACTCTCTTTGCTGCTGCAAATAAGGGTCTACTGCCTTTCTGATAAGTAATATATACTGGCATAGTGGCAGTCTCATGTCGCTCATACTGATGAGATGGGCCCCCCACCTCATGCTCTGCCTCTAAAACCACCTGTGGAGCGCTGAAGAAGTCACGAGATATGAAGTCCTCCTAAGAAATACCCTGCAATCCCAACTGATGGTCTACCAGAATCTGGATAAGGGCAAAGTGATAAACACTGTTGAGCTGCTGTCGAGGGGTCTTGTGCTGCATGAAATTCTTCATCCTCTCTATGTTCTCGCAGATGAAAAATGGGAGGCTCATCATCCACACCCTGGTGAAGTGCATGAGCAACCTGATGTGATAGGCATAAAGGCAAGAAAACCTTCCCTCGCAACTGAAATACTTCATGATCAATCTCATGAGTGGGGCATACTCATCCCTCAAAAATCTGAATGGAAAAACTCTGGTGAGCTGGCTCAAATAGCTGTCCTTGATGTAAGGCTCATAATGATGCCTCTCCACCTTATTTTTCTTATGCCACTGTTCCCAATGTTTGGTATTCCTGTTGCCACTGATATGGTTTCCGGTGTCAATGTGAAAGTGACCCCAGCTAGGATAGATTGACCTCCCTGTAGATGAAGTGCAAAAAGACGAGCCAACTCATGATGGACTCTGACATTTGCCACCCTTTGACAAAATTCATAACATGCCAAGTGCTAGAAACAAGACATGGCAAGAGGGCATGCCTGCAGCTCAGTGAGGGTGTTTGGCTCATCTCTAAGATGTCTGCCACTCCGGTGATGTCTCCTATGGGCCCTCTCTCCTAAAGATGTGTCACTGTGGGTCCCCTCCTGATACTCTGATGAAACTTCTGATGCCATTACTACTGTTTGTACCCTGAGTTCTATGCTGCTCTTTGAATCCAATGGAACTAGTAGATGCTCTGAAAATCTGTCACCAAGGGGACAATAAAATAGGGAGTATTAGGAGAGGAATGATGAAAGGGAAATAGGGGCTAAAGGGAGAGATTTATCAGGGATTTGGGAGTGTTTTTGTAAGACCAATGCAGGAAAGCTGATGTTTATTCCGATTAAAATAAATTTTAGATGCTTTGAGACAACTTGTTTTTTCAATTTTTAAGAGTCAAGAAAAAACAAAAGATGACTCTAGTCGCCTTCGATTTTTAATGAGCCTGAAGTGACAAGTGCTCAGATGGACCTTTTCCTTTAAGGAGTCTGGAAAGGAATGAAAGGGACTGCTCTGGAAATCTAGACAGAGGGATTGCGAAACCAATCACAAAACTGCAGAATACTTTTTACGGTACGACAGTCAATCTTCTCGAATGCCATGTTCAGTGAATTGCGATTGATAGGGCAGCAGACACAGCTTCCTATGGATAAAGGATATAGCCTATTGTGGTCTCCCAAAATATACTCGATGGTACGTGGGAGCACAAGTCCGTACCGGCACTTGTCATCTCAAAGTGGAGGAATCACCCAACCAATAGTGAAAACAACAGTTACCAGGCTTTATGACGCCGGAATACATCTCTAGCCTAGACTTCTAAATGTTGTGCATTAGGTTCCAAAGTGTTTTTAGATTCATTAAATTTATTTTATAGTTCATCTTGCTTAAGAAATTTTCCTTTCAGGTTCATCGTGTGATGTAGATGTACAATTCCTAAAATGCAATCTAAGATGATAAACAGTCATTTGATCTTCCTTTTGCAATGAAAATCCTAGCTACTAAGGAAAGAGAGATGATTTTCTTTCAGCATAGAGCAAAGAGCACACACTATATGCACTGTCCTAAATCAAACCAACAAACAGTCTAAATGTAAATGCACATGCATGTATTTGTTTTTAGCCTTCTTAATGTGTGAATGATAAAAGGAAAGCTAAGAGAAAATCTGAATTATTTTTCAAAGAGACAATTACTAACAAGCTTCTTTTCAAAAAAAAAATGAAGCTAATGACGAAACTTTGTTATTTGGAATTGAAAACTTGCTTTTGACACTTGAAAACCTACCAATTCAAATCAAACACAAGAGTAACAGTGTAATTGACTATCAAGAACAATCAGATTCTCTTCTATGACTGAAAACGACACTTGCGACACTTTCAAATCAAGAAACGACAGTATAATTACGCTACTTCTTTGTAAAGGAGAACTAAAAATGACTCAAAATACATAAAAACATTTACAGTTCTTTGCACAATGGAGGCAGAATAATGGCAATAAAGGGGGTTTCCAACAGAGGTGTACTGACTATAGGCAGCAAAACTCCTGAATAGAGCTGAAAAGAGTGAACACAGAAGCCAAAATCTAAGAGCAGAAGAGGTCTGATCAGCGCACCTGTAGCACAGGGAAACTGAAATGCAACGCACCTACTACACTCAGGAAGTGCGATGCATTCAGGTTCCAAAGAAGAGACAATGCGATGGACCAGGGACGAGACTTTAGCTGGGTTCCGGGTCACAGTTTGCAGCTCAGTTCAGGGATTTAGGCCGAGCAAGTGGTAATCAGTAAATCAATCACAGGGGTAGATCTAAGGAGGTTACTAGAGCCACCACAAGGGTAATTAGAGAGCTTGTAAATCAATCGTTTAATTCATAAACAAAACCTGGAGATAGACTGAAGCAACATTGATCTACTTTGCACTTGCATAGAAAATGTAGTTTGAAGGCTAGCTGTCTTGACTTCAGGCTCCGTCTGTAAGTTTATAAAGTAAACAAATGTAGATAAACAAACAATCTATTCTCTCCCACAGTGGAGTCGCCATTTTGTTATCAGGAAAACTAGTGTCTATGCAGAGCTGCTAGTCCCACTAAGGCTGGTAGCTCCCTTAGAAACAAACAAACTAAAACTACTTTCGTTTTCCTTTATGAGAAATAGATAAGAGGGGAATAAGGAGACCAACCTCTGTCTTGCGCTTGGTTCCTTGCTCGATTCCTCTCCCTTCTGATAGGTCTTTGCCACTCGCTTCCTCGTCTACCCAACTTCAAAAAGAACCTGTAGAATCAAAGCAGCATAACACTATCCAAGAACATAGATCTATTATCATAAACAATATAGGACCAGATATATATTGACCACACAAATGCATATAACATCAATCATACAATAATGTGGAGGAAAACTTGAATAGCTTTATTGATAATCAAGAAAGAGCAAAGAGGATTACAACCAATTGTTCTGACCCAGCATCATCATCTCAACAAGAAAGCCCTTCTTCACCTCATGAAAAGCTTAGATCACCCAACACTATGATATTGCACCAAGAAACCAACAGCACTTCCTTACAAGATACAAAATTCCAGCCTCTGGATCTCTGGGATGAGGGATCCATATATAGATGTTTGCAAGGGAGGTGAGTCAGCCTCTGAGATTTGATTAGTGTCCTCTCTCTGATAGTTCTTGATTCCACTTGGGGATTGATGATCTCTTACTCATCCCTGGGCGAGTGCAGAGAGGCAAGTGTCACAGGAGAAGTTTCTGGAAGATTCCATGATCCTCCACCTTGCGGATTGACCCTGCCATTTTTCCACTCTCGTCCATCGCACCCCATAGAAGGGATTTTCAACATGCATCGCACCTACTGTGTGTATTCAGGTGGGATGCAATGCACTTTGACCATGGAGCAGGTGAAATGGTCCAGTTTTTACCAGTTCTGAGTAGTTTTTCATGGAGAACTTCTGGGAGATGCTGTAATCAGTTGACCTTGTTCTTTTAGGGGTTGGAACAACACCTTTAGGGACTTAGGAGCCTTTGGTTTATGGACATTTATGATTGGGGTTGTAGTGCCCAAAAATGTCTATAACACTACTACCTTTAGAATTTACTGCAACCTCTAAGAAGACTTGATCACCCAGATGTCAGACAACACCCACTGTTCATATTTTCCTGGACTAGAACTAGCTTTTTGACTCAATCCACAACCTATCCTCACACATGCCAATCCTTCCATGCATCTAATATCTCTAGCCAAATGCACATGCCACCCTCCGTGCGACTACAATTGAAAATACTCAGATCTGTGCTTGTGGCTATGGATTCAGTGCCACAAATTCAGGGATAACCTACAAGCCACTACCCATAACTACCCTAAAATTTACAAAATCAATTCTAAGATAATCACAAGGATGTGTAACCTATAATTAGGCTCATATTTTACCGAAACATTCCAAACACATGATAAAAATTTAGACAAACATCTGGTAAACATAGTAGCTACATTGCATGAATGCATATATGTTCAATGTCTCATAGTTTCACTAGAGAATAATCAAGAAGGCTCACTACCCTCTCAATCTATCATCATCAAACACTCTTTAGCTCATGCATTCATATAACCATTGAATAACTTGTCGAATCATGAACAATATCCATAGTAAGAGCACATCATTTAACCATGCCTATAACCAACATTTAACCAAAATGAAGCCATGAAAAACCAGTGATAAAATCAACACAATAACCAATACATGTGGTCATTGATCTCAATACGAAATAACACATAATAATATGTGCATAAAGCCAACCAATTCAGTGACTTGCACATACCACCCAACCATAGATTGGGTTGAACCAAATATCTCTTTCAGCCAATCACTCTCATGCCATATTCCAAGCATGAATGTGGGATCTAATGGGATAAACCAAAACAAAACCAACCTGGCATCCAGAGACTAAACCACCTCAACCCTCCACCAGATTGATTTCACCTAAACTGGTCTAGAAATAACCAAACCAACACAAGATTAGATGCCTTAGAATTTATTCACCATACCCAGAAGAATTTTCCTATCTCCACCCACTTTTCAAGGGATTCATGGAGAAAACCATCTCCACCCCTAACCATTGGGATTTTCCTAAGACCACATCACTCGGATCTAAAATCTTTTGAAAATCCAAATCTAAACCAAGAATGAATCCCATCACACCATGGCTATCCAGGAAAGGGGAAGGAAAGGATATAAGCATTGTTAATCCAGGAAAAACCCATGCCAAGGACATAAAAGTAATCATGTAAACCAAGTGAATGCACCATGCATTCAAATCCCAGCAAGGAAATCACACATGCAACCTATTATCTGCAAAATATTCCTGATGTAGCTACTCTTCCAACCTTCTCCTTGTGCTCCATTTATTTTCCTTTCTTGTCATTTGCTTGCATTCTTACTTATGTCCAAGCGCTCTCCCTCTCTCTAAAGTTGTTCAAAGCTGAAAACTGATCAAAAGCGATCAAAAGTTGTCAAATTTTTCTTCGATGCCTTTTTATCATTGATGTCTAGTGTCTTTTTTTTTTCTCTCATCTTCCTTTATTTTCTATCTAATTTCCCTTGCATGCATATTCTTGTCTCTTCATCTTCCTTTTCTCCTAATTTCCTTTATTTCTTTAATTAATTGCCATTTATTTCCTTTTTCCTTTTTCCAATGCGAATGATAATTTCCATAGCCATTAATTAACCATAAGTGGCATCTACTTTAATTCTTTTCTCTCCATTCAGCTTGGAATACGTGTCCCATGACCTTTGTCTTATTTTATTTACATGCAAACCTAACTTGGGGTTTACAAACCCCTCCCCCTTGGGGGAACATCATCTTTAGTGTTCTATGACACTTTTTACCAACAAACCACTGAAAAAAAACATACTACTTATTGGAGCTTTATAACACAACTCATTGTAGTATTTATAATGACAAACTGTTGAAAGCATGACAAACATACTACTCATTGTAGCTTTATAAACACAACTTGCTACAATATTTACACACAAAGACAGACACACACACACACACACATGTATATATACCAAAAATTCATTTTCTTCAACCAAGAAATAAAGAAGGATATAAGGCCTGATTCTGGTCAACCATCTCCCATGTAGCATCATCAGGTTTGAAGTGCTTCCACTACATTTTAACTTTCTCTATTGCTTCATTTTAGAACATGAGCTATTTTCGCCACAATATGCATTGTGGCTCTGGTTGGAACTCTCCCTTTGGTTCCACCTGCAAAATAGACTAATTAATCACATGATCAACATCCTTTACATATGTCTTAAGGAATGAAACATGGAAAACATCATGGAATTTGATTGATGGAAAAAGAAGTATGTAGACCACTGGTCTAATCCTCTCAAGGATCTTAAATGGCCAACAATATCGAGATGCCAACTTGGCACATGACCCACTCCTCAAGGAGCTCTTCTTGGGCTTGATACACAAGTACATATGTTTCCCAACTGAAAACCCTTGAATACTCTTTGTTGATCCACATAACTCTTCTACCTATCCTATGCCAAATTTAAATTACTTTTAGTAACCTACATCTCCTTCTCCAATTCTTTCAACATATTTGGTCCAATCAACACTCTTCTCACTGGATTACTCCATTTGATAGGAGTATTACAACATCGCCTATAGATATCCTAAAACAAACTCATCTTCAAGAATTCTTGATACCCATTATCATAAGAAAACTCTGCCAGTGGAAGATAATCCACCCACTTCCTCTACTAATGCATGACATACATCCTCAACATATCTTCAAGGATCCTGTTAACCCTGTCTATCTATCCATCTATTTGTGGATGATAAGTTGTATTGAAGGCTAACTCTATCCCCAAGCTTGAAAACAATTCCTTCCAAAACTTGGAAGTGAACTTGGCATCTCTATATCATATAATCTTCTTGGGAATTCCATGAAACCTCACTATCTCCCTGATGAAGACTTGAGCCACTTCATTAGATGAATTTGTAGACTTCACCGCAATGAAGTGAGCTATATTAATCAACCTTTCAATCAAAACCACAATGGAGTCATGATACCTTGATGTCATAGGAAACCATGTAATGAATTCCATGGAAATGGCCTCCCATTTCCATTTTGAAATCAAAATAGGTTGCAACAAACCTGCTGGGTGCTTGCATTCAACTTTCACCTGTTGACAGTCCAAGCAATTAGCAAAAAACTCAACTACCTCTTTCTTCAAATTCGGCCAATAGTAGAACTTCTTAACAACTATCAAATTCTTCTAATATCTTAGGTGGCCAAAATATGGATTGACATGAAACTCTCTCAAAATAATCTTCTTCAACTCACTTATATGAAGCCCATAGATCCTACTCTTGAATCTAAGTAAGCCATTTTATGTGAGGTGATACTCTTCATCCTTATCACCTTGTTGCTGCAATCTCTAGTTCAGTTTTTGATACTTCTCATCACACTTCCCTTCCTGCGAGATCTTCTCTTGTAAATCTATCCTATAAGATCTCAGAGTTGAAATATGATTCACTTGCACTATCCTGATGAGAGCATCCACAACCTTGTTCTCTTTTCCCTTGATGTACTTGATCTCAAAATCAAAATCATTAGGAGTGGCTAACCATCTAGCTTGCCTTGCATTCAGATTGGGTTGGTCAAACAAATACCTTAGTCCACTGTGATCACTGATCAATACAAACCTCTCAACAAGGAGATAATGTCTCCACATCTTCAATTCATGAATGATAACTATCAACTCAATATCATGAGTCACACAGTTATACTTGTGTTCATTCAAATTCCTTGATTCATAGCAAACCACATGTCCTTCCTACATCAAGACTCCACCAAGTCCTTCCTTACATGCATTTGTACAACCTACAAACTCCTTATCAGGATATGAAATATTTAAAAACTAGAGCATTAGTAATAAAATGCTTCAACTAGTCAAAACTAGCCACATACTAAATAGTACATTCGAACTTATTCCCTTTTCTATGTAAGGATGTGATTGGATAACCAATTTTTGAGATGTTTCTGATGAACCTCCTGTAATAACCTGCTAGTCCCATGAATGATCTAATCTCATCCACATTCTTTAGAGCTATCCACTCCATGATAGCCTTAATCGTTTCTAGGTCCACTGCTATCCCTTCCCTAGAAACAACATGTCCCATGTAATGAATCTGAGACTAAAATAAACTGCACTTCTTGAGCTTGGAATACAATTGATGCTCTCTCAACAATATCAACATTGCTACCAAGTGCTCTGCATGATCCTCCTCACTCTTTGAATATACCAATACATCATCAATAAAGACTCCCACAAAATTATCCAGATAAGGGAACAACACATTGTTCATCAAACACATGAAGGTGGCTGGAGCATTGGTAAGACTAAAAGAACCACCATGAACTCATAGTGCCCATAACTTGTATGAAATATAGTCTTGTAGATGTCTTCTTCTTTGATGCACACCTAACTATATCTTGATCTTAGATCAATCTTCAAAAATACTTTTGCTCCCTTCCATTGATCAAACAAATCCTCAATTCGAGGAAATGGGTACCTATTCTTGATAGTCACCTTGTTCAGCTATTGATAATCAATGAAAAATCTAAGAGTAACATACTTTTTCTTTACAAATAATACTGGTGCACCCCAAGGAGACACACTTGGCCTTATGTATCCCTTATCAAGTATCTCTTTAAGATTCAACTTTAATTATACCAACTTTGGAGTGCTCATCTTGTATGGTGCCTTAGATGCTAGTGCTACTCCTAGTATGAATTCAATAGAGAAATTCACCTCTCTATGAGGAGGAAACTATGGAATTTCTATAGGAAATAAATACTAAAACTACTGCAAGACATACTACTTCCTCATGACTTCATAATCCTCAACATCCTTCCCTTTTTCATTAGAAACATAAACTGAAAACAATACACACCTTTTCCTATAGTTGCACTTAGCTTGCATAGTTGTAACCATTCTCATTGATGTAGGATTATCCTTTCCCTGCAAGACTCTCTTTTCTCCATCATCATCCATGCACTCAATGGCATTCTCATATAATCTACCTTGGTCATGTGAATAAATAACCAATCCATGCCCAAAATCATACTATATGAACCTAAAGGAAGCACATTTAGGTGTGCTATTGTAGGAATGGCATTAAGCTCAAATGCACAAGATCTCACCTAGTGATGAACTCTTCTCTTCGTCCTTGTAGCCAACTGCACCAACCAAGATTCTACATGCACTTTTTTATTTAAACGATACTAATCCACTATGTCAAGATGAAATTCTAATATAGATATAATTAGATCCAAGATCAATCAAAATGGAAAAAAGTTGATCACGAAGCATACCTTCTATCTCAATAATAGATTCCTAATGTTCTTCCTGATTGTTATCAAGTTCTTCATAGATCCAGGGAATGCTCTAACCAACATCCCCAACTTTTTTCACCTATTGAGCACTGTAGATCTGTGTCTTGGACCCTGGTACAATGGAAAATCCTTATTGTGATGGTCTTTACTACAAATATAACACTTCAATGGTTCCCTGCCATTGCCTTTATTCTATTGCACTCTAGGTTGATACCCATGTCCTTTCTTAGCTGCATTGAACTTCTTATGAGGGGCTGAATTTTCCTTCTCACCTACATCGAGAGATCTTCCTCTCTTCATGGGCCATTTTCCTTTAGTATTCCCATTTCCTTTCCAATCATGCTTGAACTTAGGCTTGCACTTTGACTGTTAATAACAATGCTTCAACTTCTTGATAGCTTCCTCCAAAGATTGGGGCTCATCAAACTCAATATGGTCTTTGAATGATAATGGCATTGCACTAATGAACCTTTGGATCTTTTCTTTCTCATCCTTAAGTTAGGGAACGTACCTCAAAAACACTAGAAATATGGTTGTGTACTCTTCATCTATCACATAACCCATCCAAATCTCATAAAAATCCTTGGCCTTTCCATCATAATACCCCTTGAAAAGGTACTTCTTCCTGAAGAGTGTTTCAAAATCACCCCAAGTCAAATTCTCTTCTCTGATGCATCTTACATTCTTAATATCTTCCCACCAGATATCTACTTTTCCTTTGAGACTGAAGGTGGTTATCTTTGTTATGAGGTTCTCTGAGTAATCACGCAATCTGAAGAATTTTCTTATCCTAAGTGGCCATGCTTTTGTACTTCTGATTTCTTTATTTACCCATCAAAATTCGGAGGCTTGACTTTCTTGAATACGTATAGAAAGTACTTGGTCCTCCTATGATGTTGGCGGTGATGGTGATGATGTATCCTGGAAGAAGAGATAGAATTAACACATACGTACTAGTCCTATTCTTAGGTAGACACAAGAGTCTACCACTATTCACTGTATCATAAATATCCATCCAATACCTTCTCTAAGTCCTGCTTCCATCTGCCCCACTAGTCTTTTCCTCTTGCCTACCTCCATGAGTGATCCCTAGTTGTCCCTTCTTCTGTAAGTCTCAAAGGATTGAACGAATCATTGCATTGACTTAAACTTGCTTTTCTTGAGCATTTGCAAGAATTTCCTTTGCCTCAATCAACCTATTATTATCTACTTCACAACTTCTAATCTCTTCCCTCGGACTCCTCAATTTATCTACTAGATTAGGTGAATATTCCTCTCCTTGCTACTCAATTGAATGCCCCCATTCCACTGAGTTCACTTCGGGTCTATATGGGGAGTGATGTGAATTGTAATCCACCATTATGCTCTTTATCTTTTGTATTTTGAATATCTTTCAAAAATACCATGTTAGATAAACCAAATAAAATACATAATTAAAATCATACCTCAATGTATCTTAGTGGAGGCTATTTCATCTGCACAAGCTAGTCCAGATTAACATGATATATATAATACTAGAAACAACATATCAACATCATGCATGAATCAATATGGAAATATGAAAATAAAACAATAACTACATGCATGATAACCATATCCATCTACATTAACCCCGAGGTCCAATATTTTAAACCTCACTTTGATACCACTCTATAACACTCGTACTAGAGAAAGGTTTATAGGGAACTAAATGGCTCTGATACCAACTTGTAACACCCCACTATAAATTTAACTCCTTTTACAAGCTCTCCAGTGTAAGTATGAGGCAAGATTTACTATGCATGACTTGACATCCAAGTCCTAGTTATGGAAGTGGGGCCTACTACTTTTAGACTTTATTGCAACCACTAAGAACACATGTTCACCCAGATGTCATAAAAAATCCATTGATATTCTTTTCCTAGGATGGAACTACATTTTTGACTCACTCCACAACCTATCTGCATGCATGCCAACCTTCCATGTGACCAAAAGGCTCTAACCACACACACAAGCTACCCTCCATGCAAATACAACAAAAAATAATAAGATCTATGCTAGTAGCCATAGATTTAGTGCCACAAATTTAGAGGTATCCTATAGGAAACTGCCCAGAACTACCCAAAACTTTCCAGAATAAATTCTAAGATAATCATAAGGATATATAACCTATACTTAGGCCCATATCTTTCCCAAACATGCCAAACATGATAAAAATTTAGATAAACATATGGTAAACATAGAACTTATAGGTTATGAATTCATATATGTTCATTCTCTCATAGTTTGACGAGAGAATCATCAAGAAGGCTCACTGCCCTCTCAAGCTAGCTACATCAAACACTTGTTAGCTCATGTATTCATATAACCATTCAATAACTTATCAAATAATGAACAATATCCATAACAAGAGCACATAATTTAAGCATGCTTATAACCAACATTTAACCAGTATGAATCCATGACAAACTAACCATAAAAACAACATAATGACCAACACACATGCTCATTGATCTCAATAAGAAATAACACATAATAATATGTGCATAAAGCCAACCAAGTCAAGGACTTCCATGTACCACTTGACCATGGATTAGGATGAACCAAATATATCTTTCATCCAATCACCTCATGCCATATTCCAAGCATGAATGTGGGATATCATGGGATAAAACAAAACAAATCCAACCAGGGCATCTAGAGGCTAAACCACCTCAACCCTTTAGCACAATGATTTCACCTAAACTGGTCTATAAATTACCAAAATAACACAAGCTTAGATGCCTCATAATTTATTCATCATACCCAAAGGAATTTTCCTTTGCCACCCACCTATCAAGGGATTACTATATAAAACCATCTCCACCCCCAACCCTTGGGATTTTCTTAAGACCATCTCACCCAAATCCAAAATATTCCGACAATCCAAAGATGAAACAAGAATGAATTCCATCACACAATGGATATTCAAGAAATGGAATTGCAAGGCTGTAATCACTATCAATCTAGGAAAACCCATGCAAACAACAAAAAAGTAATCATTTAAATCAAATGCATGCACCATGCATTCAAATCCCATCAAGGAAATCACACATGAAACTAGTTACCCGGAAAATCTTCTTGCTATAGCTACTCTTCCAAGCTTCTCCTTGTGCTCCCTTGATTTTTTTTTGCTTGCTTACTTACTTGTTTCCAAGTGATATTCCCCTCTCTAAAGCTATCCAAAGCTAAAAACTGATCAAAAGCTGATCAAATGTTTTCAACTATTTGTTAGATGCCTTTTTATCATTGATGCATGATGTCTCTTCCTTTCCTTTTCTGGTTTTTTTAATTTCATTTTCCTTTATTTTCTCTCTAATTTCCCTTGCATGCATATTATTCCCTCTTCATCTTCCTTTTCTCTTAATTTTATTTATTATTTAATTAATTTCTATTTATTTCCCTTTTCCTTTTTCCAATGCTAATGCCAATTTCCATAGCCATTAATTAACAACAGGTGATATCCAATTTAATGTTTTCCCTCCATTCAACTTGGAATACGTGTCCCATGACCTTGGCCTTATTTTATGTACATGGAAGATTAACCCAGGGTTGTTATGGACTCCCTCTCCCTTGGTTGACTGATCTTTCATATTCATTGGCCCTGGATTCTTCGCTTCCATGCCGTGAATGATCAGAACTCTACTACACCATTCCAATCCTCATTTCTGATTTGTCTTTGTTCGATGTTGCTTGTAATGTGCTGTCAATCACACACACTATTATAAAACACTAATAGATGAATAAATTGACACAATTATGGCCATGATTCATGCTCATGGAGTTGTTGTGGTCATCTCTACTGTGATAAGAAAATGACATTAACATACTCATAATGTTCAGTATCTCATATACAACAATTACACTTCAAGTATTCTAATTTGTTAGTGCACAATCATTAAAATAAATAGCCAGTTAGTCACAGGGTTCTACCTTTGCAGAGATACCATAAAAATCTCCTTGCAACAAGGTAACCATGTTAGCATATAACTATAGAAATTTACCATCTGAGGTCTGTAGGCCTGCCCAAATTCATAATTCATGACAGTTAGAAATATATTTAGTCAAGCTGACTACTGAACTTCTCGTTGTTCCGATAGGTCACCGAGTGAAAAATGTCTAGTTAGAGCTAATATTGATTTATTTAGACTAAATTTTAACACCTAAACATTTGACCTAGGAATTTTCCGAAAATAATCATTTTCCCATGATGAAGCCCATCTAGTCTGAGTGTTGAACCTAAATTCTCTCATGCCACCTATAACAACCCCCATCCCATCACTTCCCAGTGGGACAAGGTGTCATTATTGATCCAACTCCTCTGGTATAGTTAGAGTAATTGGATACTAATTAATACACACACACACACACATCCATCATTGGTGTTACAATATTTATTTTCCCTCATGTAAGTGATAATTATAACATTTTGTTTTATATTTTCTTATACCTGATTATGATTGATGAGATTTATTATTATTTATTTATGTATAAGTAATTCATAATAGTTTATTAGTTAATCTTAATTATATTAACCCGCTACCTCAACTTCATGGTCCCTACATCCATGTCACTACCCATTGCTAGTTACACATACATTGATTCAAAGGCTCTCTTCTGTTGCCACCCCAATCGATGGTTTTCATTGCCATGAATTGCACGGCCAATAAACCAGGATGGGGATCAACATAGTCAGAGTTATAGCTCAAGGTTTTGACCCCACATATAGCTATCGATATCTCCTCTACTAGATTCGATAGTCGAAGAGAACTGCACCACCCTGCCACCTTTTTTGATGACATAATGGGGAAGGGAAATCACAATGTAGTTTTGGTGGGCCTTCCTTTTCCCTCTCTGCCTTTGATTGGTTCATGAGGGATATTTTGAGATACTACCCCAGTCAAGTCATCCTACCCACGTCCAATCATAATAAGGTGTGACATGAGTGAGCCTATCAAGGCCTGCCACATTTAGGTTTTCCTTCTAGCCAATCGTATCGGTGTATATGATTGGTTAAAAGTTAGGTTCTCATGGAAATCAATTATACCTCTATCGAGCATGGGTTCTATTATCACTCCTTCAGATCTCTAAGGCTGAGAAGGAGTCCAACTGAGGTAACCACAGAACAACCTTTTGACTTGGTAGTGAGCACTACCAAGCCAGAGAGGGCTCTCTCCAAAGGATCACAGCCAGGAGGGCTGGATAGATTAGGGTTTTAGGCTAAATATAGTAGCTCAGGGTTTGTTTGATTTGATTTGGTAGGGGTAGTCACTGGATGAGTGAATTAGGTCATGGAGTGAACTAGGTCAGGGTGAAAGAGTATCGAATTACAGACATATGATGGGGCAAGGTAGGCTAGTTACTTTAACACTTTGTAGTATAGTGATGAGATGGACTAGACTAGTGAGGTGATAAAAAGAGCATGAAGATCATGAATTCTTTTTAAATTGAAGAAATAAAACAAATTATGATGATTTCCTAAAACAGAGCATAGAATATGAATTCTGCTTATCACACCTTGAAAATCAAACATATTTAAAGTGAAATGGATCATGAAAGGTAGAAAACATTCACACATATGTAGCTGAAGAGGAAAAAATATCAAAATACCATGCCACAAGAATCCCACCAAAATAGTTGCAACACATCCAATATATTTCATGCCAAAGTTTGAAACACTAGTGCAACATCCAATAGAGTCCAACCCTTGCCTATGGTGAAGAAAGGGACTAAATAGACATGAAAACCACTTCCCCTCATCCTCAAGGGTCGAATCCATGAGGTGAGGAAGATATTACACAAAAATCTGAACTGGTAGTTAAATTGTAGGATTGTCCAAGTGATAGATTCCTATCTTAAGTGAATTGATTCATTATACCTCATCTGATTGATTTACCCAATGAATTTGCCTTAGGTAATAGTAAAAACATGATAATTACATCCAATTTGATCATTTACATAGGTAGAATCATCATTTTCCAAGGTGAAAATCAAAACAGGAGATAAACTCAGAAAACTGGAGAACACTATCAAATGCACCCTCTCTTTTTCAAACACACCCTCCAAGTTCAGGACTACTTTTGTGTGCCTTCTCGGTGTACAAATTTTCTCCAAGATGGCTTGTTTTAAAGCCCTTAAAGTCTAATTTCTAGACATGTCTACAGTTTTGAAATTGGAGCTCATTTTCCTTGTCAAAAATGCAACCTCCCAAGACTGGTAAACGTGCAATGCACAAGCCAGAAATGAGGCATAAACATGGTGTTTTGGTGGTTTTTGACCTTTTTTACTGACCCGTTTGTCTCCAAATGCCTAGAAAATATATAGGGTGAATTTCCTCATCACTTTGAATCCAATTATGTTGGAATTTTTCTCATTAGATGCCCCCAAAAAAAGTGCAACAACCTAGGTGCTGCGTGTTTGACCTTTTTACTGTGCTAAAAATGCCTCAAAAAACATAGAAATTTGCAACTAGAAAAATTTGCTCAAAACCTCTCAAAATTGGTGGGATGATGGCTGATCATGTGTTTGAGGCATGGAGTGATGCATCGGCAAGAATTTCTAGCCTCCTTTTCTCCTCTTTCTTGGTCAAGGCTTCAATCTTCTCCTTTGCAACTTTGAGTTTTTCCTTGGAAATGCTTTCTTTGTAGGCGTAATGTTTAGCCATCTTCTTGTGAATTTGATTATCCCTTTTAGCCTTGAATAGGAGTTTCTCAAGATGACCATTTACCCTCTCGAGCCAATACTCCCGGTTCTCATTCATCATTTTGGAAAACTGTTCATTTAGGGTGAGATGATTATCTAGTTCATCCTCTTTCTGTTCCTCTAACTTCAATGCTCTATTTAGGCCTCTAGTTCGTGGCCTTTTTCTTGGAACTTTTTCATCAAGATGTTCACCATATTCTCCATATGATTCGTCAAGTAAAATCGTAGTCTTTTCAACCTCCCTCTTTTCCTTGATGAGCTGAGTCTCCATGAGCTCTTGTTTGGTCTCAAACTACTTGTTTTCTTGCTTATAGTACGAAATGATATATTTTTCCATCTCCAAGTTAACCTAGAGCTCCCCTATGAGTGCATCCTTTTATTTTATGAAAATTCTTGTGATTTCACTGCCATCATGCTCACTTAGGTCAACTAAGTCAAAATCCTACTCTATTTCATGGAGGTCTTCCTCCTGCTACTAGATCTCTGTCTTTGTCATCTTATCCTTGCCCTTCTGTACCTACTTTGCTGATGAAGAATGCAAGCCCCCTCCCATAATCTATAGGGAAAACACCTGCCTATGGCCCATCTAATAAGTATGTGCCATTATGCCCAAATCAATCCTTTTAGGCTTGCTAATTTCACCCCTGCGAGGTGACCCAGTTTCAGTGTGAAATGGAGATGATGCTGGTGAGGTGGGTGAAAGAGACTAATTTGGTGATGATGTATGAACTATAGGCTGAGGTAGAGGAATGGATGTGGAAGGATGAGATGATGAAGGTGCTTCTTGGCAATGCTGAATAGGTGGGATAGTGAAAATATCATTTGATATAAAGGTGTCCCATGCAATATTAAGCTAATCAAGGTAGTGGAGGATTATCATCTTGGTGAGGGAGTGGTGAAAGATACTTTGCATTTGATGATCATAATCTTTCTTTTGGGCAATGAATGACATCTTGTCAATGCTCTGGTAAAGATAGTAGGGTATATTGAGCATTTTGACTCTTGTGAAATGCACAAGTAGTCGGATATGATAGTAATAAAGCCTAGAAAACCTATGCTCACAAGTGAAGTACTTCATGATGATTTTCATCATGGGAGCATATCTATCTAGGAGGTAAGAGAAAGGAAAAATCCTCTTTCTCTCATTCTTGTACCTTGGTTTAAGATATGGCTCATAATAGAAATGATCCAATTCTCCTTGTTTAAACCATTTTTCCCCAACATTTGGGATCCCAGAGGCAGCTGATATGATAGTAGGAGATATAGTTAAGGTGACGCTCGCAAGGGTTACCTAGTTGTCATGGAGGTTGGTGATGAAAAATATGGTCAACACAAGATAAAGTTGGATCCTTTGTACTTTCTCACAAAACTCAAAACATCCCACATGCTTAAAGAATGTCACATTGATGGGAGATTCCATGAGTACTATGGTATTGGTTGGCTCATGTCTAATGATTCTCCCTCCTCTCTTAGATAGCCTCCTCTCCTGTTTTTCTTCTTCACTATGACTTCTGTTCTCCTCTTCTGCCATGAGTTATTGGAGTTAAACCCTACGGAGATGATGAAATGGAATGTAGATGTAGAGAGTATGGAATGGTCTGAGGAAATTTAGGAGATGAAAATGGGGATGTGTGATATGAGGGAGGTGACAGGGGGTAGTTTTGAAATGTAGGAATGGTAGTGGGATGCTAGAAAATGAAATTTAGGAATGAGATTATGTTACTAGGGTTTTGACCTTAGTGGGATACCAAAACACAATGAAACACCATATAATTCATTTGTGGAGGAGAGGAGTGATATGATTTCAACCTACTTGTTTGCTGGAGCATGTTGGTGACACATTTTGAAGCTTGGAGATGATGTAGTTCTCTTTTGGCAATCTCTGGACGTTATCAGGCAAACGCATAACAATCTCGTCAAATGTGCAACACTCTTAGCAGGAGCACATCGCCCTTAGGAAACATGTGGCATTTTAAGGGAAACGCGCAACACCAGTTCAAAACGTGCCCTCTAGCCCCGTTTTGCACAATTTCATTTAAAACTCGAAAATTCCCTTTTGTTGAGGATTCTTTGAGAGTGTAGGAGTGCTAATGAATGTTGAATTGATGTCTTTGAGGGATTTTATACTTGAATGGGTTTGATTTATGCTTTGAAATCCTAGTTTCTATTGTTTCATGTCACTTTTCAAAATTTCACACTAATTCTCTTTGAATTCTGACTTTTTCCTTTGCAGGTGGATGACGTTGGAAATGGAGCTTGAGTGAATAGCTTAGGAACAGTAACTTATTACATATAATGAACATAAAATTACATAAATAAATAAAAATATTACATTTCTTTTTTTTGAAATAAAATTACAATTTGAAACCAAACCCATACTTTGGAATGAAAATTAGAGCTCGGGCAACCATAGTTAAGTGTTTTCAAATCCTATTTGAATGAAAAAGGGATATTATTTCTTTCACTCTCATGCTTTTGCTGACCTTATGCAGTGAATGGTGTTTTATTGGACCTTGGAGGAATGAAACCTAGTGACCTAATGGGACCTTGAACAAGAAGACTCAGGTGGACTTGACTGACATAAGACATGATGGTATGAGCCTTTAAAATGAATGTATGCTTAGAAAGACACATGAAGGTGGGCCAAAAAATAATGATTTTTCAAGAGGGGCTTTGGGGTTTGAACATGGGCTACCATCAGTGAGTAAATTTTTGAATGAGGAGCTAGGTGGATTGACAAAAACTTATGAGCGAGACCCTAATATGAATATGAAAAGAGGAGTTTTGATCACTGATAGAAGTATACAAATACTGACAATAACATGGGCCTTATTGGGGATGGCAGCTCCTTGGAGGTGTCAAGAACACCGTAGACCAAGTGCCTAACCATGTGGGCCAATACGGTTAAAAAACTTAAACTAAAATGCATGACTAAATGCTACAAACTCAAATGACATAAAACGACTTGTGACAAATTGAAAACTAACTGAAAAAAGATGCTTAGAATTAAGCTTATTCAACAAAAGCTACTCTAACTGATCCATTCATCACTTGATCAGGTGAAATGGAACAACCAATGCAAACATGTAAGCATTCTAGCTGCTATCTAAATTCTGTGCAAGTGCTCACTTATGAGCAAGAAGGGAGAACTACTGAAAGGAAACTCCCATGAAAACTTGAAATCAAATTGAATCTTGATGAAATTGCAAAGCATGAGCCCTATGGCTGACCTCAAAAATGCTGCAAAAGGATCTTCATAGGAATACATTATTGTTCTGTTCTAGGTAGTCTTCATACCTTGATTTTAAAATTTTCCCAACATTCGTGATTTCTTCCCTTGATGACTGCAACAAGTTGACAAAAGGATCCTGAAACTCGTGAATGACTAATTTTTCTTGATGATCAACAAAAAAACAAGAATCTTCTTCATTACTATCCTGATATGACTGCAAATTTTCAGATGAGCTTTGTAATGAGACTCCTGCTGAAAATGACAAAGAAACCGGCTGTCGGATCAAGTTTATATCAACAATCTTTTCAGGCTCATAGTTAGCTAATGGAGAAGGACTTTTACTACAGATATCATCCAACACATTAGCTATAGGGTCATGAAAAACTTGAAAAGACTACTGCAACCTATTTTCCATTGGTTCAAATGAGACTTCATGATTTTCTACTGGCTACTCATCCTTTGTTTTAGAGATATTATGAAAATTTTCCTTTAAAGACTGAAAGGCTTCAAAACATAATGGTACATAATCATCTTGCATCATTTGATCACATGTTTCAGCTTCCAAGCCTTCATCTGCAATTTGGGATTCAATGGAATTTGGTGGTTGCAAATCTAGAGCTAAAGAGGATTGTATGTCGCAAATGATTTCCTCAACCATTTTAGAAGAAGGTTTATCATTTATAGTGTTGAACAATTGATTATATGCTTGCTTATAGTTTTCTCTTATTTTTGTAAATGAGGAGAAACACAAGGGTAAGGAGATCTAATCAATAATTTCATTATCCTTTTGATTGTCAAGATCGAAAGTTAATGACTCCTGATTTATGATTACATCAAAGTTGTCTCTGATGAACTGAAATGAAGTAAAACAAAGAGGCAAAGATCCTTAAGTTACGTCCAAATTTTCTGCAGTTTCCTCCTCACTTCTATAGCTGATATGCATTGGTTGATCACTATATTCAAGATACTGAAACTAAACTTCCTCCTCCCATAAACCAGTTGCTGATTGGTCTGTAAGATTAGCTTATGTTTGGAGAAAATAATCATCGTCATATTGATCAAACTTTGGCAAATCATCACAAGTGATGTCATCAAACATACACATTATATTAGTAGATTTTTTTTCCTTATATTGATCTACAAATCCATTTTTTGATCTATGGTAGCTGGGATTAGCAGGAAAGTGTTTAAGGCCAACAACTTTTTCTTCTTCTGGGACAAGTGGGTCATGGTGATCTTGAATAGAAAATTCATCTCTCACGGTGATCTTTTGCATCATTTTCTCCATTGCACTCACCAAAATGTCGATCTTTACCTCTGAAGATGTCAGGTGCTCTGCATCTATGTTCTCCCTCTTTTATTCCTTGAACTTTGCCCTTCGGATAAGAAGATTAGCCTCTAGATCTACTTCACTGTTCTGCATCTCTTCAAGTGTTGCAAAGCTCCTTTCTCTTAGCTAGAACTCCATTTCTATATCAAAGGCATCTGGGTAATGTAAGAGAGCTAAGCTGGGAGGAGGTCTTATATTGGCAGGTATCAAACAATAGACTTGATTGAATCTGGCATAAAACTGTTGTACTATCTCCCCTGGCCATATTTTCAGCTAGTCATACTCTTCTAGAATCAGGAAAGGGTTTTCTTTAAGCACCCATTTGTCAAGGAAAACTTTTGTTAAAATCTGGGAAATCTGAGATGCTTGCAGCTGGTAGGTTTTTGAACCAACTCTTGACTTTGCCTTACAAAGAAAGAGAAAACAGCTTGATACTGACATCCTCTTCATCAACTTCAAAAAGGTCGAGGAAAGTCTCAAAATTATGCATATGTCTCTCAGTAGTGATGTTGTCACATTCACCATCAAACCTTGGCAGATATAGGTAATGACTTTCAGGGAAAGCATGGAGTATAGGAGGTAATATGAGTGGTTTGTATCTATTTGGAATTTTACAAGGTGTAGGAGTATGTACATAATTTGTAGGATCAGTATTAATCTTTTGAGGTTCATCAATTTGAATATGGTCATCATAAGATTCAGAAAAAGGGTCTAGACCAAGATCAAAGGCATACGGGGAATTTGTATTAACAACCTTCAAAGGAGAGGAATCCAATAGAGGTCCATGATCTTTTCTCAAACATAATATACCTTGGGAAAAGTTTTGGAAATTTTCAGGAAAAGAGAAGAGATATTTCATGATAAACAACATGATGTCTTGAATAAAAGTCCAAGTTGAATACTTGATCTTCACATTTTGTCCTTTCATATTTTTTAGCAAGGTTCATCCTCTAGTGGAGTCTTTTAATTTGATTTTGAAACTGATTTGGAGTTTCCAGGTGGATGATTTCAGCCTTCGTGTGCCTGATCACTGTCCACCATCAACAATTAGATCTAAATCATTGTTGTTCTTTCCTGGGGCAGATAGAGCTTTCGCTCCCTGGCAATGGCACCAATATGTTATCACTCCTCCAAATCTCCAAGGTTAAGAAGGAGTCCAGCTAAGGTAACCACAGACCAACCTTTTGACTTGGTATCTAGCCCTACCAAGCCAGAGAGGGCTCTCTCCAAAGGATCACAGCCAAGAGGAATGGATATATTAGGGTTTTAGGCTAGATATAGTAGCTCAAGGCTTGTTTGATTTGATTTGGTTGGGGTAGTCACTGGATGGGTGAATTAGGTCAGGGAGTGAACTAGGTCAGGGAAAAAGAGAATCAGAATTGTAGACATTTGATGGGGCAAGGTAGGAAAGTTACTTTAACACTTTGTAGTATAGTGATGAGATGGTTTAGACTAGTGAGGTGCTAAAAAAGCATGAAGATCATGAATTCTTTTTAAACTGAAAAAATAAAAAAAATTATGATGATTTTCCCAAAACAAAGCATAGAATATGAATTCTGCTTATCACACCCTGAAAATCAAACATATTTAAAGTGAAATGGATCATGAAAGGTAGAAAACATTCACACATATGTAGCTAAAGAGGAAACAATATCAAAAGACCATGCCACAGGAATCCCACCAAAATATCTGCAACTAATCTAATATATTTCATGCGAAAGTCTGAAACACTAGTGAAACATCCAATAGAGTCCAACCCTTGTCTATGGTGAAAAAAGGGACTAAATAGACATGAAAACAACTTCCCCTCATCCTCAGGGGTCAAATCCATGAGGTGAAGAAGATATTCCACAAAAATGGGAACTAATAGCTAAATTCTAGGATGGTCCAAGTGACTCATTCCTATCTTAAGTGAACTGATTCATTATACCTCATCTGCTTGATTTACATAATGAATTTGCCCTAGGTAACAGTAAAAACATGATAATTACATCCAATTTGATCATTTACATAGGTAAAATCATCATTTTCCAAGGTGAAAATTAAAACAAGAGAGAAACTCATAAAATTGGAGAAGACTATCAAATGCACCCTCTCTTTGTCAAATGTGACCTCCAAGTTCAGGATTGCTTTTGGGTGGCTTCCCGGTGTCAAAATTTGCTACAAGATGGCTTGCTTGAAAGCCATTCAAGTCTAATTTCTAGAAATGTCTTTAGTTTTCAAATTGGAGCTCATTTTCCCGGTCTAAAACTCAATCTCCCAAGACTGGTAAATGCGTATCACCCAAGCCAGAAATGAGGCAGAAACATGGATTTTTGGTGGTTTTTGACCTTTTTGATTGACCCGTTTGTCTCCAAATTCCTACAAAATGCACAGGGTGGATGTCCTCATCACCCTGAATCCAATTATGATTGACATTTTTGCTATGCTAAAAATGCCTCAAAAAGCACAAAAATTCACAACTAGAAAAATTTGCTCAAAACTTGTCAAAATTGGTGGGATGATGGATGATCATGTGTTTGAGGCATGGAGTGATGCCTCAAAAAGAATTTCTAGCCTCGTTTTCTCCTCTTTCTTGGTCAAGGCTTTAATCTTCTCCTTTTCAACTCTGAGTTTTGCCCTGTAAATCCTTTCTATGTAGGTGTAATGTTTAGCCATCTTCTTGTGGATTTCATTACACATTTTGGCCTTTACTAGGAGTTTCACAAGATGACCATTTACCGTTTCGAGCCAATACTCCTAGTTCTCATTCATCATTTTGTCAAACTGTTCATTTAGGGTGAGATGATTAGCTAGTTCAGCCTCTTTCTGTTCCTCTAACTTGAATGCTCTTTTTAGGCCTCTAGTCCGTGGCCTTTTTCTTAGCACCTATTCATCAAGATGTTCACCATATTACCCATATGCTTCATCAAGTAAAATATTAGTCTTTTCAATCTCCCTCTTTGCCCTGATGATCCGAGTCTCCATGAGGTCTTGTTTGGTCTCAAACTGCTTGTTTTCCTACTTATAGTATGAAATATGCCCTTTGCAAGTTGACCTTGAGCTCCCCTATGAGTGCATCCTTTTCTTCGATGACAATTCTTGTGCTTTCACTGTAATCATACTCACTTAGCTCAATTAAGTCAAAATACTACTCTGTTTCATGGAGGTGTTCCTCCTGCTATTGGATATTTGTCTCTGTCATCTTCTCGTTGTCCTTTTGTACCTTATTTTCTGATGAAGAATGCAAGGCCCCTCCCACAATCTATGGGGAAAACACCTGCCTATGGCCTCTCTGATAAGCATGTGCCATTATGCCCAAATCAGCCCTCTTAGACTTGCTACTTTTACCCCTGCCAGGTGACCCAGTCTCACTGTGAAATGGAGATGATGGTGGTGAGGTGGGTGAAAGAGGCTGATTTGGTGATGATGTATGAACTGTAGGCTGAGGTGGAGGAATGGATGTGGAAGGATGAGATGATGAAGGTGCTTCTTGGCCATGCTGAATAGGTGGGATAGTGAAAATATCATTGGATATAAAGGTGTCCCATGCAATGTTAAGTTGATCAAGGTAATGGAGGACTATCATCTTGATGAGGGAGTGGTGAAAGATACTTTGCATTTGATGATTATAATCTTTATTTTGGGCAATGAATGACATCTTGTCAATACCCCGGTAAGGATAGTAGGGTATATTGAGCATTTTGACTCTTGTGAAATGCATAAGTAGCTAGATATGATAGGAATAAAGCCTAGAAAACCTACGCTCACAAGTGAAGTACTTCATGATGATTTTCATCATGGGAGCATATTTGTCTAGGAGGTAAGGGAAAGGAAAAATCCTCTTTCTCTCTTTCTTGTACCTTGGTTTAAGATATGGCTCATACTAGAAATGATCAAATTCTCCTTGTTTAAACCATTTTTCCCCAACATTTGGGATCCTAGAGGTAGCTGATATGATAGGAGGAGATACAGTGAAGGTGACGCCATCAAGGGTTACCTGGTTGTCATGGAGGTTGGTGATGAATAATATGGTCAACACAGGATAATGTTGGATCCTTTGTAATTTATCACAAAACTCAAAACATCCCACATGCTTAAAGCATGTCACAGTGATGGGAGATGTCATGAGTTCTCTGGTATTAATTAGCTCATGTCTAATGATTCTCCCTCCTCTCTTAGATAACCTCCTCTCCTGTCTTTCTTCCTCAATATGCTTTCCGTTCTCTTCTTCTACCATGAGTTATTGGAGTCAAACCCTAGGGAGATGATGAAATGGAATGTAGGTGTATAGAGTATGGAATGGTGTGAGGAAATTGAGAAGATGAAAATGGGGATGTGTGATATGAGGGAGGTGACAGGGGTAGTTTCGAAATGTAGGAATGGTACTGGGATGCTAGAAAATAAAATTTAGGAATGGGATTATGTTACTAGGGTTTTGAATTTAGTAGGACACCAAAACACAATTTAACACCACATAATTCAACTGTGGAGGAGAGGAGTGATATGATTTCAACCTACTTATTTGCTAGATCATGTTGGTGACACATTTTGAAGCTTGGAGATTATGTAGTGCTCTTTGGGAAATCTCTAGATGTTTTCAGTCAAATGCGCAGTAATCTAGTCAAACACGCAACACTCTTAACAGGTGTGTAGTGACCTTAGGAAATGCGTAGCATTTTAAGCCAAACACGCAACACCAGTTCAAAATGTGCCCTCTGCCCCCATTTTGGACAATTTCATTTAAAACTCGAAAATTCCCTTTTGCTAGGGATTTTATACTTGAATGTGTTTGATTTATGCTTTGAAAACCTATTTTCTATTGTTTCATGTCACTCTTCAAATTTTCACACTAATTCTCTTTGACTTCTAACTTATTCCTTTGCAGGTAGATGATGTTGGCAATAGAGTTTGAGTGAACAGCTTAGGAATAGTAACTTATTACATATAATGAACGTAAAATTACAGAAATAAATAAAAATATTACATTTATTTTTTTGAAATAAAATTACAATCAGAAACCAAAACCATACTTTGGAATGAAAATTATAGATTGGCCAGCCATAGTTAAATGTTTGCAAATACTCTTTGAATGAAAAAGGGATATTATTTCTTTCACTCTCATGCTTTTGCTAGCCTTATGGAGTGAATGTTGTTTTATTGGACCTTGGAGGTGTTAGGCTCCTATACCAATAGGAGTCATAATTTTTGAATGCTGAGATTAAATCTGTAATATGTACATACCTTGCTTTCTGCAAAAGTTTTCCATATTCAAAAAATAAAAAAAATAAAAAAAATGTAAAGAGCGTATGTCCTAAAATAAAAATCAAAGGACAAAAATAATAAAAAGGTAAAAAAAAGATGAAAAAATGAAACCAAGAAAGAAAAAAGACCATGATAGTGTGCAAGTCAAAATGCCACTACTATTTACTTTTGATGTGGAATAATTGATTGTGTGCAGCTTGTTATCCTTGCCACAATCCAGGAATAGTCAAAATGTTTAAACTTGAAAATTTCATGCTTATAGATAGAGAATAAAATTTGACAAAACTGTTTAATCTTGGCAGATAAGTAGATAGGTAGAGTAAATAAAAGGAGCTCAACTGTTTAATCTAAGCCCTTGGATGTAATAAGTTTAGACTTAGATAGATTACTTTTGTAAAAGAAAAGAAAAGTTTTGATAAAGGGTTTTCCAGCTTATGTGCACCCTAATAAAGAGAAGTAAAAATGGTAGGATGAGTAGATGGGTAAGTAGAAGAATGGTTGTAGAATTGTGATGATTGATTAGATAAGATCATATTATTCACCTTCATCATCAAAGTTCTAAGTATGGATGAAAATTGAGCATTTATCAAAGTACACAAAGTCAATTGATTAATCTCCCTCATTCATTATATTTTCCACTTAACCAATTTCCGAGAAAAGTCTTAAAGTACCTAAAAGCTTAAGTTAAAGGGGCTCAGAGCATTTCTCTGACTTCTGGAGGGACCAAACCCTCAGCGCAATAACTTATAGGTCCTAAATTATTGAAATTACCCTCATAAACATTGTTCCCCTTCAATTTAATCATATTCTCCAACAAATCCCTTTTCCCTCATGAAAAAATCAATTTCCTAGGGAAACTCACTTTCCCCTAATAAACCCCTTTTCTAAGGGTAAAACCTTAGAAAAATGATCACCCCCCATGGGAAAACCCCAAAAGAACACCTAAAGCCTAAGTATCATGTGTTTACAAAAAGAAAATAAATAAAATACATTATACTTAGCGTTTCTTCGCAAAACCCAAAAGAACACTTAAAGCCTAAGTATCATGTGTTTACAAAAAAGCAATAAACAAAATACATTATACTTAGCTTTTTGTTTATTCTTTGCCAGCTTCATACTAATTTCTAAATTTATATATATTAAATCGAAAAAAAGCAATAAAACCCTCCCGTATAGTCATATAAACAAAAACCCTTATATTAATATCTCGCCCGAAAAGTTTGAAACATAAACTTTATAAGCCCTATCAAAATTAAAGAAATTAATTAACTGATCTGCAGTTAATTAATAATCAACCCCGCCAATGAAATCGCCCCCAACACCCTTAATCCACCTTTAAACCTTCATTTAATCTAACCCACCTCAGTTTAAACTCCGTCAGACCCCTCCATTAAGCTTCGTGACAAAACCCCGCCCCGATCACCATGCGATCTACCCCATTTGATTTGACGGTTGACGATCATATTGGGTGGCCTCCGAAGGCTGACAATTACCTGCGCGATATGGGTGGTTTCACTTTGGGCCCTGATGCTACGTGTCGCTTGATAAATGAAATTAGGTGACCTCTCCCCGAAACCAACCCAGCCCAAAAGCATTGCGATCAAAACCCACTTACTGCCTCCTACTAAACGACAAAGCTATCTCATCTCCCACTAAAATCCAATTGTACCTATCCCCTGTGTACCCGCCAAAACAATTGACTTTACCAATAAAACTAAAAAACTCATTGTTTTTTGTTTTATCGTGAAAAAGACACTTAGACCTCCATGCAAGTGACAAAGTACATGCAACCATCAACCCACGTCCAACTGCCAACCTGCCAAAGCTGCCAAAAATTCTAGTCCACCCTTCAGCCACCTTCACCTCCTGCACCTGTACTCAGTTTTCCATCGACCCATTCAGGGAAAAAACCAAGTATTTATCCGAATTCAACGAAAAACCTTGTCTAATTCCAAAACCTATTACTTGATTGCTTTAAGTTATTAAGTAATTAAGTAAAACAATTGGCCAACAACCCCAAACTAATCTGAATTGAACCTATTTGTCCCCAATTTGACTGAAAACCCTTTGTCCCCATTCTTGAATCCACAAGAACTAAGAATGGCTGCTCCAATTACAATGAATGTCCGACCAATTACCACTCCTCATCAGGACTTAGACGATCTCCCTTTGGAAGAAAAAGGCTTTCAAATTAAAGATATCTCTAGCCATGAATCCCCATTGAAATTATATTGCAGATATGGAGACCAGTACTTAAACCAAACAAAAAAAATAAGTCTTTGGGAATCAAATTTGCCCAAGTACCAATTCCCTAGAGTTCATATCTTCCTTGAAATTGTCCACTGTTGCCATATGAACTACAGTCCCAGCTAAAGAGTAGTGATGACTTCTGACCATACTATATTATTCACTATCATTGCTGAATCCATCAATGAAATACTAGAGTTGCAACCAGGGCAAAACTTGACCCCCATTTCTGTTGGAGACCTGCTTGACAAATTCCCTAGAATCACCTCCATCAAAGTTGCTCAATTATTCCAGACCTTCATTATGGAAGAAAAATACATTCCAAAGGACCCTCGCCAATATATGTGGACCCTCCCCCTCTATAATTGATCTAGAGAGGAGACTTGATGAAGATTCTTTTGTATAGGTGCCAGGAGAATCCACGTCCCAAAGGGAAACACAGGAACACAGTGAGCAACAAGTAGAAGAAGGACCTCAAGAGCAAGAAGAATTAGAGCAACCAGACATATCAGGAGAGTTGGCTCAGCCAAAACACATCATGAGCACTCCTCCTATTGTACAGACTCCTCTAAATGAGGAAAAGAATCCCAAAAGAGATAGGGGGGAGGCCACTCCTTCTAGCAGACCTAAGACTTATGTCAAAAGGAAAAGGTTAAACCTTTCTTAGAACAAGAGTTCACATAAGAAACAACTAGAACTATAGGTACAGAAAGGGTAGAGAGCAAGCGGGCCACTCCCTCTGGAGGAACACAAGAACCTTCCACTACACAGGCTCAAATGGTGGAAAGACAACAGAGTGTGGAAGTATCCTCATTCAGGGCTCCAACTTGCCAGGACTAGGACATTAGAGAGAAATACAAAAAGATAAAGGCCAGAAATGAAAGGTTGAAGGCTCAGAGCTATGAAAAATACCTTAAAATGGCTCCCACTAATCAAACAAGGCTAATGTCAGCCTTTGATGTCAAAGAAGGTAAGATGCAAATGAATTTCATGAAGCCTACCATACAGCAGCCTAGGTCTATAGAAGATTACTTGAAGACAGATTTTGAGGTGCTGGCAAAGGATATACATCCTATTGACAAAATATAATTGCACAAACAGACTAGAGAAATGGTCTATTCCACATTGACCAACAAGTCCACTGCAACACATCAACTATAAAATTCGTTGAATAATATATCAGCGCAATTCCAACTAGAGAAGGCCTCTTCACAGGCCAAGGATACCAGGATAAAGTCCTTAGAGGACTTAATCATAGAGTTGGGGCATGATCCCAAGGATGTAAAGGCTGCAGAAAGGCTAATCAAAAAGAAAAATGATGACATAGTTGCCTTGAAAAAGCAGCTCAAAATCCCTCATCTGCATCATCCACAAATAGCTGAAGTACTAAAAACCCAAAAGGAACAGGAGGAGCTTATGGACTTAGTCCTTAATCTAAATGATCAATTAAAGGAAACATAGAAGAAGCTCGACAACTTAATGCAGTCTAAACAGAGTGAGTTTGCCACCACTCCATAGACTGTCATTCCTATAGTCTCTACAACAGTTCCCTCTACATTGGCTACTTCCTTAGCACCAACAGTTCCACTAGCTACAACCATGCCAGTCACATGTACATCTACAAGTGCAGGTACATCTACAGAGAAGGCAAAAAAATTAGTGAAAGCCATGGAAGAAATGATTATCCAGGCTACAGAGCTTAAAAGGCTTAAAGAAAAAGTGTCAAGCTTGGAAATTGACTGCAAGCTTGCACAGATACAACAGAAAAAAGAAGTTGAGAAGAGTCAAAGGATGGGTGAAAGGATAAAATTCCTTGAAAAGGACTTAACATTGCAACAACCACTAGGACAAATAAAAGAAATGCTTTGGTCCAACATCATTGACTCTGTTAATGATGCTTGGCCATCAATTCAAGTAATTTTTTAGGAGACTGAACTAGTGAAGGTGGCCACTGAAGCAGTTCAAAAGAAAAGAGGAGATCTAGGAGACAATCTCGAGGAGGCCAACCAACAATAAAATTCTTGAACAGCAAGAACAGGCATCAGCTGGAGGAACTGGACATAGAAGATAGGATAGGAAGCATCATAGAAATCATGAAGGTTCTTAATAAAAGGAACATTATGCTCAATCTTGAGAATAAATGCCAAAGCATGCAAGCTGATATTGATAGGTTCATGATAATGTTTGGAATTTTGAGGGAAAAGGGCCTACTAGTCCTATGGTTATCCATGACAAGATTATGACCCAAGAGGACTATGTTGAAAGATTAAACAAGTTAGCCAATGACCAAGTCAACACTTCAGGGGTTAAAGCTCTGCCCACAGGAAAAGTATTGTATGACAATTTGGAAAATCTGTTCTTCCTGGAGCACGAGGTGAAGCATCTGTTTATCAACAAGCCAAATTTTTCCAAGTACACCGAAGCTGATGAGAAATTTTAGAAAGATGCTGAAGACAAAATTACCTTAAAATTAATGGTGGGTAAAATTAACAGATTTACTATAAAGTTACTACAGTAAATCTGATGGTAACAGGATAAAACATGTGAAATAGGGTCAAAGTGTAGTAGGTAAAGAGTATCAGTAGGTTAAAGACATAAAGTGATTCCAGCACACAGATATCAATCAATTGAAAGGGTCAAATTCGAACTACAATAGCCAGCACAATCACAATAAAAGGGATAGCAAGAAGCAGTTTTCCATCTGTCTCTATCTTCATACTTGAAGATATTTTTGATTTCCTAGAATAATTGTCAAACTGTTATGAGATATTTTGTAATATTTTTTGTATAAATACTTCACATTTCGAAGTAATTAGGATGGATTCAAAGACATTTCTATAGACATTTCATATCAAGTTAAGGATCTATTGTAATCAAGACTGGATTGGCTTGCTGGATCATGGAATAAAGTTAAAGACATTTCACAGGATTCTTGTGCCCAGTGGAAATCAAATAAGTATTATCTCTTGATGTTTATTACTGTTTTCTCTTCATGTTTATAAATATTCACATGTATCTCTATGAAATCTAAATGGTAAACAAGGAATGATATTTCAGAATTAGCTTTAATTCTCTCTGTCTTGACTTCTTACATTCTCACTGTTTTATGCTAAACTATCTTAGTATGGGAATTCTTAATTGCTCCCTTACTTCCGTAGTTCCTCCCCCCCCTTTTGGTCCATAGTAAAGGATTCTTAGTTTCCCTTTGCTACTGATCATCCTTTTGTTCTTCATCTTGATCCTGGTTTAAGGATTCTTCATTGCCCTTTCACCCTCGTTAGGACTACCTCATCCATTTGAACCTGCAGATTTTCTTTTTGCCGTGCTAGCTTGCCCTGTGAATTCTTCCTTTTGTAATTGATCTGATCTAGTTAAGCCACTCTTTGATTGAATCATTGCCCAATGGCTTGAAGGCCTGCTCTGTCCATCTGTTCCCATAATTCCACCACCCAACCAAATTCAAAACCTCATGAGCACTAAGAACTAGCCTAAAATCCCACCCAAAACAAAGTTAAATTATAAATAGAGAGCCCTCTTTGGACTTAGGTTGGCTACAACCCGAGTTTAAAAGATTAGGTTTGTGGTTACCTCGGATTATTCCTTATTTTTATAACTTCTAGGTAAGACTTCTAAGTGATAACATAGTGGTGACCATACTGGGGAATCAAACCCTCAGTCTTAATAAAGCTTTGAGAAATTTCAAATTTTTATTTTCAAGCCTCTTAAAGGGTTTATGAGAAGTTATTTCTAAAATTTCATAAAAAAGAAAATAATCAGAAAAAGCTTGAAATCTGGCTTCAAGGAGAGCTCACTATACAAGGGCCAACCCTGATCCAAATCCTCCTCTTGTATTTGATAATCCCAACCTTATTTCGAGAATAGCCAGAAGACAGGAAAGTTTAGTAAGCCCAAGACCTTTAATTAAAGCCAATTCCTGCCCTAATGATTGTTTTTTTAGAGGACCTCCCCTTTGATGAGTTTATTGACCTTTCCCTATTTAAAACCGGGTTTGAGAGTGCAATTGATGACATAGTTCTAGATCTAGAATTTACAGCCGAACTTGAAGTCCAAAGGGAAAACTTGTCAATCGATCAGTACCTTCTAAATTCCCCTCAGTCATCCCTTACTACTGTTAGGATCCCTAAAATTTCTGAAACAACTTCAACTTCCTTTAGTTCACCATCATTTCCTCACATTTTTGAAGTTCATTCCTCACCTCCATTCATACCTTCACTTCCCCATTAGCCTATCACTAACCATCAAACACCTAGTACTCCTAGTTCCTCATCAACTTCTGAAACACCCCCTATTACCCCAAATCCCCCTGTTACCCCAAATCCCCTTGCTACCCCAAATCCCCCTGTTACCCCAACTCCTATTCTCAGTCCTGCCCAACTCAGAGCTATGGCAAACAAATATGCCCCTCTTGTGATGCCTGCTCCTCAAGGTGTCATGCCACAAGACTACCAGAGTAAAATTGTCCTATTTGATGGCATTGGATCTTACACAGCACAACAACACACAAGAAAAATGAAAAATTATTTTGAACTGCATGAAATTGACATAGGAGATGTCCAAATGAGAATTTTTGCCCAAACTCTAGCTGGAGAAGTGAGAACATGGTTTAGATCTCTGCCTAATAACAGTATAGATAGTTTAGAAGTTTTTTACTAGCAATTTTTAAATAGGTGGGAGAAGAAAAAGAACCCTCTTCAAATTCTTTCTGAATATGAAAACATCAAGAGGGGACCAAATGAAACCATTCAGGACTACTGTACTAGACTTAACAATGTATATAACGCAATACCACTTGACCTTAGACCTCCACCTAGCTTAGCGCTAATAAAGTTTCCAGATGGGTTTGACACTGATATGGCTTTCCAACTGAGAGAGAGGAATCCCCCAACCCTAGAAGATATGCAGAGTGTAGCAGTTAGTGTAGAAGCTAATTTGCTAGCCAAAAGAGCTAGAGTTAGAAACGAAAGAAGAACACCCTTGAAATATGAAACTTCACCCTTTGATAAAAAAATGGATGCTTTAGCCAAAGAAATGGAAAAATTGATGGATAGGATAGAAATCATTGAAAGGAAACCTCAATGGGATAACCAATAGGCACCTCCAGTGAGGAATCCAAACTTTAGGAAGAATCAAAACTAAAATACTGGTAAAAATGGGCCTAATCAAAATATTAGACCTCCTTTCCAAGAGAACTATGCTGAGACTTCCCATCTAGAAGACCCTGAGCAAGACCCCCAAATTAACTTAATGGGATTAGATGATGAGGAAAATGTCTTTCTGACTGAAGATGATCAGGAATTACACATGCTTCAGCAGTTCCAGAACCAAACTGGAGAATCATTCGACTACAAGCAATGGTATGATTCTGCTATGTTCAAAGTGCATAAATAGTACAATTTGAGGAGCAAAAAGAACATTGATGCTCCATACCAAAATAAGAAAGCCACACCAAATCAACCTAAGAAAATTAAAGCAGTTCCAGTTACAAAAGCTCTCCAAATCCTTTCTAGATCAAATAAGAACCCTCCCAGTCCCACCATTGAAGTTGTAACCAATGACCAACCTTCTAATGCGCAACCTTCCACTTCAGTTCCCTTCAAGGAAACAGTGGAACAGTCTCCAGAAATCGTATTAGAAAATCCAATAAAAAGGACTACAAACACTGAAAAAGAAAAACAAACTACTCCAAACCCTGTTGTTAAGATTTCAAATGTTCAAACGGACAAATCCCCTTTGCCTTTCAATTTTGGAGCAGAGGTGTCCAAACTTAAAATCTCACTTCCTTTTACAGAACTGATTAAACATGAAACTTACAAATCTCAAATAAGCAAGACTTTAAACTTCATTGAGAATGAAGACTCTGTTAACTTCTTTGATGATCAGCCTGAGTTAATTTTCGGTCCTGATGTTAATGGAAAACCAATGGAAGGAGGGATACCACCCTTCTACATTAGCCTTAACATACACAATAAAATCCTACATAATGCCATGATAGACTCTGGGGCTTCACTAGATCTGATGCCTAAATCTGTTATGGAGAAGCTAAACTTGGATATCACTACGCCTTATAAGGACCTGTTTTCATATGATTCAATCCAAATTAAGTGCCTAGGACTTATAAAAGACCTGTGTGTTTCCCTAGTGCAGTACCCTGATAAGACAATTCTTATGGACATAGTTGTCGCTGATATACCACCTAAATATGGCATGTTGTTGTCTAGATCGTGGGGTGCCAAACTCGAGGGATCTCTGCAACTTGACATGTTGTATGCTACCATATCAGTCTTTGGACATCCTAAAAAACTATATAGAGAGACTCTGATGAAGTATGTAGTGAGTACCCGGGAGAGACCTCAAACTTTCCTATATATTCAATGCATTTTGATATTGATTCTTTCATTCTTTACAATGCTAAATCGAACCAAGAAGACACTTCAAAAAACATTATTTCAGAACCAAAAGAAATTGTAGTAGCAGAAGAAAATTGAAGTGTCCAAATTCAAGAGATTTCAGATAATAAAGATGACCTAGATACCTTAGTCAAAGAAGATTTTGTTCCCCCAAACTGTAAGAATAATGAACATGAAATTCTATGGCATCTTGAATTCGATGGGTTAGTAAACAAACTAGGTGAAGGAGTAGGAGTTTTGATTTACAACTTAGAAAATGATCATTCAGAGGGTCATGCCTACAGATTGAACTTTAAATGTACAAACAACATGGCCAAGTATGAAGCACTTCTTTTAGGTCTCAAATTGGTCAAAAGGTTAGGAGCCATAAGAGTCTCTATTATGGGAGATTATGAGTTGGTAATAAAACAAATTAACGTTGTTTATATGACTAGGGATCCTAGGTTAGGATTTTATAGAGGAACAATTGTAGAAATGTTAAATACTTTTTTAGAAACCAAGCTTGTTGTTATTCCAAGAAAACACAATATGCAAGCTCACAATTTGGCTATGTTTGCTAGTACTTGCAAGTTACCTTTTCAGCCTAACCATCAGTACACTGCTGAGGTTAGGCACAAACTTGCTATTCCTGACAACTTAAAGAACTGGAAAGTATTCACAAATGACCAACAAATTAACAATCTTCTAACTTTAGATGAAGAATTTGTAAATATAAACATAGATACTGACATAACATTAGATTTTGATTACACTGATAAAATAGAAATTAACAAAGTAGAATATGAAAAGATAGATAGATTCCATCCCACAAAGTTTACAAAATTAGATATTCAAAACCTAAAACAAATTGAAATTGATGAGGCAATTGACGAAGAATCTAAAGTCATCAATCTGAAAGACAATTTTTTTCCCAAAGGATTAACTCCTTTGGAGGACTTGTTTGATTCAAACGATGTCGCTAGAAAGCCGAAGATGGAACCCTTAAAATCAGACATAGAGGAGTGTAACATAGCCTCTGAAGAAGACCAAAATTGATAAAACTTTCAAAGTCTTTACCTCCTAATGAAAAAGTGAAATACATAGAACTGTTAAAGGAATTCCAAGATGTTTTTGGTTGGAGTTATGAGGACCTTAAGTCTTATGATACCAGCATAATACAACACACCATTCCCTTAAAAGAAAACCAGAAGCCTTTTAGATAGAAGCTTAGAAGGATTAACCCCATTCTATTTCCTTCTATTGAAAAGGAAATCAAAAGAATGTATGAAGCCAAGATCATTGCACCAATTAGATTCTCAGATTGGGTTTCTAATTTGGTACCTACAAGAAAGAAGACCGGCGAAATTAGACTATGTGTTGACCTTAGGAATATAAATAAAGTTTCACTCAAGGATAATTACCCTCTTCCCATAATGGATCACATATTACAGAGGGTAGTAGGTTCAACTATAATCTTACTACTAGATGGGTTTTCTGGTTATAACTAGATTTTAGTCCACCCAAACGATCAGGCAAAAACTACATTCACTACTCCTTGGGGCACTTTCATGTATGTGAAGATTGCTTTTGGTTTAAAAAATGCAGGGGCCACCTTTCAAAGAGTAATGGACATAGCCTTTGCTAAGGAAATCCATGACTTCATTGTAATATACCTAGATGATATCACGGTATTCTCTAAATCAGATCAACAACACCTAGATCATCTAAGGCAGGTCTTCACCAAGTGTAGGAAGTATGGAATTTCTCATAATCCTAAAATATCTTTATTTAGGTTGGAAGAGGGAAAATCACTAGGCCAAATAACCTCCAAAGATGGTATCCAGATCGACCCAACAAGAATTGAAGCCATTTTACCGATATCACATCCTAGGAACATCAGAGAACTACAAGCCTTTTTAGTTAAAATAAACTTTTTGAGAAGATTTATCTCTAACTTAGATGAACTAATTAGATTATTAAACAACATGTTGAAGAAAGATTTGAATATTAAATGGACACTTGAGGCTAAAAGGTCTTTTGAAGATATAAAGCTAGCATTAACACAAACACCAGTTCTCATCAGTCCAATGTTTGATAGGGATTTCCTCATATTTTATTTTTCCTCAGAACATACCATTACTGCAGTCCTACTGTAGAAAAATGATCAGGGTTTTAAACAAGAAATAGCCTTCTTTAGCAAAGCCCTGAGAAATGTGTTGTGTGTGGAGCATGATTTTTCAGAGGTCTTTGTTTCAGCCGGATGTATACCCCAGGAAGTTTGTACACCCCTCCACGCAGGGGGGTGCGGGGGGGACTTGTCCCCCCTGCGAGGGTCCGGGGGCCAACGGTCCCTCGGTGGGGGCTCGAGGGCAGCGCCCCCGAAGCTTAAAAAAAATGTAAAATTGCCTTGTAAAAGTATAGTAATTTCTACTCAATCTGGGCCGTTCATTAGGCAGATGATGTGACGGTAGAACTTATGTTTAGTTTAGGGTTTTTTGCCCTAGAAGGCAACCCCTCTCTTTGTATGAGGGTATTGTATTGGAGGCTGAGATATAGATGTGTATTCTGTGAGCGAGAAACAGAGGTGAGACTGTGAGAGAAAACAGAGGATATTACAGTGAATTTGCTGTAGGTTGTGTCTCTTCATTTTGCTGGATAATAGAAAGGAAGGACTGGCTGTTCGGGGTGGACGTAGCCCAAACTGGGTGAACCACATATATCTATGTCTCTCTTGTTTTGTGCATTTTCTGTGTTTATATTTCTGCAATATTTTATGTGTTCCATTGCTCCGTAATATATAATTTTCTAACAACTGGTATCAGAGCCGAAGGTCTATTTGGCTGATAAACTCGCAGGAAAGAAGGGTTCCTGGTTCGAGTGGGAGCAATGGCAGAAGATGGTAAGTTTAGGGTTGAGAAATTTAACGGCCAAAACTTCTTGCTGTGGAAGATGTAGATGGAAGATTATCTGTATCAGAAAGATCTATACCTACCATTGGGTGGAAAAACAAAGATACCGACGGGTATGAAAGACGAAGAATGGAACCTTCTCCATAGAAAGGCACTCGGAACAATACAGTTGTGCCTTGCTGCGTCAGTCACCTTCAACATTTCGAAGAAAACCACAACAGAGGGTTTGATGCAGACGTTCTTGAAACTATATGAAAAACCCTCGGCCTCAAACAAGGTATTTCTTATGAAACAGTTATTTAATATGAATATGTCGGAAGGTGGATCTGTTGCAAACCATTTAAATGATTTTAATATAGTTACAAGTTAGTTAAGTTCTGTAGGGGTAAACTTTGATGATGAAGTTAGAGCTTTTTTATTCTTGTCCTCATTACCAGAAAGTTGGAATGGATTGGTAATGGCCATTAGTAACTCCGTTTCTGGATCTAGTACTTTAAAGTTTGATGATGTTGTCAGTGCTATCCTTAGCGAGGAAATGCGACGGAAAAGCTCCAGTGAGACATCGGGAAATGCTTTGAGTGCAGAGTCTAGAGGAAGAAAATGGAAAGAGGAAAGAGCTCAGGATATCGCAGTAAATCAAGAAAAGGCAGATCCAAGTCCAGATCGGGGATAGTGTGCTGGAAATGTGGAAAGAAAGGACACCTAAAGAAAGACTGTAGATCTCAGAAGGGAAAAGAAGGAGATGCACAACAAGAAAACAATCATGAAGCAAATGTGACAGGTGAGGTGTTACAAGATACTTTGATTCTTTCTTTCAAAAATATTACTGATTCTTGGGTGGTAGATTCAGGGGCTTCATTCCATGCCACACCTGATAATAAATACTTTCATGACTATGTTCAAGGAGATTTTGGACAAGTTCGTCTAGGTGATGATAAACCCTGTAAAATTGTTGGAATGGGTAAGGTTCTTGTAAAACAACAGAATGGAAACCAATGGCTATTAAAGGAGGTAAGGCATGTTCCAGATCTAAAGAAAAATCTGATTTCAACAGGGCAGTTAGGCGGTGAAGGTTGTGTGACAACTTTCACAGATAAAGCTTGGAAGGTCACCAAAGGAGCCCTGGTAATAGCAAAAGGCGAAAAGGTTGGTACATTGTATTTATGCAATGGTATTTCTAACTCTGTTAATGCTTTAACTTCCAAAGGAGCAGATGCAGCATTATGGCATCATAGGCTCGGACACATGAGTGAAAAGGGGATGAAGATTCTTCACTCAAGGAATTTGTTGCCAGGTTTGAAGAATGTTGATTTGGACTTCTGTGAGAATTGCATTTATGGAAAACAGAAGAGAGTCAGATTTCTTAGAGTTGGGAAAGAAAAGAAGAATGAAAAATTAGAGCTTGTGCATACACATGTATGGGGACCTGCTCAGGTATCATCTCTCGGTGGCTCTCGTTATTATGTTACTTTTATTCATGATGCAACTAGAAAAACTTGGATTTATTGTATTAAGAATAAATCTGATGTATTTGATACTTTCAAGAAATGGAAATATTTGGTTGAGATTGAGACAGGAAAGAAATTGAAGTGTCTTAGATCAGACAATGGAGGTGAATATTGCATCAAAGAGTTTGATAGGTACTGTTCAGAACATGGAATTCGTAGAGAGAAGACAGTTCCAAGAACACCACAAGAAAATGGTGTATCAGAAAGGATGAACAGAACAATCATGGAGCGTGAAAGGTGCATGAGATTGCATGCAGGATTGCCTTTACAGTTTTGGGCAGATGCTGTAGATACTGTTGTTTATCTAATAAACAGAGGGCCTTCAAGTTCCTTGGATGGTGGTGTTCCGGAGGAAGCATGGACAGGTAAAAAGGTAAACTACTCCTTTTTAAAGCCTTTTGGTTGTGAGGCCTTTGTCCATATTGATAAAGAAAATAGAACAAAGCTTGAGGCAAAGTCAAAGAAATGTACCTTTATTGGATATGGTGTTAATGATTTTGGTTATCGCTTATATGATTACGAAAATCACAAAATCATTAGGAGCAGAGATGTAATATTCAATGAAAAGGTCTTGTATAAGAATCAGTTGCAGGAAAAGAAACAGGAAAAAGAAAACAAGGAATACGCAGTTCTTGATGAAATAACTGAAAAGGTAAAGGTGCCTGAAAATAATAATAATCAACAACAACAACCACCACAACAGCAACAGGCACCCCAAACACCTGAAAGTGGTGTTAGAATATCTACCAGGATAAGTAGACCCCCTGAACGATACTCTCCTTCATTATATTATTTATTATTGACTGATTCTGGTGAACCCAAATGTTATGAAGAAGCAATGCAGGTTGAAAGCAGGAAGAAGTGGGAGGTAGCCATGGAAGAAGAGATGGACTCCTTAATGCATAACCAGACTTGGGATTTAGTCAGGTTGCCTGCAGGAAAAACTACATTGAAGAATAAATGGGTTTACAGGCTGAAGGAAGAAGATGGAGGAAAACAGAGGTACAAAGCTAGACTTGTGGTGAAGGGGTTTGCACATAAGAAAGGTATTGATTTTGATGAAATATTTTCTCCTGTTGTTAAAATGACTTCAATCAGAACTATTTTAAGTCTTGTAGCAGCTGAAGATTTGCATCTTGAGCAGTTAGATGTAAAGACAACCTTTCTCCATGGGGATTTGGAGGAAGATATATATATGCAGCAGCCACAAGGATATGAGGTGAAAGGGAAGGAGAAACTAGTGTGCAGGTTGAAGAAGGGCTTGTATGGCTTAAAACAGGCTCCAAGGCAGTGGTATCTAAAATTTGACAAGTTTATGTCTGAACAAGGTTATACTAGATGTCACTCTGATCATTGTGTTTATCTGAAAAAGCAAAATGATGGTAGCTATATTATATTGTTATTGTATGTGGATGACATGCTTGTTGCAGGATCTAACATGCAGGAAATAAATGTACTCAAAAGAAAATTGGCAAATTCATTTGCAATGAAGGATTTGGGAGCTACAAAACAAATCCTTGGTATGAGAATCACTAGAGACAGGAAAAATCACAAATTAACATTATCTCAGAATGAGTACATACAAAAGGTGTTGAAAAGATTTAATATGCACAATGCAAAACCAGTTAGTACACCTTTTGCTAGCCATTTCAAACTTAGTAAGGAAATGTGCCCAAAGACCCAAGAAGACATGGATTATATGTCTAAAGTTCCATATGCATCAGCGGTTGGAAGCTTAATGTATGCAATGGTCTGCACAAGGCCCGATATTGCACATGCAGTGGGAGTTGTAAGCAGGTACATGAACAATCCAGGAAAGGAACATTGGATGGTAGTGAAATGGATTCTCATATATTTGAAAGGTACCACAAATCAAGCATTATACTTTGGTGGTGCAAACATTTCTCTATAGGGATATGTTGATGCAGATATGGCAGGTGACAGGGATAACAGGAGGAGCACTACAGGATATGTATTTACTGCTGGTGGAACAGCTGTCAGTTGGATTTCAAAAATCCAAAGTGTTGTTGCACTTTCAACAACAGAAGCAGAGTATGTTGCTACTACAGAGGCTAGTAAAGAAATGATTTGGTTACAAAGGTTTATGGGTGAATTGGGTAAGGAGCATGATATGGGCACGTTATACAGTGATAGCCAAAGTGCCATTCATCTTGCAAAGAACTCAGCATTTCATTCTAGGACTAAACACATACAGCTCAAGTACCATTTCATACGATCAGTGTTGGAAGATGGAGAGTTGAAGCTGGAAAAGATACACACTAGCCAGAATCCTGCAGATATGCTATCAAAAGTTGTAACCAGGGAGAAACTGAGAATATGCTCAGTTTCAATTGGTCTTCAAGGATGACGATGAAGATGAGAAATAGCCAGGTCCAAAGAGGAGGCATTGTCCAGAAAATGAAGCAGCGGTGGAGTTTCTACAATCATTCTCCAAGTGGGAGATTGTTATGTGTGGAGCATGATTGTTCAGAGGTCTTTGTTTCAGCCAGATGTATACCCCAGGAAGTTTGTACACCCCTCCACGCGGGGGGGGTGTGGGGGGGCTTGTCCCCCCCACGGGGGTCTGGGGGCCAGCTGTCCCCCGGCGGGGGCTCGGGGGCAGTGCCCACGAAGCTAAAAACAAATGCAAATTGCCTTGTAAAAGTATAGTAATTTCTAGTCAATCTGGGCCGTTCATTAGGCAGATGATGTGACGGTAGAACTTATGTTTAGTTTAGGGTTTTTTGCCCTAGAAGGAAACCCATCTCTTTGTATGAGGGTATTGTATTGGAGGCTGAGATATAGATGTGTATTCTGTGAGCGAGAAACAGAGAGGTGAGACTGTGAGAGAAAACAGAGGATATTATAGCGAATTTGCTGTAGGTTGTGTCTCTTCATTTTGCTGGATAATAGAAAGGAAGGACTGGCTATTTGGGGTGGACGTAGCTCAAACTGGGTGAACCACATATATCTGTGTCTCTCTTGTTTTGTGCATTTTCTGTGTTTATATTTCTGCAATATTTTATGTGTTCCATTGCTTCGTAATATATAATTTTCTAACAAAATGCACCTTTAAAGTATAATATAATGGAAAAGCAAGCTTTTTCTCTAGTCAAATCCATTAAAGATTTCAGAGTTTATATTCTATATTCTCATATAATAGCTTATGTTCCCAATGCTGTAGTCAAAGACATCCTAACACAGGATGGTCTAGATGGAAAGAGAGGGAAATGGATAGCTATCATATTAGAATATTACCTAGAAATTAAACCTAGAAAATTGATCGAAGGCCAAGGTTTAGCCAAATTTATGGCTGAATCGAACCATCAGGCCCTAGATATAAATTTCATTGTAGAATTGGATGATGAAGAGGAGATGGCGACTCCACAGATGAGCCATGCCTTTACTGACTCACCATGGTATGCTGACATTATATACATTCTACAATATCTTCAAGCTCCTCCTGAGTTATCCAAGACTAAAAGTAGGTTCTTAAAAATGAAATATTTGAAGTTTTGCATAATTGACAATGCTTTATTTTGGAAAAATCATGAAGGCATCCTTCTTAATTGTTATTTAAAGGAAGAATATGATAAAATATTACAAGAGTTTCATGTAGGTGACTGTGGGGGAAATATTTACTGGAAAACCATAGTTGACAAGATACTAAGAGCTGGTTTTTACTGGCTCGCTCTATTTTCTGATGTAAAGAAATTTGTAGCTCCCTGTCATAAATGTTAGATTTTTGAAGGAAGGAAAAAATTGTTACCATTACCCTTGAAACCAAAATCCACTGAAGCACCATTTCAATAGTGGGGTCTTGACTTCATTGGTGAAATCCATCCCCACTTTTTGGCCCAACATAGATGGATCTTGACTGCTACAGATTATTTTACAAAGTGGATAGAAGCCATACCCTCAAGACAGGCTACTGATACTGTCATAATAGGTTTCCTTGAGGCCAACATTTTGTCTAGATTCGGTTTCCCAACCAAAATCATCACAGACAATGTAGCAGCTTTCAAATCAAAGAGGATGATTGATTTCTGCAACAAATATCATATAACCTTGTGTCACTCCACAACCTACTATCCCCAAGGAAATGGACTAGCAGAGTCTTGCAATAAGAGCTTAGTGAATATCATCAAAAAATTGTTGGAAGATAACAAGAAAACCTAGAACAAGAAGCTATTAAATGCCTTGTGGGCAGATAGGCTGACCAAAAAGAAATCCATTGGTACTAGTCCTTATTAGCTAGTTTATGGGATGGAGGTTATTTTCCCATCTTCCTTGGGAACACCAGTGATGAAGTTGCTCCAAGAAGTACAGGTTGAGCCAAACGATATTCAAAGGAGGATCAGCTAGACAATTCACTTACAGCAGACCAGGGAAGAAGTGTATATCAGACCCCAAGTTGTGCAGGAGAGAATCAAGAAAACCTTTGAAAAAAGGACTAAGGCAGAAGATTTCTACCTAGGAGATAAAGTTTTGAAATGGGACTCAAGAAGGGAGGATAAAGGTAAACATGGGAAGTTTGACTTCCTATGGAAAGGTCCTTACATAATTTATGCTTCCAAGGGGAATAATTCTTTTTTCCTCAAAGAATTGGATGCTGTAGAAGTAGAAGGAGGACCAGTTAATGGTCGAATGCTTAAACACTACATAGCTCCTAGTCACTGATTTCACTAATAACTTGTACATATTCTATTTTTCAAAAAACATTATGTTGATTGGATGCTAATTTTTGGAGTTGAAACCCAAAGAGAAGGCCCTAAGCTTCAAAAGTTTCATTGTCATAAATAGCAATAATGCAGAAAAAAGAAAAGGAAAAAGTTGCAGAGTAAGATCACAGTGATTTAGAAGGCCATTGATCTACAAGTTCTTGACATTTCACTAGGAAATGCCATCCCCAGGTGGAGCCATTGTTAGGTTCCTATACTAATAGGAGTCATAATTTTTGAATGGCCAAGATTAAATCTGTAATATGTACATAACTTTGCTTTTTGCAAATGTTTTCCATATTCAAAAAAGCAAAAAAATTAAAAAATGTAAAGAGGGTATGTCCTAAAAGAAAAATCAAAGGACAAAAAGAATAAAAAGTTCAAAAAGAAGATGAAAAAATGAACCCCAAGAAAGAAAAAATACCATGAAAGTGTGCGAGTCAAAATGCCACTACTATTTACTTTTGATGCAAAATAATTGATTGTGTGCAATTTGTTATCCTTGCCACAATCCATGAATAGTCAAAATGTTTAAACTTGACTATTTCATGTTTTCAATTTCATGCTTATAGATAGAGAATAAAATCTGACCAAACTATTTAATCTTGGCAGATAAGTAGATAGGTAGAGTAAATAAAAGGAGCTCAACTACTTAATATGAGCCCTTGGATGTAATAAGGTTATACTTAGATAGATTACTTTTGTAAAAGAAAAGAAAAGTTTTGATAAAGGGTTTGCCAGCTTAAGTGCACCCTAATAAAGAGAAGTAAAAATGGTAGGATGAGTAGATGGGTAAGTAGAAGAATGGTTGCAGAATTGTGATGATTGATTAGATAAGATCATATTATTCACCTTCATCATCAAAGTTCTAAGTATGGATGAAAATTAAGCATTTATCAATGTACACAAAGTCAATTGATTAACCTCCCTCATTCATTACATTTTCCACTTAACTAATTTCCAAGAAAAGTCTAAAGTACCTAAAATCTTAAGTTAAAGGGGTTCAGAGAATTTCTATGACTTCTAGAGGGACCGAACCCTCGAACCAATAACTTATAGGTCCTAAAGTACTGAAATTCCCCTCATAAACATTGTTCCCCTTCAATTTACTCATATTCCCCAACAAATCCCTTTTCTCTTATTAAAAACATCAATTTCCTAGGGAAACTCACTTTCCCCTAATAAACCCCTTTTTCTAAGGGTAAAACCTTAGAAAAATGATTGTCCCCCATGGGAAAACTCCTTTTCTTCACAAAACCAAAAAGAACACTTAAAGCCTAAGTATCATGTGTTTACAAAAAACCAAATAAACAAAATACATTATACTTAGCCTTTTGTTTATTCTTTGCCAGCTTCATACTAATTTCTAACTTTATATATATATATATATATATATATATATATATATATATATCCTAGAAAAGCAATAAAACCTTCCCGTATAGTCATATAAACAAAAACCCTTATATTAATATCTGCCCAAAAATGTTTGAAACATAAACTTTATAAACCCTATCCAAATAAAAGAAATAAATTAATCGATATGCGGTTAATTAATAATCAATCCCGCCAATGAAATCGCCCCCGACAGCCTTAATCAACCTTTAAACCTTCATTTAATTTAACCCACCGTAGTTTAAACTCCACTGGGCCTCTCCATTAAGCCTCATGACAAAACCCCACCACGATCACCGTGCGATCTTCCCCATTTGATCCGACAGTTGACGATCATATTGGGCAGCCTCCAAAGGCCAACCTTTACCCGCTCGATATGGGTGGTTTCACTTTGGGCCCTGATGCGACCTCCCCCCGAAACCACCCTAGCCCAAAAGCATTGCGATCAAAACCCGCTTACCACCTCCTACTAAATGACCAAGCCGTCCCATCTCCCGCTAAAATCCAATTGTACCTGTCCCCTGTGTACCCGCGAAAATAGTTGACTTTACCAATAAAACTAAAAAACTCATTGTTTTTTTTTTTATTGTGAAAAGGACGCTTAGACCTCCATGCAAGCAACAGAGTACATGCAACCGTCAACCCATGTTCAACTGCCAACCTGCTAAAGCTGCCAAAACTTCCAGTCCACCCTTCAGTCACCTTCACCTCCTGCACCTGTACTCAGTCGTCCATTGACCCATTCAGGGAAAAAACCAGGTATTTATCTGAATTCACTGAAAAACCTTGTATAATTCCTAAACCTGTTACTCAATTGCTTTAATTTATAAAGTAATTAAGTAAAACAATTGCCCAACAACCCTAAACTACTCTGAATTGAACCAATTTTCCCCCAATTTGAATGAAAACCCTTTGCCCCCATTCTTGAATCCACAAGAACCAAGAATGGCTGCTCCAATTGTAATTAATGTCTGACCAATTACCTCTCCTCACTAGGACTTAGACCATCTCCCTTTGGCAGACAAATACTTTCAAATAAAGACACCTCTGGCCATGAATCCCCATTGAAATTATACTGCATGTACAGAGACTAGTACTTAAACCACGCAGACAAAATAGGTCTTTGGGAATCAAATTTTCCCAATTACCAATTCCCTAGAGTTCATATCTTCCCTGAAATTATCCACTATTGCCATATGAACTATAGTCCTAGCCAAAGAGCAGTGATGACTCCTAACCATATTGTATTATTCACCATCACTACTGAATCCATCAATGAAAGACTGCAGTTGTAACCAGGGCAAAACCTGATCCCCATTTTTGTTGGAGACCTTCTTGACAAATTCCCTAGAATCACCTCCATCAAACTTGCTCAATTATTCCAGATCTTCATTATGGAAGAAAAATACATTCGAAAGGACCCTCCCCCATATATGTGGACCATATTCTTTGAACTTGGCTGAGACATTATATCCATGATATCTAGTGTTTTAGGCTCTACTACCAATGAGTATGTTGATGAGATTATTATAGCCTTCATGTCCATTTACTCTCCTGGACAACCCCCTACCATCATGTTTGATTATGCCAAATTCATTGCAGATAAAATGCATGATCAATTCATGAAAATGGAAAATGAAAGATTATTCAAGTACTCATCAGTTTTATATCATCTTTTCCTATACTACCAAGCTGATAAATTCGCATTCACACTCCAAAAGCTTGATACCAGAGGTAACCTTAGATCAGTAATCTTTTGGACCCCATTAATCCACCAATATGACTCTCCATATACTTATACATATTTCATAGATATTTTTGTGCACCCAGTGGAAACCATGTTGTTAGGAAGTCCTCCCCAAAAGATCGGTGCAGATATCAGGAGGGTCCTACAGTTGTCTAAACAACACAAAGTGGGAGATTGGTACGTGTACCAAAATCACATTGAAATCAGAATATATGGTTGTGAGTTAGCACCCTGCAAACTGCCAAGATACCTCCCCATGAGATTGTTTTCTCTGGAGTACTATAGGCAAATAATTAATTTAGATGAGGTACATTTTGTAAAGGCCAAGAAGAAAGCTCAACTCAGAATAAAAGACCAGCTTGGCCCCTTTATATGCAATAGTAGGGAAGCTAGAAGAGAAGCAGAAGAAATCCTTCAAGGGTTCAGAGTGAAAGAGTTTCATACAGAGATATGACCATTTTGATTTCATCTGCAATAGAAGACAAAAGAACAAATTGTCTTCCTATATCCACCACAGAATTCCCAAGTTAAAACAATATGCAAATCAAATAGAATGGGTGGAGAACACTTTAGTAGATAGAGATAGCACATAAGTTGCTGTCGATAATGTATTAATTGATCTAGAGAGGAGATTTGATGAAGATTCTTTTGTACAGGTGCCAGGAGAATCACTGTCCCAAAGGGAAACACAGGAAAACAGTGAGCAAAAAGTAGAAGAAGGACCTCAAGCGCAAGAAGAATCAGAGCAACCAGACATATCAGAAGAGCTGGCTTAGCAAGAACATATCATGAGCACTCTTATTATTGTAAAAACTCCTCTAAATGAGGAAAAGAATCCCAAAAGAGATAGGGGGAGTCCACTCCTTCTAACAGACCTATTGTACAAGCTTATGTCAAAAGGCAAAGGTTAAATCCTTTTTCAGAACAAGAGCTTGCAGAAGAAACAACTGGAACTATAGGTACAGAAAGGGCAGAGAGCAAGTAGGCCACTCCCTCTAGAGGAACACAAGAACCTTCCACTACAGAGGCTCAAATGGTGGAAAGACAACAGAGTGTGGAAGTATCCTCATTTAGGGCTTCAACTGGATAGGACCAGGACATTAGAGAGAAATATAGAAAGATAATGGCCAGAAATGAAAGGTTGAAGGCTCAGAGCTATGCACAATACTTAAAATGGTTCCCACTAATCAAACAAGGCTAATGTCAGCCTTTGATGTAAAAGAAGGTAAGATGCAAATGAATTTCATGAAGCCTACCATACAGTGGCCCAGGTCTATAGCAAATTACTTGAAGACATATTTTGAGGTGCTAAAGAAGGATATACATCCTATCGACCAAATAGAATTGCACAAACAAACCGGAGAAATGGTCTATTCCACATTGACTAGCAAGGCCATTGTAGCAGATCAACTATAAAATTCACTGAATAATATATCAACACAATTCCAACTAGAAAAGGCCTCTTCACAGGCCAAGGATACTAGGATAAAGTCCTTAGAGGACTTAATCATAGAGTTGGGGCATGATCCCAAAGATGTAAAGGTTGCAGAAAGGCTAATCAAAAAGAAAAATGATGACATAGCTACCTTGAAAAAGCAGCTCAAAATCCCTCATCTGCATCATCCACAAACAGCTAAAGTACTAGAAACCCAGAAGGAATGAGAGGAGCTTATGGACTTAGTCCTTAAGCTAAATGATCAATTAAAGGAAACAGGGAAAGAGCTAGACAACTTCATGCAGTCTAAATAGCGTGAGTTGGCCACCACTCCATAGAGTGTCATTCGTACAGTCTCTACAGCAGTGCCCTCTACATTGGCTGCTTCCTTAGCACCAACAGTTCCACCAGCTACAACCATGCCAGTCACAGGTACATCTACAAGTGCAGGTACATCTATAGAGAAGGCAGCAGAATTAGTGAAATCCATGGAAGAAATGACTATTCAGGCTACAGAGCTTAAAAGGCTTAAAGAAAAAGTGTCAAGCTTGGAAACTGACTACAAGCTTGCACAGATACAAAAGAAAGAAGAAGCCCATAAGAGTCAAAGAATGGGTGAAAGGATATGTTATATACCTAGGGGGGGATAATATGGGGTACCAAGGGAGTTACCCAAGGTAATAATGTAATAATGGGATGGGCTATAGTAATAAATAAGGTGGTTAACCCATATCATGTAAGGGACCACAAGTATTTAGTAATAAGATAATGGACCCATGGTATTAGTTTGATGGTATGAAGGAACCATGGTAATGACCCATGGTATTGTATGTATGAGGCCTATATAGAAGCTAGAGACCCCACGTCAAGGAATAATGTCAAGGATTATTGTATGAACATGCATATGGATTGTGGAGTGTTCTTCTTCCTTATGGAGTGAATGTTTGGTGTTGCCCTACCTTAAGGGTTTGATATAAACAAAGAAGAATTTCTATCTATTTTGATCTTTTTATTCTTAGATTTATTTATATTATCATATATTTCTGGGTTAGATCCATAACAAGTGGTATCGGAGCACTTTCTTGGGCCAAAGTGGAGATTTTTTTTTTGTAGGATTTCGGGGGTGGCAAGTTTGCAGATCAGATATGTACATTTTGGTGTAAGATCTGCAAAATATAATTTTAGATCTGGATTCTATGTGAAAAAATACCCTATTTCAAAAAACAATCGGTTGAATCGGAGTCCGGATGAAGGAGATATCACTGATCTAAAAATCAATGGTGTTGTAGACAATTTTTCAGGGCAGCGAGATTACGGCGCAGATCTGGACGTCCTGGTGAGATATCTATAAAATATAATTACATATCTGGATTCTTTGTAAAAAAATACCCAATTTCAAAAAAAAAATCAGTCAAATCGAAGTCCGGATGAGAGAGATATCACTGATTTAAAATCAACGCTTTTTTGCAGAAATTTTGGTGATGACGGGAGTGTTGCAGTGCAGATCTGAAATTAGAGTGCCTGGATCAAGATTTCTATCACATGGGCAGATGCAGAATGGTTGTTTCATTTCCAAATACAGGTCAAAATAGATATTCTAAGCAATATTGACAAAATTGTGGCCATTTCAAATTTTCGCCAATTTTTTTGTGATGGCAGGCGAAGAACAGAGTTTGAGGGACTTGTATAAATTTGATGGCTCTCATTCAGCCAAATGGCTAGCACAAATGGAGAAATGTTTTAGTTTGAATTACATCATGGATGATGAGACTCAGCTGAGAATGGAAAAAATGTACTTGGACAATGAAAGATTGCAATGGTGGCAAAGGCATCAATATTGCTATCGAAGGCCCTTGACTTGGGACATATTCACAAAAACTATCATGGACCACTTTGACCATAAAACTAATCTTGTGGATAAGATCACACAGACAGACACACAGCTTAGCAAAGATTTTATTTTTACAGAAAAGAAGGAAACCAAGGAACCTAAAGGGTTATTTTCTACTGGTATCTCCTTATTGCAGGTTCATGGATTGATTCAGAAAGAGAAGATCATTGTTTCTATAAATCTTAGTTGCAAGCATAATTTCATCAATGTTAATTTGGCAAAAAAATTGCAATTTCCTGCAAAACACATTGAAAACACACAGGTGGATGATGAGGATGTTCAAGTGTATAAGGATTTGAATATTTCTATGGATAAGTATGTGTTGCATGGTGATTTTTATACCTCAAAGATGGATAATATGGATGTTGTTTTAGGATATTCTTGGATGGAATCTGTGGCTACTATAAATATTAACGTGCAAAAGAAATTCCTAAAGCTCTAGTATAAAAAGAAGAAAATTACATTACAGGATATTTCCATCAATAAATAGGTAGAGTCCATGGAAGTTGATGCAGAAGATGTTCCAGGGACTGACATATCAGATGATGAGCAGTTGATGGTCGATAATCAAACACATAAAGAGGCTGAAGCAGAAAAGGTTATAGGTGCTAATACATCAGATGAGGGCTCAGTGGTGGAAGTAGTATTGGAAAATAAGACACCACAACAAGCACCACCAGATAAAAGTTAGGCTCCAGTAAAGGGTGAATTAAAGAAAAAGACACCGTGGGTTAAAACTTCTACATATCATCACCCACATCACCCAGCAAGACAACCATGAAGATTGCAACCAATTAGTCACAAGGACAACAACCCCCGCAAGACAGATAGAGAGGAGCGAAGATCCACCTACTACACATCAACACAGAAGAGCTACCACGGTCAACTTCCATCTCAATCGAGCGAGGCACCAGCGAAATTGAGGGTTCACCTTTCTCTTGGATGGCTAGATGCACGTGCATGGTACCAGTGGACTACTCTTTTGAGTAGATCTTATTATTTGTGTTCTTACCGTGTTTCGGGGCTGAAACATGCTAAGGGGGGTTGAATGTTATATACCTAGGGGGGATAATATGGGGTACCAAGGGAGGTACCGAAGGTAATAATGTAATAATGGGATGGGCCATAGTAATAAATAAGGTGGTTAACACATAACATGTAAGGGACCACAAGTAGTTAGTAATAATGTAATGGGCCCATGTTATTAGTTCGATGGTATGAGGGAACCATGGTAATGATCCATGGTATTGTATATATGAGGCCTATATAGAGGCTAGAGACTCCACATGGAGAGATGTCAAGAAATTATGTCAAGGATTATTGTATGAACAGACATATGGCTTGTGGAACGTTCTCATTCCTTAAGGAGTGAATGTATGGTGTTGCCCTACCTTAAGGGTTTGACTAATAAAGAATCATTCCATATTATTTCTAGGTCTATTTGCATTATCTTATATTTTCATATCAGATCTATAGTATTTCCAGGTTAGATCTATAATAGGGCTAAATTCCTTGAAAAGGATTTAACATTGCAACAACCACTAGGACAAATAAAAGAAATTCTCTAGTCCAACATCATTGACTCTGCCAATGCTGTTTGGGCATCAATTCAAGTAATTTTTTAGTAGACTGAACTGGTGAAAGTGGCCACCGAAGCAATTCAAAAGACAAGAGGAGATCTGGGAGACAAGCCTGAGGAGGCCAACCAACTGATAAAATTCTTGAACAGCAAGAACAGGTATTAGCTGGATGAACTGGACATAGAAGATAGGACATGATCCATCATAGAAATCAAGAATGTTCTTACTAAAAGGAACCTTATGCTCAATCTTGAGAAGAAATGACAAAGAATGCAAGCTGATATTGATAGGTTCATGATAAAGTTTGGAATTTTGAGGGTAAGAGGCCTCCCAAGTCCCATGGTTATCCATGACAAGCTTTTGACCCAAGAGGACTACGTTGAAAGACTAAACAAGTTAGCCAACGACCAAGCTAGCACTTCAGGGGTTAAAGCTCTACCCATAGGAAAGGTATTGTATGACAATTCGGAAAATTTGTTCTTCTTGGAGCACAAGGTGAAGCACCTGTTTGTCAACAGGCCAAATTTTTCCAAGTACCCCGAAGTTGATGAGACATATAGAAATATGCTGAAGACAAAATTACCTGAAGATGAATGGTGGGTAAAATTAACAGATTTACTATAAAGTTACTGTAGTAAATCTGATGGCAGCAGGATAAAACATGTGAAACAGGGTCAAAGTGTAGCAGGTAAAGAGTATCAGTAGTTTAAATACATAAAGTGATTCCAGTACAAAGATATCAATCAACTGCAAGAGTTAAATTTGAACTATAACGGCCAGCACAATCACAATAAAAGGGATAGCAAGAAGTAGTTTTCCATCTGTCTCTATCTTCATGCTTGAAGATATTTTTGATTTCCTAGAATAATTCTCAAACTATTATGAGATATTTTGTAATATTTTTTTCATAAATACTTCACATTTCGAAGTACCTAGGGTGGATTCAAAGACATTTCTATAGACATTTCATATCAAGTTAAGAAGCTATTGTAATCAAGATTGGATTGGCTTGCTGGATCATGGAATAAAGTTAAAGACATTTCACAGGATTCTTGTGCACAGTGGAAATCACATAAGTATTATCTCTTCATGTTTATAAATATTCACACGTGTCTCTATGAAATTAGAATGGTAAACAAGGAATGATATTTTAGAATTAGCTTTAATGCTCTTTGTCTTGACTGTTTACTTTCTCACTGTTTTCTGCTAAACTATCTTAGTCTAGCAATTCTTAATTGCTCCTTTACATCCGTAGTTCCTCCCCCTTTTGGTCCATAGTAAAGGATTCTTAGTTGCCCTTTGCTACTAATCATCCTTCTGTTCTTCATCTTGATCCCGGTTTAAGGATTCTTCATTGCTCTTTCACCTTGGTTAGGACTACCTCATCCATTTGAACCTACAGATTTTCTTTTTACTGTGCTAGCCTGCCCTATGAACTCTTCCTTTAGTAGATTTGATCCAGTGAAGCCACTCTTTGATTGACTCCATAGCCCAATTTCTTGAAGGCCTACTCTGTCCATATGTTCCCAAAATTCCACCACCCAACCAAATTCAAAACTTCATGAGCACTAAGAACTAGCCTAAAGTCATACCTAAAAAAAGTTAAATTATAAAGAGAGAGCCCTCTTTGGACTTAGGTTGGCTAGAACTCGAGTCTAAAATATTAGGTTTGTGGTTACCTCAAATTATTCCTTCTTTTTATAACTTCTAGGGAAGACTTCCAAGTGATAACAGGAGGAATGAAACCTAGTGACCTAATGGGACCTGTAACAAGCAAGCTTCAGGTGGACTTGACTGACATAAGACATGATGAAATGTTGGCTTATTGGGGCCTGACCCAGGTTCAGAGTTAAGTTAGCCAAACAAATCCTGATACTACTAGCCCTTTCGGTGACAGTCCATGGAGTGTGGACTAAGGTCTCACCCGAAATAGTATGGGAGGGTGGTAGAACCAGGGTTCTGCACCTTGGAGATGTCTGATGAGTTCAAGTGGTCCACGGTTTAACCCTGCGTGCAGGTTGCTTTGCGCACCCTCCTGCACTTCGGAACTTGATATATTGCTTTCACACAACCCTACCCAGGTGCTGAGCGTCATGCTCTGCGTTATTCCCCAATATCTTACTGGTATCCCACTGTTAGTTGATTATTTTAGCTTACTTGCATGCTTTAAGTTATACTTAACAACATAAACCATTCATACAGGTCCGCGCAATAAATAAACAATATATTTGCAAATTATATTAATCATTCATTAACCCAAGAACAGATACAAAAAATGATAACAAACTTCTCTTTATTAATTCCTTCCTCAGTTACAGACTCAACTCCACCCCGCTGCAGGGGTCCACGCACTTAGCTGCGGACTACTAGACCTCTGCGCATTTAGCTGCAGAGCCTTCTCCTACTCTACGACCCAAAGACACACTTAACTTAGTTACTCAGACTCTCTTCCTATCTCTCTCCTACTTCTATATCTTTACACTTAGAGCCTTGATCTATTTATACAATCCCATGGTCCGCGGACCATGGATAGGTCTATCCAGGCAACATTACATTACAAAACTAGGGTGGACAACCCTGTGACTCTATCATACAATTCACGCTCTGCGCCCTCAATTCGCGGAGCTTTACAACAATATTGGGTCAAAACTTGGGCTTTGAGCCCTAGAACATGCATTGGGGGGGATTCCATGCCTAACAGCCCCCCAACACAAACATCATGACTCGCCATCGAGTCACTCTATCGGCATGCCGATCTTTGCATGGAGTCCCTCCAACTGTTCTTGAACTGGGTGGAGGTCAGCAACACACTGAGTTGCTTCTTGCTGGATCTGCTACATGCGATGTTCTGAGACCTTTGTGTCTGGAGTGCTTCTCTACATTAATTTGTGCATCCCCTATATGTGTGTGAGCTTGGCTTCGATGTCTGTCATGATGGTGAAGGCCTTGTTGATCCAAGGTTGGACACGCGTTTTTAGAACTGCCTCCTTATGTCGTGCCGCATCTACCTGCTCCTTCAGTGCTTTAGCCTGCTACACGCAAGCTACTGGGTGAGGACCATTGTCTGCATAGTTCCTCAGACACCATCATACTACTGTTGGAGTTCTCACACCTTTGTCTCTAAGCGCTGGATGTTGGGGTCCTCCTGGAAGGTTGTGAGGACCTGAACTGATTCTTCCAACATTCTGGTCCAGTCTTGCACTGCACCTCCGATTTCCTCCAATCCCGCTGTGATAGCGCTAGCGCGCTATTCTTTGACTTCTAGGGGAGTGGATGGCTGTACCTTTAACCGTAGCTCGGCGATCTGAAGATTCATCTCTAGTTGTACCTTTGTCATTTCTTCCCTGGCCTCACGGACTCCTGCTGCTAACCTGTGGATCCGCACCTCCACTGGTAAATCTGCTGGGATGGCTAGCTCCGGGATGCTTTAGTAAGCATCACCTATCACCTGCACCACCTGTTGATTTTGTGACACCAGTTCATTGCACTGCAAGCTGAGTTGTTCCATATTTATCTTCTACTCACTGAAGACTTTGAGTGCGCGGCTCTCCCTAGCGCACAGCTCTGCCGTTATCCCATCCTGCAATAGATATAATGTCTCACGTAGAAGGGTAGCTAGATTAACACTGAGACCTTTCATCGTGCTAACCGAAAATCTGTTGGACTTATTTGATGCTACTAGAGCCCCTTCCAGCAACACTATTGTGTTTGCCATCTGCGTGCACAACATCCGCTCTATTGCTGTGGATTCGACTGCGAGGTTGGTCGAAAGGGTACCAACCTAAGGGTGGCATGCCTGTAATTCCTGCAACTGCACTCTAAGGGACCCCAACACAATCTGTTTCTCCTACATAAAACCTTGGAGAGCCTCATTTGTGACATCGTGCACCATCTTATCGATGTTATGCAGATCACCCTTGGTTAGGCTGATCGGGTTAATGGACAATTTCAATGCCTTGACCTTCTTCCTTGATCCTACTCGCTCTGCGAGGTATTGGCACTTCAACTGTGTGGATGCGGTTCGTGGGTCCACGTCTCCTTCTTCTGTTTCTGCTTCCTCTTCTATGTGCCCTTCCAAAGGCATTTTTTGGCCCTCAGACACCTTTGTGGCTGCTTCCTGTGTTGGTGCTGCTGCAACCTTTTCCTACTCGGCTGCTTTCTATGCCACTTCCCGTGCTATCCGCACCTTGGCTGCTGCTGTTTACTTCCGCCTTTTCTCGGCCAACTGTGAAATGTGCAACATGGCATCATGTTTCTTCTTCTGCACTGCCGACCTCTCGAGTTCTGCAATGTTTGGGGCACACCATTCCAGAGGCCATGCCTCCAAGACAGTGAAAATGGCGTCGTTAGTGGCTACAAAGGGTAGCTTTGTCCACTGCTTTGTCGGATCCTTATGTGCCCTGATATATATGTTGTGCATGTCTGCCTTGAATTCTGCAAAACTCTGCAGACTGTTGTACACCATGGGTGACAAGTGCGGTTTACAGTTGATCCACGTTTGGATGTTCATCTCCATGAGCACCCACAAGATCTTGCTGTCACGTATCCTTGTACCATCCTTCGTGGCCCAGAGCGAAGCACACTTCGTGGCCTCTGGTAAATATCTGTCAATTATGGGAAATTGAATGTCCTACGACAATTCCCCTGCTACGAGAACTATGGATAGCAACAACCATGCATAGTGGAAGGTTTTACCCTACTCCTAGGCTTCGTGACAATTCTCTAAGAATTTCATGCAGAGGAATTTAGACCAGTTAAATTGGACCCCCTTCATGCATTGTTCAGCCAGTGCGACCATCGGCGCAGGTACCCTATTGGCACAACACTTGCGCATAACTTTACCTGTGAGGATTTGGGTTGCTACGCCTACTGCTTTGTCCTTGACAGGGAAAATTTTAAGAACCCCCCCTAAATTTATAAATATAATAAATGGGCGAATCTCCATGGCATATAGGAAAAATGGAAGGCGATTTTATCAATAATATAATATGTATATATAATTTTTTGGCGAATCTCTCACCAGGCATGGCGAATATTTCACTCAATTATAAAATCTTGTAAGATCTTGGCGAGTCTTTCACTAAATAATAAAACTTTGTAAAGTCCTAGTGAATCTTAGCATTGTGAACTCTTAGAGAAGAGTAAAAATGGATCTATGCTGGTTTAATCCCCCCATTTAAATAGGCCACATTCCAGGTGAATACCATGGGTCAATACCATGTGCCATTTTGGTGAATACCATGGGTCAATACCATGTGCCATTTTTATTTTTAATAATTCTAATATTAGGGTTAATAATGGTTTTTTGCATGGTATTAACAACAATCTAGTCCATGGTATTTGTCCCATAGTATTTTTCCCATAGGTTTCACCTAAATATAACCCATTTCTTGAGTGTTCCTAAATATAAGGTGAATTATGGAGTAAATATAAAAAAATGTTTTATTTGTTTACCATACCTCTAGTTTATTTATATTTTTATTAATTTACCATACCTCTGTTACAAATATGGTATTTGGCCCATAGGATTCACTTAAATAAAACCTCTTTCTTGAGCCTTCATAAATAGAATGAGGGTTATGGACTAAATATAAAAAGAGGTTTTATTTATTTACCATACGTCTAGTTTATTTATATTTTTATTTATTTACCATACCTTTTGAGTAAGTATAAAAAGACGTTTTATTTATTTACTGTACCTCCACTTTACTTATATTTTTATTTGTTTACACCAGGTGACTTATGGAGTAAATATAAAAAATGTTTTATTTATTTACCATACCTCTCAATTATTTATATTTTTATTAACTTACCATACCTCTTTTATAAATATGGTATTTGGCCCATAGGATTCAATTAAATAAAACCTATTCTTGAAAATGGGCGAATGGATTCACTTAAATAAAACCTATTCTTGAAAATGGGCGAATGGAAGGTTGTAACTCCTAATTTCAAGGGCTAAATTTACCTTTTTTACCCTCTCCCTTAAAATAAGGTGGGCTATTTGAGGTGATTTGTAAAAATGTACTATGATACAAAATATTCGCCCACTAAAAATTTAAAACCCCTTAATTTCACCAAAGGGCGAACATTCGCCCCTAAAATTATCCTTGGTCCTTGATGCTGGAGATGTTGTACTCCTTATTCTTCTTTTCCAGCTTGTACTTCATCTTCATGGCCTTTGCAATGGAAAAATCACTGCCCTTTCCTTCTGATATGGTCGTGGGGTCCTTTCCCTTATATGGAAGCTAGGAAACGTGATGAATCAGGTCTTCCGTAATGGGGATTGTTATAGCTCCAAATCTCACTCTTATGGTTTGTGATGCTGCACTCATGGCCTAGGGCAACCCCTCCTTCCAGCCCTGGTCCTAAAATTTAAAAAACAGTGTTTTATTCCCTATACGCGACATTGCCCTGAGTTAAACACGTGTACACGCGGGTCTGTTATACCCAACCCGCGTGTATGTATTAAAACACTTAAAAAAATAATAAATTCCTCATTTTCGGGCGGAGATCGCGGGTTTTACCTACTGGATCACCTGTTAGTGCCCGTGGCCTAACTGTTCCCAACCAACTCCTAACTAAAAAACTACTTTGGAGATGGTATAAAAAGACATCAAAGGGAAGGCCAAGGGGAGAGAAGAGAGCAAGATTATTATGCTGAGATTTTTCCCTTAGACTAGGTCTGAAGTCCTTGGTGCATTCTGCACTTCCCCCATTTTGCATAGGAAACCCTTGTTTCCATGTGTATTGGTGATCATTCATCCTTGATGTCATCATTGAGTAAGACTTGGAAGGAGCTCTTGTTGGAGGCTTGAGGCTGGAACGAATCCGGGAGGAAGCTTTGCTTGGAGCCTGCTGAAGGTGTTTCAGGTGATATCTTTCCGTTATATGTACTTTACTTGCCTTTATATAAAGAAACACGTCTTGGTTCCCGAAACAATCTTTCTTTATGCTTATGAGATTCATGTTTTGAATTCTTATGCAAGTAGTTACTTAAAGATTTTTATAACTAACTTTATAGCATGAAGATGGTTTATATATAAGTATTTGTCCATGTACTGTTGTGTTCTTTGATTTGTTTGTTTTACAGGTCAAAGGAGGAAGAAGGGAACTCCAAGAAGGGTTTGGACCCTAAAGGCCTTCTCAAACGTAGGACCTTAGGTATGTACCCTTAACATTAGAATTTGCTTAAAGTAAAGATGATGGCTGTGTGTGTGTTTCTTTGAATAAGCAATTTTCAGTCTGGTAGAGTCTTAACCCAAAGGACCCTAGGGGTACTTTCCCCTCAACCAAAATTGGCGACTCCGCTGGGGAACAACACTCTTGTTGTTCCTAGTTTGGGTAGTCATCAAGCCAATCAAGACTCAGCCCCTCTATTTGCTGGCTTTGACTGTCTGATCTGTTCTTGAACTCCAAGATTTTCCAGTTTTTTTAGTCTGTATTTTTTATTTTTCTTGAAAAACTTCATATACGCTCTTTTTCTGGATTACAGAGGCGTATATATGCAAGTTTTACTAAGTGAACCCGCGTATACGCGAGTTTCCTTAGTTACAGTCGCGTGTACACGCATTCTGCACATCACTGCAGGCGCGTATATTATGTAATTTTCAAGATTTGTAAATTTTCTTTTTGCTGGATGTTTGTCTGGTAGTTTGGGTCAGTCTTAAGCAGTTATTTTCCAGTAACAGTTCTTTGTTTGACTGGGGGCATCTTGTTCTGAACTCTTTCTAGTTATAAGGAGTATTAGTCTTTTTTTCGTTGATTGCAAGCGTCATTGATTTTGACACACAAGATTTCTGGTTTAGAGTCTTGACTGCTTTGTTTTGGCAGAGTAGGAAGGTTGGATTCAATCTTTGTGTTCATTTTGTTTCGATGACCCTTTTTGTTTGCTTAACGAAACCCTTTTTGTGACCATTTGCTCCTTAGTTTTGGGAAAGTTGTTTGTTACCATTTTCTTGAAACTTGTCTTTTGATCTTTTGGACTTTCATTGCTGCTTTTGATTGTCAAAGAGTGATTTCGAACGCATTTATTTTTGTTGGGTTTTCATCATTTCAAAGGTGTGAATTCGCAAAAGTGTTTGGTTGCCTTTTTCTTCAATCATTAGTGTCAGCATTTTTGAAATTTTTCCCTTGAAAAAGACTTCTTTGTTGATTGAAAGAAAATCTTTTGAAAGTGTTGAGTTTCGCTTTCTTAAACTTGCTTTCCATTTGATTTCCTTTTTTGCGAAGTGAAAGTGCTTTGTCTTTATCTTCGAACTTGTTTTTATTGTTTGGACGAAATGATTGGTAACACATCATCTTCTATCTAAGCATCTTAGTGGCAAGTCAAATTTGATAAGAAAGCAACTTTCCTTCTTTATTTTTAGAGTAGTCTTTGAAATCTTGCATCCACATATAGTTCTTGCATTAGGATAGATTTGCATCTCTTTTTAGGCATATATAGTTTTGTTAGTTTTTGTGAGTGTGGAGTCTGAAAAGAAAAGAAAATTTGTTTACATTAGAAGTATCTCTGAACCTCATAGAAATTGCTCTTCATCGACAACAAAAAGTGCATGTGCATGTAGCTAAGTTTTATTAATTTCTTTTGCGTCCATAAAACACCACAAGTTTCATCTCCATTACCTTGTGACTTAAAGAACAGCCTAATAAAATCAAGCGCTAAATTAAAATCCACTTGAACTTTTTGTTTTAGTCAGTTACACCAACAAGTTTAGGATTTTAGGGCCTTGGATTAGGCGAATGGAGAGTTAACTCTCCAAGGCCACATAAAACGTCAAACATAAGAGTCTGATTAACGAGAGTAAATCCAATAGCGTCTGGCAAGTACTCTTGGAGGATCCCAGACTGAGAGTAAATCAGTTCTAACTGCTGGGCCCTGAAAATGGCTTGCTCCTCAGAATAGACCCCAGACATGGAGACATCCTTGGAGATCTCGGGTTGTAAAGACTTCAAAAACCACTCTAAATGGTACTCCAGAGGGATTTCAGCTTTAATGAGCCTCTTTCTCCGTCTCCATTCCTGAATGTGATCAGAAATGTGGGTTGCCTTATCCTGACGAAAGGTAGCCAGAAGTTCAGTTCCGGCGTCATAGCGGACAGGCAACTGAAAGTGATTTAAGAAAATATTGGCTAAGTCGGCGAAGGATGAGAAGCTGCCCCCTTGCAACTCTATATAACACTTGGCCGCGTTGCCAGTTAAGGTGCGCTGAAAGAGTCTCAACCTAATCGAATCATCGATGAGGGAGTTGGATGAGCACCACAGATGGAACGTGGTTACGTGGTCGCCCGAGTCCTCACCACTCTTCCCTTCGAATTTTGGAATGTCCGAAGGGAGTTTGGTAGGGACCGGAGGCCAGGCCGAATTATATTTAATTGGGTCATTTGTTAACTTTGTGAGATCTGGCAAGTTTAACGTTGCCAGAAACGGAAGCCTAGGAGGACCTAAGGGATTCCATCCAGACTGGGCAGAATTCCCTAAGCTCTGAAAAGATTGTCCTGGAATTTGTGAGGCACCAGGCTGCCCGAAGTAACCAGTAGAACCAGCCGAACCAAAAGGCAATCCTTGAGATCCAGCAAAATTCGGAGTTTGACCAACTCCTGCTGTATAACCTCCATAACCTGCAAAGTTTCCTCCTAAAGAATGGTAAGGAGTTGATAACCCCTGATATGGATTCCAAGCCGAAGCAAGGGGAGGAATACTTTGAAATGAACTAACCGTGGTGTACGGCCTATTCCCTTGTTGGCCGATGAACGGATTCCAAGTTCTCGCGTTACTAACCCTAGGGTTATTCCAACCTTGGAAAGGATTGTTGCTTTGTCCTACTGAAGAAAAAGGCATGGATCCTATCGTCGGGTTGGAATGTGGTATATGACCACTTCCAAAAGGAAAACCCTGGAACGAAGCCGATCCGCTCGCCATAGACGTAGCGGCACTAAACGGGACCGATGGACTACCCTGTGATTGGGTGCCAAATGGGAAAAATCCTGTACCAAAAGCATTGCTTTGGGTATTTCCACTCGTAGACGGAATGGAGGTAGACCCAAGTAAATATGTGCTCGCAAAAGATCCAAATAAGGAAGTGGAGGGGATGGAAATGGTTCCTCCCCCTTGCACAGATGTTGGGGTTTGCATTGTCGTAGCACTCGTAGAAGCCATGCTTCCAGTAGTAGTCATGAATGGTAAGCGCGTAGCGTAACCTGGACTTGCCAGATGCTCCTGGATCTAAGGTTGATTTAGCTAAGCCGAAGCCAGGTCCGCACGCGGATGGTATCGTTGGGTCAGTAGACACATCTACAGTGAACTTGTTGAATCAATTGCAGCAGTTGTCTTTGCAAACTGCTTCTAACAACCAAGTCACATTGTCTAATCCTCCCACTTCCCAAACTTCTTCAATTAACGCCGTCCAATCCGATAATCCCAAAAGAAATCAAAATTCCAATGGGAAAAAGAAAGGACGTGGTAAGAAAAAGAACTCGGATGGGAAGCCCGATGCAAATAAATCCGGCAACAACGCCGGTGGTGGTAAAGGTGAGTCGAGAAAGAAAGTTAAGTTCCCTTGCAAGTTATGCAGTGGGGACCATCTAACTCATCTCTGCCCTAGAATTGAAGACGCTCAGCGCTTGTTAGGACAGCAAGGGACTTCTAGTTCGCAAGCTGTGTTAACTAACCCATTTCCCCAAGGGCAGCAACTTCTTGCTGGCGTGAATTCGAATCCTGGGACCTCCTCTGGGGGCAACCAGGAAGGGGAAAAAGCATCAAATGTTTTTATGATGGGTTCAAATGTCCATGTGACTACTCGGTCAGGTGATTACGGTGAAGCTGAAACATCTAAGGATAAAACTGTTCCCGGAAGTAATGACCTTCATATTGAGCGGCCCCCTGTTGAGACTATACCTAGGATACTGAAAGGTTCCGCCAAACGCGCGACGATTAACCCAAATGCCAGGGCCGCCCAAAATTACTCCATTGTGGAGGATTTAGCTCAAAGCCCGTGTGCTATGTCCGCTTTGGAGGTTCTCCAGTCATGTCCGTCTCAGAGAAGTGCTTTACTCTCCGCAATTGGAGCAGTCGATCCAGCTAATTCTTTAGTGCTCTCTTTTGACATGTCAAATGTCAAAAAGAGACTCCCTCATCATATGGCTTTTCAGATAAAGTCTACATACCGGAAAATCAATATTTTTCGCACTATTATAGATGAAGGAGCTTCCACATGTGTCATGTCCATGTCATGTTGGAAGGCTATTGGTTCACCTTCGGCTGTTCCTTCACCAACCGTCTTAACTGCATTTGATGGCCATTCTCACAAGCCGCATGGGATTATCCCGGCCTTTCCTATATGTGTTAGAGGGAAGGTCGTTAATATCGAAGTTGAAGTCGTAGATGCTAACCTAGACTATAATCTCCTATTGGGAAGGAACTGGGTGTACGAGATGGAAGCCGTCGTGTCGACTCTGTTTCATGTCATTTGCTTTCCTCATGAGGGGAAAATCGTTAAGGTTGATCAATTGGACTATTCCCCAATCGATCCTCAAGCAAGCTCCGACTCTACTGTTCCTTTGGTGGATAACCCTCGCCCGCCGACTGAGAATTTAGGAGTAGAGATGTATTCCTCATTGATGGGTACGTTTGATCTTCCCTCTCCTTTTGCAAGAATCAATGCTATTTCATCATCCAAGGAGTCTCCTCGAGAAGAGTTCTTCCGAACTCATTATTTTTCTGACCCTTGGACCTTGCCTTCACCTACGACCACATTAGTTGAAGGACAAGTTAATGGAATGGCGTTTCCTATATCTGCAGCTGAGCTTAGATATCAGTCCATCGTAGACTCTGCAGATAACCATTCTACTCCTTTTTCCGAAGAGGAGTTAGATGGTCAGGTGGCCCCGGCTTGGAGATTTGATTCTACCTCTGCCTTGGACTGCTTAGATTCGGTTCTACCTTTTGAAGAGGCAATCCTCGAAGTAATGATGGGTATAGATCGACCTTGGGAAGACTTACACCATCGTTCATATTTTCTTCCTCCATTGCAGGAAGTGGAATCTAGGTTTTCCGAGCTCTGTGCTAGTGATGTTGATACGGTGTCGAACCCTTTGGCTCCAGCACACATTCATGACGAAGGTAATATGTCGGTAATTTCAAAAACAATACCTATCAACATCTCTAGGGACCCTAACATCATTGAGAATATCTTCATCGGAATCGAGTGTTCCCCTGAAGAAATTCAAATTTACACCGACCTATTCAAGGAATATCGTGATGTGTTTGCTTGGTCTTATGAGGAAATGCCCGACATTGATCCTTCTATAGTCCAACATGAGATCAAGACGTACGAAAACGCAAAACCGATTCCTCAAAGGCTTCGGCCGGTTAACCCTAGGAAAGCAGCGGCTATCAAAGCTGAGGTTGAGAAGCTGCTAAGGGCGGGTTTTATATACCCTGTTCCTCTTACGGATTGGGTTTCTAATCCAGTCCCTATAGATAAAAAGCAAGGAAAAATCTGGGTATGCATTGATTTTAGGGACTTAAATAAGGCTTGTCCAAAAGACAATTACCCCACGCCATTTATTGATCAAATTATTGACGAGTGTGCGGGTAATGAAATTTTCTCCTTCATGGATGGTTTCTTAGGTTATAATCAAATCTCTATCCGTCCTGAGGATCAGCATAAGACTGCCTTTATATGTCCCTGGGGTACCTTTGCATATCAAAAGATGCCTTTTGGTCTTAAAAACGCTGGAGCTATGTTTCAGCGGGCCATGTCATACGCTTTCCACGACATCAAACATGTCATCGAAGCATACTTAGATGATCTCGCTGCTCGTTCTCGAAAGAGAACTAATCATCCTAGTCATCTTCGATTAGTCTTTGAGCGATGTCGTTTCTATAAAATCCGGTTGAATCCCAATAAATGCGTTTTCGCGGTTACATCCGGTCGGCTGTTAGGGTTTATTGTGTCCAATGAAGGGACTCGGGTTGATCCCTTCAAGGTTGAGGCAATAATTCAGTTGCCTCCCCCGTCTTCACTTCGGCAACTTCAAAGTCTTCAAGGGAAGGCTAACTTCTTGAGACGGTTTATAGCAAATTACGCCGAGATCACTAAAGGGTTCATGCGTTTACTTCGCAAAGGAGTTCCATTTGTATGGGACGACTTTGCGCAGCGGTCGTTTGATGCTTTGAAAAAAGCATTAGTCTCTGCCCCGCTTTTGAGTCCACCGGATTATGGTAGAGACTTCCTTTTATATCTTGCAGCAACAGAATCAACCATTGGTATGGTTCTAGTTCAGGAGGACGATGCTCTCACCGAGCACGTCATTTATTATTTGAGCTGAGGCTTAATAGGCCCTGAGCTTCGCTATTCTCCGGTCGAGAAGTTGGCCTTGGCAGCTGTCCATGCTGTCCAACGGCTCCGTCATTATATTCTGCTACGTAAAACTTTTGTCTTAGCGGCAGTCAATCCATTTCAATTTGTCCTCAGTAGGCGAGTGATTGGGGGAAAATATAATAGATGGATAGTCATTTTACAAGAATTCGATCTCGAGTTCTTGTCTGCCAAATCTAAGAAATCCATGGTTTTTGCGGAACTTATCTCGGAGCTACCTTGTGGAGATGATATTGTTTATGAGGAAAGTTTACCCGACGAACATATATTCCTCATCTCTTCACAAGACCCTTGGTATGGAGATATCATTGTTTATCTCCAGACTTCGAAGTGCCCCTCTACTTTCTCCAAGGATGAACGTCGCAAATTACGTCACCTGGCAAAAAACTATGTTATTGTTGGTGACACATTATATCGTCGAGGGGTTGATTCAATCCTCCGACGTTGTTTAACCTTAAAGGAAGCAGAGTCCGTGCTCAATGATTGCCACAGTGGAGCTTGTGGCAGTCATCTATCAGGGCTTGCTACAGCCCAGCGCATCTTACATGCCGGCTATTTTTGGCCTTCTCTTTTTAAGGACTGTGTGGAAGCGGTAAAACGCTGCCACCCATGTCAAATCTTTACGCGCAAGATGCGTGCTCATCCAGCTCCTCTTTTTCCCGTTGTCACTGTTGGTCCCTTTACTAAGTGGGGCATTGACTTTACGACTTGTAATCCGCCTTCAGCGACGAATCACAAGTACATTATCGTGGCTGTAGACTACTTCACGAAGTGGGCTGAAGCCATGCCTACTTATAAGAACGATAGTGACACGGCAGCCTTGTTTCTTTTCAATCAGGTTATCTCAAGATTTGGTATCCCAAGGGAGATTGTCACTGACCATGGCAGTCATTTCCAAAATCAACTAATGTCCGAATTGGCTCGTAAATTAGGCTTCCGTCAGGAGCATTCGTCTCCTTATTATCCTCAGGCCAATGGGCAAGTCGAGGCAGTTAATAAAACTCTAATGACGATACTCCAACGGACAATTGATAAAAATCGGTCCAATTGGCACATTATGTTGCATCCGGCTCTATGGGCATACCGAACCTCCATCAAAACGGCTACTGGTTTTACACCTTTCCAGTTGGTTTTTGGGATGGAATCCATCTTCCCGGTCGAATGTGAAATTCCATCCCTTAAGTTGGCTGTGGAACTCCTTCCAGAGACTTCGAGTCTCGAAGAGCGCTTAGTTCACTTGGAACAACTCGATGAGCAGCGTCGAGACACCGCCACGATGAACGAGGCCCATAAGAAAAGGGTGAAAACGCAGTATGATAAGTCTGTCCGTCCTCGAGTTTTTTCTGAAGGTGACCTTGTCTTGGTCTATGACCAAGATAAGGACGCCTTGGGGGCAGGAAAATTCAAGCCTATGTGGTACGGTCCTTTCATTATCAAATGAGTATTAGAAAAAGGGTCGTATGAGTTAATCGACTTTGAAGGGAACAAGCTGGCGGAGCCCAGAAATGGGCTCTACCTAAAGAAGTACTTTGCGTAGTTCAGGCTGGGCAATGACTTCTTTGTATTTTATGTATATATTTTATACATAGATCGTCGAGCGTTTTCTGATATCAGTGCTTTTTTGGTCTGCTGTGGCAGGTGCTGATGGATGATTTGGTCTATTATGGGTTCGCCGATGGTGCTAGTCGGCACACTCGGAATCTTGCTTCCGCAGCTTGGGTACTTTATTATCCAACTGGTCAATTGATGGTATCGAGAGGCGTGTGTATCGGTCCCGCTTCAAACAATATGGCCGAGTATACAACTGTTATCAATTTATTATCTGAGGCAATCTCTTATGGGATCGACTCGTTGGTAGTATATCTTGATTCTCAATTGATAGTGTCTCATTTGAATAACATTTATCGGGTTAGGGATCCATCATTATATCGCCAATATTTAAGGGTGAGGTTGTTGCAAAGATCATTTATTTACATTAACTATTTGCACATACCAAGATCTCAAAATTGGTTAGCTGATTCTATCGCTAATCAAGCATTAGACTGGCATATCAATCATTCATCATCATAAAATCATACATCAAAAAGTCAAACTGTATATATATATATATATATATATATATATATATATATATATATATATATATAGCGTCTCGAGTGTACATATGTGTGTCCAAAAATATACAAAAATTGGGACTCAAATGCCCATAATCGTGTCAGGCATATCTAATGCCTCGGCTCAGGATGAGCGTCTAAGTATGTCACTATAGCATTGGCCACGCGCCGAAAGACGCGAACCCAGTCACGTGGCATGCCAACCACATGACGCTGCATATCTGGAGGAAGGTCCTCTATCTCGGCCATCGGTACTCGATGACTCAGTCTCGCCAAGTGCCGCTGGACGTTGTTTAAGGTCCGTTCCATATCCGCAGCCGCCTCTTCGGCTCCTCGACTACGCCGTCCATGCCGTGGGAATCCATCTGGTCGTACTGGCCCAATGTCTGGAACACGATCATCATATTAGTCATTTTAATCTCATCAAAAAATATTTTTCAAAATTCGTCATTATATTTGAAAAATCCAAAAAAAATCATAAAAATAAAAAATCTTACCTATCTCGCCCCATGCTGCGTTCGGTGGTAACACTAGATCAGGATCTCCTCGGAAATCCAGTCCAGCATAGGGGTAGTCATCTATGGCGATGATTTGTTGCTCCCACCAAGCAAAAAAGTCATCGTCGAATGCATTCCTAGGGACTTCCCCACCCCCCAGACGTTTCATCAAGTCAGCCCACCGGCCCATGCGTGGATCACGTGGACTACTGATGGGAACTGCTACCCTAGGGCGGAGTGCGGGAACCTTCTTGAAGAAGAAAGTGCACAAAATGGTTCCGTACCCAAAGTTCTTGGTCTGTCCCCTCTTGATAGAAGCAAGCTGTTCCTTCATGTTGGCAAGTAGAGGAGTACACCAGTCAAACACCGTGGTGAGACAGTCCACTGCCACGCTCATGTTTACCCATGACGCCTGATGTAGTGAGGATGATCCGTTCACTCGAGCTATGGTGAACAAGATTATCCGGAGTGACAAACTCGCCACGTGTGGGATAGAGATCTGGCTCCCGACCTTCCGATGACCTGGGCAGTAAAGTTGTACATAGTCGTCCACGCTGAGGCTATTCCGGGTCCTGCCCCGGGAATGTACTACCTCTCCCCTTCAGGAAAGGCCCGTGATAAAATATATATCTTCCACTTCTATCCTGAGTGGCATTTGATCAATCACAAAAGCTTCCTCCTCGACATCCCAATAATCAATGAGTCTCTCGAGTAGACGCACGTTTGCTTTCATATTTGGTAACTTGAAGAATTTTAGCAACCCGCATCCCCGTAGGGAATCTAATGCCTCATCATTATTCATAACTTCATTATCCACGGCTGAGTGCTCTCTTTCACGCCATGTGAGAGTCATCCTGGAAGAAAAAATCATTTTCATCCGTTAGTTTTGTTTATAAAATTAGTTCGCTGCGCACACGCGGGTTCCTTTATATACAGTCGCGTGTAGGGCCGTCGTATACGCGAGTTCAATATACCCAACCCGTGTGTACGCCGCGAAAGAATTTTTGCAAAAATTCAACGGTAAAACATCAACTAAAATTCCTAAAAACTATCACAATTAATTGCAAGATAAGTTTGAGGCTTACCTGGAAGTTTTCGGCAAGTTTGAACGGTTGAATTGGTCACGGGGAAGTTTGCTCCTTTTGCTCCACAATTTGTGCTCTCCAAGTCAAATGGTGAAAATGGTAAGTCAAAAATGCCTTTTATAAATTTTGAAAATGTAAAATTTTTTTCAAAATTTTATTTTGTTTGGTTTCATGTCACTTTTAACTTGGGAGCTTGGAATGTCGAGATCGGGTTGTTTTTCAGGACATTTTGGACATTTTTCGACAGTTCGAGACGGTTCCATGACTACTGACCCGTCATGGCAGGTATCGTGTTCTCACTGGCATATAGGTTAGGGACACCATTTTTTCCGTTGCATTATGCATACTAGCCTCCATTTGACCGATACATTTTCCATAGGGTCGATCCCATCGTGTTATGGTTCGTAAACCATTTTCACTCGCTGATTCTTTAAATCATTACACGATGGTAGAGCCATCCCTTTACATGGGCATCGTAGTTAGAACCTCACTGACATTTGTTGCCCATGCTGCTTTGTTTTGAGTAGGCTCGGGAGTCCTCTGTAGTCCCGCCATGACTTATGCGTTGAAGACTCATTCCTCTGTTCCTCTTCGCTTCGTTCTGGCTTTATACCCTAGAGGCTCCTACGTGTGTTGAGTTGTACTTCTGCATTGCATGTTGACTATTTGCACCTTTTGGCCTAGAGCCGGCTTCACTTGGACTCGTGTTTAAGCCAACTTTTGACCATGACGTCTGCAAAATCAACCTTGCATACCTTTGACTTCTGCAGCTTGACATACCCTGATCCGTGGAAGGAACATACCTCTGAGTGTCACCGACCAGTTTTCACCTCCCTGCATTGAGCATAGGAACGTTCCCTTCCCAGGAACTAGACCATCTGTTTCACCGACACTCGTTCTTTCCACTGTACCATAGCATTCTTTTATTCTTTTTCCGGCTTATCAGAAAAAGACAAAAAAAATTAAATATTCCAAAAAAGAGCGGGAACAGGGACATTATTTCCATCTATTGTTGGCAGCTAGAGTTAGTTTTGTCGCCCTTGAACAAAGCACTCAAAACAAAGTCTCCTCCACATGGGTGGGATTTAGTTTGACTTAGGTACGCCATAACCTTGTTATTGAGTCAGTTCTCCCCCGATTGGTTATCTCTTCCAATCATATGGAGGGTTCTTTCGTGCCTCCTGCATGGCGAACTTATACAGAGTCATCATATGCTGCCACATAGTCACATTGAGTCGTGCTTTTGTTCAAGGGAAGTTAGCCTGAGTCGGCCTTTCTGCGGTGTCTCTTGACTCATTTTTCAGTCGGCCATCCCCGGTTGTCAGTATCATGTATCTCATCACATCAGTTATATTGGTCCTTTACTCGTGCCGGTTTGAGAAGGTCCCCATTGACTTCTTGCTGGCGGGTCTTGTCCTTATCGACGACGACACATTGCTCTGAGGACAGGCCTAGAGCCGCACCCTGGCCCTATTTTCATTATTGATAGGTCACCTTGTGCTCAGCATCGATCAGTATCATGGGTCTTTGACTGAGTGGTTTCCCTTGTGTTCGACGTCAGCATACATTATCACACATTGGGATTCGTGTAGTACCTTGGTTTCCATTTGACCCTATTGGTGGATACCTCGCCTCTGTGTCAGCTTTCATTATTGGTTGGTTCAGAGGGTTTCTGCCATGCGCTAGCCACATCTTGTGTACGCCGGAAACGTACTTCGGTTGGGTTACTACATCTTTTTTCGTCTAATTCCTTCCACATTATTGGCCTACGGGTTACACTCGTGCTAGATTGATGGAGGATGCCTTAATGCCTTCCTTCTAGCGGATCTTTCCCTATCGACTCCGACTCATTGCTCTGGGGCAAAGATCTAGAGTCCATTTGGCAGTACCTTGGGGTTTGCAGTCATTAGTGGCAGATTCCTTGCTATCGACATTGGGAAACCATCATTGTCTCCTGATTGATAGATTCTTACAGGTGTTCGACTTCAGCTCATCTATTCACACTTGTTAGATTGTACTGGGTACCTTGACGCTCATTATCATTATCGGTGAGTAGTCTCGCATTTGTTAACGGTATACATCCATGACCGGTAATCAAACGATTTCTCACATGGTCGACTTCAGATCATTTATTCCCATGTTGTAGAAATGTACCACGGCGGTCGGTGAAGACCTCAGGTTGTATCAGCATTCATTGGTTCACTTGACAGTTGCTCCTATTCCTGCTAGTTGATACCACTCCACCTTATATGTTGCAGTCAGTCACGGCGACATTCTATATGCTGGCACCTGAGTTTGCAGTGTAGTACCATCCTATTCCATCATGTTCAGTTGGTACCTTTTGGGATCAGTCTTTGATATCAGTGATCCGTTGTATCTTACAACATCATTGACAGTTTTATATGTGATATTCAGACATGTACTTGCTCATTATGATCAGATGATCCATTATGTATTTTCCAGTCATTCATACTTGTATACTTAGTGGATCCACTTGTACTTGATATGCGGACATGCTTTACTTTTCCTGAGCATGGGTATGCCCGCCTCAGACAGTGTTTCTTTCTGATCTCCTTTCGGTGGCTTGGAAGGCTGAATTCTGGTGAAGTCCTCCTCGGTTTTTCGGCAGAGTTCCTTTCCTTGTACTTACTTAATATATTTCGGCCATCATGTTCCCCTTCTGACCTCATACATTAGGGGGCATCTGTTATAGCTCCAAATCTCACTCTTATGGTTTGTGATGCTGCACTCATGGCCTAGGGCAACCCCTCCTTCCAGACCTGGTCCTAAAATTTAAAAAACAGTGTTTTATTCCCTATACGCGACATTGCCCTGAGTTAAACGCGTGTACACGCGGGTCTGTTATACCCAACCCGCGTGTATGTATTAAAACACTTAAAAAAATAATAAATTCCTCATTTTTGGGCGGAGATCGCGGGTTTTACCTGCTGGATCACCTGTTAGTGCCCGTGGCCTAACTGTTCCCAACCAACTCCTAACTAAAAAACTACTTTGGAGATGGTATAAAAAGACATCAAAGGGAAGGCCAAGGGGAGAGAAGAGAGAAAGATTATTATGCTGAGATTTTTCCCTTAGACCAGGTCTGAAGTCCTTGGTGCATTCTGCACTTCCCCCATTTTGCATACGAAACCCTTGTTTCCATGTGTATTGGTGATCATTCATCCTTGATGTCATCATTGTGTAAGACTTGGAAGGAGCTCTTGTTGGAGGCTTGAGGCTGGAACGAATCTGGGAGGAAGCTTTGCTTGGAGCCTTCTGAAGGTGTTTCAGGTGATATCTTTCCGTTATATGTACTTTACTTGCCTTTATATAAAGAAACACGTCTTGGTTCCCGAAACAATCTTTGTTTATGCTTATGAGATTCATGTTTTGAATTCTTATGCAAGTAGTTACTTAAAGATTTTTATAACTAACTTTATAGCATGAAGATGGTTTATATATAAGTATTTGTCCATGTACTATTGTGTTCTTTGATTTGTTTGTTTTACAGGTCAAAGGAGGAAGAAGGGAACTCCAAGAAGGGTTTGGACCCTAAAGGCCTTCTCAAACGTAGGACCTTAGGTACGTACCCTTAACATTAGAATTTGCTTAAAGTAAAGATGATGGCTGTGTGTGTGTTTCTTTGAATAAGCAATTTTCAGTCTGGTAGAGTCTTAACCCAAAGGACCCTAGGGGTACTTTCCCCTCAACCAGGGATTGGCTCCTCTAGCCATAAATACCCATCATGCACCAGGCAGTGTAGCTTTCTGATAATGAAAATGGTTATTGGGGCATGGTCAAAATGCGGCACCCATAGTAGGTTTAGCAGCCTGAAATTTTCCACACCACGCAACCACTTCCGCGGCTCTAATGGTGTCACCACCCCCTCAGTGTTCTGCTTCATGAGGTTTCTGGTCTCAAGGTGAGGGAACTTCATGTGATCAGTGGGGTCCCAATATTCACATTTCATGGTCGGCACACGGCCCAGGTGCATGCCTTCAAACATAATGTCTTCTTGGAGGAGCAGGGTCTGGAGCGAACTCTTGGTCTCGTCCAGGTCCTTGGGCACTTTGGCATTCCGTTTTCGCAGGGGGACATAGGCAAGAATTTTTGTTACAGAGTACGTAGGTTGAATATCCACCTCCATGCCTTTGTCTTCTTCCTCTGTGATGATAAGGGCATGGAGATCTTCTTCTTCTTCATCTGCTCTATAGTGACAACTTTCCCTTTCTCCTCCATCAACAGTTTGCTACGTAGCGAGTTCCACGGGGACACACATACGGGAGCCATTACTTATTTATCCTTCTTGGGTCTTGGTGTGCATGGTGATTTCTGGATCTTTGCCACAATCCCGACACCTTCTGGAACATCCTCCATAGTTAGGGCCTGCACGGCCTCACCGGCGGTCACCTCTTCTATCCCTATACCATCATTAGTTGCTTTCATTGTAGCTACATAGTAATCTATCACTCGCAAATTTAGGGGCTTAATCAACGCTCGACTCACAATACTTAGGGCTTTGCTCAATCACTCAATTCACAAATGACCAAGTGTTATTTGCCAGGTAGACCTTTATATTTTATAGCGCCTTTGAATTCGAATTTGATCGTTCCCCCCCAAATCTGGTTCATTAATTCTCCCTTGGCAGCAGATTTTCCCAAATTTCGCCCATAAATCTCATCTTAAATGCCTACTGTCCGCTCCATCTAGCCTCAATTCGAGCATCCCATCATGAATAGTGACTTCAACGATCACTTCCTAGCCAACCCGCACTTAGCACAACCCCCCGTGCGCGGTCACGGACCTTGTGAATCTTTGCTTCTGTGCACATCTCCAACATCGCGCAGCTCCCGGGCATAATAGTTTATAGTCCCGCACTCCCTTCCAACTACCTAGAGCGCTAAGACTATCCTTCCCTTGGCTAGTCATGTGGTTGCACCACCTGTCTAGAGTTTCATCCGATCCTTTGTCATGGCTCTTGGAGAATCCCCACCTTGTATTGTTATGGTTAGCATCGCGCACTTCACCATTTGCAACATGCTACCCTGGTCTCTATGCTTAGGAATACGCTGTCCAAGCCAAGGCATAAGACTGATAAATTCGTGGCAATAGGCCTTAACTCTATTATCGGGTTCGCGTGCCTCCTGTCTTACCATTCTAGTCTTTTTGCTGAGAAAATATTTCTTTATCTCGTCCTCCAGCTTCTTGACTTCCACATCCACTAGCGTGCTTCTCTTTCTTAACCATACCCTGTCTTCTTCAAGTTCTTGGAGTCTAAGGTTTCCCTATTTTATTTCTTCCTCAAGTCCCATGGGTTCTGTTTCTTGCGTCTGTGTGATCCCTCCTTTCTAGGCTTCGCGAACCATCGTATCTATGGGTGCTACTCTACACGGACTAGGCTTTATATGCTCCATAGGGATTACAGCATCTACTTCATACTTCAGCTTTGGAAGTTCCCATGTGGTCAAGGTTTTGTGCATGGTCCTATAAGCCCATAGAACCGTTGGTACACGCAGGTCCTAGTCAGTTCTCTTCACCTGGTGGACCGTGTTCGGTGCTTCGCATACTTTGTTAAAGGCTTCCACACAAATAATCTTCGGCGTGCTTGGTATCATCATACTTCCTGGTCATCGTTCGCACCATCATCTTGCCCACTCCTACTTGTCGGTCATGTTTCCTATCATGAGGACGGTGTGCGTTCATGCAGGTTGCGCACCATACGCCTGTACCCATCTATAAAGGTGGGCACATAGGCTGTTTCATCCGTCATACTTGACTTTCATCTGCATCTGAGGCTTTCCAAACTGTATGAGCATCATCCTTCTGCATTTGCACCAGTCCTCAATACTTCTTTGATGCGTACCCCACCATCTTGTGGGCGTAGTGTGCAATACCCATTTCAGAGTGTCGAAACACTGCTATTTGGTACTTCTCTTTCAAAATTATTTAGGAAATCATCCACCCCGATCAATCTATCATATATAGGCAGATCTCTTACCTCCATTGTCACGCAGTGCAGCGACCTTGTCATCATGTTGCAGTTGAGCTTGGTTACCTCGTGTAACCAGTTCTGCCATTGCTCTATTTCATTGTCCAAATCTGAGGTGCAGGAGCTTTCATGCTCCCATGAAATCTTTCCATCTGCTATTGGATTCACCCAGTCCTGATCCCATGCGGTTATCTTGTAGATACAGTCTAGATCGTCATCGCTATCATAGTCACACACCGGCTCCGTGTAGCGCGGCCTTTCCGTAGGGTCTAAAGGTACCACTACGCATAGTGATTTTTTCTCAAAAATCATCTTGTGCTTCTTTAGATTTATCACTCCATTCATGCTAGTGGCCAAATCTATTCCTAGTAGCACGAGATAGGGATTGTTGTCATCAACAATCTCTATCACTTCGAAATCTGCAAGCACGCTCTCACCTTCGATATCTACCTTTATTCCCTACAATCTTCCCATTGGTAGGATCTTTTGCTAGTTCACCATTCACAATTGAATAGGAGACCATTGCAGTGTAGCCCTGCTCATACGTTCCCATGTCTGCTTTTCTAGAACATTTGAGTCTGATCGTAGATCCAAAATCACTTGATCCATTTCATATTGCCCATCTGCGCAGTCAATCTCATCTCTCTTCCTGTTCGCATTGTGTTCTTCCCGAGCTTTCGGACTACATGTGGTTCTCCTGGCACGGTCCCAACACATCTAGTTATGAGATCTTGCAGCCCCTTCACAGCCTTGCTGTTGTGCAACAACTTCATGCATGTCTCCAAAATGGTAGTGAGCATTGATGGGTCCATTTTTGGTTCTAGTTTGTCTTTACTACCTGAAGTGGAGGCCTCCACGAAGCTCTTCTTAGCTTCCATGAATGTCTCCTTAGCATGCTCCAAATCAAATTTTTGTTCCTTTGTTGGAGCCTTGCGAACCCAGGCACTCTCTTTAGGCTACTTTCCTTTGTCATCTCCTATCGTAATACCACTTCGGAGCACAATATTTACATTCGGGTCTTCCTCGCACAGCTCATACCTCATCATTTGTAGGTTCTGAGTCAGAGGAGGTTGGAGTGCTCCTTTATCACGCAACTTCGTTATTAGCATGGGATAGTCCTCCGTCTCATGATCAAACTAGGTACAATATAAGCATGATGGTCTCGTTAGGTTTGTACAATTGAGGGCATGATGCCCTAGCCCTCTGCAATTGTAACAGATCAGATGTTTGCGACCTCTTCCTAGTCCCATTCCACCTTGAACTTGTCCGTGCCCCTGAAATCTAGTGCACACCATCCCTGCATTTTGATTGAGGGCCCTTGTTTTGGTCTGAACTCTGTAGGTGGGAGTCCGATCCATCATCAGTTCATAACTTCTACAGGTGTGCTCATCGTTGCCTAATAACCTGCAAAAATTATAGAACAACTATTGGGAAGTCTTCCTATACTTCTGTAATAGATGGTAGTTATCTGTAGCGTGCTTTCCTCATGTCTGACAAATCGTGCACGATAATGCAGGTGTCATGCTCGGTCCTGCTTATTCTTCCGGTCTCAATGGCATTGGTCCTCCTCCCGCCAGGTAGTTCACGAAAACTAGACAACGGTCCTTGTCATGTCCCTGGCCTTTGCACTTTACACACCATATGTTCTCGTGCGCTTCTGGGTGAGCTGTCCTATCTTGTTTCAAACTCTGCATCTCAAGACACAAGTTTTTCAACTGCATGTGGATCTGTTGGACAACCAGGTTAGGATCTTGTATCGGGGTCTCATGCATTCTCATTGCAATCTCCAAGGCCTCAGCCTGAGTGGATAGCTTCTGCTGTGATAGCACATTCCTTAGATGCGATGTTAGTGACGCTACAAACCATGCGCGGTGTTGCCCATCCGTCAAGTTCTTGTTGGCTTCATGAATCATACACTTCAATCTCTGATCTAGCTCCTAGGGGGTCTTGCCTGGAAGCATCACGATTTCCTTAAATCCAATAATCGACTGTGTCTCTGATTTTGGCCTACTAAATTCCTTGTTTAGTGTTGCTTGGATATCCGCGATCCCTATGTTTGGATTGTCATTGGAATGTTTAATGTACCACATTAGCGTGCGATCCTACAAAGCGCTATCCAGTGTTGCTTTCTTTATATTGTCATCCGTAACTCCCTGCGCTTCCCATACAGCCTTTACCACGAACCAAAAATGGTTCAGATCTTCGTTCCCTACTCCTTTGAACACTGACAAATTTATCACACTCACCATATTAAATTGTGGTGGTGCGGAGGTGGTGTGGGTGAAGATGGGGGTGAATATGGTGAAATTGGTGGTGGTGTAGGTGGAGGTGGTATGCGCAAAATTCACTGCTTTATCAGACTGATTGCGCTTCTTGGTGAAACTTTTGTGAGCTCTTCCTCACTTTCTTGCGGAGGTGAAATCAAGGGGCTAGACTCTAGTTCTATGCTACCTTCGTTTCTGTATATCCTCCCACTTTGCATAGCCCCAAACATTAATTTATTCGCATAACCCACTTTTCACACAGTAGCATTTTAATCCAAGTGTTCAAAGATTTAACGTACTTACCTCGTGGTCCTTTGAGGAAGCATCATTCCACCTTTCTATAGCTGACTGAAGTATCTACCACGAACTCAGTGATAAACCCTCCTATAATTTGATCGAGCTGATGGTCCACAACGCACGTGATCTTTCTTCCAATGTTTCTAGTCTGCACACCAACTATGGAGTCCATGCAATAGGTTTGTCGAGCCTACACCTTCCTTGACTGTCTACTAGATTCGCGATCCACTCGTACAACTCAGAGGGGAAGGATGCAAAGAAAATTTCATGGATTTTTGTATATAAGTAGAAATCTAACCACTCTTCCTTTGATAACCGTGGATTCCTATTTTCATACGCCGCGAACTCGTGAATATTTTTGTCCAACCACTCTTCATTTCCTTTCTTGGTGGGATTATAGTCATACAACATCAGACATCTCTTATGTAGATCTCGGTCCCAGCAACAGAACCATTTGTTGGCTTATTGGGGCCTGACCTAGGTTCAGAGTTAAGTTAGCCAAACAAATCTCGGTACTACTGGCCCTTTCAGCAACAGTTTGTGGAGCGCGGACTGAGGGCTCACCTGAAGTAGTATGGGAGGGTGCTAGAACCAGGTTTCTGCACCTTGGAGATGTCTGATGAGTTCAAGTGGTCCACGGTTTAAGCCTGCGTGCAAGTTTCTTTGGCTCTTTCCTGCACTTTGCAACCCGATATACTGCCTTAGCACAACCCTACCTAGGGGCTAAGCATCATGCTCTATGTTATTCCCCAAGATCTTACTGGCATCCCATTGTTAGTCGATTATTTTAGCCTACTTGTGTGCTTTAAGTTATACTTAACAACATCAACCATTCATACAGGTGAGCACAATAAATAAACAATATATTTGCAAATTATATTAATCATTCATTAACCCAAGAACATATACACAAAATGATAAAAAACTTCTGTTTATTAATTCATTCCTTGGTTACAGACTCAAATCTGCCCTGCGCACTCAGGTGCAGACTACTAGGCCTCTGTGCACTTAGCTGCAGAGTCTTCTCCTACTCTATGACCCAAAGACACACTTTACTTTGTTACTCAGACTCTCTTCCTATCTCTCTCCTATTTCTATATCTTTACACTTAGAGCCTCACTCTATTTATACAATCCCATGGTTTGCAGACCATGGGTAGGTCTATCCAACTGACATTACATTACAAAACTAGGGTGGACAACCCTGTGACTCTATCATACATTTCGTGCTCCGCGCCCGCAATTCGTGGAAATTTACAACTATATTGGGTCAAAACTTGGGCATTAAGCCCCAGAACATGCCTTGGGGGGGATTCCATTCTCAACATGAAGGTGGGCCAACAAATATTGATTTTTTGAGAGGGAATTTGGAGTTTGAACTTGGGCTACCATCAGTGAGTAAATTTTTGAATGAGGACCTAGGTGGATTGACAAAAATTTCTAAGCGAGACCCTAATATGAATATGAAAATAGGAGTTTTGATCACTGATGGCAGTATGCAAATACTAACTCTAACAGGTTCCTCATGAATTTGGTTGTAGAGCTTATGTAATCAACTTTTTTTAGCCCAACATACCTACGTGGCCTTCATGAGTTTTTAACCCTTACGGGTGCTACCCTCCTGAGTTTATATTTGAATAACTCCTCCTATGTCCACATGGGTTATTAAATACCAAAATGATTTTGAGAAAATCGATGTCCCTTGTTGATTTGCAGGCCAAGGCACACCCTTATTCCTACAATGCCATAGCCAACAACATTGTGAAGCTTGTCAAAGACCTATAGGATTGCTGAAATGCAAGGTTGCTAGAGCCTCTACAACAAGATTAGAGGTTAAAATAGTCACAAGAGGAAGTTATACTCAACATCAACACATGCCTCATAAACTGCCTTATAGGCTTGTGACTAATCTAAATGTACATTCAATGATATATGTATGGACATTCCTTGTCAACAGGCTACCTTCATTGTAACTCTTCTTCTATAATAAAATAATCCTTATGTAAAGGGATGTAATGGTTAAATCTAGTTCTTGAAACCATTTCTGATGCTCTACCACTATATATTGTTATTTAACATGCATGCTAATAGAACATTCAAATGTTTCATAACAATCATCCCATGCCAAGGATGTTTTACACCTTTGCTACTCATATTTATAAACACTATTTTAGTTCAATATTTACAACACATTCACATTGCACTTATCAACACCATTTCAATTTTGTAAATGTAGACACATATTCATTAACACAACAAATACATGAAACACTTACCTTGGAATATATTTGGAAACTCAATATGGGACAAGAACTCTCCACCCAAGCTTAGACAGTTGCAGCCAAACTCACTTGCAACTGTCACTAACGAGGCAGATTCCAAATACCGAGGGACTTTCTTTAGGGATAATGATCCTGGAGGATCTTGTTAGATCAGTTTCATAGGTTCATTTTCGTTGTCAGCATTCAGTGTCCGGTATCTTCAGTTTCAATAGTGATGTTTATGGTTTAGGTTGTCTCGTGATGTCAATGGTTTTCATGGTGTTCGAAGGACAGGGTTTTGTACCTAGTTGTCGACATGTGATTGTCGTGAGTTTCTTTGGGGTTTGGTTGTCAACTCATGTTCATCGTCAGCGTTCAATCTTCATTTGCATCCAGTGTCGATTCAATGTTTTGGTTCATGGGTATTGTCATGAAATGCTTGTTGCAAATGTCAGTTTATGACAAAGAAGTGTGCATAGGTTTATTGATCTAAATCTTCAAAAAAATGATCTAAACCTAAAGCCTACATGCAAAACCTAACAGCCAAACCCATTAACCCTAACCTAGAACCTAATCCATGTATTAAAACACATTTAAATACATTAATCCTAAGGTTCCTAACCCTCGGACCTTGTAAACCCATTGCATAACATAAAAAACATTGTAAAATGCATATAAATACATTACAATATAAAACACAGGTCCCTAAACCACGTTGGTATGGAGACCACGACTAAGTAAACATTGTCATGTGAGCAGCTAGAGTTGGGGCTGTTTGTGAAGCCGCAGCCTTAACCATAGCGGAATTGCTAGGTGGTAAACCATCGACATGTGAATGGTTTGGAAGGGTGCAACTGCGTGGGTAAGGAACAACCACCAGTAGGCAGCGGAAGTCAAACCATCAGGTGAGACCACAAGGAGGCAGCTGTCACATGCCGCATTGGAAAATGGTTCCAAAACCACGGGATAAATTGTATCCGTGTCCCTTTGTGGCTTAACCACATGCTATTCACATGGGCGATCAACCAATTCCACACTATCAACCTAACCGGAAATGGTGTTTTGTTATTATAAAGTCTATTTTGGATTTTCAATGGTTGTAATATGTTTATTAAACCACCATGTAACCTCTCATCCTAGGTGTCACAATGTGACAGGACCGATCCCTTAAACATTCAAAGAAACCCATTGTTTCCCATCAGATCCTAAGGGGCCTCGAATGTACCTAAAAACATATAAATACACCATTTTTTGGTTGATAAAGGGACAATATGGGGTTTTGAGTTTTGTATGAAGATTCTAGAGGATATAGGCTGTTTTTGTTTTCAGTGTAACAAGAGCATCTAGAGTTGGAATTGGGAATCGTGACAGGTGTTGGAAAGCTGGTTCAGAGAGATTTATTGTGATAGTGACTAGAAGTTCCTACATGCACAATCAGTCTGGTCAATTTTGTGTGTAATCAACCTCCTCGGATTCAATCCTAATAAAGTGGTTGCCCATCTTGAAAGCGGACTCGAAGACGTAGTCCATCAGGGACAAACTCCGTAATCAAGCTTCTTGTCTGGTATCACTATGTTTCTGCTTCTTTTCACTTTTGGTTTACATCTTTATTATGTTTATCATCTGCTGTAAAGTCTTTCTTCTCAAGAAGTTCTCACGATGAAAGCACTTTCAGTTAACATTTAGTTTACTAATAACATTAATCAATTCTACATTAGTTTGACATATGATAATTTCAAATCATATAATTTGGTATCGGAGCAGGTTGCATTTGTAGAATTTGTCAGTGAATGTTAACCAAGTTGGAGTCACAGCATGGAGAAAGAATCCTCGAAGAGATTGATCTAGAGATTGGAAAGTGAAGAGTCACCCATAAGTCGACTGTTACACAGTAATTTGTCACCATCCCTGTTACTCCTCTTGTCGTACCTTGGAGGACTCATCCCGGGAGTTATAAGAAGTGACAAAGTCTAAAAACACTTGCATTATGTTCCCCTGAGTATGTACTTCATGTTCCCTGAAGACACCTTCTACAGATTATCCCTGAAAAGTGCTCTTTTTCCATTGGCGCAAGTCCACAGTATCTTACCAGCGCCAATCATAGAGATCCTCAAAAGAGGGCGCGACCATTGGCGCTTTGTCTTAGAGCAGCAGTCGCGCCAACCAAGTTTAGTCATGCTTTTTGCCTTAACGCACGTCTGACTGTTGTTTCCTTCATTACATGGAGCTTTTTGAGGATAAAAAATCAGTCTTATGTCGAGCTCTATCCTATCTCCATCTTTAATGGCTTTTGGGGATAATGTTAATCCACAATAGGTGTCCCGATTCATCGTATCTTCCTCCCTTCTTCATCTATATAAGCTTGTCCTTATGCATTTGACAAGCTAGTGATAGTCGTTAGTCATGGAGTGCTAGATGTTGAGTTCTTGAGTTCTTGGAGGAATGCTAGTGAATGCTAGAGAGGTTATGCTGCCGGAGAGGAGATGCATTGCAAGACACATATAGTTTCTCGCCCAGCCAGGAGAGGTTCAACGTCAGAACCATGGTTGTAACTTTTCCTGTTTATTATTAATTAATGAGCGACTGCTATTATAGTTCCAATCTCGTTGTCTATTATGGTGATGTGTTGATTTATTTCCTTTCTGACTGAAATATAGTTGTGCCTTGGTAGATTTTATGTTGGTATCTGTCTCTTCCTTTGCATGTGCAGGTGTTCGTTTATGATCTGCTAGAACGAGAGAGCGGGAATATCAACTCTGCTTCAATCATAGCGTTGGATTCCAGGTTGGTCTTCTTAATTCACCTTTGATGCATAACTAGGAACTTGCGTAGTAGCGTGGTTTGATTGTGGCTAGTTCTGTTTTAGGCTAGTGGGATCGCCTCTATCCGCAGAGGGGATTTACCTCACCAACAATTTGGCGACTCCGCTTGGGAGAAGCTATTTGATCTTTGTCTTGCATGTTAATTTTCTTCTGCTTGCTTGAGTGAATGAGCTTCCTGAGTCAGTTTTGAGTTTATTCTTTACTGTTTGACCCATCTGAGCACTGTCAACCCGACCTGAGGTCATATTATTTATTTTTCTAGCCGGCAAGCTTAATTAGCGCGGTTATTACTCTGACAGTCGCGCCAGTTGGCGCATGTTGCTCAAAAGCAACTCGCGCCAATCCTATGGTAGCACAAGTTGCAGGCTGACAGTCGCGCCAGCCCTGTAAGTTTTGCCTCTGTGTGGGTGGAAAGCTCTTTCAGTCTCTTTTTATATCTCTTACAGCCTCTGGAAGTGTGTTGAACCTCTGCTTGACTGGTCTTAGCCTTTATCCTTCAGCTGTTTGCTTATTTCTATTGATTTTCGTCTCAGCCCTAGAACATCTAGTGACTTTGCATGTCTAGCCTTCTGTGGGAAATTTCGGTCTCTTGATTATCCAGTCCGCTTGTTGGTTGTGTTCTGCACCTATCCAGTGATTTGTTAAAGGTTGATCTTCTATACTCTGAGTACTTCACTTCTAGCCTCTTTGGATTTCACTTGACTTCATTCGAACTTAGATTACATGGTTCAGTGAAAGTCTTTGTGTTTTTCCTTGCTTGCATAGTTCATTTTGGTGTTTCAGAATTGGTTCTATTTCATTGAGTGAACTTGGATTGTGCATATCTCTTAAGATTTGTTTAAATGCATCATGCCATCTTAAAGGAAAGAAAAACAAAAAATCTTTTGCATCATATTAGTTAGCGTTTATTGTTATTTGTTGCTATTAAAAAGAAAAAGAAAAAATTTCATTTCTTGTTATTAGCTGCATTAGGATCTTTGTTGTTTGTTGAGTGATCATTTCGTTTGTGAAAAGATCTCAACCCTCCTGTAGATAGAATTCATCGAATCAAAATGATATAATTTTGGCATATAGTTTGCATTTAAGAAGTTTTTGAGATATCACATACGATAGGACCAAAAACTGAAACATAATCGAAGATAAACTTTAAAATAAACTCAATGAACATAACAACGCATTGGAACATAATGAAAATACTCTAGAGGTCTAGGTTAGAGACGTGTTCCGGTGTCTTTAAACCTGGTAGTTTATCGTCGAGTGGTTGGGTGATTCCTCCACGGTGAAACGATAGGTGCCAATACGGACTATGCTCCCACGTACCGTCGCGTATATATTGGGAGACCCCTATAGGAATAAAGCCTTTATCCATAGGAAGCCGTGTCAGCCGCCCTACGATTCGCAATGCAGTGAAAACATCATTCACGAAGATTGACCACCCGTACCCTAAAAAGTATTATGTGGTTTTGCGAAAAGTTTGGCACACCCTCTACCTAGAATTCCAGAGCAGTCACTTTTGATCCTTTTCGGACTCCTTAAATGAAAAGGTGCCTGTGAGCGTCTTGTCACTTCGTGCTCATTAAATATTCGAAGGAGACTAGAGTCATCTTTTATCCTTTTCTCGACTCTTAAAAAATGAAAAGGTTAAGTTCAGTGTCTTAAAATTTATTGGCCACGATAACATCTACCCAATTAGATTTTGTTTGCGTTAGCTTGAGTAGGATTATTTCTCGTTCAATGGCAGCCTTCCCGGCGCCCACCGGCCAAGGTGTTCCTCCTGATGGGAACCCTCGTCCATTTCCTTCTCTTGGAAATGTCGGTGTTCAGTATATCGCAACATTGTCTTTGCCTGGGTTGACCATTGGTTTACCCGTATGGTTGTTTTCCAACTCGGTGGTCTCAAGTGTGATGACTCCTGTTCCGCCACCACCTCCTCCACCCGAAAAACACCATGTTGATTCTAAGGTGGACCCCTTCCCTTCTTCGCCCATTGCTGCATCCTCATCTTCTACTTCGCCTGGTGAAACCTTGGATTTCAGTAACCAGGTGGCTAAGAAGAAGAAGAAGAAGACCAAAAAGAAGAAGTCTCCTAAGGGAAAGGTTGCATCTACCACGAAAATATCTGAAGTGGAACCACCTTCTGCTCCTCCGCGGAAGGCTAAGTCTCCTTGTCGATTATGCAAGGAGGACCATTTTATTTCTGATTGTCCTGGTATTCCCAGGATCCTAGATATATGGTCCCGTGACCCGACTCACCCCTTGTCGTCGCAAATCGACGATACCTTGTCAGTTGGTAAGAGAAAAGGGAAGGTTCGTTTCCCTTGTCGACTTTGTGAAGGTAATCATCTCCTTCGCCTTTGTCCACTTATGGATGAAGCTTCCCGTCTTTTGGCAAGTCTGTCGGCTCCCTTACCCCAACTACCCGCTGGATATCAGCGTCTTTTTGCAACTGCAGATCATCTCTCCACTAACCAAGTGATCAAACATGATTCCTCTTTGGTCCAGCTCTCTCTTCCTGAACCTACCTGTGCTCCGCCTGCTCCAGACCAGTCCCTGGTCGGAACGAGTGTTGATTTATATTCATCATCTACGCACCACTCTATCATCGAAGATGAACCACCTGAGTCCAAACCAAACGAAAGTCCACAGTTCCAGATTACAGTTGACCCGGTCTTTCAAAAGGTCCAGATTACAAGTGACCTGGTTTTGCCTACAGAAGTTCCATCCTTAGATGATCTTACACCTGAATCTAAACCAGACAAAAGTCAAAAGGTCCAGCTTACAAGTGACCCAGTTTTGCCTTCAGAAGTTCCAGCCTTAGATGATCTTACATCTGAATCCAAACCAGATAAAAGTCAAAAGGTCCGGCTTACAAGTGACCCGGTTTTGCCTTCAGAAGTTACCTCCTCAAATGATGTTATCATTGCAAAGAATGAAGATCCCACCATCCAAATTCTATTCATCAACATAGACTCTAATGATCAAGTGAGAATCCCTCTCATTCCTTCGCACCAGGAAGAAAGTCCTTCAGAATCATATCCGACTGTCTATCCAGTACCACCTCCAAGCAACCTAGTTGTTTCCTTCAATTGGGATCAACTAGTCAATCCTCGGTTACCAGCCTCCATACCATTTCGAATTATAGTCCAAGTCTACCGCATGGTTATGGCCGGTACAATTATTGATGAGGGATCTCCTGTGAGTATCCTTTCTTCAACAGCTTGGGAAGCACTTGGTTCCCCACTGCTTCTGCCTGAGATGAGAAACCTTACAGGTTTCCATCGAGAAATCACTCGACCTTTAGGAATTCTTCCCAATGTACCTATCACGTTAGAAGGGAAGACTATTCAAATGGGTGTCATGGTAGTCCAAGGTCCGTTAGATTACAATTTACTCCTTGGACGAGACTATATTTATCGCATACGTGCTATTGTGTCCTCACTCTTCAGAGTGATGTGTTTTCCGCATGAAGGAAGGACGATCAAAGTCGTAGACCAACTTTCATTCCCCAGTTCAGACTTCACATATAGTCATCTACCATTCCTAAATGGTCTTATTTCCACAGGAAATGCCCCAGCATCCACTCCGTCATTCTGATGACGGCAGCTGGCCCGGGGGGGCATGCATCCTTCTTCAAAATCGAGTCTTTCCAAGTAGACCTTCATTCCATCCACTCCGTGAATGCCATGAAGCTTGGGGGGCATGTACCTCGATTTGTATGATCATGCTGGGGGCATGCAACAAAAAAAAAATTTAACAAGCAAAGTTCTCCATGGTTCAAGCTTGTGTAAAAATGAACCCATACCTGATTTACATCCCGTGATTGCCTTTTATCTGCTAAATTCTGCTAGATGAGCCTTGGTTGTTTCATTCCATCGCCACCATCTCTTTGGCCGATCATATGCTTTCACTTGGTTGTTTCTCCTTTCCTGAGGAACCGCAGCGATGAGTGGTTTTACTAGCCAGTCTCTTAACCTTTACATGTTTCGAGTAAGTTCCACCATTACCGGAACCAGTTGCTATCCTTTATACCACTCGTTCCTTCAGGACGAGTCGCCTTTACGCTCTTTTCTGACTCGTAAAATATGAAAAGATTGCCGAGTATTTTTCCTTTTTGACTCGTTAAAGAAAATAAAAATGGAGGTCCGCTTTTAGCTCTTTTTCTGACCATTTAAAGAGAAAAGATTGCCGAGTTACTCCTCTTGACTCGTTAAACGTTAATAAGGGGCGGCCGTTTTAAGTTCTTTTTCTCGACCGTTAAAACATAAAAAGATTACCAGGTCTTGTCGTTTCAAACTCGTTAATGGTCATGAAATGACGTGGTTTTGACCGCTTTTTTACTTTTTCAGGTCGAAATCACTATTTATGAAAAGTACTCCTCGATCGTAATGGTCGGGCGGTTCTTTCGAGCATTGTTTTATACTTTTTCGAGCTCGGGAGACACAACTTTACGAAAAAGGACACCCCTGGAGTTTCCTTTTCTGCTGTCTTTTCAAACTCTCTAAACATGAAAAGACGCCGAGTTCTTCCTTTGTCAGACTCGTTAAAACCTGATGACATCGGATTTTGTCGGAATGACACACCACAAGCATATGCTATCCCCATCAAGCTTGTTAAAAATAACTGGGGTACTCGCCAGAAATGGCGGGGGGAAAAGAAAATTTTTGAACCATAATTATTACTGTGACGGCAGTATGTCGCTCTTGAACATGGCACTTTTCTGCTTTCCTGTCCGGGGTGGGGATATCTCATCTCATATCTTTCATTTGCTTCCATGGACTTGGGTACCCTATTTGACCTCTCATCCACTCATTGCCTCGTCATCATGACCTTTGATACATTGATGTCAAATACTTCCAATTCCATTAATGTGCCGCCGATATGTTCAAGAGAAGTTGACCTCTGCAAAGAAACAACCTCCCTCTGATAGTTCGCACAATCTTGATTCACAACATTATCTCTCTGTCTCGTGTCGATGATGTGGGAAACATTATGGCCCACCTTCGATCAAGATCACTTCCTGTCGACTTCAACTCATTATCCAGGAAGTTGATCTAGAGACTCCCTTCCGGTGCCTTGGAGCCTGCATGCCTCAATGGCAGGTTCTTCGTGTTCGACGCGAGGTTTACATCATTGGCCTCCAATCGAATGATTCTACGGGTGTTCGACATCAGCTCATTAATTCGCACGCCGTAGATTGTACCTATAGTACCTTGAGGGCCATTGTCATTATTGGTGGTACCTCTCGCGTCTGTTAACAGTTTCCATTATTGACTGGTAATCAGACGATGTTCCTGCATGTTAGACTTCAGCTCATATATTCACATGCTTGAACTTGTACTTCTGTTCGGGTCGAGATGGAGCGCAAGACCCTGGATTGTGTCTGTTGTAATCCAGGCGTGATTCTTGATATATGACTCATTCACTGGATGGCTGCGACCATGCCTGAGTCTATTCATTGATCCTAACTAGATGGCTGCGTCCATACTATGGATCTAGATTATTTATGTACTCTCTTATGGATGGCTGCAACCATACCACGTACATCATGTAATTGAACTATCAGTTGTATCTCTCAATGCAGATCCTCGGCGGCAGCTATATGTGTTCTTGTCTGTTCTTGTAAAGCATTTCACCCCTCCCCACCTCTCGGACTTCATGCTTTAGGGGGCATCTATTACACAGTAATTTGTCACCATCCCTGTTACTCCTCTTGTCGTACCTTGGAGGACTCATCCCGGGAGTTATAAGAAGTGACAAAGTCTAAAAACACTTGCATTATGTTCCCCTGAGTATGTACTTCATGTTCCCTGAAGACACCTTCTACAGATTATCCCTGAAAAGTGCTCTTTTTCCATTGGCGCAAGTCCATAGTATCTTACCAGCGCCAATCATAGAGATCCTCAAAAGAGGGCGCGACCATTGGCGCTCTGTCTTAGAGCAGTAGTCGCGCCAACCAAGTTTAGTCATGCTTTTTGCCTTAACGCACGTCCGACTGTTGTTTCCTTCATTACATGGAGCTTTTTGAGGATAAAAAATCAGTCTTATGTCGAGCTCTATCCTATCTCCATCTTTAATGGCTTTTGGGGATAATGTTAATCCACAATAGGTGTCCCGGTTCATCGTATCTTCCTCCCTTCTTCATCTATATAAGCTTGTCCTTATGCATTTGACAAGCTAGTGATAGTCGTTAGTCATGGAGTGCTAGATGTTGAGTTCTTGAGTTCTTGGAGGAATGCTAGTGAATGCTAGAGAGGTTATGCTGCCGGAGAGGAGATGCATTGCAAGACACATATAGTTTCTCGCCCAGCCAGGAGAGGTTCAACGTTAGAACCATGGTTGTAACTTTTCCTGTTTATTATTAATTAATGAGCGACTGCTATTATAGTTCCAATCTCGTTGTCTATTATGGTGATGTGTTGATTTATTTCCTTTCTGACTGAAATATAGTTGTGCCTTGGTAGATTTTATGTTGGTATCTGTCTCTTCCTTTGCATGTGCAGGTGTTCGTTTATGATCTGCTGGAACGAGAGAGTGGGAATATCAACTCTGCTTCAATCATAGCGTTGGATTCCAGGTTGGTCTTCTTAATTCACCTTTGATGCATAACTAGGAACTTGCGTAGCAGCGTGGTTTGATTGTGGCTAGTTCTGTTTTAGGCTAGTGGGATCGCCTCTGTCCGCAGAGGGGATTTACCTCACCAACAGGTATCGGAGCAGGTTGCGTTTGTAGAATTTGTCAGTGAATGTTAACCAAGTTGGAGTCACAACATGGAGAAAGAATCCTCAAAGAGATTGATCTAGAGATTGGAAAGTGAAGAGTCACCCATAAGTCGACCATGAAAGGATCTAATGCAGGTGAAAATCTAGAAACTAAGATGAGTGATGAATAGTTTCAACAAGCATTCTTGACTATGCAGTAGATGTTGGGAGAACTTTATGAAGATAAGAAGGCGAGAGATGCATCTTCTTCTTCAAAGACATCAAAGAAGGATAAAGGTAAAGGAAAGGCTGATAAACCTCCTTCACCTCTGTCATATCCATCATCATCATCATCTTCTTCTTCCTCCAGTGCAAAATTTGAAACAGAAAAGAAACGTAAGAAAACATCTCTTTTGAAACTTGATGTAAAATTTGAGTTACCTGTTTATGATGGTGAAATGAATCCTGAAAAGCTAGATAACTGGATTAAGCAGTTAGAAGTGTATTGTCATATTAAGAACATTTCTGACGATAAAACGAAAATTCAGTTAGCTACACTTAGAATGGGGCGAACAACTTTAATCTGCTGGGAAAGTGAAACTTAGATAGATGTAAAGCAGAAAGATAAAGTCATTTCTTCATGGTCTAAGTTTTTAAAAGCTCTTAGGAAACAATTCTTTAGGATACATGCAGCAAGTTGCTATTAATTGGCAGCGTTTGAGGCAAGGTAAAGGGAAGAGTGTTCAAGGGTTTACTCAGGAGTTCAGAAAGAAAGCGTTGGCATTTGGTATTTCATTAGATACATGTGAAACTTTGTTAAAATACATCAAAAGTTTACATTCATATTTGCAGCATACATTATTGATGTTTAATCCTGATGATTTTGAGGAAGTGTGTGTTCAAGACATACATATTGAATCAAGTGGCAGACCATTCAAGTTTTCACCACAATCATCCAAAGAGTTGGAAATAAAGGATTCCAATGACAGTAAAGGGAAGAATAATTCAAAGAGAAATAAATCAATGATAGCTCAGAAGGAAAGTGTTGGGCAGCGGATCCCCCCATAGCGGATTGTAGCCCGAATTTTGGTCAAAAGTAATGTAAGACCCCGCAAAATGCGGGCGCGGAGCACGAGAGTCTAGGCTTGTCTGCCCTAAAATATTGTAAATTAACATAGAATGTGTCGGCCTACCCATGGTCTGTAGACCATGGGAATGTATAAATAGAGGAAGGCTCCAACTGTAGATGGCAGTTTTTAGTTGATCTAAAGTGTTATGGGCTTTTGAAATTGATAGTCGCTCTGAGTCTGTAAGTTCGAGTCTTGGGTTGTAGGAACAGGAAGAGGCTCTACAGCTGTGTGCGTAGAGTCCTAGTAGAGTTCGTAGCTATGTGCGCGGACCCCTGCAGCCGAGTGCGCAGGGCAGAGTTGGGATTGTAACAGAATAGAAGTTTAATAAAAGCTAAGTTGATTATGAAATATTGTGCATCAATTTGTAGATCTGTATGTTTATGCTTCTGTTATATATTTTTACATCTCCTTACAGTTTATGATTGCATGTACATGTTATGAATATTGAATGACTAATAAGACTATTAGGCCCACAAAATTAAGTAAGATCTATAATAATAATGCAGTAAGGATAAGGGATCTAGACCACACCTCTTCATGCTCTGTACCGAGCTATGCAAAGATCAGATAGCTGAAGTGCGAGCATGCAGGATTGGTTCGCGAACTTCCCAAACTTCATCAAGACATCCCTAGGGTGCGGAAACCTGGTTCCAGGACTATCCCATACTACCTTGGGTGAGATCTTAATCCACGGACTGTGGACTATTGCTGAAAGGGCCGGTAGTTTCGGGATTTGTTTGGCTAAATCACTTATGAACCTGGGTGAGGCCCCAACAAGCCAACAAATGGTTCCGTTGCCAGGACCGGGATCTGCCTAAGGGATGTCTGATGTCAGAACACTAGAATCCTACGAAGAAGGAAATTGAAGAGTGGTTGGATCAGAAGCTTCATGAGTTCGTGACACATGAAAATAGAACTCCGCAGATATCTAAGAAGAGGTGGTTGGATCGCTACGTATATATGGAAATCCATGAGATCTTCTTTGCATCCTTCTCTTAGGAACTATAAGAGTGGATCATCAGGCTAGCTGACATCCAGGGAAGGTACAAGCTCGATCAACTGATAGTGTGGACACTGGAGTTAGTGCACAGACTAGAGGCATCAGAAGATAAGATCATGCGAGCCATGGACCATTGGCTCGACCAGATAATAGGGTGATTTATCACTGCATTCATGATAGACACAACTGTGAGCTATAGCGAAGCGGAATGACATTTTCTCAAGGGACCGCAAGGTAGGTACATTAAATCCCTGAATATCTAGATTAAGATACTGGTTATGTGAATACATTAATGATTGGAATGATGCGGAGCATAAAGATCTACAAAGGGATTGAAGGATTAGGGAATGGTCCTTTAATTTCACCTTCACAAGAGAGCGATGAAGAGCACACTCAGGTTTATTCAAGAGGTTCAGTTAGTTTGATAAGGCAACGCATTCCAAAGTTATCACCTCCACTTATGCCGTCACCCACTTCACCTACTTCACCTCCATCTTCACCCACCCCACCTCCACCACCCCCACAGTTCAGCATGGCGAGCGCGATCAAGCTACCTGTATTTAGAGGAGTAGGGAATGAGGATCCAGACTAGTTCTGGTTCGTGGTAAGAGAAGTGTGGGAAGAAAAAGGGGTCATGAATGACAACATTAAGAAGGCCACATTGGTGAGTGCACTGACATGGTATATAAAGCACTCAAATGATCACCCAAATGCAGGAATAGAGGATATACAGGTTGCATTGAACAAATAATTTAGCCAGTCGAAATCAGAGACATAGTCAATCATCGGATTTAAAGAGATTGCAATGCTTCTAGGAGAGACCCCCTAGGATTTGGATCAGAGACTGAAGACTATGATCCACAAGGCTAATATGACACTAACAAATGCACAACATCGCACGTGGTTTGTGGTGTCTTTGACACCACACCTGAGGATGGTTCTGTCACAACAGAACCATTCAACCTGGACAAAAGCATTGGAAATGGTAATAAGGTTGCATGAAACACCGATATAGGATCCGAGATTGGGATTTCAATAGATCCACATGCAGCTTCAGACTCTTTGCCTGGAAATGCAGAGCTTGAAGTAGGATAGGGCACCTCGGCCAGAGGTGCATGAAGAAGTGTGGTGCATAAAATGTAAAGGTCAGGGCCATGACAAAGACCACTGTCCAGTATTTGCGAACTACTTGGCAGGAGGGGGACCAATGCCACTGAGACCAAAGGCACAGGTAGGGCCAAGTACGACACCCATGCTCTGGTGCGCGATCTGTCAGGTTGGAGTAAAGCACATGACAAAAGACATTCATTTGTTGCAGAAGTATACACAGACTCCCCAACAACTATTTTGCAATCTTTGTAGATCGGTGGGCCACGATGAGCATACTTGTTGCAGCTACGAGTTAATAATGGAGCGGACCTCAGCATATATAATGCAGACGGAAATTTGAGTCCTTGACCGAGCCACAGGGATGGAGCGCTGCGGATTTTAAGGCTGAGGTCGAGGACAAGGAGGAATGGGGCCAGGAAGGGGCCGCAGCCAGTTAATCTGTTACAATTGTGGAGGACCAGGGCACTAAGCTCACGATTGTACTAACCCAATGAGACTATATTGTTCATACTATGCTCAATTTGATCATGAAGCAGTAGATTGCCCTATGTTGATTGTGCAAATGCGCAAGAAACGGGTACTTCAGCCTAATCGGATGCAGAATATTCAAATGATGAAGTTTGAACTGCGCGAAGAAGACCCCAATGTGAACATGGTGCTCAGAAGTGGTGCGACCACATGGGAAGATAAGGGGAAGTAGCCTAAGGAAGATACATGGGTTTGCAAGGCTCCTATAAGTGAACCTGAGTTTGACTTGGAACATGCAAAGGAGACATTTATGGAAGCTAAGAAGAGCTTCACAGAGGTCTCTACTTCAGGTAGTAAGGATCAACCAGAGACAGGGATGGACCCTTCTATGCTAGTATACCTTTCTAGATACATGCATGAAATTGCTACATGACAATAAGGTCGTTAAAGGACTACAGTAATTGATAACTAGGTGTGCAGGGTTAGGGGAACCGCGTGTAGTTCAGAAACTAGGAAAGCATACATTGCACACTGGGAGGGAGATGATATTAACGACGCAGAGTGGCAAATATGAAATGGATCAGGTAATTCTAGACCTGGGTTCGGATGTGAATGTGTTACCAAAGCAGACATGGGAACACATGGGCAGGCCCGCATTACAATGACCCCCTATTCAATTACGAATGGCGAACCAACAAAATATCTTGCCCATGGGGAGGTTGCAAGGGGTAGCAGTGGATATTGAAGGGGTGAGCATGCAGACAGACTTTGAGGTGATAGAGATTGTTGATGACAACAACCCTTACCCCGTGTTTCTAGGAATAGATTGGGCCACTGATATGAATGGAGTCATCAACCTGAAGAAGCAAAAGATGATATTTGAGAAAAAGTCTTTACGCATAGTAGTTCCACTAGATCTAGCCGAGGGAGCAGCTACACTAAACCTGTGCGCGACAATGAGCTCGATTGTATTTACCAAATAATGGCACAAGACTAGGATTGGGTAAACCCGACTGCAGATGGGAGAATCTCATGGGAGCGTGACAGTTGCTATACTTCAAATTCAGTTGAAGAAATAGAATGTAGGCAGAACTGGTTGCACGAAATAACCATGCTGAATTGCAACATGATGATTAAATCACTGCGATGCATGACAACCGAAGCAAGGGAACTACCAACATATGATGGTGTAATAGGAGTGGATGAATTCTTAGAGAAATTGGAAAGCACAAAACCAGAACAATAGTGGTACAGTGCGCTAGAATGGGCGGTGCGCGTGACACCTGCATGATGGTGGAATACACACCTGAAGAATAGTGGAAACTGGTGCGAATGTAGAAGATGGATGCACTTACAATTTTGGGGTCCCCAGTGATGAATGTGAGCTGGGAAACTAGGATGAAGCAGTTTGCATGCCCACTTGTGTCGATGGGTGCAGACGAATGCTATGTAAGCACCTCCAAGACTAAGGATCGAAAATTAGAACCCGACGCGGCAGCAGGGAAGGCGACACACCCCACAAATAGTCTGTGTCGAAGTGTTCAAAAAGCTATGAAGAGTCATGAAAAAAGTTCCCAAGGTGAGATGAACTGATTGGGACCTGCACATACCAGCAGTTCGATGGGCCTATAGGGCCATAAGAAAAAACTAGAGTGCAGAAATGACCCCAACATTGACAAGAAGAGATGAAACTAGGAGAGTAGAGAAGAATCCCCAGACCACAGCTCCTGCTGTTGGGGTAGGACGTGAGGACCTGGGTAAAGGAATTAGGCAGTTACAAGAAGCCATTTGGCAAGGGATTTTGAAACTTCGAGAACTTGATGAAGATTGGGCATCACTGAGGAAGAAAAGCATGACATTGGATGAAGAAATCAACGAATTGGAAACCGAAGTCACGCAAGCGAGCCATGAGAAACTAAGCATGATGGGACCAAGTCTAGCCAGCCCTACTACTACATTAGAAGGAGTTGCGACCTTGCTACCATGGCTACGACTACACCTTACTAAACAACGGAGCAAACCATACAAAGAAGAACGTGATGCACTACCAGACACAAGGGTATTTTAAGGGTGCCTGCGGTCTAGGCTAGCAAGAAAAGTGAAGCCTCACACCGGGGGTTTGACCACTTGACTATCTATAGGAAGGATAATCTCAACTCTCCAAGCAGTTGAAAGAAGGCACGGGACTATAAACAAGTCTACAGGGGAGCAACGCGGGAAGGAGGTTCTGCGCAGGGCCAGTATGTCACAGGTGTCTCGATCGCGCAAGGGGTTGCACTGCTGCACGGTTAGGCTGGGAGGTGACTCTTGATGTCACTATTCATGAAAATAGGTTCAATTTAAGGCAGAAAGGAGCGAGTGGTGGGCCATTAAGATAGGAATTAAAAGCTAGATTCCGGACGATCTGCTGCTAAGAAGGTATTAATGACTCAGAAGTGGAGGGAATGGTTGAATTCAAAATCAAACGTTACTATAAAATCCCTTAGGGTAGCCTCGAAACAACACTTGGTTGTTTTAGTTTTGAGTCAGTACATAGAATTGAGCACCAAGCTACCTTGCCACCCGTGAGTACACGACCAAGCGAATCTAGTGTAGAAACAATGACAGTTGCGAGAACCAAAGTGCGATTTGCAGAAGTTACGCCATAGCCACGTGTGACCCAGGAGGAGCCTGGAGAGGCTGCAGCTGCACAAGAGGTTCTAAAGTCCCCATGCACGCTGCGACCACAAAAAGACAAACAGACAATTGGGCCAGTTCAAGTATCACCACGGAACCCATGATTTAGTCAATTGTCAATGGCAGAGAAGGGCAAAGCTGTCACCATTGAAACAGAGGAGGAGGAGGAAGATTTGCAAGCCCTGATTGCCCAAATTGAAGCACAGGACATTGAGGAGGATAATGTTTCCCAAGTAACTTCAGTAATAAAGTTACCCCCCTACATCCCCCCATGGAAAGGGACTGCCAAGATACCGAAGGACCTGGAGGCCACGAAGAGTGCACTCCAGACCCCGCTTCTTCCCGATGAACTAAGGTTTGAAGGTCCATTGCTGGGATGGGTACCTAATATAAAGTTCGAAGACTGGGACCTCGTGGATAGCGAGAAGTTCCCACAGTTATCCACGGAGCAATTATTGTAGCAGAAATGGTTATGTGGTGTGGAGAAGGTTAGGTTGCTCCATCTGCGATGGATACCCCACTACCACCGCATGCCCATCACAATTTTTTTCATCCAACAGCTCCTGTGTCTAGTACATGATGAGTATCTCTGGCTGGAGGAGCCGATTCCCATCATGACTGATTTAATTCACTAGATTTCTCAGCTGCCCATCAAAGGATACAATCCCGCTGCCATAGCAGGAAAGAGCAGCGACTTGGCCCTCGCAGAAGCTATGAAGGCCAAATATAAGCTATAGAAGTGGAAACAAGGGTATGTAATAGCAAGCATCAAGGACAAAGGGGTGCGCGTAGCCACCCAGCTGCTGGCCGACAAGCTTATGAGGAAATTCTGCGTAGACGAGATGCCAGCGTCTGTAATTCCGTTGGTAGAGCAGTGTGCAGAGGGGGTCCAATTCAACTGGGCCCAGTTTCTCTGCGATGAGTTTTTGACAAATTGTTGGGAGGTCCAGGAGTAGGGTAAGACCTTCCACTATGCATGGTTGCTCTTATCCATCTTGTTGGTTGCAGGGGAGCTGCCGAAGGCCAGCCAGTTTCCCACCATTCAGAGGAACCTACCTAAAGCCGCGAGGTACACCTCACTCTAGGCAACGAAAGACACGACAAGGGTTCACAAGATCAAGGTGTTTTGGGTGTTCATGGAGGTGAGCATCCAAACTTTGATCAAATGCAGGCCACACTTGCCCCCGACAGTATACGATAGTTTGCAAAGTGCGACAAAATTCAAGGCGGATATGAATAATCTGTATATCTGGGCGCGAAAGGATCCAACCCAAACGTGGGTGAAGCTTCCGTTCATTGCAACAGATGATGCAATCTTCAATGTAATGGCAACATGGTCTCCAGATTGGCACACTTCGGACTTGGTAGAGCTGGAAAATATCGGAGCACAGTAGTGGAAGAGGGAGACCAAGCTACGCATCGTGAAGCTGGCAGAGAGAGTGCCAGGAACAGGAAGCGGCCACACAACAAAAGGTGGCTGAGGCAGTAGCGACAACAAAAATGGAAAAAACCACAACCACGGCCATCGAAGAGACCGAGGAAGGTTAGGAAATGCCCACAGAGAAGGACATATAGGGGGAGGCTGAGGTAGAAACAACAAAATCAACCCAACTCAAGAGGCCACGCGTCCAGGAGAAGCCAACCACATGGAAGAAGACAAAGACAATGAAGACCTATGAGGGAGCCCTTCTTAACAGTGGTGAACTACTTCGTGATGTCACCAAGGATGCTCTTGAAGAATTAATGACGGAGCAGACAACTGTGTTGGGGGCGCTCAGAGAGCAGTTTCAGGCATTACAGGTGCGACCCCCAGGAGTGATGACACTGCACCTTTCGGAAGGTGCATATGAAGCTGAGCAGATGTTGCACACCCACACAACGAACACTTTAGGGTTACCAGAAGGCGTAGTCCTAGTAGAAGTCGCAGGTGACATGAGGGGCTAGGGTTGAATTTGGCCGCCCTTCCCAGAGAAACCCTATACCAGTTGCAGTATGGGGTAACTACTAAGCTGCACACCAGGGAGGGTCGCACACTCTAAGTCTTGAGTGAGTAGAAATTAAATTTAGAACAGCTTAGCTTGCAGCACGACAACATGGTCGCACAAAACCAGGGATTAGAATAGGCCATGGAGGAGGCTTGTAGCAGCATACCGGAGTTGGCCATGCTGGTGGCACTCCCCATCGTGAAAAAGATTAACCAACTGGCAGTTGGATTCCACAAGACTTAGGAGAAGGCTTTGAAGGTTTAGTTGGATCTGAACTTGTAGATCATGGAGTTGCGACTGAAGGTGCAACCCTCTACACCCTTGAAAGTTAGAGAGTAGTGCCACTGCACCATTCAATCAGGGTTGGAAGTGATAGAGCATGCTGTAGAGGACTGCATGGGATTGTTGGACCAGTTCCTCTTCACACTCACTTCACTACAGGAGGATCCAATGCTACAATAGTTAGAGATAGAAGCGCGGGAGTTGCAGCAAGCATATGACAATGTTCGGTGGACCATGCAAACGATCACCCTTAATTAGCAGTTGGCCAAGATGAGGGAGGCCCAGGCTCTGAAAGAACAGGTGGATGTCGCACGCCAAGAAGAAGTAGGGCTTAAAGCGCGCATACAACCTTGGCTCGAGGAAGCTTTTATGGTCATTGCCACGATCGAGGGAAAGCTGGCCCAGATGCAGGATACATATGTGCAAAGGCAAGAGGGTGCCTTTGATAATGATGCATCAGAGAGTCACGCACAATTGATACAACGGACAATAGAAGAATGTGTGGCAGACATCCGCAAAGTGAAGAAGTTGTTGGATGGACTTCGAGCAAAGATCACTGCACCAGCTGAGTGACTCGGGATGAGTCACGATGATTGTGTTGGTGGCCTGTTGGGCAGTAGATCCCCCCATAGCAGATTGTAGCCCAAATTTTGGTCAAAAGTAATGTAAGAACCAACAAAATGCAGGCGCGGAGCACGAGAGTCTAGGGTTTTCCACCCTAAAATATTGTAAATTAACATAGAATGTGTCAGCCTACCCATGGTCCGTGGACCATGGGAATGTATAAATAAAGCGAGGCTCTAAGTGTAGAGGGTAGTTTTTAGTTAATCTAAAGTGTTATGGGTTTTTGAAAGTGATAGCCACTCTGAGTTTGTAAGTCCGAGTCTTGGGATGTAGGAACAAGAAGAGGCTCTGCAGCTGTGTGTGCAGAGGCTTGGTAGAGTCCGCAGTTGTGTGCGTGGACCCCAGCAGCTGAGTGCGCAGGGAAAAGTTGGGATTGTAACAAAATTTTTTTTTAATAAAAGCTAAGTTGATTATGAATATTGTGCATCAATTCTTAGATCTGTATGTTTATGCTTCTGTTATATGTTTTTACATCTCCTTATAGTTTATGATTGCATGCACTTGTTATGAATATTGAACGACTGATAAGAATATTAGGCCCACAAAATTAAGTAAGATGTATAATAATAACGCAGTAAGGATAAAGGATCTAGACCGCGCCTCTTTATGCTCTCTACCGAGCTATACGAAGATTAGACAGCTGAAGTGCGAGTGTGTGGGATCAGTTCACGAACTTCCTAGACTTCATCAAGACATCCCTATGGTGTGGAAACCTGGTTCGAGCACCCTCCCATACTACCTTGGGTGACACTTCAGTTCGCACACTGTGGACTGTTGCCGAAAGGGCCGATAGTTTCGGGAGTTGTTTGGCTAAATCACTTCTGAACCTGGGCTAGGCCCCAACAAGCCAATAGAAAGACCTACTTGTTCTCATTGCTAGAGAATTGGTCATGATGAATATAAGTGTTGAAAACTTCATCTAGAACTTAAGCCCAAAAAGTTCCTTAAAGAGAAGGATGAAAAGAAGGCAATTGCAATAGTCTAACAAGATCTAGGTTTTGATTCAGGCGATGAGAGGAGGATAACTACCATAGTTACAACAGGTAAAACTTCTGACACTAGTTCAAGTTCAAATACTAATGCAACTTCATCAAACATAAATCCTTCAAATGAGGATAAAAGAGTTGAATTATTTAACATAAGGATAACTTCTAAGGACACAAAGATAGATACAATGTTTGACAATGGATCACAGGAAAATTTAATATCTGAATATTTAGTTAAGAATTTGGGTTTGGAGACACGGAATCATCCAAGACCTTACCCATTAGGATGGCTAAATAAATCAACTCAGATAAAAGTCACAAAACAATGTGAATTAAGATTTTCCATTACAACTAATTACATTGATGAAGTGGAAATAGATGTTGTTCCAGTAGACATATGTGGAGTTTTCTTAGGAAGTCCTTATCTTTATGATCGTGATGCAGTATTTTATAGGAGAGAGCATAAATATCACCTTAAGAATGATGGGGTTGAATTTATTGTTAGGGAACATCAAAGTAAAAATCACTTGAATTTAGTTGTTGCTAATTAGATGAAGTGAATAATAAGTTCAAATAAGAGATTTTTAATCATGTATGTAAAGGAACAACATAAGAATCAACATGATGTTTGTTCAAGTTATGAGTCTCAACTTAAATATAGTTTGATCAAAGAGGTAGAAACTTTTCTAGTTCTATTTAAAGAAACCAAACATCTTACTCATAAGCAGGAAATACAACATAAATTACAGTTGATGTCCAAATCTCCTTTTCCTAATGTCAAAATGAATCAATTCAGTCCAAGTTTGGAAGTTATAAATTACAGGGATGCAGGTCAGTATTGGGGAAAGTCAATGCTAAAATTCACTTGTATTGTTTCACCATTTCATGTTTTAAACAGTTTGGAAGCCTCTTTTCAAATGGAGAGGAAGCCTATTTTTTTTCATATCAAAGCCTTTTCGAAAGAAGTGTCAATGTATCCAATACATCTAAGGGAAACTTATGCATCAAGGAAAAGTGCTAATCAGTGGAAACATCATTTAATGAATAAGGAAATAGTGATTCAAACAAATCAACAACCACCTCAATACTTTCAAAATAAAACTAAGTTGCAGCAGTTTTCACATTACAGTTTGATGTGTTTATTGCAGCAAGTTCACTTAATAATCAGGAATCAGGAAAGTATATCAAGTCAAGTAGCTGGTTTGATGTCAAAAAAGTATTTGATTGACTCTATCATTCTACAATATAGATTGTTAATACATGTCAGTAGTATCGAACAATATCTTATAGAGACTGCTTTCAAAGATGTTTATGAATCACTAATTCATGGTACTTTGTGGAAAGAAATCAATTTCCATGTTCATAATAGGTTGTTTGGCCATCTTCGCAAGTTGTATATACCGCAGATGGAAGGAAAAGGTCGCCGATTCAAAAGGTACCATGATCAGCATCATCAGGGTCATTACTTTCAGGTGGCTGATTGAATGTATCGGTACATCATCAGGGCAAGGTGAAAAGTGAGGGAGCTCTACCCTCACCTGCTATATTTTTAAATCAAAATTTTGTGGTCCAAAAGCTTTCAAGTGGAGAGGATTATCTAGGAGGATCTTGTTAGATCAGTTTCACAGGTTCATTTTCATCGTCAACGTTCAGTGTCTGGTATCTTTACCTTCGACAGTGATGTTTATGGTTCAGGTTGTCCAATGATGTCAATGGTTTTCATGGTGTTCTAAGGAAAGGGTTTTGTACTTGGTTGTTGACATGTGATTGTCATCAATTCCACGGGGTTTGGTTGTCGACTCATGTTTGTCGTCACCGTTCAATCTTCATTTGTATCCAGTGTCGATTCAATGTTTTGGTTCATGGATATTGTCATGTGACGCTTTTCTCAAATGTCACTTTGTGACAAAGAAGTGTGCATAGGTTTATTGACATAAATCTTAAAAAAAATGATCTAAACCTAAATCCTACATGAAAAACCTAACACCTAAACCAATTAACCCTAACCTAGAACCTAATACATGTATTAAAACACATTTAAATACATTAATCCTAAGGTTCCTAACCCTCGGACCTTGTAAACCCATTGCATAACATAAAAACATTGTAAAATGCATATAAATACATTACAATATAAAACACAGGTCCTAAACCATGCGGGTATGGAGACCACAGAGGAGTAAACATTGTCATGTGAGTAGTCGGAGTTGGGGCCATTTGTGAAGTCGCAACCTTAACTGGAGCGGAACTGCCAGGTGGTAAATCATCAACATGTGAATGGTTTGGAAGGGTGCAACCGTGCAGGTAAGGAACAACTGCTAGTAGGTAGCGGAAGCCACACTGTCAGCCGAGACCGCCAGGAGGCAGCTATCACATGCAGCATTGCAAAAGGGTTCCAAAAATGTGGGATAAAATTGTATCTGCCTCCCTTTGTGGCTTGACCTCATGTTGTTCACATGGGCGGTCAACCAATTCCACACTATCAACCTGACAACCAGGGGTGTTTTTTTATTATAAAGTCTATTTTGGGTTTTCGATGGTTGTAAGACGTTTATTAATAAACCACCATGTAACCTTCACCCTAGGTGTTACAATGTGATAGGAACAATCCTCTAAACATTCAAAGCAACCCACTCATGCCTATCAAAGCCTAAGGGTCCTCGAATGTACCCAAAAACATATAAATACACCATTTGTTTGTTGATAAAGGTACATTAGAGGGTTTTGAGTTTTGTACGCAGATTCTGGAGGATATAGGTTGTTTTTGTTTTCGGCGTAACAGGAGCATTTGGAGTCGGAATTGGGAACTATGACATGCATTGAAAAGATGGTTTAGAGATATTTCTTGTGATAGTGACCAGAGGTGCTTGCATGCACAATCATCCAAGTAAATTTTCTATGTAATCGACCTCGTTGGATTAAATCCTAATAAAGCGGTTGCCCACCTTGAAAGCAGACCCAAAGATGTAGTCCATCAGGGGCGAACTCTGTAATCAAGCTTGTTGTTTAGTATCGCTGTGTTTTTGCTTATTTTCACTTTTGTTTTACATCTTAATTATGTTTATGATCTGTCGTAAATTCCTTCTTCTCAAGCAATTCTCACGATGAAAGAACTTTCAGTTAACATTTAGTTCACTAATGGCATTAATAATTTCTACATCAGTTTGACATATGATCATTTTAGATCAAATAAAAGACCAAATTCTAGCTAAAACATGGACTCAAAAGGACCTCCCTCCTCCACCCACCAACCACTCAGTAGTCAAATAAGGCATAGGGAATCTAGAGGCTATCTTTCTCCACCCAATGGTATCAAGGGAATACAGAGAGTAACCTCTCCACCCTTTACCAACACATAGTGGTTCTACCCATGTAAGGGAATCCATAACCCATTGTAAATAAACCACAAAAAGGTTTTAGAGGCTCTACCTTTAGGATTACAAGGGCACAATCCTCCACCCACACCACTGAGGGGATCCGGAGAAAAACATGTCCACCCTTTGGCTTTATAGGGGCTTGATAGGCATTGTTCCTCACTAAGGAGAACCCATTTGTCTACCAATATTTCCAACTAAAACATATCACCATCCTTATTCTCTCTTCTTGTTGAATGTTGAATCCATTATGGCTAAGTGAGTGAAAGAAAGGAGAGTGTTCTATCTCTATAGCAAGCATGTCTCCCATGAGATCGAACCTCCTTTCCTTTCTTAGTTGTCTTATCTTCTACGTTGGGATCAATTTATGTCCTTGTTGTGAGCATAGTCAGTTTCATTATTTTAGTTCTCCTTACCTTGTAAGTGTTTCTCAAGATAGCATGACATGCGTACTTCCTTGCAACCCAAATTAATTTCCTGATCATTCCATGTTGCGTCCTTTATTTTTGAAGGAATAATAGGTACAAAGGAAATTTTGGACAAAGCTGCCAGAAAAGCACTGGAAAATCAAATCGGCAGTGGAATACATGTTTTGGCACTTGTGCAATAGAAAATAAGGGACACACTGAAGAAGATGGAGACGATTTTGTTACAGTCAATAGAGAACCAAGGTAATGGCCCTATGTATTGGAAAACCATGAATAAATCAAGCGAGAGACCAAATAATAAATCAAGTGAGCATGGCTATAAAAGAGGATGAAGAGCAACGAGAAACAAGTTTAGCCAATTTTACGATGTGTGGATAGTGTTGTAAAGTTTGAACTTCTCTGCAGAGTTTATATTTTTCTATAATGTTAGGGATCTAGGTTATGTGTGAGAACGGCTACTTATATGTAGATTAGGATATGTAATGATCTGTTTTGATATATATTTGAATTGCAATATTGGTGCACAAGTCTGTAATATGCCACAAACTGTAATGGAGAACTACTATTGTAATCGGGCTCTGTTATTTAACAATAAAAGGAGAATGGGAGTTTTGTCAATTATTTGTGTATTTTGTGCCCCTTTCAAAAATTTTCGCTTATGTTTGTTTTATGTTAAATGCATGAGTTAAATAGTTGTGAATGAATGCATTAGCGGTTGCACAATTTTATTAGATAAATAGATCTATATCCCTTACACCGTTCTTTGGTTCTAAATCACCTCAGGTGAGACGCTCCTTTGATCCAACTGAGTGAAAATGTTAGCAAAGTGTTAGACTATAGGGAGAATTTTTATGGCACCCTAGGATGAACCCTAGGTCAAACTTAAGGTATATTCATCGCGATATCAAAAAATGGTGGCATGAAAGAGTTGATTACTTTATTTTGCAGCAGGCAAAATTGAGACAAAAGGATCTAAATTGGGTCAAAGAAGATGTTTTGTACGTTGAGCCTACTTGTGACCAATATGAGATCTTTTGGTGGAATAATTTTCAATAAAAGTGTTTACCCTATTAGAACCATGGAACTCATATGTTTTTACCTATACAACATTCAAAGAGTTGGATCTTCAAAACGTTCCAGAATTGGGTCATTCATTTGAAGGTACCACAACTGATGCAAGTGGAAGCTACTTTGCATAGAGTTCAGATGGAGCAGCAACAACACATTGACTCAGGGGCAGGTCAATGGGTTGTGGTCAAGGCATGTTGTGTCCTTCATTTTTGGAGGAATAATAGTTGTAGAGGATATTTTGGACAAAGCTTCCAGAAATAGAGCACCAGAAAATCAAAGCGGTAGTGGAATAATTGTTTTGGGACTTGCGCGATGAAAAATAAGGGTGTGCATCGAAGAAGTTGGAGGAAATTTTGATACAGTCAACCAAGAACCAAGGTAATGGCCCTAGGTATTGGAAAATCATGAATCAAGAGAGTGAGGGACCAAAGACTAAATCAGGTGAGCACGATTATAAAAGAGGATGAAGAGCAATGATAAACACATTTAGCTAGCTTTACAGAGTTTGGACAATGTTGTAAAGTTTGAATTGCTCTGTAGAGTTTAGATTTTGCAATAATGTTAGGGATCTGGGTTATGTGGGAGAATGACTAGTTATATGAAAGTTGGGATATGTAATGATCCATTTTGATATTAGTTTGAATTGTAATATTGGTGCGCAAGTCTGTAATATGCCGCAAGCTGTAATGGAGAACTACTGTTGTAATCAGGCTTTGCTGTTTAATAATATAAGGAGAATGGGAGTTCTGTCAATTGTTTGTGTATTTTGTGCCCCTTTTTTAATTTCCGCTTATGACTATTTTCTTTAATTCACGAGTCAAATAGTTGTTAATGAATGCATCAATGGTCGCACAATTTTCTTAGATAACTAGATCTAGATCCCTTATACCTTTCTATGGTTCTGGCTCACCTAGAGTGAGATGCTCCTTTGATCTAAGGGAGTGAAAATGTCGATGATGTGATAAACTACACGAAGAATTTTTTTCCCACCCTAGGCTGAACCTTGGGTCAAACTTAATTTAAACTTTCCCGCCAACATTCAATTAAGGCTCACCAACCAACCTTTTTATGGCTATCCCAAAATAGTTTATATTTTTACACAAGAAATCCATTGACATCCCAAGAAAGAAACCTCCTCTCAACTTTGGAATCCATGTCTGTTGACTCAGCCCCCTTTTAATTTTATATCTATAAAAATGTTTACAATGGATTTTACAAGAGAGCCATGGTTGGGGTTGTGACATCCTCCCAACCGTGTCTAAACCTTGAAAAGCCTACATATTGCTCAAAACATCCTATTAGTATATATCTATTAGTTTGATATTTTTGTAGTAAGGATGAGTCTTCTGGTATAGGCTTTGGTTTAGGACCAACACCTAGAGACATAGACCCTAAGAGGGCCATCTAAGGCTCATGGCTCATGCATAAGATCCTAAAAAATCACAAATTCCCTATCAAGCCAAATATTTGTACCTATGAGTGTTATATGGGAATAAATTTTAAGAATTACTATTTTTTGGGTGAGTTTGTTTTCTAGGTACTAAAGTTCCTAGTAAGGATCATGGACCATGCAAGGAGCCTGAAAGAATAATTATTTCTCTTAGACGATTAGAATACCATTAATATGTCATGTAAATGGTAGGAGAAATTGTTAATATCCTTATATGCCTACAAGTATTTTGTAAGGTCTAAGACATTAGTTACCTCAGATTCCCATCTATATGGCCTCAAGAACGATACGTGGTACTCAAAACATACAAATGGTGTTCCAATCTAACTATGAAATAAGGCATTTTTAACATCTAGTTGAAAAAAATATCATTAGGATACCAATAAAGATGACATTATTTCTAATCAGGATTTTTGAAATGCCATTACCATTTGCTTTTAGCACCTCTTCACTTAAATTATTAGTTGGTGAATTGAGAAGTTGGTTTGGCATGGAATTTTGAAGGTATAATGTTGACCTAACAACATGAAGACGTGGTTTTTCTATACATTGATATTTGAAAATGGAAATCTTAGTTAAAATATCTGCAATTTTGAATCTCAAACCAACATAACAAAAAAAATTCTTTTCAACCACATTAGGTAATAAGGAAGGAATAAAAAAATGTTAATGTAAGTCTTAAGAGAACCATAAATGCAAGGAGTGCCTTAACATAACATCCATTATCAATTGTTCTACATCTCATAGGAATGGCAACATGTTACCATTTTAGTTGATGAAATCACAAACATACAAATAATTTTTTCTATAGACTATAGTTATGTTATTTTTTTATAGTATTATTTTTATATTATTTTTATTTTCTTGTGGCCAAACTTAACAACTCCAAAAATACATTATACATGTTTTTCCTACAATTTTTTCATTCATAAAAAGTTCAAAAAAAAAGTTATTAGTCCCCACATCACTAGGGACAATAACATTCGCCTTACAGTCAAAGTGCATTGAATTCCCATTATTTTGCCGAATTTATGCAATTTCAACCAAAGTTTTAGGAAATTGTTGAATATTCCTATTTTCATGTAAATTCAGAAATCATTTTCTAATTTCTAGAAATCTTATTTCTAATTTTCCATTAGCTAAGCGGGGCTTGATGGGACATAATTTCCTTGGTGGAGGATAATTTATTTTCACTATTTTTTGGTGCTTTACAATTCATTCTGAAAATTAAAAAATGATTAATTTTGTGAGTGGGCATTGCGTCAGTGAGTGCTCTGACATTGTTATGCTTGACTTTGATATTTTTTTTCCAAAGATGCTAGAACTGATGGGATTGTACGTCATTTATGTAAGTAGGTTTGGGGGGGCTAACTGCTATTATTTTGTTGTGCGGAGAAAGGGTGTGCAGGAAGTGTGAGAGAAAGGCATGAACTGTGGGAAGAAGTGAACTGTGGAACAAGTAATGTTGATACATTGTGTGAAGTGATTAAGAGGGGTTGCAGGTACCTTACATAAATGAGGGAGGTGGGGGGCTAACTACTATTATTTCCTTGAATGTAGAAAGGTTGTGAAACAAGTGTAAGAGAAGGGGTGTGTGGGAAGTGTTGGTACATGGACTCTAGGAAAATTTGCAGGGAATCCAAAGTTGCAGGGATCAATGTTTCATTATGCAAAGCTTTCATTATATGGAGTGATGTGCATAAAGTGTGTGAGAAAGTGAAGTGTGAACAAGTAACGTTGATACATTGTGCGAAGTGCTTAAGAGTGGTTGTAGGGGTCTTATGTAAGCGAGCGAGGGGGGGGGGGGGGGGGCTAACTGTTATTATTTCGTTGTATGGGGATAGGGTGTGTGGGAGAAAGGGTGTATGGGAAGTGCAAGAGCAGTGACTCTAGGAAAATTCAATGCCATTCATGAATGCATAAGAGCTTTCGTTAAAAAAATATAAACTTAAAAATCATAAATATAAATTCAACTAACATAAATTATTGTTACAAAAACATGTTATCAATTAATGAAAACAATTAATATTATTATGAAAGAAAACTCACTGTCATCAATGTTTCATTTTGTGGAGCTTCAATTATGTAGAGCGGTGTGTGTGAAGTGTGGAACAAGTAATGTTGATACATTGTGCAGAGTTCTTAAGCGAGGTTGCAGGTCCCTTACGTAGGAGAGCGGGTGGGGGGGGGGTATCTAAGCATTATCATTTCTTTGTATGGAGAAAGGGTATGTGGTAAGTGTGGGATGAATGGTGTGCAAGAAGTGCAGGAGCAAGGACTCTAGGAAAATTCATAGGGGAGCCAAATTTGTAGGGATCAATGTTTCATTGTGCAGAGTGATGTGCATGAAGTTTGGGAGCAAGTGAAGTGCGAAACAAGTAACATTGATACATTGTGCAGTGTGCTTAAGTGGGGTTACAAGTACCTTACATAGTGCAGGAGGGGGGGTAACTGCTATTATTTCATTGTATGGGAAAGGGTGTGTGGCACATGCATGAAAAAGGGTGTATGGGAAGTGAGGGAGAAAGGACTCTAGGAAAATTTAGTGCCATTTATGAATGCATAAAAGCTTTCATTATAAAAATATAAACCTAAAAATCATAAATAAAAATTCAATCAATTTAACTTAATATAGCAAAAAATTGTTATTAATCACTAAAAACAATTAATATTGTTATGAAAGTAGATTCAGTGACATGAGTGTTTCATTGTGAAAAGCTTTTGTTGTGTGGAGTGGTGTGCATGAAGTGTGAGAGCAAGTGAAGTGAGGAACAAATGATGTTGATACATTGTGCAGAGTGCTTAAGAGGGGTTGCAGGTCCCTTATGTAAGCAAGGGAGGAGGGGGGGCTAAGTGCTACTATTTCATTGTATAGAGTAAGGGTTTGTGGGAAGTGTAGGAGAAAGGGTGTGTAGGAAGTGTGGGAGTAGCTCTAGGAAAAATTAGTGTTATTTATGAATGGAAGCAAAGAATCCAGAGTTGCATGGATCAATATTTCATTATGTGGAGGCTTCATTGTGTAGAGATAACAATGAAAGATTTCATTATGCAAAGGAAGCTTCCTTCACATAGTGAAAGCTTTGCACAAGGATAGCTCCACCTATTGCTAAAAAATATTAATATTATTATGAAAGAAAATTTAGTGTCATTTATGAATGTATGCAGGGAAGGAAAAGTTGCAAGTATCAATGTTTCATTTTGTAGAGCTTACAATGGTAGCTTTCATTGTGTAGAGGAAGCTTCCTCTAGATAGTGGAAGCTCCGTACAAGGCTCATTTAACATTGTAAAAGAAAATTAACATGAGAAAGTTATGAATTACATTAATGTGCTTATATTATTGTGTGGAGTTGCAGAACATTGTGCATAATGCTTAAAGACTATGTGGATCCTTAATATAATTTCTTGTTTTTTGATATATGCATTTAAGCATCATTGCTTATCCAAGTACTATAACATTTTCCTCATGGTTAAAGTCCATTGAATTCCCACTACTTTTCTGAGTATATGCAATTTAAACCAAAGTTTTAGGAAAATCCTAAACATTCCTATTTTCATGTAAATTCAAAAATCATCTTCTAATTTATGGAAATGATATTTATATTTTTTCATTGGCTTAGTGGGGCTTGATGGGACTGTTGTGGTGTTGATGGTGGTGGAACCACCAACATGTCAGGGGATCTCCCTAGTAAGAAGTCCCAACTAGACCTTAGACCCTTTGGAATAGGAGTCCCACTAGTGGGTAGTAAAGCTATTCCTTGACTACGATAGCATGCAGAGGTAAGTGTGATATCTTTGTCGGAAGCAAGTGTGTGATCTTGCAATGAGTCAAGTAAGATGCATGGGGGTTCTAACACATGGAGGGAGAAAATTAAGTGTGTCCCTTAGAAGCCTGTAATAGTAGGGAGCCTGAAAGGAACACATGAGTTGAATGAAATCACAAGCTGGAAAGCAGAATAGTCTACAATCCAAAGTGAAGGGTTAAACTAATAACACAAGTTCAACAAAGATTCATACAATCATATACAAAATAGTTCATACACAGATGCATAAGTTAAAGAACATACATTTCTAAAGTAACCAGAATATTCGAACTACAATAAAAACATATGCATGAAGACGAGTTGGCTCTATTATATATATATATAAAGTGAAAGTTCCATCCATACATACACCATTCATAGCCACTAGCCCTAATAGTGGAACATTACATTAAACACCAACTTCTCCTTCAAAGAGATTTACTCTCTCTATGTTGTGGATAATCTAAGGCTTGTCACAATATTCTCCAAGCCTCCTCTAAGTAATTCCTAGCCAAAATGTTGGCTCCCAAAAGCATGTACTATGAGTTATGAGGTTCTATATATAGCAAAGGCTGGGGTGAACCTTGAAATTCCCCTTTGACTCTTGGACTACCCTCATGACTCTTGTCATTACAACAACTACTGTTCACGTTCCACTAATGACACTTGGAATTTAAATTACAATACATTTACAATAATAGGCTTGAATCAACCTGACAAGACAAACTACATCACTCGGTAACCTCCTCGTGGTAATTTTTGGTGACAAGCTAATACCAAGCTTGGTACTGCTCTATTGAGTCCCCATATTGTTTGATGGCATCTTTGTCAAAGTGGAACCTTACCTCCATGTATTCTGGGTATATGGTTTTGAAACCTCTCTCCAGCTCATCCTGAAGCACATGCAACACTGTCTTTAAGGTGGTTGGACCACATATATACCTGTGCATGTTCTCTACGGTGAGATGCATGTCATCACTAGTGGCTATGTGCATCAACTACTCTATTTACATGTCTACATCCAACATGACTTGGTTCTTCATCACGGCCTCGATGAGGGTTCCGATGGAAGGGATCTTGTGCATTCATACTATGACATCCAAAATCTTGAACAATTGTGCATAGGAAACCTCAATGCTAGTGATGAGTGGAGGGAGCTTCTCATAATTTTGGATCTGCATCTAAATTCGTGCTTTGTCAAGCTCAACCTATGGCTTCATCTTCTTCTGCAAGTAAACTGAGTCTCCCTTGTACCTCATTGTCCATTCTTGCATGTGTACAATAATAGTGCGAATGTCTTTGAGCGTTTATGCCATCTTCACGCACTGCTGTTGAAATCCATATAGATGGACAACAAATTTGTGCATGGTGACAAATCTTCTATACATTGTCTGCATGGTGGCCTCCAAAGTTGATATCTCTGCCACTATTGTTTTCTTCATCTCTTTCATGGTGGATCCTACGAACTTCTCTGCTCTCTGGCTGGCCTCTTGCAAGTCCTTTGCCATTCGATCATTCTCTGCTATCAAGAACTTGATTGACGAACTCGTGGCTTCTGCATAATATTTAAAAGGCTCGGCCATGGCAACTGGATGTATTCTAATAGATGGTATAATCACCCTTTTTTCTGTGTGCTTAGGTGATTTATTATCATCCAGAAGTTGCTTTCTTCATGCATATATAATCCTCTCTTGTGTCTGATCAAATGCCAGATTGTACACAACTATCTTCGGATCATCTTCAAGGAGAACAAATTCTCCTTTCTTGCTCAGGACTAGTTGTGGTTCTGGAGGTGGCAGAGACTGTTGTTTGAGCTCAGATGCCCTTGGCATGAGATCGATGTCTTGGTTATCTAGCTCCTGTTCCATCTCCATGTCTGTTACCTCAACCAACTGCTCAACCTGCTCGACAAGTTTCCAAACTTGCACCGGCTCACCCTTTTCATCATCTGCTAGCTTCTCTGCTGTCTCAACCTATATCTGCACAATTTTCTCTGTCAATGCACCTTGTCCTTCTTCCTATTCCTATTTCTTCCTTTTTTCACTCCCTCTCCTCCTAAGTTCTTGTTATGCTTTGAGATTCTTCTCCATCTCCTACAATCTCCTTTCCATCTCTTCCAATATTTTCTTCTCCCTCTTTCTATGTGCTACTCTATTGTCATGCTGTCACCTCCTTCCATCTATCTACAAAGCTACTCTCTCAACAAGCGGACCTTATTTGATCTTGTAGCTTTTCTTAGCCTCTGCGCTCCCAGCAATATTCCTCTTACCTTTGTCTTGCACTGGTTTGTTGCTCACTGATATTGTTGTTGTTGCTTCATGTGGTGGTTCTGCCTGCAGTGATGGTTTCCATTAAAGAACAATATCGACCAGTTCATTGACACTAGAGAAGTTATAGCAATACCTCCAAGGATCTTCCTCCGGCCAATGACATGCCTCGAGGACCCATGGGAAGTACACCTTCACATAGTGGTTCTTTCATATCCAGTGCAGATCATACAGATTGAAGCTCTTGGTGCTGAACCTGAAATTCTTGAAGTCCTTGGTCTCAAAATCTACACATCTCAAGGTACAGATCTCGTACAACCCAATCCGCAAAGGAAGAGTAGGCCATGGTGCCTTCTTCCTCATGTGTAGTGTTGTTGACAACCCTGTGGAGATGTGGTATGCAACCTCTTACATGACTAACTTGTTTGTGGCAAACCTTGGTAGCTCATGTGGAGGCTTCTCCATGCCAAACATCATGATGACGGTGCCACTGGGTGAGGAAAACCAATCTACAATATTGAGAAATGCACATCACTTCTTCGGACGTGCAAGGTGGATCATGTTCAAATATCATCCTGTACAACAAGGTGATGAAGTGGTTAGAAAACCGCATCCTGACTCCTTGATAACTACGCTCGGAGAGAAACTTGCAATAAACATTCACAACTTCCTCTATTTGTGTCGATGTCCAACACATGCCAGGGAACTGTTGTTGGGCACAGATTTCATCAAGCGGGTATGCAGACATATAGAATCTTGCTTTTCCATCCTTAGGCAGATTCCTGGCATTTGACATTATTGGAAATAATACTGAGAGGGGGGTGAATCAGTATTATCAAGTCAAATATTCCCTTTTTCAAATCCAGATCATATACACTACTTCAGTTAATGAAAACCGCGTATATACGCAACTTCGTAGAAGGAAACCCGCGTATACAATGCAAACTTATAATTTACTTTATCTTACAGATGTTGATTATTAATCTGTGTATCAGAATCAAATAAACAGTAACCAGAAACAGTGAAACAGAGCAGAAGACAATCACATACAAGAACACAAGATATAAGGTGGAAACCCAATGTGGGTGAAAACCACCTGCTGCAATTCGTCTCTATCTTCCTTTTAATTAGAAACTTATTTTTGCAATGATTCTGTACTGGTGCGGTCCTTTACCAGTACGCAGGATGCAACCTACTGAGAGCTACAACCCTCTCTCATTCTCCAGCTTCTCCTGGAAGGGAGCTACAACCCCCTTAGCTCTTGCACTAACAAAGATACTAGTACGTAGGTGCTGACCTACAGAAGGCTACAACCTTCTCTTTCTTCCAAGGACGACGTTTCATAAATTTTCAGACTGGATCCATGAACATCAATCAATCATCAATAATTTCTACATCAAACAATCTCCTTTTCACCAATTTAGAACTGAATCAAGTAGACACTTCTCTGACAGCTGTACCCAAAACACAATAACAGTAACCACACACCAAATTCTGAACCCAGAACATTGCAACAATAAACAAAAGCAGCTAGAACCCAACTCAAGAGATGTACGCTACTTAAATAACCTGAAACCTGCGTGCATACGCTTCTGTGTTTGGACCAACTTGCATATATGCTATTTTTATTCATTGAACCTATGCACAGATCTATAAAGGATAATTCACTCTTTCAAATGTTCAGACACTAATTAACCCAGGCTATTAGATTTATAGATCAAGCATGCGCCACATATAACAGATCAAAATCATACAAAGATACTATTATTCAAGCCTTAAGATTATGACCCATCAATAGAACTTATCCTTCTCTTTGCACTAAGGTTCCTCCTTAATTCAGATCCAAATCTGCACCATAATCCCAATCACCAATATTTCAGATCTAGCACTTATTAGATATTCAATTAATTCAGATGATCCTTTGCCAAATGATCTCCTTCCTCTTTTATAGTCTTAGGCCTTTCACAATACCACGGTCCAAAACCATAATAAAACAATACCATGGACCCAATACTTGGGATCTACACTTCTGACGAGATAGCATAGTCCAAAACCATAGGTTCAAATACCAAGGACTAAATATCACAGACCAAAAGTAAGTTCTCCAACATATATGCACTTTTCCTTGCGTGAAAGTGCGTGTATACGCATACGCGCCTTTGTAACGTCTAACCCACGTGTATATGCACCTTAGTCTAGGTGAACCCGCGTATATATCTTTTTCCTTCATTCTGAGAGTCTGTACTGAGATCTGTCATGAAAGTGAGTTACCATCAAGGACACCACTTGTGCCATAGCTCTAAATCAATGCCACAATGCAAACAATCTCCCCCTTTGGACTTGATGGCAACCCCAAGATCCTCAAAGTCATTCTCCCCCTTTGTCATCAAGGGCAAAGGGTTGTGCTCCCCCTGAGTACATGCTGAAATCTCTACCCTACTGTGTTGACCATGCTCCCCCTGACTGTAGGAAATATCTGCAAAAATATGTTCTTCAAAAACCATGACTTATACATCATAAAAGACCTTCCTATCACCAAAAGACTCAATACATACATCCATCACCCAACCAAGTGGGGATACATCAGAAATTTACATATGAAAACCAAGTACATTACATCTTCATCCCAGGCATAGTGGGGAAACCAAAATAGGCCGTTACATGACCTTGACATCATAAAAAAAATACATGACATAGAGACGAAATATCTAGAGCAAGACTTATGAAAGTCACCAATAACTGATATCAGCAGCATCTGTCAATCACCATTCAGATCAGCAACCATTTTTTCCTTTTGTTCTCCCTCTGCATTTGTTCCACCTGAAACCAACAATAGCTATGAGCTTGAACCAAAAGCTTCTAAGATAATGCCAACAATTCATCATTAGAAGTTTATTTGCTCCCCCTGAACCTGTGCCAGATGGTCTCTGTCAGATCCATATCAGACTATCTTCAACCAGAGCCTGTCCCTACTGATATCCATCAAGCCTCCAAATACGCGACTGTATCTGTATAAACCAGCGTATGTATGCGGATCCTCTTCAGCCAACTCACGTACAACCACTTTTCTCTGAAACAGACAAGTTTCAACAGCAGGATGAAGCATCAACTACTCCCAGCTTCTATCTGAGGCATTCAAATGTCTCCCTGGGCAGTGGTTTGGTGAGTATATCAGCAACTTGTTCCTTAGAGGGAACATATTCCAACTTGACCTTTTGTTCAAGCACTTGTTCCCGGAGGAAATAATATTTGATAGGTATGTGCTTGGTCTTTGAATGCATAACTAGGTTCTTTGAAATGCAGATTGCACTTGTATTATCACATAAGATGGAGATAGGTGGTGTACAAGTGATTTGAAAATCTTGCAAGGTTTTCATCATCCAAAGGAGTTGAGTGCAATGAGATGCAACAACCACATATTCCACTTCTGTTGTAGATAGAGCAATCGAACTTTGTTTCTTGCTGAACCAAGATACTAATCTGGAACCCATAAAGAATGCACCACCACTTGTGCTCTTTCTGTCATCCATGCTTCCAGCCCAATCTGCATCTGTATAAGCGTGAAGAGTGAGATCTGTATCTCTCGGATACCATAAGTGTTAATATTAGGTATGTTCTATGCTAGAGCAATTTATTTAAATTTTCACAGTGAGCAATCACATCAGCATTACGATAAACTGTAGATAGAACATAAATATGAAATGCAGAAGACAAGCCAAGACAAGAGGACACAAGATATGGCGCGAGCCAGGGACAAACCCCACAATGTGTGGGGAAACCCTTGATCAATTCTTCTTTTATGTTCTTCAAAGTTCAGCAGAGAAAGAGAGAGATAGATAATACATTTACAACAAAAGTCAGCACTTTGACTTATCTAGATCTGAGCATAAATCATTTCCTATAATGATGAGATCAGTTGAAGACATTCTGCTTCAACTGAATCTCCTAGGTGACGAATTCACCTATCCATTTCGTTCTTCAGCTGCACCTTACCGTGTAGCACCATTATGCTACATCATGTTCATGATCTTATCCATCCTCATGCTTCATGCTGCCCATGATCTCATCATGCTGCTCCTTGATCATGCTGCCCTTTACATCATCATGATCATGCTGCCCTTTATATCATTATGCAGTCTTATTACATCATGCTCCTATACATATATATGATGATGATCTATAATTAATGTGATCCTCTGAGATCATTGATGTCACATCTCTTCTGCACCTTGTTGCACAGAGATCATTACCTTGAGATCACAAGAATATGAATGTCTAGTTTTATCAGGACCTCGACTATGATATTGTTACTGCTCTTCGTAACACATCAGGATTGCATTATGCTATATTTGAATACAGTGACAGTGAGTAAGATTCCCATCACAAGTATGCTGAGAATCAACGAAATCTTCTTTTATCTTCAGATTTTGTCTATTAGGCCAAGATAGTCATTTATACATGCAAGACTGAGATAATCACTTTAACGTGATCTCTATTTGGCTGAGACAGTGTTAGTGGCTGTTGAGATAGCACGTTGTTTATGTAGTGCAAGCTGCAAGGGTTTCCTCTTCACCAAAACCCTTATCATATATGTTTCATACGGAACCTGCACCTTGACATATGAGATCAGCATCATTCTTCCTGCAGTGTGGATCTGCTCCCATACATGCGAGGTCATGACTGCGGCTACCTCGGCCTCATATACCTTGGCTCTCTGCATCTAGGTGTCTTCCTCACTGCGGCTCTTCTTCATGCTTGACTATGGCTATCTCCACATCACAGCAGCTGCGGCTACTTAGGTTATAAGTGAGTTGCTTAGCGTATACTCAAACATGGAATGGCAGAGAGGAGTGCGAGTTTCAGATGCACGAACAGGTCTTGTTGACTTGACCCATTGACTGCGTTTACCTCTTTATAAGCATGCGGCTCCTCTTCCATACAGGATTGCGGTTATGACAACAGCTTCTTCATTGAATGTGTGGGTATATTGTATGACTTCCCAGCATATATATTTCTATGAATGTCGAACGTTAGTGTATATATATAATGCCGATCGTATCCACCTGCGTTGTGCATAAATATATTACTGTAGCGTATATACACCAACGTTTACGTGACATTCATTCTCGTATGTGTATTATAACTGCATGGTATGATTGTGTTCCCATATGTGTGGTATTATATGACTGCGAGGTATGCCTTCTTTGCCTGCAGCTAGGGTAAGGCTAGATCAGCCTTTAGAGAAACGTATTCTCCTTTAGATCTCTCTGTCCACAAAACCCAAACACGTGGAGAGAGATCACAAGAGATGTGTATAAATGATATCAAATCCTCGTCTATTTATACTAAAACGAGGATGATGAATAGACACGTCGGTTGGGCTTCTAGAGCCTACATAAGAGCTGGTCGGCTTGATAATAATTACATAAACAAAATAAATTCATATCTCCATAAATACTTATCATAATCGGATGATCTTTGGATCAATCCTACACCTCTCGATGAGAGGGATCCAATAAAAATATCAGTGGCCATAAATAAGCCGACCGACATGGAGTTTGGCCCTAGTTTCCAATTTAACACTCCCTCTCAACTAGGGAGAACTCCATCCATTGATCCATAAGTCCGACTGTACTATCTCTACTATCAGTGCCCTGCACTGTTCTGCCCAACTCTGCTCAGCTCTGCTGGCTTTTCTCTATTCTACTCAGCTCAGCTCTGTTGGCTCTGCTCTGCTCTGCTCAGCTCTGTTGGCTCTGCTAGCTCTGCTCTGCTAGCTCTGCTCTGCTGGCTCTGCTCTTCTCAGCTCTGCTTAGCGCTGCTGGTTCTGCTAGCTCTACTCTGCTCAGCTCTGCTGAACTATGAAGAAGAAGAATTGATCGATAATGTCTCATACCATTCTCCACTGACCCGAAGTCAGACTCAGAGTGCGTACCACTGGTCCCAGACCAGTCTCAACTGAGCCAAAGTCAGCGTTATAGTAGGTACCACTCCTACTACTGGTCCCATACCAGTATCACAGTCTCAGAGAGTGTACCACTGGTCCCAGACCAGTCTCAGTGGACCCGAAGTTAGCGTCATAGTATGTACCACTCTCACTGGTTCCAGACTAGTCCTGTACTAACACGAAGTCAGTCTCGGAGTATGTACCACTGATCCCAGACCAGTCTCAGCCGACCCGAAGTCAGCGTCATAGTATGTACAACTCCTACCACTAGTCCCAGAACAGTACTATTGATCCCAGATCAATGGAGGACATCCTAGCGTAGGGAGTACGGTAGATACAATGATGCATCCATCGGTACTACTATGGTCCCTAACTTCATTTCCCTGCTCATTGATCAGATGAGAGGTACTTCCCATGAGTCCCAGACTGCATGGGTAGGATGCCTCGACAGGAGAACTTAATCAATCCTGTCCTCACAGGAGAACACATCAATCCTGCTACAATCGCCATGGAGAACACATCAATCCAGGCCGCCATGGAGAACACATCAATCCAGGCCTCACAGGAGAACACATCAATCCTGCTACACAGGAGAGCAAATCATCCTGTTCCACAAGAGAGCGAATCATCTTGTCCCACAAGAGAGCGAATCATCTTGTTCTAGTGCGCACCACCAGGGGAGGGTGAGTCACCCTGTGGTCGTATGTTGCTCCAGTAGATTCTGTAAGCCCCACAGAGCTCCCAGAGCTCAATGTATGAAACATGCAGGACCTTTTACAAAGGTCTCTTGATGACTCCAAGTCATTTAGGAAAATCACAAGTTTTATCTTTCCCCCAGGGCTTTAGCAACCTGTATATCATCTCAGTGTGATGGAGCCTCCTTGCTCATCGACTTTCCATATCCCAGATAAGGCAGTATCTGATGTCTGTCCACTGGAGCAATTGTCGAATACAATATTCCTCAATAATAAAAAAAAACTAAGAAATTTCGCAACCATGCAGCTTCATACAAGATCATACTCGTAGCCATGTATTCGGTCTTGGGGTGCTTATAGTGACCAATTTCTGCTTCCTGCATCGAAGCAGAATCCAAAGAGAACCAACACTGAAAAGTGCTCTAGTGATCCTCCACACTGCCTGCCCACTCATCATTCGAATAATCATGTGGTTTCATATTTTCGGCAGTGTATCTCAATCCATGAGAGATTGTGCCCCTGAAGATATCTCAGAAGATTCTTGGTACCAATCCAATGAGGCTCAACCAAATATGAACTCACCATGCTAACTGCAACACATATGTTCGAACGGAGGTTCTCCAAGAACATTAATGCGAATGAGTTTATGAAACTCAGAGGCATTTCCCAAATCTGGTCCGACATCATTACCATATAACTTCTAAAAGTTAAGATCCTCGAGGCAGTCACAAGCTTGCAGCTTATCTTCCCACATTCCGAATCCAACTCCCTCTGTCTCCTATAAATGAGAGGGTTTGCACCTGTCAGACATAGGTGCTGGTACGAGAGGTTTATCATCCACAACCTTCGAGTAATGGTTTGGATCGGTTTCACTCCTAGTGAATCTCAGCTGCATTAGACAGCTATCAATCCTCTCATACTATGCCCGAGGTGTTTTTCTTCAAGCCATAGAGGGCTTTCATCCACCTGTATACATGAGATTCCTTGATCATGATTCTCAAACTCCTCGGGTTGTTCCAAACCTGTGAACCTGCTACATGAGGGGAATGGTCCCCTTATAATATTTTCCTTTGGTACATTTCAGACATGTACCTTCATGCTTCTTTTTGAATTCAGGCATCCTAGTCACCATCTGTCTCATAGACCTCCAGTGCTGAGTCAATGGACATGGTCCCCAGTGGACTTCCTGCAACTTGATACAACCCTGAACTCAAAAACATCTTTAAAAAATCTATTTTCAAACATGTACCTTTCCATCGATAAGTGCCACCTTGTAACCTTTGACTTCCATTTCCGAGATGGACATCAGGTTCAATCAGGTACATAAAAGAGATTTTGGGGTTCCTTGCTTTCGTGGAAGAGTCGACCATTGTCTTTGATGACCCGCATCTCTGTCATTCGGGCACTCCTTCGCATAAGGGCCGAACTCATAACCAAGACATCTACCTTTCCTTCCTACCATTAGATCTGAACTTCCCAATGAAGTGATGCCATCAGAAGTTTTACTGCGCCATTCTAATAACATTCTTTGCTTCAACTTCACCCTAGGTGAATTATGAGGAACCCATTGATCCTTTTGTCTTGTCCCAACTGTATTTGGGGATTGCTCTTTCACTCTTGCTTGGGCATTGTCTTCACCTCAGCTCTAATACCATGTTAATATTAGGTATGTTCTATGCTAGAGCAATTTATTTAAATTTTCACAGTGACCAATCACATCAGCATTACGATAACTGCAGATAGAACATAAATATGAAACGCAGAAGATAAGCCAAGACAAGAGGACACAAGATATGGTGCGAGCCAGGGACAAACCCCACAATGTGTGGGGAAACCCTTGATCAATTCTTCTTTTATGTTCTTCAAATTTCAGCAGAGAAAGAGAGAGAGAGAGAGATAATACATTTACAACAGAAGTCAGCACTTTGACTTATCTAGATCTGAGCATAAATAATTTCCTATAATGATGAGATCAGTTGAAGACATTCTGCTTCAACTGAATCTCCTAGGTGATGACTTCACCTATCCATTTCGTTCCTTAGCTGCACCTTATCGTGTAGCACCATTATGCTACATCATGTTCATGATCGTATCCATCCTCATGCTTCATGCTGCCCATGATCTCATCATGCTGCTCCTTGCTCATGCTTCCCTTTACATCATCATGATCATGTTGCCCTTTATATCATTATGCAGTCTTATTACATCATGCTCCTATACATATATATGATGATGATCTATAATTAATGTGATCCTTTGAGATCATTGATGTCACATCTCTTCTGCACCTTGTTGCACACGGATCATTACCTTGAGATCACAGGAATACGGATGTCTAGTTTTATTAGGACCTCAACTATGATATTGTTACTGCTATTCGTAACACATCAGGACTGCATTATGCTATATTTGAATACAGTGACAGTGAGTAAGATTCCCATCACAAGTATGCTGAGAATCAACGAAATCTTCTTTTATCTTCAGATTTTGTCTATTATGCCAAGATAGTCATTTATACATGCAATACTGAGATAATCACTTTAACATGATCTCTATTTGGCTGAGACGGTGTTAGTGGCTGTTGAGATAGCACGTTGTTTATGTAGTGCAAGTTGCAAGGGTTACCTCTTCACCAAAACCCTTATCATATATGTTTCATACAGAACCTGCACCTTGAGATCAACGTCATTCTTCCTGCAGTATGGATCTACTCCCATACATGCGAGGTCATGACTGTGGCTACCTCGGCCTCATATACCTTGGCTCTCTGCGTCTAGGTGTCTTCCTCACTGCGGCTCTTCTTCATGCTTGACTATGGCTGTCTCCATATCACAGCAGCTGCGGCTACTTAGGTTATAAGTGAGTTGCTTAGCGTATACTCAAACGTGGAATGGCAGAGAGGAGTGCGAGTTTCAGATGCATGAATAGGTCCTGATGACTTGACCCATTGACTGCGTTTACCTCTTTATAAGCATGCAGCTCCTCTTCCATACTGGATTGCGGTTATGACAACAGCTTCTTCATTGACTGCGTGGGTATATTGTATGACTTCCCAGCATATATATTTCTATGAATGTCCAACGTCAGCGTATATATATAATGCCCATCATATCCACCTGCGTTGTGCATAAATATATGACTATAGCGTATATACTCCAACTTTTATGTGACATTCATTCCCGTATGTGTATTATAACTACATGGTATGATTGTGTTCCCATATGTGTGGTATTATATGACTGCGAGGTATGCCTTCTTTGCCTGCAGCTAGGGTAAGGCTAGATCAACCTTTAGAGAAACGTATTCTCCTTTAGATCTCTCTGTCCACAAAACCCAAACACGTGGAGAGAGATCACAAGAGATGTGTATAAATGATATCAAATCCTTGTCTATTTATACTAAAACGAGGATGATGAATAGACACGTCGGTTGGGCTTCTAGAGCCTACATAAGAGCTGGTTGGCTTGATAATAATTACATAAACAAAATAAATTCATATCTCCATAAATACTTATCAGAATCGGATGATCTTTGGATCAATCCTACACCTCTCGATGAGAGGGATCCAATAAAAATATCAGCTGCCATAAATAAGCCGACCGACATGGAGTTTGGCCCTAGTTGCCAATTTAACAATAAGCCATAGTTTTGAGTTCCTTGAAGATACTTGAAGATTCTCTTCACTGCTTGAAGATCAGTTTCCTTTGGATTTGCCTGAAATCTTCCAACCATTCCCACTGCATGTATGATGTCTGGTCGGGTACTTGTCAAATAAAGCAGACTTCCAATCATGGATCTATAGGTTGGTTGATGCACTGCTGCTGATTCATCATTTGCACTGAGGCTGCATCCTGTAACCATAGGCGTACATACTGGTTTCAAATCTTCCATGCCATATTTCTTCAAGATCTGCTTGAGATACTTGGTTTGAGACAAAAAGATACTGCCTTCATTTTGTTGGATTTGTAGACCAAGAAAATATGTCAACTCTCCACGTAATGACATTTCGAATTCTTTTTGCATCACCAAGGCAAAGTTTTGACTCATAGCTTCTTCATTGCTGCCAAAGATAAGATCATCTACATACAAAACAAGTATTAGAAATTTGTCATTTTCAATTTTTATATAAAGATTGCTATCTGCTGATCCTTTTGAAAAACCTTGTTGATGAAGGTATTTATCCAAACGGTAGTACCAAGCCCTTAGAGCCTGTTTAAGACCATAGAGAGCCTTTTTTAGTCTGCATACAAGATTTGGATCATTCCCAAGAATGAAACCATCTGGTTGCTCAATGTACACTTCTTCTTCTAAGTCTCCATTCAGAAAGGCTGATTTCACGTCCATTTGAAATACTTTGAACTTCTGAAAGCTAGAGAGAGCAAGGAACATTCTGATAGCCTCAAGTCTTGTAATGGGAGCAAAAGTTTCTTCAAAGTCTATTCCTTCTTGTTGAGCATACCCTTTACGAAAAAGTTTTGCCTTGTTTCTAATCACTTCCCCATTTTCATTCAACTTGTTTTTGAAGATCCATTTTGTCCCTATGACATTCTTATCTTTTGGTCTAGGAACCAACTCCCAAGTGTTATTTTTTTCAATCTACTCAAGTTCCTCATCCATTGCCTTGACCCAACATTCATATTTGCATGCCTATCTTTTACATTTTGTGGTTCAGTGGAGGAGAGCAAAGCGAAATAGCTTGAGGCTTCTGCAATTGTTCTTCTTGTTTGTATACCCGCCTCTTTCTACCCCAAAATTTGAGATTCTGGATGATTCTTCTGAACGTACCTGGATGGAGTCTTATCTTCTATCCTTATCTGTTCTTCTGGTGCCTCTTGAGCTTCTTCTTCATCATAAGTCTGATTTGATGTTGAAGGATAGTCCTCATCATCTTCGAAATATTAAAATCTTACCTTCCTAGGAGTGTTTTCTTCTTCATCAATTACTACATCAATACTTTCAACAATTTTTCCAAGCCTTTTATTGTAACACTTGTAAGCTTTGCTATGAGGAGAGTAACCAAGTAGAATGCCTTCATCTACTCTAGGTTCAAACTTGCCAAGATTCTCATCAGTATTTTTGATATAGCATTTGCTTCCAAAAATTTTGAAATATTTTACCGAAGGAGTCTCACCATATCAGAGCTCATGTGGAGTTTGAGTGTTGTTCACCCGGACATTTGTTTTGTTGAGAATAACAACTGCAGCAAATGCAGCTTCACCCCAGAAGGTTGCGGGAGTTCTAGACTCATCAAGCATAGCACGAGCCATTTGTTGAACCGTTCTGTTCATCCTTTCTACTACATTTTGTTGAGGAGTCCTAGCTGTAGAGAGTTCCCTTCTTATTCCATATTCTTCACAAAAATCGAAAAATTCATTCGAGGTAAATTCTACTCCTTGATCAGACCTGAGGCATTTGATTCTGTGATCTGATTCGTTTTCCACCAAGGCTTTGAATGATTTGAAATTTTCAAAGGCTTCGTCTTTGTGCTTCATAAGTCCTATCCAACACATCCTGGAATAGTCATCAATGAATAATATAAAGTATTCTTCTCCTCGAGGTGACCTTTTCCTAGAAGGACCACATACATCAGTATGGACAAGTTCAAGTGGCCTGCTGGCTGATCCTTCCTTCTCAGGGAAGTTAGTTCTGGTTTGCTTACCAAACTGACACGATTTGCATATTGTATTGTCTGGAATTCTGATGTCTGGAAGACCATGAACTGCCTGGTATTTGCATGCTTTCCTTATCTGTGAGAAACTAAGATGCCCCAATCTTCTGTGCCATAGCCAGTGTTCATCATTCTTGCTTAGATAGCATTGATGTTGTCCTTCTTTGAATATGTATAAATTATTTGGAGTTCTTACGCCTTTGATCACTGTTTTTCCTGTATCAAGATCACGAACACTACATCCATTTGATCGAAATATTACCTCAGTTCCTTGATCACACATCTGACTGACACTTAATAGATTATGCTTTAAGCCATCAACATACATGAAATTTCCAGCTTTGCCCCTTTCTTTCAACTGAACAAAACCTTTACCTTTTATGAGAGCAAGGCTGTCATTTCCAAAAGAGACCTTCTTGTCCTTCTCTAAGGCACTATATGAATGAATTTTTTCTTTATCACCTGTCATATGTTTCGAACATCCACTGTCGATGTACCATTGATTTTCCTGCCCTTCCACATATAAGGCTATACCACATCTTTCTGGTTGTGGTTCTTTTATTCTCCATGATTTGGCACTTGAGGCTTGCTCCTTCTAAGTTGTCTGCCGAAACGTGCTCCTGCATTCAGAATCTTCATGACTGAAATTCTTACAAATAGAACATTCTATTTCATTTTCAAGAGCAGAGAAGTTGTTGTAGGTCCTTTTCATGATCCCAATCATACTCCTCTGTTTATGAGCTTTTCTAGTCATGATTGTCTTATAGGAAACACATTGAGCTGCTTTATGACCAAAGTTATGAGAAGAAAAACATTGGCCATTGAAAAAACTCCTGTGATTACCAAATCTACCAGCCAAATGATTATAGTTCCTATTGACATCCATTCTTGAGGCAAATTGAGAAGGTTTTACCTGTGGCTGGTTCTAGCTTCTATTTGTCCTTAAAGTAGATTGCCCCCGATTTACCTGGTAGTCTTTGTTCGTTCTTGAGGTAAATTGTCCCTGATTTACTTGGTGATTTCCATTGGGTCTTTGTCAGCTTCTCCTTGCAGCATCAAGATAACTCTTGGAGGTAAATGGTTTCCGTGCTTGAGTTGTTTCTTCATTATATCCCAGACCTGTCTTGATTAGTGGAGAGCGTTGCACTTTGATAATCTCATCTAAAGTGTCAGATCCTTTAACAAATCTAAGATTAAGAGCTTTTGTTTTCTCAATCTCTTTTCTCAGTCCCACAATTTCACATTCTAACTTTTCATGATGTTTTTCCTTTTCAGCAAGTTGGAATTGTAGAGTATCTATGATCACATTCTTCTCTTCTAAACAAATTTTGAGTCTAGAAATCTCTTCATAAAGATCTTCTTCATCTACAACATCCACAAAATCATCATCTTCAAAAGCCATTAAAAGTTTATACTTATAGCCTTCTTCATCACTATTTGAAAGTCCATCACTATCTTCATGAGTGTAATAGCTTTTCTTATTTACATTTTGTTTCTTGTTCCATCTAATAGGTTCCTTACCTTTGTCAAGCTTATCTTTATGAGGACACTTGGCAGCATAGTGACCGACTCTTCCACAAGCAAAGCATTTGAAAGGTAACTTACCTCTGAATCTGCCAGCACCCCGTTGAAGGTTCTTGACAAAATTTGATTCTTCCTCTTCTTCTGACATATGTCCTGACTCATAGTAATCTCCTTTGCTTGATGCCTTGAATGCAGCTTCTCTCCTGTCTGATGGCCCTCCTTTCCTCATTTCGTAAGCAGTTATAATTCTGTGCAGCTGTGACATGGTAAGGTTCCGTAGATTCTCCTTTTCTTCTATTGCAGAAACTTTTGATCCAAACTTAGGGGACAAAGATCTTAGAACTTTTTCAACCACAACAGCTTCTTTTATTTCTTCACCCAAATTTTTCATACAATTAACAATCTCATCTACACGAAGGAAATATTTAGCCACACTTTCATTATTGTGCATTCTGATATTTTCATACTGAATTCTGAGGGTTTGAAGTTTTGCTCGTTTTACCTGTTCATCTCCTTCATAGCTCAGAACAATCTTGTCCCATATTTTTTTTGCAGATTTATACTGCATAACCTTGATGAATTCTGATTGAGATAGACATCCTAATAGAGTATTGACAACATTTGCATTTGTTTCATATTGCTTTTTACCAGCCGAATATGTAGGAGTTGTGGATGGAAAAGTGTACCCTGTATCTATGATATCCCAGACTTCTGTACCAAGAGATTGAAGATAGGCTGTGACTCTTACCTTCCAATAGACAAAGTTGGTCCCAACAAAAATTGGTGGCCTGATAGATGCTTCTCTCTCGTAGTTTCTCATGATGATGGATCTTCCTTCAAGAGATCAAGCTTCTTCAGAAGGACCTGCTCTGATACCAATTGTTGGAAATAATACTGAGAGGGGGGGTGAATCAGTATTATTAAGTCAAATATTCCCTTTTTCAAATCCAGATCATATACGCTACTTTAGTTAATGAAAACCGCGTATATACGCAACTTCGTAGAAGGAAACCCACATATACAATGCAAACTTATAATTTACTTTATCTTACAAATGTTGATTATTAATCTATGTATCAGAATCAAATAAACAGTAACCAGAAATAGTAAAACAGAGTAGAAGACAATCACACACAAGAACATAAGATATAAGGTGGAAACCAAATGTGGGTGAAAACCACCTGCTGCAATTCGTCTCTATCTTCCTTTTAATTACAAACTTCTTTTTACAATGATTCTGTACTGGTGCAGTCCTTTACCGGTACGTAGGCTGCAACCTGCTGAGGCTACAACCCTCTCTCGTTCTCCAGCTTCTCCTGGAAGGGAGCTACAACCCCCTTGGCTCTTGCACTAGCCAAGATACTAGTACGTAGGCGCTGACCTACAGAAGGCTACAACCTTCTCTTTCTTCCAAGGACGACGTTTCATAAATTTTCAGACTGGATCCATGAACATCAATCAATCATCAAGAATTTCTGCATCAAACAATCTCCTTTTCACCAATTTAGAATTGAATCAAGTAGACACTTCTCTGACAGCTATACCCAAAACACAATAATAGTAACCACATACCAAATTCTGAACCCATAACACTGCAACAATAAACAGAAGCAGCTAGAACCCAACTCAAGAGATGTACGCTACTTAAATAACCTGAAACATGCATGCATATGCTTCTGTGTTTGGACCATCCTGCGTATACGGTATTTTTATTCACTGAACCAGCGTGTATACGCGACTTTGCTTCACTGAACCTGCGTACAAATCTATAAAGGATAATTCACTCTTTCAAATATTCAGACACTAATTAACCCAGATTATCAGATTTATAGATCAAGCATGCGCCACATATAACAGATCAAAATCATACAAAGATACTATTATTCAAGCCTTAAGATTATGACCCATCAATAGAACTTATCCTTCTCTTTGCACTAAGGTTCCTCCTTCATTCAGATCCAGATCTGCACCATAACCCCAATCACCAATATTTCAGATCTAGCACTTATTAGATATTCAATTAATTCAGATGATCCTTTGCCAAATGATCTCCTTCCTCTTTTATAGTCTTAGGCCTTTCACAATACCACGGTCCAAAACCATAATAAAACAATACCATGGACCCAATACTTGGGATCAACACTTCTGACGAGATAGCATGATCCAAAACCATAGGTTCAAATACCAAGGACTAAATATCACGGACCAAAAGTATGTTCTCCAACATATACGCGCTTTTCCTTGCATGAAAGTGCGTGTATATGCATACGCACCTTTGTAACGTCTAACCCGCGTGTATACGTGCCTTAGTCTAGGTGAACTTGCATATATAACTTTTTCCTTCATTCTGAGAGCCTGTACTGAGATCTGTCACCAAAGTGAGTTGCCATCAAGGAAAGTGAGTTGCCATCAAGGAAAACACCTTTGCCATAGCTCTAAATCAGTGCCACAATGCCAACAGACACATGAAATTTTAGCTGAAGAGCCAACATATCCGACCAGTTGAAAGACATTCCTTAATTTTCCAACTGATCCAACCTAATAATCCAACTCTGTGGGAAGGCCTCTATGCTCTCTTGACCATACAAGTGACATGCGAATATGACCAAGATTTGGTAATCCTTCCTGAGTGAGTTCGTATTGTAGACTCGGTTGGGTATTTTCCTAAGCTTCGATGGATTTTTAACCCAATGCTTCAAGATATATCTTGAGTTGACATTGTTGTTGGGAGTGAATAACAGTTCCTCCATGTAGTTCAGTGGTTGTGGAAAGTGATACATATGATGGTATTTTTCCTTCCTCAAGGTGTCAAGTTGTGTTCCATTGGCACTTCTTAGTGTCATCATCTTGGGATTAGTATGTGAGACAACAAAGTGAATGATATCCAGGCATGGGAAGGCGGGGTACCTTCATGCAATCCTGTAAAACCTTGACTTATGAATGTTGACATAGACTTGACGATCTTGCAAATATTCCTTGAAAGTGTCTGCAAATATGTCCTTTATTTCTTGTCATGTGATCTTCATGTCCTTCTCTACGAACAACTATGTGTTTGCATAGACAGACAAGTTTATTGGCACCTATCCAACTATGTCTCCAGTGTTGCTCCCTATAGTGTCCCTTGATCCATCTCTTTTGGAAACCATGATGCCTGTATTTTTGAGAGACTCCTCAACAATTGATGTACGTAGAGACAGAGAAGGCACTCACGACAAGAAAATGTCAGTTTAAAAATAGAATGCACTTCCTAGGTTGATCATGCAACAAACCAGGTGACCGCTAGGAAATATTGTATAGTAGTGACTCTAGGAGGTTGAGGATTATCAATTGGAACTATGAATTACATAGTCCCAACTACTAGTGAGCTTGCTATTGATTAGAACTGAATAGAGCACAGTCCACTTGGGCTGATTGTCTACTGGAACTGCACAATGCACAATTCAGTCTGACTTGACTGTTGGTTGGGATTACACATTATGAAATCCCAGTGGGTGAGAATGGGCACTTAATCCTAGAATAGAGCACAGCTAGAGGCTAGTGATAGGCAGTCTTTGTGCAATTCCTATGGTCAAGGCAGAGCCTGGAGTTCACAAATGCATAGAGCATGTTGGTGAAAGCAATATTTGAGCCAAGGTAGCCCAGATTTGCCTAGGGATGACTTGAAAACAACTATATTCAAAAGTGAAAGAAATGGATGGTGAAAAAAGGAGTGAATGATCATGCATGTAATCAAAACCAATGGAGAAATTAATGAAATGGACAAACAATGAAGCTGGTGGAGAGGGTCTTCGTAATGGTGACTGTGAGTACAAAAACAATGTTATGCATGCGACACTTGGGAAAGACAATGAAAAACTTGAAACAACACTTCGACAAGTTAAAACAAACTAAAATTCCAGAGGTTGTTTAATAAAATATGTGAAACAACACTTACATAAGCCAATGACATAAAAGCGACAAGAAAAGAAGCAAAAGACTTGAAAAGCAAATCTTACCCAGAAAAGTTATGCTGATTGTGCCGAAGGTTCCTATATGCCTTGGTAATTATAAAGATCCAAGATTGGATGTGTAGAATGAGCTATGGGAAATTGTTTAAATATATTTGGAAGTTTTAGGATTTATGACACACAGGCCACAAATCTAGGAAAAAGAGACACTTGGCAGGAAGTTTCTAAAATCGACTTTGCATCTAAATCCCAATGCTAAAAATAGATCCCTATTTTTTAGGGGTTATTTTTTATTTCTTCCATTTCGGCAAAGACTATCATGGATGCATGGGAATATTGTGTAGTTTTGGAGGGTACCGAGCAACTTTCTGGCACAAGCATTGGATAGGAAACTAAGGAATGCTTTTGCGCAATTCATGGGCTGAGTGGCTCTTAATGGTTCTCACTCTCTACACAATTTCCTAGCTGAAGACAAGCTACCAGTTGGGTTTGTACAATTCTTGGGTGAAATCCCAATGTATATATGTTCTGTGCAATTCCTCTGAGCAAGGTTGTCTATCGGGCTGCTCTGTGCATTTCTAGAGAGCAAGGCTGAATGCCAGGCTGCTTTGCTCAATTCCTGAGAGAAAGGCCAATTTCCCTCTAGGATTTTGGAGTTTGCCAAGACAACACAAGAACTGTATGTGAACCAAGTCATAGGGTTTGTTTGTGGTTGGGAAGAAAAAACAAGTTAGAAAACACAAGATGAAAAGTGAAAGATAACTCCAAATAAAACACAAGTACCTGAGTAGTGTAAGACATGTTTCTAATATTTTGAGGAGGAAGGCTTGAAAACGAAGCGAATGAAAATTTTTGAAGGTGGTTGTAGCTACTACAACATTGGCGACACACTGGTAAAAACCCATCTCTCTGAATGTACCTTTTTTTGTTTAAAGCATGTATAATGCCTCTAGAAGTATTGTTCATTTCTTTGATCATTGTGGCTTGTTCATTATCTTGTGTTAAAGATATTTCCCCTACCATTCCCTTGATCGATTAGCACACATACCAAGCCAAGTCAACTGAGTTGTTTCAATTAGGGAAGAGGGATATGTTGATGCACAAGTAATATAACTTTCAGAGTTTTAGTTTCATCTCTAGTGTTTCTCCGCTGCCAATAGGCCTCGACAGTACCCTAACAAAGTCATGCAGGAACAAAAGCATTGCTCTGCTACCAACAAGCTTGGTTAGTACCCCGACGAAGTTGCTTGCATCACCTCATTGTGCAGGAAGCCTTTCTCTTCTTTTGCCTTTATTTTAATTTTTTTCATTTTTCAAAGAATTGTGCATAGACACTTATTTATTTTCATGAGGAGGAAGAGGGATCTTGACTTATTGAGAGCAGAAGAGGTCATTCCTTTAGAGAAGTATGTTATATATACCTCTGACATACTTATGAAGGTTTCCCCCCTCACCTTACTCTACTTGACTGAGCTGACAATGGTTAACCAGATATAGAAAAAGACCAATTAGAGTAGGTGGTACTATTTAAAAGTGCAAGAGTTGTGTTGTCACCAAGACTCACTCTAAACAGAACATATTTTCCATCAGGGTATCATCGATTGAAGACAACAATATATTCATAAAGAGAGAGTAAAATAGATAACCAATTTGTTGATAGTTGTATAAGTCCTCTTATACTTCACCCTACTTGTCTCAAGATCCAAACACGGTTTCATGTGAATCTAAACCTACGGGTGCATAACAAGCAAACGAAAAAACAATCAAATGATAGAAGTAAATGGGAGGAAAAACATGAAAGAAAAGCAAACAAGAAATCAAACAATACTCCTACTCCTGCACTAAACTATGCATGGGCCTACTCACATAAAGTGACATTTCCAATGCAACCACTGATGCATTGGTTGGCCCATGTTGGTAAAGGTATAGTCAACCAGAAAGATATTTAAGTAAACCAACACACAAGAAAGATAAGATAGTAAAGAACAACATGCTCAAAGTTTAAAAGTGTCAAAACAAAAGAAAATAGTAAAAGCGCAAGACAAACATTTTGTGGACATACCATGGTGTTGCACCACACTATGCACAAATGATGAGCATGTAGAATCTTTTGACCATGACAAATGATCAAACATGAAAAATTAAGACAAATTTTTCTTAGCAAGAGTGCTCGTTGTATATGATTCCTACAATGCATGAGTGATGGGATCATGTGATTGTGGAGGATGTGAAATCTGTGGATGCTATTGATCTTCAATGCAAATAGGAGAGTGATGAGGATCTTCGGGTATTTCAACAAATTTCTTATCATAAGTGGAACTAACCTCAGGACAATAAGGACCTAATATAACCATCAAATTGGGTTGAAGTGCCTCGACAACTTGAGGGGTTTCCACTTCATCAATGGGTAGGTCATCAAAGACCAGTGGCTTACAAATATCAATGTTGAATGAATCAACATTGTGATCTAATGAAGGAGTAAAGAGATCATGACAGCCACGATCAAAAAAATTTATATGTTCATCAACATCCTCATGATTTGAAAAATCATATAGAGGGGTTGATGAGAAACAATAATTTTCACCCTCTAAGTTGCTAGAAATAAAAAATGATAGATTGGGAGGATTTTCAAAGAAAGATGTTTCCTCTCCACAAGGAAATGACAGATTGACATCTAGTGTGTTCTGTGAATGATCGGAAGTAGAAACATTCGTGGATGAATTTTCACAAGACAAATAAGAAATGGCAGAATTGCAAAAGATGTCAGGAAATAGAGGATGAGGTTCAGACATAAGGAGATCATCCTTTGACACAGGTTCTCCTTTATATTCCCACACATACTCATCATAAATGACAGCGCAAGTTGGCTACTCAACACCAACCCCATCGACAACTTGATCCTTGTTAGCAACAAATGTGGAGTCTGGAATGGGAGAAAAAAGCATAGTACAATCTGGAGGATCAAAGGAACCAAAAGATGGAGGTTGAGAAGATAAGACAATATGAGAACTGACAGGATTGCAAGCTGAATATGCATATAAATGCAGAGCAGGTGGGGTGGGAAGATGTGACAGTTCAACAAATGGGTGCACAACTTCACCCACCTCACATTGTGGAGATAGAGATATTTGACAAGAAGTAGATGAAGGGTCACTTGTGAAAACAACCTTGTCCATCATAGATTTGGCAGCTCTAACACTGAGGTATGCTGGGAGGGGTTCGAATGATTCTAACACATTTGGATTTGAAAATATATGAAGAATATACTGAAATATTTTGTGAATAAATTTCCAATCAATTTCATCTTTTGGGGTTTCAAAAGTGAGATTTTGGAAGCTTTTCCAAAATTGTAAAAGGGATTCATCAGGTGCTTTCCATAATTCCAAAATTTGTTTATTGAGTGATTTTCGGTCATAATGATAGAAAGCATGAGGCAACTCTCTGATCATCTGATCATAAGAGTGGATAGAGGATGCAGGCAATGTGACACACCATTCTAGTGCATGCCCTCAAAATGTGAATGTGAATAGTGAGTAGACAATGTGATCCTCATGCATTTCATTCCTTTCACAGAAACCCATGAAGGCAACACCGTGACTAAGCAGGGATGCTCTACCTTCACCATCACATGTATTACATGAAAATTCATTGTAGATATCCTCCAATACTTCAAAATCATGTCCGTGAGACAAACATTAGAGCTTGAATTGTAATGTTAGTCATGAAAGATGTGTAGAGATCCAAAACAAACTTTAAGGACCCAGCTTGTCATCTGGCCCTCCTTCTAGAGCCAGAAATGTTGATGGTGCTGGACCCATGAACATGTCAAGGAATATACCAAATAAGAAGTCCCAACTAGACCTCAGACCATTTGGAGTAGGAGTCTTAGTAGTGGGTAGTAAAGCTATGCCTTGACTGCGATATCATGCAGAGGTAAGTGTGATATCTTTGTTGGAAGCAAGTGTGTGACATTGTAGCGAGTCAAGTGAGATGCATGGGGGTTCTAACACATGGAGGGGGAAAATGAAGTATTTCCCTTAGAAGCCTGTAATAGTAGGTAGCGTGAAAGGAACACACCAGTTGAATGAAATCACAAGATGGAAAGTAGAATAGTCCACAATCCAAAGTGACAGGTTAAACCAACAACATGACTTCAACAAGATTCATACAATTGTATAAAAAATAGTTCATACAAAAATGAATAAGTTAAAAAACATACATTGTTAAAGTTACCAGAGTAGTCAAACCGCAATAACAACATATGCATGAAGACATGATACCTCTGTTATAGAAAGAAGCTCGTTTACTCATGTTTTCTGAGACAAATCTTTTGTCTCCAGCTATTGGGGATCCTATTTCTATACCGACTCAGGATATGCTTCTTGGACTTTATATATCAACGATCCAAAATAGTCAAGGTATTTATGGGAATAGGTACCATCCGTATATATATATATATATATATATATATATATATATATATATATATATATATATATATATATATATATATATATATATATATATATCTCTCTCTCTCTCTCTCTCTCTCTATATATATATATATATAAAGTGAAAGTTCCATCTATACATACACTGTTGGCATCCACTAGCCCCAACAGTGGAATATTAAAGTCAACACTACTTGCTTCTCCAAAGAGATGTACTCACTCTACGCTGTGGAGAAGCCAAGGCTCATCACAATACTCTCCAAGCCTCCTCTAAGAAATGCCTAGCCAAAAACTTGGCTCCCAAAAGCATGTACTATGAGTTATGAGGTTATGTATATAGAAAAGGGTGGGGTGACCCTTGACATTCTCGCTTGAATCTTGGACTACCCTCATGACTCTTCACATTACAACAATGATTGTTCACATTCCACTAATGACACTTGGAATTTCACTTAAAATACATTTACAATAATACAATTTCCACATATACCCATGTGGGACAAAAATAGGCTTGAGTCAGCCTGACAAGACAAACAACATCACTTGGTGTCTTGGGGAAAGACCAACTCAGTGACCTCCTCATGGTGATCTTCAGTGACGAACTAATACCAAGATTGGTACTGCTCTATTGCGTCCCACTATTGTTTGATGGAATCTTTGTCAAAGTGGACCCTTGCCTCCATGGCTTTCAGGTATATGGTTCTGAAACCTCTACCCAACTCATCCTAAAGCATGCGCAACACTATCCTGAGTGTGGCTGTGTTAGGTCCCTATAATACTAGTGATTCCCACATTACCATTTTCATTGTAGCCCTTATCGTTATCGTTGTGCCCCTATTGTCCCCATGTTATTATTGTGCCCCATAGAAGCTCACTATTGTTATTTTTTTGCCCTTATATTATTATTGTTATGTCGAATTCTAAGGTGTTGATCTTTATTTTCTCTCCTTTTTGAGTTGGTTTCATAAGATTCGGTATTAGAGCTTTGGATTCTAGGGTTTCATTGCTCCAAATAGGTCATCATGGAATTTTCATTATAATTGTTTTTCTACGATGTTTCAGAAGCTACAAAAAAACCCCTTATGAGACAAAATCGTTTTGAACCTCAGGTCCAAATTTTGGATCTTCTCTCGCTATAGTTTTGGAGGTATGATTTGAGGAAGTTAGGGATTTGGCAGACTCTCGAATTACATTCCAAACAAGTGACCTTGGGAAAATCATCATAACTTTCTCTCTATGCATCAGATTGAAATTTAGTAAGAAGTTACGGAAAGAGGATGAAATTTAGTTTTCTTTGTATTTTTTTCAGATCCAAAGGTCGAAATAGTGACACATGGCACGTCGTACAGGTGCGCTCTACTGAAAAATTATATAATTAGGTCATCTTGGGAGATTGTGCATAACTCTTTCTTGGAGAATCCAATTTTGATCCGATCGGTGGGATTGGAAAGAGGACTCAAAGGACTACCACAGGAAGAAAGTCCAAACCTTAGAGATTCACAATTACAAAGATACATTAGATTCAATATCGAGCTTCTACAAAGTGGAAAAATGTGTGCAGTATTTTTAAAATTTTGCATAAGTTTGGGTTGAAAAATTAGGTTGAAGTTCAGAGGGCATAGTGAAGCATAATTATCATTAATTGATCCCTCAAAGAAAGAAAATGGGAACACCTAGTAAGCAACCTGAAGGATCTAGCATGACTCATGAAGAAGAGGAAGAAATGCAACATGATATATCAAAATTATGAGACCAAGTGCAATAAATTTCACTCTCACAAAAGGTAACCGAAGCTAAGATGAATGGCATGGACACTAAGATGGAATATTTGAAGATAGATTTGAATAAGTTGCTACAAGAAATTCTTACTAAGGATGAAGGGGTAGTAAAGGAAACCCGTGATGACAACAAAGAAATGTTAATAATGATTTCATAGACTCTAATGTTGGATTGAAGACCCACCATGTTTTAAAGATCGATATGATGAAGTTTGATGGCAAGGATCCTATAACATGGATACTACAGATGGAGCAATATTTCGATCTCCATAATGTGAAAAACACACAAAAAGTACGCAATGAAAATTTATATTTGGAACCAAATCAGTTTGTATGGTATTGATGGCTTTACTCTCGTAAGAAAATTGTCACTTGGGAAATTTTTACGGAAGAAATGATAGCACATTATGAAGATACAAAAAGGAACACTTTTTTTAGCCAAATGATAAACCTGAAACAAAAGGGTTCAATGATGGAGAACATTTAGGACTTCCAAAAATTTAATATAAGGCTAAATGATATTCTAGAGGAGCATAGGATTGATGTGTTCATAGGGACTTGAAAGGATAACATCCAACATGAGGTTCACCTTTGGGAACTGGACTCACTAGAGAAGGAATTCATGTTGGCAAGAAAAATGGCAAGCAAAATTATGGCAAAAAGGAAACCTACCACTCACAACTATAAGGATGGAAGTGTTGTTTCACCTAGACTTCCACAACATACAAGGTTGACACCCCAACAATTGGAAGAAAAAAGAGGAAAGGGGCTTTGTTACAGTTGTGATAGCAAATACACTAAAGGTCATAAGTGTGATGAGAAGAAATTATTTTACATAGATTGTGAAGAGGAGGAAGAAAAGGAACAAGAATCATCAAAAGATGACAATATACACTAGGAACAAACCATAGAGAAAGAATAAATGAATCTGACCATATCTTGTAATGCATTGGCTAGAATTACCACTCCTCAAACTATCAAGATAGAAGGACATATCAAGAAGAAAAAGGTAATAGTGTTGATTGATTCAGGCATTACCCATAATTTTATTCATTGTAAGATAGCCAAGGAATTAAATTTCTTCCTATATCCAACACCAACGTGTCAAGTGATGGTTGCAAGTGGAGGAACCATAAATTTCTTTGGAAAGTGCCATAATATCAAGCTATCAATGGGAGAATATGTATTGAATATCCCAATTCTTTCCATTCCAATGGGTGGTGCTGATGTTGTACTAGGAGTCGAATGGCCACAATCCTTGGGTACAATAGCTTTTAATTTTCAAGAACTTTTCATGAAATTTTCTTCGGAAGGAAAGGAAGTTGAATTAAGAGGTATTGTAGGGAAACCAAGAAAGATAATTAGATCTAATGAAATGACAAATCTTCTAAAGAAAGAACATCGAGGTGTAATTGCACAATTATGTTCACTAGAGGTTCCCACATCAAAATCATCCATTTCTCCAAATCTCCAAAATGTCTTGGAAAATCATTCCAAGGTATTTGAGACTCCAAAAGGTCTCCCACCTATTTGTGATCATGATCATGCTACTCATCTGATTCCAAGAAGTGTTCCTCCAAACATCAAGCCTTACAGATATCCTTATGCCCAAAAGAGTGAGATTGAATGTATGGTTGCAGAAATGCTAGAGGATGGTATAATTTAACCTAGTCAAAGTTCTTTCTCTGCTCCAATACTATTGGTGCACAAGAAGGATGGATCATGGCGCATGTGTCCGGATTATAGGGATCTCAATAAGCTCAGTATTAAATATAAATTTCCAGTTCTTGTCATTGATGAACTATTGGATGAATTTCATGGATCAATTTACTTCACCAAGTTGGATATTCATTCAGGATATCATCAAATCAGAATGAATACCAAAGACATTCCAAAAACAACATTTAGAACTCATGAGGGTCATTATGAATTTTTGGTCATCCCTTTTGGCCTTACCAATGCACCTTCTACATTTCAAGGTTTGATGAATTCCATTTTCAAACCCTTCCTTAAAAAATTTGTGTTAGTATGTTTTGATGATATACTAATTTATAGAAAGTCTTGGAAGGATCATGTTCAACATGTTGACAAGGTGCTCAAACTATTGGAGGAGAACCAGTTATATGCAAAAAGCTCCAAATGTTTCTTTGGAATACAAGAGGTGGAATATATGGGTCATATTGTATCTCATGAAGGTGTTAAGGTAGACCCTAGCAGAATTAAATCCATTAAGGAATGGAAAATCCTCACATCCATAAAGCATCTGCGAGGATTTCTCGGGTTGAAAGGGTATTATCACAATTTTGTTAAGAATTATGGGAGAATAGCAACACCTCTAACAACATTATTGAAGAAAGATGCACTTTTATGGATTCCAGAAGCAACGAAGGCCTTTGAACATCTTAAAGAGGTAATGTGCTAAGCAATGGTCTTAGTGACCCCAGACTTCAAAAAAACCTTTATTGTGGAATGTGATACCTCAAGAAATGGAATTGGTGTTGATTTAATGTAAGAAGAAAGAGCCATTGGTTTCGAAATTTGTCCAATCAGAGGAAAGTATTTACACAAAGCTATTTATGACAAGGAAATGTTGGCAATACTACATGCACTTAAGAAATGGCGACCCTACCTAATGGGAAGACACTTCAAGGTAAAAACGGATCATGATAGTCTTGAATACTTTTTAGAACAAAGATTATCTTCAAAAGAGAAACAAAAATGGGTTACAAACATGTTGGGTTATGACTTTGAAATCATATATAAAAAGGGAAGCAAAATGTTGTGGCAGATGCACTCTCAAGAAAGGATGAGGATGTGGAAGCATTTCTTTGTGCCATTTCTATTATCCAACCATATTGGATAAATGAAGAAAGGGATGAATGGAAGAATGATGAAGAAGTGTGGGCACTCATTCGAAAATTACAACAAGATCCCAGTACCTCTGATGCATTTAGCTGGAAAAATGATTCACTATGGTATAAAGATTGCTTATACCTATGTCAGAATTCCCAACTCAAACAAAAGATTCTTATGGAATTGCACGCCTCTCCCTTAGGAGGGCACTTCAATTTTTAAAAACTTACCACTGGGTCAAGAAGGAGTTTTTTTGGGATGGCCTTAAATATGATATTCAAAAGTTTGTGGCGGAATGTTTGGTTTTCCAACGAAATAAAGTTGAAAGAATTAAGACCCCAGGTCTATTACAACCTTTATCCATTCCAAGTCAATGTTGGAGGAGGTTTCAGTGGATTTCATCATAGGTTTACCCAAGTCTGAAGGAAAAAGTGTCATCATGGTGGTAGTTGAAAAAATAACCAAGTATGCACACTTTGTGCATTATCTCATCCATTTAAAGCCAGTGTTGTTTCTACTACATTTATGGAAACAATTCAAAAGCTACAAGGAAACCCAAAGATTATTTTAAGCGACAGAGATCCCATTTTTGCTGGAAATTTTTGGACATAATTATTTTCTTGTCTTGGTACTTAGTTAGCTCATAGCTCATCTTATCATCATCAATTTGATGGGCAAACTGAGATAGAAAATAAATGTTTGGAAGGATATATTCGTTTTTTTGTATATGATAAATAGACATAATGGGTCAAATGGTTGACTTTGGCTGAATGGTGGTATAACACTTCCTTCCATACTGCAGCAAAAATAACCCCATTTAAGGCACTTTATGGATATAACCCACCATCCATCACATCATATTTAAGAGAAAATTGTAAGGTTCAAGCAATGGAAGACCACATCGAGCATCAACAACAAGTTCTCCATCTCTTAATGGATAACCTAACTTTGGCACATAATAGAATGAAACAACACACAGATCAACAACGTAGCGGAAGAAGTTTTGATATAGGTGACTGGGTATTTCTATGGCTATAACCATATAAAAAAATTTCCCTCAAGCAAGCTAATAAGGATAATAAATAATCACCAAAGTATTATGGTCCATACAAGGTGTTGCAAAAGATTGGTACTATGGCATACAAATTGGAGCTTCCTGCACCTTCCCGAGTGCCCAGTTTTCCATGTTTCATGCTTAAAGAAGGTTATTGGTGACAAGATCCCAGTTCAAACAATATTTCTAGAACTTGACGAGGAAGGGAAAATCATATTGGAACTTGAAGCAATAATATAAAAAGGAACACGACAACTGCGAAATCGGTCAATTTTGGAGTATCTTGTAAAGTGGAAGAACTTACCCACTGAAGATTCCACATGGGAGGATGAGAATTTTTTTACAGAAGCATCCAGAACTACTCAACCGTTGAGGAAAACACTTTTTTGAAGGAGAAGGGCATGTTAGGTCCCTATAATACTAGTGATTCCCCCATTAATATTGTCATTGTAGCCCTTATTATTATTGTTGTGCCCCTATTGTTCCCATATTGTTATTATTGTGCCCCATAGAATCCCATTATTGTTATTTTCATGCCCTTATATTATTGTTGTTATGTCGGCTTTGATTACATTGTGACCCATTAGACTCCTATATATAGAAAGGATGTTTTTTCATTTGTATCATCCAAGAATTGTTCATTTGTGTAATGTAAAGGAGGTTTCCCCCTCGAAGAGGATGAATTCAAAGGCATTGATCTTTCTTTTCTATATTTTTGTGAGTTGGTTTCATAATAGGATGGACCACTGATATACCTTTCCATGTTCTCTGTGGTCAGATGCAAATCATTGTTGGTGGCTATGCACATCAACTGCTCTATGTACTTGTCGACATCTAGTGACTTGGTTCTTCCTCATGGCCTTAGTGAGGGTTCTGATGGAAGGGATCTTGTGCGTTTCCACTATGACATCCATACTGATGAACAACCGTGCATAGGAAGCCTCAATGTTAGTGATGAGCGGAGGGAGCTACTCATAATTCTGGATCTACATCCGAATCTGTGCTTTGTAAATCTCATCTTGTGGCTTCATCTTCTTGTGCAAGTAAAGTGGGGCTCCCTTGTACCTCATTGTCCATTCTTTCATGTGCATAATAATAATGTGAATGTATTGGAGAGTTTTTGTTTTCTGTGCACACTTCTATTGAAAGCCGTATATATGAACAACATATTCGTGCACAATGACAAATATTTTATACACTTTTCACATGGTGGCCTCCAAAGTTGATATCTTTGCCACAATTTCTTTCTTCATCTCTATCATGGTGGATCTTGTACACTACTTTGCTCTATGCCTAGCCTCTTGGAAGTCCTTCACCATTCAATCATTCTCTGCTATCAAGAACTTGACTGTCGAATTCGTGGATTTTACACAAGCTTTAGAAGCCTCGACCATGGAAACTAGCTGTCTTCTAACATATGGTACAATCACCCTTTCTTCTATGTGCATAGGTGATTTATGATCATCCATGAGATGCTTTCTTCATGCCTGTACAATCCTCTGTTGTGTCTTGTCAAATGCCAAATTGTACACATCCGCCTCCAAATCATATTCAATGAGAAAAATTTCTCCTTGCTCACTTGGGACTAGTTTTGGTTCTAGAGGTGGGGAAGACTGTGGTTTGACATTAGATGCCCTCGAGGCGGTAAGCAGTTTTGGCCGAGTCTTGCCTGATTCCACACACTGAGTGACATGTGTCTGGCGGAAGAGAGAGAAAACTGCTCACATCTGACGGGTAACCGTCGAGCTGATTACCCGCTCGATAAGAAAGATGAACGTAGGATCTGGGGGGTCCAGATCAACGGCGGAGGTGCATCCCGATGAATGACTAGATTTGATAGATGATAAAGTAAGATTATATGAGATTTGAAGTCCAACGTGGATGATTCATTGGCAGAGATTCATATTTTGCGGGAAATCCTGGAGCAAACGGAAATAATGACCATTCAAATGTGTCCAAGGAACCTAACACACTCACCCATTGTAGAATAGGTGGCCACCTCCATGTGAAGCATTACACAGTGATGATGACACAGAATAGGGGAGTTCGAATGGACAGAGGAAGGAAAACTAGAATGCCGGGAAGTAGGAATGAACCGACAAAAAGCATATTGGCTTTAAAGCCATGAACTGACAGAGACAGAGTGGGCAGAAAAGCAGGAAAGAGAGTTAGTTAAGAACAAAGAGAAGAAGCCAAGCTGACCGGAGGGCAGCATCGAGCCAAACAGATCCAGAGAGAGTCAGAGAGTCTGTGCACTCCAAAGAAAGCTTGAGAGGTTCAAGTGAGCTCCCCGGCATAGGCCTGTCATGTATGAGTTTTAGATTGGGCTCATACTACCCTGACCAATAGAGGTCAAGTACCAGTAAGGAGAGTCTGTGTACTCAAATCCTACTGATTCATATCTATTGAGTGAGACTCAAATTGAGCTCACTATTGTAAAGAAACTCTGCTTTGAAAACATAATAAAGAGGCCACCACTGAAGGTTGGACCAGGAGACAAAACCCAAGAGCATTGGGTGAACTCCTTATTAAAGTTGTTGTGTTTACATGTTTTCCTATTATGTTTTCTCTAACTACCTCAGTGTCTATGTATTTCACAATCTTATCGATCCATTGCATAAAGTAACATAGGCACATCCATGCACATGAGTTTGTAATACCTTCAATTCTTTGTCCTGGATAAATTCCATATCAAGTGGTATCAGAGCTCTAGGTTACTGAGGTTAGACAAGCTTGTGCTGGATTTTTATGTTGAATGCTAACTAGATCAAAGCCTAAATTAGGAGAAGGAGAGTTGGTTGAAGCTAACCTTGAAATTGGAAGAGTCCACTCTAAGAGGAAAATGTCAGAAGAAAGTCCCTTAGAATCATACCCTTAGTTCATGGATAGTTTCATGACCATGAGAGCCATGGTAGAGGAAATGTATAGAGAATTTAAGAAAGGTAGAGAGGAAGATGCATCAAACTCGAAAGAGATAAAGGAGCAGAAGAATATCTCCTCCATGACCACTCTAAAGGCAAAGGGGAAGAAGAAAAACTTCCCACACCTCCTAGTAGCCCTGAAAACAAAAGGAAGACATCCTTGATTAAATTAGATGTTAAATTTGATTTACAAATATATGATAGAGAGTTGAATGTAGAGAATCCGGATAATTAGATTAGACAGATTGATGTTTATTGCAAAGTGCAGAGCATTGATTCAGACAATAGTAAGATTTAGCTGGCTAGCCTACGCCTTGGAGGCGCTGCCTTGGTATGGTGGGAAGGCAGGACACAAGCTAACATGAAGAAGCATGGTAAGATTCTTTCTGTCTGGAATGAATTTGTTTTTGCAATTAAAAAGAAATTCTATCCACTAGCCTATATGCAGCAAGCAATGATGAGCTGGAAAACTCTTCGCCAATTGAAAGGGCAAAGTGTACAAAGTTACACTCAAGAATTTAGGAAAAGAGCTTTGATTCTAGGAATTTTTTTAGACTCACTTGAAACTCTGCTAAAGTATATAGGTGGTCTACACAGCTACTTAACACACACAATTCTCATGTTTAATCCCACTAGCATAGATGAGGTATCTGTTCAAGCTACACATCTAGAGGCTAAAGGAAAGAATATGAACCTAGAAGTTGGGGGATCATCAAAACCCACTGCAAGCAAGAATAAGGAGAAAAGAAAACAGAAATGGAAAGAGAGGAAGGCCAATACTGTACAAAAGACCAAGCCTTCATGAACTCACTGTAAGAAGGATGGGCATGATGATGATCACTTCTGGATCCTGCATTTGTGTTATAGACATTTTTGTGCCTTACAGCATGAAGCATGAAATGTCGATAATCTGAGGCATCCAAAGTCCCTAAACATGTTGTTCCTACCCCTAGAGGAACAAGGTCAGCAAACCACAGCACTGAAAATCAGTTCTCCACCTGAAAACACTCAAAAACAAGCTAATTCTGGATCATGTCAACTGCTCCACTGAGCATCTGCGCTGAATGTCAACTGCTCCACTCTGTACCTGCGCTGAATGTCAACTCTAATGAAGGCTACCTGCGCTGGGCGAGATTGGCCAAGTGGCACAGTCATTATGCAAGGTGTCAAATGCCCAGGAAGCTTCCAAAATGACACTTGGATCAGGGAATTCGCCTTGTGATGAGTAAGAGGATCTAGATCTCCAAGTGGAAGCAAGAAACTCCAAGTGGACTCAAGAACTGAAGAATAACTGAAGTGGGAGAGGACACTAGTCAACTTCATGCCAAGCTCAAGCTGACTCATCCTTTCTCCAAAACTCCTATATATAGAGCTCTCTCATGAGGTCTAGGGAGGCTGGAATCTTGTGAATGTAAGGAAGTGCTGTTGGTTTGAGTATAGAACTATTGGGGGATTGCTTTGAGGGAGGTGAAGAGGAGATTTCTTTCTGTTGGGAGGTGTTGCTGGATTGGGCCTATTATGGTTGTAACACTCTCAAAACTTTACTTCTTCCATTAATAAAGCATTTGAGGTTCTTCTATATGCATGTGTCTCTGTGGCGTATTGATGCTTGTATATTTGATTTATTCTAATCCTTGAATCAATTATGGATGTATGCTTCTTGTAGTTTCCCTTTCTTGTGATTTTGCAGGATCTTTGTGTAGCTGGGCTAGTGAAAGAGCAAGGAGCTGGGAGCAAGCAGTAAGGAGAGAAGATTGGATCAAACATTAGCGGAAGACAACGGTTAGTGGATCCCATTCTCCCCTCTCTTACATCTCATAAAGAAGTAATCTTGAATAGCTTTGCATTCGGTTGTTGCTGAGGTACTATCACCCTTAGAGTAGGATAGGGTCATTCCGTATTGGATACTTTTCCCAACAACAAATTGGCGACTCCGCTGGGGATCGTATCTTGTTGGTTGTTTGTGTTTTTGCTATTCATTTCATAAACAAAGGGAGTACCGAATCGAACTACATTTGGATCTTTCAAATGCAAAGTAGAGGGTAGCTACTCTAGCTCAGTTTCTGGGCAAGTTTATGATTTGAAGAGCTGATCCACAAGGACTCTAATAAGCTCTTAGTGATAGCTTTTCATCCTCCTTGTCATCCCTTAGTGTGTCCTTGACTGATAGCTTCTGATTTGGCCAAAAACTGTGAATTTTTGAGCAATCTGTGACCCGGAAACCAAGAAAAACGAAAGTTTCGTTCTTCAGTGCAGGCTGTGTGAAGGCTGTCTACATTTCAGCGCAGTTCCCGAAGGGGCTACCTGCACTGAAGGTCAAACTGCCTGTGTACCACCTGCGCTGGACCAGTCTTGCCTTGTGCTACTGGGGTTTCCTGCTATTTCTTGCCCTGTTTTCACTCTTGTTTTTGCTGCCTGTTACCAGTCAATGTGCCTATATGAAACCAACTTTCCTTGCCACTATTCCGCCTCGGTTGTATAAAGAAACTGTGTTTGTTCTTTGTGTATTTCTTGTATCATTTACAGTTTCCCATAACGAAAGTGAACTAGTCTTGCTGTGACCTCTTAGATCTAGACCTGTGATAAAGTGTCGTTTTGATCTTAAGAGTTAGTTTGTTTGCTGTTCATAGCTGATTGAGCTTTTTCTTTCGTCATATGGTTTGAGTTTATATATTTCTAGTGTCGAAACAAGTAAATCTTAAGGTGTCTTTTGATTTTGGACAAGCTTGTTTGCTTTCACTTGAAATTGAATTCAAAGTTATACAACAGATTTCTTTTTGTGTCGCACAACATTAAGAAAGAGAAAAGAAATACTTGCATTGTGCATGTGCATTATGAAAGCTTGCATGTTGATTTAAGAAAAAGTGCATTAGTGTGTGCTCTATGATCTGTGTGAAAAGATGTTATCTTTCTTTTCCCTCAGTAGTTAAGATTTTCAAAGTTGAAAGATTGAAAAGCTTGCTTATCATCTTAGACTGCATTTAGGAGTGTTATCATACATCTCGTGGTGATCCATAAAGGCAAACTGCTAAACAAGATCAACCTTAAAATAAATTGAATTTACATAACAACGCATTGAAACATAACGCAAACACATAGAGGTCTAAGCTAGAGACGTGTTCCGGCGTCGTTAAACGTGATATCTTAGCGTTGAGTGGTTGGGTGATTCCTCCACGGTGAAGCGATAAGTATCAATACGGACTTGTGCTCCCACGTACCGTCGCGTATATATTGGGAGACCCCTATAGGAACAAAGCCTTTATCCAATAGGAAACCGTGTCGGCCGCCCTACTGATCGCAATGCAGTGAACACAGCATTCATGAAGATCAACCACTCGTACCGTAAAACGTATTCTGTGGTTTTGCGAAAGGTTTGGCACACCCTCTGCCTAGAACTCCAAAGCAGTTTCTTTTGGCCTTTTTCAAACTCTATAACTGAAAAAGTCCATCCGAGCATTTGTCACTTCGGGCTCGTTAAAACATCGAAGGAGACTAGAGTCATCTTTAGCTTTTTCTCGACTCTTAAAAAGTGAAAAAGCAAGTTGTGTCTAAAGCTTCGTTATAAAATTTATTTTAAACGGAACATAATCACCTCCTATTCCCGCGTTGATCTTAGGTTGAGAACATGGAACGCCCCAACCAAGGAATTCCACATGATGGAAATCCTAGTCCATTCTCCTCTTGGGGAGAAGTTGGTGCGCCCCACATGGCCACATTGTCGCTTCCAGGACTGACAATTGGCCTACCTATTTGGCTATTCTCAACTAATGTAGTTCATACCACCATGGTTCCTGAACAGTCGAGTCAACAGTTAGATGAGTCTAGAGCTACCCACAAGCCTTCTACTTCCTATAACTCTTCCTCTAATCCTTCATCTTCGCAAGGTAGAGCCGGCAAAAGCCAAGCTCCCATGGAGAAGAAGGAGAAGAAGAAGAAAGAGAAGAAGAAGAAGGAGCCTAAGGCGACTGGGGGCAAGCAAAAGACATCTGACAAAAATCCACACACAGCACAGACTGGGCCTAAATCGCCATGTGTCATAGAGGATACCACTTCCATAGAGATTGTCCCTGTATTCCCCGGATACTAAGGGACTGGTCCCCTCATTTGCACAATTCGGGGGCATCAACCTCTGATAGCCATGTTGATTGCTTACCGTCAACCAGCGAAAGTGAAGGTTCAAGACAAAGAGGGGGAGCAAGATCCCCCTGCAGACTGTGTGAAGGCGATCACGCCATCCGCCGTTGTCCCTTCTTAGACGAAGCGAAGAGAGTTTTGGAAGATCGCCCGGTTTCACCGTTGAGACTTCCTCCTGGATACAAAAACTCGTGCCAAGTCCTTCGTTGGTTGAAAATACAGCTGGCCCGCTCAAGTGGTCAGCTGAAGCGTCAGTCATTGAAAATGAACCTACTGAATCCAGACCAGACGAAAGTCTAAAGGTCGATACGGCAGTTGACCCGGTTCTTCCTTCAGAGGTTTCATCCTCAAATGACACCGTCACTGAAGATTTATCTTCAAATGACACCCTCACTGAAGAGAATAAGGATGACACCATCCAGATTCTTTTCATCAACACCAACTCTGATGAGCATCAGGGCAATGCGCCCATTCCTTTATCGCAGGAAGGAACATCGTCAAGGTCACATCCGGCCGTGTATTCGGTCCCACCACCAAGCAACCTGGTTGTATCCTTTGATTGGAACCAACTAGGCAGACCCCGGTTACCAGCCAGTATACCATTCAGAATCATAGTCCAAATTTACAGGATGGTAATGGCTGGAACTATCATTGATGAAGGGGCATCTGTGAGTATCCTTTCCTCTATTGCTTGGAAAGCACTGGGTTCCCCAGAGCTTTTGCCTGAGATAAGAAATCTCTCGGGTTTTGATAAAGGAACCAGTCGACCATTAGGGATCCTCCCCAATGTACCTGTTACGTTGAAAGGGAAGACCGTTCAGATGAACGTGATGGTTGTTCAAGGACCCTTGGATTATAACCTACTCCTTGGATGAGACTATATATATTGCATTGGAGCTATAGTCTCCTCACTCTTTAGAGTAATGTGTTTTCCACATGAAGGAAGAATGGTCAAGCTTGTAGACCAACTTTCATTTCCGGGATCACACATAGGCAAATAGTCACATACCAACCCTCAATGGTCTATTCACCCAAGAAATGTCTCCACCCCCAGTCCTCCTTCCCGATGAGTGCGAGTGATTCGGAAAGATGGGACTGGAACCCAGGGGGCATGCATCCTGGTCTGCTTCGGGCAGAGGAAACCTTGGGTATGAGGTAGAATTTCCGCGAAGGAATATGACTAGTCCGTACCCCGTCCGTGGAAGGAAGAGGGGTTGTTCTAGAACAGGATTCTTTTTTCAAGGTTACTTGTTTGACAAAGAGTCATTCACCCTTGTCTATTTCGGTAGACATTGCCGAAGAAAGAGATTGATTTGCGGCAGCAAATAGAACCGTCCTTGGGTAACCAGGAAGAGGCAAGCCTCACCCATTAAAACAAATGTTTTATCGGATAAGTAGGGGCAGCCTTGAAATTGTACTTTATACCTGGGGGCATGCAAACCTTTTGGAGTGCAAGCTAGGAGTGGTTATTTATCTGTTTTTGGGATTAGCCGTTTCCGAACTTGCATAAAGAAAGGATGAGAGGGAGCATAGCTTATGTGAGGTGCGAGCTCTATAAAAAATGGAATCTTGTAGGAGACATTCTTATCTTATGACTGGTATATCGAGCAGTTTTACCGTGGAATTTATGCTCGTTAAAAAATAGAAAAGCGAGGATCGAGCAGTTTTACCGTGGAATTTATGCTCGTTAAAAAATAGAAAAGCGTGAGCAAGAGTTTCCTCCAGAGTTTAAGCTCATTAAAAAATGAACCTATTCCGGTAAATAACCATTGTGATCGTAAATTTATTAGCCATAAAAAGCCTTGGTCGTGTTTGCACCCGCCACCTCCATTCCATTTGGCCAATCGTTCACCCCCATATGAATTTTTACCCATTTTGAGGAACAGCTGCGAAGAGTGATTTCACTTAGCCATCCTTGTGACACTGCCGTGATTGGAAAATTCTAATCTGTACCTAGAATCTGCTGCTATCCCTGTTTATCACTCGTTCCTCAAAAGACGAGTCTTCTTTGAGCTCTTTTCTCCTGACTCGTAAAATATGAAAAGTTTGCCGAGTTTTGGCCTTCCAGCTCGTTAAAGTGACCGGAAGAGCTATCCCTCCTCTAGATTTTAATCTTTTTGGACCTGAGGGATTATTACACAAAAAGGTCGAGCGCTTGTTTTATTCGGCTCGTTAAAGTTATCGAAAACTCATCCCTTCTGTATTGTTTTATACTTTTTCGGACTTAAGGGATTAGATGACGAAAAAGGAATTTTGGAGTTAACTTTCTGTACCTTTTCAGACTCTCGAAAAATGAAAAGGACCGAGTTTTCCTTGTCGTTAGACTCGTTAAAATGATTAAATAGCGACAAACTTGTCTTTAGACGAGAATGAGTTTCCCTATCGCTAGGCTCGTTAAAACATAGCGATGGGCTTGCCCGAAGGGCAGGTTATAGAACAAGCATATGTTATCCTCCTCAAGCTTGACAAAAATAAAGAGGTACTGGTCAGAAATGACTGGGGAAAAATTGGGAGAACCTCAAAGCTTTAATTGTAGCAAGTCGCTCTTGAACATGACACTTTGTCCTCCGTATCACATCGGGTTGGGTTGTTTTCATTCACCGGTCTCATCACCATGGTCCTCGCCAAACCATCCACATTTGGGGTAATGCTATCGATCCATCACATCAGTGTCGTTATATGTTCAAGAGATGTTGTTCAGAAAGAGTCAACCGTGTCCCATCCACTGCCATACATTATCCTTCATCCACCCATGATCGCCACCCTGAATCATATTTCACAGATTGTTTTCACCTCCACTAAAATCATTAGCTCCGTTCCGTGTCACTGATGTGGGATTCATTAAGGCCCTCCTTTGACAGATCGCTTCTTGTCGACTTCAGCTCATTATCCAAGAAGTTGATCTAGGAACAACCCCCCTCAGTACTTTGAAGCTTGCATGCCTCAATGGCAAGTTTCTCACTTCCGGCGACAGGTATACATCAATGACCTTCGACCAGAAGATTTTGCGTGGTGTTCGACGCCAAGTCCTTTATTCACACCACGTGAATTGTACTGCAGTACCTTGAGGGTCATTATCATTATCGGTGATTCCTCTCGCGCTTGTTAACGGTTTACATTATTGACCGGTAATAAAGCGATGTCTTTCCATGTTCGACTTCAGCGCAATTCTCACATGGATCGACTTGTACTTAGAGTGAAGATCGAACGAGTTTGAAGACCCCGGATCTAGTTTCATCCATCCGGGCTGTGATATATATTCAGGAAATATAAAGACATTTGATATGTACATCATTACAACAGATGATCATCCTACTCAAAGGATGATAATTTCAGCAGAGAATTATCAGTCTACCATCAGACGATCGTCTGTTCTATGTACCAAAATGAATTTATAAAGTTGAGCATGGGAATGCCCGCCTCAGCTAGATCATGAAAGCAGAATGAAAAATAATGTATTGTATTTTATTTTATTACAGGGCATCTCTCAGCGATTGAATGAACTTCGGATCCTCCTGATAAAGCATTTCACCAGATAAACGACCTCATACTTTAGGGGGCAACTGTTATAGACATTTTTGTGCCTTACAACATGAAGCATGAAATGTCGATAATCCGAGGGATCCAAAGTCCCTAAACATGTTGTTCCTACCCCTAGAGGAACAAGGTCAGCAAACCACAGCACTGAAAATCAGTTCTCCACCTGAAAACACTCAAAAACAAGCTAATTCTGGATCATGTCAACTGCTCCACTGAGCATCTGCGCTGAATGTCAACTGCTCCACTCTGTACCTGCGCTGAATGTCAACTCTAATGAAGGCTACCTGCGCTGGGCGAGATTGGCCAAGTGGCACAGTCATTCTGCAAGGTGTCAAATGCCCAGGAAGCTTCCAAAATGACACTTGGATTAGGGAATTCGCCTTGTGATGAGTAAGAGGATCTAGATCTCCAAGTGGAAGCAAGAAACTCCAAGTGGACTCAAGAACTGAAGAATAACTGAAGTGGGAGAGGACACTAGTCAGCTTCATGCCAAGCTCAAGCTGACTCATCCTTTCTCCAAAACTCCTATATATAGAGCTCTCTCATGAGGTCTAGGGAGGCTGGAATCTTGTGAATGTAAGGAAGTGCTGTTGGTTTGAGTATAGAACTATTGGGGGATTGCTTTGAGGGAGGTGAAGAGGATATTTCTTTCTGCTGGGAGGTGTTGCTGGATTGGGCCTATTATGGTTGTAACACTCTCAGAACTTTACTTCTTCCATTAATAAAGCATTTGAGGTTCTTCTATATGCATGTGTCTCTGTGGCGTATTGATGCTTGTATATTTGATTTATTCTAATCCTTGAATCAATTATGGATGTATGCTTCTTGTAGTTTCCCTTTCTTGTGCTTTTGCAGGATCTTTGTGTAGCTGGGCCAGTGGAAGAGCAAGGAGATGGGAGCAAGCAGCAAGGAGAGAAGATTGGATCAAACATTAGCAGAAGACAACGGTTAGTGGATCCCTTTCTCCCCTCTCTTACATCTCATAAAGAAGTAATCTTGAATAGCTTTGCATTCGGTTGTTGCTGAGGTACTATCACCCTTAGAGTGGGATAGGGTCATTCCGTATTGGATACTTTTCCCAACAACAATTTGGAGCTGAGACCTAAGAACTTCGAGGGCAAGAAGAGGAAGACTGTTGCAGCTATTCAAAAGGATTTGGGGTCAGACTCAGGAGATGAAACAACAATTTCAGCCACAGGTATAAAAGGTAAAAATTCCGAAGCATCTACTAGTATTTCTGCACAATCTACTGATAATGAAGAAAATGAGAGGAAAATACATGAGATTTTTCATATTAGAGTTGTTTCCAAGAATCGAAAGATTGATACTTTGTTTGATAGTGGCTCACAAGTAAATTTAATTTCTGAAGCAATTGTAAAGAAGTTGGGACTACTAACCACACCTCACAAAAATCCATATCCATTAGGTTGGTAATGTGATAAAGCACAGCTACAAGTGGCTAGACAATGTAAACTTAGGTTTTCTTTTCGGTCAGCATTTGTAGATGAGGTTGAGTTAGATATAATTCCCTTGGATATATGTTGAATTGTTTTAGGAAGTCCTTACTTGTATGATAGAAAAGCTATTTTCTATAGAGTTGAGAACAAGTATCAACTCGTTAAAGATGGAATCAAATATATTTTAAGAGCTCATAAACTCTAGAATAATTATACTCTCATAAACTCACGGTAGATGAAAAGAATTGTAAATTCATGCAAATAATTTTTATTGATGGTTGTAAAGGAAAATAAACCTGATAAAACCAATGTATTTGAGGGATGTGATGCTAAACACCAAGTTGATTTAGAAAAAGTTGTTTCAGAATATGATATACTGTTATAAAACCAACTCAAGAAAAGATAGAAAAGATAGATCAACGCCTTAGAATTCAGCCTCTTCGAGGGAGAAACCTCCTTTACATTACATAAATGAACAATTCTTGGATGATTCAAATGACAAAATCTCCTTTCTATATATAGGAGTCTAAGGAGTCACAATATAACCTAGCCGACCTAACAATAATAATATAAAGCCACAAAAATAACAATATAGAGATTCTATGGGGCACAGTAATAACAATATGGGGGCAATAGGGGCACAACAATATTAATAAGGGGTATAACTACAATAGTAATGGGGTAATCACTAGTATTATAGGGACCCAACATGCCCCTCTCCTTCAAAAAGGTGTTTTCGTCAATGCTTGAGTAGTTCTGGATACTTCTGTATAAAATTCTCATCCTCCCATGTGGAATCTTCAGCAGATAAGTTCTTCCACTGGATAAGATACTCCGAAATTGATCGATTTCGTAGCTGTCGAGTTCTTGTTTCTATGACTGCTTCTGGTTCCAATATAATTTTTCCTTCCTCGTCAAGTTTTGGCAATATTGTTTGAACCGGGAGCTTGTCGCCTATAACCTTCTTTAAACATGAAACATGGAAAACTGGGTGCAATCGAGAAGCTGTAGGAAGCTCCAATTTGTATGCCATAGTACCAATCTTTTGCAACACCTTGTACAGACCATAATACTTTGGTGATAATTTATTATCCTTCTTAGCTTGCTTGAGGGACATTTGCTTATATGGTTGTAGCCATAGGAATACCCAATCACCTACATCAAAACTTCTTTCACTGCGATGTTGATCTACCTGTTGTTTCATTCTATTCTGTGCCAACACGAGGTTATCCTTTAAGAGTTGGAGGACTTGTTGTTGATGTTCGATGTGATGTTCCACTGCCTGAACCTTAGAATTTTCTCTTAAATATGATGTGATGGATGGTGGTTGATTCGCATAAAGTGCCATAAATGGGGTCATTTTTGTTGATGTATGGAAGGAATTGTTATACCACCATTCAACCAGAGGCAACCATTTGACCCATTGTGTTTGTTTATCAGATACAAAGCAACAAAGATATCCTTCCAAACATTTGTTTACTATCTCAGTTTGCCCATCAGATTGAGGATGATAAGATGAGCTATGAGCTAACTGAGTACCAAGACAAGAAAATAATTCTTTCCAAAAATTTCCAGTGAAAATGGGATCTCTATCACTTACAATAATCTTTGGGTTTCCATGTAACTTTTGAATTGTTTCCATAAATGCAGTAGAAACTGTACTGGCTTTAAATGGATGTGATAATGCACAAAAGTGTGCATACTTGGTAAGTCTGTCAACTACCACCATGATGACTCTCTTTCCCTCAGACTTGGCTAAACCTGTGATAAAATCCATTGAAACCTCCTCCCAATGTTGGCTTGGAAAGGATAAAGGTTGTAATAGACCCGGTGTCTTAATTGTTTCAACTTTATTTTGTTGGAAAATTAAACATTCCGCCACAAACTTTTGAATATCTGATTTAAGGCCATCCCAAAAAAATTCCTTCTTAACCCTGTGGTAAGTTTTTAAAAATCCTGAGTGCCCTCCTAAGGGAGAAGTGTGCAATCCCATAAGAATATTTTGTTTTAGCTGGGAATTATTACAAAGGTATAAGCGATCTTTGTACCATAACGAATCATTTTGCCAGCTAAATGTATTAGACGTATTGGAATCTTGTTGTAACTTTCGAATAAGTGCCCACACTTCTTCTTCCTTCTTCCATTCCTCCCTTGCTTCGTTTATCCAATCTGGTTGGATAATAGAAATGGCGCACAACAATGCTTCCACATGCTCATCCTTTCTTGAGAGTGCATCTGCCACCACATTTTTCTTCCCTTTTTTGTAGATGATTTCAAAGCCATAACCCAACATCTTTGTGACCCACTTTTGTTGCTCTTCAGAGGATAATCTTTGTTCTAAAAAGTATTTAAGGCTATCATGATCCATTTTTACCTTGAAGTGTCTTCCCATTAGGTAGGGTCTCCATTTCTTAAGTGCATGGAGTATTGCCAACATTTCCTTCTCATAAATAGCTTTTCTTAAAAACTTTCCCTTGATTGGATGACTTTAAAAAGCAATGGGTCTTTCATCTTGCATTAGAACAACACCAATTCCATTTCCTGAAGCATCAAATTCCACAATAAAGGTTTTTGTGAATTCCATTGTAGCTAAGACCGATGCTTGGCACATTGCCTCTTTAAGATGTTCAAAGGCCTTTGTCGCTTCCAGAGTCCATGAAAATGCATCTTTCTTCAATAACGTTGTTAGAGGTGCTGCTATTCTACCATAATTCTTAACAAACTTGCGATAATATCCTGTCAACCCGAGAAATCCTCGTAGATGCTTTATGGATGTGGGGATGCTAGGGTCTACCTTAACTCCTTCATGAGATACAATATGACCTAGATATTCCACCTCCTGGACTCCAAAGAAACATATGGATATTTTTGCATATAATTGTTTCTCCTCCAATAGTTGTAGCACCCTATCAACATGTTCAACATGATCCTTCCAAGACTTGCTGTAGATTAGTATATCATCAAAAAATACTAACACAAATTTTCTAAGGAATGGTTTGAAAATTGAATTCATCAAACCTTGAAATGTTGAAGGTGCATAGGTAAGGCCAAAAGGCATGACCAAAAATTCATAATGACCCTCATGAGTTCTAAATGTTGTTTTCGGAATGTCTTCAGTCTTCATTCTGATTTGATGATATCCTGAATGAAGATCCAACTTGGTGAAGTAAATTGATCCATGCAATTCATCCAGTAATTCATCAATGACAGGAATGGGGAATTTATCTTTAATAGTGAGCTTGTTGAGCTCCCTATAATCTGGACACATGCGCCATGATCCATCCTTCTTGTGCACTAATACTACTGGAGCAGAGAAAGAACTTCGAATCGGTTGAATTATACCAGCCTCTATCATTTCTGCAACCATACGTTCAATTTCACTCTTTTGGACATAGGGATATCTGTACGGCCTGATGTTTGGAGGAACACTTCCTGGAATCAGATGAATAGCATGATCATGATCACACATAGGTGGGAGAACTTTGGGAGTCTCAAATACCTTGGAATGATTTTCCAGGACTTTTTGGAGATCTGGAGAAATAGATGATTCCGATGTGGAAACATCTAGCGAACATAATTGTGCAATTACACCTCTTTGTTCCTTTTTTAGAAGCTTTGTCATACCATTAGAGCTTATTATCTTTCCTGGTTTCCCTGCAATACCCCTTAATTCAACTTCCTTTCCTTCTGTAGAAAATTTGATGAAAAGTTCTTGAAAATTAAAAGTTATTGTACCCAAGGATTGTAGCCATTGGACTCGTAGTACAACATCAGCACCTCCCATTGGAATGGAAAGCATTGGGCTAGTCAACACTTATTCTCCCATGGATAGCTTGATATTATGGCACTTTCTAGAGCAATTTATTGTTCCTCCATTTGCAATCATCACTTGACACTCTGGTGTTGGATATAGGAAGCAATTTAATTTTTTTGCTACCTTAGAATGAATAAAATTGTGGGTGCTTCCTGAATCAATCAACACTATTACCTTTTTCTTCTTGATTTGTCCTTCTATCTTGATGGTTTGAAGAGTGGTAATTCCTGCCATTGAATTACAAGATATGGTCGGATTTATTTGTTCTTCATCTAGGCTTTGTTCTTGGAGTATATCCTCTTCTTTTGACCTTTCTTGCTCCTTTTCTTCTTCCTCTTCACAATCTATGTATAATAATTTCTTCTCAGCACACTTATGACCTCTAGTGTATTTGCTATCACAACTGTAACAAAGCCCTTTTGCTCTTTTTTCTTCCAATTGTTGTGGTGTCAACCTTATAGGTTGTGGAAGACTAGGGGCAACAACACTTCCGTCTTTATAGTTGTGAGTGGTATGCTTCTTGGTTGCCATAATTTTCCTTTCCATTTTTCTTGCTAACCTGAATGCCTTCTCTAATGAATCAAGTTCCCAAAGGCGAACATCATGTTGGATATTATCCTTTAAAGACCCCATGAACACATCAATCCTATGCTCCTCTGGAATATCTTTTACCCTTATGTTCAATTTTTGGAACTCCTCATTGTGCTCCATTATTGAACCCTTTTGTTTGAGACTTATCAATTGGCTAAAAAAGTGTTGCTTTTTGTATCCTCATAATGTGCTATCAATTCTTCCGTAAAAATTGCCCAAGTGATAAATTATTTATGAGCGAAAAGCCATTGATACCATACAAACTAATTTGGTTATAAATATAAAGTTGTCATATGTACCTTTTGTGTGTTTTGCACATTATTGAGATCAAAGAATTGCTCCATCTGTAATATCCATGTGGCGGGATCCTTGCCATCAAACTTCCTCATATCGATTTTTGGAATATGGTGAGTCTTCGATCCAACATTAGAGTCTATGGAATCATGATTAACATTTCTTTTGTTCTCATCATGAGTTTCCTTTAGTACCCTTTCACCATTAGTGACCATTTTGTGTAGCAACTTATTCATATTTATCTTCAATTCTTCCATTTTATCATCCATGCCCCCAATTTTAGCGTCCATGCCATTCACCTTAGCTTCCATGCCATCCATCTTAGCTTCTACATCTTTCCTTAAACCATCCATCTTAGATTCTGTTGCTTTTTGTGCAAGTGACACTTGTTGCACTTGTTCTTGTAATTTTGATATATCATATAGCATTTCTTCTTCTTCTTCATGAGTCATGCTAGAGCTTTCAGGTTCCTTACTAGGTGTTTGAATTTTCTTTCCTCGGGGAATCAGTTACCGATAATAATGCTCTACTAGCCCTTTGAATTCCTTCAAAATAATTTTTCAAACCACTCTTAAGCAAAAATTTAAAAGAATATACACACCTTTTTTTCACTTTGTAGGAGCTCGGTATTGCCTCTGATGTATCTCTGTACTTTCAGATCATCCAATTCTAAAATTGAAAACTGTGGTAGCCCTATGTGTCCTCTTTCCAATGCCACAATTCTGACCCAAATTGGATTCTCCAAGGAAGACTTATGCGAAATCTCCCACAGTGACTTCATTATAGACTAGTTCAGTAGAGCGAACTTGTACGACGTGCCACGAGTCACCCTTTCGACCTTTGGATCTGAAAAATGCATGCAAGAAACTGCAGTCCATCCTCTTTCCATACCTTCTTATGAAATTTCAATCCGATCCCCAGAGAGAAAGTTATGACGATTTTCCCCAGGTCACCTGTTTGGAATGTAATTCAGGAGTATGCAAAAAGACCAACTTCCTCAGATCATATCTCTGCAAATATAGCGCGGAAAGCTCTGAAATTCAGACCTGAGGTTCAGCGTGATTTCTTCTCAAATGGGTTTTTTTTTACAACTTCTCTAACGTCACAGAAAAAAATTTATATCGAAAATACCACGATGACCTGTTTGGAGCAGCGAAACCCTAGAATCCAAAGCTCTGATATCAAATGTTATGAAACCAACTCAAGAAAAGATAGAAAAGATAGATCAACGCCTTAGAATTCAGCCTCTTCAAGGGGGAAACCTCCTTTACATTACATAAATGAACAATTCTTGAATGATTCAAATGACAAAACCTCCTTTCTATATATAGGAGTCTAAGGAGTCACAATATAACTCAGCCAACCTAACAATAATAATATAAAGCCACAAAAATAACAATAGAGGGATTCTATGGGGTAGAGTAATAATAATATGGGGGCAATAGGGGCACAACAATATTAATAAGGGGTATAACTACAATAGTAATGGGGTAATCACTAGTATTATAGGGACGCAACATATACTGTCTCAAGAACCTAAAGTTCTGCCACCCAAAAGGAAATAGTACATGATATTAATTTGCCGCAAGATGCTCCATTGCCTAACATCGAAATGTATAGGTTATCCACTTTAGAGAATGCAGAAATCAAGAAGAAGGTACAAGAGCTACTCGAGAAGGGGTTCATCAAACCTAGCACATCACCATGTGGGTCTCCAATTGTCTTGGTGAGAAAGAAAGATGGCTCATGGAGGATGTGCATTAATTACCGAGCATTGAATAAGATAACGATAAAAAATCGTTATCACCTTCCTCGCATAGATGATCTATTGGATCAATTAAAGGAAGCTATTTATTTTTCCAAGTTGGAATTGCATAGGGGCTACCATCAAGTCAGAGTTGCAGAGTAAGATGCATGGAAGATTGCTTTCAAAACAAAGTAGGGATTGTATGAGTGGTTGGTTATGCCTTTTGGCTTAACTAATGCTCTTGCTACTTTCATGAGAGTAATGAATGATGTACTCAGACCTTTTCTTGATGATTTTGTCATTGTATATTGGATTACATTCTTATATTCAGTAAAACATGGGAAGAACATTTAAAGCATGTTAACCAGACTCTAGATGTTTTGAAAAAAGAAAATATTTATGTTAACCTCTCAAAATGTGAATTTGGCAAAACATATTTGAATTATTTGGGTCATATTGTAGGGGGTGGTGAATTGAAGATAGATCCCTCTAAGGTTGCAGGCATTGTAAACTAGCCTAAACCCAAATCTACTACCGAAGTTAGAAGCTTCTTAGGAGAAACACAGTATTGGAGGAAGTTTATTTCTAACTTTTCCTTAATTGCAGCTCCCTTACATGCTTTAACAATATTGAACAAGGTGTTCCAGTGGGGAGGCAAATAGTAGAAAGCCTTAGACACCTTGAAAGAAAAGATTAGTATAGCACTAGCACTAGCACTGCCTGATCTTCAAAGACCATTTGAGATTGAAACAGATGCCAGTGACTATGCCATGGGAGCAGTGTTGATGCAACACGGTAAATGCATATGTTATCATTATGAGACATTTAATTCTGCAGTAGTTAACTATCCCACATATGATAAAGAATTGTATGCATTAGTACAGAGTGTGAAAAAGTGGAAACACTATTTAATGGGAAAAGAGACAATTATACATACTGACCATCAACCACTTCAATATTTGCACTTACAAACTAAGTTGCAGCAATCAAGACACTATAGGTGGATGGGTTTTCTACAACAGTTTCATCTTTTCATCAGATATAAAAAGGGCATACACAATAAAGTTGTAGATATGTTGTCCAAACCAATCATAAGTGCATCCACTATACTTAAGCATAATTCAGTATTGCACGAAAGCTACATTGAACAGTATGCTCAAGATATAGATTTTAAAGATGTATATGAAACTTTAAGTCATGGCAAACAAGTAAAAGAATTGGATTATCATGTTAAGGACCAACTCTTGTATCATTTGGGAAAGTTATGCATTCCTCAAATTGAAAGAGTAAAGATAATTCGATAGGCACACACTTCTCTAATATCAGGTCACTTTGGTGTAAGTAAAATAGTTGCACAGCTGCAAAGATTTTGTTATTGGCCAAAAATGAATGAGACAATTTCTAGATATGTAAGAGGGTGTACCATGTGTGCTAAAAGCAAGCCCAACAATAGAAAACTAGGCTTGTACACTCCACTACCAGTTCCTTCTCATCCTTGGGAAAGTGTTTTGATGGACTTTGTTGGAGGACTGCCTAAATCTAGGAAAGGTCATGACTATTTATATGTTTTTGTGGATAGGTTAAGCAAAATGTGTATTTTAATACCTTGTAACAAATAGATTACCGCTGAAAAAACCGCAAAGTTGTTCTTTCAACATGTATGGGTTCATTTTGGATTACCCACTTCCATTATATCTGATCGAGATACCCGATTTGTTGGGAAATTTTGTTCAAGTTTCTGGGAATTTATGGACACCAGACTAAAGAAGAGCACAAATTTTCATCCGCAAACAGATGGCCAAACAGAAGTGGTCAAAAGGACAGTGATCCAGTTGCTCAGAGGCTATTGCAGCAAGCATCCCAAGCTTTGGGATGAACATTTATGTTATGTGCAACATGCTTACAACCGAGCTAAACATTCTTCTACACAGAGATCTCCTTTTGAGACATGTTTTGGTTTCACACGAAGGTCTCCCTTGGATTTTGTCTTTGGTAAAGAGATAGTGGTTGATGGACACAGTGATGTGGATAAGGCAACCAAGTTCATCGAACAAATCCAAGAGATTCACCAGGTAGTACAGGAATAGCTGGAAAAGAGCCAAGCCCAGTACAAGGCAAGGCATGACAAGCATTGGATGGAGCATAGTTTCCAAGTTGGTGATCAAGTCTAGCTATATATCAGCAAAGACCAAATGCAAGGTGAAGGTAAGAACATGAAGCCAATAAGGTATGGACCTTTCAAGATACTTGAGAAAATTGGTGAGAATGTTTTTTGCCGTGATTTACCAGCTTACATGCACATATACTCAGTTGTTAATGCAGACAGTTTGAGACTATTTGAACCTTCATTAGTTGAAGATCCCGAAGAGCAGAGTCAGTTTCCTTCTATTGATGATCTGTTACCTGAATATCTTAATGAATTACAGGAAGATTTAGTTCTAGACAAGAAGGTGAGAACTACACGTAGAGAGGATGTCGAGTACCTGAGAATTGGACTCAAAGGTTCAAAGACAAGCAATGCAAATTGGATAGAAATTGGGCAAGTGAGGAATCAATACCCTCACTTGATTGATGCTTAAAAATAAACTTTTGGTGGTCCAAAATCTTTTTCACTAGGAAGGTCGTGATTCGAATTGGATCCTAAACACTCTCTAAGTTTTCATAAACCCATTCAAATTATTCCAAACAGATTCAAGTCTTAGAAAGATCAAGCTATCAGAAGGAATCCTTGTGACAGTTGCAATTGTGATCAGCGTGGAGCAACGAGGACTCTCGGTCGAGCGTGCAGACCATTGGCCCATGGTAATGCGTGTTGGTGCAAATTTCAAACCAGAGGCTAATTCTAGAAACGGGGGTGGTTTCTGATACAAGATTAATCACGTATCGCAGGGTGACCCCCTCAGTGAAGGAAATCCCTGAAGTGCCTAGACCCGAAATGGCTATGAAATGCGAAAAAGTAATAAACTCGGTTCCGTGGATTCCACAAAACCAGTAGGATATCAGAAGGTCTCGAGATGGTAAGTAGTTTTGGCTGAGTCCCGCCCGGTGCCACACACTCAGTGACACGTGTCCAGCAGAAGAGAGAGAAAATCGCTCACATCAGACGGGTAACCATCGAGCTAATTTTCTGCCCGATATGCAAGATGACCATAAGATCTAGGGGGTCCAAATCAACAGCGGAGGTGCGTCCCGATGAATGACCGAATTTGACAGATGATAAAGCAATATTATATGGGATTTGAAGTCCAACGTGGACAATTCGTTGCCAGGGATTCATATTTCGCAGGCAATCCTGGAGAAAATAGAAATAACGACCGTTCAAATGTGTCCAAGGAACATGACACACGCACCCGTTTCAGAATAGGTGGCCACCTCCCTGTGAAGTGTTACACAGTGATGATGACACAGAATCCGGGAGTTTGAACAAACAGAGGAATGAAATCCAGAACACCAGGAAGCGGAAACGAACCGACAGAAAGAAGACTGGCTTTAAAGCCACGAACTGACAAAGACAGAGCAGGCAGAAAAGCAAGAAAGAGCGTTAGTTAAGAACAGAGAGAAGAAGCTGAGCTAACCGAAGGGCAGCATCGAGCCAGACAGAGCTAGAGAGAGTTAGATAATCTGTGCACTCTAGAGAAAGCTTGAGAGGTTCAAGTGAGCTCCTCGGCATAGGGCTATCATGTATGAGTTTTAGATTGGGCTCATACTACTGTGACCAGTAGAGGTCAAGTACCAGTAAGGAGAGTTTGTGTACTCAAATCCTACTGATTCATATTTGTTGAGTGAGACTCAAATTGAGCTCACTATTGTAAATAAACTCTACTTTGAAAACATAATAGAGAGGCCACCATTGAAGGCCAAACCAGGAGACATAGCCCAGGAGCATTGGGCGAACTCCTTATTAAACTTGTTGTGTTTACATGTTTGCCTATTATGTTTTCTATAATTGCCTCAGTGTCTATGTATTTCGAAATCTTATCGATCCATTACATAAAGTAACATAGGCACATCCATGCACATGAGTCTGTAATACCTTTAATTCTTTGTCCTAGATAAATTCCATATCACCATGTCCAACCCATGCCATGGAACTATTGTTTGGCACAGATTGCATCAAGCAGGTACGTGGACATATATATATTTCTTGTCAATCCTTTGGTATATTTTGAGCATTCGACACATGCACTTTTAGTTGAAGAGCCAACATGTCCAACTAGTTCAAAAGCCTTCATTCATTTTCCAACTAATCCAACCTAACAACCCAACTCTCCAAGAAGGTCTCTAGGCTCTCTTGACCATACAAGCGACATGCAAGTATAACCAAGAGTTGGTAGGCCTTCCTGAGTGACTTCGTCTTATAGACCTAGTTGGGTGTTGTCCTAGACTTCAATGGATCTTTTACCTAATGCTTCAAGATATCTCTTGAGTTCACATTTTTGTTGGGAGTAAAGAATAGTGCATCCATGTAGTTCACCGGCTGCGATAAGTGATACATCTCATGGTAGTATTCCTTCCTCAAGGTGGCAAGATGTGTTCCACTAGCACTACTCAGTGTCATCATCTCGGAATTAGTATGTGAGACAAACCAGTGAATGATATCAAAACATGGGAAGGCGGGGTACCTTCATGCAACCTTGTACAAGCCTGACTTATGAATGTTGACATAGACTTGATGATCTTCCAGATCTTCCTTGAAAGTGCCTACGAATATGTCCTTTATTTATTGCCATGTGATATTCATGTCATTCTCTACGAACAACTGCACGTCTACATAAACAGGTATGTTTATTGGCACTTGTTAAACCACATCTCCAATGCTTCTCTCTACAATGTCCTTTGATCTAGCTCTCTTGGAAACCATGATGCTTGTACTGCTGAAAGACTAGTTAACAACTAATTTACCTAGAAACAAAGTGGACACTCATAGAAAGAAAATGTCAGTTTAAAAACACAATGCACTTCCCGGGTCAATCATGCAAACAACTGGGTGACTACTGGGCAATATTTCACAGTAGTGACTCTGGGATGCCAGGGACTATCATCTAGAATTGTGCATTACGTAGTCCCAGGTGCTAGTGAGCTTGCTGCTGAGTGGAACTATGTAGAGTGCAGTTCAACTGGCCTAACTTTGGACTGGAACTGCATAATGCGCAGTTCAGTCCTGCTTGATTGCTGGCTAGGACTACACATTGTGCAATCCTAGTGGGCAAGAATGGGCACTGACTCCCAAAAAAGCATAGAGCATAGCTGAAGGTCAGTGACAAGCAGTCTCTAAAAAATTCTTGGGGCCAAGGAAAAGCTATGAGTTTAGGAATGCATAGAACATGTCGGTGAAAGCAAGATTTGAGCCAAGGTAGCCCAAATCTACCCAAGGGTGACTTAAAAATGAGTAGATTCGAAAGTGAAAGAAATTGATGGTGTAGACGAGAGTGAATGATCATTCCTGGAATCAAAACCAATGTAAGAATCAGTGAAATGGATGAACAATGAAGCTAGTGGAGAGGGTCACCGCAACGATGACTGTTAGTTAAAAAACAATGTTATGCATGCATCAATTTGCAAAGACAATGAAAAACTTGCAACAACGCTTATACAATTTAAAACAAACCAAAACGCCAGTGGTCAATAAATAAAACATGCGAAATAACAATTACACAAGCCAAGGAAAATGAAGCAATAGAAAAAGCAACAAAATACTTGAAAATCAAAACTTACTCCAGAAAGTTGTGTTGAATGTGACGAAGGTTCCTAGATGCCCTGGGAATGCTAGAGCTCTAAGATCGAAAGTGTAGAATGAGCTCTAGGGAATTGTTTAATTAGATTTGGAAGTTTTAGGGTTTATGTTGCGCATGCCACAAATCTAGGAAAATGTGGCACTTGGCATGAAGTTTCTAAAATCGCCTTTGCATGTAACTCCCAGTGCTAAAAATAGATCCCTATTATTTAGGGATGCTTTTTTCCTTTTTTAGGAAAGACTGTCATGCATGCATGGGAATATTCACAATTTTGGAGGGAACGATGTGAATTGTCGGCACATGAATTAAACAAAAAATTGAGGAATGCTTCTGCGCAATTCCTGGGATGAGTGGCTCTGGCTACCTCTCATGCTATGTGCAATTTCCCAGATGAAGACAAGATGCTAGCTATGTCTGTGCAATTCCTAGGCCGAAGCCCAATGTCTAGATGTTTTGCGGAATTTCTCTGAGCAAGGATATCTGACGACCTAATCTACACATTTCTAGAGAGCAAGACTAACTGCCAGGTTTCTTTACGCAATTCCTATGGGCAAGGTTGGTTGCCCTCTAGGATTACGCAGTTTCCGAAGACAACGTAAGAACCGGATGTGAATCAAGTTATTGGGTCAGCTTGTGTTGGTCGGAAAAAACAAGTCAGTGAGCACAAGTGTAGAAGTTCCCACTGTGGATCAACAGATTATGAAATATACTAAAGCAAAATACAAGATCTACTTCTACAACAAAATTTGCGGAAGCTTAATAGAATATGAGAAGGATCAAATATAACACATATAACTGAGAATGAGAAATCAATCACACATGAACACAGAAGAATAACCAAGGGAAATCCTCAGCCAAAACCCCAATTTTTGTATTATCATACAAGTGGAAATATGTTCAGATTACAAAAAGAATCAGTTCTCAAGCTATCCAACTCTCTCTTCAATCAAATAATACAACTCACAGACTAAATAGACAAGAGATGTGCCTTTCCTCAGCCCTCCAAGCCTCCTATTTCCTTGCACAGTTTTTATTGGGGTCTAATGATACCACCTTTGTGATTGGCCTCATCACACACTCACTAAACTGAAGAAGTAACTGCACTATCTCCAATGAATGAATTCCTTCTACATGCAAGAGATATTCACAATAGAATATTCCTGCAACTGATAATACACTGTCCCTCCATCTGATTTCAAGTAGGTCTCTGACTGAACTGACATGCATGAGTTATTTATGAGAGAATATTCAATTATCTAAAGTGCAACATGCATTAACTAACTGAAGTGCATGCATGCATTAACTAACTGAACTCCCAATTAGTTCAACAGACTATTTGAACTAATCTAACTGTACTTAACTCAATTATCTGAGATAACTAATTACAACTCAAATTATAACTCATCGTTATCTCTTTAACTGATGGATAAATTCCTCAATCAATAGAGACACTATTGCATGTCCTCACATAGACTTCATGTTTCATTTTCTACAACTAATTAACTCAAGATGAATTAATTAATTATCTTACAAACAACTGTTAAGATCAAATTCGAATTTTTACTTCTCTATTTTAGTTTAGGGACTAACTAAAATAGGAAGGTGTCCTAAAATGCTATTTATAACAGTGCTAAATTTAACAGTTCTATATTTAGCATTTCTTGTTTCTATTTTCAACACTCCCTCTCAACAAGAAAGGGATTATCAGTAACCCCAATCCTGTCTCTGTGGAACTTGAACTTGCATTTTGACAATGCCTTCATCAAAATATTTGCATCCTATTCCTTGGTCGAAACATACAACAACAACATGATCCTCTTGACCACACAGTCTCGAAGATGGTGATACTGAATATCAATGTTCTTGGACCTATCATGAAAAATTGGATTCTCAAAGAGATTGATACAACTTTGATTATCACAGTAGATCATGATTGGATCCATCCTCTGACCAAACAATCCCACTAGAATCTTCCACATCGAAATGGCCTCACATGCAGCTTAATTGGCAGCAATGTATTCAACCTCTACTGAGCTAAGTGCAACTGATCTCTATTTCCTACTGTACCAGGAAACTGTAGCTGAAACAAGGTTGAAGATTCCTCTAGAAATGCTATTCTAGCTTGATGGACTCCCTACCCAATCTGCATTTGTGAAGCCCTAAAGCTTCACTCCCTTTGTCTGTTTGTACCACAATCTGAACTAAGATATGCTTATGAGGTATCTCAGCACATGCTTCGCTACTTTCCAAAACAGCATGGTAGGTTGAACCATATCTTGACTCAGCTGGTTCACCGCAAAGCATAAGTCGGGTCGTGTGTTCACCAGATACATAAGTGAATCCACCAGCTACCGATAAATAGTAGCAGCTACTACTTCACCTGAAGTAGCATCCTCCTTCCTCCAGTTCCCAGCTAGAGGAGTTTGCATGGGTTTGCACTTCTCCATGTGAAAGCGCCTGAGTATCTCATTGGCATAATTGCCTTGAGACACAAATACTTCACCATCTTTTTGCCACTCCTCCATGCCTAGAAAGTAGTGCATAAGACCCATGTCTTTCATTTCGAACTCTCTTGCAAGGTCATCCTTGCAAGATTGGATCAACTGATCATCACCTGTCAAAATTAAATCATCGACATAAGTAAAAATGATCAATGGCTTACCTTCTGCCATGATGTGGTAAAGGTTTGCATCTGCTTTGCTCTTGGTGAAGCCCAACTCGGTGAAATAGCTGTCGATCCTGGTGTACCAAGCACGGGGTGCTTGCTTTAGCCCGTACAAAGCCCTCTTGAGTCGACACACATGCGAATCATGATCGAAGTCTCGGAACCCTCTGGCTACTCAATGTACACCTCCTCCTCAATCTTCCCATTGAGGAATGTTGTCTTCATGTCCATCTGATGGATCTTCCAACCCATCTGAGCTGATAGTGCCAACATTGATCTGATAGATGAGTACCTTACTACAGGAGCAATGTTCTCATTGTAGTCAATCCCCTTGACCTGTGAGAAAGCACAGGCAACAAACCTTTCCTTATGTTTCTCAACACTGCCATCAACTGCTTGCTTTACCTTGTAAAGCCATCTGGAACTCACCATTGACTTGCCCTGAGGTCTCGGGACAACATCCCACACACTATTTTGAATGATAGAGTCATACTCCTCTACCATTGCATCAACCTAGATTGGTTGCTCCACTGCCTCCTCGAATGAAGAAGGTTCGGACTCTACACACTCCCCAACCAGGGCCTTGTACCCAGTGTACCACTCAAGCGACCTCCTATGTATGCGCTGAGAAGATGGTTGTCCCACATTCTCCTGTGCATCGAACATCAACCTGTCAGCTTCCCTTGAGTGTTTCCTCCCATCTCTGGAAGTCTCAGCATGAGTGGATGTCTCCACTCCCGGATCCTTTGCATGCAACTGCTTCCAATCAGTCTAAGGCTCCTCCTCCTTAGGAACTGAAAGTTCCTCCTCTGCATGCAACTAGATCTCCCTCTCAAGTGATACTCACATGGCTTTCTGCTCGTCGAACTTCAGATCCCTACATACCACTATCCTCTGACTGGTAGGCAAGTACACCCGATAGTTGTGGGGTGTATCCATATACCCCACAAGTATTCCCAACTCAGTGTTGACTACTTGAATTGTTTATTGATTAAACAGTCAAGTACCACATTAATTTGTCAACCTGGGAAAGTCATTTTATTTCAAAGGTGACCTCGTACTATATGTACTTAATTCTAAAAACATTAAAAGCTGTAGTATACATGATTCTGTTTCTGTCAAACCCCTTATTCTATGTTATAACAGTTACAGTATATTGCAAAGATAAAATGAAAGCAATTAACTAAGAACACAAATCTGAAAAGAAAAGTAATGGTTGCTCTGTTAGTAGAGGATCATGACCCTATCCTCAAGGTAAGGATGTTCAGCACCTTCCCCTGTAACCAGATTGCTAATACACACTGCAATTCTAATTCACCGGTGAAGTATTCTTTTACAACATCAAGAAATTAACAAAACAGAGTATCAGCAAAAGGAAATTATCAGAGGTAATGCTACAGAATCCAAACAGAGTACCAGCAGAAAGGAAATTGCCAAACACACTCACACACTAACAGAAAATAAATGGGTGAATCTTGTGAAGAAGGTGGGCCCTGTCCCTCTCACAAGATTCCCCAGATCACAAATTCTGGATTAGATGCTCAGAACAACTTTTTATTCATCTGCCAAAATGTCCAGTTACAATAAAGATTCAGACTTGCTTTTGTTTTTCAAAATTTTCCTTACACTTCTTCCCCCCCCTTCTAATGTAGATGTCTCCTCTTTATAGAGGAGACATCTATTATAATAGACTGTCATAGTTCATTCAGTTAAACCTTTTTGTCAAAAATAAGAAATCCATCCTTGTTACAGGATGCCGTTACAACAGTGTGACGGTGTATTCTTTCTTGGGTCTCTTACTGTTACACAGCTGGTAACCAAACTTCAACCGTCTTCTTGGAATCCTCGTACTATCCTTTGCCGCTTCCCTATTGTTGCTGATTTAGTAAGCTCATGTTGTTCCTGGTGTTTTAGCAACTGTAACCGTGTTTTACCCTTTCTGGACAGTTGCTGATCGTGCTGTGTCAGCATGGAACTCTGGCGATCTTCTGATAGTTGCTGTTTGTTATTTCCGGTATTCCAGTTGTTGCAAAATAACGTTTTCCCTGCTTTAGATAGTTGTTGTTGCTGGTGCTGCAGCAACTGCGTAGTTGTTGTTTCTGGTGTTGCAGCAACTGCGTAGTTGCTGTTTCTGGTGTTACAGCAACTATGAATTATAATTTCTGCAGACTTTAGACAGTTCAACGGTTACTTAGCAACTTGGTTAACTTTTCCAAAGATAATTATAAAGATAACATGAATATGTAATGAATAATTAAACATATAGTCATGCGGAGAGTTACTTCATACCTTGGGATGATTAGGTCATTATGTAATCAAAGCTTTCAACTTATGGACTGAAAAAGGGTAATATTATAGCAAAAATACAAGGTCAAAAATGGTCAATTTGGAGTCCTAACATCCCCCCCAACTGAAGGGATTGCATGTCCTCATGCAATGCTTACTCTGAATCTGAGTCGGAGTACTGGGATGAACAGTGTAAATTACTGAGACAGTAGCTATAGAAAGTGTTATCAAACTTGTCTCTGAACCCACAGACAGTCTGTAGTTTCCTCCATGCTGCCACCTCTTTCTTTTTGGATAATCCAAACTGACCTTGTATTGCTGACTAGATAACCATAAAAGTGGAAATTTAAATCTGTAGCCAATCCAATTTTCAGCACATTGTTCCATACATCTAACATAGTAAGGTACCCTTTGAAATTGCTGCTTGTAAATTAGGTGGATTATAGGGATGATACTCTTGCCTTTCCTTGGGACAGTTTTCCCAGAATAGGTTGTTGGCTTTAATAGCCAAAGGTGCCTTCGTTCTCACATAGTGTTGGCAATCTCGCGGGACCACTGCTTGTAGTTGCCTAATGTGATCAGTCATTCCAGGTTCACTTAACATTCTTTGGTGCTGTGCAATGAAAGTGGCTGCATTTTGAGGTTCAGCCCTAATCCAAAGGAGGCAGTTCTATTCATTATGTTGTGCTGAGATGAAGGCGTTTTTCCAAGTGAGTTGGTTGGCTAAAAAGGAAATGAAAGCTCTGAGTTGTATGTCACCACAAAGAGGGAGTATATTCATTTTTCTGTCTTCAGACATGGCTTCGTTGTGGAGATAAAGCTCACACAACAAATTCTGATCATTTTTGGGTGCCTCTGCAAAGGTTTCAATAAATTGTTCTGATGTAATCACCTGATGAGGTCTACCATCTCTAACTGCCTTTATCTGTAAGAATGTTAGTCATTCCCTCAAAAATGTTGCATAGTTGAAAGAGGGTTTCCTTGTGGCAAGTATTCTTTGAACCAACTCAAACATCTGGGACAGTTTAGCTTTTAGTTCCTTAATTTCTTTGTACTAAGCTCTAGATTGCTCAAGTGCTTCCTAGTTATTATATGCATAATTGAACCAGATTCCCTTTTGCTGTTGGAATGCTTTGCCTTGTGACAGCTCATATTCTCTCCACCATTTTCCTTTTAATTCTTGAAAACTAGCGGTCTCTATGCATGCATCACTGACAGAGGGAGATTCTGTTTGTGTAAAGGCATTGACAAGAATTTTCTGCTCTGTGATAATTGGAGTAGGCTGGGGTGATTCGATGTCTTCTTTTCCATTTCCAGCTAATGTTTCTTCTTCTTGTTCTATAACAGTTTGGGTAGGCCGGGGTGATTTTATGTCTTCTTCTTCCTGTTCCATAATAGTTTGGGTAGGCCGGGGTGATTTTATGTCTTCTTCTTCATTCCCTGCTGATTCCTGTGTAACTGCTTCTTCTTCTTGTTCCATAGCAATTTGGGTAGGCTGGGGTGACTTTATGTCTTCTTCTTCATTCCCTGCTGATTCCTATGTAACTGCTTCTTCTTCTTGTTCCATAGCAATTTGGGTAGGCTGGGGTGACTTTATGTCTTCTTCTTCATTCCCTGCTGATTCCTGTGTAACTGCTTCTTCTTCTTGTTCCATAGCAATTTGGGTAGGCCGGGGTGACTTTATGTCTTCTTCTTCATTCCCTGCTGATTCCTGTGTAACTGCTTCTTCTTCTTGTTCCATAGCAATTTGGGTAGGCCGGGGTGACTTTATGTCTTCTTCTTCATTCCCTGCTGATTCCTGTGTTACAACAAGCCCTTCTAGTTCTTTTACACTTTTTGGAGATCCTGCTGGTTCTTGTGTTACAGCAGGTTGCTCTGTTTCCACCTGTATAGTTTTTGGCGAACCTGCTGGTTCTTGTGTTGCAGCAGGTTGCTCTGTTTGCTCCTGCACAGTTTGTGTTACAGCAAGTTCTTCTGTTTGCTCCTGCACAGTTTCTGGAGAACCTACTAGTTCTTGTGTTACAACAAGTTCTTCTGTTTGCTCCTGCACAGTTTCTGGAGAACCTACTGGTTCTTGTGTTACAACAAGTTCTTCTGTTTGCTCCTGCATAGTTTCTGGAGAACCTACTGGTTCTTGTGTTACAGCAAGTTCTTCTGTTTGCTCCTGCACAGTTTCTGGAGAACCTACTGGTTCTTGTGTTACAGCAGGTTGCTCTGTTTCAGCAGAGGGTTGTGGTGGTTCTGTTTTTGCTTCTGCAGTTTGTGTAACAATAGGTTCTTTCGTTTCAACCACAACATCAGAAGATTCTGGAATGACTTCAGTCATTGGTTCTGCAACTATCTTGTATCCTGCTTGAGTGTATATCTCACCATAGTTAACGCACATGTATTCACTCTCTTTACTCTTCTCTGCCGCAGATGCTACCCGTGCTAAAATGTGCAGGCTACGTTCATTTTGATAGGCTTCCTTGACCCTTATTATTTCGTCCTGGTAATCCTGAATTTGGGATTTCAGAAATTCAATTTCTTCCTGCAGGGTAGATATGGTAGGCTGAGCTTGTGGAGCGGCAGGTTCCAGTGGAGGCAGAGGTTGTGTTTCAGCATTCATTTGATCACTTATACCCCCAACAGGTGGTTCTTGTGTGTCACCTGGTGGGGTAGTGGCTGTTTCTTGTGTTGCAGCCACTTGGCCAATATTACCTTGGGTGTCGGCAGCTGGTTCTTGTGTGACAGCTGCCTCAAAAGATAATGTCACGACACTGTGAACACTCTGCATCTCAGCCCCCGAGGGTGAGGGAGAGGAGTTTCCAGGGCTGGTGGGAGTACGGGTTTTTAACATGATGGGTGGGGAGCTGGGGAGGGTGTGGCTAGGGGATTCAGCTATTACAGACGACCGAGTCCTTTGCTTGGGTAGAGAAGCAGGGAATTCAGAAATTTTTCTTTTTAGGCCAGCTTTCTTTAAAATAGGGGCAGTGGCGGAAATAGCAGCTGCTTTAGCCGAAGCCCTAGTTCTTCTTCTTTTCGGTGGGGTTTCATTTTTCTGCTGCATTTTTCGTTTGAGAAGGGTAATAGGGATGTTATCATCAGAGTCATCGGTAGAAATACCAAGTATGGGAATGGATGGGTTGGTTTTATTGGGGGATGGGGTTGTTTCCGTGGGTATTTCTACTGTTGATTGTACATTTTCAGCAACTTGTGGGGGCGTTTGCTGGAGGATTTCCTCGGGCATTTGTTCTGGAATATCGTCTGTTTGCTGAGGGATTTCTTCAGGTATTTGCTCTGGAATGTCCTCTATTTGCTGAGGGATTTCTTCGGGTATTTTCTCTGGAATGTCCTCTGTTTGCTGAGGGATTTCTTCATCCTGCTGAGGTATGTCCTCAGCTTGGTGAAGAATTTCCTCTTCCTGATGAGGAATTTCCTGCTCTGGCTGAGGGATTTCTGCCTCTTGATGGGGATTAATGAGGGGAGGGGGGTTATTTAAGGCAAGGCCTCTATTTATCAACAATTGAGCTAGACGATGGTGTTTCAAGGAATGGAGCGGACGCTTTGCGTTGACAGTGTAACGTGACATATTTTTAAGACATCCCAATAGATAATATGGCATATTTATCAACTGACCATGCCTCAAGTGATTCAACAAGACAAAATCGTGCTGGTAAATTACCTGGTACCGGCCTTCGCACGTCAAGTATTGCTTTACGAACTCAGCGACTTTCGGCCATGGTTGAGGCAGTGATTGAAGTGCTACGCCTCTACCCTTGGGTTCCACCTGCTCACCTGGTTGAAGAAAATCTTGCTGCGCATTGAGGATCAGGTGCTTCCTACTGAACCATCGCATGCCATTAGCTGGTAGCCCAGTAACTTGGGCTATGACTTCCTCTGTGACTGGAATTTGAACCCCCTGAATGACGGAAAACCCCTCTGTTAAATTGCATGCAAACTCGAGGACTTGCTGTGCGTCGAAGTCTGGAAGTCTCCTAAAATAATCTAGCCATCCCGCTTGCAGGAAGATTTGATAAGCCTCGGGATAGAGCTCAAGAAGTGCTATTGTGCCAGGTTCGTATGTGATGAGATTTCCTCCCATAGCTGCTGTTTCAGTGAAAATTCTCAGTTCAGAGCCGAGCTTCCGAGTTCAGTCCAGAGTAAATCGTTGCAAATGGTAACATGCCATGATGAGATGACTTTTACATATTATCAGGAGAGTTAAGGGCGGCGGTAGTTGGCGTGCTATACAATTATGACAGCGCTTTGATAATTCCCCCCCCCAACAAGCTACGAGTAAGTGATATGATTGGAAGTACAATTATGCGGTAGTCCTATCAACGTCTCCAAAATAACTATTATTTAATGTCCATACATAATCATGCGTACCTTTATGTTTTACCTTTTTAGTTGCTGCGTCGAAAAGTCTTTTCTTGTCTTTTGCTGGATTCACAATGATTAAAGCGGATCTAACAGTATGAGAATACCGGCGATTTTTAGTAATGACGGGAAGTAATAGTGGAGAATTGTAATCATCATAGTGTATGGCTGGTTCTTTTGGTAGGAAATGCAAATAATAATTCATTTCTTGGAAGCTGAAGTGGAGAAACTGGTACTTTTATAAATGAGAGAAATACTGAAAAAGGCATTACGGCATCGGGAAGTGGTGTTACAGCAATGGGAGTTGGTGTTGCAGCAACGGGGGTTGGTGTTGCAGCAACGGGAGTGATGTTGCAGCAATCGGGAAATGGTGTTGCAGCAACGGGAGTTGGTGTTGCAGCAACGGGAGTGATGTTGCAGCAATCGGGAAATGGTGTTGCAGCAACGGGAGTTGGTGTTGCAGCAACGGGAGTTGGTGTTGCAGCAACGGGAGATGGTGTTGCGGCAACGGGAGTGGTGTTGCAGCAACGGGAGATGGTGTTGCAGCAACGGGAGTGGTGTTGCAGCAACGGGGTTCCCAAGTCCGCAAAGTGATCCCTTTGAAGCTTTTGTTGTCAGCCCTTTTCCAAAGCTAAGATCTGCAAAATAATAGATTGTAATATGGCAACCCTTGGCAGGGATTATTAGTTGAAAAGAATATCTAATCTAAAAAAAATGCATAAATAAACAGAAATTTAAGTGCCTTGAGGGACAACAAGTTCCCCTAGGGAAGCATAGTGTTTATTTTCCATGCAAGTAGCTTTAAAATCTTCTTTAGAAACAGGCCGCTGATATAAATAGAGTCGATACCCATTCACTAGTAGTGGTGTTCTGCTTCCATCAATCGTTAAAAGTCTGACTATCCCATTTGGAAAAACAACATCCACTTCATAAGGCCCTAACCACCTTGTTCTTAACTTACCTTGGAAATTCTCGAAACGGGAGTCATAGAGTAGAGCCCAGTTACCTTTCTGGAACTGCTTTTGTTTGATGGTTCTGTCATGCCACCTGCTTCTTTGTTGCTGTATCATGGTTGTTTGATGGATGGCATCCAGTCTCTTCTCGTCCAATTCCTAAAGCTGCTGCAACCTAGCTGTCTGTGCATCAGTCAAGTCAAGGTTAACAGCTAAAGCAGTTCTTAAAGTTTTGATTTCAAACTCTACAGGGAAAACAACATTTTTTCCAAAAACTAATTCATAAGGTGAAAAGCCCGTAGTATTCCTCCAAGTAGTTCTATAGGCCCATAATGCCTCAGGCAACCTTTGAAACCAGTCCCTTCTATTCTCCTTTATTCTTTTTGTCAAAATGGCTTCTATGATTTTATTGGTGATTTCTACCTGCCCATTTGCTTGGGGGTGATAAGGTGTAGTCATTTTGTGCTTAATATGATATTTCTGAAGTGTATCCTTGAAGCCATGAGAGTTGAAAGGAGGTCCTCCATCCATGACTAGTTCTCTAGGCAATCCAAATCTAACAAAGATCTCTTCAAATAAAAATGTTAGTACTGCTTCTTCATTAGCTTTAAGGAGTGCCTTAGCTTCTACCCATTTAGTCATATAATCTGTGCATACTAATATGTACACTCTTTGATTGGATGGGGGATTAATGGGACCTATAAAATCTAATGCCCATCTCTCAAAAGGTTCAAGAATTACCTAGGTATTGAGTGGCATTTCATCCCTATGATTAGGTTTGCCCATTCTTTGACAGCTATCACAGGCCTTCACATATTTCCTTGCGTCTTTGAAGAGTGAGGGCCAATAATAACCCATTCTGAGTACCTTGTGTGCTGTTCTTTTATCTGCAAAATGCCCTCCACAAGGGCCATCGTGACAAGCTTTTAATACATCATAAATTTCATCTTCACCAATGCATCTCCGGATTTCCTGATCGATTCCTGTGTGGAAAAGACACCCGCTTATCCAGCTGTACCTAGCACTTTGCTGGATGATCTTTCTTTTTTCCCTGTGTGATAGGTGCGACGGTAATTTTCCTGCAACTAAATAGTTGGCAATGTCTGCATACCAAGGTGAGTGAGCAGATACTGCAAATAAATATTCATCAGGAAAAGAATCATCTACTGGAATGTTTTCATCAGTTTTTAATCGAGAAAGGAAATCAGCAACTACATTTTCTTTTCCTGGCCTATCTACAATTGTGATATCAAATTCTTGTAATAATAATAACCATCTGGTAACTCGGGCATTTGTAACTGATTTATTCATTAGATATTTAATGGCCGAGTGATCAGTATGCACAAAAGTAGTGTAGCCAGTAATATAATGTCGAAACTTATTGATGGCATAAATGACTGCTAGGAATTCCTTCTCAGTGACTGTGTAATTCAGTTCAGCTGGTGTCATATTCTTACTGATAAAATAAATGGCATAGGGAAGACTATTTTCTTCTTGACCCAAGACAGCTCCAATTGCAGTATCTGAGGCGTCAGAGGATATATGAAAGGGTAGTGCCCAATCAGGTCCTCTCAAAATGGGAGCTGTAGACAACTGATGTTTAAGTTCATTAAATGCTTTTTCACAATCATCAGTCCACTTAAATTCAGCATTTTTTGTTAATAACACAAATAGAGGAGAAGCTATTTTGGAAAAATTCTTGATAAATCTTCTATAGTATCCAGCATGTCCTAAAAAGCTTCTTACATCAATTTGTGTTTTGGGGATAGGGAGGGTCTAAATTACCTGTATTTTGGCTGGATCGACTTGAATTCCTAGGAATGAGATGAAGTGACCCAATACAATACCTTGATTCATCATCATATGACATTTTTCAGTGCTTAAGGCAAGGTGTGCTTCTACACATCGCTTAAGTACTTTTTCAAGATTCTGCAGTGCATCTTCAAAAGTCACTCCATAAGGAGTAAAGTCATCCATAAATATTTCTAAGGAATCATTTAGCATATCAGAAAAAATCCCTATCACTGCTCTTTGAAATGTTGCTGGAGCATTACATAGCCCAAATGAAAGAACCCTGTAAGCAAAGGTCCCCCATGGGCTAGTAAACGTGGTCTTGTCCTGGTCTTGGGGTGCAATCTTAATCTGATTGTATCCACTAAATCCATCCAAAAATGAAAAGAATTTCTTACCTGCCAAATTATCTAATACCTGATCAATGAATGGTAAAGGGAAATGGTCTTTCTGGGTGGCTTTATTCAGAGCTCTGTAATCCACACATACTCTCCATTTGCCATTTTTCTTGGGTACAATTACAAGTGGGGAAACCCACTCACTATCAGATATAGGGTATATAAATCCTGCATTCAACAGTTTTTGAAGTTCCTCCTTCACAATTTCCCTTAGATTGGGATTCATCCACCACTGGGGTTGACAGACTGGGGGGATCCTTCTTTAATATAAATGCGGTGAGTGCATAGCTCAGGAGAGATCCCCTTCATGTCCGTATAATCCCATGCAAATGCTTCTTTATTTTCCCGGAGTAACTTTATTAACTGCTGTTTTTCATTATCAGTTAAGTTAGGATTTATATTTAATGTTTTGCCAGGCTCAATTTCTATTGTTGTACTTTTGGAGGGGCTGCCTATTGTTGTTTGAGATAAATTTTTATCTTTCAGGTTCTACTGAGATTCAGATTCCAAGATTGGAGTGGAGTGATTATACATTTCTGGGCTGACCGAAGAAGGTTCAGAAATGAAGCTGCTGGTTAATTCATCTTCGGTAGAGTCTTTGAAAGTTAAAGCTTGTCTGATATTCAAGATAGGTTGGGTTTCTTCATCATCATAATCTACCCATACAGAATTGTCATTATTAATCATGGGTGTAGCATGAGGATAAAGGGTAAGCTGTTTGGTTTCCTGCCCATTAGAGATAGTCATTGATCCTGATCTACAGCTGATGAAAGCATCCGCTGTAGCTAGCCAAGGTCTTCCTAGAATCAGCGGATGACCCCCCAACTTTGTTTTAGTTTGTAACACCACAAAGTCAGCTGGGTAATTCCAGGATTCTACAGAAATTATTAGATCTTCAATGACTCCTTCAGGTTTAATTGTAGAGCGATCAGCCAACTCTAGGATGGTTGGAGTTTCCCTAATAAAGTTTTTTAACTGAAGCAATTGTGCTGTTTCAAGTGTCATAATGTTTATTGCAGCACCTAAATCTACTAGAACTTTAGAGACAAAGGTTTTTCCAACCTGAACTGTTACTGTAGGGTGACCAGGGTCACCATATTTCACAAGAGGATCTTTTTCTATCATTAAAGCAGTCAGTTCTCCCATCACATGAACTGTGAGGGGGTCCTTAGTTTTTCTTCCAGGTTTTTTTATGCAGATATCTCTAATAGTCCTAGCATAAATGGGAACATCTCTTAGTGCTTACAATAATGGAATTTTAACATATAAATTCTGTAGTTCGCCTAAAAGGTTAAAAGCGGGTTGCTCAAGTGTTTTAGTGAGAGCCAGACGTTCAGGGAATGGCGGATCTGCTATTTGATCATTTTTGTTAGATGCTGATTCAACTGTTTCAGCATTATTGTTAGCTGGTTTTTCTTTTCTAACTTCCTCTTTATCAGAGTCAGTAATGTCATCAATGATGGGTTCAACAATTCTCCCTGAGCGAAGATGGATATCGTTACATTGCATGGGGGAGACAGGATGATTTTGAATATCAATTACTTGCAGGGCTTTATTGTTATTTGGGTTGGGGTTGGGTTGCACAGGCAGCTATGGTCTAATTGCTTGGTTATTCGGAGGAGTATTGGATGGTAAGGAAAGAGACTATTGATGCTGAGGAAATGACATCTCCTGGCCTGCCCAGTTCGGATTCCATTGATTAAAATACGGTTGCTGGGGAGCCCAAGGATTCCATATGGTAGGATCAGGAAAAGGAAGACTTGGTTGCTGCATGAGTAGAAAATTCATTGTGTTAAAGGGTGCGTACTACATTTGGTTCATGGGTGGGTAATTTGTTTGAAAAGGAGAATGATTATTCCAACGACTAAATGCTGTGTTAGAATTCATACCTTGTCTTTGTGGCCATTGCCTCCTCTGTGTCATCAGGGACACTGCTTCAGCCTCTTCTTCAGTTGACTGCAATGCTGCTTTTATTCCAGGCAGAGAGGGGCATTGCTGGGTCTCATGGTCCTTTTCACAGATCGTGCAGATTGGTACCTTATCTAGTGGGCATTCCCTGAGTGGGTGTTTTTCTCTGCATTTGGAACAAAAAATAGCTAGGGTAGCTTCTGCTTCTGCCTGTTTCTTTTTTACCTGCAGAGCATCAATTTGTGAAGCAAAAGAGCTTAACATCTCAGTTTTAAATTCTTCCAACAAATTACCTATTTCAGCCCTTGTTGCTCCTCCACTTGCTGACTTCTGGACTCTTGAATATACATTTTCCCTGCTTTTTGATCTGCTTACTGCTCCTCTTGAACATCTCATGCAGAGGTTGATAATTTCATCAAATGGTTCCTTGGAAATGTCCCCTTTTCCCAGCATATTCAACATGTCCAAGCAGTCATCTCGTACCCCTTTCAGCAATATTGTTTTCAGAATATCTTTACTCATGTTAGGGTGGTCAGACCGCTGCAGATTATACTGCAGTCTTTCCACAAAGTCTTCCAAATTCTCGTCCTCCTTCTGAACCATTTTAAACAACTCTTCCTTCCTTTCTCTTGTTCGGTAGTAATCCTGATATTTGGCCAGAAAGCTTTCTTTCATCTGATCCCAGGTAGTGATTGTCTGAGCTCCTAAGCTCATAAACCACCTTAACGCATTCCCTTTCAGTGTTGTTGGAAACAGTTTTAGTTTCTGATTAGGGCTCACATAATCATAACTCCTACATAGTATATCGAATTCAAAGAGGAATTCATCCGGGTCTTCAGAGGATAACCCATGAAAGTTGGGTAATGCTGAAAGTGGAATGTTCTTCATAGGGGTAGCTCCTCTCGGGAGCTCCCCAATAGGGAACTCCAGAGTAGAGAGTGAGTTTTCCCCCCTTCCTTCTGCTCTGTTATCCTCCATTGGTCTTTTTCCTGAATCGCTTGCTTTATCTTCTGTATCTTCTGTATCTTCAGGTTCTTCTACCGGTTCCTCAGTGTATTCTGGTACTTCCAGCTTCCTTTCAGGTCCTAGTACTTCCTCCATCTGTCGATCTGTTTGTGAGGAATACTGAATCTGAGGTCTCTGGGAACTTGTCCTCTGTGATGTCTCCGCCTTTGAGATAATTTCGTCAATAAAAGTTTTTCTTCCTCCTCCGCCTTTGCCGCCTGTGAAATTAGGTTTCCTGCGTCCTCTCATGCACCTGTTATTCTTAAAAAGAAATCATTAATGCTTTTAAAATCTCTAGTTGCCTTCCCCGGCAACGGCGCCAAAATGTTGGCTACTTGAATTGTTTATTGATTAAACACTCAAGTACCACATTAATTTGTCAACCTGGGAAAGTCCTTTTATTTCAAAGGTGACCTCGTACTATATGTACTTAATTATAAAAACATTAAAAGTTGTAGTATACATGATTCTGTTTCTGTCAAACCCCTTATTCTATGTTATAACAGTTACAGTATATTGCAAAGATAAAATGAAAGCAATTAACTAAGAATACAAATCTGAAAAGAAAAGTAATGGTTGCTCTGTTAGCAGAGGATCAGGACCCTATCCTCAAGGTAAGGATGTTCAGCACCTGCCCCTGTAACCAGATTGCTAATACACACTGCAATTCTAATTCACCGGTGAAGTATTCTTTTACAACATCAAGCAATTAACAAAACAGAGTATCAGCAAAAGGAAATTATCAGAGGTAATGCTACAGAATCCAAACAGAGTACCAGCAGAAAGGAAATTTCCAAACACACTCACACACTAACAGAAAATAAATGGGTGAATCTTGTGAAGAAGGTGGGCCCTGTCCCTCTCACAAGATTCCCCAGAACACAAATGCTGGATTAGATGCTCAGAACAACTTTTTATTCATCTGCCAAAATGTCCAGTTACAATAAAGATTCAGACTTGCTTTTGTTTTTCAAAATTTTCCTTACACTTCTTCCCCCCCCTTCTAATGTAGATGTCTCCTCTTTATAGAGGAGACATCTATTACAATAGACTGTCATAGTTCATTCAGTTAAACCTTTTTGTCAAAAATAAGAAATCCATCCTTGTTACAGGATGCCGTTACAACAGTGTGACGGTGTATTCTTTCTTGGGTCTCTTACTGTTACACAGCTGGTAACCAAACTTCAACCGTCTTCTTGGAATCCTCGTACTATCCTTTGCCGCTTCCCTATTGTTGCTGATTTAGTAAGCTCATGCTGTTCCTGGTGTTTTAGCAACTGTAACCATGTTTTACCCTTTCTGGACAGTTGCTGATCGTGGTGTGTTAGCATGGAACTCTGGCGATCTTCTGATAAATGTTGTTTTTTATTTCCAGTATTCCAGTTGTTGCAAAATAACGTTTTCCTTGCTTTAGATAGTTGTTGTTGCTGGTGCTGCAGCAACTACGTAGTTGCTGTTTCTGGTGTTGCAGCAACTGCGTAGTTGTTGTTTCTGGTGTTACAGCAACTATGAATTATAATTTCTGCAGACTTTAGACAGTTCAACGGTTACTTAGCAACTTGGTTAACTTTTCCAAAGATAATTATAAAGATAACATGAATATGTAATGAATAATTAAACATATAGTCATGCGGAGAGTTACTTCATACCTTGGGATGATTAGGTCATTATGTAATCAAAGCTTTCAACTTATGGACTGAAAAAGGGTAATATTATAGCAAAAATACAAGGTCAAAAATGGTCAATTTGGAGTCCTAACACTCAGCTATTGGATCGAGCCTCTTCCAGGCATCTTTGGTCACATGACAGTAAGCTGATGATCCAAAGATTCGGAAGTGACTCACATTTGGTCGCTTCCCAGAAAAGGCCTCCATAGGTGTCTTCATTCCCAGTATACGGTGCGAGCTTCTGTTCTGCAAGTATACTACTGTATTGCATGTCTTAGCCCACAAATGCAGTGGTAGGCTTTGGTCATGAAACATCGCTTGAGCTTCTCCCACTATCGATCTATTCTTCCTTTTGGCCACCCCATTCTGTTGTGGGTTATGGGGTGCCGTCAACTCTCATTTAATTCCTTCTGTAGCGCAAAAGTCCTTAAACTATTGGGGGACATACTCTCCACCATTTTCGTTATGCAAGGATTTTATTTTCTTTCCAGATTCTTTCTCTGCCAAGGCTTTAAACTCACAAAACCTCAAGAAGGTCTGATCCTTCTTTTGCATAAAGTAGATCCTGTTAGTGTCGGTATCTTCATCCCTCCATCAATGATCACAATTCTCTTTTTTCATGCATTTTAGGTGTTTCATCTGATCAGCTGCATTCCATTAGGTCATGGATCATCTGATGGTAGTGGTTCTTTGTCAATTTATCTCATGCTTTTCATCTGCTGGCCTATTTTGACATGTACAGGTCATCTGCTGTCATTTTTATTTCATTTCATTTGCAGAAGTGATTTTAGGGTTTTCGGGTCTCATTAGGTCTATGGTTTTCCACCATGGTCTTCAAAAGTTCAATAAGAGGTTAGCAGGCACATGAGGATGTCAAATAAGTTCATAAAATCACAAATTCTACTGATGATGTCCTCCATAAAGGGTTTTTACCTCAAAACTCTATTTTTGAGGTGAAAATAGGGTTTTTCCATTTCTTGTACAAATTTTATGTAATTTTATTATTTTCATATGTAATAAAGCATCATCTATAGCCCTGGGTCACCTTGCCAAACTCCTGCACTCCAGCTCCTGCAAAAGAGACAAGAAAATCCAAGCATTAGTCCATCAAATGACAAAAAAGAGCCAAACTGCAAAACAGAGCTTTTAAAAAGCAAAGTGAAAAGGAAACTTTAGAAAGTGGGTCTTTCCTAAATGAAAAATTAAAGTCACTTGTATATAAAGAGATCATTTGTGTAGAAGACATCATTTTGTGCAAAGGAAAGAAAGAGAGAGAAGAAAATTGTGTTTGAGGAGAGAAAGGATAAAATTGCAGCAAAATTCAAGAGTTTTCTTGGTGTGGCACACTTGGGCACTAGCACGGCACACCTACCTGGTGCTACGCACCAGGCGTAGGATTTACACAGAGTTTTGAATGGACACGATGCACTTGCCAAGCGCTATGCACCTGGGTGTTGGCACGGCACACCAGTCTGCCAAGCTAAAAACTCATCCCATCGATTCTCTAAGGCTCCAAAATTTGCAAATACCATTCCTCCAAGTAAGTAAAACCTCCTATTTTCCATAGCAAGACATTTTATCATCCTTGATGGTGTTTTGATAGGTGAAAAATCAAACCCTAAATTACTTCACAGTTGTATTGCAAAATTGTCTAGGGTTTTGCAGTTTTTGTCATTCTTGCTGTTTTTTTACTCCTTTGCATAATTTTCCCATATCCCATCCCTCTTCACTACATTTCCTTAATTTTCTTCCCCTTTCCCTCTCTCATTGACACTTATCCTACCCCCTGTCCCCAAACCCTAAAACCCTAACACCTAATTCCCACTATTCCCCAAACCCTAATCTTCATTTTCCCAACCCTATCACTCCCTAATAACCCTACAACTAGCATCAAAAACTTCGTTTCCACTTATATTATCAGTCCACTCATCAAATCCCAAAGAAGAAAACAACAGTCACCTATTCTTGAGAAAAAATCTTCATGCTCATCATTTTACACCATACATTGGCAAATATGGAAACAGATTCAGCTTATGAAAGGGATGAGTGTTGTAGGGAAAAGTATCCGATTCGGATGACCCTATCCCACTCTAAGGGTGATAGTACCTCAGCAACAACTGTAAAGAAAACTACTTAAGGTTTACTTCTTTACGAAAGCAAGAGAGAATGAGGAAAGGCACTAACCGTTGCCTTGCGCTTAATGTCGAATCCAAACTCTTCTCTTTAGCTACTTGCTCCTATCTCCTTGCTCTTTTGCTGGCCCAGCTACAATGAGATCCTGCAAAATAACAAAGATGGAAACTACAAGAAGCATGCAATCATAACTGATTCAAGGATTAGCATAAATCAAATATACAATTATCACAATATATCATTGAAACAAGTGCATATAGAAGAACCTCCATAGCTTTTATTAATGAAGAAGTAAAGTTCTGAGAGAGTTACAACCATTGAAGGCCCCAATCCAGCAACACCTCCCAGCAGAAAGAATTTCTCCTCTTCACCTCCTTCAAGCAATCACCCAATAGTTCTATAGTGAAACCAACAGCATATCATTACTTTGCACAAAATTCCAGCCTCCTGAGCTCATAGGAGAGAGCTCAATATATAGATGAATTGAGAAAGGATGAGTCAGCTTGCAACTGATGTGTAGCTGCCTTGTGTCCTCTCTCTCTTCAGTTGATCTTTAGTTGATCTTCAGTTCTTGAGTCCACTTGGAGAACCTTGCTTCCATTTGGAGAAACAGAGCCTCTGACTCATCACAAGGCGAAATCCCTGATCCAAGTGTCATTTTTGGAAGATTCCAGAGCAATGAATCAGTGTGCCACTTGTCCAATCTCGCTCAACGGAGGTGGCCTTTGTTCTACCTGCTTTGCAACGCAGGTGCACCATGGAGGAGTTGTGTTTCAGCGCAGAAGCCTAGTGGAGCACCTGCTTCGATTTCAGGATTGCTTGTTTTTGAGTGTTTTCAGGTGGAGAACTGATCTGAGAGCTGTTGGTTCGCTGACCTTGTTCCTCTAGGGGTAGGAACATCATGTTTAGGGAACTTTGGATCCCTTGGATTATTGACAATTCATGCCTATTGCTGTAAGGCACAAAATTGTCTATAACAGATGCCCCCTAAAGTATGAGGTCGTTTATCGGGTGAACTGCTTTATTGAGAGGATCCGAAGTTCATTCAATCTGCTGAGAAGTGTCCTGTAATAAGATACAATACAATACATTATTTTTCATACATTTTCATGATCTAGCTGAGGCGGGCATTCCCATGCTCAGCTTTATAAATACATTTTGGTACATAGAACAGACGATCGTCTGATTGTAGACCGATAATTCTCTGCTGAAATTATCATCCTTTGAGAAGGATGATCATCTGCTGTAATGATGTACATATCAAATGTCTTTATGTCCTGAATATATATCGCAGCCCGGATGGATGAAACTAGATCCGGGGTCTTCAATCTCCTCCGATCTTCACTCGATGTACAAGTCGATCCATGTGAGAATTTCTTGAAGTCGAACATGGAAAGACATCGCTTGATTACCGGTCAATGATGTAAACCGTTAACAAGCGCGAGAGGAATCACCGATAAGGATGATGACCCTCAAGGTACGGCAGTACAATTCACATGGTGGGAATAAAGGACTTGGCGTCGACCACCATGCAAAATCTTCTGGTCGAAGGTCATTGATGTATACCTGTCGCCGGAAGTGAGAAACTTGCCATTGAGGCATGCAAGCTTCAAAGTACTGAAGGGGTTGTTCCTAGATCAACTCCTTGGATAATGAGCTGATGTCGACAAGGAGCGATCCATCAAAGGAGGGCCTTAATGAATCCCACATCAGTGACACGGAACGGAGCTAGTGATTGTGATGAGGTGAAAACAAACTGTGATGTATGATTCAGGGCGGCGGTCATGAAATGGATGAAGGACAATGTATGGTAGTGGATGGGACACGGTTGACTCTTTGCAGAACAACATCTCTTGAACATATAACGACACTGATGTGATGGATTGGTAGCATTACCCCAAAATGTGGATGGTGTGGCGAGGACCATGGTTATGAGACCGGTGAATGAAACAACCCAACCCGATGTGATACGGAGGACAAAGTGTCATGTTCAAGAGCGACTTGCTACCATTAAAGCTGTGAGGTTCTCCCAATTTTTCCCCAGTCATTGCTGACCAGTACCTCTTTATTTTTGTCAAGCTTGAGGAGGATAACATATGCTTGTTCTATAACCTGCCCTTCGGGCAAGCCCATCGCTATGTTTTAACGAGCCTAGCGATAGGGAAACTCGCTCTCGTCTAAAGACAAGTTTGTCGCTATTTAATCATTTTAACGAGTCTAACGACAAGGAAAACTCGGTCCTTTTCATTTTTAGAGAGTCTGAAAAGGTACATAAAGTCAACTCCAGAATTCCTTTTTCGTCATCTAATCCCTTCAGTCCGAAAAAGTATAAAACAATACAGAAGGGATGAATTTTCGATTGCTTTAACGAGCCGAACAAAACAAGCGCTCGATCTTTTTGTGCAATAATCCCTCATGTCCAAAAAGATTAAAATCTAGAGGAGGGATAGCTCTTCCGGTCATTTAACGAGCTGGAAGGCCAAAACTCGGAAAACTTTTCATATTTTACGAGTCAAGAGAAAAGAGCTCAAAGAAGACTCGTCTTTTGAGGAACGAGTGATAAACAGGGATAGCAGCAGATTCCAGGTACAGGTTGGAATTTTCCAATCATGGCAGTGTCACAAGGATGGCTAAGTGAAATCACTCTTCGCAGCTGTTCCTCAAAATGGGTAAACAAACATATGGAGATGAACGATTGGCCAAATGAACGGATGGAGGTGAGACTGCAAGAACACGACCAAGGGCTTTAATATGGCTGTCAAAGGTTACATTTACCAAGGTTATTTACCGGTTCATTTTTTCTGAGTGAGCTTGAACTCTAGGGGAAGATTGCTCACAACTTATGTTTATTTTTTAACGAGCATGAACTATGTGCTAAAACTGCTCGGATCTTGCGTTTATTTTTTAACGAGCATGAACTGTGTGCTAAAACTGCTCGATCTTTTGCATGCCCCCAGCATCATAATAACGCATGTCAAAGGAGGGTGCCCCCCAAGCTTCATTGCATTCAACTTGGTGGTTGGAATGAAGGTTTACCTTTGAATTTTGAAAAGGGGATTTGTTTCATTTTTTAATGAGGTTGACATAGTAAAAGAACTATCCTCGTGACTCCTTTTTTCATTTGTTAACGAGGTTGACATGAGATAAGAACCGTCCTTGGAGCCCACTGTTTTTACAGTATTTCCATTAGGGTGATGATCCATGCTGAAAAAATGTTTAGGAATCTTCCGAATCCGTTAGATATAGAAGATTTCATATTGTAGGTTTCCCCTGTGGCTACTTCCGCCAGATTACTCGCCGGCGGTAGGGCAAAAGTACCCATTAAGGCAGGGTCTTTTAGGAGACCTACTCCAATATTTTGAAGCGAATGATTGGTTCCATGGATCATTGGAGTGCTTCCCGTAACTTGTGAACTGTCGGGGAGGAAAGTTTGTTGGTCGACGATTGTAATTTTTCCTTGAAAAGGAAATACAATCCTCCTGAAGTAGGTCGACACAAATGCAGCCATGGCATATATCCAAGGCCTTCCCAGTAGGATGTTGTAATCGAGGTTTCCGTCGATTACTTCCACATCAACTTCTATTGTTTTGCCCCCCAGTTCAACTTGCAAGTTATTTAAAATCCCGTATGGAGTGTATGATCGTCCATCAAACGCTTTTAACGTCGTTGACGATTTCGACAAGGGTGGTGAGCCTAAATTTTTCCAGCAACTCATCGACATAAGACATGTAGATGCCCCCTCATCAATAATTGTTCGATGGACAGTTTTGTTGAGGGCTTTCACTTGAATAAGGAAAGCTAGTTGAGCTGGTATCTGAGGGTCATATCCTTTATGATCAAAGGTCACCAGATTGGAATCCATTGGGCCAATCCCACCTATGGTTGATAATAAAGCTTGCTCTTGGGAGGTGCATTTTTGCGCTACCTCAAGTGTCGACATAGCGGACGACGATTGGGTCAGGTCCTCTATTATATTGTAATCCTGTGTTATTTTTTCACGAGGATTAAATGTCGATTTGTGTATTACTCCCTTTGGCGACTTTATCATTAGTTTAGGAACGATGGGTGGCACAACTTTGGTCAAAGTTGTTGTTGAACTACTAGGTTGTTTATTTGCCTTGTTGTTCAATTGCTTTGGATTCCTGTGATCTTTATTCCTTGTCAAAGCATTATTTTGCTGCTTTGAGGTGGACAACATAAGCACTTGGGATCGGGAAGCATTTTGATTAGCAACCAGATTTTGTCTTGGACTAGGAAACGGATCAGTCAATACTGCTGGGGTTTTTTAACTCTTGAAGAGTTTCTTAACTTCAGCTATATGAGGACAATCTTTCGTCCAATGATCCTCATCGCATATATGACACCCTGTCGGGGGTTTCCCTTTCCTTTTCTTTTTCTTCTTGCCCCCTGGTTGCTTTAGTTGTTTGCCCTTGTCGATCGACATGGCATTTACTTCTGAGGCAAGAAGTTCCTCATTTGCATTTTGACTAGAAATTTTGCGTTTGCCAGTCACGCCATTGCTGGCGTGAGAGTCAGTATTCGATTTAGGAGGGGGAGGAATTGAAAATTCAGGTCTAGGGGCGTCAGGTATTTTGTCGTAGAGCGTGCCCGACTGAGTATATACTAAGTCTAAATATTGAGCGCGAGCAATGACTTGCTCCTCTGTTACGACTCCTCCCTTGGCCACATCTTCCGTTATAGTCGGAAGTAACGACTTTATAAACCATTCAGCTAACAGCTGATCGGGAACGTAAGTTTTCACCATCCTACGACGACGTCGCCACTCATGTATATGATCAGATATGTGAGTGGCCGTTGTCTGTTTGAAGTTGGTAAGGAGTTCTGTTCCCGTTTCATACCTTATCGGTAATTGAAAATGGGTTAAGAAAGTAGTGGCTAAGGAGCTGAAATTGTCGAAAGAGGCTCTTGGCAATTCAATGTACCATTTAGCCGCTGGACCTGTCAATGTCCTCTATAAGAGGCGAAGTCTTATCGAATCATCGTTTAGAGTGTTCGATGAACACCACAGATGAAAAGTCATGACGTGATTCGACGGGTCTTCACCTGGATTTCCATTGAATTTAGGAATGTCCATTGGAAGCTTATGCGGAATCGCTGGCCACCAAGAGGCATAAGCAATTGGATCATTAGTCAGCCGGTTTAGATCTGGTAATTCTAGAGTTGCTATAAAGGGCAACTGTTGGTTCAGGTTAGGTGAAGCATATCCGGGATAAGATGGTATCGCCTGAGCAATGGGTCTTTGCAGACTAGCATAATGCTGACAACTTTGACAAGGTTGATGGGCATAACCATTATAGCATGGTTGCCCATTACTTACAAAGACTTGTTGCTCAGGTCCTTGATATGATTGCTGGAATGGCGGTTGTTGAGATTGAACCAGCTCTGGTTGTTGGACCATTTTCTGTTGACCAATACTGGATGATTGACCAAGATGAGGAGTCACAGTACTTGTTTGAGCTTGAGTCGCTCCAGATAAGGAGGCACTACCCTGAGATTGTGATTGAGCCGCTGAGACAAGAGGTTGTTGTATTACAACAGGTAGCGCTTGTACTTGCGACGCATTCGCCATAGCAGGTGTGGTGGTAATATTCGACGCAGGGTGTACTGGTTGCATTGAATATACAACTCCTAGTTATTGGGGCAGTATTGGTACCCAACCGCTGGATGTAATTCCAGTTTGACCTGAACCTTGTTGTAAACTCCCATATGGTTGTTCTCCGGGAGGGAACAATGAAAGAGCATACTGCCCTCCATATGGTGGAAATCCAGTACTTAAAGGGTAAATTGGCCTTTGAAGACACATTGGATCAGTTTGTTGAGTTTCAACATAAGAAGTACCAGATGATAATCCGGATGAAGAAATAGGAACTAACCATATTGTCGCCCCCGATTGGACTCCGGCTTGTTGTTGGCAATTTGCCGGGACAGATGGTATACCAGCAAACATCGTTGGAGTGGCAGCAGGAGGCTCTGCTGTTGCTGTGTCGGACGACACAGTCCTAGATGTTGACGGTTGTTCAGACATTTTGAGTCTATCCAAAAGATTTTAGCGATTCTACAAGAACTTACGATGCCAAAAGACTAACTTCGAAGATCAACGCAGGAATAGGAGGTGATTATGTTCTGTTTAAAATGAATTTTATTATGACGACGCTTTAGACACAACTTGCTTTTTCACTTTTTAAGAGTCGAGAAAAAGCTAAAGATGACTCTAGTCTCCTTCGATGTATTAACGAGATCGAAGTGACAAATGCTCGGATGGACTTTTTCAGTTATAGAGTTTGAAAAAGGCCAAAAGAAACTACTCTGGAGTTCTAGGCAGAGGGTGTGCCAAACCTTTCGTGAAACCACAGAATACGTTTTACGGTACGAGTGGTCGATCTTCGTGAATGCTGTGTTCACTGCATCGCGATCAGTAGGGCAGCCGACACGGCTTCCTATGGATAAAGGCTTTGTTCCTATAGGGGTCCCCCAATATACGCGACGGTACGCGGGGGCACAAGTCCGTATTAGTGCTATCGTCTCTCAGGAGGAATCACCCACCTTCGTAGAGATCGACAGTCACTATGTTTAACGACGCCGGTTCACGTCTCTACCTAGACCTCTACTGTGTTTCGTTATGTTTCAAAGCGTTGTTAGATAAATTCAGTTCTTTTTAGGTTGATCTTGCTTAGCAGTTTGCCTTTATGGATCACCACGTGATGTATGATACAACTCCTAAATGCAGTCTAAGAATGATAAGCAAGCTTTTTCGATTCTTTCAACTTATGAAAATCTTAACTACTGAAGGAAAAGAAAGACATCATCTTTTCAAACAGATCATAGAGCACACACTGATGCACTTTTCCTAAATCGGCATGCAAACTGTCAAAATGCACATGCACAATGCAAGTATTTCTTTTCTTCTTCCTTAATGTTGATGTATTACAAAAAGAAAGTTGTATGATTTCGAATTCAATTTCAAGCGAAAGCAAACAAGTTGTGTCCAATAATCAAAAGAACACCTTAAGATTCACTCGTTTCAACACAAGAAATACTGAAATTCGAACCATATAACGAAAGCAAATGCTCAAGCGGCTATGAACAGCAATGAACTAGCTCTTAGAATCACAACGACACTTTCTCATAGGTCTAGATCCAAGAGGTCATAGCAAGACTAGTTCACTTTCGCTATGGGAAACTGTGAATGACGGCAAGAAATACAATAAGAACAATCACGGTTTCTTCATACAACTGAGGCGGAATGAAGGCAAAGAGAAGTGGTTTCAGCTGGGTATACAGGTTGACAACAGGCTGCAAAAACAATACTGAAAACTGGGCAACAGACAGTGGGGAATCCCAGTTGCACAAGGCAAAACTGGATCAGCGCAGGTGCTGCACTGTCAAACTGCGATGCAGCGCAGGTAGCCCCTTCGGGACCTGCGTTGCAGTGCAGGTAGCCTTTGTTGCAGCTGCACTGATGAGACAACTCTCGTCTCTCTCAGATTCCGGGTCACAGTTTGCTCAAAAATCAACGGTTTTTGGCCAAATCAGAGGCTATCAGTCAAGTATACACTAGAGGATGATTAAAGGAAGATGAACACTATCACAAAGAGCTTACAAGGATCCTTGTAGATCAGCTCTTCAAATCATGAACATGCTCAGAAATGAGCTAGAGTAGCTGCCCTCTACTTCGCTTTTGATATAGTCAAAAGCTTTTCGATTTGGTACTCTTTTGTTCAGGAAATGAATAGCAAAATACTACAAACAATCAAACAGATACGATCCCCAGCGGAGTCGCCAGTTTGTTGTAGGGAAAAGTATCCGATTCGGATGACCCTATCTCACTCTAAGGGTGATAGTACCTCAGCAACAACTGTAAAGAAAACTACTTAAGGTTTACTTCTTTACGAAAGCAAGAGAGAATGAGGAAAGGCACTAACCGTTGCCTTGCGCTTAATGTCGAATCCAAACTCTTCTCTTTAGCTGCTTGCTCCCAGCTCCTTGCTCTTTTGCTGGCCTAGCTACAATGAGATCCTGCAAAATAACAAAGAAGGAAACTACAAGAAGCATGCAATCATAACTGATTCAAGGATTAGCATAAATCAAATATACAATTATCACAATATATCATTGAAACAAGTGCATATAGAAGAACCTCCATAGCTTTTATTAATGAAGAAGTAAAGTTCTGAGAGAGTTACAACCATTGAAGGCCCCAATCCAGCAACACCTCCCAGCAGAAAGAATTTCTCCTCTTCACCTCCTTCAAGCAATCACCCAATAGTTCTATAGTGAAACCAACAGCATATCATTACTTTGCACAAAATTCCAGCCTCCTGAGCTCATAGGAGAGAGCTCAATATATAGATGAATTGAGAAAGGACGAGTCAGCTTGCAACTGATGTGTAGCTGCCTTGTGTCCTCTCTCTCTTCAGTTGATCTTTAGTTGATCTTCAGTTCTTGAGTCCACTTGGAGAACCTTGCTTCCACTTGGAGAAACAGAGCCTCTGACTCATCACAAGGCGAAATCCCTGATCCAAGTGTCATTTTTGGAAGATTCCAGAGCAATGACTCAGTGTGCCACTTGTCCAATCTCGTTCAACGCAGGTGGCCTTTGTTCTACCTGCTTTGCAACGCAGGTACACCATGGAGGAGTTGTGTTTCAGCGCAGAAGCCTAGTGGAGCACCTGCTTTGATTTCAGGATTGCTTGTTTTTGAGTGTTTTCAGGTGGAGAACTGATCTGAGAGCTGTTGGTTTGCTGACCTTGTTCCTCTAGGGGTAGGAACATCATGTTTAGGGAACTTTGGATCCCTTGGATTATTGACAATTCATGCCTGTTGCTGTAAGGCACAAAATTGTCTATAACAATGAGGAAACTGTGAGTGATTCCTCCCAAGAGATTCATGCACCAAGAAAACCACATAAGGGAGGAAAACACATCCGGGAGGAGCCAACCACACTCACAGAGTTATTAGCATGTCCTCTTACAGTAACCTGTTTTAAACATTAGTCTTGCTACCAGTTTTGTGAGATGGTGGAGAGGGTGAAATACCACCATGAACTTGCTAGGCTATTTGTCCTTCATCTTCACAATGGCCAGGTGAACTTAGTAGGTGTTTCCTTCACTTTAACACCTAAAACTATAGTTGCAGCAACAGGCATTCCAAATGTAGGTGAATAGTGGAACAAAGGATAACTTGTGGGAAAAGAGAATTATGAGCCTTATGTCAAGGCTAGTTATTGAAAGAAAATTAGTAGGGTGTTTCCTTTCAGATACCTATAGGACACTTATGCTCCACTCATGAAGCTCATTTTCAAATACTTCACCTGTGAAGGGAGATTTTCTCATTTGTACACTTATCATGTTAGATTATTGAAGCATTTCACTAGAGTGAGGATGATGAACCTCCCCTATTTCACATGTAGAAATATTGAGAAAATGGCTACATTGGTGCAAAGAAAACCTCTTCATCAACAGTTCAACAACATTTATCATTTTTCACTGATCAAAATTATTGTGTTGCATCAGCTAAGCTTGTTGAATGTTTCATGGGATACTTTCATTTCACATGAGGTTTTCAAAAGCCCTCAAGTGACCCCATCAGTGTTTCAAGAGGAACGAGGGCCTTCAAATCAACCAGAGTTTCATGAGACTCAAACTACAGGTGTTCCAGTATTTGTCACTTATGAAAAAGGCATAAGGAGATTATTTTCACCTGCCAAACGAGTACTATCTCCACCTAGGGTGGAAGGGGTCTCATTTCCTTCATAAGACCATAGGCATGCTATCTTCACCCGGGGTGAAAGGGGCTTTGCCTTCTTCTTCAGCAGATCAGGTACAAGATAAAGGGAAACAAGCATTGCATGATGAACAACCTTCTGAAGGTCAAGATAGAGATTTTATTTTGATTCAGGATGAGGAAATTGATTTGGGCTCCCAAAGCTCAAGACTCAAGGAGATCATCAAAGAACAAGAAGCTGAAATCCATGCCTTATCTCTTAATGTTGAAAGGGCTAAGTGGATCATTGATTACCTTGAGCAATGGAACAAGTATTTGGATGATAAAAAAACAATCATGGAGCTGCAAACCATAAAGCTAAAATAGGCAAGCAACAAAAAGAAAGAAAGTCAAATTGACACCCCTTGAGCAAGAGGTTGACCGGGAATCATGGCTAGAGAGCGTGAATATGCACTTGCAGAAGCTGCTTGAGAAATCCAACAAGGAGAAAAAGATGTTGTGGCACATGGCTTATCACTATTTGGCATGGAACAAGATTTGCAAAACAAGGATAAGGAGCTTAAAAGCCAAGTTGAGGAAGACTTTGAAGAGCAAGAAAGAGAAAGATAAGCTCAAAATATTGGATAAAGCTTCATTGGCCTAGCATAGCACTTGACATAGATCACTCATGCCAAATTTCAAGAAATTTGGTAAACTTTTGGGCAATTTTTAATTTTTCATGGAAAAAACAGGTTTTTCCAGCAGGTGCGTAGTGCCACTTGGCGCTCGCTTTTGATAGGGACCTCCTTTTGAAGAAAAATTTGCATTTTTGGATTCCTTATGAAACGTTATGCATTCCCAAAAATTAATAGGAAATTTTGACAAGTTTTGGACCTCCAAAAGGGCGAAAAAAACCTCAAAAATGCCCTCTCTGCCACTTTTTGGCCACACAGGAAGAAGTCTTGGGCGATTGTAGTTTTGGAGGGGAAAATGGACTCCAAATCAAAAAATTCAAGTTGTTTCAGAAAGTAGACTCATAGGGCTTTCCATCAAGCTATCCTGCACATAATTTGGACTTTAGGAAGTCTTCCAAAATTAGCTTGGAAAAAGTGCTATGAACAGAAAAAGTTGTGCTACGCATAGGATGAAAAAGTGCCAATTTTGCTCAAAAAATATGTTTTTCGCCTAGTTTTCTTCTAGTTTCACTTTTTCTCTCTTATGGTAAAATTAAAGATGTGAAATGATGTAAATTGATGTATTATTATGTAAAAATGATAAAAATTGACTTGATAAGGTAGATACATCATTTGTAGGTGGTTTGGAGTTGAATGAATCAGTTTCCTAGGTTCAAGAGGCAAGCTGTTCCATTGCCTATTTTTATGTTCCTAGTTTAGATATGGTTGAAACCACCTGTCTTCTCATGGATTCGACCCGTGATGGATAGCACTAGTGGTTTGGAGGTCTATATTATGTGTTTTTTCAGTCATTTGTAAAGGTTGGACTCCTGTGAATGCTTTGAGCACTATTGTACATCATCTCTGCAGTTTGGCAAGGAAATAGACCAAGGTTTGCAGCATTTTGTGGGATTCTTGTGGTAAGGTGACTTAATATTTTTTTTCCTTCTGTGATTCAAGTTATCATGTGTTTATGTGTGCCATTATCTCTCTCTTTCTACTTAACTAAATGAATCAAGTATAAAGGTGGAAATCATTGATGTTGCAGTGCTCTACCTTAGGGTTTGTTTAGCTTTACATGTTTTCTACTGTTTGAAGAGGACTCATGACACTTCCATGCCCTATCCAATTCCTCACCAGTCTTAAGGCTCTCCATTTCACTTAATCTAAAGTACTAAAGCACTTGCCTACCTTGCTCCACAGAAACCTCTACAAAACTGAACTCATTCCCCGGACCCAAAACTTCCTTTCACATCTGATCTAGCAAACCATCATAAAACTCAATTAAATCCTCTGAGCTACTATACCTAGCCTAAAATATACATTAAATTTAGTCATCTCAAGCCCTAATTGCCAATATCCTAATTGATATTGACAAGGAGAGAGCCCTCTCCCAATCTGGTAGGGCTAGCTACCAGGTTAAGCGTGGTTTGATGTTACCCTAGACCTACCTTTCTCAGCCTGAGGTAGATTTAAGAACTAACAGATCCAGCATCTACGAGAAAAATCATCAATACAAATAATATAGTACCTTTGTTTAGCGGTGGAGGCTGTAGAGAAAGGTCCACAAACATGTAAGTGAACTCACTCCAAGATTTCTCCAGCTCTACTATCTCGATTCGGAGAGGAAGATTTCACATACTTAGCCAAGGTACAACCTTTGCATGTATTCATCTGCTCCAGTTTTTCCTAGGGAAGTCTGGTAGAAATCTTCTGCATGATCTTCAGGGCTCCATGGTGCAAGTGGCCTAGTCTTCTATGCCATAGCTTTCCAACATCTTGGCTCTACACCATCTCAACTTTGGAACTCAATGCAACACAATTGTCTACCTCCAGCTTGTAGAGATTCTTTACTCGAATCCCAATTTGCTTGGTCTGTCCAGTGACGATATGCCTCAAGAATACCTTTCCTTTACTAAAGACTACATCATAGACTTTATCTTCTAGCATAGCAATGGACATAAGATTCTTCTTCAGACCTGGTACATACTTTACAACAGTCAGGGTGAGGGGAGCTCCATGCTCCCTCTGAAACACAACCGTACCTTTACCTGAAACACGGTACATTCCATCATCACCCATCTCAATCCATATCTAGAGATCCTTCTCCACCAAGGTACTGAAAAGATTCTTGTCACCTGACATGTGAAATGAAGCTCCACTTTCCAGGTACAACACATATCCCACCATGGATGAAACCATCCATGTGATAAGAGAGAAATCCAATTCAAACTATGAGGCCAGTGCCTCACCATCAGATCCCTTCGAGGATCCCTTCTTGGATTTCTTCTATGGACAATTTGTAGCATAATGGCCCACTTCATGACAATGAAAGCATCGCACTTTCAATTTGTCAAACTTCTTCCCACCATGGGAAGAACTATATTTGGGATGGGACACTTTCCATTTCCCTTTCCTCGCCTTACTCGCTAAGGCTATATTTTCCTCATCATCTTGCTTTGATGAGGATCCATCTCTGGTGCTTCTTCTTATCTCCTCTTGCATCAAATCCGACCAAAGTCGTTCCCAATCCGACAATTTTTCTCTTCCATTAACTGAGTCTTGGTAGCTATGCCAACTCTTAGGAAGACTGAGGAGTGCAAGACTTACCATGTCATCATCGCCTGTCGTGATCCCTACACTTCCAAGCTCATCCTTGCAGGTGGTGAGCTTATTTAGATATGTAGATATCATGTTGCCATTTTCACACTTGATTTTATGAAGCTTACCTTTCAGCGCTAGATTCCTCTGATCGTTGCTGTTCTGATATAGATCTTTCAATGTTTTTTACATTGAAAATGGTGTCTCCTTCCAATGGAGACTCGAGACTATGTGGTCTTGAACTCCCTCTAGAAGGATTCTGCTTGCTCTAGCTACACATTTCTTCCATTCCACCAATTTTGTAGCATTAGTTGGCTTAGGGAGTTCTTGATCAATGAAGTCCTTTAGATCGTTATCCTCTAATACTGCTTCCATGCGATCCTTCTAGGCTATATAATTTGAGTTGCCATCAAGGGCATACTCGAGTCTTAAACCATTGAGCACCATTTTTGAAATTAAGATGTGATAAGAACTCGATTTCTATATTCAGGAACTTAAAACTTCGAACTTATCCCTTCTTGTATACTGTTCTTCGCTTTGATCACCTTTGCTCTGATACCATGTAGAAATTCCGACTGTAGATCAACATATTATGCAATATGCTAAATAAAAATACAAGATCTACTTTGACAACAAACTTTGCGGAAGCTTAATCGAATATGAACAAGATCAAATACAACACATATAATTGAGAACAAGAAATCAATCACACATGAACACAGAAGAATAACTCAAGGAAAGCCTCATCCTAAAACCCCAATCTTTGTATTATCATACAAGTGGAAATATGTTTAGATTAAAAAAAGAATCAACTCTCAAGCTATCCTACTCTCTCTGCAATCAAACAATACAACTCATAGACTATATAGACAAGAGATATGCCTTTCCTCATCACTCCAAGCCTCCTATTTCCTTGTGCAGTTTTTCTTCGGGTCCAATGATGCTGCCTGTGTGATTGGCCTCATCACACACTCACTAAACTGAAGAAGTAATTGCGCAATCTCCAAGGAATGAATTCCTTATGCATGCAAGAGATATTCACAATAGAATATTCTTGTAACTGATAGTACACTGTCCCTCCATCTGATCTCAACTGGGTCTCTGACTGAACTAACATGCATGAGTTATTTATAAGAGAATATTCAGTTATTTGAAGTGCAACAGTTACAAGCATGCATGCATTAACTAACTAAACTCACAATTAGTTCAACAAACTATTTGAACTAATCTAATTGGACTTAACTCAATTAACTAAGCTAACTTATTACAACTCAAATTACAACTCATCCTTATCTCTTTAACTGATGGATAAATTCCTCAATCAATGGAGAAACTATTGCATGTCCTCACATATACTTCATGTTTGATTTTCTACAACTATTTTAACACAAGATGAATTAATTAATTATTTTACAAACAACTGCTAAGATCAAATTCGAATTTTTACTTCTCTATTTTAGTTCAGGGACTAACTAAAATAGGAAGGTATCTCAAAATGCTATTTATAGCAGTGCTAAATTTAGCACTTCTATATTTAGAATTTCTTGTTGTTATTTTCAAGAACAAGCTGCAAGGTGAAAGATAACTTCAAATAAAATACAAGTACCTAAGTAGTGCAAGACATGCTACTAAGATTTTGAGGAGGGAGGCTCCAAAACAAAGAGAAGGAAAAATTTTGGAGGGTGGTTGTAGCCACTACAACATGTAGCTGCAACAACACCCTCCAAAATTTTTTCTTACACTCAAATTTCAGAGGCTTCCTTAGTATTTTCATTGTTGTTGCAAACACTAGAGTTCATTTCATGAGCTTTCTCATAGTTCTTTGGTCCTGTTTGCATATTGGGTTAACTGTCATATTTTTGCATGTTTGGATGTTGTACAATGTTTGTGAGTCTTTTCTAATGGTTTTTTATGTTTGTCTTTATGTATATGACTTGTCCCAACCATGTAAGCATTTTTTTCATCCATTCACAAAGTTTGGAGCACTTTCGCACAAATGTCGTCACAATTTTCCTAAAGCCTATCTTAAGTGTCATACTTATCTATCTTGTAATGAGGCAGTCACACAAAGGGAAATGATTTGTTTACATGATATGATGATCTATGTTATCATGTCGTAAAAGTATGTTAAGTGTGTGATCATAGTCAAGGTTCATCACATTTCATCGCCCATCCTGCACTTAGCCATTTTTGGAAAATCTTCTTGACTCAACAACTTAGCATCACTAGGCATTGACTGAATTGCATACTACACGGTCTTAGCTCTATATGTTATGACCCTGCTACTTAGAACTATGCAGTGCACATTTCCTATCCTCCAGGATGAAGTTCTGTGCAATTCCTGAGTCCAACTCTTGATCTTGATCTACAAAACTACGTAGTTGTGTCTCCCAGTCTGCCTTGAACTACGCAATTCACATATTCAACCCTCAAGCCTTTTCCTTGTCTATTGGAACTATGAAATGCGCAGAAGCCTAGCCTCCCTTGGGCTCCAAAAAAGAGCAGATGCTACCTCTAGTGTCCTTTCCCTTAGCCCGACCCCACTTCCTCAAGAAATTACGCAGTTTTGTTCTTTGAGCCTCCTTGAGATGGCCATTGCATAGTCTTAGAGCCCAAGATCTGCCCCTAACTATTGGAACTATGCAATTCACATTCACTGGGCCCCTCTCCCTAGTCTGTGACTTTTTCCAAGCTTAGTTCATGGATAATAATGCGTCATATTAGACTAGGGGTTTTTTGGATTGATTTCATCCCATCATGAGTGAATTGCAGGAACATCTACACTATCAAGTCATGGTGAGATGATGAAGAAGGAGAAGGACGAGGGACGAATTCCTAAAGCCTCTCTTGTAGTTGAACTCACAAGTGGATCAATCAAGAGGAATCAAGGGGACACAAGTTTGCAACTACTATCCAAGACTAAATATCATTGAAGACTCTGCATCACCAAGCCATGAAGAGGAGAAGAGAAAGCATATCTAACAAGACAACCATCAGTTAACAGTAACAATGAATTGTCATTGCCACATCACTATCTATGTACATTTTTATTTCATGTTTGCTCTCACATGTAGTAAGATAGTTGAACTATTTCAGTTATTTTAGTTCTTATCTTATTGAGAATGTGTTGTAATGGTTTTTATTGATGTCCCATCCTTGTGGACTATTCCATGGGATACTAGACAGATATTTTCTTGTTTGTTAGTTTTAACAACTATCACATCCACTATGGACTATTCTGTTGGATGTTAAACAAATCCTTCTGGTTCGTGTGTGCCTCTTCCTCGGTGGTACTATTACGTCTCACTTAGGGGCTCACTTTTACCCCCCCTTTGCAGTAGAATAACCTTGACATAGTAGCAACTGCACACTCACCAAGAATACCACCCTTGCTTTTCGAAGAAACCATTGCATCACTCACCTGTGCTGACAGCCAGAGCCAAGGAAAATACTTAAGGATTTGGAAATCATGCCTTTATATCAGATCGGACTCCTACACCAAATGGTGTGAGGTTTGATTGGGACTTCATACCAGGGATATCCTCTGAGTGTTTGCGGGTCAAGCACCGTCAACATATTTGGTGCTAGAAGGGGGGAATGCAATATTTTATGGCTGATAGACCCAACGACCCCATCATTTCATCTTCTCATTAAGGAAACAACGTTCATTTCACATCCCCTACTCGTGCTTCTGAATTTGATGACTCTTCTTAGCCCATGTCTGAACATGAAATTTCATACACTTAGATTCGGGCCATCCACCCCATCACTTGTCAATTAGAAAAAGTTGTTGGATTGATTTCAGGAGTAATCAGTCTTCCATATTCTCTAAAGAAGAACAAGACAACCTCCAAAGGGATAGTAGTTTCATAGTTTGGAGACATGGTTCTTGCCACTCTCAAAGAATTAGCAAGCTTTATGGGAAAGGGAGAAGAGCCCCCACTCTTTCACGGTGGTGACAGAGGCAACATTCTACTCTCGGGCGCAACTTTCAGCAGGACAGGTGGAGAAGACAAAGAGGAAGAAGTGCCATCAAAATATGATAAATAGGACGATGAAAATGAAGAAGAAGACATGGTGGACCAAAATATGGATTGGATGACTCAAGGCCCACTCACATTTTCGAGTTTCCTACACAAGATGCCGAGCAATTTGGAGAAGCTTTTAACGAAGTATGAACCTGATAAGGCAGTGAAGGATAAAGACCATTTGGACAACTTTTACCTATAGCTATAAAAAATTGAGGTACATTAGGATGATGTTTCATGTATACTTTTCCCATGTACCTTGGATGGTAGAGAAATTGTATGGTATCACAACCTTCCGCCAAACTCCATCCAAAATTAGATGGGGTTCAAGAAGATCTTCCATGAAAAATTTGCAGATGACAAGACCCCTGCAATGTTATTGAAAAGGCATGGTAATATTAAGATGGAGAAAAGGGAAAAAGTGAAAGACTCCAACCAGTGGTTCAATTGAATGTTGAAAAAATTTCTGGAAAACACAAAACCTCATGACTCCATCACCATAGATTACTACACCTCTACCTTTCTAGCAAGCATTGTGTAGTTTGTGAAGAAAAATAAGAAACAAATATTTATAGAAAATTACGAATAGTCTATCGTTGTCGAGAAGGACTTGCACCCTATTGGATTCATATCAAATAATGAACCAATAAAAGAATCCAAGGACACGGGGAAGAGGTCTCAGGCCTCCGGGAGCAGGGCTAAGAAAAAGAACCAAATGATATTGAAAGTTTGACTCATCTTGTCAAGTCTCTATCCATTGAAATGGAAAAAATGAAACTGAGGACAAGTGAGACCACTGTGAGAAACAAGCCTCCTAGGTTTAACCTATTCAGAAGGACTACAACTTCTAGCAGTGGTAGTAACCAAACAAAAATGTTTTCAGATATTTCCAATGTTGTCCTGAACATTGAGAAGATGGGCACAACTAAATATTGCACATTTCATCAAGACCATCATTTAGAAATGAAGTTACCAAAATGGAATCAATCCATTAGCATGGTTGCTACATAGCTTATTGATTCAGTCATGGTTGAAGAGAATACTGAGCCTGCGGAAGAAAAGGAAGATGCTACTGCAGCTGATGAAGCTCCAAGTGTTGGGAATGCAAGTAAAAATGTTTAACTATATTGTCATGTCCCGAAAGAGTACTTCTGATAAGAAGCCTTCGAGTGACAGTCTATCCCAGAAGTAGACCAACTAGTACAACCTAAGATTTCGAGGGCCAGCAACCACAATTGAGTTTCTGAAGGAGAAATTCAAATAAAACCTATTGAGGAAAATCAACCCACCGAAAAACTCAACGCATAACACATAGGGAAAAATTGGGAAAGTAGTCTCAATGAAAGTTGTTTCCAATAGCAGTAAGGATAGAACCATCGCTACGGAAACCATAAACCAAGTTCCATCCCTGGACACCTCAACTAGTCTTCCCATTATGGATTATAAAATCATCAATGATATCAAGAATGTCTCTGCGAACATCTCAATGTTTGAACTAACAAATATCATGAGCTAGCGGGACATCCTTCTATGGGAGCTTGGGAAAAACTCTACACGTAATGCTACCTCTTCGGACAAGTGATCTAGTAAGTCTCTTGGTGCTCTCGAATCTATACTTAATGCACTTACGATGGATGCGAACACACCCTATCCACTTTTCTTGTTAAATTTTTAGATCTTCAATTTCAATGTACACAGTTTCTTGGTTGATTTTGGAGCATTGGTGAACGTAATGCCATTATCTGTTGCCAATAAAATCAATGCTAAATGGGAAAAGACAAATGCAAAAATTATTTTACTGGAAAGGAATCATGTTCAAGAAATTGGTGAACTCAAATATGTCATCATTCTCTTATCATCTGATGGAAGATTTCACCAATGTATCAAAATAGTGATTGTTGACATTCCTAAAGCATATGGAGTGTTGTTGAGTAGAGACTGGTCTAGAAAGCCACAAGGCTATTTTGCCATAGACTGGTTACTCTTATGGATTCTATACTGGGGAAGAAATAATCAGATCCAAGTAGAATCAAAGATATATATGAAACACACTATCACTCCCTTGAATTGGCATAATGAACCAATGGCTTTCACAAAATTAATTTTTGACAATTTCTTTCTTGAAACTCAACTGCGGTGTTATCTTGCACAACCATCTCTAGTTCCACCAGACACACAGTTGGATCCCCTCCCCTGTGCAACTGGTGATAATGAACTCTGTACAGCTAGTAGTTGTTGTAGTAGTACTAGTGTAGTTTAGATTCCCTGTACATATGATGTTTGGACTATGTAATCTGATGGTTCCAAAACACATGAGGGCTTTGGAGCTGGTTGCATTTTAATAGACCTGCTACAGATAAAGCAATTGATCTCTAGCTATTTGGGATTTGACTGCATGAACAACACAACAGAGTATGAAGCACTCATCTTGGGCTTGCAAAAAGCCATTAACCTCAATGTTTCCATCCTGAAAGTGGTAGGTGACTCAGAAATCTATTGAGGTGCAAAGGTTGTTTGAGGGGAAGATGCAGGGTTGAGTTGTTGTTGAGAGTTGGGTTGTAATTCTCAGGTTGAATTTCTTTAGCAGTGAATTTCCAGTGGGTTGAAATTCCGAGCGCTAAATTCTTTCAATGGAGTTGAGTTACAGGTTCTGGTCAATGCATATTTCCTTGTAAATTCTTTGTGGGTCGAAACCCTAATTTTCATTAGATTAATTAATGAAGGAGAATTATTGTGGATTTCTATCTATTGTATTGTGTGATTGATCTCTCTCTGATTTTATTTCCATTGTGTTATCTGCTAGGTTGCTCCAAGTAGAACCTAAAGACCCCATGGCCCAATGTACAAGGCACTTATCAAATTTTTCAGAAGACCAGAAGCTAACAGGCGCATGCTGACCTTTTCTCTCTACTTCTCTCTCTCTCAAATTTCGCAACCTTGGGGGGAATTGTATTAAATTTTGATAGTATGATGAACTGCTGTAAAAGGTGTAGGTGACTTGGGACTCAATTGTCGAGTGAGCACACTCTAGAGTGTTTTTTTCACTTAGCTAATTATTCTCTCTTTTCAGCGATGAATAATTAGCTGAGTTTTTTCACTCACACACCTCCAAAGTTGGAGTGATAACTTGATGATTGAACCTTGGGTTCATCCTAGTGCCTAGAGTCGATGTATATTATCATATTAGGACATATTTAAAGCGTCGTGAAATTTGATTAAGTTTTTATAGGATTTATTAAATTATAAAAAATTCTCGCAAGACAGGTTTTTTAAATAATTTCCTAATGTAAATTGTAAATAAGTGGTCCTAGGAAATGTCTGGGGCATGTGAATACTCGAAATTCATCTTCAGAGCCCCAACATTAACCTAATACCCACTTCCAGGGTCAAAAAATGAATATTCCCCAAGAAAATCCACTTTCTCCAAAGTTAGTCTTTATTGGACAAATAATTAAAAACCAAGTTTATATAAAGATACCCATTGGGCTTTCTCATGGTATGGTTGGAAGCTAGAAGCTTGTTGTAACTCTTTTCAATTTTTTATTCAAGTAATAAGAAGTAAAGTCTTTGGAGGTCACCAAGCTGGGTTTTATGTTTTTTTCCTTGTAGCATGAGGTATCATGGCATTTTTTTCATTAAGTTCTTCTTTGCATTAGAACTATTTCCATGTTATGGCCTGAGGGCATTCTTTTCTAGGGAAGGAAAGCTACAACTACTTGTAGTTTTCCTTGGGCTTGCTCATATCCTAAGCTTAGTTGAGATTTGTATGTTCTCGGTTGAACAACAAATCCAACTTTCCCATAATATGACAAGTTCCCATTGACACTAATATTTGGCTTTGCAAGATTGTGGTTGTATTGAAACAGGATACCAATTGCATTGGAGTTGGGGACGTCCTTTGCTAGACTGACCATCTCCATTAATTTCAAGGAGAACATAATTCAAAGAGCCAAAGACTCTCCAAAGCGATTCAAAGAAGAAATATCAAGAGGGGGTTTCCACAAGCCTAAATCTAATTTTTTTGGGTTACTTATTTGTGCTCATATCGAAAATCTAGAGTTCCTAGGCTCTTCTAAAAGGCTGATTGTTAAGATCAGTCCCATTTGTCCAAGGAAAACAAGATTTCCTTTCTTTTCCTTAGGCAAATAAAACTTATTTTCCTTAGATCATTAAAAGCAATAGTTCAACAAGGCTTGGGATGTGAAGTTACTCATGTTTGCTTTAGAATTTCCATCCAAATTTGTGCTTTCCTAACTTGGTTACTTGGTTTCCTTATCTCACGGGTCTGTAGGGCTTTTGGGTAGCGAATAGGGTCTTTTTTTGGACTGATTTGACAGCCATTTAAACCTTTCTCCTTGACTGTGCTTTTTTGGAAGCAGCGAGAGACATTTCAGTGGGCAGATTTGCCCTCTTTCAGGACTGATATTTGGCAGTGAAAAGGGTTTCCTTTTGGGCAGAGTTTCTCTACCTAGAAGACTGATTTTTATTGTAATCTAGTGGGCAGGATTGGCCTCACATCTATGAATTTTATTTTCTAATTTATTTGGCAGACTTTAGGTCTCTTGGGCAGAGTTGTCTAGGCTGCCCCTTGAGGCAAGCCTCACTGTCCTTCAAGGCAGATTTAGCAAGCACATTTTGTGAACATTTGGCAAGTTCATTGCCCTGTATCATTAACAATTTTGTTGAAGGATTCATAGCCTTTTGTATCGAGATGTGGAAGATGTATTTTTCCCTTTCGAGGGACAATTTGTAAACCTCTCCATGAGACTTCCTATTTTCTCATCCTCATCGTATAAGGGGATCCTTACTCTAATAAAAATAACAATTTTCTATTGGGAGCTTGGGGACATTTTCCCCTTGGCATTCCACTCTTCCCCATTTGGGGAAGGTCTTCTTGTGATTGATTGAGTGGTTTGCTTTCGTCACTTAAAAGTAGATTAGATCAATGCTAATTACTTTCATTTTCATTCACTTTTAGTTTTCATTTCATGCTATATAGTTCATATTCTCTAAACTTCACATGCAAAATATTTGGATGAGTCTTGTGAGCTAGTTTAATTTGTTTTGAACATTTTTTTCCTAGCATTTAACCATTGTTCATAACTTGCTCTATTGCAATATCATTTTCCTATTTTCTTGAAGCTCCTCATAAGTTTCTTTTTTTTCTTTCTTTCAAAGCATTATCTCTCCCAACATTATTTGCGCATTCTTGGCATTCAAGGCTCTGCCTTGCCTCGAGGAATTGTGTAGAGTGTTAGGGTCAATATTTGAATACTTCCATTAGTGATTAAAACTCATCTTTTCATATTCATATTAGGGTCTTACTCAGAAATTTTTGTCATTCCACCTAGGTCCTCATTCAAAAAGTTACTCACTAATGGTAGCCCTAGCAAAAAATTGATTCTCCCTCAAAAATCTATACTTGCTGGCCCACCTTCATGTCTTATTGAGCATACTTCAATCATGAAATCTCATTTCATTATGTCTCTATGTAATTCAAGTCACCATGAAGTCTACTCGCTCAAGGTTTTTATTAGGTCTCTAGGTTTAATTCTTTCAAGGTCGAATAAAACACCATTTCATTGCATAAGGCCAACAAAAGTATGAGAGTGAACACCAATAATATCCCTTTCTTATTTAAAGATGATTTTCAAACATGTAAAGATGCTTGCCAAAGTTGTAATTTTGATTTCAAGTATGAGTTTCATTCCAAATTCTAATTTTATTCCAAAAAATAGAGATGTAATTTTATTTTTCACTATGTCATTTTATGTCTTTTGAATGTAATAAGCACATGATTTCCAAGCTGCTAATTCAGAGTTCCAAAATTCCAAAGGAAAAAAATTCAAAGGTCAAATTGTTCCCAATGTATATCAAGTGATAAATTTGTCAAAGAAAAAGTCAAGTGGTATAGTTTCCAAGAGTAAGGTGAATGACAAAAGGAAGAAAGTAGGTCCCAAGATCAATTTTGAAAATTTAAACAAGGTATAGAGACAATCAAAGACCAAGGGAAGGCTAATTTTAACTCTTATCCATCAATATCTCACTCAACTACTCTCCATATACTTCCCTTGACCTTTTCCTATGCCCATTCCTCTCATTTCCCTCTCCTAGGATTTTAAGGGCATTTTTCTTGCTTTCATGACCTCCATGGTTAAATCATCAACACAACTTGTATCATGGTGCTCTTATGTATTCCCCTATCCTTAATATGCTTTTCTAAACACTTCCCATCATTCCTATCCCTCAAATCATCATTCTTCTACCTAGCCTATTGCTACGCTTTTGACACTTTTCTAGACTAGGCTCATGTTTTTCACTTTTGGACCCCTTCCCCTCACTCAATCCTTGAAATTCTAGTTTCCCCTACTTCCTAACATCCCTCCCTACCTCCCAAAATTTTCCTGAAAGTTTAGAAGCCCCTTATCCCCTTTATTCCTTCATTCCTATAAATTTCCCAAATCCACTATTTTGCCTACACTAAAACCTAATTTCCTCTCCCATTGAGCTAGGGTTTGCTATGGAATCAGAGACATTTGAGTAGAGGAGGCATAAGGAAGGTCATATAAAAAACGAGGCTATTCCAACTCATAAACATCATGTTTCCATAATTTTTCAAGAAGTCATTCCAAGGGACAAATCATTCGTCACATAGGGCCAATTTTTCTTCAAACTATGTTTCTGACCAAATAGAGATGAATTTGAAAACAGTGAGAGAGATTTTTGTCCATCATATGCTAAGGATGGAAAAAATCATTTCGGTTTTACACATGTTTCATGGTTTTGGAGAAATTGCAAAAATACAGTTTCTACAAGAGAGTTGTTGCACTTCTGGAGTGACCTTTGTAAAATAAGTTGTTTCTCCTATATGGAGTCTCCACATGCCTTTTTTGATGGGTCAAATGATAACTAGTCAGAAATATCTTTCCAATGCTCTATACAAAGCTCAATTTGGAGTTGAGGAAGACCTCCAAACATTTATTGCAAGATCACACTTCATTTTTTCACCCTCATTCTGCTCTTTTTCACCAGTCTTCGTGTTATAGACATATTTGGGCACTGCAACCCCAATATTATATGTCGATAAACCAAGGGCTATTTAACCCCTAAAAGTGTTGTTTCATACCCTAAATTATCATGGTCAACTGATTACATCATTTCCCAAAAGTTCCATCTGAAAAACCACTTAGAACTGGCCAAAAATGGACCATACTAACTGCTCCACTGTCAAGGTGCGATGCATACTGACTCCTACACTAGCCAGGTGCGATACACGCTAAAGAGGCCTTCTGTGGGGTGTGATAAGTGAGAATGGACAAATGTTAGAGACTGTTTTCTAAGTGGATGCTCATGGAATCTTGTAGAAACTTCTCCTGTGACACTTGCCTCTCTGAATTCACCTAGGGATGAGTAAGAGATCCAAGAAATCACCAAGTGGAATCAAGAACTACAAGTGGAATGACACTAATCAAAAACCCAGAGATAAATCACACCCTTGCAGACATCTATAAATGGATCCCTCATCTGAGAGATCTAAAGGTTGGAATTTTGTAATTTGTAAGGAAGTGCTGATAGTTTATCTTTGAGAAAAGACATTGTATTGTTGGGTGATCTTACTTTTCATGAGGTGAAGAGGGCTTTGATGCTAGGAGGATGATGCTAGATTAGACAGTTGGGTTGTAATTCTCCCTTCTACTATTAATAAATTTCTTTGAGTTTTCCTCCATACAATCGTGTATTTGTGAATGTTGTTATTTGTGAATGCCATTGTATGATCAATGTATTTTTGATTCTGCATTGTTTATGATATAATAGATCGAGATGATTTGATAGTGTTTTGTTACTTTGTCTCTACAGGTATTCATTGAGTGGGATAAATAGGAGAAGAGGTGAAAGCTCTATCAAGTGAGAGAGAAATCAAGCAAGGAGTCAAGTGGAAGATCCAGGTTGGTCCCTTTGATTCTCTCTTATCTATCATACATAAAGGAAATCACAATTTGCTTTCATTGTTTGTTTCTAGGATAGCTACCAATCCTAGTGGGACTAGTAGATCGAAAAAACACTAGTTTTACTGGAAACAAAATGGCGACTCCACTAGGGATTGAATATTTTGTTTGTTTATTGATGATTGTTTGTTTTATAAACTATAGACAGAGCCTGAAGTTAGCCAGATAGCCTTCGAAGTGCTTTTGCTCTGCAATTACGAAGTAGATGAATGTTGCTTCAGTCAATATCCAGTTTAGTTTATGAACTAAACATCTGACTTACAAGCATTCTAATGCCCTTGTGGTTGCTCAATAACCTCCTAAGATCACACCCCTGCACTTTGTTCTTTACTGTTCATAATAGCTCAGCCTAAATCACTAAACTCAGCTGCAAATTTGAGAAAAAACCAACCTCAGTTTTGCTCCCTAGCCCATCGCACTGTCTATCACAGGAAGCCAGTATGCATCGCACCTCCCATGTGTAGCAGGTGAGATGCATCCCTATTTCTGTGAAGCATAGGTGCGATGACTGAGTAATACTATTTCTCTCTTTGAAATTTGGGTTTTTTTTCTCCTTGTTTTCAGCTCTATTCAGTTGTTTTGCTACTTATGATCAGTATCTCATTGCTGAAGCCTCCTTGATTTACATAGTTCATCCTCCATTGATTAGGATTAGCAAATGTTTTTATGTATTTGTCCATCATTTGAAATCCTTTGTCAAAAAGTTTCTTAAATCAAACTGTGGTTTTGGTGCAAAAAAGTGTCGTAATTGTCGTTTTCTATCAAAAAGAGAAGTGTCGTTGAGTCTCCCTTGCTTGGATAGTTGATTGAACTTCTTTTCATGTACTTGATTTGATTTTTTTATATTTTGAAGTGTTGAAAGCATCTTCTATTCAAAATAAAAAAGTGTCGTTTAGTCTTCCTTTCATTTTGAAGAGAAATTGTCGAAGTGTCGCTTTGAAGAAAATATTTCAGATCTATACTTAGTTTTCCTTTTTTTGGCATTACTCACATTAAAGGGAACAAAAAACAAATACATGCATTAGCATTTGCATTTAGACTATGTGCAAAAAATGATTTCAGAAAAGTGCATTTAGTTTGTGCTGTTCACTTTTTGTTTGAAAGAATCGTAATCTTCTTTCCTTAGTAGCTCAGATTTTCATTGATAAAAATAAACAATGATTGTTTATCTATTTAGATTTCATATTTAGGAATTTTACATTTACATCACACGGTGAACCTTGAAAGACAAACTTCTAAGCAAGATCAACTCTAAAATAAATTTCAATGAACCTAACAATGCTTTCGAACCTAATGCAACACATCTAGAGGTCTAGGCTAGAGACGTGTTCCGACGTCATAAAATCTAGTAACTATCATTTTCATTGAAGGTTGGGTGATTCCTCCTCTTTGATATGACAAGTGCTAGAACAGACTTGTGCTCCCCATACCGTCGAGTATATATTGAGAGACCACAATAGGTTGATATCCTTTATCCATAGGAAGCCGTGTCTGCTGCCCTATCGATCAAAATGCACTAAACACTGCATTCTGGAAGATTGACTGCTGTACATAAGTCCTTGGTAATCTCTCTTTAATTTATCACCAAGGTGTATTTTGTAGTTTTGCGATTGGTTTAGTAATCCATCTATCTAGATCTCCAGAGTAGTCACTTCCATTCCTTTTTTACTCCTTAAAAGAAAAGTTCCATCTGAGCACTTGTCACTTCAGGCTCATTAAAAATCGAAGGGGACTAGAGTCATCTTTAGCCTTTTCTCGACTCTTAAAAATTGAAAAAGCAAAGTTGTGTCAAAGCGTCATTAAAATTTATTTAATTCGGAATAACATCCGTATTCCTTCGTTGATCTTAGGTTGAGATATAAGGAGACAAATATGAGATCCACCAATCAAGGAATCCCTTTTGATGGGAATCCTAGTCCTTTTCCTTCTTTTGGAAATATTGGTGCTCCTCATATGGCTACATTGTCCCTTATAGGAATTACAAATGGCCTGCCAGTATGGCTATTCTCAACCTCTGTCGTTGAAAATACTATGATTCCTCCGCAATCAAAGCAACCTCCAGTTGATCCTAAAGTTGACCGTTTTCCTTCTTCCTCGTTTGTTTCTCCCCCCCCCTCTTCCTCTTCGCTTGGTGAAAGAATTGGTACTAGTAACCAGGTGGCTAAGAAGAAGAAGAAAGTGAAGAAGAAGAAGAAGAAACCAACTCAACAAGGGGGAAACCAAGCAACCATTGCTTCAAATGCAAATTCTAATGAAAATCCATTCATTAAGCCACACAAAGTCAAATATCCATGCATAATCTGTGCGGAAGACCACTTTCATCAAAATTGTCCTTATTTTCCTCGAATCTTGAAAGAATGGTCTTCCCGTTCACATCGTCCGGTGTCATCAACCTCTAGTGATCATGTTGGTAACACTCCATTAACTAGTAATAGTGAAGTTCATGGACAGAAAAGAAAGGTCAAATTTCCATGTAGGTTATGTGAAGGTATACACCCCTTTCACCTTTGTCCCTATTTGGATGAAGCCACAAGAGTGTTGGATAACCATCCTACCTCACCGCAACAACTTCCATCCGAACTATCTCTAAATCATTCACTATTTTATGAGCTGACTGACGAAAATCAACCGTCAGTTGAAACCACTCTCTTTGAAAGTAAATCCAATGAGTTTATACCCGACCAAAGTCAACAGGTCGAGGCAATAGTTGACCCCATTTCACCTTCAGCTGATCAGACCTTTCCCGAAGAGAGTGAAAATGATACCACTCAAGTTCTTTTTGTTACCTCAGATTCAAATGAGCTTGGGGGCAGTCCACCTGTTCCAGCAAGACAGGAGGAAAATCCTCCAGTTCTCGTAACTCAAGGGGTTAATTCTCCCATTTCTATGGTGCCCCCTCCAAGTAGTCTAGTTACTTCCTTCGATTGGAATCAACTGGCAGAATCCCACCTTCCTTCTTACGTGCCTTTCCAGATCATAATACAAGTTTGTAATATGATTGTATTTGGAACTATTATAGATGAAGGTGCATCAGTGAGTATCCTTTACTCAAATGCTTGGCAAGTGCTCGGTTCGCCACCGCTTGTGCCTATTACACAAAATCTGTTGGGTGTTAACAAAAGAACCAATCGATCGTTAGGGTTCCTTCCTCAGTTGCCTATCACTTTGGGAGGAAAAACAATTTATTTGAACGTGATGGTAGTCCCAGGACCTTTAGATTAAATTTACTTCTTGGGAGTGACTATGTTTATCGCATGGGAGCTGTTGTTTCAACACTCTTTCGAGTGATTTGTTTCCCGCATCAAGGCAGAATAGTCACCATTGACCAGCTTTCATTTCCCGGTACAAATATAACTCCTAGTGAACCATCATTCCTAAATGGTCCATTTATACCAATGGTATCATCCTCGCCATCGCTTAATTATGTGGCAACCTCTTCCATACCTACATCATCTGATGATAAATTCAGTGATGTTGTACATTATGTACTGGGGGCATTCGAACCAGATCTTTCCTTCATAACCCCTTATGAGTTGTGATCAAAGGTTGCCAGAGGATAGTTCGTTGACTTGTGTCAACCTCATTAAAAAATAAAACCAAGGATCTGAGCAGAGTTCCTTGTCTTGTGTGAAGCTCACTAAAAAGTGAAACAAGGCTGAGCAAAGTTTGAAGTCGCGTCTTTCACTTGATCTCGTAAAGGAACCTTCCTTCCATCCACCTACTTACCACGAGTAGTATGGTGAGTGTAATGAAGCTTAGGGGGCATGCACCCTTGTCCATTTTGCGGATGAACCCAGCTAAAAAGATATGTTTCCCTGTATGTTATGTGATTGGTCCGAAACACCATTCACTTTTGTCTATTCTGCGGATGAAGCCAAGGAAGTGTTTTGTCTATTCTGTGGATAAAACCATCCTACCATATGAATTTCCTTGTAAGTTAAGTGATAGGTTTGACTCACCGCTCACCTTTGTCTAATTGGTATACAAAGCCAAGGAAGTGCTTTTGTCTAACTGTTGACAAAAACAATCCTTCTTAACTACAGTTATTCCCATATGGTTGCTAGAGACCCTCCTTTTCTTGATGCATGGGGGCATGAAAACCTTTTTATGCAAGTGAAACAATGACCAATTTCATTTTTTTGGCTTTTTAGAATTTTTAGCTTTCTAGTATTTCAACTTCTTAGGTTAGGTGATTGGTATGATCCACCATTCACCTTCGTTTATGTTGCAGACAAGGCAAAATAAGGGTTTTGTCTAAACAAGTTGATGAAACCATCCTACCTAACCTTAGTAGTTACTTAGATTTAATAGTCTTTTTTTAGCATTCTAGTTTGGTCCTTGCTCGCCTACATAAAAAGGCAACCGAGAATACTTTCTGCAAGGTTCGATCGCTAAAAAATGAACCCACACTCTCATGAGCAATGTTATCGTATGGTTCAAGATTGTTAGAAAATAAACCTACTAATGAGAAATGTTATTGCATGGTTCAAGCTCGATAAAAAATAAACCTACCACTAAGCATATGTTCCCCCAGAGTTCAAGCTCATTAAAAGATGAACCCACCTTCGGTAAATAACCCTTGTGATCGCAAATTATATCAACCTTTTTGAACCTTGGTTGTGTTTCCTGCATCACCTCCATCTATTTGGCCGATAATACGCTTCCACTTGATTGTTTACCATTTTGAGGAATAGTTGCGATGAGTGGTCTTGTTAGCCACCCTCTTCACATCACCATGTTTCGAGAAGTTCCAAGATTACCCAAAACCAGTTGCTACCCTGGATACCACTCGTTCCTCAAAAAACGAGTCCACTTTAAACTCTTTTCAGACTTGCTAAATATGAAAAGGTTTTCAAGCTATTGGCCTCTCCAGCTCACTAAATTCATTGGGAGCAACATCCCTCTTGTGTATTTTAAACTTTTCAGACCTGAGGGATTATCTCATGAAAAAGTTCGAGCGCTTGTCTTTTCGGCTCGCTAAAGTGATCAGAAAAGTCATCCCTTTTGTATTATTTTAATATTTTTCGGACCTAAGGGATTATGCTATGAAAAAGAACTACTGGAGTTTTCTTTTTGTCCCTTTTCAAACTCTCTAAACATGAAAAGGACCGAGTTATCTTTGTCGTTAAACTCGATAAAACAATAGCGACAAACTTGTCCACCCAGACAAGAATGAGTTTCATTGTCACTAAACTCACTAAAACATAGTGACAGGTTTGCATGAAGGGAAAATTATAGAACAAGCATATGTTATCCTCCTCAAGCTTGACAAAAATAAAGTGGTACTGGTCAACAATGACTGGGGAAAAAGGGAAGAAAACTAGAAGAATTTTATGGTGGCAGGTTGCTCTTGAACATGACACTTTCACTCCATCACCATGATTGAGTCGGGTTGGGTTATTCCCTTCACCGGTCATATCACCATTGGTCCTCCATACCATCCGTCTTTTGGGGTTAACGCTACCAGTGTTGGAAATACTGAGAGGGGGGTGAATAAGTATTTCTTATTTTTTAGTTGTTCTAGTGATTGCCAAAAGCATATATAGATATGTATATGTAGACATAGAACACAGAAATCAACAACTGGAATTAATTCCTTTATTAAAACTCAGTACAGTGTAATGAAATAAATACAATATAAGTATATATCTGATTGTGAATGGTTGCCAAGCTCCAACTTGGACTTCAGTGAGGCTCCAACCTCCAGAGCACCAACTTTGTTTAGCAGTGGTTTTGCACTTAGGAGCACCTACCCCTAATGACTTTAGTCATGTTCAGTTCTGAGGCCCCAACCTCTTGGGCTCCAACCCAAACCTAATATAAACTGTTCTGCTGCTATTCTCTACTCACAAGCCTGCTGAGCTTCTACTCTTCTCCTGTTCTCTTGCTTCTCTGGCCTCTCCTTCCTCTTGCCGTTTCTTTGGCTTCCACTCTCACTGATTATGCATCAATAAATCACCATCTCACTTTGTTTTTATGTTTTTTATGTGTTTCAGATGCCTCTGACTCTTCGTTTCCACTTTCCACCGCCTCTTTGGCTTCCTCCTCAGTCGTTTTTGTTTCCTCTGACTCACTTGATCTTTCAGCTTCCCTCCTTGGTTGTTGTGGCTTCCTTTGTGCTAGCTTTCCATTCAACTTCTTGGCTTTATGGTCACTGTGTGTTAAAACTGTAACACAGGCCCGGTTTTTCAATGATAACAGGCATCCACTGAGACTGTTTCGTTTAACGGACATGCCACGTCCTATCGTAATCGTAATCGGCTTGATTCTAGCCTTCTGAGCTATTGTTCAGGCTTCTTGAACCATCCTAAGAATCCCTTAGTGTATTTTTACCTCCAAACGCCGCGCAGGACAAATATTCAATTAGACATGAAATATGAGCAAAAAACAGGTGAACATGTTAAAGGGCAGAGTTCAAGGATCATTACACCCGTATCTATACCTATGTCGGGTCGGCAGTGAAATCACAATTGGCAGTTGCAAGGCTTCGAGGGGTCCTTTATACATCAACCCCATGATATCGTCGATGGCCGACGGTTGATCCACCATTGGACGCGATATTATATTAAACCATGTTATAATGTTTAATCGGGTCCACATGCTTTATCGCAATCGACACTTCTGGTTAGACAACCCTCTGTGTAGCATTGAGATGGGTGGATGTGATAATGCATTTAACCATAACACAATTCTGCATCGGGTCCACATGCATCATCACAATCGACGCATAGTAGGAGGAAAGCCCTTTGGGTATTGCGATGTGAGAGTTCCGATAGGGTGGATGCAATATTGCATTCAACCACAACACAATGCAGCATCGGTTCCGCGTACATTATCACAATCAGTGAAAAAACACGTGAAGTTAATCCTACCATCTGATCATTCATGGGGTGATCCGACGACATTCGCTCCTCCTGATCCCGCAAACTGCCCACACATTAACTCACGATAAAGTAGTTTTTGCCCTGTCCCATCTACCACGCATCGCTCGGTGATTGCGATCGCTCACCCATGTACAGTTACCGCTTACCCTCCAAAGGCGGTGCAAATAATACCATTTACCACCGTCCCTGCTCGCTATCTTTTGTGCATCTTTATCGCCCGGTAGTTGTCGGATCTTTTCGCTGGAAATCTGACGGCTCATGTTCGTTTTCTGTTAAATGTGTCCACTACTCCTCTGGTAGCTCCTGATAACTCTGTCTACTTCCTCTATGGCTCCGATGGCTCTGTGTGCTCCTCTTCTTTGGCTCTGTGTACTCCTTTCGTCTCCATCTGCTCCTCTGGTGACTCTGTCTACTCCTTGAATATTGCCATATTGACATCAATGAAAATGTGTGTCCAACAATCTCCCCTTTTGTTATTGATGGAAATATTCTTCTGCTCTCTCCCCCTTTGACATCAATGGCAAAGGAATGCATACGGACTCCCCTTGTCAAACTGCTCCCCTTGTCCTACTGCATCTTTATGAATGAACTTGAGTGATGATAAAGAAATAACCCCCATATTTTGATGCAGATGTTGAAATGCTTCTCGAGGAAGAGGTTTTGTGAAAATATCAGCTATCTGCTCCTTTGTACTGATATATGTCAAGATGATTTTTTGTTCAGCTACTTGCTCATGGAGGAAATGATACTTGATTGGTATGTGTTTGGTTCTTGAGTGCATCACTGGATTTTTGCTGAGGCTGATAGCACTTGTGTTGTCACAATAAATGGTAATTGGTTGATCTGTACATATGTCGAGATCTTTTAGAGCTTCCTTCATCCATAGTATCTGAGTACAACAGTTTGTTGTAGCAATATACTCGGCTTCGGCTGTGGATAATGATATGGATGACTGTTTTTTGCTGAGCCAGGATACCAAACAGTCTCCTAGGAAGAATGCATTTCCACTCGTACTTTTCCGATCATCTATACTTCCAGCCCAATCAGCATCAGTGTATGCAATTACATTCAGTGTTGAGTTCTTTGGGTACCAAAGACCGAAATCAGAAGTTCCCTTCAGATATCTGAGAATTCTTTTTCCAGCTAATAAATGGGATTGTTTGGGAGCATATTGAAATCTTCCCACCATTCCTACTACTTGCATTATGTTTGGTCATGTAGCTATTAAGTATAGAATGGCTCTAATCATTAACCTGTAATGAGTTTCATCTACTAGAGGGGAGTCATCATCTTTGCTCAATTTGTAGTTTGTGGTCATAGGTGTGCTCACGGGTGCATAGTCCTCCATTCCATATTTTTTGAGCATGTCTTTTAGATATTTGGTTTGAGATATACACAATCCTGCTCTGGTTTGAGATATTTGAAGTCCAAGGAAGTGGGATAGCTCTCCTATCATTGACATATCAAACTCTTTTGACATGTTTTGAGAAAATTCATGGCTCATTTCATCATTATTACTAGCAAAAATCAAATCATTGACATAAACAAGAGTAGCAAGTAACTTACCTTGATCTGTCTTTATGTATAGATTACTTCCAACCACTCCCTTTTTGAAGCCTTGTTGTTGTAGATAGTGATCCAGTATTGCATACCAAGCTCTAGGAGCTTGTTTCAACCCATATAAAGCCTTTTTCAACTTACAAACTAAGTCCTTTCCTGTTGTTAGGTTAAAACCTTCTGGCTGCTCCATGTAGACTTCCTCCTTGAGTTCCCCATTTAGAAATGCTGATTTCACGTCCATTTGATAGATTTTGAATCCTTTTGAGCAAGCAAATGGAAAGAACATCCTGATAGCTCCCATACGGGCCACTGGTGCAAATGTCTCTTCAACGTCAGTTCCTTCAATTTGTGAATAGCCTTTGCAGACAAGTCTTGCCTTATTTCTAATAACCTGTCCTTCCTCATTCATTTTATTTTTGAACACCCATTTGGTTCGTATTATGTTTTTGTCCTTTGGATGAGGTACCAGCTCCCATGTCTTGTTCTTCTCAATTTGGGTCATTTCTTCTTCCATGGCTTTTACCCAATGAGGATCCTTACTTGCTTCTGCAAATGTTTCTGGTTCTATCATAGATAGGAGGGCAATGAATTTTCTCTTGCGTGTGCTTGTTATCCTTCTTCGGGTCTACACACCTTCATCTTTATTGCCAATGATCTTCTCTTCTGGATGATGTCTTTGGACATGCTTCATCTTTGAAGGGGTACTAGGTGGTTCTCTTTCCTCTTCTTCTTCTTCTTCTTCCTCATCTATTACTTCTTCTTTAGGTTCTTCTTCTTCAATGAGAGAGTCATCTTCATGTTCTTCAATTTCCCTTTCTGAAAGATCTTCATCAACCTTAACATCAATGCTTTCCACTATTTTCTTCAGTCGATAATTGTGGCACTTGTAAGCCTTGCTTCATGTAGAGTATCCAAGAAACATCCCTTCATCAACCCGAGAATCAAACTTTCCAGGTGAGCCATCGTTTATTTTTATGAAGCACTTGCTTCCAAAGATCTTGAAGTACTTCACTGAAGAAGGTCTTCATTTCCATAGCTCATAAGGAGTTTTTTCACAATTTGATCTTAATTGAGGTCGATTCAGTGTATAGACAACTATCCCTACTGCTTCTCTCTAGAATTTAGGTGGTAAGTCTACTGCTAATAGCATAGTTCTTGCCATTTCTTGGACTATTCAGTTTCTTCTTTCAACTACCCCATTTTGTTGAGGTGTTTTGGTAGTTGAGAATTCCCTTTTAATTCCATGAATATTACAGAACTTATTAAACTCATTTGATGTGAATTCTCCTCCTCTGTCTATTCTGAGGCACTTAATTTTTGAATCTTTTTCATTTTCTACAAGGGATTTTAGATTCTTAAAACATTGAAAAGTTTCAGATTTATACTTTATGAAATATATCCACATCATTCTAGTATACTCATCAACAAGTAACACAAAGTACCTTTCTCCTTGGAGTGCTTGATTTCTAATTTGGTCCACACACATCAGCATGGATGATCTCCAAGGGCTTCGATGTAGAGAGATCTTTTGTCTTATGGCTGATTCTGGTCTGCTTTCCATGTTGACATGGACCACATACTGCTTGATTTGGTTTGAATGGCCTTGGGATGTCTCGTACAACTTTGATCTTGCTAATATTGATCATATTTTCAAAGCTTATATGTCCAAGTCGCTTGTGGCACAACGAACTCTCATCCGTCTGACTCAAGTAGCATTTATTTTCTTGAATCTTGTTCAGGATGTAAATGTTGTCTGGTGTTCTCACCCCTTTTGCCACAAGTTTCCCTGAGGCAGAGTTCCTTATTTCACAGTCTTTGGTGCTAAAAACAACCTTATGTCCTTGATCATAGATTTGGCTGACACTCAGGAGGTTTTGTTTGAGTCTGTCAACCAACAGAGCATCTTGAGCTTTTCCTTTTCCATTGATGAGAGTAATTTTTCCTTTTCCTGCAATTCTGCCAGATCCGCTTCCAAAGGACACATTTCCCTTCCTTTTTTCTCAATGAGGCAAACTTCCTTCTGTCTCCTGTCATGTGTCTAGAGCACCCACTATCTACAAACCACTGGTTTTCATTATTTTGAGCATATAGAGCCAGGCCGCATTTTTCCATGCTAGAGTTCTTGCTACTCGTCTTTCTTCCTTTGAGTGGGCAGTCTTGTTCATAGTGTCCATTATTGTAGCAGAAAGAGCAAATCAGATCAAATTTGGTCAAGGGATCAAATGAATTGAACGTTTTGATTTGTCCCTGCCTTTTGGGAGAATATGAGTTGATTATTTAGTCCTTTAGCATTGTCTTTTCACTTCTGCGAGCCATACAATGTCTGGCTTGATGACCGAAGTTTCTAAAGTGAAAGCAATGTCCAAGAAAGATGGTTTTGTACTCGTTGACAACCACGGCTTGAGTCGATTTCCTTCCTGGGAATTACTCCTCCCTCGTTCTTTGGATTTGTGATGGGCCCTTGGTGGAGTATAGGTTTGTATTTGCTGTAGTGTCCACGATTCGACTCCACATTCTTCTTTGGAGTAATTCTCTCTTCATTCTTGGGATCTGGGATGCACTTTTGATAACATGCTTTTTCATATTTTGGATTGCAAGAAAGTGCATCGGCATAGCTTTTCGCATTATTCTTAGTGCTTGAGGATTCTCCTTTGAAACCTATTCCAAACTTGTCATGTTGAGGTTTTTTATTTTTTAGAATAGTCTCAAGTATTTGAGAGCTTTTACAACCCTTTTTAATTTGCTCCAACTCCTTTCTCAGAGACACTATTTTGACCTCGCGTTCTTCACAATTCTCTTCTTTTTCTTTAAGCTTTGCTTCCAAGAGATCTTCTCTCCTTCTTATTTCCTCGTTTTCCACTTTGAGAGAAATGATTTTGTTCCGTAGTTTCTCATTTTCTTCAATGGCGCTTATTAACAGTTCATCTACATTTCCTTCCAGCCCTGAGTCATCATCATCTGCGAATGCCATGAATAATGCTTCTTGGCTTTCATCATGATCACTTTCCTCATCTAATTTATTTTTGATGACCATAAGCTCATCCTCATCAGACTCATCTTGCTTGGAGAAGAAGTTTTTCTTATTGAACCCTTTCTTTTTGTGTGCCATTCTTTTAGAATTTCCTTCATCATCATTGTCATGTTTATGAGGACATTTTTCTGCATAATGACCTATTTTACCACATTTAAAACAAATAAGAGGATACTTTCCTTTAAGCTTAGATCCTCTCTTTAGCTTTCGTACAAATTGAGCCAATTCGGATTCCACGTCTGACTCATCACTATAGTCATTCCTTTCTTTCCACTTCTTTGACTTTGAGGCCTTGAATGCTGCATCTTTGGAGCTTGGGCCACCTTTCTTCATTTCATAGGCAGTGAGGATTCCATGGAGTTCATCCATTTTGAGGGTATCTAGATCCTTTGCTTCTTCTATAGCGCTTATTTTGGAGTCAAATCTATTTGGAAGAGACCTTAATACCTTTTTAACAATGGTACTTTCTTCAATTTGTTTGTCCAATCCTTTCAGGGAATTTACCACTTCAGCTACTCGGAGGAGGTATGCTGCAATATCTTCTCCATATTCCATCCTCAAACTTTCAAATTGCCTTCTGTGATTTTGAAGCTTTGCCTTTTTTACTTTTGAGTCTCCATCGTACAAGCCAACTAGCTTCTCCCACATTTCTTTGGCAGATGTACAGTGCATGATTTTTGTAAACTCAGAATCAGTGATTCTACTAGTGATGGAGTTCATGGCCTTTGCATTTATGATGTAGGCTTTCCTCTCGTCTTGGTCTGTTGGAAGAGTGGTAGTCATTTTGTATTCATTTTGAACAAAATGCTAGACTTCAGGTCCAAGGGACATTAAGTCGTAGGTCATTCTTTTCTTCCAGAAACCAAAGTTAGTGCCATCAAACAAAGGAGGTCTTCCTGATGCTTCGTGATTTCTCATCATTGTTGCGGATCCTTCTTCACGCTGTTAGGCTAGTATGAAGAAACTTGGCTCTGATACCAATTGTTGGAAATACTGAGGGGGGGTGAATCAGTATTTCTTATTTTTTAATTGGTCTAGTAATTGCCAAAAGCATATATAGATATGTATATGTATACACAGAACACAGAAATCAACAGCTGGAATTAATGCTTTTATTAAAACTCAAGACAGTGTAATGAAATAAATACAATATAAGTATATATCTGATTTTGAATGGTTGCCAAGCTCCAACTTGGACTTCAGTGAGGCTCCAACCTCCAGAGCACCAACTCTGTTTAGCAGTGGTTCTGCACTTAGGAGCACCTACCCCTAATGACTTTAGTCCTATTCAGTTCTGAGGCCCCAACCTCTTGGGCTCCAACCCAAACCTAATATAAACTGTTCTGCTATTGTTCTCTACTCACAAGCCTGTTGAGCTTCTGCTCTTCTCCTGTTCTCTTGCTTCTCTGGCCTCTCCTTCCTCTTGCTGGTTCTTCGAATTCCTCTCTCACTGATTATGCATCCATCAATCACCATCTCACTTTGTTTTTATTTTTTTTTTATGTATTTCAGATGCCTCTGACTCTTCATTTTTGCTTTCCACCGCCTCTTTGGCTTCCTCCTCGGTCGCTGTCATTTCCTCTGACTCACTTGATCTTTTAGCTTCCCTCCTTGTTCGCTGTGGCTTCCTCTGTGCTAGCTTTCCATTCAACTTCTTGGCTTTACGGTCACTATGTGTTAAAACTGTAACATAGGCCCATTTTTTCAATGATAACAGGCATCCACCGAGACTGTTTTGTTTAACGGACATGCCACGTCCTATCACAATCGAAATCGGCTTGATTCTAGCCTTCTGAGCTATCGTTCAGGCTTCTTGAACCATCCTAAGCATCCCTTAGTGTATTTTTTCCTCCAAATGCCATGCAAGACAAATACTCAATTACACAGAAAATATGAGAAAAAAACAGGTGAACATGCTAAAGGGCGAACTTCAAGGATCATTGCACCCGTATCTATACCTATGTCGGGTCCATAGTGAAATTGCAATTGGTAATCGCAATACTTCTAGGGGTCCTTTATACATCAACCCCATGATATCGCCGATGGCCGAAAGCTGATCCACCACTGGACGCGATATTATATTAAGCCATGTTATAATGTTTAATCGATTCCACATGTTTTATCACAATCGGCGCTTCTAGTTGGACAACCCTCTATGTAGCATTGTGATGGGTGGATGCGATAATTAATTTAACCATAACACAATTCCACATCGGGTTCGCATGTGTCATCGCAATTGGCGCATAGCAGGAGGACAGTCCTTTGGGTGTTGCGATGTGAGAGTCCCCATAGGGTGGATGTGATATTGTATTCAACCACAACATAATGCAGCATCGGGTCCGTGTACATTATCAAAATTAGTCAAAAAACACATGAAGTTAATCCTACTGTCCGATCATTCATCGGGCAATCCGACGACGTTCGCTCCTCCTGATCCCGTGAACCACCCACGTGTTAACTCGCGATAAAGTGGTATTTGCCCTGTCCCATCTGCCACGTGTCGCTAGGTGATTGTGATTGCTCACCCACATACGATTACTGCGTACCCTCTAAAGGCGGTGCGAACAATACCGTTTACTGTCATCCCTGCTCAATATCTCCCGTGCATCTTTATCGCCTGGTAGCTGTCAGAACTTTTCGTTGGAAATCTGACGACTCATGTTTGTTTGTTGTTAAACATGTCCACTGCTCCTCCGATAGCTCCTGATAACTCTATCTACTTCCTGTATGGCTCCAATGGCTCTTTTTTCTCCTCTTCTTTGGCTCTGTCTGCTCCTCTTGTCTCCATCTGCTCCTCTGGTGGCTCTGTCTACTCCTTGAATATTGCCATATTGACATCAATGACAATGCATGTCCAACAACTAGTCCATCTCAGTGTCACCGATATGTTCAAGAGAATTCATTCAGAGAATTCACCATCCAGTTGATGCCTCATCCACTGCAATACCTTCAACCTCCATTTTTCATGATCGCCATTCCTGAACCTTGTATCATCGATCATTTTCACCTCTAGAAAATCATTTGCTTCATTTTGTGTCGTAGATGTGGGATACATTAAGGCCCTCCTACGACGGGTCACTTCTTGTCGACATCAGCTCATTATCCAAGAAGTTGACTTAGAAACAACCATTTCAGTACTTTGAAGCATGCATGTCTCAATGGCAAGTTTCTCACTTCTGGTGATAGGTTTACATTAATGGCCTTCGGCCAAAAGATTTTGCGTGGTCTTCGACATCGGATCATATATTCACACCACGTGAATTGTACTGTAGTACCTTGAAGGTCATTATTATTATCGGTGATTCCTCTCGTGCCTATTAACATCTTACATTATTGCCTGGTAATCAGGCGATGTCTTTCCATGTTCGACTTTAGGACATCTTTTCACATGGATCGACTTGTACATCGAGTGAAGATTGAACGAGTTTGAAGACCCTGGATCTAGTTTCATCCATTCAGGCTGCAATATATTTAGGGATATAAAGACATCAAATGTACACAAAAGCTACATAAATAGTCATCTAAGCCAGGGAAGATGACTCTTCATAAGAAGAACCAATTTGCAACTACAGACAATTATCTGTCCTATGTACATGAAAATGAATTTTTAAATCTGAGCATGGGAATGCCCACCTCAACTAGATCATGAAAATAAAATGATGATGATGTAGTGTATTGTATCTTATATAGGTCACCTTCCAGTTCGAATACCTCAGATCCTCATGTTAAATAATTTCACCCGACATCAAAAGATTTACGAATTGATGCTTTAGGGACCAACTGTTATAGACATATTTGGGAACTGTAACCCCAACCTTATATGTCGATAAAAAAAAGAATATTTAACCCCTAAAAGTGTTGTTTCATACCCTAAAGTATCGTGGTCAATTGATTACATCATTCCCCAAAAGTTCCTCCTGAAAAACCACTCAGAACTGGCCAAAATTGGACCATCCTGACTGCTCCACTGTCAAGGTGTGATGCATACTGACTCCTACACTAGCCAAGTGTGATGCATACTGAAGAGGCCTTCTGTGGGGTGTGATGAGCGAGAATGGACAAATGTCATAGACTGTTTGCTAAGTGGATGTTCATGGAATCTTCTAGAAACTTATCCTGTGACACTTGCCTCTCTGAATTTGCCCTGGGATGAGTAAGAGATCCAAGAAATTACCAAGTTGAACCAAGAACTACAAGTGGAATAACACTAATCAAAAACCCAAAGATGACTCACATCCTTGTAGACATCTATAAATGGATCCCTCATCTGAGAGATCTAGAGGCTGGAATTTTGTACTTTGTAAGGAAGTGCAGATAGTTTATCTTTGAGAAAAGATATTGTATTGTTGGGTGATCTTGCTTTTCATGAGGTGAAGATGGCTTTGATGCTGGATTAGACAACTGGGTTGTAATTCTCCCTTCTACTATTAATAAAGTTCTTTGAGTTTTCCTCCATAAAATTGTGTATTTGTGAATGTTGTTATTTGTGAATTCCATTCTATGATCAATGTATTTCTGATTCTACAATGTTTATGATATAATAGATCGAGATGCTTTGATGGTGTTTTATTACTTTGTCTCTACAGGTATTCATTGAGCGGGATGAGTAGGAGAGGAGGTGCAAGCTCTATCAAGGGAGAGAGAAATCAAGCAAGGAGTCAAGTGGAAGATCCAGGTTGGTCCCTTTGCTTCTCTCTTATCTATGATACATAAAGGAAATCACAATTTGCTTTGATTGTTTGTTTCTAGCTACCAATCCTAGTGCGACTAGCAAATCGAAAAGACACTAGTTTTCCCAGAAACACTTGCGAGAATTGGTTTTTTAAGGGCTACAATTACTCATTTTCAGCTCTTGATAGGCCCATTGTGTAGCCAAGATAGATATATTTCCAACAAGCTATTGTGGGCTCAATTTGGACTTAGGGAAGGAAAGAGAAAGTTGATTTTACGTCGGCACTATGTGTTTGTTTCTGGCACTACGTGTTTCCTTCTGGCACTACGCATTTGACCAATATTGGGAGAATGAAGTTTTGGAGGGTTAAAGAAAGCCCATTTTAAACAATAAAGGCATATTTGGAAACTATACTGGATAGTATATCCAATGAGCTATTCTAGGCTCAATTTGGACACCGAGAAGGCAGGGAAAAGTGGTCCTAAAGATGGTGCTGCGCGTTTGACCATTCCTAATTTTTCATTGTTCTTCTCTAGATTTGATTTTCCTCTTGGGAAATCAACTTTTTGCTGATATAATTGATAATGTAAATGTATTTATGGTTTTTTAACTATTACCTAGGGTAAATACATTAGGTAAATAGACTCTATGAGGTGTAATGAATCAGTTCATTGTAATTAGGGATGAGTCACTTTGGCCACCCTACACTATAGCTATCAGTTCAGATTTTCGTGGAACTACTCCTCCTCTCATGGATTCAACCCCTGGTGGCTAGGAGGAGTTTGCTTGAGGCCTATATCATGTACTGTTTCAGTCATTCTATAGGTTGGACTCAGTTGGATGTTGTACTAGTAATAAAAGACACTATTGTACCAGATTTTGGTTAGTACTAATATATGAGTTGCATCTACTTCCTTGGGATACTTGTGGTATGAATATTTAACATTTTCTATTCTATTGTCTCATATGTTTGAATGTGTTTATTCCAGCAATCATTTCATGTCTATTTTGTGATATTTTTCAAGTGATGAACAAAACTGATGATTTTCCATGCTTTGTTTTATGGAAACTTCTACAGTTTGTAACATTTCTTTAGTTTAGGAAGATTTCATGTGTTTCATGCTCTTCTTAGCTCCTCACCAGTCTTAAACCATCTCACAAAATCACCTTAAAGTGTTAGGCTTTCTGCCTACCCTACCCCTTTGAATATATATCTTAGTTTCCCTGACCTAGATTCTCCGACCTAATCCTCATCCAAAAACCCAATTTCAAACAAACAAAACTCTCTGCACTTTATACCTAGCCTAAAACCCTAATCCATCCAGCCCCCTTGGCTGTGATTCTTTGGAGAGATCCCTCTCTAGCCTAGTAGGGCTAGCTACCAAGTCAAAATATTGGTCTGTGGTTACCTCAACTAAACTCTTCCTCAACCTTGAAGATCTAGAGGAGTGACAACACAGAGGATGCGAACACTATCTCCCAGCTACGCTCTACACAATCCTGGGAGGCAATGTCTAGTCCTGTCCACTAGAACTGTGCAATGCATAGTTCTAAATAGAAACTTGGCCTAACTGTTATGCACATTGCGCATTTTTAGTCAGTAGTCAACCTCTATTGACTACGAATTGCACAGATCCAAACAACAATCAACCTAACCAACAAATGGGACTACATAGTGCATAGTTGTAGATGACAGTCTCCCAACTTCTCAAAGTTAGTGCTATGCAATCTTCCCCAATAGTCACTAGTTTGTTGCCAAAATGTTTCTCGAAGTTGTTTGATGTTTTAGCTAACATTGTCTCACCATGAGTTTCTTCTCTATCTCCAGGTACCAAAAGTTTTTGAGAAGCTTCTCAGCAGTAAAGGTATCATGGCCTCCAAGAGAGCTGGATCAAAAGGCACAGTTGAAAGTAGTACTAGGGACATGGTTGAATAGGGGTCAATGATCTTTCCCGTGTACAGAGACAGATGCCTATTCTTCTAAAAAGACATAATATCACATGGCAGGACATCAACACCATCTTCTTAGGTATATTTGAGGATAATCTAGAGGATCATAAGGTCTATGTGAACATCTACAAGTAAGGATTATACAAGGTTTCATGCAACTTTTCCCATGTTCCCTTGGGTAGATGTGATCCACTGGATTGTCTCACACACTGATCCTAAGACAATGATACTAAGAAGTGTCAGTGGAGCAAGGATTTCTTCTTTACAATGGAGGATTATGAGGATATATATCATTTTCCATTCGCAGTGAGCACGATGGATGCACCATTCTACACTCCCAACGACAACACAAACACAACAAACATATTGAAACATTGGGTAAAGGAGCCAACAAAGTTTAGGATGACACCCAACTAGATGTACAAGATGAAGACACTCAGGAAGGCATACCAGTTCTTGGCCATCTTCGCATGCCACTTTTATGGCTAAGGGAGTACAGTGACCTTCTCGTAGAGTTGGGTTTCTATGTTGGATCAGCTAGCAAGTGAAGGAAAACTATTCAATTGGTCCAACATGTTGCTTCTCCAATTGAAAGTGCATCTATCCAATGCTCGAAGTCCACCCAAGGATCACCAAAAAAAATTATTCATTTCTACCTACTTTCTCGATGCAATCTATGCCCATCAAAATTTTCCTGGCATGGGTTAGGGATGAACACCTTCAGAGAGTGCTGTGAACATATATTACAAGTTTCTCTTAGAATGCGGCTATCGAGGAGTCATGGCTAGACTACGTTACCATTTCATCACCCCTCTGTACACGATGATCTTTGAACAAAATCTGCCCTGCATGTCCCAGGTAGCAATGGAGGCATTACTGAACATTGCAAATTGGTATGCGTCACCCGAGGGAACCTTCATCAGGATGTACAATGAAGAGAAAGCTCTGGATGCGTTGCTGAGGTTTTCCATGGAAAAGTTGGTCACGCAGGAGGTTGCATACCACATCTCAACATGGTTATCAATTGGATTGCACAGGAAGAAGAAGGCACCATGGACCATGCTTCTTGTGAGAATTGGGTTGTATGTGATCGGAATTTTGAAAGAAGTGGATGCCCAGGTGGTAGAATTCAATAACTTTAATTTCAACACGAGGAGTTTCAACCTATTAGCTTGGTGGGTCCTGACCCAGGTTCAAAGTTAGTTGTGCCGAACAAATCCCTACACTACTGGCCCATTCGGCTTAAATCTGCGAAGCGCACACTGAAGTCTCACCCGAAGTAGTATGGGGGGATGTTGGAACCATGTTTCTGCACCCAAAGATGAACATTATGTTGTTTTGTGCCCTAGATCTACCTTCATGCAGATCAATAAGCCTTTATGGCTTATCAATATACCTTCCTTTAATCAGCCTCTAGGCCTCTGCGAAGGTCTATGACGGTCTTTAGCAGACCTTGAATAGACTAATCAGTTACTTATGCGTATCAGAGATTACTCTTGACCCAATAATTACTCAGGTCAGCCTAAGTGTTCGATAACTTTAACATACAACAAGATAATCTTCATGTAAACGAGTAACATCAATTGTGTTCATATAACAATATAAATCGTGTAAAGTCCAGCATCAATCCATCATTATTTCATAAACCCATCATTCATCATAGCATAAGCACATTCATTCATAACAGAAGTAAACAGATGAAAAACATGAATTTATGGAATAATCTTCTTTATTTATAATGAGTTCAAGCTTACAGACTTAAGACCTCCCTACACACTCAGCGGCAGACTCTACTCTAGGCCTTTGCGCATAGCTGTAGAGCCTCTCTTCTTACTCTTTTGCACTAACTCTGTAGAATTCTCCCATAGACAAACTTCATTACTTTTGCCTTAGACATCCTAGGACACACTTATTTATAGAATCCTATGGTCCACGGACCATGGGTAGATCCTCAAAAAGCCAAATCAACTTACATAAAGAAGGGTAAAACCCTTTATGCCTCTTTAACCATCTATGTGCTCCATGACCATAATTTGTAGAGACTTTACATTTTATACAACAAAACTGGGGCTTTTGCCCCAAAATTGACCCTAGGGACCCAATCCCAATAGGCCCCCAACACAAAGATCGTGACTCACCCTTGAGTCACTTAGCTGGCGTGAAGATCTTACTGTGTAGATCCCCCAAGTTCACTTGTGAAACTACTATGTCAGCCACGCTCTACATGGCTTCCTGCTTGATCTCTTCCACCAACTGCTCTGTGGCTGGTCCTGCACTGTTCTGTTGGATTTTTTTGCTGTGTGCTCTGCAAGTTCGCCAAGTTCCCCAATTTCTCCTGAATATTGGTGGAGATGATGTAGGCCTCATCCAACCAGGGCTCCAATCTCGCCTTGAGAACATCCTCTTTCCTTTGTGATGCTTCCACCTATGTAAGTAGCTGCTTCACCTCCTGAAGCTTGGCAAGACGTTGTGTTGTAGTAACAGTACGCGCTATCGCCCTGACTTGATCATATTGCTTCTTGAGCTCACAGAATTTCATATCTAATACCTGTAGGGTAGGATCTTCCTGTAGGGCTATGAATACCTCCATGGCCTGCTCAAATAGTGTGGTGCAGTCCACCACCACGGCATACACTATTGTGATTCCATCTTTCACAGTGGCTTCGCATTGTTCCCTTACTTCTGGTGGGGTTGAAGGTTGTGACTTCAAATCTAGTTCAGTTATCTTCAGGTTCATCTCAAACTGAACCCTGGCCACTTCTACCTTTGTGTCACTCACGCTCGCAACCATCTTTCCAATCCTCTCCTCCAATGATGCTCCCTCTGGAATATACAATTCAGGCACCATTTTGCATGCTTCTACTACTGTGGCTGATAGTTGGGCGCTCTATGCCTAGATTGTATCCTTCGACTTCAACGCCTCTGTCTTCTCAATGAACAATTGTTCTTTGTTCACCTGATACTCATTGATGACGTTGAGCACGTGCTGCTCCCAAGCTCTGAACTCTAATGTCACACCTTTCTACAACGTGTGAAGGTATTCATTGGGGAGCATGGCCAGGTTGAGCTTGATATTCTTTAAAGAACTTACGATGACCTTGTCATTATCTGCCTCCTTGCTCAAGGCTCCATCTGTCAGCACGAATGCTCGAATATCGAGTGATCGAACCATCTCTACTACCTGAGTGGTCCCCGGTGCCAAACTCGTTGATGCAACAGTGATCTACCCTGTGCCTACATCGATTCAAGTCATCTGAATCTGTAGCTCACGTAGGTCCTTCTAAATGGTACTCAGCACCTGCTGTTGGTGCTACTCCAACTGCTGCACCAGTTCTGTGGTGGTATCACATACCTTGTCTCCAATCTCATCAAGGTCACCATTTGTCAGAGTGATTGGGTCCAGTGTAGGCTTGTAGGGGCCTGACCCTGGTTCAGAGGTGATTTAGCCAAACAAATCCCAGTACTACTAGCCCTTTCAGCATGAGTCCGTGAAGTGCAGATTGAGTTCTCACCTAAAGTAGTATGGGAGGGTGTTAGAACAAAGTTTCCGAATCCTAGATGTGTGATGATTTCAGGTGGTCTGTGGTTTGACCCTGCGCACACGTTGCTACGTGCACTTATCAGTACCTCGCAGCCTGTGATGTTGCCCTCACGTAGCCCTGTTCAGGGCCTGAATAATGTTATTACCTAAATAATTATTAGTAACCCAGTATTAGTTGATCAACTTAGCTTATCTGTATGCTTTCAGTTATACTTAACAATAATCACCATTCATATACGTATGCATAGTAAATAAATAGTATAATTGCAAATGATATCAAACAGGAAATAACATGAGAACAGATGAATGGAATTTAGATAAAAATTCTCTTTATTATTCTTCTTCCTTTGTTATAGACTCGACTCCACCAGACGCACTTAGCTGCAGGGGTCCGCGCACTCATCTGTGGACTCTACTAGGTGCTTGCGCACTTAGCTGCAAAGCCTCTTCCTACTACTACAACCCAAGACAATTAGACTCTTACTGTATGCATGCTATCTTCTAGACTCCATCCGTTTGTTCACTTCCCTCCTTAAAACTTAGAGCCTCACTCTATTTATACAATCCCATGGTCTGTGGACCATGGGTAGGCCGACACTACATTCAAAACTTAAGGCGGCCAACCCTATGAATCTAACATACAATTTGCGTTCTGCGCCCACAATTTGCTGCATTTTTACAATAATAACAACTAAAAACTTAGGCTTTAAGCCCCAAAACATGTTGTGGGGTGATTCCATGCCCAACAAGCCCCCGACACAAACATCGTGACCCACCCTCGAGTCACTCTGACGGCGCGACGATCTTGGCGCAAAGTCCCTCTAGCTGGTCCTAAACGGTCTTGATGTTTGCAGTGCACTGAGTTGCTGCTTGTTGAACCTATTGCATTCTATCTTTTGAGCCCTTTGTTTTTGGCGTGTTGCATTGCATCAATGCATGCATCCCTTGAATCTATGTGAGCTTTCCTTCAATATCTACTGTGATTTTGAAGGCTTTGTCAATCCATGGCTGGACGCACGCTTTGAGAATGACTTCCTTATGGCTCACTGCATCCACCTGCTCCTCTAAGGCCTTGGCTTGTTGCATCTTCGCAAGCCGCTAAGTAAGGAATACTATCTATGCAGTCCCTTTGATGTTATCATATTGTTTCTAGAGTTTGTGTGCCTCTCTCTCCAGCCGCTAGATGTTGGGGTCCTCCTAAAATGTCGTGAGGACCTCGAGCACCTACTCCAACATGTTGGTACAGTCGCGCACTGCACCTCCAATCTTTTCCATCCCTGTTGCAATAGCGCTGGTGCACTGCTATCTGACCTCTGGGGGTGTGGAAGGTTGTGCTTGAACTGCAACTCGGAAATCTGGAGATTCAGCTCCAGCTGCACCTTTGTTGTCTCTTCTCTGGCATCATGGACTCCACTTACTAAACTGTGAATCCCCACTTCTACCAGTAGATCTACTGTGATAGCCAGCTCTAGGACATGTAGGCAAGCATCATCTACCATCTGCACCAACTGTTGGTTCTACGACACCAACTCGTCGTGCTAGAAGCTAAGTTGTTCTATGTTAATCTTTTGCTCAATCAAAACCTAAATTGTGCGGCTCTCTCTGGCACGCAGCTCTGATGTTATTCCATCCTGTAGCTGATAGAGCATTTCCCGGAGAAGGGTAGCTAGATTAAGGCCAAGGCCTTTCATCATTGTTGTTGGGAAAAGTATCCAATACGGAATGACCCTATCCCACTCTAAGGGTGATAGTACCTCAGCAACAATCAAAGCAAAGCTATTTGAGATTACTTCTTTATGAGATGTAAAAGAGGGGAGAAAGAGATCCACTAACCGATGTCTTTCGCTAATGATTGATCCAATCTTCTCTCTTTGCTGCTTGCTCCCAGCTCCTTGCTCTTTCACTGGCCCAACTACACCAAGATCCTGCAAAATGGCAAGAGAGGGAAACTACAAGAAGCATACATTCATAATTGATTCAAGGATTAGAATAAATCAAATACACAAGCATAACAATACACCATTGAGACACATGCATATAGAAGAACCTCAAATGCTTTATTAATGGAAGAAGTAAAGTTCAGGAAGTGATACAACCATAAAAGGCCCAATCCAGCATCACCTCCCAGCAGAAAGAAATCTCCTCTTCACCTCCTTCAAAGCAAATCACCCAATAGTTCTATACTCAAACCAACAGCACTTCCTTACATTCACAAGATTCCAGCCCCCTTAGACCTCATGAGAGAGCTCTATATATAGGAGTTTTGGGGAAAGGATGAGTCAGCTTGAGGCTGGCATGAAGCTGACTAGTGTCCTCTCCCACTTCAGTTATTCTTCAGTTCTTGAGTCCACTTGGAGGTTCTTGCTTCCACTTGGAGATCTAGACTCTCTTACTCATCACCAGTCGAATTCCCTGATCCAAGTGTCATTTTGGAAGCTTCCTGGGCATTGACACCTTGAGGAATGACTGTGCCACTTGGCCAAACTCGCCCAGCGCAGGTAGCCTTCTTTGCAGTTGACATTCAGCGCAGGTACACAGTGGAGCAGTTGACATTCAGCGCAGATGCTCAGTGGAGCAGTTGACATGATCCAGAATTAGCTTGTTTTTGAGTGTTTTCAGCTGGAGAACTGATATTCAGTGCTGTGGTTTACTGACCTTGTTCCTCTAGGGGTAGGAACAACATGTTTAGGGACTTTGGATCCCTTAGATTATGGACATTTCATGCTTCATGCTGTAAGGAACAAAAATGTCTATAACAGTTGCCCCCTAAAGTATGAGGCCGTTTATCGGGTGAAATGCTTTATCAGGAGGATCCGAAGTTCATTCAATCACTGAGAGGTGACCTGTAATAAAATACAATACAATACATTATTTTTCATTCTGCTTTCATGATCTAGCTGAGGCGGGCATTCCCATGCTCAGCTTTATAAATTCATTTTGGTACATAGAACAGACGATCGTCTGATGATAGACTGATAATTCTCTGCTGAAATTATCATCATTTGAGTAGGATGATCATTTGCTGCAATGATGTACATGTCAAATGTCTTTATATTTCCTGAATATATATCGCAGCCCGGATGGATGAAACTAGATCCGGGGTTTTCAAACTCGTTCGATCTTCACTCTAAGTACAAGTCGATCCATGTGAGAATTGCGCTGAAGTCGAACATGGAAAGATATCGCTTGATTATCGGTCAATGAAGTAAACCGTTAACAAGCGCGAGAGGAATCACCGATAATGATAATGACCCTCAAGGTACTGCAGTACAATTCACGTGGTGTGAATAAAGGACTTGGCGTCGAACACCACGCAAAATCTTTCGGTCGAAGGTCATTGATGTATACCTGTCGCCGGAAGTGAGAAACTTGCCATTGAGGCATGCAAGCTTCAAAGTACTGAAGGGGTTTGTTCCTAGATCAACTTCTTGGAGAATGAGCTGAAGTCGACAAGAAGCGATCCGTCACAGGAGGGCCTTAATGAATCCCACATCAGTGACACGGAACGGAGTTAATGATTTTAATGGAGGTGAAAACAATCTGTGACATATGATTCAGGGTGGCGATCATGGACGGATGAAGGATAATGTATGGCAGTGGATGGGACACGGTTGACTCTTTCTGAACAACATCTCTTGAACATATAACGACACTGATGCGATGGATCGGTAGCATTACCCCAAATGTGGATGGTTTGGTGAGACCATGGTGATGAGACCGGTGAATGAAACAACCCAACCCGATGTGATACGGAGGAAAAGTGTCATGTTCAAGAGCGACTTGCTACCATTAAAGCTTTGAGGTTCTCCCAATTTTTCCCTAGTCATTTCTGACCAGTACCTCTTTATTTTTGTCAAGCTTGAGGAGGATAACATATGCTTGTTCTATAACCTGCCCTTCGGGCAAGCCCATCGCTATGTTTTAACGAGCCTAGAGATAGGGAAACTCGTTCTCTTCTAAAGACAATCTTGTCGCTATTTAATCATTTTAACGAGTCTAACGACAAGGAAAACTCGGTCCTTTTCATTTTTAGAGAGTCTGAAAAGGTACAGAAAGTTAACTCCAAAATTCCTTTTTCGTCATCTAATCCCTTAAGTCCGAAAAAGTATAAAACAATACAGAAGGGATGAGTTTTCGATAATTTTAACGAGCCGAATAAAACAAGCGCTCGACCTTTTTGTGCAATAATCCCTCAGGTCCAAAAAGATTAAAATCTAGAGGAGGGATAGCTCTTCCGGTCATTTTAACGAGCTGGAAGGCCAAAACTCGGCAAACTTTTCATATTTTATGAGTCAGATGAAAAGAGCTCAAAGAAGACTCGTCTTTTGAGGAACGAGTGATAAACAGGGATAGCAACTGATTCCAGGTACAGGTTGGAATTTTCCAATCACGGCAGTGTCACAAGGATGGCTAGGTGAAATCACTCTTCGCAGCTGTTCCTCAAAATGGGTAAACAATCATATGGGGGTGAACAATCGGCCAAATGAAAAGTGGAGGTGACGGTGCAAACACGACCAAGGCTTTTATGGCTGATGAATTTACGGTCTCAAATGGTTATTTACTGGTACTGGGTTCATTTTTTAACGAGCTTGAATGCGCCAAAACACTGCTCAAGCTTATGTTTATTTTTTAACGAGCATGAATTCCGCGTTAAAACTGCTCGGATCTTGCGTTTATTTTTTAACGAGCATGAACTTTATGCTAAAACTGCTCGATGATAAGTTTGCATGCCCCCAGCATCATAACACAAATCGAGGTGCATGCCCCCCAAGCTTCATTGCATTCAACTCGGTGGTTGGAATGAAGGTTTACCTTTGTGAAAGGGGATTTGTTTCATTTTTTAATGAGGTTGACACAATAAAAGAACCATCCTCAAGACTCCTTGTTTCATTTTTTAACGAGGTTGACACGTGGTAAGAACCGTCCTCAGAGCCCACTGTATTTACAGTATTTCTATTAGGGCGATGATCCATGCCGACAAAATATTTAGGAATCTTCCGAATCCATTAGATACAGAAGATTTCATTTTGTAGGTTTCCACCGTGGCCACTCCCGCCAGATTACTTGGAGGCGGTAGGGCGAAAGTACCCATTAAGGCAGGGTCTTTTAGGAGGCCTACCCCAATATTTTGAAGCGAATGATCGCTTCCATGGATCATTGGAATGCTTCCCGTAACTTGTGAACTGTCGGGGAGGAAAGTTTGTTGGTCGACGACTGTAATTCTTCCTTGAAAGGGAAATGCAATCTTCCTGAAGTAGGTCGACACAACTGCGGCCATGGCATATATCCAGGGCCTTCCCAGTAGGATGTTGTAATCGAGGTTTCCATCAATTACTTCAACATCAATTCCTACTGTTTTGCCCCCCAGTTCAACTTGCAAGTTACTTAAAATCCCGTATGGAGTGTATGATCGTCCATCAAATGCTTTTAACGTAGTTGATGATTTTGACAAGGGTGGTGAGCCTAAATTTTTCCAGCAATTCATCGACATAAGACATGTAGATGCCCCCTCATCAATAATTGTTCGATGAACAGTTTTGTTGAGGGCTTTCACTTGAATAAGGAAAGAAAGTTGAGCTGGTAACTCAGGGTCATATCCTTTATGATCAAAGGCCACAAGATTGGAATCCATTGGGCCAATCCCGCCTATTGCTGATAATAAAGCTTGCTCTTGGGAGGGGCAATTTTGCGGTACCTCAAGTGTCGACATAGCGGACGACGATTGAGCCAGGTCCTCTATTATATTATAATTCTGTGCTATTTTGGCACGAGGATTAAATGTCGATTTGTGTACTACTCCCTTTGGCGACTTTATCATTTGTTCAGGAATGTTGGGTGGCACAACTTTGGTTAAAGTTGTCGTCGAACTACTAGGTTGTTCATTAGCCTTGTTATTCGACAGTCGTGGATTCCATAATCTTTATTCCTTGTCAAAGCATCATTTTGCTGCTTCGAGACAGACAACATAAGCACTTGGGATCGGGAAGCATTTTGATTAGCAACCAGATTTTGACCTGGGTTGGGAAACGGATCCGTCAATACTGCTGGGGTTTTTGAACTCTTAAAGAGTTTCTTAACTTCAGCTATATGTGGACAATCTTTCGTCCAATGATCCTCATCGCATATATGACACCCTGCCGGGGGTTTCCTTTTTCTCCCTTTCTTTTTCTTCTTGCCCTCTGGTTGCTTCAGTTGTTTGCCCTTGTCGGTCGACATGGCATTTACTTCCGAGGCAAGAAGTTCCTCATTTGCATTTTGACTAGAAATTTTGTGCTTGCCAATCACGCCATCGCCGGCGTGAGAGTCATTGTTTGATTTAGGAGGAGGAGGAATTGAGAATTCTGGTCTAGGGGCGTCAGGTATTTTGTCGTAGAGCGTGCCAGACTGAGTATAGACCAAGTCCAGATATTGCGCACAAGCGATAACCTGCTCTTCTGTTACGACTCCCCCGTTGGCCACATCTTCCGTTATAGCCGGAAGTAACGACTTGATAAACCATTCAGCTAATAGCTGATCGGGAACGTACGTTTTCACCATCCTACGACGACGACGCCACTCGTGTATATGATCAGATATGTGAGTAGCTGTTGTCTGTTTGAAGTTGGTAAGGAGTTCTGTTCCCATTTCATACCTTATCGATAATTGAAAATGGGTTAAAAAGGTTGTGGCTAAGGTACTGAAGTTGTCGAACGAAGCTCTAGGCAATTCAATGTACCATTTTGCCGCTGGACCTGTTAACGTCCTCTGAAAGAGGCGAAGTCTTATTGAATCATCATTCAAGGTGTTTGATGAACACCATAGATGGAATGTCATCACATGATTCGACGGATCTTCACCCGAATTTCCATTAAATTTAGGAATGTCTGACGGAAGTTTATGCGGAATCGCTGGCCACCAAGGGGCATAAGCAATTGGATCATTCGTCAGCCGGTTTAGATCTGGTAATTCTAGAGTTGCTACAAAGGGCAACTGTTGATTCAAGTTAGGCGAAGCATACCCAGGATAAGATGGGATCGCCTGAGCAATGGGTCTTTGCAAACCAGCATAATGCTGGCAACTTTGACAAGGTTGATGGGCATAACCATTATAGTATGGTTGCCCATTACTTACAAAGACTTGTTGCTCAGGTCCTTGATATGATTGCTGGAATGGCGGTTGTTGAGATTGAACCAGCTTTGGTTGTTGGACCATTTGCTGTTGACCAATACTGGATGATTGACCAGGATGAGGAGTCACAGTACTTGTTTGAGCCTGAGTCGCTCCTGATAAGGAGGCACTACCCTGAGATTTTGATTGAGTCGTTGAGACAAGAGGTTGTTGTATTGCAACCTGAGAAACTTGGGGTTGACCTACAACAGGTGGAGCTTGTACTTGCGACACATTCACTATAGCAGTTATGGTGGGAATATTCGACACAGGGTGTACTGGTTGCATTGAATATACAACCCCTGGTTGTTGAGGCAGTATTGGTACCCAACCGCTGGATGTAATTCCAGTTTGACCTGAACTTTGTTGTAAACTCCCATATGGTTGTTCTCTGGGAGGGAACAATGAAAGAGCATACTGCACTCCATATGGTGGAAATCCAGTATTTAAAGGGTAAATTGGCCTTTGAAGACACATTGGATCAATTTGTTGAGTTTCAACATAAGAAATACCAGATGATAATCCGGATGAAGAAATAGGAACTAACCATGTCGTTGTCCCTGATTGGACTCCGGCTTGTTGTTGACAATTTGCCGGGACAGATGGTATACCAGCGAACATCGTTGGAGTAGTAGCAGAAGGCTCTGCTGCTGTTGTGTCGGACGACACAGTCCTAGATGTCGACGGTTGTTCAGACATATCTAGTCTATCCAAAAGATTTCTTATCGATTCTACAAGAACTTACGATGCCAAAAGACTAACTTCGAAGATCAACGAGGGAATGGTGATGATTATCCCGTTTAAAATAAGTTTTAACGACGCTTTAGACACAACTTGCTTTTTCACTTTTTAAGAGTCGAGAAAAAGCTAAAGATGACTCTAGTCTCCTTCGATGTTTTAATGAGCCCGAAGTGACAAATGCTCGGATGGGCTTTTTCAGTTATAGAGTTTGAAAAAGGCCAAAAGAAACTACTCTGGAGTTCTAGGCAGAGGGTGTGCCAAACTTTTCGCAAAACCACAGAATACGTTTTACGGTACGGGTGGTCGATCTTCGTGAATGTTGTGTTCACTGCATTGCGATCAGTAGGGCGGCTGACACGGCTTCCTATGGATAAAGGCTTTGATCCTATAGGGGTCTCCCAATATATACGCGACGGTACGTGGGAGCACAAGTCCGTATTGATACTTATCGCTTCACCGTGGAGGAATCACCCAACCACTCAACGCTAAGATATCACGTTTAACGATGCCGGAACACGTCTCTAGCTTAGACCTCTATGTGTTTGCGTTATGTTTCAAAGCGTTGTTATGTAAATTCAATTTATTTTAAGGTTGATCTTGTTTAGCAGTTTGCCTTTATGGATCACCACGAGATGTATAGTAATACTCCTAGATGCAGTCTAAGATGATAAGCAAGCTTTTCAATCTTTCAACTTTGAAAATCTTAACTACTGAGGGAAAAGAAAGACATCATCTTTTCACACAGATCATAGAGCACACACTAATGCACTTTTTCCCTAAATCAACATGCAAGCTGTCAAAATGCACATGCACAATGCAGGTATTTCTTTTCTCTTTCTTAATGTTGATGTAATACAAAAAGAAAGCTGTTGTATAACTTTGAATTCAATTTCAAGTGAAAGCAAACAAGCTTGTCCAAAATCAAAAGACACCTTAAGATTTACTTGTTTCGACACTAGAAATATATAAATTCAAACCATATGACGAAAGCAAAAGCTCAATCAGCTATGAACAGCAAACAAACTAACTCTTAAGATCAAAACGACACTTAATCACAGGTCTAGATCTAAGAGGCCACAGCAAGACTAGTTCACTTTCGTTATGGGAAACTGCAAATGATGTAAGAAATACACAAAGAACAAATACAGTTTCTTTATACAACCGAGGCGGAATAGTGGCAAAGAAAGGTGGTTTCAGATAGGCACATTGACTGATAACAGGCTGCAAAAACAAGGATGAAAACAGGGCAATAAACAGCAGGGAACCCCAGTAGCACAAGGCAAAACTGGTTCAGCGCAGGTAGTACACTGTCAGTTTGACATTCAGCGCAGGTAGCCCCTTCGGGATCTGCGCTGAAATGCAGACTGCCTTCACAGTGCCTGCACTGAAGAGATAAACTTTCATTTTTCTCAGTTTCCGGGTCACAGATTTCTCAAAAATTCATAGTTTTTGGCCAAATCAGAAGCTATCAATCAAGTACACACTAAGGGATGAAAAGGAGGATGAAAAGCTATCACTAAGAGCTGTTCAGAGTCCTTGTGGATCAGCTCTTCAAATCATAAACATGCCCAGAAACTGAGCTAGAGTAGCTGCCCTCTACTTTTCATTTGAAAGATCCAAATGCAGTTCGATTCGGTACTCCCTGTGTTTAAGAAATGAATAGCAAAAACACAAACAACCAACAAGATACGCTCCCCAGTGGAGTCGCCAATTTGTTGTTGGGAAAAGTATCCAATACAGAATGACCCTATCCCACTCTAAGGGTGATAGTACCTCAGCAACAATCAAAGCAAAGCTATTTGAGATTACTTCTTTATGAGATGTAAAAGAGGGGAGAAAGAGATCCACTAACCGATGTCTTTCGCTAATGATTGATCCAATCTTCTCTCTTTGCTGCTTGCTCCCAGCTCCTTGCTCTTTCACTGGCCCAGCTACACCAAGATCCTGCAAAATGGCAAGAGAGGGAAACTACAAGAAGCATACATTCATAATTGATTCAAGGATTAGAATAAATCAAATACACAAGCATAACAATACACCATTGAGACACATGCATATATAAGAACCTCAAATGCTTTATTAATGGAAGAAGTAAAGTTCAGGAAGTGATACAACCATAAAAGGCCCAATCCAGCATCACCTCCCAGCAGAAAGAAATCTCCTCTTCACCTCCTTCAAAGCAAATCACCCAATAGTTCTATACTCAAACCAACAGCACTTCCTTACATTCACAAGATTCTAGCCCCCTTAGACCTCATGAGAGAGCTATATATATAGGAGTTTTGGGGAAAGGATGAGTCAGCTTGAGGCTGGCATGAAGCTGACTAGTGTCCTCTCCCACTTCAGTTATTCTTCAGTTCTTGAGTCCACTTGGAGGTTCTTGCTTCCACTTGGAGATCTAGACTCTCTTACTCATCACCAGTCGAATTCCCTGATCCAAGTGTCATTTTGGAAGCTTCCTGGGCATTGACACCTTGAGGAATGACTGTGCCACTTGGCCAAACTCGCCCAGCGCAGGTAGCCTTCTTTGCAGTTGACATTCAGCGCAGGTACACAGTGGAGCAGTTGACATTCAGCGCAGATGCTCAGTGGAGCAGTTGACATGATCCAGAATTAGCTTGTTTTTGAGTGTTTTCAGGTGGAGAACTGATATTCAGTGCTGTGGTTTGCTGACCTTGTTCCTCTAGGGGTAGGAAGAACATGTTTAGGGACTTTGGATCCCTTAGATTATGGACATTTCATGCTTCATGCTGTAAGGCACAAAAATTTCTATAACAATCATGCTAACTGTCATTTGGTCCATCACATCTGCTGATACTAACGCTCCCTTTGGCAACAATATTGTGTTGGCCATCCTCGCGCGCAACATCTTTTTTTTGTTGAAGTGCCCGCTGCGATGTGGTTAGACAGGATACCTTCCTGAGGGGGCCGCACCTTTAACTCCTGCAGCTGTGTCCCAAGGGCCCCCAACACACTCTGGTGCTCCATAATAAACTCTTGAAGTGCTTCACTAGTGCCATCGTGGACCGCCACGCCGATGTCATGGAGATCTCCTTCAGTTAAGGTGATCAGGTCGATGGCCAACTTTGAGGCCATGACATTATTTCTTGGACCCGATCTTTCTATGATGTGTGTCTGTTACAAATCCATTTGGGAACATCTACCCTGACTTACATATTAGTAGTATTAGGGCCCATCAAACCCTAATTCAATTGTTACATGTCGTAATGAAGTCAACCATCAAAATGCCTCCTTCCCAAGGGATTCCATGATTGAAATCATCCAAAAACTACCTCTAAGAAGATCAGCGTAGGCAGGCCCTTATCAGGGTGCACTGCGGTGTAGCCCAATACACTGCCAGGGTGCATTACACTGCACTTGGGCCCTCTTTGGCCTGCACTGGGTGAATTTGAGCGAAATATGCATTGGGGTTTGCAATATTCTTATCCATAGGATGCTTCTAGAAGTTTCCCAAGGCTATCCACTCCTTTGGGCTCCAAATTGGATGAGGGAGGAAGTTAAGGAACATCAATACCTTTATCCCTTCCTCCATGGAACTAAATCCTAAGTTTGGGAGGGCATTCATTGTCACCATTTATGGCATAAATTCCTTCAGTCATCTATAAAAAGACCACTCATATAAGTGATCGGGGGCTGGAAATCATTGAATTATAGGGAGATGCTATTAGTATGAGACTTGAGTTGGTTTCAAGTATTGTAATGTTGTCAAAATGTCTTGCTTGTTATGAGGAGAGGATGGGATTGAACTGGAGGAGTGATAGTGAATCAAGCAAATTGGGTTTTAACTCTTCCTTTGACTAATAAAGTGTTCAAATCTTTTTCCATATGTTTGTGTTGTTTATTGATACTTTCATACGTGTATTATGCACTTGATTTCATTTTATGATAAATCAATAAATCATTATCATATGCTTTGATTAGTTTTTGTCTTCTGTCTGTGTGCAGGTACTTTTCAAGTGGATTAAGTACGGAAAGGAGCAACAGAATTGGTCAAGGGAGATAAGGAGTAAGTGAAAGCTTCAGGTAGGCTTCTTTACTGTCTTATTTCATCTATTGGTTATAGAAAAAGTAGAGAATGCTTTGCACTATTGTTCTAGACTTAGCTACTAGTCTAGGGGTTTAGGCGTTTATCCATAGACACTGAAAATTCCCAAAATAGCGGCCATTTGAGCTGTGTATATGCGGTCCCTGGGTCAGCGCTCTTTTCTGCTATTTCTATGTCCTTTGCCTCCTGCCCTGAGGATGCTGCTTGGCTCTCCTCTTCTTGTATTGTTGCGGCCTCTGCTGTCTGCATTGCTGCTGCTACTTTTTTGACCTTCTTCTACTTCGCGACTTCCTGTGCCTCTTTGCGGGCTTCCCTTACCTTGGCTTCCACTTTTTCGTTCCACCTTCTCTTGACCAGATGGGTGATGCGCAGCTTGGAATCATCCTTCTTTTTCTGTGTTGCCACCTTCTCGAGTTTCGCCAAATCTGGGGCATGCCACTCGGGAGGCCATGTATCTAACATAGTAAAGATCACGTCATCATTGGCTATGAATGGTAGCTTTGTCCACTGCTACGCCAAATCCTTTAGTGCCCTGATGTATATGTTGTGCATGTCTTCCTTGAAGTCTGCAAAACTCTGCAGACTATTGTGCACTATAGGTGACAGGTGCAGCCTCCTATTGATCCACATATGGATTCTCACCTCCATGAGCACCCAGAAAATCTTTGTATCGTGAATCCATTTTGCGTCCTTGGTGGCCCAGAGCAAAGCATACTTCGCGGCTTCTGCTAAGTCTCAGTTAATGCTCGAGAACTGACTATCCTCCGACAGTTCTCTTGCTACCAGCAATATGGATAAAAGCAACAATGCGTAGTGGAATGTCTTACCTTTCTCTTGGGCCTCGCAACAGTTTATCAAAAACTCCTCGTAGAGGAAATCGACCCAACTGAACTGGACCCCCTCCGCACACTGTTCAACCAATGCAATCACCAACATTGGTACCTCATCGGTGCAACATTTTCTCTTCACTTTATCGGCCAAGAGTTGGGTGGCTACGTGCACCCCTTTGTCCTTGATACTGGTGATAGCATAACCCCTCTTTTTCTTCTCTAGCTAATACTTTTCCTTCATGGCCTCTGTGAGAGCCAAATTGCTGCTTTTCTCGACTATCATCATGGTGTCCTTTCCCTTATAGAGAAGCCACGAAATTCAGTGGATGAGGTCCACCATGATGGGAATAGGCTCCTCCAGCCATAGATATCCATCAAGCACTAGGAAGAGCAGCTGCATGATTCTAAAATGGTGATGGGCATGAGGTGGAAATGTGGTGTCCATAAAAAATGCAGCAACCCAACCTTTTCCACACCGCATAGCCATTTTCGTGGCTCTAATGTTATCACTGACCCCTCCATATTCTGCTTCATCAGATTCTCCATTTCTAAATGCAGGAACTTCTCACTATCCATGAGGTCCCATTCTTCAAATTTCATGGTGGGCATGAGACCTAGGTGCGAGCCCTCAAATACAATTCCATTGGGGAGGAGCGAGGTCTGGAGTGTACTCTTCGTTGCATCCAGATCCTTCGATATTTTGGTTTTCCCTTTTTGCAGAGGGACATACGCGGGCAATTTTGCTGCATAGTGCAACGGCTGGATGTCTTCCTCCACGTCATCTTCTTCTTTTGTGGCGGCAGTTAGGGCTTTCAAGTCTTCTTCCTCTTCATCTGTTTCAATGGTAACTACCTTTCCTTTTTCTTCCATTGATAACTTAGTGTGTCGCGGATTCCTCGGGGACATGAGTACTGGTCTCATTACCTGCTTATCTTCCTTTGGTCTCAGCGTCCGGGGTGATTTAGGGATTTCTATCACAACCCTAGCGCCTTTGGGAACATCCTGTACCATGGGGGTCTGCACGGCCTCATCGGCAGTTCCTTATTCAAATCCCAACCCATCCTTAGTGGCCGTCATCATTTCTACACTTTATGCAGTCTTTTGCGAACTTAGGGGTGCTATTATCACTCGGCTCTCAACACTCTACGCTTTATTTAATAGCTTAAGTCTCAAATGACCAAGTGTTGTATATTAGCTAGTCCTTTGAGTTTTATAGCACCTTATGAATTCAAATTCGACCGTTCCCGCCAATTCTGGGCCATTAATGCTCTCTTGGCGACAGATTTTCCCAAATCTTGCTCATAGATAGTGTCTTAAATGCCCGCCGCCCACTCCCTTTGGCCTCAAATCGGACATCCCGTCATGACTAGTGACACCAATGGTCACTTCCTAGCCATCTCACATGGCAGCACAGCCATCCATGCATGAGCGTGAACCTTGTGACATTCTGCTCCTGTGCGGACCTCTCAAGTCACGCAACTCCCAGGCAGAATAGTTTATAGTCCTGCATTCCCTTTCAGCTACCTGGAGCGCTAAGACTATTCTTCCTATGGCTATTTAGGTGGTCGCACCACCTGTGTGGGGCTCCATCCCGCCCTCCAGCATAGTCCATGGAAAATCCCCATCTGTCATTGTGGCGATCGGTGCCACACACACTACTATTTGTAATGCTCTTCCTTGGTTACTGCGTTGGGTGATATGCGGTCCTAGCCATGGCAGCAGACTAACCAATTCTCAGTAATAGGCCTCTAATTCATTAGTATGACCAACCACAACTTGCCTTACCATCCTTGGTTTATTGATGAGGAATGCTCCCTTTATGTTGTTTTCCAGCCTCTTGACCTCGGTTTCCATTAAAATGCCTTTCTTCCTGTTGAAGTCCCGAAAATTAGGTCTACAACGAGGGAGATACCCACCCGGTCTAGACCTTGGTTAGTAGCTTGTTTTCCATTTGGTATAGTGGGTCCGACTGGGGATATGGGACTAGTTTCCCAATTTATGTGTGTGTGTGTGAATAATTGATATTTCCTTTCTAAAAGTTCCTAAGTGAAATGCTCTAATTCTAACTCTAATCTAATAACATGCAAATTGTATTCTAATACATAGAAATATCTAATTCTACACTAACCCGGGGTGTAATCCTTCTGTTATGCGATCTAAAATGATTTCAAATAACAATTGGTAATAAATATCATTCAACTGTTATGAGAAAAGAATTCAATGAAGATGAACCACTTCATATAAAAAGTTAGACGAAACAATTGTGAAAGGCATATCGCATAATAATCTACTCTTACATTAAGCATAAATAAATAGCTATCACCGTACAAAAGTGCCAAATGGTAACTCAAGAATTCACGCATCAATATATAAACAACTGAACATGAATATCACTTTTAACACAAAGGCAGAAATAATTAAGAGATAAAAGTACCATTTATAACTAGTTCTACTCATGAGCTTCAAGCGATAATGATTTATCTCTTCTGAATCCAACATCCACTAAGAGTACAGAAGTGCAACATCAGCAACAGATATTAAATACAGATATCAATAAAACTTGTTCCGTTCATTCATCAAAACCTCCTGAGAGGGTACAAAAGTGCATTTTCTGGGGATAAGTTTTTGATAGATTTCAGGACCATTCTCTAAATGCATGAGAAGGGTTTAAATACTACTAACAAAATCTAAAAATAACTTATTACAAAAGTGTAGGATACGGTTTAAATGACCATCCTCATTTCAAGAAAAAATAAAACAAAATTAAAACTAAAACTGAATCTAAAATTAAAATTGCTAACTAATTATTTCTGTATCTGCTCCTTGAAATCGCACGCGTTCAACATTTGTTTGAGAAGAGTCGGCTTGGCTGACTTCCGATTTTATCTGTGATGTGAAGACAGAATCGGAAAGAGCTAGTGCTATCTTCTCGGTAGAATTGATGATACACTTGAGAGTCATGCACTAGCTGTGTGGTATTACCAAGTATGCCCAGTAAGAATCCCAATTCAACTTGGTTAGCCTTTGGATTGATTCTACCTTTTCTTGAGCCTTCTGTCTCCAGCCTATTTGTAGTTTCTGTACTTATGTACATACCATATTGAAGATGTTTCGAACAATTACTATTGGTTTTAGGATTCAAGTTTTACTTTTTTACCTCTAGCATTGCTTTCTTACAAATCTTTGGGCTTACAGGTGACTAAGAAATTATAATCTTTCCTTTTCAAGAAGTTTTGCTCAGCGATGGGCACTAATCGCGCATCGGAAACTACCTCCATTTCTTGATCCGAGATTCCTTGGTGCGTTTTTCGCTCTTTGCGCATTTTCTTTTAGTAGATATAAAGCTCAAATTTTGTGAAAATAATGCTTACGTAAGCTCTTGACCCTGAGTCTTAAACTGTCTGTTTCTGATATCAGCGTTGTCCAGTATCCATTTAACCATGTCTATGTATGGGAGAATTTTGGGCCGCACCGCTATTCAGTGTAAGAATGAGCAAGCTAGCTCTGTAATAGATGCCTCAGAAGAACCATGTGAGCCTGCAGTAGCTGTAACTTCCATCACTCTGGAATTCTCTCCTTCAAGTAGATTATACATGCCTTCCCATGTAGCAATACCAGCATATCTATTACAGACGGTGTCTGTATACAAGGGCACCATTTCTTGATCTTCAAAACTTGGAGCTTTGCCTTTCTTTCCCATAGTATCCTGCGTACTGCTTTGTATATTTCTCAGTTCTTCGTTCCTGCAGTTTGCAAATGAGATGAGCATAACAATAAGGAAAAGGTGACAGGAAAGCTTTAAATGCCGAAGACATATAAAATACACCACCTTACGTGAAATGAATTTTCAATAAGCACAAAACCCTATTTCATTAATGATCGGCAACTAACTCATTAATTACCATTAAAGCGCATAACCAAGTCTCGGTTTATGGAAAATAATTTTTTGAACGACGAGCCCGAAAGATCTGTAATGAAGCAATTTTGTGATTTTCTTCGCAATATCACAGATCACAACATCGCAGAATCGCAACATCACAAGGTTGCTAGCTCGCTATATTGCATTATCGCATTATCGCTTTGCCGCTTTATTGCAAAATCGCAATATCACAATATTGCAGTTGTGTGACATATTACAATTTTTTTTAATCTGTTTTCTGCAAAATACGATTTGCGACATGCACCATCGCATATCGGCAGTTTAAAGTTTTTCAATGTAAGCAGTCTTTGATACATGCGATGCGATATATGTTTGTAGTCCCGTATCGCGATCTCACAATATTAGAATTCGGCTTGCAAGGAAGTATGCAGTTATCCTTTTGCGATGTGATATTTCCTAAGGAATAATTCTACTTTATCATAAAACTTAGGCTTTTTTGAATTTTCAAGGATATTCTCATAAGTTTATGAGGGTAAGTTTTACTGAAATAGGAAATTCAAGCACTAATTGATTTTTAAATTTTTTGACTAAGGGTCCCCACTTATTTACTATTAGGGATAGCACTAAATAATAAGGGGGGTTGTTGCTAGCCACAACAATTGGTGATTCACTTGGAAGAACCAGTTATCTCTTCTTTTCATTTGAATTTTCTAAACTTCCAAAATAGAGAATTTTCTAGAAAATTAAACTTTATTATAGAAAGACAAAGTACATTATGATTTTACCTATCAATGATATTTTGTTTCTTCTATTTTCAACTTTGATAATTTAATCCCTCAAGCTAGTCCTTGTATCTACATCCTTCATTACTTGGTTTATAAAGATAGAAACAAAGCCTTCTTTGTAAATCAGTTTTGAATATGCTCATTTGTCGTAGGTAGAGCCTCTACTGCTAGCAGGCGTTTATAGCCTCGACAGGGTTACCTGTTACCCAGCAATGATCCTGTATCCTACTTAGAGAAATATACAACTTTCAAAGAGAAATCCACATCCACACTTATTGCTTTCATTTTCTTTTTTACCCTTAAAGAACAATGTCTTGGTTTGGTAGCCAATTTATGACAGTGTCATTCACTTGATTTATAGCTTTGCTGAACAAGCTAGCTCATGATGAGACCCCTTGTCTTTTGATTGCAACAATCTTAAGTCATTGCCCTATTGTTGTATGCAATATTGACAAAGTCAGCAAGATATAATATCTATGATCATGATAAGTCGGCTCGTGATGAGACCTCTTACTGTTTAAGTTAAAGTGTATCTTTGGATCATTCCCTGAACATTGTAGTTTCCTAGGTGGGGAGGAAGTCATTGTTTCCTTAAGATGGCTCTGGACGAAAATAGTAGAGTTTTTGGAAAGAGATTTTCTACAGAGAATCTTCGTTTTATTATTAATACCTTTCATTGGACTGATACAAAATAATTTCCCACTAAAGATTGTTTTTCATCAAAATTTACAAAGTTGGAACTAGTATCATTTACAGGTGTAGAGTCTTTAATTGTATCTTTCAATAATAATGATCAATTTTCTAAAAGAATTCTATTTATACAAGTGAAAAAACAAAATCTAAAAGGGAATTTTTTTCTTTTTCATAAATCTCAAATGTAACCATTTACAACTGGTTTTATTATGAAACTAAAACAACTACTCTACAAAATAGAAGAATGATCTCCTATGGAAAATATTTTTTGAGGATCTATTCGTTAACAGGTAAAGAATCTCTTTTTCCTGTTGAATCCTGTAACATAAAAGTGGACGGACCTATGACTTCTACGATTTGAAAAGGGTGAAGCCACATTCGTTGAAATTTTGTATGTTTCCCTTTTCCTCATGAGACTTGTCCCATTTTAGAACTAAATCTCCCATCTGAAAATATTTTCTAGATATCATGTTTGAATCAAAAGAAGCCTTCACTAATGCTTGGTGATGAGCATGAGTTATTTTAGCCTGTTCTCGTTGTTCTTCTAACATAATTATTTCTAGCTTCCATAGTTGTAAGGAGGAAGTTGGTGCTTCATCGATATATTGAACTAAGGCTAAAGAGGGAATTGCCAAATGAGTTGGAAGAACCACTTCTTTCGCATAAACCAAATTGAAGGGGGAAGTGCCAATGGAGGCTTTCTGCATTATTCGATCTGCCCATAAAGCATATATTAAGGATTTGTGCCAATTTTTGTGATTTTGATCAATGGTTTGCTTAATGATTCTAATTAAGTTTTTTATTTGTAGATTCAGCTAATCCATTTCCTTGTGGGTAATAATTGGCAAAGTATTTAAGCTTGAAACCCCTTTTGAGAGCAAATTCAGTCATGGCATTACCAGAAAAGTATGATGCATTATCAAACATTAAAGCAGAAGGCAACCCAAACCTGGTGATTATGAATTGATCTATGAACTCGATGATATGTTCAACATTAGTCATCTTGAGTGGGACTACCAATTTAGTAAAGTAATCTGTTTCTATAAGGATATATCTATGCTATTTAGAAGAGTGAGGAATGATCTCACCTATTACAACCAATCCCCACTGATCGAAAGGCTGCTCAATGTTAACTGGTTGTAGTGGCAAGGATGGTTTCTTTTGTCTCCCAGTAGCGGTTTGACATAGTTGACATTTCCTCATGTAGTTATGTGAGTCTTTAAATAATGTGGGCCAGTAATAGCCTGTGCGTAAGATTTTATGAGCAATAGCATCTCCAACATAGTGTCCACCTGCTTTCCCATCATGGAGTTCCTGCAAGACTTTTTCAGCTTCAGATTTCTCAAGAAATCTAAGGAGAACAGAATCATAATTTATTCTAAAAGGAACATCGTTCACGAGCGGATATTTTTTGGCTTTCAACCTTAGAGCTCTTTTCTTGGTATGATCGAGGTTTGAAGGAGCGTATCCATTCTTTAAATAATAAATGATATCAACGTATAATGACTCAACATCGTTTAGGCTTACCTCGTACATTTGTATCTCTGTAGATGGGATTTTGGACATAAGCGATGCTTCAGCCAGCATTTTGCAAAATCCTTGACCTTTTACAATACTTGCTGGTTTGATTTCTACGTCATATTCTTGTAAGGCAGTAACCAAATTGGCTCTTTTCTCAACCACATCCTTCTGTACTAGAAGATTTCTTACCACTGGAAATAGTACTATGACTTTTGTATGTGTTTTGAGTAAAAAAGCTCTAAAATATTTAATTGCTTTGAAAACAGCATAAGCTTGTTTCTCCACATCTGAATAATTCAACTCAGCTCCTTATAAATTGGAACTAAAAAAAGCATTTGGGGCTTCTGCCTTTTCTTGATTTGCTTGAGTGAGTATCGCAACATATGATCTATCAGAGGAAAATGTATATAAAATAAAAGTATCGGAAAAATTTGGAGTTGCTAAAGATGGAGCATTAACAATTGCTTGTTTGATCATATTGAATGCTTCATGTTCATCTTGGCCCCATTTAAAGTTTGAGTTCTTTTTGATCATTACTTGTAAAGGAGACATGATTCTTGAAAAATCTTGGACGAATCTCTTTACAAAATTAATCTGGCTAAGGAAAGATTGCATGGTTTTCTTGTTGTGAGGTAGGGGGATTTCGGAAATCTCCTTGATTCTATTAGGATCAATGTGAATTCCATATTTTGACACTATGAATCCGAGAAGTTTTCCTTCACTTAATACGAAAAAGGATTTTTTCAGGTTAAGTGAAATCCCATACCTTTGACAACGTTGGAAGATTTCTTTTAAATCTCTAAGTTGATTGTTTCGTTTCTTGGAATATATAGTTATATCATCCAAAGAGATTACCACTGATTTATTAACTAAACCCTTGACTGCGATGTCCATGGCTCTCTGAAATGTGGCACCTACATTAATTGGACCAAATGGCATCTTTTGATATGCGTATGTGCCCCATTTACTTCTGAATGTGGTTTTTAATTGATCATTGGGATGTACCAACACTTGATTATATCCTGAGAATCCATCCAAGAAGGACATCAATTCTGAGCCCACGACTACCTGCAGTATTTGTTCCATGGGAGGCAAAGGAAAATTATCCTTTTGGGAGGCTTTGTTAAGATTTCGAAATTCAATGTAGATTCTAATGTCTCCACTTTTCTTTCTAACAGGGACCATATTGGAAACCCATTTAGAATGTTGAACGGGAAAAATTATTTTGGCTTTAAATAACTTATTGAGTTCAGATTTGATCTGGTTTTCTAGATTGGGATGGATCTTTCTTAACTTTTGTTGGACAGGTTTTTCATCATCTATCATTGGAATAGTATGTTGGATGATGGAGGTGTCGTACGTTTTGAGTTCATCGTAATTCCAAGAAAAGACACTTTTGTATTGTCTCAAAAGATGAATATGCGCTAATTTTTCTTCAGGAGCTAGACCAAGGACTAGATTGATATTCTGTGGTTTGGTATCAATTCCTCGATTTACTAATTCATAGTTCAAAGTTGAACTTTGGATTTTTGAATTGGTAGATCTTTTAAACCGATCTTTCAAATCATAAAGGTCTTCTAACTTGACTACTGACTTAGGTATAGCATTGTTAGTACTATCTTGTTGCAATTGTCGGTCATGTTGGTCTTCGTCAATTATTTGATTGGTGTAGGATCCTTCAGATGTGAGGAAACTCACGATATCAGGATCATCGTTGAAAATCCTCCAATTGGTAATGTTATTAGGAATAGATGGTCTAAAAATTAATTCAATTGAAAATCGATCAGGGCTAAGATCTTCTGAAGGAATGAGCTTGGAAGCTACGTTAGCTAAGAGGTCTGCACTAGCATTCTGGAGTTTGGGAATTGATGAAATATTAAATGCTATAAAGTGTTCAGTCAGATCTTGAACTAAAGATTGGTAATGTTTTAAATGACCTGATAAACAATGTATAGTATTACGTACCTATCTAATTACAATTTCATAATCTCCGAAAACTTGAATGTATTTGACGTCTAATCCGATTGCTTTGTATAACCCTTGGACTAAAGCCTCGTATTCTGCGGTATTGTTGGTGCAATCAAATTCGAGTCTACAAGTTAGCATAGTTTTATCTCCCTCTGGACTTAATAACACGAATCCTACTCCTGCTCCTTTGTTAGACTAAAACTATCTGTCTGAGAGAAATTTTCTACTTTAGATAAAACAGAATGTTCTAAGTAAGGTGAAGTATGAGCATTAAAATTTCCTAGGAAAGAATCTACTGAGTAGTTGCCAATGATGTTATTGTTGTATGCTACTGGTTCATTTTCTCCCTCCAGTTCTGTTACTATGTATTTTTTATGTCTTTCTCTCTCAACGTTTATCTAATTTGGTTTACCATTGTAAGGGAGCCACATGTGCAACCAGTCAGTTGCAAACTATCCATGAAGTTTTTCTGACCAATCTCTGCTAAGAATTAAGCCATAAAATTCCATAATATCAGCAACTAAAATGTCGATAACTTGACATACCTTTGGGTTGGATGACAACCTTATGGTAACCTGATTTAATTCGCCAATCACTTTGACTTGCGATCGATCTAATTAAACTATGCGCACAACGGATTTTTATGGTTGAACGTTCAATTTTGCACATATTGACTTTGGTAAAATATTCGATGAAGCTCTAGAATCCACTAAGCAATTATGCAAATTTTTCTTGAAAATTTCATAAGTAAGAAGAAATGGAGGAGTATGAGATCTCGATCTTCCTCCAATTAAGGCGATATCATTTGGATCAAATTTATTAATCGCATTAGCTGGAGGTCTTCCCATGTCATGGGAAGCCTAAGAGATTACAGTGGCGGGCAAAGATATAACTGGTACAGCATGTAATTATTTCAAAAGTATCTTTTGCTGGTGTTTTAACTTGCTCAATTCATAAAAAGTGATATTGGCCCTAGTCTTTTTCATGTCTTCTATGATATTATACTCCATTTCATTCGAAACGATCAACATTTTAGATGGAGTTGATGGGTCGATTTGGACTAGGCTGGTTTGAGTCACTTTAGGTGTCATTTTCTTGGCTGCGACTTTATCCTTAGTCATTGAGCTTGCGCTCTTTGGCTTGGGTGTAGGTTGAGGAGGATCAAGTTGATTTCTACTGCGAGTACTAACGGGGATGCCTCTTGATCCTCTTCATCTGGGAGGATGAAATCCGACATACCTTGTAACTCTACAACTTCTTCTTCATTGGTATGTTCTTCAGTAGTGATTTCCTCTTCTTCTTCTTTGGATTCAGCACTTGTAATAGCATTAGGGGGTTTGGAATCGGTCGAAGGGTTCCTTTTAAAAGGTCTGTATGACTTTTTAGAAGAATTTTCTGCCACTTGTTTCTTAATGTCGACCATCTCGTTAGACATGGTCTTCAAAACGTTTTGTAATCCTTCTAAATCGAATGGATCTTTTGATTGTTTTTTCTTGGGATCTTCCTTGAAAGTAGCCTTCTTGGACTTTCATTCTTGTATCGCGTTTTTCTTTTCTAAGGCTGTAATACGTTTCTCCACTGCTATTGCTTCTTTCATATTTTCAACTAAAGTTGTTTTGTTAGCCCTATCAACAAAGATTGCTATGTTTGATGGTAAAGTAGTGATGTACCATTCACTTCGCACTTCTTTGCTAGGCTTGGAAGCAGTAGGAATTTTGTTTAACAGTTTATTGAAATGTGAATTCAAATCTTTGATAGGTTCTTTTGACTCAGCCCTAAGGTTAGAGAGGTCGTTGATCAATGTTGTCGTAGACCTATCATCACCAAACTTAGTCAAGAATTATTCTTGGAAAATCTCCCAACTGGTAATAGATCCAGACGGTAATGAGAAATACCATGATCCAGCTGTTCCTTGCAGAGTATAAGGAAACAGTCGAACAACAACGTCTTCATTAGTAACTCCATTGAGATTTATGGATAGCATAAAGTTATTTATATGTTCTTCTGCTAGCATGCCTGCCTCAGGATTAAACTTAGGCAACCATTTTTGAGGATGGGTCGGTAGCTGACTCAAGGGTGTAGGCATTAAGACTGCCCCTGGGTTATTCCATGGATATTGGGCCATTGCTGATCTATTAACAGAGGAAAGTGCAGAAGATGATCCCTGCGGTTGAGAAGATGAGGATATTATGACTCCAGATGATTGAGAGGGAGACACGAGAGTATCATTGGACTGATGGACAATGATCTAAAGTGGAGGAGTGGATGGTTGACTTCGCAGTGAAGAGGTTGAGATGGATGATGATGATGAAAGAGTCTCACTATCAGACTCTTTAGGAGATTTCTTTGTTCTCTTCCTTGTAGGTAGAGGCAACTCGGTTGGCTGTACACCAAATTTTTCGCTCTTTAATCTGGTAAGAGGATGAGCAAGGTTATATTACAAAGTCACGTTTCCTTGAGATTTATTAGATCTTTGAGGTGATATAGAAAATCGTTGAAGTTTGTGAATCAAAGATTCAACTTCAGGAGGTTCAATAGTAGATTGTTCTGAAATGTCAGGGTTTGTAGTAGTGGCTGTTGCTCCTACGACTTCTGGCTCTAGATTTAAAGATTCTAAATACAATGGAGAAGTCGAGGGAGATGGTGAGGGCGATTTACTCTCATAATGGTATTTAGTTTTAGACTTGCTTGCCATTCACAGTTCGGGGCCCTCCTTCTAGCGCCAAATATGTTGAAGCCCCGAAAATCGGGTCTACAACAAGGGGGATACCCACCCGGTCCAGACCTTGGTTAACAACTCCTTTTCTGTTTGGTATAGTGGGTCTGATTGGGGATATGGGACCAATTTCCAAATTTATGTGTGTGTGTGTGTGAAAAATTGATATTTCCTTTATAAAAGTTCCTAAGTGAGATTCTCTAATTCTAACTCTAATCTAATAACATGCAAATTGTATTCTAATAAACAGAAACATCTAATTCTACACTAACCCAGGGTGTAATCCTTCTATCATGCGATCTAAAATGATTTCAAATAACAATCGGTAATAAAAATCATTCAACTATTATGAGAAAAGAATTTAATGAAGATGAACCACTTCGTATAAAATTTTAGACGAAACAGTTATGAGAGGCATATCGCATAATAAGCTACTCATAAATTAAGCATATATAAATAGCTATCACCGTACAAAAGTGCCAAATGATAACTCAAGCATTCACGCATCAATATATAAACAACTGAACATGAATATCACTTTTAACACAAAGGCAGAAATAATTAAGAGATAGAAGTACCATTTATAACTAGTTCTACTCATGAGCTTCAAGCGATGATGATTTATCTCTTATGAATCCAACATCCACTAAGAGTACAGAAGTGCAACATCAGTAGCAGATATTAAATACAGATATCAATAAATCTTGTTCCATTCATTCATCAAAACCTCCTTAGAGGGTACAAAAGTGCATGATCTGGGGATATGTTTTTGATAAATTTCATGACCCTTCTCTAAATGCATGAGAAGGGTTTAAATACTACTAACTAAATCTAAAAATAACTTATTACAGAAATGTAGGATGCGGTTTAAATGACTGTCCTTTTGTAATCGGGAAATCTAGTGTCTATGTAGAGCTGCTCGTCCCACTAACACTGGTAGCTATCTTAGAAACAAACAAACTAAAACTACTTTCGTTTTCCTTTATGAGAAGTAGATAAGAGGGGAACAAAGGAGACCAACCTCTGTCTTACGCTTGGTTCCTTGCTTGATTCCTCTCCCTTCTGATAGATCTTTTCCACTCGCTTCCTTGTCAGCCCAGCTTCAAAGAGCACCTGTGGGATCAAAGCAGCATAACACTATCCAAGAACAAAGATCTACTATCATAAACAATATAGGACCAGATATATATTAACCACACAAATGCATATATCATCAATCATACAAGAATGTGGAGGAAAGCTCAAATAGCTTTATTAATATCAAGAATAGCAAAGAGGATTACAACTAATTGTTCTGACCTAGTGTCATCCTCTCAGCAAGAAAGCCCTTCTTCACCTCATGAAAAGCTTAGATCACCCAACACTATGATGTTACACCAAGAAACTAGCAGCACTTCCTTACAAGATACAAAATTCCAGCCTCTGGATCTCTGGGATGAGGGATCCATATATAGATGATTGCAGGGAGGTGAGTCAGATTCTAAGATTTGATTAGTGTCCTCTCTCTGATAGTTCTTGATTCCACTTGGAGATTGATGATCTCTTACTCATCCTTGGGTGAATGTAGATAGGCAAGTGTCACAGGAGAAGTTTCTGGAAGATTCCATGATCCTCCACCTCGCAAATTGACTCTGCAATTTGTCCACTCTCGCCCATCGCACCCCATAGAAGGGATTTTCAGTATGCATCGCACCTCCCGTGTGCATTTAGGTGGGATGCAGTGCACTTTGACCATGGAGCAGGTGAGATGGTCCAATTTTGACCAGTTCTGAGTAGTTTTTGATGGATAACTTCTGGGAGATGATGTAATTAGTTGATCTTGTTCTTTTAGGGGTTGGAACAACACTTTTAGGGACTTAGGAGCCCTCAGTTTATGGACATATTTGATTGGGGTTGCAGTGCCCAAAAATGTCTATAACAGTTTCCCCCTAAAGCATGAAGTCGTTAATCTTTTGATGTCGGGTGAAATGCTTTATCATGAGGATCCGAAGTTTTTTCGAGGTGGAAGGTGACCTGTAATAAGATACAATACAATACATTATCTTCATAATATTTTCATGATCTAGCTGAGGCGGGCATTTCCTGTGCTCAGCTTTATAAATTCATTTTCATGTACATAAGACGGACAATTGTCTGTGTGCAGACTGATGATTCTGGTAGAGCCATCATCCCTTAGATTGGATGATTATCTATGCAGCAATGATGTATATTTAATGTCTTTATTTTCCTGAATATATATCGCATCCCGGGATTGATGAAACTAGATCTGGGGTCTTCAATCTTATTCGATCTTCACTCAAAGTACAAGTCAATCCATGTGAGAGATGTTCTGGAGTCGAACATGAAAAGACATCGCCTGATTACCAGCCAGTGATGTAAGCTGTTAACAAGTGCGAGAGGAATCATCGATAATGATGATGACCCTCAAGGTACAACAGTACAATTCACGTGGTGTGAAAAAGGGACTTGGTGTCGAACACCATGCAAAATCTTTTGGTCGAAGGCCATTGATGTAAACCTATCACCGGAAGTGAGAAACTTGCCATTGAGGCATGCAAGCTTCAAAGTACTGAAAGGGTTGTTCTTAGATCAAATTCCTGGATAATGAGCTGATGTCAACAAGAAGTGATCCGTCATAGGAGGGCCTTAATGAATCCCACATCTACAACATGCAACGGAGAAAATGATTTTAATGGAGGTGAAAACGATCTGATGATATAAGGTTCAGGGTGGCGGTCATGAAAAAATGGAGCGTAAATGTATTGCGGTGGATGAGACAGAGGTGAATTCTCTGAGCGACTTCTCTTGAACATATCGGCGACACTGACATGATGGATTGGTAGCGTTAACCCCAAATGTGGATGGTGTGATGGACCAATGGTGATATGACCAGTGAACGGAACAACCCAACCCGACTTGGATGCAGAGTGAAAGTGTCATGTTCAAGAGCGACTTAATACCAATAAAGTTTCTTCAAGTTTTCTTCCCAATTTTTCCCCAGTAATTGCTGACCAGTACCTCTTTATTTTTGTAAATCTTGAGGAGGATAACATATGCTTGTTCTATAATTTTCACTTCGGGCAAACCCATCGCTACGTTTTAACGAGCCTAGCGATAGTGAAACTCGTTCTTGTCTGTATGGACAAGTTTGTCGCTATTCGGTTTTAAAGAGTTTAACAACAAAGATAACTCGGTCCTTTTCAATTTTAGAGAGTCTAAAAGGGACATAAAGAAAACTCCAACAATCCTTTTTCATCATATAATCCCTTGAGTCCGAAAAAGTATAATACAAAAGGGATGAATTTTCGGTAATTTTAACAAGCCGAATAAAACAAGCGCTCAATCTTTTTATGTAATAATCCCTCAGGTCCAAAAAGATTAAAATCTAAAGGAGGGATAGCACTTCCGGTCACTTTAACGATCTGGAAAGGCCAATTACTCGGCAATATTTTCATATTTTACGAGTCAGATGAAAAGAGCTTAAAGGAGACTCGTTTTTCGAGGAACGAGTGATAAATTCGGTTAGCAGCTAATTCCAGGTAAGGTTTGGAATTTCCAATCATGGCAGTGTCACAAGGATGGCTAACAGGATCACTCGTCATAGCTGTTCCTCAAAAAGGGTAAACAATCAAATGGAGGTGAATGATCGGCCAATACAGAGTGGAGGTGATGATGAGAACACGACCAACGCTTCAAAGGCTGATGATAATGCATTCATGATGGTTATTTACCGGAAATTGGTTCATTTTTTAATGAATGAGCTTAAACTCTGTGGGAAACATTTTCTCACTGCTTATGTTTAATTTTTAACGAGCTTGAACTCCACCTAAAAAACTGCTCGATATAATGGTCATTTATTACCTTGATTTTACCATTGACAACTTTGTTCCTTCAAAGGTTGTACTGCCTATTCAATTTCTTCATCAAACTTAGTTAGAAACGAATAATATATGCTCGAAAAATGAGTCAAAACACTAATATTTTACTTGAATTACGTGAAAAGTAATTTAAAAGTGGTTTTTTACCTCTCATTTTACCATTTCATTTGAGCTTTGGTTTGTTGGAGCTTTGGAGGTGCTTTCCCCCTTGATTTTCACTAGCTAATTCTAGGAGATTCTGTGGATGTTTCTTGGCACTGTCTAAACTAGGTAAGAGCTAAACCTAAGCTCTTCGGTTTCATTCTTTCCTTTTTGAATTTTGAGCATGTTTCTTGGTTTTTCTGAGCCCCTGGGGTTTGAATAATTCACCCTAGCTCCATTGCACCTTTCCTATATCGAAAGGTGTGATGCATGCTGGCTTGGCCATTGGCCAATTAGCATGCATCCCACCTAGTACACTACTAGGGGTGCGATGGGCATAAGGAGGGAAACTTGTGCACAGTTTTTCATGGAAATTTTTCCCTGTTTTTCACCAAATCAGGATCCTGACTCTTCTCTTGTTTGTTTTCAGAGATTCATTGGAGAAAAATGCCTGTTACATGGTGAGAACATGAGCATGAAGAAGAGGACATGCTTGCTTTACATGATCCGGTTACGGTAAATTCACTGCGGAACTGTGGCTTGTTCAAGTTTTTCCACATCTCTAGCATGAGGCAACAAATCAACTTGTTGCAATATTTCCTTGATGCATGGGATCCTACCAACTAGGTGTTTCATATTAGGGGAAAATCCATCCCTTTGACTATCATGGACGTTGACTTTTTGACTGGATTATCGAGGCGTGGTGCCCCTATCTCATTATCATGTTCGGCCCATGGGGGTGAATCCGTGAGAGATTATATTCGTCGGTACTGCAGAGAGGGATCTCAGCCGAGTAAGGACGGCAAGATCAATATCTGAGACATCACTGACAGGTCTTTGAGGACCATTTTGTTCACTTTTGCTAGACTGGCTGGTAGTGCGGCTCTTCATGTGGCCAACAGGTCTTATATGCAGTATGCCTTGGAATGCCTTGAACCAAAGGTGTTCAACTGGTGTGATGCAATACTCTCTGTGATGAAAGAACAACTGACCAAGGTAAAAAATGGCAGATTGAAGAACTTTGGTTATGGTTCTATTTTGACTGCTTTTGCCTTGGAAAAGATGTCGCTGATGCAACCGCAATACGTTTCACTTGGTTTACCTCCACCGACTGAACCACGGATGCAGAGATGGGTCGAACTTATGGCCAGACATGCTGGTCAGACCCAGGTTTCCTTTTCTGATACCTTCTTCGAGTGGTTCAATCGTCAGGAGATAGTTTTTTCTGAGTATCCATATGCTGGTATGGATTTCCGGGGTGACCCGGATTTGGTGCTGCCAGCTGGTGAGTAGTGGGGTGCCATCGATAAATTCTCTGACCATTTCTCTGTTTATCGTCTCTTTTTATAATTTTCTTGTTCTTTCTTTTATCAGGACTAATCAAAACTCATGTGCTCATGTAGATGTTGGACCAGTTCGGCCAGTAGTATGCCTGAGAGTGCCAGCTTCCGCTCCAATAGGAGAGGCTGTGGGAAGGGCTATCCTTTGCGACCTTGATGTGGCCGAGACTCTTTCAGCATTGCAGGATCAAGTCAAATTCCTCACTCTTGGTATTCTGGACGTGAGGATTGACAAGCTGCCTCTGAGGTTGCAACGACATACTACCGGCGTGCCGAGTCAATGGACTAGGCTTTTACGCATGATTTCAAAGGCGGTGACTTGTTATCACCAACATCATTAGACTAGGGTGCCCCCTAGCGTTTTTAGTTTTGGGTCATCTGACCAATTTTTTCTTGGTTACAGAACATTATGTGTAAACCATAAATAGTTATATATATTTTTGATTTTCAGAGTTTTATTTTGGTTAAGTTACATGATCCTGATGCAAATATTGATGAAATACTTCTTTTTATAAATGTTGCAAATGTCTATCTAACACATAATTTTCCAATGAGTCTGTTAATGTGTTTAAATTTCTGGAAATATGCTGAGATTGAATAGAATCAAACTGCCTTTCCAAAATCTCGACCCTTAGGAACATGCGATATATAGCTAGATTTCAGACGGAGTAGATACCGGTGAGTTGTAGGATGACGAGTTGTGAGTCTAACCTGACGACAAGTCAGTGTATGCCATGTTTGATGGCATCAGATAGGAGTTATATCAACGCGCTATATTCAGTGATGTCATTTGTTGACCGACCAATACATATCCCTTTGAAACTTACTAACTCGCCGCTTTGATCAAAAATGGCCGAGGCCGTAGAAGATAGGTTCTGCGAACTACGACTCACTCCGTTGGCATATCCAACAAATGATTCCAATAGGTTCGACATTTGCAACAAATGTAAAAAGTGGATTACTTGACCAAAACAATTACCCTTAGCGAAAACAAAAATGTAACAAAAGCATAGGGGTTACTACACTGAATCATGCGTAGTAACGCTTAAGATACAACCCATTATGGGGTTGCGCCAGTGGAATCCCATCATCATCCACTAACTTGTATGCCCCTTTTGCTAATACACGTTTAACAATATAGGGGCCCATCCACAAAGACTTGAATTTACCTACTCCCAACTTATCGGATTCCTGGTCGTAAAGTAAAACCAAGTCACCTTCTGAGAAGACACGGGGTTTGACATTCTTGTCGAACTGCGCCTTGACTCATTTCTTATGGGCTTCATTAGCAAAAGTGGCATCACGACGAGTTTCATCCAATTGGATTAGTTCCAAGAAACGAGCCTCCTCTTCTGAAGTTTCGGGGAGAAGGTTGACTGCGAGTTTGAGGGACGAGATTTCACAATGAACTGGTAAGATTGCTTCTAGGCCATACACCAGTTGAAAGGGTGTAAACTCGGTTGAATTCCTTACCGATGTTTGGTACGCCCATAAGGCTGAGTACAGGATCAGGTGCCAACTCCTTTTGTGGACTCTAATCATCCTTTGCAGCATCTGCTTCAGGACTTTGTTGATTGCTTCAACTTGTCCATTGGCCTGCGGGTAATATGGAGTAGAGCTGTCATGGGACAACCCGAATTTGGCAGCCATTTCAACCATCATGTGATTGCGAAAATGCGATCCATGATCTGTGACTATGGCTTGTGGAACGCCGAATATGGTGACTACATGATTGAAAAAGAAAATGGCAGTTGTTTCGCTGGTGTTGTTTAATGTAGGCATCGCCTCGGTCCATTTGGTAAAATAGTCTGTCACGACTATGATATACCCATACCCCACGGCCGAGGTGGGGTTACATGTCATGAAATCTATGCCCCATTCGGCGAATGGCCCAACAACAACTATTGGTTGCAGGGGTGCGGGTGGTCTTCTGCTTTTGTTATCAAAAATTTGACATGCATGGCAACTTCTGACTGCGGTTATGCAATCTTTGAACATTGTTGGCCAGAAGCATCCTTCTCGTAAAAAAATTTGCGCCGTAGTGTCACCATATTGATGCCCCCCGCACGCGCCTGAATGGGAATCATTCAGGACTTTTTCGGCCTCCTCATCGGTGAGGCACCTCCTCAGAACTGTATCAACACCATGACGGTAAAGCGTATCACCGACAACCATGTAGTCTTTTTATTGGTATCATATACATTTTTGTTCCGAGCAAGAGGTATTAGACCTATATTTTTGGGTTTGGAGATAGATGATTATATCTCCATACCACGGATTGCTTGAAGATATCAAAAACAAAGATTCATCCATGATGGTTTCTTCGGATGTTTCATCGTTGGATGATGATGGGAGATCGCATATTAATTCCACGAAAACCAGGGATTTCTTCGATTTGGATTTTACAAATTCCAGATCAAACTCTTGAAGAATTGCTATCCATTTTGAATATTTGCCCCCCAGCAACTACGCGACAATATATGATTCATGGGGTTGCAATCTGACAAAATGGTAGTTTTTCAAAAGAGGACATAGTGTCGAAATCTTTGTATCTCTTGAACAGCTGCGAGAGCCAGCTTTTCAACGTAGGAATACTTGCTTTCTATATCATTTAAGTTTCTACTCAAGTAATATATAGGATGTTCAATTCCATTGTCTTCTTGAACTAAAACCATTGCAATGGTTGTATCCACTGCAACCAGATACAGGTTAAAGTCTTTTTTATAATCAGGAGCATACATTAATGATGCTTTCATTAGGGATTCCTTCAAAGAATCAGAGGAAGCTTGCGCGACCTGATCCTAGATGAAGGGTACTTCTTTTTTCAATAAACGTGTATAACCTTTAGCAAGTTCGGCGTAATTTGGAATGAACCTCCTCAGAAAGTTTTCTTTCCCTTGGAGTTTTTGAATCTGAAGCAAATTTGAAGGTGGAGGCAAATTTATGATTGCCTGAACCTTACATGGGTCGAGATGAATCCCGTCCTTTGAGACTACAAAGCCAAGAAAACAACATGAACTGACACAGAACACACATTTGTGCGGATTGAGTCGTATCTTGTAGTGTCGACAACATAGAAATATCACTTTTAAATGCTACAGATGATCGGTCTGCTTTTGCGAATGAGCCGGAAGATCGTCGAGATATGGTTGAACGATGTTTTTGATGTCATGGAAGGCATAATTCATTGCCCTCTGAAATGTTGCCCCTGCATTCTTTAAACCAAAGGGTAACTTGCAATATGAAAATGTGCCCCACGGACAAATAAATACAGTCTTTGACTGGTCCTGTGGGCGGATATTTATTTGATTATACCTGGAGAATCCATCCATAAATGAAAAGATTTCACATCCGGCGCATTCATAAATTCTCTGGTCAATAAAGGGTGTAGGGTAGTTGTCTTTTGGACAAGCTTGATTTACATCTCTATAATCGACGCACACTCTAATCGTTCCTTGTTTTTTCATTACAGGAACAATGTTCGATACCCAATCGGTTAGAGGAACCGGGTAAATTAAACCAACATGGAGAAGTTTTTCAACTTCTGCGTGGATGGCAGTGGCTTTCTTGGGGTGCACCTTCCATAGCCGTTGTGGTACTGTTTTGACATCTAGATACATCTTTATTTCATGTTCAACTATACTCGAGTCAATGCCTGGCATTTCATCATATGACCAAGCAAAGACATCTCTGAATTCGTGAAAAAGAACTTTGTATATTTCCAGTTCTGAAGGAGAACAACATTTGCCAACATAAATATTCTCTACAACATCTGTTTTGGTCGAGATATTTATGGCGATAGTCTCTTCAATATTGGACAAGTTTTGCTCAGAATCCACCGTGTTTACAATATTTGATAGGAAATCAAGAACTGAAGGATGATGAAGGTCATCAGGAGTATCTTCTTGACAATCTGGAAGATGGGAACGATGGTGGTAATCTTCCCATGGTGCCCCGTCAATTATCATTGACTGAACAATTCCTTCGTCGGTGTAATGCACTTGCGACCAAGGATCTGAAGGGGTGCCATATTCCTTAGACCTATCTATCCAAACGCTTGATGAGCATCAATTTGGGTTTGCCTCCCATGCCTAAAACATTGATTGCTACAATATTTCTAGTGGGCTTGGAGGCAATACCTACAGATGATCCATGCTAATATCGTTTTCTGAGATCTTTTGAATAGAAGATATCATATTGCAGGTTCCTACCATCACCACTTCCGCCAGATTGATTAGATGTGGGAGGGAAAAAGTCCCCATTAATATAGGGTCTTTTAGTAGGCCTACTCCGATATTTTGAAGCGAATGGGGGCTTCCATGGATCATTGGAATGCTTCCCGTAACTTGGGACCTATTGGGGAGAAATGTTTGCTGGTCGACGATTGTAATTCCTCCTTGAAAGGGAAATGAAATCTTCCTAAAGTAGGTCAACACAACGACAACCATAGCATATACCCAGGGCCTTCCCAGTAGGATGTTGTAATCGAGATTTCCGTCGATTACTTCAACATCTATTTCTATTGTTTCCCCCCTAGTTCAACTTGCAAGTTACTTAAAATCCCATATGGGGTATATGTTCGTCCATCAAATGCTTTTAATGTCATCGAAGATTGCGGCAAGGTTGGAGATCCTAAAGTTTTCCAACAACTCATCGACATAATACATGTAGATGCCTCCTCATCGATAATTGTTTGATGAACAGTTTTGTTGAGGGCTTTCACTTGAATGAGGAAAGCTAGTTGAGCTGGTAACTAAGGGTCATATCCTTTGTGATTAAAGGACATAAGATTAGAATCCTTTGGGTCAATCCCACCTATTGCTGATAATAAAACCTGCTTTTGGGAGAGGAAAGTTTGCAGTACCTCAAGTGTCGACATAGCGGATGGCGATTGGGCCAGATCTTCCACTATATTATAATGTTGTGCTACTCTGGCACAAGGATTAAATTTCGACTTGTATATTACTACCTTTGGCGGTTTTATTGTTAGCTCTGGAATGATGGGCGGCGCAACTTCTGTCGAAGTTGTTGTCGAACTACTAGGTTGATCTTTATCCTTGTTGTTCGACAGCTGTGGATTCCTGTGATCTTTATTCCTTGTTGTTATCAAAGCATCCTTTTTCTGTTTTGAAACCGACAACATTAGCACTTGGTATGGGGAAGCATTATCACTAGCAACCAGATTTTTTCCTGGATTTGGAAATAGATCAGTTAATACTGCCGAGGTTTTTGAATTCTTGAAGAATCTTTAAGCTCAGCTTTATATGGACAATCTCTTATCCAATGATCCTCATCACATATAAGACATAGACAATTTGGTTTCTTATCTCCAGAAGGGTTTGCAGAAGATTTTTTAGGTGATGATTCCTCCTATTTCTTCTTCTTCCCTTTGTTTTTCTTCTTGCCTCCTGGTTGCTTGGTTTCTTTGCCTTTTTCAGTTGAGACGGCATTTACTTTCGAGGCGAGAAGTTCTTCTTTTGCATTTTGACTAGAAATCTTACGGGCCTTTTTAGATGTAGCCTTTGTTGATTTTGTGTTTGTCGTACCAATCACGCCATCGCCGGCATGAGAGTCATTGTTTGATTTAGGAGGAGGAGGAACGGAAAATTCCGGTCTAGGAGCGTCAAGGATTTTATCATAGAGCGTGCTAGACTGAGTATAAATCAAGTCTAAATATTGTGCACAAGCAATAACTTGCTCTTCAGTGACGACTCCTCCCTTTGCCACATCTTCTGTAATGGAAGGTAATAATGACTTAATAAACCATTAAGCTAAAAGCTGATCAGGAACATACGTTTTTACCATTCTACAACGACGTCGCCACTCACGAATATGATCAAATATGTGAGTGGCTGTCGTTTTCTTGAAATTGGTAAGAAGTTCTGTTCCTGTTTCGTACCTTATGGGTAACTGAAAATGGGTTAAAAAGGTTGTGGCTAGGGTACTGAAGTTATCAAAAGAAGCTCTAGGTAATTCGATATACCATTTTGTTTCCAGTCCAGTTAACATTCTCTGAAAAAGGCGAAGCCTAATCGAATCATCGTTTAGGGTGTTTGATGAACACCACAGATGAAATGTCATCACATGATTCGACGGGTCTTCACCTGGATTTGCATTAAATTTAGGAATATCTGACGGAAGTTTATGCGGAATCGTTGGCCACTAAGGGGCGTAAGCAATTGGATCGTTCGTTAGCTGATTTAGATCCGGTAACTCTAAAGTCGCCATGAAGGGTAACTGTTGATTAAGGTTTGGCGAAGCATACCCAGCATAAGATGGAATTGTTTGAGCAATTGGTCTTTGCATACCAGCATAATGCATTTGATGTTGGTAACTTTGGTAAGGTTGATGGGCATAACCATTATAGAATGGTTGATTTTGACTGTTTTGAATATACGGCTGCCCATTATTTGCAAAGATTTGTTGCTCAGATCCTTGGTAAATTTGTTGGAATTATGGTTGTTGATATTGCACCAGCCATGGTTGTGACGCCATGTGTTGTTGTCCAATACTAGCTGTTTGACCAAGATGAGGGGTAAATGTACTCGTATGGGCCTGTGTCATTCCACTAGTTGGTGATTGTGGTCGAGTCGCAGGGATAAGAGGCTGTTGCATTACAACCTGAGAAACCTGAGGTTGGCATATAATAGGCAACGCTTGTACTTGCGACACCGTCATAATAGCCGACGTAGTTGGTATATTTGACATAGGTAGACATTGTTGCATCGAGTATACAACTCTTGGTTGTTGAGGTAGTATTGGCACCCAACCGCTAGATGTAATTCCAACATAACCTGAATTTTGTTGTGAACTCTTGTATGGTTGTTATCCCAGAGGAGACAATGAAAGGGTATATTTCCCCCCATACGGCGGTAATCCGGTACATAAAGGAATGATTTTCCCTTGAGGACCGGACTGCCTAAATTGACACCGTGAAGGATCAATTTGCTGAGACTCAACGTAAGAGCTTCTGGATATTACTCTGGATGAAAAAATGGGAATGGACCATACTATCGAAATAGCCCCTGAGTGGGCCCCATCTAGCGATTGAGAGCTAGTTGGGACAGATGGTATGCCAGTGAACATTGTTGGAGTGACAGCAGGAAGTTCTGCTGTCGCTCTGTCAGATGACACAGTCCTGGATGTCGATGGTTGTTCAGAAATTTCTATTCTATCCAAAAGATTTCCTAGCGATTCTATAGGAGCTTCCGATAATGGTAGACTAATTTCTGATGAAGAAGGATATAGGGTGATCCCGACTCAAAATTGCGATGGAGTACTAGATGGAGGATCCTCCACAATCTCTTCTATAGTAATCAGACCAGGTGGAACAGGTAGACCGTCAGGTCCGTAAAATATTTCCGGTGTTGAAGAAGGTATAGATTCTGCAGCGATAGATGTTTGGGGAATAACACCTTCCGAATCAGCTGTAGATGGAGCTGGTTTAGTAACACAAGTGTTTACCTTCACACTAGGATCAGCTCTACTGTCCTTTGGTGGCTACGAAACTTCTTCTATAAAGGTAGGGATACCAAAAATGTTTGGAGTAACCAGAGTCTCCGATGGTGTTGGAACACTTGTTCTAACTTTACCAGGGGATTTCGAACCGGTTAAACGCGTTTTCTTCGTCTGTAATAGTTTTGATTTTGGAGACAAAGACAGTTGACTCGTAAGCCTCCATGAACGATGGGGTTTCAATTGACTTTCTTCCATGATTTAGATTACTCGATCAACTAAAAATCAAGGGGAAATATGTTTCCAAATTAAATGGATTTTAGACGGTTTGACACAACTTGTTTTTTCAATTTTTAAAAGTCGAGAAAAAACAAAAGATGACTCTAGTCCCCTTCGATTTTTAATGAGATTGAAGTGACAAGTGCTCAGATGGACCTTTTCCTTTAAGGAGTCTGAAAAGGAACGAAAGAGACTACTCTGGAAATCTAGACAGAGGGATTACCAAACCAATCGCAAAACTACAGAATACCTTTTACGATATGACAGTGAATCTTCCCGAATACTGTGTTCAGTGCATTGCGATCGATAGGGCGGTAGACACAGCTTCCTATGGATAAAGGATATAGCCTATTGTGGTCTCCCAATATATACTCAACGGTACGTGGGAGCACAAGTCCATACTGGCACTTATCGTCTCAAAGTGGAGGAATCACCCAACCAGCAATGAAAACAACAGTTACCAGGCTTTACGACGCCGGAATACGTCTCTAGCCTAGACTTCTAAATGTTGTGCATTAGGTTCCAAAGCGTTTTTAGATTCATTAAATTTATTTTACAGTTGATATTGCTTAAGAAATTTGCCTTTCAGGTTCACCGCGTGATGTAGATATACAATTCCTAAAATGCAATCTAAGATGATAAACAATCGTTTAATCTTCTTTTTGCAATGAAAATCCTAGCTACTAAAGAAAGAGAGATGATATTCTTTCAACATAGAGTAGAGAGCACACACTATATGCACTGTCCTAAATCAAACCAACAAACAGTCTAAATGCAAATGCACATGCATGTATTTGTTTTCAGCCCTCTTAATGTGTGAATGATAAAAAGAAAGCTAAGTGCAAATCTGAATTATTTTTCAAAGCGGCATTACTAACAAGCTTTTTTTCAAGACAAAATGAAGACAATGATGACACTTTGTGATTTGGAATTGAAAACTTGCTTTTGACACTTGAAAAAATACTAATTCAAATCAAATATAAGAGTAACAGTGTAATCGACTCTCAAGAACAATCAGATTCTCTTCTGTTGCGACACTTCCAAATCAAGAAACGACAGTTCAATTACGCTACTTCTTTGTAAAAGAGAACTAAAAATGGCTCACAATACATAAAAAAACATTTACAGTTCTTTGCACAATGGAGGTGGAATAATGGCAAGGAAGGGGGTTTCCAATAGAGGTATACTGACTACAAACAGCAAAACTCCTGAATAGAGCTGAAAAGAGTGAAGAAAAACCAAGGAGGCAAAATTAGCCTTTTCTGATCAGCACACCTGTTACACAGGGATTCGAGTATGCATCCCACCTACAGCACATGGGAGGTGCGATGCATACTGATATCCTTGGAGAGAGGGTGCGATGGTATAGTGCGAGACTTTTGATCTAGTTCTTGATCACAGTTTGCAGCAAAGTTCAGGGATTTAGGTCGAGCAAGTGATAATTAGTAAATAAATCACAGGGGTAGATCTAAGGAGGTTACTAGAGCCACCACAAGGGAAATTAGAGAGTTTGTAAATCGATTGTTCAGTTCATAAAAAAAACCCGGAGATAGACTGAAGCAGCATTGATCTACTTTTCACTTACATAGCAAATGCAGTTTGATGGCTAGCTGGCTTGGCTCCAGGCTCCATCTGTAAGTTTATAAAGCAAACAAATATAGACAAACAAACAATCTATTCCCTCCCCAGTGGAGTCGCCATTTTGTTATCGGGAAATCTAGTGTCTATGCAGAGCTGCTAGTCCCACTAAGATTGGTAGCTATCTTAGAAACAAACAAACCAAAACTACTTTTGTTTTCATTTATGAGAAGTAGATAAGAGGGGAACAAAGGAGACCAACCTCTGTCTTGCGCTTGGTTCCTTGCTTGATTCTTCTCCCTTCTAATAGATCTTTGCCACTCGCTTCCTTGTCTACCCAACTTCAAAGAGCACCTATGGGATCAAAGTAGCATAACACTATCCAAAAACAGAGATCTACTATCATAAACAATATAGGACCAGATATATATTGACCACACAAATGCATATATCATCAATCATACAAGAATGTGGAGGAAAACTCGAATAGTTTATTAATATCAAGAATAGCAAAGAGGATTACAACCAATTATTCTGACCCAGTGTCATCCTCTTAGCAAGAAATCCCTTCTTCACTTCATGAAAAGCTTAGATCACCCAACACTATGATGTTACACCAAGAAACTAGCAGCGCTTCCTTACAAGATACAAAATTCCAGCCTCTGGATCTCTGGGATGAGGGATCCATATATAGATGATTGCAGGGAGGTGAGTCAGCTTCTGAGATTTGATTAGTGTCCTCTCTCTGATAGTTCCTGATTCTACTTGGAGATTGATGATCTCTTACTCCTCCTTGGGTGAATGCAGAGAGGCAAGTGTCACAGGAGAAGTTTCTAGAAGATTCCATGATCCTCCACCTCGCAAATTGACTCTCCCATTTGTCCACTCTCACCCATTGCACCACATAGAAGGGCTTTTCAGTATGCATCACACCTCCTGTGTGCATTTAGGTGGGATGCAGCACACTTTGACCATGGAGCAAGTGAGATGGTCTAGTTTTGACCAGTTCTGAGTAGTTTTTCATGGAGAACTTCTAGGAGATGATGTAATCAGTTCAGCTTGTTCTTTTAGGGGTTGGAACAACACTTTTAGGGACATAAGGAGCCCTCGGTTTATGGACATATTTGATTGGGGCTGTAGTGCCCAAAAATGTCTATAACAAATACTACTAACAAAATCTAAAAATAACTTATTACAAAAATGTAGGATATGGTTTAAATGACTGTCCTCATTTCAAGCAAAAATAAAACAAAATTAAAACTAAAACTGAATCTAAAATTAAAACTACTAACTAATTATTTCTGTATCTGCTCCTTGAAATCGCACGCATTCAGCATTTGTTTGAGAAGAGTCGGCTAGCTGACTTCCGATTTTAGCTGTGCTGTGAAAACAAAATCGGCAAGAGCTGGCGCCATCTTCTCGGTAGAATTGATGATACACTTGAGAGTCATGCACTGGCTGTGTGGTTTTACCAAGTATGCCCAGTAAGAATCCCAATTCAACTTGGTTAACCTTTGGATTGATTCTACCTTTTCTTGAGCCTTCTGTCTCCAGCCTGTTTGTAGTTGCTGTACTTATGTACATACCATATTGAAGATGTTTCAGACAATTACTACTGGTTTTAGGATTCAAGTTTTACTTTTTTACCTCTAGTGTTGCTTTCTTACAAATTTCTGGGCTTACAGGTGACTGAGCAATTAGAAGCTTTCCTTTTCAAGAAGTTTTGCCCAGCGATGCGCGATTAGCGCTAGGTGCTAATCGTGCATCGAAAAATGCCTCCGTTTCTTGATCTGGGCTTCCTTGGTGCATTTTTTTCTCTTTGCGCGTTTTCGTTTAGTGGATATAAAGCTCAAATTTTGTGAAAATAATGCTTCCGTAAGCTCTTGACCCTGAGTCTTAAACTGTCTATTTCTGATATCAGTGTTGTCCAGTATGCATTTAACCATCTCTGTGTATGGGAGAATTTTGAGCCTCGACACTATTCGGTGTAAGAATGAGCAAGCTAGCTCTGTAATAGATGCCTCAGAAGGACCATGTGAGCCTGCAGTAGCTGTAACTTCCATTACTCTGGGATTCTCTTCTTCAAGTAGATTATACATGCCTTCCCATGTAGCAATACCAGCATCTCTGTTACAGGCGGTGTTTGTATACAAGGGGGCCATTTCTTGATCTTCAGAACTCGGAGCTTTACCTTTCTTTCCCATAGTATCCTGCGTACTACTTTGTATATTTCTCTGTTCTGCGTTCCTGTAGTTTGCAAATGAGATGGGAATAATGATAAGAAAAAGGTGACGGGAAAGGTTTAAATGCCGAACACATATAAAATACACCACCTTACGTGAAATGACTTTTCGATAAGCACAAAACCCTATTTCATTAATGATCGGCAACTAACGCATTAATTAGCATTAAAGCGCATAACCAGGTCTCGGTTTATGGAAAATACTTTTTTGAACAATGAGCCTGAAAGATCTACGATGAAGTAATTTTGCAATTTGCTTCACAATATCGCAGATCGCAACATCGCAAAATCGCAACATCATAAGGTTGCTAGCTCGCTATATCACATTATCACATTATTGCATTATCACTTTGCCGCTTTATCGCAAAATCGCAATATCGCAATATCGCAGTTGCATGACATATGACAATTTTTGTTAATCTCTTTTCTGCGAAATGCGATTTGTGATATGTGCCATCGCATATCGCAGTTTTAAGTTTTTCAATGTAAGCGGTCTTTGATACATGCGATGCGATATTTCCTAAGGAATAATTCTACTTTATCATAAAACTTAGGTTTTTTTTATTTTTCAAGGATATTCTCATAAGTTTATGATGGTAAGTTTTATTGAAAAAGGAAATTCAAGCACTAATTGATTTTTAATTTTTTTGACTAAGGGTCCCCACTTATATAGTATTAGGGATAACACTAAATAAGAATGGGGGTTGTTGCTGGCCACAACACTTCCTTAGCAGTACCCAGTCCTTTTCAAGTTCACGAAGTCTAAGGTTTCCTTGCTGAATTTCTTCCTGAAGTCTTATGTGTTCTTCTTTGCATAGCTATGTGATTTCTTCATCCTGGGGTTCATGCACTATCGAATCTATGGGTGCTATTATGTGCGGATTCATCTTTGCATGCTCCTCAGAGATTACGATCCCTGCTCCATTCCACAGCCTTCGAATTGTTCTCGTGGTCAGGGTTTTGCAGATGGTATTAGAGGCCCATTGAACCACTGGTACGCACATGTCCCAGTCAGTGCGTCTCACTTGGTGGACCCTGTTCAACACTTCGCACACCCGGTAAAATGCTTCTCCACGGATAATCTTTGGTGCACTTCATTTTCCCTGCCGCTGCGTTTTGTTCCTGTTTTCTATTTTGCGAGTGGTGTGTGTTTATGTGGGTTGTGTGCTATCTGTATCCATCAGGAAAGGTGGGCACGCAAACCATTTTTTCCCTCGTAACTGGATTGTAGCTAGGGTTTTCCAAATTGTATAATCATCTCCCTTCTGCATTCTCGCTAATCCTTGAAACTCTGCTGGTGCTTACCCCACCATTTTGCAGGCATAGTGCGTAGTGCCCATTTCAGAGTGTCAAAACGCTGTTGTTCCGGTACTTCGCTCTCAAATTTGTTCAAAAATTCATCCACCGCTATCAACTTGTCGTACCTAGGCAGATCCCTTATCTCCTTTGTCACACAATGCAGTGATATAACCATCATGTTGCAATTGAGCGTGGTTATCTCGTGTAACTAGTTCTGCCATCATTCTATTTCTTCATCTGAATCCAAAGTCTAGGAGCTTTCACACTCCCATGAAATCCTACCATCTGCTGTTTGATTCATCCAATCCTATTCTTGCTCAGTTATCTTATAAATACAATTGATATCGTTATCGCTATCATCGTCATGCACCGGTTAAATGTATTGTGTGCCTTTGGCAGGATCTAGTGGTACTACTATGCGTAGTGACTTTTTATCAAAGATCATTTTGTGCTTCTTTAGATTTATGACTCCATTCATATTAGTGGCCCAATCTATGCCCAGTAGAGTGGGATAAGGATTTCTATCATTGACAATATCTATCACTTCGACATCCGCCAGTGTGCTCACACCTTCAATATCCACTATTACCCCTTGCAATCTTCACATGGGTAAGATCTTCTATTGGTTTTCCATTTGCAATTGAATAGGAGACCATTGTAGCTCAAGTTTTCCCATGCGTTCCCATGTTTGTTTCGGTAGCACATTTTGGTCCGATCCGAGATCTAGAATTACCTGATCCATTTTGTACTGTTCGATTTGCGTAGTCAATCTCATTTCCCTTCTTGTTTGCAATGCATGCTTTCCAAGTTTCCGGACTATGGGTGGTTCCCCTGACCCTGTGCACCTAGTGATAAGTTCCTGCAGTCCTTTTATAGCCTTTCTCTCGCGCAACAGTTTCATGCATGTCTCCAGAAAGGTAGTGAGAATTAAAGGACCCATCCATCGTTCTAGTTGATCCTTACTTCCTGAAGTGGAGGTCTCCATGAAGCTCTTCTTAGCTTCCATGAATGTCTCCTTCACACGCTCCAAATCAAATTCAGGTTCCTTTGTAGGAGCCTTGTAGACACACAAACTTCCTTCTGGCTACTTACCTTTTTCATCTCCAGCTATGATACCACTTCTGAGCACTATGTTTACATTCGGGTCCTCTTTGTGAGGCTGAGACCTCATCATTTGCAAATTCTGAGTTGAGGGAGGCTAGAGTACCACTTTGTCGCGCAGCCTCGCTATCAGTGTAGGGTAGTCTTCTGCCTCATGATCAAACTGAGTACAGTATAAACATGATGTTCTCATCGGATTCATAAAATTTTGGACATAGTGCCCTGGCCCTCCGCAATTGTAACAAATTAGTTTTCGGTGACCCCTTCTTGGTCCCATTCCACCTCGACCTCGTCTGCGCCCCAGAAACCCAGCGCGTGCCATCCCTTCATTTGGATCGAGGGCTCATGTTTCAGTCTTCACTCTAAAGGCAGGGGTTCGATCCATCATTAGCTCATAACTTCTACAGGTGCGCTCATCATGGCCTACCAACCTACAAAAATTACAAAACAATTGTTGGGACATCTTTGTATACTTCTGCAATAGATGAAAATTATCCATAGCATGTTTTTCTCCTATCTAACAAATCACACACCACAATGCAGGCACCGCGCTCAGTCCTTCTTGTGCCTTTGGTCTTAACGGCATCGAACCTCCTCCCACCGAGTAATTCGCGAAAGCTGGACAGTGGTCCTTGTCATGCCCCTAGCCTTTGCATTTTATGCACCATACCTCCTCGCGTGCCTCTGGCCAAGGTGTGTTGTACTATTTCAAACTTTGCATTTCCAGACACAAACTTTGTAGTTGCGCATCAAATTGTTAGACTCCCAGACCAGGATCTTGTATAGGGGTCTTGTGCAATATCATTGCAATCTCCAAAGCTTTGAGTGGATAAATTTTTTTGTGACAGCACCGTCCTTAAATGGGGCGTTAGTGATGCTACAAACCATGCGCGGTGCTGCCCATCTATCAAAGTCATGTTGCCTTCACGAATCATATTCTTTAGTCTCTGATCTAGATCCCATGGGATCTCACTTGGAAGCATCATTATTTCCTTAAACCCAATAATCAATTGTGTCTTTGATTTTGGTCTACTAAATTCCCTATTTGGCGCATCCTGGATATTCGCGATTCCTGCATTTGGATGGTCCTTAGAATGCTTAATGTACCACATTAGTGCATGATCCTGCAACGTGCTTACCAGCATAGCCTTCTTTATATTGTCATCCACGACTCCTTGTGCTTTCCATACAGCCCTTACCACGAACCAAAATTGGTCCGGATTTTCATTCCCTACTCCTCTGAATGCCAGAAATTTTATCGTGCTCGCCATATTGAACTACGGTGGTGGCAAAGGTGGTGTGGGCAGAGATGGAGGTGAAGGTGGTGAGACTGGTGGCGGTGTAGGTGGAGGTGGTATGCATGGAATTCATTGCCTTATCAGACTGATTGTGCTTCTCAGAGAAACTTTCGCGAGCTCCTCCTTGCTCTCCCTCGAGGGTGAAATTAAGGGACTAGTTTCTAATTCTTCACTACTTTTGTTTCTATAGATATTCCCACTTTGCGTAGTCCCAAACATTAATATATTCGCATAACCCACTTTTCATACAGTAGCATTTTAATCTAGGTATTCAAAGATTTAATGTACTTACCTCGCGGTCCCTTGAGGAAATGACATTCTACCTCGCTATAGCTGACTGTCATGTCTACTGCGAACTCAGTGATAAATCCCCCTATGATTCGATTGAGCCAATGGTCCACAACTCACATGATCTTATTTTCTGACACTTCTAGTCTACGCACTAATTCTAGAGTCCACATGATTGGTCTGTTGAGCCTACACCTTCCCTAACTATGTTCTAGCTTCGCGATCCACTCATATAGCTCAGAGGGAAAGGATGCAAAGAAAATTTTATGGATTTCCATATATAAGTAGCGCTCCAACTACTATTCCTTAGATACTCACGGATTCCTGTTTTCCTGCGCTGCGAACTCATGAATATTCTTGTCCAACCACCCTTCAATTTCTTTCTTTGTCAGATTCCAGTGACATGACATCAGACATCCCTGATGTAGATCCTAGTCCCAACAATGGAAGCATTTGTTGGCTTGTAGGGGCCTGACCCAGGTTCAGAGGTGATTTAGCTGAAAAAATCTTGATACTATTGGCCCTTTCAGCAACAATTCGTGGAGTGCGGACTAAGGTCTCACCCAAAGTAGTATGGGAGGGTGCTAGAACCACGTTTCCACACCCTAGAGATCTCTAATAATTTCAAGTGGTCCATGGTTTGACCCTGTGCACACATTGCTACGCGCACTTATCAGTACCTCGCAGCCTACGATGCTGCCCTCGCGTAGCCCTACTCAGGGCTCGAACAGTGTTATTACCCAAATCCTTATTAGTAACCTAGTATTAGTTGATCAACTTAGCTTATCTATGTTAGAGCCTAGATTTGTCTCAGGCTGGAAAGACAAGGTTCTAGGTCCACATCAAACCACGCTCAGCCTCGTAGCTAGCCCTACGAGGACAAAAGAGGGCTCTCTCCGGATCAATCTTAGCAAAAGGTAATTGATGAGGCTTGAGATGACTAAATTTGCAACTGATCTTAGGCTAGGTATTAAGTGCAAAGGATTTGATTTGAGTTTTTTAGGGTTTTGTTCAAAAAATGGGAAAGGCAAATTTGGGCTCGGGGATGAGGCACAGTTTTTGCAGAGTTCCGATTAGGGCAAGGAAGGAAATTGTTTTGATGCTTTAAAGCAAGTGAGATGGATAGATCAGACTGGTGAGGAGCTAAGGAGAGCAAGAGAGTCGCAAGAATTCTCCTTAAACAGATGAAAACAGGGAAATTTAAACAAATTCAAAGGCAGAGCATAACAGTTATGGATTCCACCTTAATTACTCATTTGTTTCAAATTCAGAAGAAGAAGAATGAAAATGAGACACATAACACTAGATAAACTTACAATTACTCAGAGAAGCACACCATCAAAACATAAAGCCACATGGATCCAAAACAGTGTTGCAAAACCCTCGTCTTTCCTTAGCCAAATATGCAGAAATGAATGTACAATAGAGTGCCAAGCTTTTTTCCAAGAGTCCAACCCTGAAAATGACTTAGAAAATACATGATACAGACTAGCCCAACCCATTCCCTTGCCTAGCTCATCATTCTAGGGGCGGTTTCAACCAATTCTAAACAAAGCACTAAAATCTAGGCAATCAAAACAACTTGCCTCTATAAGGTAGGAAACTGATTCATTCATTAAATTTTCACTCTTTGGTGAATGAATCCTCTAGAACAAGTAACTAAGTGTCAAAATTACATCATGTTCACCCAATCACATCAAGATAAGTCAAAAATTACATCACAAATCAAAACTAGTCAAACTGGCCAAATTTCTGAGCTGGAAGGTGGAAAATTGGTCAAAAAACCTCTGTGCGCTGCGCCAATTTCTGTATGCATTGTTCCGCTTTGATGCTACTTTTGAGGCACTTTCTGAAGTAAAAATTGAGCCCAAGTGTGCTTGTTGGAAAGCCCTACCTGCCTACTTTCCAACCCATGTGCAATTTCTGAATTTGGTGCCCATTTGCCCCTCCAAAACTTCAATCTCCCAAGACTGCTTTCTGTGTGTCAAAATAGGGCCAGAGAGGTCATTTTTAGGGTGTTTTTGACCTCCTGACGACTCAAAACTTGCCCAAACTTCTTAGCCATGCACCACAATCATGATTTTTCATGAAAAATCCAAAACTATAAACTTTTTTGTATTTGGAGCTTCCAATCATAAGCGTGCGCCACGTGGCGTGGAGCACAAGGAGAAAAACCCTGTTTTTTGCACAAAAATTTACAAAAATACCAAAAATGCCCCAAATTTCTTGAAATTTGGGCTGGAGCTTCCTTATCAAGTTTTATGCTGGGCTAAAGAGGCCTCGGCCAATATCTGAAGACGATCGAGCTCCCGTTGCCTCTTCTTCTTCTTTATGGTCTTCCTCAATTTCGCCTTCAAATTCCTAATTCGGGCCTTGCACACCTTGTTTCGTGCCATGTAGTGGAAAGCCATGTGTCTCAGCAGTGCATGGTCTTTGTCGGCCTTGTCCAATAGCCTCTCTAGGTGCATGTTAACTCTCTCAAGATTTGCCTCCCGATCCTCATTAATCTCTTGCTCCAATGACGTGAGCTCAACTCTTCTCCTTTGTGCAGCTTGGCGATGCTCACGAATGTTTTGTAGCTCCATGATTTCCTGCTGATCTTCAAGCTATTTGTTCCTCTGCTCCAAGTATTTCATGGTCCACTTAGCCCTCTCCAAGTCAAGGGATAAGGCTTCGATCTCTGATTTCTGCTCCTGGATGATCTCTCTAAGTTTGGCGCTTTGTGGGCCCGTATCTGTATCATCATCATGAAGGAGAATGAAGTCAGTCTCTCGTTCACCTGATGGCTCACCTGAAGGCCCCTCATCCTGCATTGGACTCTTGCCTTTGTCTTGTACCTGTGATGCTGATGGAGGAAGCAAGGCCCCTTCCACCCCGGGTGGAGATAACACTCGCTTAGCCGCTGCAAACAAATGTCTGGTGCCTCTCTGATATGTGATGAAAACCGACACACTAGTAGTCTCATGGCACTCATACTAATGAGAATGTTCACCCTCATGCTTAACCTATGATACTCCCCGTGAAGCTTTGAATAAGTCACGGGAGATGAAATCATCCCAAGTGATGCCCTACAATCCAAGCTGATGAACCACCAAAATCTTAATAAGAGAAAAATGATATACACTGTTAAGTTGCTGCTGAGGTGTTTTATGTTGTATAAAGGTGGTCATCCTCTTTATGTTCCGGAAAATGAAATATGGAATGTTCATCATCTGTACCCTTGTGAAATGCATGAGCAACCTGATGTGATAAGCATAAATACGAGGGAACCGTCCCTCACAACTGAAATATTTCATGATCAATCTCATTAGTGGAGCATATTCATCTTTCAGATATCGGAACGGGAACACGCTCTTAAGATGCCTCAAGAAACTGGTTTTGATGTATGGCTCATAATGCTGCCGATCAATCTTTTGTTTCTTGTGCCATGGTTCACCATTGTTTGGTATACCGATTTCTAATGAGACAGACTCTGGTGTAAGTGTGAAGGTGACACCAGCCAAGATAGCTTGATCTCTGTGCAAGTGCAACACAAAAAGACGAGCCAACTCATGATGAAATTGGACACTAGCCACCTTTTGACAAAACTCATAGCATGACTGATGTTGAAAACACTGCATAGCAAGAGGGCAGGCCTGCAATTCTGTAAGGGTGATCGGTTCTTCCCTAACATGTCTGCCACTTTTATGAGGCCTCCGGGGTGCTTGTTCTTCCAAGGGAGAGTCACTTTGGGTTTCTACCTCATAGTTCGATGAATGCTCAGATGCCATGACTGCCGGACAAAATACCTTGAAGACAAAGCTATTGCTGTATATAAACTGTACTTGGACTGCTCTTTTTGATGTAAAAAACTGTTGTGTTGTGATTGTGCCACCAAGGGGAAAAACAAATGCAACTAGGGAATGTTAGGAAGGGGAAAATAGTAGGGGATTAGGGAATATTGAAATAAATTTAATTAGGGAGAGGAGGGGGATTTATATATGGGAATAAGGTTTAGGGTTTGGGATTAGTTGTATAGGGTTGAGGAGATTTTTATAAGGGTTAGGGTTCTGGGTTTTTGGGATTTAAATGTAATGTAGGATTGATCAGCTTAGTGGGGGCGGGGGGGGGGGGGTAGGAAATGAGGAAACAAAGGAAAAAATGGGGAAAAAGGAGAATCCTTGGTGAAAAATCAAAGAGTAATGAACCTACAACAAACTTCCTCTGAAGGCACTTTAGAGGGAGGGTTTGGATTTTTGTTTCAACTGCTACCACCCATAAGCCACCAACACTTATCACAAAATTTGAAGCAATGTCAAAATAGCAGCCCTACCTGACAAATTCACGCAAGGAGTGAGCAATTTGGTGAAGTTTCATGCAACATCGGGCTTTGGACTATATGCGCCGTGCCAAGAGACCAGTGCGCCATGCTCTCTCTGTGCATCACGCCTGTTCAAATTAACACTGGGTGGAAATCCCCAATCTGCCGCGCGCTTCCAATGCACTGCGCCACCTGTTATATGTGCCGCGCTAGCTGGCTGCAAGCTCTTTCGCCCCAAAACACACACTTGCTCACTCATTTCGCTTTGAAATGTTTTTCCTTCACCTTGGCATGCAGAATGACATTCATTTTGATAGCAAAACCTTATAAAGACATTAATTTGATTTTTGGTTCTCCAAACCCATTTTTGTAATGTTTTGCAATTGAAAGTTTTTCACAATTAATATAACTCTGACTTTTTGTTTCCTCCTTGATTTTTGGTTGAAATGATGAATTTCTTGGCAAATTTTTGCAGGAATAGCTGACATGGGATTTGGCAAAGGAGACCAGGGTTGCGCCTGGAGAATTCAAGAACTGAATTTTTTTTTAAATTATTACAAATAACAAAATGTCGACTTGTCTTCAAAACAAAGTTTTGAAGAAAAGTCATAATCCATCCATATCACGATAAAAATCTTTTGAAATAACAACTTATCAAGGACCTCCCTCTGGCTGCTGGCTTTATTTGACTTTGTCGAAGACCAAATTGACTAACCCTAGACCTAATGACTAAAATGACTGTTATGACCTAGAAATTGAAACAGGACTGCAAATGACCTTTAAGACTTGATTTTGATGAACAAACCTGAGCCAGCAGTCGAAAGCATGAGGGGGATGAATGAAAAAAGCCCTTCTGTCAGATTTATGGCATGCTCCTAACGAAATGCAACTGGTCGAGAGAGATGGGACACCTAAACATGAAATGCAAAAAGAGTTTTGATCTCTGATGGAGGGATGAACAGACCGACTCTAACATTAGCCTAGATTTGTCTCAGGCTGGAAAGACAAGGTTCTAGGTTCTAACAATCTGTATGCTTTCAGTTATACTTAACAATATTCACCATTCATATACGTACGCGTAGTAAATAAACAATATAATTGCGAATGATATCAAATAGGAAATAACATGAGAACAGATGCACAAAATTCAGATAAAACTAGTCTTTATTATTCTTCTTCCTTGGTTACGGACTCGACTCTGCCCTATGCACTCAGCTATAGACTCTACTAGGCCTCTGTGCACTTAGCTATAAAGCCTCTTCCTATTACTACAACCCAAGACACTTAGACTCTTACTCTATGCTCACTATCTTCTAGACTCCATCCATTTGTTCACTTCCCTCCTTACAACTTAGAGCCTTGCTCTATTTATACATTCCCATGGTCCACGGAGCATGGGTAGGCTGACATTACATTCAAAACTTAGGGTAGACAACCCTATGACTCTAACATACAATTTGCGTTCCATGCCCGCAATTCACGGAATTTTTACAATAATAAAAACTCAAAACTTGGGCTTTAAGCCCCAAAACATGATGTGGGGGGATTCCATGCCCAACATCTAGCGATGGCTTCGTCATTTTTGATTTCATCCATGGCCCTTCCTTTCATTGTTCCCTATACCACGAGATCGAAAATGGGGTGCTCTGCTCCTCCTAGCCACCGCCACCCTGCTCTGACTACTCCTTCTCCTCTGTTTGGGGTGAAGAAGACTTACCACTACGCTTAGAGTCGAGCTCTTATTGTTCAGCCTGCTGCTTTGCAACATGCTCTGCTTCCTCCTGGGCCTTCTCCTTGACCTCTTTTCTCTGCTTGTTAGCTAACTGCTGGACCTTTTGTTTTGGTTCTTCTTTCTTCTTCTTTTCCACGGACTTGCTGGTGCCTACAGCTAGATCGTATGGAGTATGCCAATCTATCAACCAACACTTGATGAACTCCTAAATAACATCTTCAATAGTGAGGTAAGGGAGGTAAAACCATATTTTCTACGGATCCTTCCATGCCCATATGTATACATAGTGGAAGTTAGCTTTGAACTCCACATACTTTGAAAGTTGCTCAAGCACATTTGGTGACAACCATGGCTTCTAGTTGATGGCCATGCGAATGCTCACCTCCATCAACACCCAGAAGAATTTGGTCTCTGTAATGCATGCGACATCCTTTTTTGCCTAGAGGGATGTGAATTGTGCAACCTCCGAAAAATCTTTCTCCATGGGAGGAAACTGAATGTCGTTGGGAAAATCCCAAGCGACGAGCATAATGGAGAGAAACAACCATGAATAGTGGAATGTTTTATTCTCATCCTGCGCCTCTTAATAGTTCACAAGGAACTCGATACAAAGGTAGCACGCCTAGTTGAATTGCATGCCCTCCGCGCACTATGTAACCAAAGAATTCACTGGTGCTGGAACCTCATCTGTGCAGCATTTCCTCATGATTTTTCTCACAAGGATCTCCGTGGAAATATTCACCACAGGGTCTGTGATAAAGGTGATCGAATACCCACGTGGCTTCTTCACGAGCTTGAATTTGTCCTTGATTTTCTCCACAAGGTCACGCTCGCTTGTCTTTCTGCCAAACTCCTTGGCAAGATCCAACCCTGCATGTGGTAATAGTGTGATCCGATGGATTAGCATATTAGTGATAGGGATCGGCATGTTTAGCCACAAATAGCTATCATGCACTAGGGTGAGCAGCTATTTGATAACTATCAAGTTGAGGTTGGAGCAGTGGTTGTGGGGTACCCACAACAAGTTCAGCAACCCTGACTGATTCACTCAGTGAATCCACTCCACAGGCTCTAGTGCAGTGACACCTGATTCTTGGTAAAAGACCCTCTTCATATAATTCTCTATTTTCAAGTGGTGGAATCTCTTGTGGTTTGCCAAGTCTCTATCTTCCAGATTGAGATGGGGAATCTGCGCCAAGCACAAACATTCAAAAGTGAGGTTCTCCTGTAACAGGGGTGTGTTGAAGAGGAATTGTCCTGCATCTAGGTCCTTAGGGACCTTAACTTTTCCCTTGCGTAGAGGGATATAATCCGGCAACTTGGATATAGGATCCACCCCCTCGGTGTCTATGTCCTTCGTACCCTCCTTGCTCTCTAGATCTAGCACTTTCCCCTTATCTTTAGCGCTTGGTTTGTCTTCCTTCTGGGCCTGTGTAGTAGCATGCTTCCTCAGTGACTTGCACACCAGTGTGGGCTTCTTCTGCTTTTCCTTCTTAAGTTTGGGGACTTATCTCAATGGTGTGGGTTTTAGCCTAGGCAACCTCAGCATTGTAGGCATAGGAGTCGGAGCCTCCATGCTCATCACCTCTAGAGCAGCTCCCTTAGAGACAACAACTCCTCCTATACTAGAAGTCTCTCCAGGTACGGACATCATTCTGAGAATAAATCACTGTGTAGCCTCAAGTAAATTATCAAAAATAGAACTAGTGACTAAATTAGTGAAAAACCGAGGATTCATAAACAACCGACAAATCAACACAAAAATTCTCAGGATGAAAGTGTTTGTCATTGGATGGCCATGCGTAATGTATAGGCAAATTCAAATTCAAATTCGACTATTCCCCCTAAAAATTCCATCCATAAATGCTAAATTGGCGGCAGATTACCAAAGATTTCAGCCTTAAATGCCTTAATTAGCACCTGCCCCCTCCTCTTAATCATCTCTTGGCAGTAAAATTATGAACAATGACTGTAACGGTTACTTTTTGGCTGTGTTGCATGGTCTCTCCCCCTATAGCGCAACTCCCTTCGTGCTTCTTCTAGTATTCTGACATTATTCATTTTCGTCAAGCCCGTTGTTGCATAGCTCTACTGCCTGGGTAGTGTAGTTTATAGTCCTGTACCTCCTTGCATCTTCCTGGAGTGCTAAATTATGTTATGGTCATGTAGTCATTAGGTCGGATCTCTGGTGTATGGCTTCAATTGGCTTCCATTTACCCTTCCTAGAAATGGGTCTCCATTCAACTTCGCGAGCTGAACTGCTCCACCATCGGTAATCTCTTTGATATCATATGGCCCCAGCCAGTGCATCCCAAAATTTTCCTCAAAACTTATCAAACTTACTGTGATATAATAAAACCACATCATTTACCTTGAAGGTGCATAGTTTGATGTGCCGATCCTGCCAATATTTTTCATGTTCCTTCTGAACTTGCTGATGGAATCCAACCAAAAACCTATCTTCCTCAAGCTCCATTAGCTACGTGAGCCTTTCTTCTAAGGCTCCACAGTTCGCCATTCTTGTGAAAGCCACGATGTGTAGACTAGGCACGATATAATCCATAGGCATGACAACTTCCACGCCATAGACCAACCTAAAAGGTGTCTAACCAGTAAACCTTTTACAAGTAGTTATGTAAGCCCATAACACTCTTGGAACACACATGTCCCAATCATTCCACTGCGCGTTGCAAACCTTCGTCAGTGCATTCTCCAATATCTTATTAACAGCCTCAACTGTTCCATTGGCCTGAGGATGATATGGCTTACTCTTCTGATGGTAAACCTGGAACTCATCTGTCATTGTGCTGATTGTTTCATTGAGAAAATGGGTACCGCAATCACTCATCAGTACCTTTGGGCAACCAACCCTAGTTAACACATATTTGAATAGAAACTTTGTTGTTGTTGCCCATGTATAGTTTTTCATAGGCTATGCCTCTACCCATCTGGTCAAATATTCAGTCGTGGTGATGATATGCCGTGCACCTGTCTTCTTGCTTGGAGGCAGAATTGGTCCTACAAAATCAATTGCCCATTTCTCAAATGGTTGTAATGACACCTGCGGATTCAAAGGAAACTCATCCCTCTGTGATGGCCTGCCCATTCTTTGGCATGCATCGCATGCCCTACAATAGGCTTTAGAATACTTATGCAGCATCGGCCACCAAAACCCAACATGCAAAATCTTCTTCGCTGTCACTTTTCCTGCATAATTCCCTCCCTCAACTCCTCCATGAGCTTCAACGAGGATACTATTTTGTTCAAAATTAGGCACATAACGTCGAAGTATCTTGTCCGATCCCATTTTATATAAATGGACTACAATTACAGAAAAGTCTACTTTGCACACCATCAATTCTTGTGGTCAAGAAATGGATAATATCCAAGAAGTGTTTATCCACTACGAGCACTTCAAAGAGCTGTGAATCAGGAAACAATTCCTCCAAATTAGTAGGCTCCTCTCCTATTTCAATGCATGACATATGGTCTGGCCCTGCATTCAATCACCCTGGCTTCACAATTACCTCAAAATTATATTCATGGAACAACAAAAACCATCTGCATATTTTCCCCCCTAGCACAGGATTATTAACTAGATATTTTAATGTAGAATGGTCTGTGTACATCTTGAAATGTCCACCTAGCAGGTAATCTCTAAACTTCTGGAGCACGTACAATGTAGCCAAACCTTTGCGCTCTATTTTCAAATAATTATTTTTAGCTTTTGACAACTTCATGCTCGCAAACGCTATAGGATAATCTAGCTCTCCTTCACCAGTTTGTGTCAACACTGCTCCTAGCACAATACACGAGGCATCCACATGCACATGAAATTTCTTCTTCCAATCCGAGAAGACTAGGATCGGTGCGGTGACCATTTTTTCCTTCAGTACACCTAGGCTGCACTGAAATTCTTCATCGCAAAAGAATGTCACATCCTTCTTCAGTAGATTTTCCATAGATGCGGTAATCTGAGCATAACTTTTGATGAAATTCCAATAGTACCCAGTGTGGCCGAGTGTTGCACACAAATGTTTAACACTTCATGGTGCCTCCAAATTAATTATTACCATGATCTTAGTAGGGCCCACCATAAGTCCTTTCCTGCATACCACATGACCTAGAAAGATTCCAAAAGTGACATAGAATAAGCATTTCTTCAGGTTTAGCATGATATGATACCTTTGGCATGTATCTAACATCAAGTGCAAACTAGCTACGTGGCACTTTACAAGACCAAAAACTATCCAATCATCAAAATATACCTCCAAGAACTTGTGAATGAATTCTTTGAATGTCGCGATGACTACGCGCGAGAAGATCACCGACACATTCTTAACTCCAAAAGGCATCACTGTATATCGGAAACATTCCCACTCTATCACGAAGGGTGGTATTACTCCTGTCTTCTAGAGCGATCTTAATCTGATGGTATCTAGAGAACCCACCAGTGAATGAATAGGCCTCCTACCCTCCAACATTATCTAGTACTTCATCTGCAAATAGAGTTGGAAAAGGATCTTGAACGAAAGCATCATTAAGCTTCCTGAGATCTACACAAATCCTTATTTCATCTTTCTGCTTATTTTCTTGAATGACATTGGAATCACCCAATCAGACTCCTCCACTGGTGCAATAATACTTGCTGCAAGCATCTTGTCCAATTCCAAGCGGACCTTTTCCTTGTATTTGGGATTAAGGTGATATGGCCTTTTCTTAACAGGCTTCGTGTTTGGTTTCAAAGTAATTTTCATCAGTCCCAAATCTCCTATCATACCTTTAAAGTTTGAAAATTTGGTAGGGAACAAATCTTGATATTCGTGGAGCAACCCAGTGACCTTGTCTATTGTGGCATCATCCCAGTAATCTCCAATCTTTGCAAATTTTAGCTCTACCTCTGTGCCAATGTTCACCTGTCTATTCTTCAATGGTGCGGTGATGTCTGAATTCTCTATCTGTGGTCCCTCAACTTCACGGTGGCCTTCATCCTTTGGGATGTTAATATTCCTTGGATCCTCATTATCTTCTTCAATGGTCACATTATAGCACTCCAACGCATCGCGTAGCTAGGTGCTCCAATCTAGTTGAATCAATTCTAAAGGTGTTAAGTTATGGTATGTTCTATGCTTATAACAGTTTACTTCTTTTTCTTATTATATTCCACAGATTATCAATCACATATACATCAAGTAAAGTGCAGATAGAATATTAAACGGTCGACAGAAAACAAGCCAAGACAAGAGACACAAGATGTGGCAGCTAGCCAGGGAAAAAACCCACAATGTGTGGGGAAACCCTTTGATCAAATCTTCTTTTATCTTCAATAATTCAGCAGAGAGAAATAGTACAATAAATCTGATTTATATCAGCAGTAGCAAACCCTAGATCAGCAGCATCAGCATTAGCGCTTCATTATCAAACTAGGGCAGACAATATCTCACAAACCGACCGTCGAATTGACTTCATTCCACCACCAAAAGTTTCAGCTTCCAGAGGAGGTTTAGACAAACCTACAACACAGTTCAGATGAGGAGATCTTCTAGGCCACGTAGGTCAATATTTACTTCTGCAGTTGCAGCTTCAATTTCAACAGTTTCTGGCTTCAAACTAGGGCAGTCGATATCTTGCAAACTGTTCGTCAGATTGACTTCATTCCACCACCAAAAGTTGTGGCTTTCAGAGGAGGTTTAGATGAATGTAAAACTGTTAGGATATTCCGACACATAGGATATAGTTAAGTTCAACTTGGTCTAGTATAGAGTTAGGTTAGAGTTAGGTAAAGTGTGTTTCTTTACCGTTGTACATTTTGTATCTTACAATCCGACGGTCACGATATGTAGTGATCCGACGGTTCACTCTCACCTCGGTATTACCGACACTTGATCCGTGGCTTGACACCCGATTGGTCCATGAGTTCTATTTAAAGCGCATGGAGGGTCCTTGTTCGGGTAATCCGTGCATGAGAGAAGCTTATGTAAATTTTCATTCTTTGATTAATAAATTGTCTGTACCCACGTTGGGACAGGCCGTGGACTGTTTCCCTCCTTGCACTCTGAGGGTTTTAACCACGTCAAAAATACTGGTGTATTGATTTGAGATCTGGTTGTGAGCGGTGTCCTCTTGGTATTCTTTCTGAGGAACTTACCCTGTAAATTCCTACATGGTATCAGAGCTATTTGAGGGCCGCGTCCGTTGGTGATCCAAATCTGAAGCCGGTAGAACTGCATGTGGCTGTCGTTTCCTAGATCTGCTGTTTCTGACTGCTTTCGGGCCGAGAGGACTGCTCTGTTGCGTTCGGAGCATCTGTTTCAGTGAGGAACCCCTTTCGTTTCACGCGAAAAGGTTTCCGGTAGCCCTAGCTGCGTCATTTTTCAGATCGGGAGGTATACAGTGTTTTTTTTTGCAGTTTACTGTCATTTTCTCTCTGCTTATTTCGGTTTCGGTTTATTTAGCCTTTTTTTTTTTCCGGATCTATACCTTTCATTTCTGCGTATGCTCTTTGCCCTGCGACTCTGTGCGATCTGGGCAAATCAGAAACAGAAAGAAAGGATTTTTCTCATGCGTATGCTCTTTTCCCTGCACCTTAGTGTGATCTCGGAAAATCAGAAACATTGAGAAAAATATTTAGTTTTTCGGCTAAAAGCTAACTTTGATATTTTTTTTAAAATTTCTAGTTTTTTGGCTAAAGCTAACTTCGAGCCGTAAGGTTCGTTTTTCTTTGGATATTCGTGTTGGGTTTTGTGTTTTGTGTTTTGTAGGGGAAAAGAGTCTTCCCAAGGCAAGCACGCAAATCGAGGCCCCCCCCCCCCCTCTCTCTCTCTCTCTCTCTCAAATATTTTGTATAGATCAATTGGTTCAAAGACCTTTTAAGAGAGTAGAGGTCTTGGGTTCAAGTCTCCATTTTGTGGGGGCGGATTTTTTCATTCCCGCACATTCGCGCACTTTGCCGGCAACGTCAACAATTTTTTTTCAAAAAGCCATAACTTCTTCATCCGGAAGCCTTTTTCAGAGCCGTTTTTTTTAAAACCGCCTATTTTTTCGAGATCTATCCATTGGACCACTTACTTTCAGCATCTTCAGCTTCAGTTGTTTTTCAAAAAATGGAAAGTCCATGCCAAGTCATTCTTGACAGCACTAACTACTTCCAATGGGTAGCCTACATGGGAGATTTACTTAGAAGTAAAGGTCTCTTCAGAATAGCCACAGACCAAGAGAAGAAACCCAAAGATGAAGACAAGGCCGAAAAATGGGAAAATCGACAAGATCAAGCACGTGGTTTGATAGGAATGTCTGTTTCTCCTGATCTTAGATTCCACATTGCAGAAATTGAAACTCCTCATGAAGCATTAGAAAAACTTGCTAAAGTTTTTGGGATTAAAAATGAAATTAGAGCCCATCAACTTGAGAATGAGTTGCTTACTTTGGATCCTAATAATTTTTCTTGCATTGAAGATTTCTTGTCCAAATTCAAGACCCTTAGATATCTCTTGGAAGGTGTTAAAGTTAAGAAAGAAGATGGTAACCTTATTTATTCCATCCTTACTAAGTTGGGACCAGCCTACTCTGTATTTGTTTCCACTTTCCATTCTACCAGGGAAGCTTTCATTTGTCAAGGCAAAGACTACAAGCCCCCTTCCTTTGACTCCTTTTGTGATTCCTTAATAAGAGAACAAGAAAAACTCTTACACCTTGGTCTTCTTAATCTTGGAAACTCTTCCTCGAAAGCGTTAGCCGCCCAGCAGCAACCAAATTCAAAGAATCCTAAGAAGTCTTATCCTCAAAGGAATGGTCCTAAACCAACTCAGCCTCAAGATGAAAGATCATTTCAGCAATATGACAAGACCAATAAAAACAAATGGAAGAAGACTGACAGACATTGTAACTTTTGTAATCGAGATGGCCACTTAGAATCTAAATGCTTTAAGAAGATGGAAGCCTTGGAAGCCGCAATGAAGAAACATAACATCCATCTGGAGCCTACTTCAACTTCAACTTCCGGAACGGCATTTTCTGCATGTCATCGTCAATCATCTCAGTCTGGTTATGCATTAAATGTATCTTCTTCTTCTTCTCATTCTCATGAGTGGCTCATTGATTCTGGAGCCTCTTGTCACATGGCCAAAAACCAAGCCATGTTTTCTTCTTTAAATGATTGTAACACCAAAAATATATATGTTGGTGATGATAGATCTCTTAATGTTGTAGGGACTGGAACTGTTCATCTAGACAATGGTCAGTTCAATGATGTATTATGTGTTCCAAACTTATCCTGCAACCTTCTATCTGTCTATCAGATAACTCATTCAGGTGAAGGTAAAATTGTTGAATTTTCACCTCATGATGTTGTAATCAAGGATCTAAAAGATCCTAAACAGATTCTAGCTACTGGTCTTGCTGATGATTCCAAAAGGTTGTATAAGTTTCACAACTTTGGGTCATCCCATCTTCCCTCAGTATTTGTTGCTCATAATGATGAAGTGAGCAAACTTTGGCATGAGCGGTATGGTCACTTAAACTATCGCTCCCTTCAGCATCTATGTAAAGAAAACATGGTGACAGGTCTTCCTATGGTATCTTGCAAAGATGGTGTTTGTTCCGGATGTGTACTCGGAAAACATCATCGGGACAGTTTTGACAAACGTGCCTCTTGGCACGCCTCAGCCCCTTTACAGCTTGTGCACAGTGATTTATGTGGTCCTCTTCCTGTTGCTTCATTCTCTGGCTGCAAGTACTTCTTAACTTTCATTGATGATTTCTCCAGACGCACTTGGGTATACTTCTTAAAACTCAAGAGCGAAGTATTTACCACCTTTTTGGCCTTCAAAGCATTCGTTGAAAAACAATCTGGACATCAAATTCTTAAGCTAAGAACTGATAATGGTGGAGAATATGTTAAAAATGCATTCATCAACTTTTGCACCGAAAATGGAATTCAAATGCAACATACTGTTCCATACACTCCACAACAAAATGGTGTAGCTGAAAGGAAAAATCGCACCTTAAAGGAAATGGCTAATTGTATGCTGCAATCTAAAGGACTCAGTCTTAGTTTTTGGGCCGAAGCAATTAATTGTGCAAATTATATAATCAATCGCACTCCTACTAAGGTTCTAGAGAATATCACTCCAGAAGAAGCCTGGAGTTCCATTAAACCAGATGTAAGTCACTTTCGTGTGTTTGGAAGTGAAGCATGGGCCCATATTCCAGATGAAAAGCATAAAGCCTTAGAACCTAAGAGTGAGAAATGTACTTTTGTTGGATATTCTGAAGATGTAAAAGGCTATAGACTTATTCCATTTAAGTCCAAAAATGTTATCATTAGAAGAGATGTAAAATTTGATGAAAATAAATCGGCCTGCGAGCCTAGTCCGGCGGATGTGCCACCTCTTCCTATCTCTTCTATCTTTGAAAACATTTCTTCTTCTGATGATGAAAGCGAGGATGATAATCCTTCCCCACCTTCTCAGGATCCTCAACTTCCAAGATGGGTCCGTGCTACTCGGGATGCAGCAGGTGATCTTGCCGGTGATCCTACAGATCAGCGACGTACACGTTCTCAGTTTGAAAGAGCCTCTTCTTTACTGGCTCAAGCTCCAGTAAATCATGATCCTGACACTTTTGCAGAAGCTTCAGGCCATCCACATTGGGAAACAGCTATGAATGAAGAATATCATTCATTGATGACAAATGATACATGGGATCTTGTTCCTCTACCAAAGGGACGCAAACTTGTTAGATGCAAATGGGTTTACAGAACCAAGTATGGACCAGATGGGAAAGTTGATAAACATAAAGCTCGTCTAGTTGCTAAGGGCTTTTCACAGGTTGAAGGCATTGACTACACTGAAACCTTCTCTCCAGTTGCCAAAATGAACTCTATCCGCCTTGTTCTTTCCCTTGCTGCCTCTTTAAAATGGGAAGTCCATCAAATGGATGTTAAATCTGCCTTCTTGCATGGTGACTTGCAGGAAGAAATCTATATGGAACAACCCATTGGCTTCATACAAACAGACTCCAGCCTCGTTTGTCGACTTAAGAAATCCCTTTATGGCCTCAAGCAAGCTCCTCGAGCTTGGTATGCCAAAATGGATAGCTTTCTTTTAGAATCTGGCTTTTCTAGGTGTCATTCTGACAATACTGTCTACACCAAGAAAGTGGGCAACTCTCTCATCATCCTTGTTCTTTATGTTGATGATCTTATTCTTACTGGTAGTGATCCCAACCTTATAACCCATGTGAAGTCCAGCCTTAAAAAGAAATTTGAAATGACAGACTTAGGACACTTACACTATTTTCTCGGTCTTCAAGTCTTGCAATCCCAAGAGGGTATTTTCCTTTCCAGTCCAAGTATGCTTGTGATATTCTTCGTCATTTTCACATGGAAGACTGTAAGCCAGCCACTTCTCCCTTTCAGTCTGGAGTCAAACTTTCAGTCTCTTGTACTTCTCCTGAAGTTGATGCTACCTTATACCGTCAACTTGTCGGAAAACTCTTGTATTTAACCCATACTCGTCCTGATCTTTCCTTTGCTGTTGGCCTTGTTGCTCGTTTTATGCAAAACCCCCGTGAAAGTCATTGGAAAGCAGCTAAAAGAATACTTCGTTATGTTCGAGGTACAGTACAGTTTGGGATTCATTACAGTGCCAAAGCAGCTCCTCTGTTAGTTGGTTTCACTGATTCTGATTGGGCTGGTGACCTTGATGATCGGAAGTCTACTGCCGGTTATGTCTTCACTCTTGGTTCAGGACCTATTACATGGGCTTGTAAGAAACAGGCTGCCATTTCTCTTTCATCAGCAGAAGCAGAGTATCGTGGTGCCGTGGAAGCTAGTAAGGAAGCCTTGTGGCTTCGTCAGATCCTATCAGAGTTTGGCTTTGAGCAGCAGCATCCAACCACACTTTGGTGTGATAATCAAAGTGCCATTCAGCTATGCAAAGATCCAGTCCAGCATCAGCGCAGCAAACACATTGAACTACACATGCACTTCATCAGAAAGCTCATTCATGACCATGTTCTTGAAGTGCAATATTGTCCAACAGATGATCAGGTTGCAGACATCTTCACAAAGGCTCTCACAGAGGCGAAGTTCACTAAACTTCGATATATGCTTGGAGTTCAGGAAGTTGTCACTAAGGGGGGATAGGCTCTAGTGCCTCCTTCCTTCTCCTATTGTGTCATATTTGTAAATCCTTCAATCCTATCCCAAGTTGTTCTTAAGGGGGGATGTTAGGATATTCCGACACATAGGATATAGTTAAGTTCAACTTGGTCTAGTATAGAGTTAGGTTAGAGTTAGGTAAAGTGTGTTTCTTTACCGTTGTACATTTTGTATCTTACAATCCGACGGTCACGATATGTAGTGATCCGACGGTTCACTCTCACCTCGGTATTACCGACACTTGATCCGTGGCTTGACACCCGATTGGTCCATGAGTTCTATTTAAAGCGCATGGAGGGTCATTGTTCGGGTAATCCGTGCATGAGAGAAGCTTATGTAAATTTTCATTCTTTGATTAATAAATTGTCTGTACCCACGTTGGGACAGGCCGTGGACTGTTTCCCTCCTTGCACTCTGAGGGTTTTAACCACGTCAAAAATACTGGTGTATTGATTTGAGATCTGGTTGTGAGCGGTGTCCTCTTGGTATTCTTTCTGAGGAACTTACCCTGTAAATTCCTACAAAAACATAGTTCCAAAGAGGATATCTTCTAGGCCACACAATTCAATCTTTACTTCTGCAATTGCAGCTTCAAATTCAGCAGTTTCCGACTTCAAACTAGGGCAGTCAATATCTTGCAAACCATTCGTCGGATTGACTTCATTCCACCACCAAAAGTTGCAGCTTTTATAGGAGGTTCATATGAACCTACAGTGTAGTTCCAAAGAGGAGATCTTCTATGCCACGCAAGTCAATCTTTACTTATGTAGTTGCAGCTTCAAATTCAGTAGTTTCCGGCTTCACATGTGTGAGAGAGAGACCCATTTCAACGCAGTAGAGAAGAGACTCATTTCTGTGTAGTAGAGAGAGAGAGAGAGATGTGATGAGATGAGTGAGTCAAAATGAGGAAATGTACTCTTATATTTATACACAACGTTGGTGGGTGAATAGATGTGATTGTTGGGCTTCTGAGCCTACATGAGTTGTAGGTCTGCTTGATAATAATTCCATAATCAAAATAAATTCATATCTCCATGAATACTTATCGGAATCAGATGATCTTTATATCAATCCTACACCTCTCGATGAGAGGAATCTAATAAAATATTATCAGCCATGAATAATATGACCCACATGAAGTTTTTCTGTGGTTTCCAATTTTAACACTCCCTCTCAACCATGGAGAACTTCATCTGCAATCTATCTATCGGTCGTTACTATTCATCCATCAAATGCACCGCTCTATACAGCCTGACCCTTGCCCTGCTCTGCTCTATTCTACCTGTTCTACTTTCTCTTGTTCTACCCTATACTAATCGGTACTGTTTTTCTCTGTTCTGCTATGCTCTTGCATTGTTCTGTTCTGCTCTGCTTTTGTCCGAACTATGAAGAAGAATAAATGATCGAGGATGTATCATACTAACTCAAAGTCAGTCTTAGAGTATGTACCACTAGTCCCAGACCAGTCTCAACCAACCTGAAGTCAACGTCATAGTGAGTACAAATCCACTGGTCCTAGACCAGTATCATCCTCCACTAACTCAAAGTCAGTCTCAGAGTGCGTACCACTGGTCCCAGACCAGTCTCAACCGACCCGAAGTTAGATTCATAGTAAGTACCACTCCTACCACTGGTCCCAGACCAGTATCGTAGTCTCAGAGAGTGTACCACTGGTCCCAGACCAGTCTCAACTGACCCAAAGTCAGTGTCATAGTATGTACCACTCTCACTGGTCCCAGACCAATATTTCACTGACACGAAGTCAGTCTCGGAGTATGTACCACTGGTCCCAAACTAGTCTCAACCGACCCGAAGTCAGCGTCATAGTATGGTACAACTCCTACCACTGGTCCCAGACCAGTATCGCAGTCTCAGAGAGTGTACCACTGGTCCTAGACCAGTCTCAATCGACCCGAAGTCAGTGTCATAGTATGTACCACTCTCACTGGTCCCAGACCAGTACTGCACTGGCACGAAGTTAGTCTCGGAGTATGTACCATTGGTCCCAGACCAGTCTCAACCGACCCGAAGTCAGCGTCATAGTATGGTACAACTCCTACCACTGGTCCCAGATCAATGGAGGTCATCCTAGCATAGGTAGTACGGTAGATACAACGATGCATCCATCGATACTACTATGGTCCCTAACTTCATTTCCCTGCTCATTGATTAGATGAGAGGTACTTCCCATGAGTCCCAGACTGCATGGGTAGGATGCCTCGACAGGAGAACTAATCAATCCTGTCCTCACAAGAGAACACATCAATCCTACTACAATCGCCATGGAGAACACATCAATCTAGGCCTCACAGGAGAACTAATCATCCTGTTACACAGGAGAGCGAATCATCCTATTCCACAAGAGAGAGAATCATCTTGTCCCATAAGAGAGCGAATCATCTTGTTCTAGTGTGCACCACCAAGGGAGGGTGAGTCACCCTGCGGTCGTATGTTGCTCCAGTAATAACCGCAAGCCCTTAGAGCTCCCAGAGCTCAATGTATGCAACATGCAGGACCCTTATACAAGGGTTTCTTGCCGACTCCAAGTTGTTTGGGAAAATCACAGATTAGATCTTTCCTTGGGGCTTTGACAAGTTGTATCAACCTGTACATCATCTTAATGCAATGGAGCCTCCTTTCTCATCAACTTGCCATATCCCAGATGATGTCTATCTGCTGGAGAAATCGATGAATATGGGATTCCTCAATAATCGAATCCCACCTCTGGTTGTTATAGAGAATCACAGTGGTATCCAATGTAAATCCAAACAGCTCACTGAAGAGCTTTCGCAACCAGACTGCCTCACACGAGGTCATGCTAGCAACAATATATCCTGCTTTGGCGGTGCTCAAAGCCACCGACTTCTGATTCCTACTCATCCAGGATATCGAAGCAGATCCCAAGGTGAAACAACACCCATAAGTGCTCTTACGGTCCACCACACTACCTGCCCAATCAACATCAGTATATCCAAGTAGTCTCACATCTCCGACAGTGTATCTTAATCCATGAGAGATTGTGTCCTGAAGACATCTTAGAAGATTCCTGGCATCAATGCAGTGAGGCTAAACCAAATATGAGCTCATATTGCTAACTGCAAAGCATATGTTCGGACGGAGGTTCACCAAGAACATCAATGCGAATGATTTTTTGAAACTCAGAGGCATTTCCTAGGTCTGGTCTGACATCACTACCATATAACTTCTAAAAGTTAAGATCCTCGAGGTAGTCACAGGCTTGCAGTCCATCATACCAAATCTTTCCAATATCTTTACCACATATTTTCCTTGAGATAGGAAAATTTCCCTTGGCTTCTGCCATACTTCAAGTCCTTGGTCCTTTATTTCAAATTCAGAAGCTAGCTCCCTCTTACATTTGTGAATGAGAGGGTCTGCACCTATTAGAAAGAGGTCATCAACATACAACACTAGTATGAGAGGCTTGTCATCTTCAACCTTAAAGTAAGGTTAGGATCGGCTTCACTCCTAGTGAATCCCAGCTTCATCAAGTAGCTATCAATCCTCTCATACCATGCTCAGGGTGCTTGCTTCAGCCCATAGAGAGCCTTCTTCAACCTGCATACATGAAATTTTCAATCATAAATCTCAAATCCTTCAGGTTGCTCCACATAGACCTCTTCTTTGATAGAACCATGCAAGAACGCGGTCTTGACATCCATCTAATGTAGGTTCCATCCTTGTGAAGCCACAAGGGCTATGATCAAGTAGATGGTCGTATATCTGGAAACAGGTGCAAATATCATACTCTATACCTTCCTTCTGGGATAAACCACGAGCAACAAAATGAACCTTATACTTTTCCGTACTTCCATTTGCTGCATGCTTTATCTTGTAAAGCCATTTTGAAGTAACAATTGTCTTGTCTAGGGTCTGGGAACTACTTCCCAGACATCATTCTCCATAATAGACTCATATTCTATGGTCATAGCACCCTTCCATAGTTAATGCTTGATGACATCTGAGAATGATGAAGGCTCATTTTGTATGATCGTGCTCATGATGGTCAGGTATCGCTGATACCTGTTAAGTTTCTTACTTTGACGGAAGGTTCCTCAGGGTGTAGCATGTCCTTCAGCATCATCAAGTATTCCCCTAAGCCATGAAGGCCCCTTCCTAGAAGAGGAAGGCTCATGTGGATGAGAATCAATCAGATCCATGGGTTCTTCTACATCAGGCATTGATTCATCATCCCTTTCTTTTGGTTCCCTGGTGTCAGCTTCTTGAGAGCTCCTCAATGTCGGAAGATTGTTCACCTTGCGGTGAAATTTTCTTCAGGAGTCTTGGAACCCAATGCTTGATGAGGGCATCGATTTTGTCCATATACAACGGTGATTGTAGTTTCAGCCCATAGAAACTTCGGAAGTCTTTGATCATGTAGCATGGCCCAGACAGCTTCCATCATCGTGCGGTTCTTCCTTCCCACCACACCATTCTGCTCAACAGTATGTGGTGTAGTAGTCTCCCTCTTAATGCCAACCTCAGGTATGCCTGAGTGAACCAATTGTAATATATCGGAGGTCTTTCTTTGGATGGAGGGGAATGGTCCCCTTTTGAGCTTTCCTTCGACACATCCTGGACATACCCCTTCTTTCTCTACTCAGAATTTGGGCATCCTTGTTACCATTTGTCTTACATCAGGTAGATATTTTTAATGAAGGTGGCGAAACCTACGATGCCAAAGTTTGGACTGAAGAGTTGTGTCACAAGACATGACACCTAGCGGACTTCCATGGACTTGATATAATGAATCAACACTAAACCCAAGAGTAAAGGTATATTTAACATTATTTTTCCATATATATACCTTGCCATCGCTGAAGGTTACCTTGTAGCCTTTGTCTTCCATTGCCGAGATGGAAACTAGGTCCTTTTTGAGGTCAGGTGCATTTAATACATCCTGGAATTTCTAGCCTTCTTGAATGCTTGTCCTCTTCCTTGATTCCTAGCTCTCCTCTTACCTTTGCTGTTGAATTTGTCATTCCTTTGATTGCCATCAGACGGATTTCTAGTTGCACCACTGCATACTGTACCATGCTGCTCTAATCATGATTATCATCATGCTGCCCATGTCCATGATTTTATCCATCATAATGTTGCTCAAACTAGTGTGCATCATCATCATGCTATCCTATATGTCCATGATCTCATTCATCACGATGCTCATGATCTCATACATAGTGACTGCTTTATCGCAAATGTAACATCATCATTTTCTTCTAGCCTTAGGTCCAACCTTTCCTTTTGATTTAATCCTGGAATTATTTCTTTTCTTAGCATGAGAAGAAAAGGCAACAAGAGGACCTTTAGGCATGGGCATTTCTTGCACTTCTACCCTTGTTTCTTCTTGAATGCATCTGGCCATTAATTCCTTGAAACCAGAAGTTACATGATTGTTCAGAAGAGTAGTCATGAACATGTACCATTCAGATGGTAATCCTCCAAGAGTCATGAGTGCCATTTCCCTGTTAGTAATAGCCAGTCTATCGTAGATTTCCTTGGAGGTGCCCAGTTCAAAGATGTAGGACACAAAGTGCTTGTCGATAGAGTCTTGGATGATCTTCTACTTTGACTTCTTCGGTTTTCCATTTGTTCCATGCAGCAGCAGATGCATTTGATGGAGGCTCAACAATATTTCCTCTTACATGATCCAACACTCCTTGATTCTCAAGGGTTAGATCGATAGACATCTTCCATCCATGATAGTCAGCTTTCTCATGGAGCTTGTCTTCGATAGGAAAGAGTGTTGAGGACCCCATAGTTCTTTTAGGGTAGCCTTGCCAATATTCTCTTGGATGATTACTCTTGCTCTTTCTTGGGCTTTTTCTTCCCCTTAGCTCCGATACCATGTTAAGTTATGGTATGTTATATGCTTATAACAATTTACTTCTTTTTCTTATTATATTCCACATGGCGGCTAGCCAGGGACAAACCCCACAATGTGTGGGGAAACCCTTTGATCAAATCTTCTTTTATCTTCAATAATTCACCAGAGAGAAATAGTACAATAAATCTAATTCATATCAGCAGTAGCAAACCCTAGATCAACAGCTTCAGCATTAGCGGCTTCATTATCAAACTAGGGCAGATGATATCTCACAAACCAACCGTCGGATTGACTTCATTCCATCACCAAAAGTTTCGGATTCCAGAGGTTCAGATAAACCTACAACATAGTTTAGATGAGGAAATCTTCCAGGCCACGCAAGTCAATCTTTACTTCTGCAGTTGCAGCTTCAGTTTCAGCAGTTTCTGGCTTCAAACTAGGGCAATCGATATCTTGCAAACCGTTCGTCGGATTGACTTCATTCCACCACCAAAAGTTGCGCTTTTAGAGGAGGTTCAGATGAACCTACAACATAGTTCCAAAGAGGAGATATTCTAGGCCACACAAGTCAATATTTACTTCTGCAGTTGTAGCTTCAAATTCAGGAGTTTCCAACTTCAAAGTAGGGCAGTCAATATCTTGCAAACTGTTCGTCGGATTGACTTCATTCCACCACCAAAAATTGTGGCTTTCAGAGGAGGTTTAGATGAACCTATAGCACAGTTCCAAAGAGGAGATCTTCTACGCCATGCAAGTCAATCTTTACTTTTGTAGTTGCAGCTTCAAATTCAATAGTTTCCAACTTCACATGTGTGAGAGAGACCCATTTCAGCGCAGTAGAGAAGAGACTCATTTCTGCATAGTAGAGAGAGAGAGAGATGTGATGAGATGAGTGAGTCCAAATGACGAAAATTCCTCTTATATTTATACACAACGTTGGTGGGTGAATAGATGCGACTGTTGGGCTTCTGAGCCTACATGAGTTGTAGGTCGGCTTGATAATAATTCCATAATCAAAGTGAATTCATATCTCCATGAATACTTATCAGAATCGTATGATATTTATATCAATCCTACACCTCTTGATGAGAGGAATCTAATAAAAATATTATCAGCCATGAATAATATGACCCACATGAAGTTTTGCCCTGGTTGCCAATTTTAACAAAAGGATCCTACAGTATTCTAAAGATTGCTTCCTTGACCTCCTGTAGTGCTTTGTCGATGCTTTTGAATCCATCCTCAAAGTTGAAGGTCATCAAAAATCCTTCTCTTAAGATGTCCCACTCCACAGTACCATGGCAGAGCTCTGTTTCTAGGTACCAATTCATAGGAACGATGTCCAAAGTGTGACAGAAAATATGCAGCCACTCTGGTTGTGGCTTTGTTCCATAGACCTTATACCATTTTGCTAAATGGTTGCATGGATCATTTATCCCATCGTATTTTTCAGTCAGCTAAACTTTCGGGTGACCAAACCACAATTGCATCATTCTTCTATACTCACGCCATTCATCAAAATTGTCTTTATGCGTACCCCACCACCATGTAGGCGTAGCACGCAGCTCCAAATCCAATGCTTGGAAGTGATGCTCCTCCGGTACTTCCCTTTCAAATGCATCTAGAAATTTATCTACATCAATTAGACCATCATAATAAGGAAAAATTCTTACCTCGGATGATACATAGTAGATCAATTTAATCATCATATTACAGCGCAACATAGATACTTCATGCAACCTATACTGCCAGTGTTCCAATTCTTCATCAGAATCTGATGTACAGGAACTTTCATGGTCCCATGCAATACGTCCATCTACTATCGACTTAACCCAATCTTGGTTTTTCACTGTTATTCCATAGATCTGGTCCAAATCATCAGCGCTCTCATCATAGTCGCAGACTAGTTCAGTATAGCATGGTCCTTCTGCAAAGTCCAATGTTACTACTACGCAGAGCAATTTTCCTTCAAATGACATCATCTTCTTCTTTAAATTGACTAACCCATTCATGTTGATGGTCCAATCAATTCCTAGGAGTGCGGGGTATGGATTGCAGCCATCAAAAATCTCTATTACTTCAAAATCGGCCAATGTGCTCATACCTTCTATATCTATGGTCACTCCGTGTAGTCTCCCCATAGGGATAATCTTCTGTTGATTTTCCATTCTCAATTGAAGCGGAGACCACTGCAGCGCATGTCTCCCCATTCTTTCCCATGTTTGTTTAGACAAAACATTCGCATTTGACCCCATATCCAAAATAACTTGATCCATCTCATAGTCTCCTATCTGTGTGGTAAGCCCCATCTCACACCCTATTCTCATCTTGTGTTTTCCTATCTCTCTAACTGCGTGATGTCCTTTAGAAGCACCTTCCTTACCAACACACTTATTTATCACTTCTTGAAGCCCTTTTACTACCTTTCTGTTGTGAAGTAGCTTCATACAAGTATCCAAGAAAGTGGTAAGCATGGAGGGGTCAACTTATTTAGATAGCTGTTGTGACTTCCTGAGGTAGAGGCCTCATCGAAGCTTTTCTTTGATTCCCTGAATGTTTCCTTCACACACTCTAGATCAAACCCAACATCATTCTCTGGAGCCTTGTGAACCCACTCACTTTGTTTAGGTTTCTTTCCTTTATCATCACCAGTCATCATTTTGCTTCGCAACACAATATTCACGTTGGGATATTCTTTGTGGGGTTCGACCCTCATCATTTGTAGATTTTGGGTAGGCTGTCCAGGCTGCGCCTTCTTCTCCTGCATATTAGCTATCAGTATTGGGCATTCTTCTATTATGTGGTTGAACTAAGTGCAGTAACGGCATGATGGTCACATTTGGCTCATACATTCCTATGCATATTTTCCTGGCACTCCGCAATTGTAGCAAATAAAGTGTCTTCGACCTCTACCAGGTCCTCCTCCTCCTCTGCCTCATCCACACCCTTGATATCCTCTGTGCACTCCCCTAGCGTCTTGATCTGGAGGCCGAGTCTCCATTTGCATTTGATATGCAGATGTTCTCTCCATCATCAATTCATAACTACGACAACTATGCTCATCGTGGCCCACCAATTTACAAAAATTACATAATAATTATTGTGGCATTTGCACAAATTTTTGTAGCAAATGACAATTGTCCGTTACATGTTTTCCAACTACCTTACAGATAGCACCCTACAGTAGGGGCCTTGCACTTGGTCTTGTGGCAGCCTCCAGTCTAAGGGGCATTGGCCCTCCCCCGCAATATAATTCGCAAAAACAGGGTAGTGATCTTTATCATGCCCCTAAATCTTACATTTTAGGTACCAAGCTTCTTCGCGCACTTCCGGCTGAGTGGATTTTTCTTTCTTCAAGCTCTACAATTCCAAGAAGAGGTTTTGCAATTCCGCATGAATCTGCTCCACTCCCAAAGCAACATCTTGGATATGTGTCTCATGTAATATCAATGCGATATCCAGTGCTTCCGCCTGAGTCCCTATCTTTTGTTGGGATAAAGAAACCCTTAGGTGGGGTAGGAGCGAAGCTACAAACCATTCGAGGTGCTAACTATCTATGATATTCATGTTAGCATCATGGATCTGGCACTTCAGTCTCTGATCTAGCTCCCAGGGTGTCTTTCCAGGCCTCATCATAATTTCCTTGAATCCAACAAATAATTGCGATTAAGACTTGGGCCTCCTGAATTCGTTATTCGGAGCAGTCTAAGTGTCCGCTAATGATGCCGATGGGTTATTGGTGCAGTACTTAATGTACCATGTCAACGTGGGATCTTGTAGAGTAGTAACCAATTGCACCTTATTTATATGATCATCTGTAATATTCTATGCTATCCATATGGCTTTCGCAATGAACCAAAACTATTCTGGGTCCTCACTTCCCAAGCCCTTGAAAATGAGAAACTTCATGGTATTCAACATATTGAATGGTGGCGGAGGTGGAGGTAGTGTGGGTGAAGGTGTATTTTGTGGAGGTGGTGTGGGTGAAGGTGTATGTTGTGGATGAGGTATTCATGAAAAACCTTGCTTTAGCAATTGTAAAATGCTTCATAGTGAGGCTTGTACCGCTCCCTCATCATCATTCGAAGGAGGCTCTATCAATGGACAATATTCAGGACCCGCTCTTCCCTAATTTCTAAAGATTTGTCCACTTCGCGTAGATCCAAACATCAAGGCAGTGGAATAACCCACTTTTCACACAAGATCATTTTAATCCAAGTATCCAAAGGTTTCAAATACTTACCTCACAGTGCCTTGAAAAAGTGTCGTTGTGCTTTGCTATAGTTGACTAAATTATCAACTGTGAATTCTGTCACAAATCCTCCTATGACTCAATTAAGCCAATGATCGATAGTGCATGCAATCTTATCTTTAGAAGCTTCTAACCTTTGCACTAGCTCCGAAGTCCACACTATTGGACCATCAAGCCTCCACCTTCCTTGGCCATCTGCCAAATTAGCGATCCACTCATATAGCTCAATCAAGAAGGTGCAGAAGAAAATTTTGTGTATTTCTGTGTATAGATACTTGTCCAACCACTATTCTTTTGTCAAGAGTGAATTTCTATTCTCTTACGCCACGAATTCATGGATCTTTCTATCTAACCACTTCTCAATTTATTTCTTTGTTGGATTCCAGTAATGTGACATAACACGTCCCTTTATGCAAATCCCAATCCCGACAAGGGAACCATTTGTTGGCTTAGTGGGTCCTCACATAGGTTCAGAGGTAGTTGTGCCAAAAAAATCCCTACACTACTGGCCCTTTCGGCATCAATTCATGGAGCTCAGACTAAAGTCTCACTCGAAGTAGTATGGGGGGATTCTTGAACCGAGTTTCCACACGCAAAGATCAATGTCATGTCATTTTATTCCCTAGATCTTCCTTCACACAGATTGATAAGCCTTTATGGCTTATCGATATACCTTCCTTTAATCAACCTCTAGACCTTCGTAAAGGTCTATGGTGGTCTTTCATAGACCATGAACAGACTAATTAATTACTTACGTGTATCAGAGATTACTATTAACCCAAAAATTACTTAGGTCAGCCTAAGTGTTTGATAACTTTAACATACAACAAGATAATATTTGCGTAAACAAGTAACATCAATTACATTCATATAACAATATAAATCATTTAAAGTCACACATAAATACATCATTATTTCATAAACCCATCATTCATCATAGCATAAGTGCATTCATTCATAACAGAAGTAAAAGGACGAAACACAAGAATTTATGTAATAATGTTCTTTATTGATAATTAGTTCAAGCTTACAGACTCAAGGCCTTCCTGTGCATTCAACTTCAAACTCTACTCTAGACCTCTATGCAAATAGATATAGAGCCTCTCTTCCTACTCTTTTGCGCTAACTCTTTAGACTTCTCCCATAGACAAACTTCATTACTTCTCACATAGAAATCCTAAGACATACTTATTTATACAATCCCATGGTCCGCGGACCATTGGTAGATCCTCAAAAAGCCAACTGAACTTACGTAAAGAAGGGTAAAACCCTTTATGACTCTTTAACTATCTATGCACTCTGTGATCATAATTTTTGGAGACTTTACATTTTATACAACAAAACTTGGGCTTTTTCCCCAAAATTGACCCTAGGGGACCCCATCCCAACACAACCTGTATGAACCACATGGTTTATGTAGGGAGCACTGTGTGAGAGTGTACTATCCTTGGATCCACGGGGCATGCCATTGGCCAGAGGAAGACACATCGAGATATTGTTGCAACTCTTCTAGGCTCAATGAACTAGTCTGCATTGTAGTTGAGTGGCTAGCAGCACTTAAGGTAGTAGCACCATAGGGAGCAGCAACAATAGAAACAAAAAGCAACAAACCTGTACAAGACAAAGGCAAGAGGAAGATTTCCGAAAGCATAGAGACAAAGCAAAGATATAAGTTTAAGGAATACCCACTTGTAGAAAAGGCAGCTTTGGAGATATATGCAAAGAGGCGACAATTGTAGGTTTTAACCCTGTACAGAAATTACCTGCATATGAATTCTAAAACACAGAAAATAAACAATGTGAGAGCATAACACATAAAAAACATATACACAGAGATTTTCTCCTCGATCCCAAAACCAGGATTAGCAGCTTGATTTTTCATTATTTTCCTTTCAATGTTACAATACATATTTATACATTCTAAAGCATCTAATACCATGGACCGAAAACCATTGTGTCCAAAACCATGTACGAAAACCATCCACAAAAACATAGGTAGGTCTACCCAACCTAATATAGGGTCCAAATTTTTTTTCCCTGGGTCGCTGGCCCGGACCCTATAGAGGGGGCCTACCCGCCCCCCTCAAAGCCCCTAGACAAGGGGGGATGCCCCCCCGCTACATAATCGCTGCAACAAAGGGGGAGCTCCGCCCCCCCTCTAACCCCCTCATAAACTACATTGGCTAGCCATGGAAAGAATATAACAAAACCCATCAATAATGCAATAAGAGGATAGCGTAAAGAATGAGAGAGATGAAAAGGCTGGAAGATGCAGAGAGAATGTTGCAGGAAGTTGAGCAGAAGCTCAAGGAAGAAGAAGAGTTGTGCAGAAGAGAGAAGGAAGAACAAAATGAGCATGAACAAGAACAGGAACAGGAGGAAGTGCAAGGTGCACATAAAGCGCAAACTGCACCAATACAGGTTGAAGATTTTGAGCTAGTAGCAAATGAGAAACATGGTTAGTAGCTACATGAACAAGAACTTTCTCTACAGGATAATAGGTAGTAGAAAATATGCACATGGATATGTAGTAGTCATAATAAGATCAAGATACCAACCTCATGCGAAAAGTAACCAAGGTCACTCCATAGGCATTGCCAACTCAAACAACAGAGCAAGTCCTAAGTGAACAAGGGGGTACAATTCTCCTTGAGGACCATCTGGGAATAGAGGTGTACAACATAGCCTATGATGAGTCGCAACAAATGGTTTAACAAGCACGTAGAGTGCGCACCTCAGATGAGTATACATCACCTACGGAGTTGGAATAACGGTTGATAGTGTCAGATGTATGAAGACATCAAACCACCATGGTTGATTCTGAAAAGGCTTATGCCGAAGCCACCAGCTAAATTGTCAAGTTCTCGATAGCATAAAATGAGCACATGGATTAGGAGTTGCTACTAGCCAGGCAGAGAGAGGAATAATCAACATGATCCACTAGATCATAGATGAACATGGCCATACTTGCTGAAGTATCAGCTCTTGAGATAGTCACACAAAGACTGTATGATAGGTTCGTTACTGTGCAAAAGGAAGTTTTCCACCTACATGGTCACCAACAACATTACACCAAGATAGCGTGAACACTTGCAGACATACATGCCGCAATTGATAATGTACAAAAATGGACAATGAGGTACAAGGGAACCCTACTTCACTTGCACAAGATGACGAAGCTGCAGGTGGAGTTGGACAAAGCAGAAACCTAGAGTCAGATCTCAAACAATGAGGAACTCCTACCACTCATGATGATGTGTGGAGGCTTCGTATGTACAGTTGTACAGGATTTTGGATATCATGGTGAGAAAGTATGGCACTCAGTCAATTGGTATGCTCATTGAGGCCAAAGAGGAGAACCAAGTCAGATTGGAGCTCAATGCATACTTTGATAAGTTGATGCTCATGACCACCAACGTAGATTTGCAAGTCAGTGTAGATAACATGCAGATGTACATCGCCGGTCTGACCTTGCTCTGGACTAAGCTGTGAATGTTACAGGATGTGTTGGCCCAAGGTTCCAAGCCAGTATACCCAGAAGCAATGGAGGCAAGAGTTCATTTCTAGAAGGATATCATCAAAGAGTACGCGGACACCATTGCACACTATCAAGCATGGCATTAGTTTGTCTTTGAGGATCATAGAGAGAAGGTTGATGAACTGTTCTTTCCATAGTGTCCATGTCTTAGTGTTCTCTTGTTTGGATAACGCAAGCCAATTTTGTTGTACATGGGTATATGTGGAAAATGTATCATTTTTGTAAACATGATGTAAAGTGAAATTCCAAGTGTCATTAATGGTATAAAAACAGTCATATGTAATGTAAAGATTCATGAGTGTAGTCCAAGGGTCACAAAGGGGAATGTCAAGGGTCACCCCACCCTTTGTTATAAATAGAACCTCATAACTCATAGAATAGTCTTTTGGGAGCCAAGATTATTTTAGGCATTTCTTAGAGAGGGATTGGAGAGTATTGTTATGAGAATTGGGTTCTCCACAGTGTAGAGCGAGCACATCTCTTTGGAGGAGAAGGAGGTGTTGAATGTAACATTCCACTATTGGGGCTAGTGATTGTCATTATTGTATGTATGGATGGAACTTTCACTTTACATAATATAACAGAGCCAACACGTTTCATGCATATGTTGTTATTGTAGTTCAACTATTATGGTTAGTTTAGCAATGTAAGTATTTTTTCTTACGCATTGATATATGGACTATTCCCTATGTGATTGTATGAATCTTATTGAAGCGTGTTGTTGGTTTAACTCATCACTTTGGATTGTCGAATATTTTTCCTTGCAGTTTATGATGTCATTCAACTCGTGTGTTCCTTTGAAGTTGCGTACTATTACAGGCTTCTAAGGGATACATGTCTTTTCCTCTTTCGTGTGTTAGAACCTCCCCGTGCATCTCTCTTGAATTGCTCCAAGGTCACACACTTTATTCTGACAAGGATATCTTGCTTACCTCTACGTGATATTGTAATCAAGGCATAAATTTACTATGCATTAATGGGACTCCTACTCCAAACGGTATAAGGTATAGTTGGGACTTCTTACCGAGGAGATCCCTTGACATGTTGGTGGGTCTAACACCGTCAACATTTTTGGCACTAGAAGGAGGGCCAGATGACAAGATGAATCCTCAAAATATATTTTGAATCTTCCCACATTTAACATGTCTTATGTTACACTTCGTCTCCGAGATGTATGTCTTATGGTGATGAATTTAAAATCCTAGACGTGCTCTGGAACCTCTTGTCACAAAACTCATATGAAGGTGAAGGCGGAACAACTTGGAAGAGGAATAGTCTTTATTTTTCCAATCTTTGTGAAAACCTCGAATCCCGTGAGGATTATGTGATCTGCATGTTGTTCACATTCATGCTTCGTGGGCATCCATTGTAATGGATTGTCACACTACTCGAAAAATACATTCACTCATTTGGTCACTTTGTTTTAGAATTATCTCATGCTTTCCATAATTTTGACCATTAAACACTTAATAAAAGAATTCTTGAATTACGGAAAGCCCTTGATGAATCCATGGTGAAATTCTGACATCTCTTTTGTAATATCACATTTCAATTCCCAGAGGATGAAATTGATTGGAAGTTTCTTAATGAAATATTTTAGTATGTTCTTCACATATCTAAGAATCCTCATGTATTAGAATCATTCAAACAGATCCCAACATACCTTGGTGTTAGAGCTTCTATATCCAAGGTGGACATGGTTGCTGTCACAAATGAGTGTTCGTGCTCATCTCTTCAAACAACTTTGGCCCTGCAGTGTGAGGCAGGAGAAGGTTCGCATCTATTTATTGAACTTTCACATCCTCCCAATCCACCTGATGTTGATATCTGCATAGATTTCACTGGAAAGACTATTGGTTGTCACGTGGACTTATTTCCTCAAGTTCCATCCCCACATTCTGTTGATCCCACAGATTGTACTATGTTGTGTTTTCCTGTTCTGGAGTACACACTTGTTATTCATGAGGATCAAGTTTTCAACAGAGTTGTTGTTGAGCAACCAACCTATGCTATCATTTATGATGAGTATGTGTGGGAATCTGAAGAAGAACCCATGGTGAAGGATGACCTCCTTCTATCCGCACCTCATCCATTTTTCCTTGACATCTTTGGTGATTATTCCATTGTTTATTTCCTGTGTGAGAATATATTCCCTAGTGCATCTACTTCCAATATTTCATAGAATACATAGGATGTCAATATGTCATTGCATAAAGGAGAGGACACATTTGTGATTGCAAATCCACTCAATATCTCATATATCTTTTCGAAAATGCTGAGGGTGAACATTCTTGCTTCTCATCAACCCCTGTTTACGATTCATCAGACCATGAGGATGTTGGTGAACATATCAAATTTTCTGATCATGGTTGTTGTGATCTCGTTTCTCCTTCATTTACTCATGATTTTGACTCATTCTTTGTTGATCTTTCTAAGCCCCCTGTCTTCGATGATCTACCTATTGATGAAGTGGAAACCCCGCAAGATGTCAAGGAACTTCATCCCAAGATGATAATTATGTTAGGTCCGTCCTGTCTTGAGGTTGATTTCACTCCATATCAGAAATTTTTTGAAACACCTAAGGCTCCTCATCACTCACCTGTTTTCATTGAACATCAATCTAGTTCTCAGAAATCACATCCTCCACCTGAATCACATGATCCCTTTTCTTATGCATTAGAGGAATCACACACAATGAGCACTCTTGCTAAGTGTAAGTTGTCTTTCTTTCTCATGTTTGCTCATTTTTCATGATCAAAAGAGTGTGCATGTTTTTCATCTATGCATAGTGTGATGCATGACCATGATACCTCGGCATAATTCTTCTCTTGCACTTTTATTATTTTCTTTTATGTGGATATTTTTAAAGTTGGAGCATGTTGGTCTTCACTGTTATATCTTTCTTGTTTTCTGGTCTACACGTTTATCATTATCGTAAACCATGCCTTCACCAAAATGGGTCAACCAATGTGCTGATGGTTGCTTTAGAAATATCACTTTACGTGAAAAGGTCCATGAGATGTTTAGCTTAGGAGTAGGAGTAGTGTCTGCTTTCTTGTTTGATTTGTTTTCTTCTGTCTTTTTATTTCTATTTCTTGGTTTTCATTTCACCCATAGGTTTAGTTTCGCATGAAGCTATGTGTGGCTCTTGAGACAAGTAAGGTAAAATACAAGAGGACTTGTACAACTATCAACACTTGGTTATCTATTTTCCTCTCTCTTTATGAAAGAACTTCTTGTCTTCAGTCGATGATGCCCTAATGGAAAATATGTTCTGTTTAGAGTGAGTCTTGGTGAAAACATGATGCTTGCACTTTAACTAGTACCACCTACTCTAATCGGTCCATTTGGGTTAACCCTTGTCAGCTCAGTCAAGTAGAGTAAGGTGAGGGGGAAAACCTTAACAAGTAGTGTCTGAGGCATACATAAAATAATTATCCAAAGGGACAACCTCTTCTACTCTCAATAAGTCAGGATCCCGCTTCTAACTTTGAAATAAATAAGTGCCTATGTATAGTTCTTTCAAAAATAAAAAAAATGAAAAATGAAAAAATAAATAAGGAAAAAGAAGAGAAAGGCTTCCCACATAGAGAGGTGATGCAAGTAACTCCACCGAGGTACTGGCCAGACTTGCTAGCAGTGGAGTGATGCTTGTGTCATTGCGTGACTCTGCCGGGGTACTATCTAGGCCTACTTGCAGCAAAGCAACACCAGAGGTGAAACTAAGACTCTAACATCTTTATTACTTGTGCACCAATATACCCCTCATCCCCAATCAAAACAATTGACTTGATTTGGATTGGAATGTGTGATGAACGATGAAGGGAATGGTAAGGGACTATATCTTTAACTCAAACTTAGTGTTGAAGCCATGATGATCAAAGAATCGAACAATACGTTTGGAGGAGTTAGACTCGCTTTTCATGAACAAGGTCCATAGAGAGAGTTGGAGTTCTACCAGTGTGCTGCCAATGTTGTATAGGCTATAACCACTCTCCAAAATTTATCCTTCACTTCATTTTGGAGCCTCCCTACTCGAATTCATCACAGTTATCTTGCAATGATAAGGTACTTGTATTTATTTGAGTTCATTTGTTGTTTCATATCTTTTGTTAACCTCAATTGTTCCTTTGGTCAACCACAAGAACACCCAACAGTTGGTTCACATCTAGTCAATCAGCTGTCGGGAAAAAATATGAAAACCTGGAGGGCATCTTGTCTTCCCCTTAGGAATTACGCAGAGCAGCTCAACAGCTTCCCTACACTCAGAAATTGCACAAAGAAAGTTGGCTAGCCTTGCTTTGGAAATTGCACAAAGCAGGCCAGCCAACACTACTCTCGAGAAGTGTGCAGTTTCAACCAACTGTTCTACCATCCAAAAATGCGCAGAACTGGCCTAACTGCATGGCTCTCCAAAAATCCACAGAGCAGCCTAAGCTAGCTACACTATTCTCTAGAATTGCATAGAACTAGCTAGCTACATTTCTCTCTGGAAATGCATAGAGCATCCCAACAACACTGCTCTAGAAAATTGCACAGAGTTGACTAGTCAGCCAAGGCATCTTAGTCCAGAAACAATGTAGAAGTTTTTCGTCACTGACTATCCATCGCATGTGTCAGTAGTTTTCTTGATTCCCTCCATAATTGTGTAATCCTTATTTGCATTTCATTTAGATTTTCCTGAAAAAGAAAAAAAGAAAAAAAGAAAAAAGTGAAAAAGCATCGCTAGATTTTAGGGATCTATTCTTAGCATCAGGAGTTATATGCAAAACCATTTTTAGAAACTTTCTGCCAAGTGTTGCTTTTTCCTAGATTTGTGGCATGTCTGCCATAAATCCTAATTTTGAAAAATATAGTTAAATGACACCTCATAGCTCATTCTTCACATTCGATCTCAGATTTTTGGCATCTAGGAACCTTCGGCACAGTCGACGCAACTTTTTTGGGTAAGTTTTTCTTTTCATGCCTTTTGCTGCTTTTCTGTTGCCTTATAGTTTTTGACTTGTTTGAGTGTTGTTTCCTCATGTTTATTGAATGATCGTTGGGGTTTCAATGTATTTTAGATTGTAGAAGTGTTTTTTAAAGTTTTGCATTACCTTTCCTTAGTGTTGCATGCATAACACTGTTTCTACACTCATAGTCATTGTTTTGGCAACTCACTTCATGAGCTTTTTCGTTTTGTCATTTAAATGATTTTTTCACTCACTTGAATCACATGCATGTTTATTTCACTCATATCTACACTAGCTTTGCACACACATTCCCTGCTTTGTGTTTTCAGGTTTCCATTTGGCAAATCCGGGTCGGCTTGGTCCATATATTATCTCTGCCAGCATGCTCTACACATTCCTGGCAGTCAAGGCTCTGCCCTACGTCCAAAAATTTCATAGAGGCTACCAATACTATCTCCCAGCTATTCTCTATGCAATCCTCGGTGGTAGTGTCCAGTCCTTCCCACTAGAAATGTGCAATGCACAATTCAAGCCAACAACCCAGCATGACTGTTTTGCATTGCGTAGTTTCAATCAGTATTAAGCCTCTATAGAATAACCATTGCATAGATCTAGATAGTAGTTAGCCTCATTGGAATCTATGAATACGCAATGCACAGTTTCAACTGACAGTCTCCCAATTTCCCGAAGTCAGTGCTGTGCAATCTTTCCTAGAAGTCATCGGTTTGTTTCCAAAATGTTTCTTGAAGTTGTTTGATGTTGTTAGCTAACATTGTCTATCCATGAGTTTCCTATCTGTCTCTAGGTACCATAGGCTTGTGAGAAGTTTCTCATTAGTATAGGTATCATGGACTCTAAGAGAGCTTGATCAAAAGACATAGTTGAAAGTAGTATCAGGGACGTTTTTTAATAAGGATCAATGAGCTTTCCTGTGTACACAGAGACACACTTGTTCATTGAGAAGGATATCAATATCACATGTCAAGACATCAACATCATCTTCTTAGGAAGATTTGAGGAGAATCTGGAGAATCGACACGTCTATGTGAACATCCATAAGTCAAGATTATACAAGGTTGCATGCAAGTTTCCTGTGTTCCCTTGTGCAGATATTGTCCACTGGATTGTCTCACACACTGGTCGTGAGATAATGATACTGATTAGTGTTAGTGGATCAAGGATTTCTTCCTTTAGGATGGAGGATTATCAGGAGATATATCATTTTCCATTCCTAGCGAGCAGTATGGATGCAACATTCTCCACTCGCAATGGTAGCATGAACACAAGATACATCTTGAAGCATTGGGTAAAGGAGCTAGAAATGTTCAAGACAACACCCAACAAGATATACATGACGAAGACACTCAGGAAGGCATACCAGTTCTTGGTCATCTTCACATACCGCTTGTATGGCCAAGGGAGTACATAGACCTTCCCATAGAGTTGGGTTTCTATGTTGGATTAGCTAACAAGTGAAGGAAAATCATTCAACTTGTCTGACATGTTGGCTTTCCAGTTGAAATTTCATCTATCCAATGCTCGGAGTCTTCACAAGGATCAACAAGAAAAATTCTTCATGTATGCCTACCTGCTTGATGCAATCTGTGCCCGTCAATAATTTCGTAGCATGGGTTGGGCATGGACACCTTCAGAGAGTGCTGTGAACGTATATTGCTAGTTTCTATTAGAATGTAGCTATTGACAAGTCATGGCTAGAATATGTGACCATTTCATCTCCCCTCTGTACATGATGATCTTTGAACAAGATCTGCCCTGCATGTCCTAGGCATCAATGGAGGCATTACTGAACATTGCAGATTGGTACGCCTCAAATGAGGGAACCTTCATTAGGATATACAACTCAGATAAAACTTTGCATGTGTTGCCAAGGTTTGCCATGGAAAAGTTGGTCATGTAGGAGGTTGTGTACCACCTCTCGATAGGGTTATTAGTAGGATTTCACAGGAAGAAGATGGCACCATGGCCCACACCACTTGTGAAAATTGGGTTGTATGCGTTCGGAAGTTTTAAAGAAGTGAATGCCGAGGTGGTAAACTTCAAGAAGTTTACTTTCAGCAATAGGAGTTTCAACCCATACTACCCACATGGTTTTGTGTAGGGACAACTGTGAGAGAGTGTACTATCCTTGGATTCATGGGGCATGTCATTGGCCAGAGGAAGACCAATGGAGATATTTTTACAACTCCTCTAGGCTCAATGAACCGTTCACCATTACAGTGGAGTGGCCAGCAACACTAAAGGTAGTAACACCACAGGGAGCATTTTGGCTTGTTGGGGCCTAACACATGTTCGAAGTTAATTAGCCAAACAAATCCTTGTACTACTGGCCCTTTCCACAACAGTCCATGGAGCGCGGACTGAGGTCTCACCCGAAGTAGTATGGGAGGGTGCTAGAACCACGTTTCCACACCCTTGAGATGTTTGAGAGGTTTGATTGGTCTCACTGTTTGTCCCTGTGCACATGTCACTTCGCGCACTTCCCTGTTCCTCATGCCCCAATACACTGCCTTCATGCAGCCCTAACCAAGGATTGTGGAGCTTCCACGCTACTAGAGCCACACTCTGTGCTATTACCCGAGATCTTACTTATCTTCCTACACCAGTTAATTACCTTCACGTACTTGGATGTCTTATGTTATAATTAGTAAAACATTCAAATAAGTTCGCACAACATATAAACAATATAATTGCAAGTTATACCCAATCATATATTAAAATAGGAAAAGATGCACATAAAGATGGTAAACTTTCTCTTTATTGATTCTTCCAACGGTTACAGACTTGGCCTACCCTGTGCACTCGGCTGTAGGGGTCTACGCACTCAGTTGCAGACTACTAGGCCTCTATGCACTCAGTTGCAGAGCCTTTCCCTACTCTACGACCCAAATACACACTTTACACTTTCACTCAATCACTTAGACTTCTCTTATTCTTTTCTATTCCATCTTAGCTATTATTTTTTCTATACACTTAGAGCCTCACTCTATTTATATAATCCCATGGTTCATGGACCATGGGTAGGTCTATCTAGTCGACATTACATTACAAAAACTAGGGCAGACAACCCTATGACTCTATTATGATTTTGTGCCCGCAATTCACAGAGCTTTTACAAAAGGATTCAGTCAAAAATTGGGACTTAAGCCCAAAAACCTACCTTGTGGGGATTCCATGCCCAACTGGTCCCCAACACAAACATCGTGACTCTCCCTCGAGTCACTCTATTGGCACGGAGATCTTTCCGAGGAGTCCCTCCAACTGTGTTCAAACAGCGGCAAGGTCGGCAGCACACTGAGCTGTTGCCTACTAGATCTGCTGCATGCATTGTTCTGAGACCGCTGTGTCAAAAGTGCTTCTATGCATCTGTGCATGTATCCCCTGCATGTGTGCGAGCTTACCTTCAATTTCTGTTGTGATGGTGAAGGCATCGTTGATCCAAGGTTGAATGCATGCCTTCAAGATTGCTTCCTTGTGTTGTGTCGCGTCTACCTGTTCTTTCAGTGCTTTGGCCTATTGCATCCACGCGAGCCTCTGAGTGAGGGTCACCGTCTACGTAGTTCCTTTGACGATGTCATACTACTGTTGGAATTCTCATGCCTCTGTCTCTAAGCGCTGGATGTTGGGGTCCTCCTGTAGATTTGTGAGGACCTCAAATGACTCTTCTCACATACTGGTGCAGTCTCACACTGCACTACCAATCTCATTCAGTCCCATTGTAATAGCACTAGTGCACTATTCTTTGACTTTCGGAGGGGTGGACAGTTGTGCCTTTAACTGTAGTTCGGCGATCTGAAGGTTCAACTCCAGCTGAACCTTTGTCATTTCCTCCTGTGCCTCACACACCCTTGCTGCAAACCTGTGGATGGGCACCTCTGCTGATGTGTCTCTTGGGATGTCCAGCTCTGGGACACTTTGACAAGCTTCATCTATTACCTGTACCAGCTGTCTATTCTGTGACACCACTTCATTGCGCTGCAAGCTCAACTGTTCCATATTGATTTTCTACTCACTAAGGACTTGCAGTGTGCGACTCTCCCTAACCCACAGTTCTACAGTTATCCCATCTTGTAGAACGTATAAGATCTCCTGTGGGAGTGCAAACATGTTGATACCTAGGTCCCTCAGCATGCTAACCGTAGGCTTGTCAGCCTCATTTGTTGTCACTAGTGCCCCTTCTGGCAGCAATATGGTATTCGTCACCCAAGCACACAACATCTATTCTGCTACCGTTGTTTCGAATGCGAGGCTGGTTGAAAGGGTACCATCCTAAGGAGGGCGCACCTGCAACTCCTGCAGCTACGCTCTGAGGGCCCCTAACACAATCTGGTTCTCCTGCATGAAATTTTGGAGGGCCTCGGAAGTGACATCGCATATTGTCTCACTGATGTCATGCAAATCACCCTCGGTTAGGGTGATCGGGTCAATAGACAACTTCAATGCTTTGACCTTCTTGCACGGCCTTGTCCAATCTGTTTGGTGCTGACATTTCAACTATCTTGATGCAGTTTGTGGGCCCATGCCTCCCTCTTATTCCTTTGCTTGCTACCCATGTGAAGGTGATGTTTGGACCACACGCCTTCGAGAGTGCCTCCTATGCTATTGCAGCTGCTGCGGCCTTTTCCTATTTAGTTGTTGTCTATACAATGTCCCACGCCGCCTATGCTTCTACTACCGCTACCTCCTTCATTCTCTTTTCTTCCAACTGTGCGATGCGTAGTTTGGCCTCTTCTTTCTTTCTCTGTGCCACCAACTTCTCTATCTCCGCGATGTCTGGGGCGCGCCACTCTAGTGGCCATGTCTCTAGGACGTTAAAGATGACATCGTCTGTGGCTACAAAGGGTAGATTCCTCCACTGTTTGGCCAGGTCCTTGCGCACTTTGATGTATATGCTACGGATGTCTGCTTTAAATTCTACAAAAGTTTGTAGGTTATTATAGATAGTGGGTGACAACTGTGGCTTTCGGTTGATCCCCATTCTGAGGTTCATCTCCATGAACACCCAGAATATTTTACTGTCGCGGATCCTATTGGCATCCCTTGTGGTCTAGAGCAAAGCGTACTTTGCGGCCTCTGGTAGATCCCTGTCCATTGTGGGGAATTGACTATCCTCCGATAGTTCCCTGACCACGAGTACTATGGACAGCAGAAGCCATACAAGTGGAATGTTTTTCCTTGTTCCTGGGCCTCGTGGCAATTTTACAGGAACTCCGTGCAGAGGAACTTAGACCAGTTAAACTGGACCCCCTTCGCGCATTGCTCATCTAGTGCTACCACTGGCACGGGTACCTCGTCTGTGTGACACTTGCCCATAACCTTACTAGCCAGTGTTTGGGTTGCCACTTTCACTACGTTTTCATTGATGTTGGATATGGCGTAGCCCCTTTTCTTCTTTTCCAGCTTGTACTTCTTCTTCATGGCCTCTGTGATGGCCAAGTTATTGCTCTTCCCTTCCGAGATGTCCGTGGGGTCCTCTCCTTTGCATGGAAGTTAGGAAATGTGGTGAATCAAGTTTGCCAGGATGGGGATGGGCTCCTCCAGCCACAAACACCCATCATGCACCAGGCAGAATAGCTACCTTATGACAAAAATCATTATTAGGGTGCAGTAAAAATGCAGCTCCCAGAGTAGGTTAAGTAGCCTGGCCTTTTCCACTCCACGCAACCACTTTCGTGGCTCTAATTCTGTAACCCCCACTGCGGTGTTCTTCTTGGACTTCATGAGGTATGAGTTATCAAGGTGAGGTAACTTCTCGTGGTCAGCAAGGTCCCAATCTTCGAATTTTAAGCTCGGCACCCATCCTAGGTGCATGACCTCAAAAATAACGTTGTCTAGGCTAAGTGGGGTTTGGAGCGAGCTCTTGGTCTCGTCAATGTCCTTGGGCACTTTAGCCTTCCCTTTCCATGGGGGGACATAGGTGGCAGCTTTGTCGGGGGGTGCGCAGGCTCAATTTCCTCCTCCATGCCTTCGTCCATGTCCTCTTCGATAATTAGGTCCACCAGTTCTTCTTCGTCTTCATCGGTCTATATGGTGATGAGTTTCCCCTTGTCCTCCATTGACAACTTGGTGTGCAGCGGGTTCAGCGGGGACACAAATATAGGAACCCATCGCTTGTTTTTCCTTCATAGGTCTTGGCGTGCATGGTGATTTTGGGATTTCTGCCACAATCCCGGTACCTTCCAGAGCATCCCCCATAGTTAGGGCCTGCGTGGCCTCTTCGGCAGTCAATTCGGTTATTTCCATAACTTACTCAGTTGTTTCCATCATGTCTGTCGGGAAATCTATCACTTGCAAACTCAGAGGCTCAATCAACGCTTGGAACAAAACAAACAGGGCTCTGTTGAGTCGCTCAATTCGCAAATGACCAAGTGTTGTTTGCTGGGTAGCCCCTTGTAATTTATAATGATTTTTGAATTTGAATTTGACCATTCCCCCCAAATCCAATTCATTAATGCTCCCTTGGCGGCAGATTTTCCCAAATCTTTACCATAAATTGGGTCTTAAATTCCTGCTGCCCACTCCATTTGGTTTCAAGTTGAGCATCCGATGGTGAATAGTGACTTCAATGGTCACTTTCTGGCCAACCCGTGTGGCAGCGCAACCCCTTATGCACAGTCACGGACCTTGTGACTCTTTGCTTCTCTGCACAACTCCAACATCACACAGCTCCCAGGCAAAGTAGTTTATAGTCTCACACCTTCTTTCAACTGTCTGAAGCACTAAGACTATACTTCCCCTGGCTAGTCAGGTGGTCGCACCACCTAACATGTAAAGGTTCTTCCTATCATCCATCACATTTCCTTGGAAATACCCACCTTTTATTTTTATAGGCAGCATCGCGCACTTTATCATTGGCAATGCGCTACCTTGGTTGACTTGCTTAGTAATGTGTGGTTCAAGCCAAGGCATTAGATTGATCAATTTGTGGCGATAGGCCTCTAATTTTTCCTCATGATCGCGCACATCCTACCTTATCACCTTGGTATTTTTATTGATAAAATCTTCCTTTATCTCATCCTCTAGCTTCCTGACTTCTGCGTCTACTAGAGCACTTTTCTTCCTTAACTGTACCCTTTCCTCTTCAAGTTCTTGGAGCCTAGAGGTTCCTTGTTGGATTTCTTCTTCCAAGGTTTCATGAATCGTTGTATCTACCATGCTATCATGCGTGGTCTAATATTTTCATGCGTTATAGGGCTTACAGCATTTGCTTTATACTCCAACCTTAGCGGTGCCTGCATAGTCAGGTTCTTGCATGCAATCCTATAAGCCCATAGAACCACTGGTATGCACAGGTCCCAGTCAGTCTGCTTTGCATTTGACTTTGTTCAGCACTTCATGTACTTTGTTAATGGCTTCTGCATGGATATCCTTCTGTACAGTTAGTCTTTCCATACTTCATGGTCCCAATCAGAGGGGTCGTTTGCGCCATTGTCTTACCTACACCTGCTTATTGATCGTGTCTCCTACCGTGAGGACTGTGTGCATTCGTGCAGGTTTCACACCATATGCCTGTATCCACCAGATAAGTGGGTGCGTGGGCTGTTTCATCCAACCATCTTGTTTGTTAATCACATCGGAGGCTTCCAAAACCACATGCACATCATCCTTCGACAGTCGCGAAAGTCCTCAAAACTTCCTTACTGTGTACCCCACCACCTCGAGGGCGTAGTGCGTAGTACCCACTTTAGAGTGTCAAAGTGTTGCTGTTCTGACACTTCTCTTTCAAATCTATTTAGAAAGTCATCCATCTTGCTTAACCCATAATATGTAGGGAGATCTCTTACCTCTATTGCTACACAGTGCAGTGACCTCATCATCATGTTATAGCTGAGTGTGGTTACCTCGTGTAACTGGTTCTGCCATCATTCTATCTCCTCCTCAAAATCTAATGTGCAGGAGCTTTCGCTCTCCCATGAGATTCGGCCATCCTTGGTTGGATTTACCCAGCCTTTCTCCCTCACAGTTATCTTGTAGATGCAGTCCAGATCGTCGTCACTGTCGTAGTCATGCACTGGCTCCATGTAGCGCGATCCTTTTACAGGGTCTAAAGGTACCACTACACGCAGAGACTTTTTCTCAAATATCATCTTGTGCTTCTTTAGATTTATTGCTCCATTCATGTTAGTGGCCCAATCTATTCCCAATAGCGCGAGGTAGGGATTGTTGTCATCAACGATCTCTATGACTTCAAAATCTACTAGTGTGCTTGCTCCTTCGATATCTACTGTGATTCCCTGCAATCTCCCTATGGATAGGATCTTTTGCTGGTTTGCCATTCACAGTTGGATAGGAGACCATTGCAACGTAGGCCTGCCCATGCCATCCCATGTCTGCTTTGGTAGGACGTTCGCATCTGATCCTAGATCCAAAATCACTTGGTCCATCTCATATTCCCTAATCTACGTGGTTAATCACATCTCTCTTCCTGTTCGTGTTGTGTGCTTCCCGAGCTTCCATACTACGCACAGTTCTCCTGGCGCGGTCCTAGTGCATCTAATTATGAGTTCTTGTAGCCCCTTTATAGCCTTGCTATTGTGAAACAGCTTAATGCATGTCTCCAAGAACATAGTGAGCATCGATGGGTCCATTTTTGACTCTCGTCTGTCTTTACTTCCTGAAGTGGAGGCATCAACAAAGCTCCTCTTAGCTTCCATGAAAGTCTCCTTAGCGCGCTCCAAATCAAATTCCAGTTCCTTCGTTAGAGCTTTGTGAACCCAGGTACTTTCTTCAGGCTACTCGCCTTTGTCATCCCCTATCGTAATTCCATTCCGGAGCACGATGTTTATGTTAGGGTCTTCCTCGCGTGGATCAGACCTCATCATTTGTAGGTTCTGAGTTGGGGGAGGTTGGAGTGCTCCTTTATCGCACAACCTCACTATCAGTGTGGAATAGTCCTCTGTCTTATGATCAAACAACACATAATACAAGCATGATGGTCATGTTGGATTCATACAATCACAGGCATAATGCCCTGGCCTCTAAAATTATAACATACTAGCTGTCCATGACCTCTTCGTAGTCCCCCTCCACCTCGGCCTTGTCCGTGCCCCTGAAATCCGATGTGCGTCATTCCTGCATTTTGATCGAGGGGCCATGTTTCGGCCTGAACTCTGTAGGTAGGAGTTCGATCCATCATCAACTCATAACTTCTATAGGTGCGCTCATCATGTCCTACTGACCTACAGATATTACAGAATAACTTGTGTGAATTCTGTGTATACTTTTGTAGTAGATGGCAGTTATCTATAGCATGCTTTCCTCCTATTTGACAAATCGCGCACCATAGTGTAGGTGCCGCGCTGGGTCCTACTTGTGCCTCCATTCTCAGTGGCATTGGCACTCCTGCAAGGTAATTCACGAACATCGGATAGTGGTCCTTGTCGTCCCCCTGGCCTTTACATTTTACGCACCGTACCTCATCACGCACCTCTAGGCGGGTTGTCCTGTCTTGTTTCAAACTTTGCATCTCTAGGCACAAGTTTTTCAAATACGCGTGAATTTGTTGCACTCCTAGGTTAGGATCTTGTATCGGGGTCTCATACAATCTCATCGTGACCTCAAAGGCTTCGGCCTAAGTGGTTAGCCTTTGTTGTGACAACGTGTTCTATAGATGTGGTGTTAACGATGCTAGAAACCATTCGTGGTGTTTCCCATCTATTAATGTCATGTTTGCTTCTCGAATTGTGCACTTCAGTCTTTGATCCAACTCACACAAGGTCTCGCCTCATAGCATTGTGATTTCCTTGAACCCAATGATCAACTGTGCCTCCGACTTTGGCCTGCTAAATTCTTTGTTTAGGGTAGCTTGGATATCTGCGATCCCTGCATTTAGATTGTCATTGGAATGCTTAATGTACTAGGTTAGCACACAATCTTACATAGCACTGACCTACGTTGCCTTCTTTATATTTTCATTCATGACCTCCTGTGCTTCCCATACAACTTTTATCACGAACCAAAACTGGTCCGGATCTTCATTCCCTACTCCCTTTAACATTGGTAGCTTTATCGCACTTGCCATACTGCTTCGCAGTGGTGGCGAAGGTGGTATGGGAGAATACGGGGGTGAAGATGGTGAAACTGGCAGTGGTGTGGGTGGAGGTGGTATGCACAGAATTATCTTCCTTATTAGATTCATCGCACTTCTTGGCGAGACCTTCGCAAGCTCTTCTTCACCCCCTCACAGAGGTGAAATCAGAGGGCTAGTCTCTAGTTCTTGTGCTACCTTCGTTTCTATAGATTCTCCCACTTCGCATAGACCCAAACATCAATTTATTTGCACAACCCATTTTTCACACAGTAGCATTTTAATCCAAGTGTTCAAATATTTAACGTACTTAGCTCATGGTCCCTTGAGGAAGCATCATTCTACCTCACTATAATTGACCGAAGTATCTACCGCGAATTCGGTGATGAATCCTCCTATGATTCGATCGAGCCAGTGATCGACAACACGCGTGATCTTTTCTTCCGATGCTTCTAGAATGTTCACCAATTCTGGATTCCACACAATAGGTTTGTCAAGTTTACACCTTCCTTGGCTATCTGCTAGCTTTGCAATCCACTAGTACAACTCAATGGGTAAGGATGCAAGAAAATTTCATGGATCTCTGTATATAAGTAGCAGTCTAACCACTCTTCCTTTGATAGTCATGGATTCCTATTTTCCTGCGCCGCGAACTCGTGAATCTTCCTGTCCAACCAATCTTCAATTCCTTTCTTTGTCAGATTCTAGTGATATGACATTAGACATCTCTATGCAGATCCCAGTCCCAGTAACGTAACCATTCGTTGGGTTGGCTTGACCTAGGTTCGGAGTTAATTAGCCAAACAAATCCCTATACTACTGGCCCTCTTAGCAATAGGCTGCAGAGCGTGGACTAAGGTCTCACTCGAAGTAGTATGGGAGGGTGCTAGAACTAGGTTTTTGTACCCTTTGGATGTCTGAGAAGTTCGACTGGTCTCAATGTTTGTCCCTATGCATAGGTCGCTTCGCACACTTCCCTATTCCTCATGCCCTGAAACACTGCCTTCATGCAACCCTAACTAGGGATTGTGGAGCTTTTGTGCTGCTAGAGCCACACTTTGCGCTATTACTCGAGATCTTACTGATCTTCCTACACCATTTAATTGCCTTTGCGTACTTGGATGTCTTATGTTATAATTAGTAAAACATTCAAATAATTTTGTGCAGCATATAAACAATATACTTGCAAATTTTACCCAATCATATATTAAAATAGGAAAAGATGCACAAAAATATGGTAAACTTTCTCTTTATTGATTCTTCCAATGGTTACAAACTTGACCTGCCCTACGAACTCAACTGCAGGGGTCCGTGCACTCAGCTGCAGACTACTAGGCCTCTACGCACTCAGCTGTAGAGCCTTTCCCTACTCAACGACCCAAACGCATACTTTACACTTTCACTCAATCACTTAGACTTCTCTTGCTCTTTTCTATTCCATCTTAGCTATTATTTTTTTATACACTTAGGGCCACTCTCTATTTATACAATCCCATGGTCCATGGACCATGGGTAGGTCTATCCAGCCAACATTACATTACAAAAACTAGGGCGGACAACCCTTTGACTCTATTATGATTTCGCGCCGCGCCCACAATTTGCTGAGCTTTTACAAAAGGATTTGGTCAAAGCTTGGGCTTTAAGCCCCAAAACCTACCTTGGGGGGATTCCATGCCCAACAAAGTAGCAACAATAGTAGTAGAAAGTGACAAACCTATGCAAGACAAAGGTAAGAGGAATATTGCAAAAGCACAAATATGGACCAAACCTACAAGTTTAAGGAAGACCCACTTGTGGAAAAGGTAGCTTTAGAGATAGACGCAAAGAGGCGACAATGCGGCAGGAGGATAACACAAAGAAAGAGAGAATTAAAGTCTGGAAGATGTAAAGAGGATGTTGTAGGAAGTCTAGTAGAATCTCAAGGAAGAACAAGAGTTGTGAATAAGAGATAAGGAAACACAGCATGAGCATGAACAAGAATAGGAGCATGAGGAAGTGAAAGGTGCACAAACAACACAAACTGCACCCATATAGGTTGAAGACTCTGAACCAGTAGCAGATGAGGAACAAAGTGAGAATCCACATGAATATGAACTTTCTCTATAGGATGAAAAAATAGTAGAATAGATGGACATGGAGATGGAGCAGCCAGAACAGGATCAGGATACCGACTTGATGCCAAAAGAAACTGAGGTCACTCCACAGGCTTCACCAGCTCCAAAAACAAAGAAAGTCCCAAATGAACAATGGGATACCATTCTCCTTGAGGACCATCAGGGAACAGAGGTGTACACCATAGAATTTGATGAGTTGTAGCACAAGGATGTACAAGAACATAGAGCGCGCACCCCAGATGAGCATGCATCACCTGAACACTTGGAAGAACAAGTGATTGTGTTAGATGTATGAAGACATCTAGCCACCTTGGCTGATGCTACAAAGGCTTATGCCGAAGCCACCAGCTTGATTGTTAATTTATTGATAGTAGAAAATGAGAACACAATGAATGACTTGCAAGTAACTAGGTAGAGAGAGGAAACATTAACAAGATCCCCAGAGCAGAGATGAAGATGGCCATACTTGCTAAAGTATCATCTCTTGAGACAATCACATGGAGATTATATGACAAGCTCATCATTGTGCACAAGGCAGTTGTCCACCTACATGGTCATCAATAGCCCTAAACCAAGATAGCGCAAACACTCACAGACATACATGCCGCAGTTAATCTTGTACAAACATGGACAATGAGGTACAAGGGATCCCCACTTCCCTTGCACAAGATGATGAAGCCGTAGGTGGAGTTGGACAAAGCACACATCTGGAGTCAGATCCAGAACTATGAGGAAATCCCACCACTCATCACTAGTGTGGAGGCTTTGTATGCATGGTTGTAAAAGAGTTTGGATGTCATGGTGAGAAAAAATGGCACCCCCTCAATTTGTATGCTAACCAAGGCCAAAGAGAAGAACCAAGTCACAATGGAGCTCGATGCATACTTTTATCAGTGGATGCTAATGACCACCAATGAAAATTTGTAAGTTAGCGTAGATAACATGTAGATGTACATCATTGGTTTGGCCATGTTTAGGACTAAGCTATGAATGTTGCAGGATGTGTTGGACTGAGGTTCCAAATTAGTATACGCAGAATCAATGGAGACAAGAGTTCTTTTCCAAAAGGACATCATCAAAGTGTACGCGGACACCATTACGCACTATCAAGCATGGCATTAGTTCATCTCTAAGGATCATAGAGAGAATTCTGATGAGATGGTATTTTCACAGTCGTGTTAGTCTTAGTGTTGTCTTGTCTAGCTGACTCAAGACAATTTTGTCCCACATGGGTATATATGGAAAATGTATCATTTTTATAAGCATGATGTAAAGTGAAATTCCAAGTGTCATTAGTGGAATAAAAATAGTCATATGTAATGTAAAGAGTCATGAGGGTAGTCCAAGAGTCATAAAGGGGAATATCAAGGGTCACCCCACCCTCTGTTATAAATATAACCTCATAACTCATACAATAGTCTTTTGGGAGCAAATATTTTGCTAGGCATTGCTTAGAGAGGGCTTGGAGAGTATTGTGATGAGAATTTGGTTCTCCACAGTGCAGAGAGAGCACATCTCCTTGGAGGAGAAGGAGGTGTTCACTGTAACATTCCACTATTGGCGCCAGTGGCTATCATGGTTGTATGTATTGATGGAACTTTCACTTTATATAATATAACAAACCCAACACGTTTCATGCATATTTTGTTATTGTAGTTCGACTATTCTGGTTACCTTAGCAATGTATGTAGTTTTTCTTACGCATTGATGTATGGAATATTCCTTATGATATTGTATGAATCTTATTGAAGAGTGTTGTTGGTTTATATCATCATTTTGGATTGTCTACTATTCTACTTTCTAGTTTGTGATGTCATTCAACTCATGTGTTCCTATCCAGATACATACTATTACATGCTTCTAAGGGATACATGTATTTTCCCCTTCTGTGTGTTAGAACCTCCCCATGCATCTCTCCTGACTCGCTGCAAGTTCAATCACTTTCTACTGAAAAGGATATCTTGCTTACCTCTACACACTATCCCAGTTAAGGCATAACTTTACTACCCACTGTTAGGACTCCTACTCCAAATGGTCTGAGGTCTAGTTGGGATCTCTTACCAAGGAGATCCCCTGACATGTTGGTGGGCCCAACATCATCAACACGTTCCTATGCCACTTGTTTTTGACAATGCAACATACTTATCGTCATTAAGACTTTATGATTTTACATTGGAAAAAGGCATCGTATTGAAATATTCAGCCAATTATTATCCGTAGGGGAATGGTCTTGCTGAATCCATGAAAGAAAACCTTATTTGTATTATAAAAAAGACCATATTCTCTGAAAAATGAAACTAGCACTTTGCTTTGGTGAATTCCTTATGGGATGACTGAGTCACGCAAAAGCCTTCCTTGAACACCTCTCCTTACTTCCTGGTGTACAAAAAAAGACACCATCATCCCACCGAACCTCAAATTTCCTACTCTTGAACTATCACAAGAATCCCAAGGCAAGCCCTACCTATTAGTTCAGCGTAGGATGGACACTCTTGATAAGCTTTAGGAAGAAAGGATGAAAGCTACTTTTTTTTACTTTACCAAAATCGGATCAAGAGGTGGTTTGACAAGAAGTCTGCAAGGAAAAACAAATTTAGTATGGGTGACTTAGTCTTAAATTGGGATAAATCCCACGAGGAAAGAGGAAAATACACAAAGTTTTAGTCCTTGTGGATTGGCCCATTCATGGTGCACAAAAATCTTGGCCAACACACTTATCGTATTCAATCACTTGACGGGAATATTGACTCTCTCCTTGTCAATGGCCAAGACTTGAAATAATATTTTCAGTGAAAATTTGGGGTTGTTCCCTACACTTTGTAAGTATTTTCTAATGTTGCTTGTTTATTTGTTTGTTTGAATCTTTTTTGGTTTCCGTTATGTGAATAAGTGTTGTGCATGAATATTTTGTGGCTTCTAAGTATGTGTGTGGCTAAAATATAAAGAGTCTTTTGACACTTCATCATTTGGATAGCCTTTTGTCCATCTTTCTCATATTGGTTACATATTTTGGTCGACAAAGTTCCAACGGAAAATACAATCTGTTTTGAAACTGAGTTTTGGTCCAACCATGAACCCAATTCTAGTTTGGAAACCTCATGCCTACACTTGGTTTTTCTGCTTTGATGTTCTCAAGATTATCCAACTAGTAGAAATGGAGAACAATAAATATAAACGAGAAAACCTAAATCAGAGGTCTCTATATGATTTTCCGAAGGAACAACCTATTCTTCTCTTAATATGTCAGGATCCCTCTTCTGCCCAAAGATAAATAAGTTCCAATGCATAATTCTCTTTAAATAAATAAATAAAGGAGAAAGAAGAGAAATGCTTCTAGCGTAGAGAGGTGAAGCACACAACTCCATCAAGGTATTGTCTAGGCTTTCTTGTAGCCAAGTAATGTTTGTGTTCCTACGTGAATCCTCCGGGGTACTGTCTAAGCCTACTAGAACTAGAGCAACACTAGAGATGAAAAATTATGCTCTGAAAATATTAAGGTTATGAATTACATGATCCTTCCCAGCTCGAAACATGTTTTTTTATATTGAATTTATGTTGTGTTCAACCGAGAAGGTATAAAGGGGATCATGTCTATTCAAGGGGTAAGTGGGAAGGCCAAAACAATCTACATGATGAATCAATACTACCTAAATTACCAAGGCCCTACACAAGAGAAATTAACCAAGACATAGAAATTGGAGTTCAACTAGTGTGACACCAAGTGTTGTAGTTGCTGCAACACCCTCCAAAATTTTGGCTTACACTCAAATTTGAGAGCCTTCTTTTGTATTTTCATTGTTGTTACAAACACTAGAGATAATTTCATGAGATTTCTCGTAGTTCTTTGGCCCCGTTTGCATATTGGGTTAATGGTCGTATTTTGGCATGTTTGACTGTCTTAATATGCTTTCATGCCATTTTCTGATGGTTATGAAGGTCAGTATTTGTGTATATGAATTTTCCGTACCATGTCAACGTATTTCCCATCCATACACAAAGTCTTGAGAATTGTTGCACAAGTGTCGTCACAATCATCCTAAAGCCTATCTTAAGTGTCACACTTGTCGTATCTTGTCATGAGGCAGTCACACAGAGGGAAATGCTTTGTTTATGTGTTCTCATTATATATGTTTTCGTTTCATTAATGTATGCTATGTGTGTAATCACAATCAAGGTTCATCATTGTTCATCACCCATCTTGTACTTATCCATTTTCAGAAAACCTTCCCGACTGGGAAACTTAGCTTCACCAAGCCTCGATTGAACTACGCATTGTGCAATATTATCCCTCTAGGTTATGACCCTACTACTCGGAACTATGCAGTGTGTAGTCCTTATACTCCAGGGCTACTTCTCTGCACAATTCCTGAGTCTAACTCCTGACCTTTTCCTCTATAATTGTGCAGTTGTTGCTCCCACTCTAGCTTGAATTGTGCAGTTCATATCTTCAATCCTCGAGATTTTTCCTTTTCTGATGGAACGTCACAATGCATAGAATCCCAGGGTCCCTTGACCTACAAAATTGCGCAGATACTTCCTCTAGTTTCCTTTCCCTTAGTCGGACCCCACTGCCTCTAGAATTTGCGCACTTCTATCCTTAAGGCCTCCTTGAGCTGTGCATTGCATAGTCTCATAGCACAAGCCTTTTCCCTGACCATTGGAATTACGCAATGCATAGTCACTTAGCTCCTCTCCCCAGTTAGTGACTTGTCTTGGTCTCAGTTCATGGATAAGAATGCATCATCTTAGACTAGGGGGTTTTCAGATTGATGTCGTCCCGGCATGAGTGAATTTAAGGAACAAGTGCACTATCAAGTCATGGTGATGTGATGAAGAATGAGAAGAAGGAGGGAAGCATGCCTAAATAATCTCTTGTACATGAAATCACAAGTGTATCAATCAAGAGGAATCAAAGGGACACAAGTTTGTAACTACTATCCAAGACTAAATATGATTGAAGACTCGACATCACCAAGCCATGTGGAGGAGAAGAGAAAGCATATCCAAGAATATATCCACCACTCAGAAGTAACAGTGACTTGACATTGCCACATCCCAAGTAGTCCATGTCGACAGTTGCATGTCATGTCATGTATTGAGTGGTCATAAGGCACATCAGTGTTATTGACCATGTATATTATATCCAAATGTATTGTAAAGTGGAAATCCAAAGGACACACATGAGTATGGAGAGTCATGTAAATTGAAAAGTCACAGGAAGTTGAACAATCATGAGGGTAGTCAAAGAGTCACAAAGGGGAAGCATCACCCCTTGGTTATATATACCCTCTCATTGTATGAGAAAAGGAATCTTCACCTTGGCTCCTCCCTCAAGGAATTAGAGAGATCATCTAGTTCTTTGAGGAGCAAGGAGTGTCTTGGAAAATTTTCTTAATTACATAAGCCTTTTAAGCCTAGTATTGTTGGGAACGGGTCCCCTGGGGTCAATTTTGGGGTTAAAAGCCCAAGCTTTGGGGCTAAAAGCCCAAGTTCTGTGTAAAGAATCTAAATTCTTCGCATTTTGTGGTGGCAGAGTGTGAAGATGTAAGCAGTGAAAAAGGATTTCCGCCCTTACTTTAGATAGTTTGTGTCGACTTTATGAGATTCACCCTTAGTGTGCAGATCATGGGATTGTATAAAAAGGGAGTCTTAGAAGAGTCTAAGGTAGTTGATAAGTTTTTGGTAGAGTTCTGATTAAGTTTATGGGTCTGTGAGAGCTAAGAGTGAAGATATGTAGCATAGGAAGAGGCTCTTCAGCTCAGTGTACAGAGGCCTAGGGTAGAAGTCTGTAGTTGAGTGCACGAACTGCTGCAGCTGTGTGCACAAGGTAGTGAGAGTGTGTACTAGAAATCTGGATTATCAATAAAGAGAAGTATTCTGGAATTATCTGTGTATGCGTTATTTTACTTCTGTTATGAATGTTGTGATTATGTTATGTTGAATACTAGGGTTATGAATTAATGTTATATTGATGCGCGAATCTATGTATTTTACTTTGTCATATGAACACAAGTAAGAATATCTGTTTACGTGAAAATAACTGTAATGCATGTTAAATTTAACCAATACTTAAGTGAATCTGAGTAAATACAGAAGTAAGAGTAATTACAGAGGTGCATAAGTGCCTGATCTATCTATTTAGGGTTTGCGAAGGACGATCAGAGACTTTCGCGGAGGCTTCAAGGACGAATAAGAGAAGTACTTTGATAAGCCCTAAAGGGCTTATCTGTTTGTGTGAAGGAAGGGTTAGGGCATATAACTGACATCAGAACCATCTCAGGGTGTAGAAACCCTATTCCTGCATCCCCCCATTCTACTTCGAGTGAGTGTTTAGTACGTGCTCCGCGGATTGATGCCGAAAGGGCTAGTAGTGTAGGGATTTTCTTGGCTGCTTAATGCTGAACCTACGTTAGGGCCCATCAAGCCAACAAATAGTTCCATTTCTGGGATTGGGATGTGCATAATGAGATGTGTGATGTCACATCATTGGAATCCAACTAAGAAGGAGATTGAAGACTAGTTGGATAGAAAAATCCACGAATTTGTGGCGCAAGAAAACATGAATCCACGATTGATAAAATAATAGTGGTTGGGAAGATATATGTACACAGAGATACCTGAAATATTCTTTTGTTCCTTCCTGATTAAATTATATGAGTGGATCAAGAAGTTGGCAGACGACCAAGGGAGGTGGAGGCTTGACGGTCTGATTGTCTGGAACCTAGAGTTAGTGTGGAAATTAGAAGCCTCTGAAGATAATATCATGCACACTGTCGAAAAATTGGCTTGATTGTATCATGGGAGGGTTTGTGACAGAGTTCACGGTTGATATTTCGGTCAACTATAGCGAAGTAGAGCGCCACTTCTTCAAGGGGCTGTGAGGTGTTGAAAAGTTTGCAACAAGAAATGCTTGTTGAGAGTGCAACAAGATGATGGAGCTTAGTGAAAAGAGTCGCCTTCACTAAGTGGGCCCGCAGGCTATTTTTGGCGCAAGTCTATTTTTAGACTATGTCTATTTTTAGACATATGGATCATGTCTATGGATTGCAGGTTGCTGTTTATGGATGATTGGTCAAGTTGGGAAAAATAGATGGACTTCTATTTTTGATGAAAGTGTGAGTGATCACAGTGTGAGTGATCAAAGTATTTTTAGACTGACTGTCAAAAATAGAAAAGTCAAATATTATTGTCTCATAATAATATTTGGACTATAAACTTGATCTTATTCTCTTGGAGCACTTCAGGATGAGCTACGGATGTGGTACATGCAGATCCCAGAGGGAAATACGTGGTTACCTATGGGATGACTAATATTTTCATGCAGGACTTCAGTTAGAACTCAAGTGAGTTGAGTTTAGTGGACTGGAGGTGCAGTTGATGGAGTTGTGTTCATTTTAGCTTTGTTAAACTGGTTGTATTTAGTCTAACTGATCAATAGACTAGAGATGAGTTGGGTGAATTAGTTACTAATTAATTCACAAGTTATTAAATCATAATACAACTATAGAATACATCAGTTAACTCAGTTGCATGTCAGTGCATGTTCAGTTCAGCAGGGACAGGTGGTAGAGAATCAGATTGCTATCAGTTGTGACTATAGTTGTGCACCAGATCTTGCACAATCAAGGGATTGAGTATGCCAATGAGTTTTCTCATGTATTTGCCCAGTATTGTAACCTTTGCTCACGTCCAACAAAGTGTGAGTGATTATTTTGAGGTGAAATACGAGTTTGGTGAGCCATTCTCATCAATTCTTGAGTAGGTATTGAGCAGTGGAGGCAGGCAAGCAATGGAATAGATTTGGAGATCAGATCTTAGTTGTATTGTGTGTAACAGGTGGAGCTGGTACTGGATTGCTTGTGATAAGCATTGTACTTTGTAATGTTACATGATTCAATCAATATAATATACAGATAGTTGGGGTTTTTAGCGAGATGCTTTCCCCAGGATACATATTGTGTTAATGAGTTTGATTGATGCTTCTATGTGCGCCTGTGAATGTTTCTGCTTCTATAAATTGATGATCAACGTAGAGGAGTTTATGTATTGTGTATGTATTCTGCAATAGTACATGATAAGGATAATCTCCATTGAATATGTGTCATATTATTCAAAATTTCTACATGGTATCGGAGCTAGCTGATTTGTAGAAGAAGTTCTACATGATATCAGTGATGTATTGATCATCAGATCTATTATTCAGGAAGTGCTTACATTTTATTTCTTCAAGCAGAGTCTGTAATTGGGCCAGGTAGCCTTTGGATTCATCCTTCTTTTGGAAGGTTAGATATCCGGTGAATGCCCATACAGTCGATCTCTGTACAAGAAATACCTTGTTCTCATGAATTCTAGATCGGAAGTGGTTGAGTTTTTGAGCTGGTGGAATTCGAATTTAATTCCAAAGCAAGAGATAAAACTCAGAAACATTAAGTGTGAGAATGGTGACAGTATGCCCCAGTATCTCACGAAGTTCACCCAATATCGGGTTGAGCTGGGAAGTGTGGGGGTGACTGTCGGATGAGGATGGTGAGTCTAGCACTCCTTGACCTTCCTAAGAGTTGGCATAGCTACCAAGACTCGGTGAATGGAAGGGTGAAACTGCCAGGATCGAAGAGACTTTCGTCGGATCTTGTGCAGGAGGAGATTAGACGAAGCACCAAAGATAGTTCTTCATCCATGCAGGATGAGGAGAACTGTGCCTTAGCGAGTAAGGTGAAGAAGGGGAAGGGGAAGGTTTCTCTTTCCAAATCTAGTTCTTCCAATGATGGGAAGAAGGTTGACAAGTCAAAAGTGCGATGTTTTCGTTGTCATGAGATTGGTTTATGGGTCAGGAACCTGTATGCTCTTGAGGTTCAAGATGCATGCAAAGCCTTGAGCAATGAGGCAACTGATGGAGACTTGGTGGTTGAGAGGGAGCGTATATTACCTCTTAACATGCAGAGCCAGAAGAAGTCTCAGATGATTGTGGAGGAGCTACGATTGGTGCAGCAGCTTCAGGAGGTTGTGGAGGAGCCACAACAAGGGAAGCTGAGAGGAGATCGAGTAGAGACATCTACTCATGCAGAGACCTCCAGTAGCGGGAAACTTTGAGCCAGGTGGGCTGAGGGATCGCATGCAGCCATACGTCCAGGTAGGAGGTGGGGTGATGTGGATTGATTGTCCCAAGGAGGAGGGGCAGGATCCTTGAGGTACCCAACCTCTTGGATGAGACCTTGCTACGGGAGCCCCAGATGTGTAGTAGTAGGAACTGATTGATTTGGTAGAGACAGATGCGGATGGAGCGGCAGAGGGAGCGACAGTGCAGGGAATCCCAGGACAACACATAGCTAGCAGGATGCAGCAATGCGAGAGGCACAAGTGTTTTGCACAGTGATAGGTGGCACAAAGAGGTGTGCAATGGTGTGAGATGCATGGAGATGTTGCAGTAGCAAAAATGTCAGAGAGGGAGCACTTGTGAGCAGTAGGTAGAGCTTCAGCATCAGAGGGTGTTTCTATCCCAACAGGGAGGTCAGTTGGGAGGTGCAGTGCGGATGCAATGCTGGAAGATAGAACCAATAGTAGCACGGATGCAGTCAGAGATCAAAGTGACAGAGGCTAGAGCAGTCAGATACTGAAGAGCACAGAGATGCAGAGTTTCAGTCAACAGAGGCAATAGCAGTCATAGACTTTGATGACAAAGCAAGTGGACCGGCCAGATGTGTTGCATGGAGAACATTCCAGAGTTACAGGATCGGGTTTGAGAGGAAGCCTTTCTTGTTGAGAGGGAGTGTTGAAAAGTGTGCAACAAGAAATGCTTGTTGAGAGTGCAACAAGATGATGGAGCTTAGTGAAAAGAGTCGCCTTCACTAAGTGGGCCCGCAGGCTATTTTTGGCGCAAGCTTATTTTTAGACTATGTCTATTTTTAGACATATGGATCATGTCTATGGATTACAGGTTGCTGTTTATGGATGATTGGTCAAGTTGGGAAAAATAGACGGACTTCTATTTTTGATGAAAGTGTGAGTGATCAAAGTCTATTTTTAGACTGACTGTAAAAAATAGAAAAGTCAAATATTATTGTCTCATAATAATATTTGGACTATAAACTTGATCTTATTCTCTTGGAGCACTTCAGGATGAGCTACGGATGTGGTACATGCAGATCCCAGAGGGAAATGTGTGGTTACCTATGGGATGACTAATATTTGCATGCACGACTTCAGTTAGAACTCAAGTGAGTTGAGTTTAGTGGACTGGAGGTGCAGTTGATGGAGTTGTGTTCAGTTTAGCTTTGTTAAACCGGTTGTATTTAGTCTAATTGATCAATAGACTAGAGATGAGTTGGGTGAATTAGTTATTAATTAATTCACAAGTTATTAACTCATAATACAACTATATAATACATCAGTTAACTCAGTTGCATGTCAGTGCATGTTCAGTTCAGCAGGGACAGGTGGTAGAGAATCAGATTGCTATCATTTGTGACTATAGTTGTGCACCAGATCTTGCACAATCAAGGGATTGAGTATGCCAATGAGTTTTCTCACGTATTTGCCCAGTATTGTAGCCTTTTCTCACGTCCAACAAAGTGTGAGTGATTATTTTGAGGTGAAATACGAGTTTGGTGAGCCATTCTCATCAATTCTTGAGCAGGTATTGAGCAGTGGAGGCAGGCAAGCAGTGGAATAGATTTGGAGATTAGATCTTAGCTGTATTGTGTGTAACAGGTGGAGCTGGTACTGGATTGCTTGTGATAAGCATTGTATTTTGTAATGTTACATGATTCAATCAATATAATATACAGATAGTTGGGGTTTTTAGCGAGATGATTTCCCCAGGATACATACTCTGTTAATGAGTTTGATTGATGCTTCTATGTGCGCCTGTGAATGTTTCTGCTTCTGTAAATTGATGATCAACGTAGAGGAGTTTATGTATTGTGTATGTATTCCGCAATAGTACATGATCAGGATAATCTCCATTGAATATGTGTCATATTATTCAAAATTTCTACATGAGGTAAGTATTTGAAATTGTTAAATACTTGGATTAAGATGCTCTTGTGTGAAAAGAGGGTTATGGAATTACCTTGATGTTTTGGGCTACGTGAAGTGGAAGGAATGCCAAGGACAGAGGAAGAAAAGGCCATGAATATATCCCGCTAATTGAACCTCCTTTGAGTGACGACGAGGGAGCAACACAGGCTTCTCCACAGAGTGCTATTCAATTGATAAAGCAAGGGTTCCTGCGAATACCTCATCCACCCACACCACCTCCATCTTCATCACCATAGCTTACACCCTCACCCACACCATCACCACCTCCACCACCATTCAACATGGCGAACTCCATAAAGCTTCCTGTGTTCAAGGGCATGGGAAATGAAGATCTGAACCAGTTTTGGTTTGTCGCGAAGGCTGTATGGGAAGCTCAGGGTATCATGGATGGTCAAATGAAGAAAGTGATGTTGGTTAGTGCTTTACAGGACCGCGCAGTAACATGGTACATTAATTACTACATGTATAATCCAATGTCCGCATTGGCATATATCCAGACCACGCTAAATAAGGAATTTAATCGACCTAAGTATGAGGTGCAATCAATTGTGGGATTTAAAGAGATCATGATGAAGCCTAGTGAGATGCCCTGGAATTTGGATTAGAGATTGAAGTGTATGATCTGTGAGGCTAACATGAATCTGACTAATGGGAAGCATTGCGAATGGTTTGTGGCCTCTCTCCTACCTCATCTAAGGGTTGCGCTATCACAACAGAAGATTGGGACCCAGGTGGAAGCTTTGGAAATCATGATGAGATTGCACAAGACACCAATGTAGGATGCTATTCTAGGGCTTCAACAGATTCATGCATAGTTGCAGAACCTTTGCCTCAAAATGCAATGTCTGAAAAAACACAGAATAACTTGGCCAAAGGTGCACGAAGAAGTGTGGTACCTAAAGTGAAAAAGCCAAGGGCATGACAAAGATCACTATCCATTTTTCAAAAATTATGTTTCAGCACGGGGACCAACGCCTCTGAGGCTAGAAGCTACAGTAGGGTCAAGTACAGGTCCTGGGCTATGGTGTTCTATCTGTCAGGTAGTTTGGAAACATTCGATAGACAATTTCCATTTGCTGCAGAAATTAGTACAGACACCACAATAGCACTTCTGCAACTTTTGTCAATTCGTGGGTCATGATGAGCACAATCGCCGGAGTTACGAATTAATGATGGATAGGACACTTGCATACAGGGTGCAGGCAGAAATGAGACCTCCAGACTAAGGAACTGGAGGAGTGTGAGGAGACTATTAGGGAAGTAGACGAGGCTGAGGTGGAGGAGGACCTAGTAGAGGTCGAGGGAATGTTATTTGTTACAATTGTGGAGGACTAGAACACTACGTGGGAGACTTCCCGAATCCGACGTGACTGTCATGCTATTATTGTACTTAGTTTGACCATGCAATGAAGGATTTCCCTATATTGTTAGCCAAGATACATGAGAAGGGGGAGCAGCCTCAACAATTGACTTAGAACTTGTAGATGATGAGGGCCGAGCCTCACAAGGAAGACCCTAAGGTAATATTGTGTTGCGAAGTGGAGCGACGTCTGGTGAGGATAAGGGGAAGCAACTTGAAGAAGGTGAGTGGGTCCACAAAGCACCAGAAAGGGAGACCAAGTTTGATCTAGAATGCACAAAAGAAAATTTTATGGAAATGAAGGAAAGTTTCATTTAGGCCTCTACCTCAGGGATTCAAGAGAAGCCAACTAAGGAAATGGACCAATCCATGATTACCACGTTCTTGGAGACCTGCATGAAATTAATACATGATAGAAAGGTTGTGAAGGGACTGCAAGAGATGATCAATAGGTGTGCTAGCAAGGAATATGCTACTGACAAACCATACGTAGTTAGAAATCTTGGTAAGCTCAAGGCAAGAACTGGACATGACATCAGACTCACCGCATAGATAGGAGAATACGAAATAGACCAAGTTATCATGGACCTAGGGTCCGACGTGAGTGTTTTGTTGAAATAGACATGGGAAAGAATGGGGGGACCTATGTTACAGTGGTCTCAATTCAATTAAGGATGGCGAATCAACAAAAAATCATCCCAATGGGGAGGTTGCAGGGGGTAATAGTTGATATTGAAGGTGCGAGATCACTACCTAATTTTGAAGTGATAGAGATTTTTGATGATAGCAATCACTACCCTGTGTTCCTTGGGATCGATTGGGCCACTGACATTAATGGGTAATCAATATGAAGAAGCGAAATATGATATTTGAGAAGAAATTATTCTGTGTTGTGGGGCCATTGGACCCTGCAGAGGGACCGAGCTATACTGAACCAATCCGCAATTATGAAAGTGATGACAATTTGGACTAGATTTACAAGATAACAATGCGAGATCAGGATTGGGTGAATCTGACAGTAGATGGGCATATTGCATGGGATCATAAAAGTTCCTTCACATTAGATTAATATGAAGAACTGGAGCACTGGAAAATCTGACTGCATGAAGTATCTACTGTGCGCTGTAATATGATGACCAAGTCGTTGCAATGTGTATCATCAGAGGTAAGAAATATGCCTTACTATGATGGTCTAATTGATTTTGATCAATTTTTGGATGCATTTGGGAGAGAAGTGCCAGAGAAACATCACTTCCAGGCCCTGGACTAGGTGTTGTGTGCTACACCTGCGAGATGGTGGGGCACTCACAAGGATAGGTTTGATGATTGGAATGTATACAGAAAAATGATGAGAGTGTAGTTTGGTCACCCAAAAGTATGACTAACAGAAAAATATGATGGGAGAAATGATGCACATGACCATTTGACCAAATTTACTGAAGTGTATGGAGCAAAGCCTCAGCCGGAGTGGGTCCATATGTTTTTTCATACCTTGGATGTTATACCGATGAATTGGTACTTGGAGATGGAACTCCACCATGGCACTGAAGAATGGGATGTTTTGTGCCAAGGATTTTTTGATGACGTTCAACTTTGAGGATGGGTTTGAAAGTATCAATGAAGCATTGCAGGAGGTTAAGGCAACAATTTTCAGGATACCGCAGGATCCTCTAGATTTGATTCAACCTGATTAGACTACCCAACTGAGCCATGCACTGGAGTGCTACAATGTAATAGCGAAAGAAAAAGACGAAGACTTGGGGAGGATTTATATTCTAGAGATAGAAGGTCACCACGAAGTTGAAGGACTGCAACTAGAGAATCCAGACATAATCGAGACACTCAAAACTAGATAGGTGAATGTTGGGTGATTCAATTGTCTATTAAATCCATATCATTTAATTTGTCAACCTAGATGTTTCATAAAATTAGAAGCAAAACAAAATATATGGGACCTCAGATGAGACTGTTATAGGATGTTTTTTTAGAATGGAAATAAAGAATGGAAATGCATATTACAAATAACTTCTAAAACTAAAAGGCTCACAATTTAGGAGGTCCTCGTTATCCTTCCCCATAGTACTATCCCCAAGAAGAGAAAATAAAGAGCATCGGTATGTGATGTATAGAAAGCAAGAGAAGAGGTGCCTAGCTTAGGAGGTCCTGATTGTCCTTCCTAATGGTTCTATTCCAACAACATTACCTTTGCATAAACTCAAAAATAACTTGAAATAAAGAAAAGGAAATGAACTTTAATTATTGTTCAGAGCAAGTAGAAGGAGAGCCTAACTTAGACTCTTAGTTGTTCCCTCATATGTTGATTAGAACTCAACTAAAATTCTTTCATAAGCATCAAAAATCAAGAATTCATAAATAACTTGAAACTAGAAAAAGAGAATGAATTTCAATTATTACTCATATCAAATGGAAGAGAGCCTAACTTAGACCCTTGTTTGTCCTTTCATATGATGATAAGATTTAAACTAAAAATTCATTCATTAATCATGAAAAATATTCAAACATCTAAGTAATTAAATGAAAACAAAATATATAATGAAATAAAATGTTTCTTTGATCCTTTTAGAGTGAACTCAATTCTCTTAACAACAAAGTGACAAACTAAATTCATATACTACATTAAGGCAATTTATATCTAAAATTGTAGAAAGAAAACTTTATTCTATTCCATCATAAGTTAGGATACATGCTCCAACAATCCACTCTTTGGGATGGAGAAGGTACTCCTATTTATACAAAAACATAAGAAACTAAATCATTAATGGAGATCCACTAATCCCTCCTAGATCCACAAATCCTTCTTATTGTTACAACCAATATGAGACACATATTCCTTTATCCATGATTTTTCTCCATGAGATATGCTTGACCCCTATCGCAAATCTCCTTCAAATCTTCAAGAGAATTCTAATTTGAGTCTTGGAGGCCACATAACAGTGTCTTGGAACCTTCCAAATCACCTACACGTCACCAAACTCATTCCACCTTTAGGTATAAGCAAATATATTTTATTTTTCTAACTTTTAATCATAAATTCACTTTAAATACATAAAATAAATAACTTTGGAAAATGAAAAAATGAACCCATATGGTAATGGAAATATAATGATGATGTGATGAAATGAAGAAACAAAATGAGGATAAAGGTGAAAATGGAGTGAATGTGTATGTTAATTTGGTGGCCCAATAGTGAACATTGGCACAAAGGCAAAGATAAAGTTTGCAAATATTAGGGACTACTGGGACGACGCAATAGTAGATAAGGTTGCTAAAGTACTCCAATAATATCAGGATCTATTTCCCACGAAGTTCTCAAATATGAAAGGGATAATAGGGGACTTGGGTGTCATGAAGATCACCCTAAAACCAGATGTGAAACCTGTGAATCAAAGACCTTACTACCTCCATCCGAAGTACAAAGAAAGGGTCTGCTTAGAGTTAGATAAGAAGCTCGCAGCAGGTATTATTGAACCTGTGGAAGAATTTGATTGGGTGAGTCCAATAGTAGTTCAAGAAAAGAAGTAGAAGGAATAAATAAGGATATGTGTAGATCTCAGGAAGTTGAATTATGCCTGCGTGCATGATCCCTTCCCAACTCCATTCACTGATGAGGTCCTAGATAATGTTGGCGACCAAGAAGCATATTTGTTCACTGGTGGGTTCTCTGGGTACCATCACATCAATATTGAGCCAGAGGATAGAGGTAAGATGACCTTCACGACTGAATGGGGGTGCTTCTAGTATATGGTGATCCGTTTTGGGCTAAAGAATCCATCGACAATATTTTCGCACGTACTCATCGTAGCGTTCAAGGACTTCATTCACAAATTTATGGAGGTATACTTTGACGATTGAACAATGTTTGGATTGGTAAAGTGCCATGTGGAAAGTCTGCACTCAATGCTAGATACATGCCATAGGTACCAGATTGCGCTCAATCTGAGGAAATGTTTATTCTGTGTCCCTTTTGGGATCTTGCTGGGTCATGTGGTATGCAGAAAAGGCTTGACGATAGACCCTACGAAGATTGTGGTCATAACCAATTTGGAGGCACCAAGGAGTGTGAAACAACAGTGCAACATTAGGGCATACAGGATATTATAGGAAATCCATCAAGAGTTATGCCTAGATCACCATGCCAATGGAAAAACTATTAAAGAAGGATGTTACATTTTGTTGGAATGAATAATGCCAGAAGAGCTTGGATGTGCTAAAGGAGAAAATGGTCAGTGTGCCGATCCTAGTCTTCCCAGATTGGAAGAAGGAATTTCATGTTCATGTGGACGCGTCATATATTGCATTGGGAGAAGTACTAACATATGCCAATGAAGGGGACTTGGATCACCCTATAGTTTTCTCAAGTAGGAAGCTGTCCAAAGCTAAGAAAAATTATTCCACGACAGAGCATGAACAATTAGCTATGGTGTACACGCTCTATAAGGTTATGAATTATCTGTTGGGTGGTGTTATATAGGAAAATGACCTCCTCATCAGCTCAGAGGAGAAAGACATGATGATTGAAGGACTAACCAAGTTCATAAGCCCACTTGTCAAGCTAACATTGTCTAAACACTAGCAACGTACTTTATAAAGCTTCCTAGCAAGGCTAAGGGTGTGTTAGTGCCTAAGGACTATGTTTGTTACATCACAAAGAGTGTTAGTGAACCCTAATGAGTTTCTATGGGTCAAGAGAATGATTTGACTGAGAAATATCCCAATATTCTCTCCTATGTCGGCTCACAAAAGCAGGGAAACAACAAAACTCGACCTGTTTAAGGGAATTACTAACTCCTAATGGAGTATTCAAATGGGAAAGAGCACAAAATTCATGGAAACATCACTACTTTTGCCTAATGGAACTCATGAAGGACTTGGCAACCCTATCCTCACATGCTATATATGCAAGTCTAGGGCTATTGTGAAAAAGGGTCGAACCATTTGAAAGGATTGCATATTTGATTGTCGAGTAGAGTCTCAAACTAAGACATTAGAAGAGGTTAAGAAGAGAGAGAGAGAGAGGATCTAGAGGGCTAAGGGAAGGCTGATACAACTGATGGTTGTAATCACTCTTTCTACATCAATATAGAACTAGAATTGTGTTGTCCACTTTGAGATGTTGGTAGTATAACTTATTTACATGTTTATGCAACGCTGTTAGCATGAGTGGCTTAGATATATGCAACTAGATATCTTTATATGTTCATGCATTGTTTATCAAGGTTTTATGCTGTGATATTATGCTTGTCTTTGCTATGTGTAGGTTCTAATCTAAAGCTAGCTCAGGGGTCTTCCACCTAGCTACATTGCGCTCTCCAACAACACTACACTAAGATTCGAGGTAATAATTCCTTATCGCTTTGATATTCATTTACTAAACATAGATATGCATGCATATTTGTGACAAATGCAGCTAATATGACTGCCTTCCAAGGATCCCGGGAAGATCCTTGAGGGTTTCTACATCACCAAACACGCAACATTAATCCATATAGTAGAATTGGTGACTTCACTAGGGACTACACTTAGTTCCCGGTTTTCCCAAAACGTTCCTAGATCTCTCTTTCTTCCAGGCCTCCTTGTACTTCTTCATTCCCTTTTAGACCACTCAGGACTATACAACACCCTTCTCTCAGTGCTCAACCCTAGATAAGATCCCCACAAACTATTTTTTGAGCCTTTTTCCTCACTAACGTTGTCTGAACTGTGTCCTCACAAACAATGCGTTAGTGCTTAAACTAACTCTCCGTAGCCTATAGTACAGAGCGTTAGCCAACCATTTCTTGATAAACAACTAGCTCTATGACCTCATGCGTTGGGGAATTTTCTTGTAGACTACTCAGGGATCTGCAACTGCACTTGTTTGACTGATCTGTGTCCTGAACAATTTTTTTTAAAGAAAATAGCTTTACTTCTTAAAGTTTTTATTTTCATTAAAGAAAAAATACAAAATGTTTACTATTTTCTGCTTGGTTGGTTAGATTTGCATTATTTGGTTCCAGAAGTTGTTAGTGACCATTGAAGTTTTGTCAATTATGCTAGTGTTTTACTGAATATGATGCATGGTACATATATTGATGTATGAATGACTTTCCCTTTGTAGAAGCAGCTTATTCATTGAAAGTGAAAATTTACAAGCATTATTTTTGCATGATTTGAGTGAGAGTCCCATATAACTTCATACGTAAACACCCCTACCGAAGACTCTAACGAAGTACATTTAAAATCTATCAAATAAAATCAATCAACAACTCTTTTTAGAGTAAACACACATTAGTTTAGGCTAGGATCTTGAGATAGGTATTGTGAGTTAATTTCCCAAGATCATACACTGAAACTAGTGTCATTAAAGAGAGAAATCCTTCTACACTCATACTATCCAGGACCACTCCAATAGAAGAGGAGCTAAATATGAGACAAAATTAGACTGTAAGTGAGTCTAGCCCACCTTTGGTTACATCTCCTTTGGGTATTCTGTGTATCAGGGATCCCTTTGGGGATATTGGAACTGAGTGGGGGACTCAGGTATCTTACCCACATAGTGTATTGTCTGCAACTAAGTCCCCCCATGGTAGTGTCTATGATTTGAGGTATTCTTAGTGTCCATACTTTTAGGGATGAACACAAGGTGACTGGGGCGGGCTACCCTGGTACCTAACACAGACAAACCTACTTCGTCTTCAGTTTTTGGGAGGGTGCTCATCTTCAGGAGAGTACCTAGCCTCTTAATCTAATGTTCAAGTGAAGCTCAAGAGTAATCGTAACTATAAATTTGGCCAACTCTCTTTGTTACTCATTGTGATACTGGGTTTCATCTCTAGTGATTGGTGCTTATCAGATAGGGTCATTTCCCTCTACTTGTTGATTTATTTAAAAAACATCACTGTAAAATTTACTGATACAATTTATCGGTCACCATGGCTAATCTGCCCCTCATCGTCAATCTAGACAGTTTTTAGGTCTTCCCCCACTCACTGTGGAGGATCCACCGAGCCCCAATGCATTGGATTCCTCACCTTTGAGCAATCAGTCTCCAAGATCTAACATAGAATCAGTTTGGACATCCCACAATTCAAGATTACCAGAAGATTTCTTTACTGAAGGATACCTTCCTCCATACAATACTTCGATCAAAAATCCGTTGGGACCACTCTTGATTCTCATTGCATGTGTACCTCATTTTCCTTCCATTGGAACATTTACACCCATCCCATTGATGCATAATAGGTTATGGGCATTTGTGGACACTTTTGGTCCACCACCACCTCCACAATCGATAGTCAGTACCACACCTCTGATGGCAAACCTTGTTACCCCATCTATCCCAGGTTCAAACCCTATCGTGACACCCACAATGAGTGGAACCCAATACATTTCAGGTTTCGCCCCTTTTGTGTCAGCCCTTGGACCTTCAACAAGTGCTACATATAGCGGTCCTTATAACGTTCAATATAGCATGGTTAACACGAGTCCCCTCAACCAACCCTATGGTTGGCATCCATTGTATAGTTCTAACCCCCAAGTTCAGATGCTTGGGGGCACAGTTCCCAATATGCATATACTGGCCATTAACGTAACAGTTCCCCCTCTGTTTACAGGTCTACAAGGTCAGTCATTGATTGACATGAACCCTCCTTATGTCAGTCAAGGACCTATAGTTAGTTATGTGGCGAGCAAGAACCCTCAACAAGGTCCCAATCAATCCATATGGGCACCCTACTCACAATCTCAAATGAGTCAAGGGGGCACTCCTTATCTTGGGGGAACTTCCAACCCCCAACCTAACAACCCCTATGGAAACCCATAGTACAATACTATACCCCAAGGCACTTACTATACCATGCAACCTATGTATAATATTGGAAACAACACGAGGGGAGGACCGCAAGTATCATAAAGTAATATGTCATCGCCTTTGTCCGATTCGGTGGCATCAAACACTTTTCCTTTCTTAGCAATGCTTGATATCCCCGACTTGTATAAACTCACAAATGACCCCATATATCACAACTTACTTTGGCTGCCAATCCCGCGTAAAATCTCGACAGACATCCTGAAGTTAGGAGGCAAACAAGGGGAGGATCTGGGTACACACATCACCACCTATCATTTATGGTTTGTTTCTAACTCCATGGTGGATGATAGTATCTAGCTACAACTCTTTCCTCGCACCCTTACTGGCAATGCAGCCAAGTGGTACATCAAGTTACCACACACGTCAGTCAATACCTTTTGCACTTTAGCAATGGAATTCTTAAAGCACTTCTAGCTACCCATCCATTACGAAACTAGGACGGAACTCCTCACTTCATTACGTCAGGACACCACCACCCACATGTTTGATCAAATACATGAATGGAGACGTAGGCGGAGGTTAGTCAAAGCTTCCATCCTAGACTATCTATTAGTGGATTTGTTCTGCAAGTCTCTGCTCCCCAAAATCGCTAAAGATGTCGCCTTAGGTGGTGCAGTCATAGAAGAGCAATCCATTCGTCATGCCCAACGCTTAGATTTTATATATTCGCAGTCTGGAACTTTATACAATGTCATTCCCTATGCCCCTCATAACTCCAATGCTCTCACTACTCATCACCCTGGAGCGCACACTGATGGGATTATCAGTGCTACCTATGGGGCTGCTGTAAAACAACTTAGCTACCACATTGCCCAGTTGTTAGTTGAACCCTCTACGAAATCGACTACTCTTCCTACCACCGTGATAAAGTTTGTGTAGTCTACATAAAAACCCAGTGGTAAGAATGAGAAGAATAAGAAAAAGACCGCTCCTTCTGAAGAGTAGTCTACAAAGTAGTACAACCCAAATTAGAACGTTGTTGTGCCTTATTACGATGGAAAGGAAAAGCCCGTTCGGTTCCCTTGCCAAATCTGTATGAAAGACCACATGACATATCATTGTTCGCATATTTAGGAATGCACATATTTCATCACTAAAAAGGACACCGGCAGGACCCCTGCAGTCCTAAATAATCCATTTCCTACTTAGCAGCAACAACACCACCTTTTTGAAAACCAACCCCAATCCACACAATGGGGCAATGGCATTTCGCATCATCCTTCAGCTAATTAAGGAACATCTACTATTTACACCTTTAAAATGGTAGATCTACAATCCAGAGCCAAATCTTATGGAGCTCCAGTCACTAATGTTGAGGATGCCTCCTCAAGTCAAAACCCACCACTGCCTAACAATCTTCATATCGAAAGGCCAGTTGTTGATCTTGTGATTCACCCACCAAAAGGGGCACTTCGACGCACAACGCATAGTACATCTGCGGGTGTTGCCCAAAAATACTATATTGTAGAAGATTTGGTGCAAGCACCATCAGCTATGTCGACGCTCGAAGTATTACAAACCTATCTAGCATAAAGGAAAGCTCTACTTTTGGCAATTGGTGGTATCGACACTTAAGGTTCCATACTTGCAATTTTCGACATGGAAAATTATAAACCTCCCCTTTCACACCATCTTACATTTCAAGTGCAAATATTTTTGAAAGGGTGAGGAGTACATAGAATTGTCATTGACGAAGGTGCTTCAACCTGCACCATGTCGGCATCATGCTGGTTCACCTTGGGTTCCCCAACCCTCTCTCTATCGTTGAATTCCTTTGAGGCATTCAATGGCCATAAATCCATCCCAAAAGGTTACCTTACCGACTACCCTATCACTCTGAGTGGGAAGACGATAGTGGTGGACATTGAAGTCGTAGATCGTAAACTCGACTATAATCTGATTTTGGGCTGCAGTTGGAGTTATGCCATGAATTCCATTATGTATTCGGTCTTCTACTTCATCCTATTTCCATTGGATGGGAGAGTTGTCACAGTGGGCCAGCTATCCTTCTGCACCCTAGATTACTCCCCTTTCCCTAGTGGCACTATAACTTTAGTGAGTGGCGTACTTGACTCTCATGTCAATATTGATATCGGCCTATTGAAGGGTTCTTCCCTGATGGGTTATTTTCCTCTCCCGCCACCTGCGGTTCCACAAATGGTCTCTATGGTCTCATGTATTCCTCATGAACCGACCGATCCTTGGATCCTCAAGGCCCCTTCAGACATTGACTCTTACAAATATCAAATGCCATTGTCACCAACTGAATTGGCCTACCAAGCCATTCAATCTGCATCTGAATCTTCGGTCACTTTGGTCACGACCAATGGTACTACCTCCTCTCCCATAAATTCTCCTTTTAACGATCTCCTCAATCAAGTCCTAACTTCGGACAAAGCTATTCAAGAGATCATGTGTTTAGAAGAGTGACCTTGGGAGGACTCTCACCATCATGTTTCGATATCTGATTTGGACATGATGCCTATTCAAATCTTGTCATTAGACACACCTGAAATCGTTCCCCCACCTTATATGGCTATCCAAACTTTGGATTCAGAGGGGAACATGGGCAATAATTCAAAGAAATTTCTCCTTGATATTTCTATTAAGACAGGCATCATGGAAAACATCCAGGTTGGAGCTGATTGCACTCCTGAGGAAATTGTGAGCTTCGCCTACCCTTTTAAGGGTTTCCACAATGTTTTCCCTTAGTCTTATGAGGAAATGCATGGCATAGACCCTTCTATTGTCAAGCATGAGATCAAGAGTTATCAAGCATTATTTATATGGTATTTTTCTTGCTCATTAATCTAAAAAAACCTCAAGTCTCCTTCTTTGGGATTGTTAAACTACCACGAAGAACACCGAGCATTCTTTTTATGGTATTTTTCTTGCTCATTAATCTGAAAAACCTCGAGTCTACTTCTTTGGGCTCGTTAAACTACTATAAAGAAGATTTGAGCATGATATTTTTTGGGACCTTTTTCTCGCTTGTTAAACACTTACGATGACGGTCTGAGAAACTCTTTTTATTTCTTTTTTAGCTCATTAAACTGAAAAAGATCAGCTGAGCATTCTTTTTTGGAACTTTTTTCTCACTCATAAAGTCAAAAATACCCTAAGTTCCTTCTTCAGGCTCATTAAAAAATAATGAAGAAGCTCCAAGCATTCTCTTTTTAGGACTATTTCTTGCTCTTAAATTGAAAAATCAATGAGTTTTTCCCTTCTTCGAGCTCACTAAATATACGAAGAAGCAATGAGCAGTTATTTTACGTTTTTTCCTTCGCTCACTAAACTGAAAAACATACCTTGATTTTTCTTCATTTGACTCATTAAAATTCGATGAAGGTCTATTGAGTTTGTCGTCACATGGCTCATTAAATTTTCATGACGAATATTGATTTTACTCTGTCTCCTCATACTCGTAACAAAATGAGGTAAACATCTACTGAGCATAGGTTTATCTTTATCAAGACTCAGTAGATTAACTTACAGAAAAGGGACCATTCCTGGTATACTATTAAACCTTTGTTGCACCCGATTGACAACTATGACAAAGGGACCACCTTGGATTCATTCTTTACGATCTTTTTAGACTCTCAAAATATGAAAAGACCACTGAGTTATATCATCTGGAATCATTAAATTACACAGATGAGGAATAGGGTCACTATTTTTATGATCCTTTTCAAACTCTTAAAACATGAAAAGATCGATGATTTTGCCTTTTTGGACTCATTAAAATAATCAGATAGGGCATAAGGTCGCTCTTTTTACGATCCTTTTTAGACTCTTAAAACATGAAAATATCGACGAGTTTTCCTATCTAGACTCATTACACTAGTCAAATAGGGCATAGAGTCACTCTTTTTATAGTCCTTTTTAGACTCTTAAAACATGAAAAGATTGATGAGTTTACTTGTATGGACTCACTAAACTAATCAGATGGGAAAAGTGGACAATACAATTGCTTTGTGTTCCATATTAAGAAAATAGTTTTTTGGTAGAAGTCACTCCCTTGAACATGGCACTCTCTCAGATAAACCTTCCTTGTGACGACCTCTCAATATGAATCTTACCATCCTATGTGTTTAGCCTATATACCTCGATGTTCTTACATCTTTGTATCCTAACAATCTTTGGTGTTCATGAGTCTAGTGCTCCATGGTCAAAACTATTGTCGCACCTTCTATTGTTCAAGGGAAAACCTTTATCTTCTGTTTCATCCATCAAACCATTAAGAATATCCTATCATCATGCCCTCTATTGCTTTTCCCCAATTCTCAAAAGATTCCTAGAAAAGGAATCATTCTTGTCACGTTCATGTCGATTGATGTAGGACACCTTATTGCATGCCTTTCGACAGGCCTCTTCCTATCGACTTCAACACTATATCAAGGAAGAATACCCAGAAACACTTCAGTGCCTTGGTACTTGAAGACATCAGTGGCAAGTCACCTTGTGTTTGGTCAAGGGTTTTCATTATTGGCTCCTGGTTAAATGATTCTATGAGTGTTTGATGACAAAAACATTATTCACAATCTTTATATTGTACTATGAATCTTGGAGACCATCACCATTATCGATGGCCATCCTCGCATCTGTTAAGGGTCTCCATTATTGACTAGTAATCAGACGATTTCATTCATGTTCGTCCTCAATGCCTATATTCACATGTATCGATCTATGTTGTTGCGGTGAAGTGAAAATCAAGACCTTGTGTAGAGGATTGCATCACTCAACCTTATTTTCTCTCCCAAGTTGCGTTTATCGTTTTTTAGAGATAACTCATAAGAATGATCCTATTATGACAGAGGTTCCGCATTGTACTTATCGGCGGCTAGCATCATCATATCTCTTTATTGAGAAAATCACCTGACATAACTACTGAGCATGGGAATGCCTGACTCAAGACATGATTTTAGTTGTTTTTTATATATGTGTTGTATTAGGTTTCTCGTACCACCCGAAGCTCTGATCCTCTCTTTCGTTTTTCCAAAGAAAATGACAAATAAATATAAAGTATTTCGGCCATCGTCACAGCCTCTGATCTCACACTTTAGGGAGCATCTGTTATACAAGAAACTTACCTCCTCATCAGTTCAGAGGAGAAAGACATGATGACTGAAGGACAGACCAAGTTCATAGGCCCAATTGTCAAGATAATGTTGTCTAAACACTAGAAGCTTGCTTTATAAAGCCTCCTCGCAAGGCCAAGGCCGCATTAATTCCTAGGGTAACTGTATCTATTACCTCAGGAAGAGTGTTAATGAACCATAATGAGGTTCTATGGGTCAAGAGAATGAGTTGACTGAGAAATATCCCAAGAATCTCTTCTATGTCAGCTCACAAAAGCATGGAAACATCAGAACTCAACCTGTTTGGGGGAATTATTAATTCCTAATGGAGTATGGAAATAAGAAAGAGCACAAAGGCATGGAAACATCATTGCTTTTGCCTAATGGAACTCATGAAGGACTCGGCAACCCTATCCTCACATGATATATATACAAGGCTAGGGCCATTGTGAAAAAGGGTCAAACCATTTGAAAGGATTGCCTATTTGACTGTCGAGCAGAGTCTCACACTAAGGCATCAGAAGAGGTTAAGAAGGGATAGAGAGAGGAGTTGTAGGGATAAGGGAAGTCTGATACAACTAATATTTGTAATCGCTCTTTCTACATCAATATAGAACTACAATTGTGTTGTCCACTCCGAGATGTTGGTAGTATAACTTGTTTATATGTTTATGCAACATTGTTAGCATGAGTGGCTTAGATATATGCAACTAGATATCTTTATATGTTCATGCATTATTTATCAAGGTTTTATGTTATGATATTACATTTGTCTTTGCTATGTGTAGGTTTTGATCTTGAGCTAGCTCAGGGGTCTTCTACCTGGCTACATTGCGCTCTCCAGCAACACCACACTAAGACTTGAGGTAATAATTCCTTCTCGATTTGATATTCATTTGTTAAACATAGATATGCATGCATCTTTGTGACAACTACAGCTAATATGATTGTCTACCAAGGATCTCGAGAAGATCCTTGAGGGTTTCTACATGACCAAACACCCGTGCATTAATCCCTATAATAGGCGGACATTTTAAGATGTATACAGACCATTCTACCTTGAAATACCTGGTTAACAAGCCTATGTTGGGGGGAAAGATATGCAGGTGGCTGTTGTTGTTCCAAGAATATGATTATGAAGTCATTGTGAAACCAGGATGATTGAATATAGGACCAGATCATCTGTCACGCATTGAAACTAGAGAAGAGCCTACTAATTTGGAGGAAGGACTGCCTGGCGTGCAACTCTTTGTAGTGCACATTGTGGACAACCACTTTGAAGATATTATAAACTTCCTGATGACAGTTACAACTCCAAAATGATATACAAGCCAACAGAAGAAGGAATTGGTGGTTGGTGCGATAGACTTTTCTGTCATTGCATGGCACTTGTAGAAAATGGGATCAGATGAAATATTGTGACATTATGTGCTAGAGTTTGAATGAAACAAAATCCTCACTGAGGCTCATGGAGGAGCTGTAGGAGGTCATTATGTAGGAAAAGAAATAGTGCAGAAGATTCTATGTGTTTGGTTGTGGTGGCTGACCTTGCATAAGGATTCAAAAGTGTATTGTAGGGCATGCGATGCATGCCAAAGGATTGGCAGACCCTCGCGCAGGGATGGGCTACTGCTGAATCCACAAACATCATTACAACTCTTTAAGAAGTGGGTGATTGACTTTGTGGGACCTATTCAACCTCCAAGAAAGAAGACGGGTGCATGGTACATCATCACTGTGATTGAGTACTTAACCAGATGGGTGGAGGCGTAGCCTGTGAAGGACTGTACAAGTGCGAAAGCAAAAAAATTCATATTTGAGTACGTGTTGATAAAGTTTGTCTATCCAAATATTTTAATGAGCAATTGCGGTACTTATTTTCTTAATGAGATGACCAGCACGATGATAGAGGAATTTCTGGTTTAACATCAGAAGAGCATGCCATATCATCCGCAGGCTAATGGGATGGTGGAAGAATTTAATAAAATATTCGAGAGTGTGCCAACAAAGGTTTGCAATATTCAAAGAAACGACTGGGATGTGCGTGTGCCCAAGGTGCTATGGGCTTATAGAATGATTTGCATAGAAACTCTGACGCTGATGGAGTACATTCTACCTAGTCTACACATAGTGGCATTCACAAGAATGGTGGATCACAGAGCCCTATAGGAGAGGCTCGTGTAGCTAACAGAGCTTGAAGAGTATAGATTTCTATCTGGATTCCATCAATAAGTTCAAAAGGAGCCGGAAAAGGAATGGCACGATCGACACATCAAACTGCGCACCTTCAAGGGAAATGAGTTAGTTCTATTATATGACAGCAAGTTTGATAAATTTCCAGGAAAATTTTGGATGCATTGGCTAGGGCCCTATTTCATCAAGGAGATTACCGATGGTGGAGCAATTCAGTTGGTAAAGTTGAATGGAGAGCCATTCTTGTTGGCTTAATGGGGCCTAACCTACGTTCGATGGTGATTTAGACAAACAAATCCCGATACTACTAGCCCTTTTGGAAATAGTCCGCAGAGCGCGGACTGAGGTCTCACCCGAAGTAGTATGGGAGGGTGCTAGAAACACATTTCTGCACCTTGGAGATGTCTGATGGTATCTAACACCCTAAGATGCTGCCTTTGCGCATCCCTACTCGGGGCTCGAACAGTGTTATTACCCAAGTCCTTTCTCACAGCCAATATTAGGTGATTAACTGAACTTATTTATACACTTGTATTTATACTCAACACTATTCATAATTCATATAAGTGTGTGCAGTAAATAAATAGTATAATTTCAAGTAATATCAAACATGTAATAGAACAAATACATAGAATTGGTAACAAAACTTCTCTTTATTATTCCCTTCCTTTGGTTACAGACTCAACACTACCCTATGCACTCAACTGTAGGGGTCCACCCACTTAGTTGCGGACACTACTAGGCCTCTATGCACTCATCTGCAGAACCTCTTTCTACTACTACAACCCAAGACACTTAGACTCTTGCGCTATCTTTTTAACTCCATCCGTTGGTTAACTCCTTTACAACTTAGAGACTCACTCTATTTATACAATCCCATCATCCGCAAACCATGGGTAGGCCGAAACTACATTCCAAACTTAGGGCAGATAGCCTTATGACTCTAACATACAATTCATGCTCCACGCCTGCAATTTGCAGAGTATTTACAACAATAACAACTCAAAACTTGGTCTTTAAGCCCCAAAACATGATGTGGGGGGATTCCATGCCCAACAGGCCCCCAACACAAACATCGTGACTCATCCTCGAATCACTCTGTCGGCACAAAGTCCCTCCAGCTGGTCCTGAATGGTCTTGATCTCTGCAGCGCACTGAGCTACTGCTTGCTAAACTTGTTGCATTCTCCCTTCTGAGACCTCTATTTCCGACGTTCTATGCGGAATCTATGCATGCATCCCCTGAATCTGCGTGAGATTTACTTCAATATCTGCCGTGATTGTGAAGGCTTCATCGATCCATGGTTAGACATACTCTTTGAGAACTACTTCCTTATGGCACGCCGTGTCCACCTGCTCCTTTAATGCCTTGGCTTGTTGCATCCTTGCAAGCTACTGAGAAAGGACTACGGTCTGCACAGTCCCCCTTATGCTGTCGTACTCTTGCTGGAGTTCGCGTGCCTCTGTCTCCAACCACTAGATGTTGGGGTCCTCCTGCAACATCATGAGGACCTCAAGCACTTGTTCCAACATGTTGGTACAGTCATGCACTACACCTCTGATCTCTTCCAACCCTGTTGTAATAGCGCTGGCATGCTGTTCTCTGATCTCTGGGGGAGTGAAGGTTGCACCTTCAACCACAGCTTGACAATCTGAAGGTTCAGCTCTAACTAAACCTTTGTTGTATCTTCTCTCACATCACGGACTCTACTTGCCAAACTATGAATCCGCACTTCTACTGGTACATCTGCTATGATAGCCAGCTATGGGACGCATCGACAAGTGTCATCTACCATCTGCACCAAACTTTCATTATGCGGCACCAACTCATCATGCTGCAAACTGAGTTGCTCCATATTCATCTTCTATTCACTAAGAACTTGGATCATGTAGTTCTCCCTAGCATGCAGCTCTGCTGTTATTCCATCTTGTAGCTGATAGAGCATTTCCTAGGGAAGGGTAGCTAGATTAAGGCCAAGGCCTTTCATCATGCTAACTGTCATTCGGTCCATCACATATGATGATACTAATGCTCCCTCTGGAAACACTATTGTGTTGGCCATCCTCATGCGCAACATCTGCTCTACTGTTGAAGTGCCTGCTACGACGTGGGTTGAAAAGGTAGCTTCTTGAGGGGGCCTCACCTATAACTCCTGCAGCTGTGCACTGAGGACCCCCAACAAAATTTGGTCCTCTGCCATAATCTCTTTGAATGCTTCACTAGTGACATCAAAGACCATCACACCAATTTCATGGAGATCACCATCGGTTAAGGTGATCAAGTCAATGGCCAGCTTTGAAGCCTTGACCTTCTTCCTTGGACCCGATCTCTCTCCGATGCATGATCATTTGATTTGTGTGGACGCGGTCTTGTTATAGACATATTTGAGCGCTGCAACCCCAAACTCATATCTCCATAAATCAAGGGCTCGTTAACCCCTAAAAGTTTTGTATCATACCATAAAGGATCATGGTCAACTGAATACATCATTTCCCAGAAGTTCCACTTGAAAAACCACTCAAAACTGGCCAAAACTGGACCATACTGACTGCTCCATGGTCAAGGTGTGATGCATACTAGCTACTACACTAGCCAGGTGCAATGCATACTTAAAGAGCCTTTTGTGGGGTACGATGAGCGAGAAAAGACAAATGGAAGAGATAGTTTGCTAAGTGGATGATCATGGAATCTTCCAGAAACTTCTCATATGACACTTGCCTCTCTAAATTCGCCCAGTTATGAGTAAGAGATCAATGAAAATCTCCAAGTGGAACCAAGAACTATCAATGGAATGACACTAATAAAAAACCCAGAGTTGACTCACACCCTTGCAAGACATCTATAAATGGATCCCTCATCTGAGAGATCTAGAGGCTGGAATTTTGTATTTTGTAAGGAAGTGCTGTTGGTTTATCTGTGAGAAGAGACATTGTATTGTTGGGTGATCTTGCTTTTCATGAGGTGAAGAGGGCTTCTATGCTGGGGGATGATGCTGGATCAGACAATTGGGTTGTAATCCTCTCTTCTACTATTAATAAAATTCATTGAGTTTTCCTCCATATAATCATGTGTTTGTGAATCTTATTGTTTATGAATGCAATTGTATGGTCAATGTGCTTTTGATTCTGCATTGCTTATGATGTTTTAGACAGAGATTCTTTGATGGTTTTCTATTACTTTGACTCTACAGGTACTCTTTAAAGTGGGACAAGTAGGAGAGGAGTGGCAAATTCTATCAAGGGAGAGAAATCAAGCAAGTATCCAAGCGGAAGATCCAGGTTGGTCCTCTTTTCTTCCTTCTTATCTATTACACTTAAAGGAAATCTCAAATTTCTTTGATTGTTTGTTTCTAAGATAGCTACCCATCTTAGTGGGACTAGAAATTCGAATCGACACTAGTTTTCTCGGAAACAAAATGGCCACTCCGCTGGGGACCGAATAGTTTGTTTGTTTGTTATTGTTGTTTGCTTTATAAACTACAGATGGAGCTTGAAGTTAGCCAGCTAGCCTTCAAACCGCCTTTGCTATGCAATTGCGATGTAGATGAATGCTACTTCAGTCAATCTCTAGGTTGGTTTATGAACTGAACATCTGACTTACAAGCATTCTAAGCGCCCTTATGGTAGCTGATAACCTCATAAGATCATAACCCTATTATTTGTTTTTACTGTCCATCATAACTCAGCCTAAGTCACTGAACTTAGTTGCAAATTTTGAGCAAAAACCAAACTCAGTTTCACTCCCTGGTCCATCGCACTATCTGTAACTGGTAGCTTGTATGCATCACACCTCCCGTGTGTTGCAGGTGAGATGCATCCCTGTTTCCCTTAAGGACAAGTGTGATGATAGAGTGATATTGTTTCTCTCTTTGAAAGTTGGTTTTTCCTCCTGATTTTCAGCTTTATTCAGTAGTTTTGTTGTTCATGATCAGAATCTCATTGCTGAAGCCTCCTTCAATTACATTATTTAGCCTCCATTGATTAGGATTTTTAAATGCTTTTATGTATTTTTCCATCATTTACTTCCCTCCTTTGTCAAAAGTAGCTTAATCGAACTATCATTTTTGATGCAAAAAAGAGTTGTAACTTTCATTTTGAGTAAAAAAGAAGAGTGTCGTAAAGTCTTCCTCCTCTAGATAGTCAATTGTACTTTTGTCATTATATTTGATTTGAATTGTTAATATTTGAAGTGTCGAAAGGCGTTTTCCATTGGAAATTGAAAGTGTCATTTTAGTCTTCCTTTCATTTTGAAAAGAAATTGTCGAAATGTCACTTTGAAGAAAATAGTTCATATCTGTACTTAGTTTTCCTTTTGAGCATTCTCACATTAAGGAAATGAAAAACAAATACATGCATTTGCATTTGCATTTAGACTGTGTGCGAAAGATGATTTAGGAAAGTGCATTTAGTGTGTGCTCTTTGCTCTATGTTGAAAGAATTGTATTCTTCTTTCCTTAGTAGCTAGGATTTTCATTGCTAAAACAAAATAAACGACTGTTTATCATTTTATATTGCATATTTAGGAATTTTACATCTACATCACACGGTGAACCTTGAAAGACAAACTTATAAGAAAGATCAACTCTAAAATAAATCTCAATGAACATAAAAATGCTTTGGAACCTAACGCAACACATCTAGAAGTCTAGGCTAGAGATGTGTTTCGGCGTCATAAAACTTGGTAACTATCGTTTTCATCGAAGGTTGGGTGATTCCTCCTCTTTGATACGACAAGTGCCAGTACGGATTTGTGCTCCCTGTACCATTGAGTATATATTGGGAGACAAAAATAGGCTGATATCCTTTATCCTTAGGAAGCTGTGTCTACCGCCCTATTGATCGCAATGCATTGAAAACAACATTCGGGAAGATTGACTGCCGTGCGTAAAGTCCTTGGTAATTTCTCTTTAATTTACCACCAAGGTGTATATTGCAGTTTTGCGATTGGTTTGGTAATCCCTCTGTCTAGATTTCTAGAATAGCCACTTTCATTCCTTTTCGACTCCTTAAAAGAAAAGGTCCATCTGAGCACTTTTCACTTTAGTCTCATTAAAAATCAAAGGCAACTAGAGTCACCTTTAGCTTTTTCTCGACTCTTAAAAATTGAAAAAGCAAAGTTGCGTCAAAGTGTCTTAAAATTTATTTAAATCAAAATAACATCCCTGTCCCTTCATTGGTCTTAAATTGAGATAATGGAGTCCAATCAAGGAACCCATCTTGGAGGGAATCCTAGTCCTTTCTCTTCTTGGGGAGATATTGGTGCTTTGTATATGGCTACATTGTCCCTTCCAGGAATCATAATTGGCCTGCCAGTATGGCTATTCTCAACCTCTGTCGTTCAAAATACCGTGATTCCTCAGCAATCAAATCAGCAACCAGATGACACTGAAGTGGTCCCTTCACCTTCTACTTCGCTTGTTTCTCCCTCCCCTTCTTCCTCTTCACTTGGTGAAACTAGTGATACTAAAAACCAAGTAGCTGAGAAGAATAAGAAAGGGAAGGAGAAGAAGAAGAAGAAGCCAGTTAATCAAGGGGGAAACAATCAATCATCTAGTGAAAATTCACACATTAAATCTCCTAGATATCCTTGTCTAATTTGAAAATAAAACCATTTTCATCGAGATTGTCCTTGCATTCCGCGGATCTTGAGAGAATGGTCTCCCCGTTCGCACCATCCGGTGTCATCAACCTCTAACAATCAGATTGATAGCACACCATCAGCTAGTGAAAATGAAAGTCCTGGACAGGAAAGAAAGGTCAAACCTCCATGTCTACTATGTGAAGGAGACCATAACCTTCCCCGTTGTCCTTTTCTAGATGAGGCCAAGAGAATATTGCATAATCGTCCTGCTTCATTGCAGCGGCTTCCGCGTAGATACAAGAAACTCTTACCAAGTCCATTGCTAGTTCAAAACCCAACTGACATAACTCAGTTTTCGGTCGAAATGCCTATCATTGAATGTGAACCTTCTAAGTCCATACTAAACCAAAGTCAACAGGTTGAGATGGCAGTCGACCCAGTCTTGCCTTCAGAAGGACCACCTGCAGATAATACAATTTCCAAAGAGAATGAGAATAACATCGTTCAAATTCCTTTTGTCGATACAGAGTCTGGTGAACTTGGGGGCAATCCACCCATTCCTTTACAACAGGAGGTAAGCCCCCTAGTTCATGAGGTTTATCCGGCCGTTTATTTGGTACGTCCTCCGAGAAGTCTAGTTGTTTTCTTTGATTGGAATCAACTAGCAAGACCCTGCCTTCCATCTAGTGTACCATTCCATATCATAGTACAAGTTTACAAAATGATTGTGTCTGGCACTATCATAGATGAAGGGGCTTCAGTGAATATCCTTTCCTCAACTGCTTGGAAAGTTCTTGGTTCTCCATCACTTCTACATGAAACACAAAATTTGTCAGGCTTCAACAAAGGAACCAGTTGACTGTTAGGGATCCTTCCGAAGTTGCTGATAACTTTGAAAAGGAAAACCGTTCACTTGAACGTGATGGTAGTCCAAGGGCCACTAGATTACAATCTACTCCTTGGACGTGACTATATATATAGCATGGAAGCTATTGTTTCCACACTCTTTCAAGTGATGTGTTTTTCGCATGAAGGCAAACTAGTGCAATTTGTCGACTAGTTTTCATTTCTAGGTTCAAACACAGCTACAAATCAACCATCATCCCCGAATGGTTTCTTTGCATCAACAATGTCTCTTCAACCTTCATTCAACCTAATTACCGCGAGTAGTTTGGTGAATGTAATTAAGTTTAGGGGGCATGCACCCTAGTCTACTTCGGTAGGTGAACCCAAATGAAAAGAGAGATTTCCTTGTAGGTTATATGATTGGACTGAAAAACCATTTCCTTGTAGGTTATGTGATCTGTCTGAAACAACTATTTCCTTGTAAGTCATGTGATTGGAAGCTCACACCATTCACCTTCGTCTATTTCGATGGAAAAAGCCAAGGAAGTCCTGCCTAACCGCAGGGACTTCCATATGGTGACCTGGGATCTCTCCTTTTCTTAAATACTTGGGGGCATGCAAACCTTTGTATGCAAGTGAAAAATGACCAATTTCATTTCTTAGCTTTTTAGCGTTTTTTTAGCTTTTTAGCTTTTTAGTTCAACTTCTTAGGTTAGGCAGTTGGTCCAAAGACGTCTGCACACTAGATGGACCAAAGGAAGGGTTTTTGCCTCGACAGAGGACAAAAACATTCTACCTAACCTCAGTAGTTCCTTAGCTTTATAGTTTGGTCGTTTCTAGCTTACATAAAAGGCAATGATCACATGTTACAGTAGCGTTCAAGCTCATTAAAAAAGGACCTACCAATGAGAAACATCTTCAAATTACTGGCATGAGCAATGTTTCCACAAGGTTCAAGCTCGTTAAAAAATAAACCTGCCACTGATCATAGTTTCTCCCGATTCAAGCTCATTAAAAAATGAGTCCACCCCCAGTAAATAACCTTTGTGATTACCCTGCTATTAGCATTTTGAGCCTTGGTTGTATTCTTACCATCACCTCCATTCTTTTGGTCGATCATACACTTCCACTTGATTTTTTACCCTTTTGAGAAACAGCTACGACACGTGGTTCTGTCAGCCACCGTCTTTACACTGCCACATTTTGAGAAGTTCCAAACTTACCAAGAACCAGTTGCTACCCTAAAAAACCACTCGTTCCTAAAAAACGAGTCTCTTTTAAACTCTTTTTAGACTCATTAAATATAAAAATATTGTCGAGCTATTGGCCTTTCTAGCTCGTTAAAGTAAGGGGAAGCACCATCCATCTTATATATTTTAATCTCTTTCGGCTCGCTAAAGCAATCGAAAAGTCATCCCTTTCATATTATTTTATAGTTTTTCGGACTTAAGGGATTATGCTATGAAAAAGGACTGTTGGAGTTTCCTTTTCATCCCTTTTCAAACTCTCTAAACATGAAAAGGACCGATTTATCTTTGTCATTAAACTCGTTAAAATAATAGCGACAAACTTGTCCACCTAGACAAGAACAAGTCTCACTGACACTAGACTCGGTAAAACATAGTGGCAGTTTTTCTCGAAGGGAAAATTATAGAACAAGCATATGTTATCCTCCTTAAGCTTGACAAAAATAAAGAGGTACTGGTCAGCAATGACTAGGGAAAAGGGGAAGAAAGTTGAATAATTTTATTGGTATCAAGTCGCTCTTGAACATGACACTTTCACTCCATCACCATGATTGAGTCGAGTTGGTTTATTCCGTTCACTAGTCATATCACCATTGGTCCTTGGTACCATCCATCTTTTGGGGTTAACGCTACCAATCCATCTCAGTGTCGCCAACATGTTCAAAAGAAGTCATTCAGAGAATTCACCATCCAGAAAATGCCTCATCCACTGCAATACCTTCACCCTTCATTTTTCATGACCGCCATTCCTGAACCTTATATCAGCAGATCATTTTCACCTCAAAATGATCTTTCTATTCCGTTTCATTCCGCAGATGTGGGATACATTAGGGCCCTCCTATGATGAGTCACTTCTTGTCGACATCAACTCATTATCCCAGAAGTTGACTTAGAAACAACCCTTTTAGTACTTTGAAGCTTGCATGCCTCGATGGCAAGTTTCACTTCTGACGATAGGTTTAGATCAATGCCCTTCGACCGAAATATTTTGCGTGGTGTTCAACATCAGATCATATATTCACACCACGTGAATTGTACTATAGTACCTTGAGGGTCATTATCATTATCGGTGACTCCTCTAGCACCTATTAACAGCTTACATTATTGGCTGGTAATCAGGCAATGTATTTTCATGTTCGACTTCAGAACATCTTTTCACATGGATCGACTTCTACTTCGGGTGAAGATTGAATGAGTTTGAAGACCCCGGATCTAGTTTCATCCATATAGGCTGCGATATATTCAGGAAAAATAAAGACATCAATTAGACACAGAAGCTGAATAGGTAGTCATCTAAGCTAGGGAAGATGACTCTTCATGCAAAGAATCACCAGTCTGCAATAACGGAAGATTGTCTATCCTATGTACATAAAAATGAATTTATAAAGCTGGGCATGGGAATGCCTGCCTTAGCTAGATCATGAAAACAATATGATGATGATGTATTGTATTGTATCTTATACAGGTCACCTTCCAGTTTGAATACCTCGGATCCTCATGATAAAGCATTTCACCCGACATCAAAATATTTACGACCTCATGCTTTATGGGGCAACTGTTATAGACATATTTAGGCACTGCAAACCAAAACTCATATGTCCACAAAAAAAGGGCTCTTTAACCCCTAAAAGTGTTGTTTCATACCATAAAGGATCATGGTCAACTGATTACATCATTTACCAAAAGTTCCACCTAAAAAACCACTCAGAACTGGCAAAATTAGACCATACTGGCTGCTCCATGGTCAAGGTGCAATGCATACTGGCTACTACACTAGCCAGGTGTGATGCATACTGAAAGAGCCTTTTGTGGGGTGTGTTGAGGGAGAATAGACAAATGGCAGAGATAGTTTTCTAAGTGGATGATCATGGAATCTTCTAGAAACTTCTCATATGACACTTGCCTCTCTGAATTCGCCCAGTTATGAGTAAGAGATCAGTGAAAATATCCAAGTGGAACCAAGACCTATCAGTGGAATGACACTAATAAAAAACCTAGAGCTGACTAACACCCTTCCAAGACATCTATAAATGGATCCCTCATCTGGGAGATCTAGAGGCTGGAATTTTGTATTTTGTAAGGAAGTGCTATTGGTTTATCTGTGAGAAGAGACATTGTATTGTTGGGTGATCTTGCTTTTCATGAGATGAAGAGGGATTTGTTGTGGGGAAAAGTATCCGACTCGGATGACCCTATCCCTACTCTAAAGGTGACAGTCTTTAGCAACAACTGAAAGCAAAGCTTTGATATTTTCCTTTATGAAAGTACCGAGAGAAGGAAGAAAAGATTAACCAACCGGTGTCTTTCGCTTTTGTCGATCCTTATCCTCTCTCTTTATCTCTTGTTCCCAGCTCCTTGCTCTCTTTGCCAGTCCAGCTACACACAGATCCTGCACAAAACGAGAGAGGAAACTACAAGAAACATGTACTCATAACTGATGCATGGATTAGAGTGAATCAAATATACAAGTAAATACAATACATCAATGCAATACAAGTATATAGGAGAACATTCAAAGCTTTATTGATAAAAGTAACAGGGTTCTGAGAAGGTTACAACCATCAATGGCTCCAATCCAGCAGCACCTCCCCAGCAGCAAGAAGTCTCCTCTTCACCTCTATAAAAGCAATCACCCAATAGCTCTAACTGTAAACCAACAGCACCTCCTTGCTTTACACAAAATTCCTGTCACACGGAATTTGTCAAGGGTGCGGACACGACTGACCTTCCTAGAAGTCTAAGACATTCTAATGACAAACAAGACAAAATGGAGTGATCTTTCTCTAAATACACCTTTTACAACATGAAAACTACAAGTGTTTAGGCTTACCTTATTCCAAAACGCTGTTGTTGAAGTCCGTTCTTGACGATCCGGATGAGCTCCTCCTTCAAGTCAATTCCTGCAACCACAAACAATCAAACAATTACCAAGCACTTGCATTTCATATAATAAAACATATATTCAACATGCAGACCAAGGAACACATGAAATAACTCATTAACACAAGCTATTGAGAAAAATAAACCAGTTTGTATTAATAACGAAACAAAGAAACTCTTACAACCTGGCCTTGGTGTTGTGCAAGTTCCTCCCAGGGTCCATCAAGGGTTTTCCTCTACTTTGACAAAGCTCACCCTCTTCCAAGTAGAATCAAGTAAAGACAATCTCTCCTTACAAAGGCTCTAATGGAAGACCTAAATCCTGCAGCATTTACCCAAAGAAAATGTATAGCTCCAACCTCCTCTCCTTCTGGCTCAATGCCTTTATTTATAGTGCTGTAAAGAGGTTATTCAGGTCCACTATCAATGGGATCATCCCCCTCTTTGGGTGGGATAGCTCCCTTATTGATGGGATAAGTTCCCTCTTAATAGAGATACATGAACCAACTGGAGGCGCATCCATTTCATCAAACCGACCTCTAGAATGTTCTAGAAGTAACCACAAGTAACTTTTTCAAGATAAAACTCGCGCATTTTTCCCTTTTACAGAGGGACGCACCTGTCCCTTAACATACAGAGCGTCCATGGACGCAGATTTTGTGAACATGGTCAGCGTCCCCGCAGGTAAGGCTAGAGAGAACCTGCGACCCCAGAGATAAACATAGTTTTTACAAGACTTTCTCTCTTCTTTGAGTTTGAGATGGATAACAGAGGCATGAGACTTGCCTAAGAGGGTAGCATGACTGTTGATTTGAGCCATACTAACTGTAAGTAGTCAAGGTGACATTTTTTAGTGTAACAGATTGCCCCCTAAAGTGCGAAGCCTGGAATAGAATAGGGTTTTGTAATTTTAGGAAGGGTGAAGCGCTTTATCATTTCAAGGATTGTCTTGTGGATGACCTGGTTGGAACCTGCAATTTTCAACACAAAATACATGGATAAGATTATATCATCACTGAGGTAGGCATTCCCATACTCAGATTCAAAACTTTAACTAATGGACTAACTATTCTGATACATGAATGATCTTGCAGTACATCATTTTTATAGACTTTTGTAAACACAGTATGGACGCAGCCATCTGTTTATGATTAGTCTACATAGATAATGAATACAAAACTCCTTGCAGCCTGGATGGTAGAAACTAGATCCAGGGTCTTCACTTCTACTTCCCGAATTGGTACGATTCTAGCCATGTGATTAAATGATTCGATGTCGAACATGTTAGAAACCACTTGATTACCAGTCGATGATGTAAACTGTTAACAAGCATGAGAGAGACCACCAGTAATGTCAATGGTTCTCAAAGTACCAAGCACAACCCGTGAAATGTGAATAGATGTTTTGATGTCGAACACTTCACGGAATCCTTTGATCGAAAGTCAATGATGTAAACTGACGTCAAAGGCGAGAAACCTGCCATTGATGCATGCAGACTTCAAGGTACTGTCGATTCCTAAGTCATCTTTCTAGATAATGTGTCGATGTCGATAGAAAGCGACCCGTTGCAGGCAAGCCCACAACACGAAATCATTGTTCAAGTTGAAGAAATGTTGCTGTAAGGACTGACTCAGGGATGGTCAAATGGATGACAAGTATTTTGCAGATGAAAGTTTTGCTTGCAGACCTCTTGAACACATAACGACACAACAGATGGCTTGGTGACGAATAACTCAAAGTTAATCCCCGAAACCCGGTTAAAGACTTTCAAAATGATTTGGTCAACTGTGAGGTAAAAGATTTCCCAACCCAGGTGAATGAAAAGTGTCGTGTTCAAGAGTGGTAATAAAGTTTCTTCTGAGACAAAAGGTGACAAACAGGTTCATTCTTCTCTCTTTTCCCCCACCATTTCTGGCAAGTACCTCTTTATTTTTAACAAGCTTGAGGAGGATAACATATGCTTGATTATAAGCTCATCCTTCGGACGAGTCCAACCTAGTTTAAATTCGAACCCTAGGAAGGAGTGGTTCGTTCCTGTTTGTAATTGAACAGGTCCTCTACTGTAAAAGTTTAACGAGCCCAGTATAGGAGAAACTCGGCGTTTTTCAATTTTAGAGAGTCTGAAAAAACTAAAGGAGACTCCACGTTGAACTTTTTCGTATATTTGTGTCCCTCAAGCCCGAAAAAGTATAAAATAATACCTGGGGGAACCGCTTGATCTTGCGACCAAGGAGTACTTTCATAATAGTGTCGTTAACCTGAAAAGTAAAAAGCGATCAAGGACACGTCGTTTTATTTCCTTATCGAGTTTGAAACGACAAAAACCCGGCAATCTTTTCCTGATTTTGCGGTCAGAAAAGAGCTAAAAGGGGACCGTCTTTTAATTCCGTTTTAACGAGTGAAAAAGAAACACTCGGCGATCTTTTCATGTTTTAGGAGTCAGAAAAGGGCTTAAAAGATGACTCTGATATTTTTGTTTGTGAAAAATTACAATTTCCCTCGAAATCCCTTTGTCCTGCACAAAAGCAACACATTACTCATACCTGTTTAAAATAGGCAAAAATACATTCAAAAACATCTTTTCATGGTAAAAAATGAACTAATTCATCCAAAAAACCTATAAAAAGACCTTTTACCATGTCATTTTTACCGTTTCACTGTTGAGGTTGAAAAAGGAGCTTTTGACAAGAAACTTCCCGTGGTTGCTGCGGAAAATCTGACCGTCGGAATCGAACGCCGTCTCATCCAGGTATTTTACACATCCTACTCTGCATTTCTATCCGTTTAGAATCAATTTTTAGGTCTTAGTTTCATTTTTTGGGGGGGTTTTGGTTTTGGAATGCGCCTCTCGGCGGACGCAGGTGCCCTTCGGGTGACCTGCGTCCCCCGACTTTTTCTCATACGGGAAAACGGTCGGAAGACGCAGCCCGCCTTCAGGCCAGCTGCGTCCGGGCGCCCTGTGCTACAAAGCCGGGGTGCGTCCTCCGAGAAACGCGCATTTCAAAACCCCAACTCTCTCAAAAAACCACCAAAAATTCCCAAATCAATTTCTAATTGCTATTTTTGATATGCAGGGCATTAATCATGTTAGACTGGAGAGAAAGAGAGCATGTAGAGGAAGATGAAGCTGCAATAAATCATCAACCTTCCCTGGATGCCCTAAGAGCATGCGGATTATACAAATATTGGACCATACCGGGCATGAGGGGCCAGGTAAGATTCTTGGAATGGCTGGTTGAGCGATGGAACGTACAAGAACAATGCTTTTACATAGGAGGGCACCAGCTCGAGATAGAGCCCTCGGATGTATACTTTCTCACTGGCTTGCCAAACAGAGGTGAGCAACTCAGTCTTGCGGGGACTAGGCCGGGTGGCCAATCCCTTGATAGTCTCCGCGAGGATTGGTGCACACGTGGGGCTCACCATTCGAAAGGCATAGAGATAAAACACATCACTCTACCGGAACTCAAAGTCATAGCGTTCACGGTTACCAGAATTTGCGGCGCGGCCGCTTTACACATTGCTTCCGGATCCCAAATGCGGATGGCAATTGACTGTTACCAAGGCACCATTTTCAACTGGTGTGAAGCTGTGTCGGCTCATATGAAGAGCCAACTGACCAAGGCAAAGAACGGACGACTAAAGACTTTTGGATATGGGCCTATAGTCGTGAGCTTTGCCTTGGAGAGAATTCCAATGCTGATCCCTCAGCAACTCACTGTTGATATCTTGGGTCCTCGGCAGCCAAAGCTGATACGATGGGTTGCGGTGATGGCCCGGCATCCTGACGAGGGCGCGACAGTAGTTCGATTCTCAGATAGTTATTTTGACTGGTTAGAGGGCCAGCTTTTTGTGATACAGGACTTTCCGTATGCCGGAATGGATTTCAGAGGTGATCCGGACATGGTTCTTCCACAGGGAGAACAATGGGACGACAGAGGTACTTTTATTTTCACAAGTTTTCTAGTTATGTATTTTTTGTATTTTTTTTTTTTATATATATCGTCTCAAAATTAATAGTAAAACTTTTTCAAAATGCAGATGTTGGTCCACAGCGTCCAGCCAACCTCCGGCCTTATGATAGACTACATCCAGCTGCACCGGTACCGGCCCCACAGGACGCGGCTGCAGACGTACTAGCTGAGTTGGAGCATGATCTAGAGCGTCTCACGGCAGATATACCTGAGACTACTATGGACGACATTCCTATCAGGCTTCAGCGTTTCGTAGTCGCGGTCCCTGGACCGTTTAGGAGATTTTTGCGTAAGGTAGCCCGCGCAGTGGTGTCGTACAGAGAGCACCACCAGTGATTGACTAGTCACTTTTGTAGTCACATGTGACATTTTTGACTTTTTGTACTATCATTTTGCCGATCATAAGGTGTTTTCAACCTATGATCGAAGACGATGTATATGTTTTTTGACACACTTCTATCTATATATATATCACTATTACCGGCTTATCTTGTTTAACATGTATGATGAAATGTTTTTAAAATTACTTGCATGATTATTATAAATGTCTGTCCAACACTCGAGAAGCAATTGCATCTGCTAATGTATTCAGGGACCTTGGAATATGTTGATATTCAATGTAATCAAATTCACGTTCCAAGAGACGCACTCTCAAAAACAACCTTAATAACACAGGATTTCTAATGGCATAAACTCTATTAAGCTGTAATACAACAAGTTCAGAATCTAACCTCACTATCAAACGTCGAATTCCAAATGAAATAGATTCGGATAATAATTCAACCACTGCACTGTATTCTGCAATGTTATTCGTTGTTTGACCGAGGCTTACCCCATGCATAGAAACTAACTCGTCAGAGGGCGAATAGATAACCCAAGCTGCGGAAGAGATATTCCGTGTATTACGACAAGCACCATCAGCAAATCCAATGTATGTTTGGAGAGGCGTCGACATCTACAATATCAAGAGTAAAACCAAAATAAGCCAGAATAATGACGAAAAACCACACTCGCTAAGCTAAGCACACTGACTAAACTAACACACTTGCTAGCTAGAAAGGAAATCTAACCTATCTAAAAATTTCTCCATACCCATCATTTTAAGCATAATACCTCTTTAGGTAAAGTCCATTTCTGGGTTTACCCAAAGAGTCCCCATCAAAATCAACTAACTCATAAGCCCCTTTTGCTAGCTTTCGCTTTACAATGTAGGGCCCATGCCACATGGGAACGAATTTTCCGGCACCTAGCTTATCGTTAGCTTGATCATATAATAGTACTAGGTCTCCTTCCGAAAAACTTCGAGGGGTTACATTTTTATCGTACTGAGCTTTCATTCGTTTCGCGTGAGTCTCGATAGCTAAAGTAGCGTCACGTCGAGTCTCATCTAATTTAGCCAAGTATAATAACCGTTTCTCCTCTTCGGAAGTAGCTGGAAGTAATTCGACAGCCATTTGAAGTGATGGGATTTCGCATTCAATAGGTAACACAGCTTCTAAGCCATAAACTAGCTGGAAAGGGGTGAAACCTGTTGAATTTTTCACTGAAGTTCGATATGCCCATAGCGCCGAAAATAACATGTTATGCCAATTCGTTCGATGGATACCAATGATCCGTCGAATCATGATGACTAGAACTTTGTTGATTGACTCAACCAAACCGTTGGCTTGCGGATAATAAGGAGTAGAGCTATCGTGGCGCAAACCAAGCTGGCTTGTAAGCTCAGTCATCATGACGTTTCGAAAATGGCTCCCATGGTCAGTAATGATTGCTTGTGGGACACCAAACCTAGTTATGATATGATTGAATACGAAAACTGCAGCTGTCTTGCCGCTTGCGTCGAATGTAGGCATCGCCTCGGCCCATTTTGTAAAATAATCAACCGCGAGGATGATATACGCATGCCCCCCGGCCGAGTGAGGGTTACAAGTAATAAAGTCAATGCCCCATTTGGCGAATGGACCAGCGGCAATTATAGGGTGGAGAGGAGCAGGTGGAGCGCGCATCTTTCGATCAAACACTTGACAGTTGTGGCATGTTCTGACAGCAAGGATACAATCTTTAAACATAGACGGCCAGAAATAGCCAGCGCGCAACACCTTCTGAGCTGTGGCATACCCAGACATATGACCGCCACATGCTCCAGAGTGACAATCATTCAAAACTCTCTCAGCCTCTTCGTGAGTTAAACAACGTCGAAAAACTAAGTCTGCCCCCCGGCGATAAAGTGTATCTCCAATAATTCTGTATTGCTGGGATCGAAACCGAATTTTTCGACGGTCTTCCTTGGAAGCTTCAGGCCGAAAGGTTTGGGTTTGGAGATAGATGATTATATCCCCATACCACGGATCTAAAGTGCTAATAAGAAACAAAGATTCGTCCGCAATGGACTCCTCTGCCACAGTCTCTGTGTCAGCACTCGGGAAATCACACATCAATTCCGCAAAAACTAAAGATTTCTTAGACTTGGACTTCTCGAACTCCAAGTCGAACTCTTGCAGGATAACAATCCATTTAGAGTACTTGCCCCCTAGCAGTTGTTTTGTCAAAATATAAATCATAGGGTTGCAATCCGAAATAACTGTAGTCTTGCGGAGAAGAATGTAGTGACGAAAACGCTGGACAGCTTGAACGGCTGCCAGGGCCAATTTCTCCACATGCGAATATTTTAACTCAGTGGGATTTAAGGTTCTACTAAGATAATATATCACATGCTCTGCTTTGAATTCATCTTCTTGAACTAACACCATTCCAATGGTGGAATGCGAAGCTGCGAGGTATAAGAAGTAGTCCTGGTTGTAGTTGGGAGGATGCAATAACGGTGCATGGGTCAACGCGTGTTTCAGTGCATCAAAAGATTGTTGGGCAATCTCGTCCCAAAAGAATTGTGCGTTCTGTTTCAACAACCGTGTAAAACCTTTAGTGACCTCGGCGTAGTTTGGGATGAATCGGCGTAAAAAGTTCGCTTTCCCTTGCAAACTTTGGAGTTGGCGCAAACTCGAAGGAGGAGGCAATTTGATGATAGCCTCGACTTTCGAGGGATCGACGCGAATGCCGGCTTTTGAAACAACAAATCCCAGCAATCGACCTGTTTCTATACAGAAAACACACTTGTGGGGATTCAACCGAATTCGATAATGCCTACACCTCATAAAGATTGCTCGTAGGTGGACAAGGTGATCAGCTCGATGTAAAGAATGAGCAGGCAAATCATCGAGATAGGGTTGCACAATGTGCTTGATGTCATGAAATGCATAAGACATTGCCCGTTGAAAAGTGGCCCCGGCATTCTTAAGTCCAAAAGGTAATTTGCAATAAGCAAATGTCCCCCATGGACAAATGAATGCCGTTTTTGGTTGATCGGCAGGTAGAATATTGATTTGATTATAGCCTGAGAAACCATCCATGAAGGAAAACATCTCACTTCCGGCACAATCATCAATAATTTGATCGATATAAGGCGTAGGATAGTTGTCTTTTGGACAAGCTCGATTGATATCCCTATAGTCGATACAGATTCTTATTGTTCCTTGTTTTTTATTGACGGGAACAATATTCGATACCCAATCCGTTAACGGGATTGGATAAATGAAACCTGCTTTCAACAGCTTTTCGACTTCTGCTTTAATCGCAGCCGCTTTTCGAGGGTGAATCTGACGCAACCGTTGCCGAATGGGTTTAGCATCCGGGTAGGTTTTGATTTCATGAACAACAATGGCAGGATCAATTCCCGGCATTTCCTCGTAAGACCAGGCAAACACGTCGCGGAATTCTTGGAATAGGGCCTTGTAAGTTTGGATTTCTTCTTCAGTACATGCGGCACCTATATGAATGTTCTCCTCGATTCCGGGCTTCACTGAAATATCAATGGGAATAGTACGAGAAATATTCCCTAAATTCAGCTCTGAATCAGAATGTTTCGTTGGATCCTGAGCGTCTTTGACATATTCAGCGGTAAAGATAGATGAAAAATCATTTTCAAATGCATCGCCCTTAGGTAAAAACGAAGATCTGTGATGGAGATCTTCCCATGGTAGATCATCTACACTTAGGATTTCGCGAAGTTGTTCGTCAGATGACACTTCTTCGGGAAACGTTATCCGTTCTAAGGGTGAGGTGAAAAGTGACTCTTCACTGACCACATTCATTTGGTTGGTTTCGGTTGAATGAAAATCGGTAAAAGACATAAGAGCTTCATAAGCAATCTCATACGGACTCAACGGCATAACATCACCGAGTGAGTCTAGCTCAGAGTCAGATGGAACATACCAAGGATCATCATAAATAATGTTTTCTGACGTGATCATATGAATTGTTGCAAACGAAGGGTCTGCATTGAGTGGAGGGAGAGGAAAAGTTCCCAGTAAACCGGAATCCTTAACTAAACCTACACCAATGTCCCTATAAGGGATTGTCGTTTTACCAACATGCTGGATAGTTTCTGAAGAGGTTGGGTCGGATGAAAAGTATGTCAGCTGATCAATAGTCACGATCTTACCGTTATGTGGAAACTTAATGATTCTGAAGACCGATGAAACGACCGCTGTCATAGCATATGACCAACTTCGACCCAAAAGAAGGTTGTAGTCTAGAGGGGCATCAACCACTTCCACATCCAGACTAACGGTTTTTCCTTCGACCCCTATAGGCAATTCTTGCAGAATACCAAACGGACGGAACCCACGGCCATCAAAGGCCTTAAGGATGGTGGGGGATTGGTTCAACGAAGGAGAACCAAGCGATCTCCAACATTGAATCGACATAATACACGTAGAAGCTCCCTCATCAATCACAGTCCGATGAATAGGCCTGTTTTTGACTATCACTGGGATTTGGAAAGCCATTTGATGGGGGAGACGAGGTGTACTATTTTCTAGATCAAAGATCATTAGGTTCGGGTCCTGAACATCGACAGCTCCGATAGCCGACAAAAGCAATTTTCGTTGCGCTGGACATGATTGCAGCACTTCGAGTGCCGACATTGCTGAAGGTGAAACAGCTAAGTCTTCAACAATGTTGTAATTCTGGGCTGCTCTCGCATGTGGATTGAAAGCAGACCTTCGAAGTACACCCTTGGCGGGCGGCTTAATCACTAAGTCTGGGTTAGGTTTTTCGATCTGTAGTGGATCGGGACCAGGAGTTGAGGTTGATGGGTTAGAGTGAGAAGATTCTGCTTCCTTACCATCAACAGGAGCCTTACTACCATAATCTTGCGATCGAGTCGCAATCCTGACATGAGACATCATCAAAATGGGTTCTTCACTGGCATTCGAAGAAGAACCTATCATCTTATTCTCCTGCTCTGGAAATGGATTTTTTAACACAGCAGGAGTGGGAGAACCTTTGACTATTTTCACTACCTCGGCCCGATGAGGGCAGTCTCTCGTAAAATGATCTTCTTCACAAATGAGACAAGGATATCGAGGTTTGCATTTTTCGTCATTGGTTTCCGACTTTTCCGTTTTCTCCTTTGGAGCCTTGTCTGCTTTAGCCTTCTTCTTTCCTTTCTTCTTTCCACCGTTTTTTGATTTGGCCGTAGATGACTCTACAGCGTGAATGTCGGCGGTAAGTTCAGGAGGAGAAGACTCTCCTGTCGGAGAATCAGGCAAAGTGATAATTGGAGTATTGGAGGCCTTGGAAGACTTCTTCTTACTCTTCGTAGTCACGATACCAATCATACCATCAGCGGCATGAGATCCCGAAGGAGCAGCAGCGATTTGGTTTGACTTTGGAAGATCCGGAATTTTCTCGTGTAACGTACCCGACTGAGTGTAAACTAAGTCAAGGTATTGTGCCTGAGCAATGACTTGCTCCTCAGTAACTACTCCGGCCTTAGCTACATCTTCAGTAATTCTTGGTAATAATGATTTGACAAACCATTCAGCTAAGATTTGGTCCGGGATAAAAACTTTCACTAATCTTCTTCGACGTCTCCACTCATGGATGTGATCAGAAATGTACGTGGACGTCGATTGTTTTAGCGAAGTTAATAATTCTGTACCATTATCGTATCTGACTGGTAACTGAAAATGAGTTAAGAACGAGGTAGCTAACTGGCTAAAGTTGTAAAAAGAGGCCCGTGGTAACTCAATGTACCACTTGGCTGCGAGACCAATGAGTGTACGCTGGAAAAGACGTAAGCGGATGGAATCATCTGAGATGGAATTTGATGCACACCAGAGGTGGTAAGTCATCACGTGATTAGACGGATCCTCTCCAGACTTACCTTCGAACTTGGGTATATCGCTGGGCAACTTATTTGGCATTGGCGGCCAGAACTGAAGATATTGAATTGGATCGTTCGTTAGGCGCGTCAAGTCGGGTAAATCTAAAGTCGCAATAAACGGTAACTGCCGGTTAGGATCTCTAAAACTCTGAGTCACAATACCAGCCCCAGGAGGAGGATATCCAGGATAACTAGGAACAGGAGTCGCATTTGGGATATTATATCCTCCTGGAAAACCAGGATTAACCGGACCGTACTGGGGTTGCTGAGGTGGTTGATAAGTGTACCCAGGATACGGTTGATACTGGTAAACCGGTTGTTGGGCAGCTTGCCCAGGTTGATACTGTCCCTGGTACGGAGGTTGAACAAATTGAGGTTGAGTAGTAACAACCGTACTTGTACCAGGTTGGCCTGCAGGCATCTGGACTGTGGTTTGAACCGTAGGTCCAGACAACGGTACAGATGTCTGAAAAGTGGTTACAGGGACAGTAGAAACCGGAGCTGCCGATACTCCAGAGGTAAGCATGGTAGATGAAGCGGTAGTTGCTGCAGCCGTGTGAGGTGGAGTACCAGGTGCAATTGGCGGCTGAGTAACTACGGAAGTTACAGGGGTCTGAACACTTGACTGGACAGGTTGCGGTTGCTGGGGTGGACCAGGAACTGCAGGTTGTCCTGCTTGAGGTACCGACTGTATACTTGGTTGCGACATCTGTTGACCCTGTGACGGATCCCATGTTAACATTCCAGGGTATTGACTCGTAACAGGTTGAGGATACTGAGATCCATAGCCGTATTGAGGATAGGGTTGATAACTGTAAGGTGCAGTCCCATATGATTGCCCTTGAGGTGGTTGATAACCTTGACCAGGGTATTGACCCGTAGGTTGATAACCTTGAGGTAAATACGAGTACTGGGGTTGACCTTGACCTTGGGGTTGGTATCCTTGAGGTTGATACCCTTGGGGTTGATACCCTTGGGGTTGCCATCCTTGAGGTTGCCATCCTTGAGGTTGATATTGATACTGAGGTTGACTTTGGGGTACATATTGAGGCTGGGGTTGATACCCTTGGGGTTGATACCCTTGAGGTTGCCCCCCAGTCACGAATGAAGTACCTTGAGGTTGCCCCCCAGGCATTAACGAAGGTTGCCCCCCAGGCGGTAATTGGCCACCTTGAGGTTGGTTAATGGGAGTTGAACCTGACATCATATAAACGTCACCTATACTCAATGGTACATTACCACTGTTTCCAACTAATAACCCATGATCAATGGGTTGAGGAGATGCTCCCGCAAAGGTACCAGAAAGTGATTGATACCCAGTAGGAACAGAAGGACCGCCATGTAAAAATGATTCAGGACTTTGTGAAAACACAGATGACTGACCAGACATATTTACAGGAGAATGAATTCCTCTAGGTGGAATAGGAGTACGAGGTGTAGAAAAACCTACTGAGTTGTCTAAAAAATTGGTTAATGCAAGGTACCAAGATTCACTTCTAGGAGGACTGTAAAAGATGGATTCACGCTCCCTTAGATCAAGGGTAATTAGATCTTCAGAATCAGAAACGCCTATTTCTTCCTCTGGAACAAGTTCTTCTATAGAAATTAATCCAACAGGAAGATTTTCGGTGATAATTCTTTCTATTCTTGGTGAATCAGGAACACTAGGAGTTGGAGTAACAGGTTCGGAAATTTCAGGTTCTTCGCCTGTTTCACTGGCAGATGAAAAACTACCAGCAAGCTCGGAAACTGTAACAGCTTCGGGATTGTAACCTGTTTCTAATCTTTGGTAATCTGGATGGACTACCAAAGAAGATTCTCCTTCTTCAGGTGAACCTACTCTACTGCCACTAGGAGGAGTTACAAGGACCTTTAACCCTTCTAAATTACCTGGGTCGTCTCGAGGAGGGGATCCCCTAAGTCTACGGGATCTTCTCAACAATTCGGCCACAGAAACAACTTCAGGAGACTGGCCCGCAATTCGACGGGACCTTCTCGGTAATTCCGCCACAATTAAAGATTTTTAACTACAACACACGAAAACAAAGTAAAAATTTCAAATCAAACCACCTAAAGTCTTCTAAAGAAGCAAACAAATTTGAAGCACACGCCTAAATAATCTAGAGCGTCAAACCACACACAAACAGTAGTCTTCCGGACCAAAAGCGCTAGTTGGTGATTAGGCCCAACCTCGCAGGATTCAGTACAGAAATGGCGGGTGGAACAGTTACCCCGGCAACCTGCTTAATGAATAGACTGGACCAAGTTCCTCCACTTTAACCGTCTCGAAGTGAAGCGAACCCCCCAGAAAATCCAAGTGAGTATAACCGACGTCTGCTCCAGGTACAGTGGGACCTTCCCTCCACCGTCACCTTGGGTAGAATCCTAGATATTATGGCCACTAAGGTTACCAATCACAACAATTACACCTGGGGGAACAGTCTAAACTCCGACAGCACGCAAGGGCAGAGTAGCAAGCTCCAATCCCCTTACCGGCTCCTTGACAACAATCCAAGGTTTACCGATAAGTGACCCCTGGCTCCTCGACAATGGTTAATCCGAGGTTTACCGTTTGTAATACGTACTGCCTGGCGTCGTTCCCAACGAGGGAGGAATGATCCCCTCACTGGTTCGGACACGAGCTCGTGCTTCTCCTTTAAGAGGAGCTTTCCCAGAATGTAACTGAAACAATTGGATTTGTTCTACTCAAGATAGACTATCTGTTTGGTTTTGTAGTCTTGGAGAGTTAAGTACTCACCTACTCCAAGACCCTAGCCTAAGCTATGTTGGTGCTTCAGAGCCCTAGAAAAATAAAGATTACTAGATTGATTTTAATTTAAGCGTTACTTTTAAGGTTGTTTCTTAAGTCAAAAGGTGATGGAAGTGAAACCAGTGGTGTGTTGACTCGACTCGAAACCACTACAAAATGCACCTAGAATGATTTATCCACTACTTTACTTTTTCGATGAATTGCTTAACTAAAAAGTTGAGAGAATGCAATCTTTATAAAAGCAACTTCTTAATTGAAGACAATCAAAGAAACAATTCGTTTTTCTTTTCCAAGCATAAAAACATAACCTCTCTTTACATGCACGAAAAAAAAAACTCTTTTCTTCTTTCAAAAACAAAAAGCTACTTGAAACAAGACTTTTTAAAGAAGATGTTTTTGTATTTTTCTTTTATTAAAGCAAATAAATCTAATATAACCAAAAAATCAATCTTAACAACTCTTAAAATCTATGAAAATGCACTCATAAGCAAACTAAAGGCAAATTTACTCTAAGCAATCTTAACGAGGCCAAAACTAACAATGATAATTTCTAAGGTGTTTTACTTGATCACAATCAAATCAAGGACTAGCTTATTGCAGAATCAAAAACTAGCCAAAACAAAACTCTAATCTTTTTGTTCTTTTTGTAAAATGGAAATCAATACTTTATAAACAAGCAATTCGAAATTTGACCCAAAACAACTCAAATGGCAAGTTGCTCACACAAAGAGACTTTACGACAGGCCCGACTTCTAAGAAGGTTGACTAACCAGAGAGATCTAAGGCTGGACAACTTTCTACTATCAAAGTCACTACAAAACCTATCCAAAAATCAAACCCTAGGTCTAAACTTCGTTGAAAACCACTAAAACACTCAAAGCTCACAAAACAAGTTCAGGTGAAAATTCTTGACAGGGTACTAAAGGATCTGGGCAGAAAACACTAAGGAAAATCAAAATCTAAAAGGAATTTAAAGCAAAAATGGAATTTTCTTAAGTTTTACAGGAAGACGCAGGCAACCCGTTGTCACAGGTGCGGCCCCGCTCTGTGCAAACGGAAACAGCGCGTCCAAAGACGCACTGTGCAGTACTCAGAGGGTGCGTCCTTCTGGAAAAATGAAGAAAAACCAAATCTAACTAAATCTAAAGCTAAGCCACCCAAATACTAATTCTCACAGTCAAAAACCAGAAAATAAAAATGATTTTCTCAAAGCAAAGTTCATATAAAGGAAAAGACTCTCTCATTAATGGATTCCCCAGTGGAGTCGCCAATTTGTCACACGGAATTTGTCAAGGGTGCGGACACGACTGACCTTCCTAGAAGTCTAAGACATTCTAATGACAAACAAGACAAAATGGAGTGATCTTTCTCTAAATACACCTTTTACAACATGAAAACTACAAGTGTTTAGGCTTACCTTATTCCAAAACGCTGTTGTTGAAGTCCGTTCTTGACGATCTGGATGAGCTCCTCCTTCAAGTCAATTCCTGCAACCACAAACAATCAAACAATTACCAAGCACTTGCATTTCATATAATAAAACATATATTCAACATGCAGACCAAGGAACACATGAAATAACTCATTAACACAAGCTATTGAGAAAAATAAACCAGTTTGTATTAATAACGAAACAAAGAAACTCTTACAACCTGGCCTTGGTGTTGTGCAAGTTCCTCCCAGGGTCCATCAAGGGTTTTCCTCTACTTTGACAAAGCTCACCCTCTTCCAAGTAGAATCAAGTAAAGACAATCTCTCCTTACAAAGGCTCTAATGGAAGACCTAAATCCTGCAGCATTTACCCAAAGAAAATGTATAGCTCCAACCTCCTCTCCTTCTGGCTCAATGCCTTTATTTATAGTGCTGTAAAGAGGTTATTCAGGTCCACTATCAATGGGATCATCCCCCTCTTTGGGTGGGATAGCTCCCTTATTGATGGGATAAGTTCCCTCTTAATAGAGATACATGAACCAACTGGAGGCGCATCCATTTCATCAAACCGACCTCTAGAATGTTCTAGAAGTAACCACAAGTAACTTTTTCAAGATAAAACTCGCGCATTTTGCCCTTTTACAGAGGGACGCACCTGTCCCTTAACATACAGAGCGTCCATGGACGCAGATTTTGTGAACATGGTCAGCGTCCCCGCAGGTAAGGCTAGAGAGAACCTGCGACCCCAGAGATAAACATAGTTTTTACAAGACTTTCTCTCTTCTTTGAGTTTGAGATGGATAACAGAGGCATGAGACTTGCCTAAGAGGGTAGCATGACTGTTGATTTGAGCCATACTAACTGTAAGTAGTCAAGGTGACATTTTTTAGTGTAACAATTCCCTCCTCCTTAGACCTCATAGAAGAGCTCTATATATAGGAGAGAAGAAGAGAGGATGAGTCAGCTTGAGGCTGGTATAGAGCTGACTAGTGTCCTCTCCCTCTTCAGTTAATCTTCAGTTCTTGAGTCCACTTGGAGATCCTTGCTTACACATGGTGATCAAGTACCTCTTACTCATCACAGGGCGAATCTCATGAACCAAGTGTCAGTTTGGAAGCTTCCTGGGCAGTTGACACCTTGCAGAATGACTGTGCCACTTGGCCAATCTCACCCAGCGCAGACAGCCTTCATTAGATTTGACTTCCAGCGCAGGTACAAGGAGGAGCAGTTGCATTCCAGCGCAGATGCTCAGTGGAGCAGCTGACATGATCCAAAATTAGCCTGTTTTGAAGTGTTTTCAGGTGGAGAACTGATTGGAAGTGCTGTTGTTTGATGACCTTGTTCTTTTAGGGGTAAGAACAACATGTTTAGGGACTGAGGATCCCTGTAATTATCGACATTTCATGCTCCATGTTGCGAGGCACAAAAATGTCTATAACAGTTGCCCCCTAAAGTATGAGGCCGTTTATCGGGTGAAATGCTTTATCTAGAGGGTCCGAAGTTCATTCCAGTGCTGAGGAGGTGCCCTGTAATACAATACAATACAATACATTATTTTTCATTCTGTTTTCATGATCTAGCTGAGGCGGGCATTCCCATGCTCAGCTTTATAAATACATTTTGGTACATAGAACAGACGATCGTCTGATAGTAGACTGATAATTCTCTGCTGAAATTATCATCCTTTGAGTAGGATGATCATCTGCTGCAATGATGTACATGACAAATGCTTTTATATTTCCTGAATATATATCGCAGCCCGGATGGATGAAACTAGATCCGGGGTCTTCAAACTCGTTCGATCTTCACTCTAAGTACAAGTCGATCCATGTGAGAATTTCGCTGAAGTCGAACATGGAAAGACATCGCTTGATTACCGGCCAATAATGAAAACCGTTAACAAGCGCGAGAGGAATCACCAATAATGACGATGACCCTCAAGGTACTGCAGTACAATTCACGTGGCGTGAATAAAGGACTTGGCGTCGAACGCCACGCAAAATCTTCTGGTCGAAGGTCATTGATGTATACCTGCCGCCGGAAGTGAGAAACTTGCCATTGAGGCATGCAAGCTTCAAAGTACTGATGGGGGTGTTCCTAGATCAACTTCTTGGATAATGAGCTGAAGTCGACAAGAAGCGATCCGTCAAAGGAGGGCCTTAATGAATCCCACATTAATGACACGGAACGGAGCTAATGATTTTAGTGGAGGTGAAAACAAACTATGATATATGATTCAGGGTGGCGATCATGAATGGATGAAGGATAATGTATGGCAGTGGATGGGACACGGTTGACACTTTCAGAATGACCCCTCTTGAACATATAACGACACTGATACGATGGATCGGTAGCATTACCCCAAATGTCGATGGTTTGGCGAGGACCATGGTGATGAGACCGGTGAATGAAACAACCCAACCCGATGTGGTACGGAGGAAAAGTGTCATGTTCAAGAGTGACTTGCTACCATTAAACTTTGATGTTCTCCCAATTTTTCCCCAGTCATTTCTGACCAGTACCTCTTTATTTTTGTCAAGCTTGAGGAGGATAACATATGCTTGTTCTATACCTGCCCTTCGGGCAAGCCCATCGCTATGATTTAACGAGCTTAGCGATAGGGAAACTCGTTCTCGTCTAAAGACAAGTTTGTCGCTATTTAATCATTTTAACGAGTCTAACGACAAAGAAAACTCGGTCCTTTTCATCTTTAGAGAGTCTGAAAAGGTACAGAAAGTTAACTCCATAATTCCTTTTTCGTCATCTAATCCCTTAAGTCCGAAAAAGTATAAAACGATACAGAAGGGATGGCTGTTCGGTACTTTTAACGAGCCGAACAAGACAAGCGCTCGATCCTTTTGTGCAATAATCCCTCAGGTCCAAAAAGATTAAAATTTAGAGGAGGGATAGCGTTCCGGTCATTTAACGAGCTGGAAGGCCAAAACTCGGCAAACTTTTCATATTTTACGAGTCAGTGAAAAGAGCTCAAAGAAGACTCGTCTTTTGAGGAACGAGTGATAAACAGGGATGGCAGCAGATTCCAGGTACAGGTTGGAATTTTCCAATCACGGCAGTGTCACAAGGATGGCTAGGCGAAATCACTCTTCGCAGCTGTTTCTCAAAAGAGGTAAACACACAAATGGAAGTGAATGATCGGCCAAATGAACAGTGGAGGTGATGGATGAAAACACGATCAAGGTTCTTATGGCTGATGAATTTACAATCTCAAAAGGTTATTTACCGGGATAGGTTCATTTTTTCCATGAGCTTGAACTCTGGGGGAAACTTTTGCTCACACTTTTCTATTTTTTAACGAGCATAAATTCAGTCATAAAACTGCTCGAATTTTGCGTTTATTTTTTAAAGAGCATGAACTATATGCTAAAACTGCTCGATATACCAGTCATAATAAGAACGCCTCCTATGAGATAACTATTTTTTAAGGAGCTTTATCTCACAAAGCTATGCTCCAATTTCGGCAAATTTTACCTTTGCCCCACAGGCTTTCTTCATGCAAGGTCGGAAACGGCTAATCCTACGAGTTTAAAGGGTTAGACCTACAGGTTTAAAGGGAGGACCTAAAAATTTAAAAAAATAAATAGTCGTCCCTTGCTTTCATTCCAAAAGTTTGCATGCCCCCAGGTATAGGATAGAATTTCGAGGCTGCCCCTCCTCTCTCCTACCTCTGCTTTTCTTTGGGTGTTCACAGTTATTTGTCATCTTGCTAATCTAATGTTAACGATACTTGTCTTCTCGTTACTTTAAGGGGTCTTACGCAGTACTCAGGCTTCCCGTCGGCCCACTTTTAATAAACAGCTATTTGTGACAATAGAATAACACTACTCAAAGACAAAACATTGGTATTATTGAGGGAGGCTTGCCTCTTTCTTATTATCCGAAGAGGGTTCTATTCGCTGCCGCAAATCAATCTCTTTCTTCGGCGGTGTCTATCATTGGGTTGTCCAAAGATGGTTACCCTCTGTCACAACAATATAGTCCCCTACTTTGTAGGCTGCCCCTGCTTATCCTTCAAAACATATGTTTTAATGGGCGAGGCTTGAATTCAAAGATGGTTACTATTCGTTGCGATAAGGGAATTCCTACTTGGGCATTGCCCACTTTTTAGACAAAGGTGAATGACTCTTTTGCCAAACACATAATTTTAACAAAAGAACACTATTCCAGAACAACCCCACTTCCTTCCACGGACGGGGTACGGACTAGTCATATTCTCTGCGGAAATTCTTCCTTATACCCGGGGTTTCTTCTGCCCGAAGCAGACCAGGGTGCATGCCCCCTGGGTTCCAGTCTTTCTTTCCGAATCACTCGCACTCATCGGGAAGGAGGACTGGGGGCGGAGGCGAATCTTGAGTGAACAGACCATTTAGGAATGGTATTTGACTATTTGCGATGCGAGATCCCGGAAACGAAAGTTGGTCTACGAGCTTGACCACCCTTCCTTCGTGTGGAAAACACATTACTCTAAAGAGTGAGGAGACTATCGCTCCCATGCAATAAATATAGTCACGTCCAAGGAGTAGGTTATAATCCAAGGGTCCCTGGACGACCAACACATTCATATTAACGGTCTTCCCTTTCAATGTAACAGGTACATTGGGGAGGATTCCTAATGGTCGACTGGTTCCTTTATCAAAACCTGAGAGATTTCTCAACTCAGGTAAAAGCGCTGGGGAACCCAGTGCTTTCCAAGCAACAGAGGAAAGGATACTCACAGACGCCCCTTCATCAATGATAGTACCAGCCATAATCATTCTATAGATCTGGACAATGATTCTGAATGGTGTACTGGCTGGTAACCGGGGTCTGCCTAGTTGATTCCAATCAAAGGATACAACCAGGTTGCTCGGTGGTGGGACCGAATATACGGCCGGATATGACTCTGATGATGTTCCTTCCTGCGATAAAGGAATGGGCGCATTGCCCTGACGCTCATCGGAGTCGGTGCTGATGAAAAGAACCTGGATGGTGTCATCCTTATTCTCTTCAGTGAGGGTGTCGAATGAAGATGACTCTTCGGCGACGGTGTCATTTGAAGACTGGTCTTCAATGACGGAGTCATTGGATGATAGAACCTCTGAAGGAAGAACCGGGCCAGCTGCCGTTTCGACCTTTAGACTTTCGTCTGGTCTGGATTCAGTAGGTTCATTCTCAATGACCGACACTTCAGCTGACCACTTGAGCGGGTCAACTGGATTTTCAACTATCGAGGGATTAGGCGCGAGTTTTCGGTATCCAGGAGGAAGTTGCAACGGTGAAACCGGGCGATCTTCCAAAACTCTCTTTGCCTCATCTAAGAATGGACATTTGTGGATGGCATGATTGCCTTCACACAATAGACAGGGTGATCTTGGTCCCCTTCTTCGTCCTTCACTCTCGTTAGTTGACGGATTGCAATCAACATGACCACCAGAGGTTGATGCTACCGGATTGTGCAACCTTGGGGACCAGTCCCTTAGTATCCGGGGAATACAAGGACAATCACGATGGAAGTGGATCCCTTTGCAAATGACACATGGCGATTTAGGCCCGGTCGGTGCAGTGTGTGGGTTTTTGTCAGCTTTCTTCTGCTTGCCCCCAGTCGCCTTCGCCAGAGGCTCCTTCTGCTTCTTTTCTCTCTTCTTCTTTTCCTTCTTCCCCAGTGGAGTCGCCAGTTTGTTGTGGGGAAAAGTATTCGACTCGGATGACCCTATCCCTACTCTAAAGGTGACAGTCTTTAGCAACAACTGAAAGCAAAGCTTTGATATTTTCCTTTATGAAAGTACCGAGAGAAGGAAGAAAAGATTAACCAACCGGTGTCTTTCGCTTTTGTCGATCCTTATCCTCTCTCTTTATCTCTTGTTCCCAGCTCCTTGCTCTCTTTGCCGGTCCAGCTACACACAGATCCTGCACAAAACGAGAGAGGAAACTACAAGAAACATGTACTCATAACTGATGCATGGATTAGAGTGAATCAAATATACAAGTAAATACAATACATCAATGCAATACAAGTATATAGGAGAACATTCAAAGCTTTATTGATAAAAGTAACAGGGTTCTGAGAAGGTTACAACCATCAATGGCTCCAATCCAGCAGCACCTCCCCAGCAGCAAGAAGTCTCCTCTTCACCTCTATAAAAGCAATCACCCAATAGCTCTAACTGTAAACCAACAGCACCTCCTTGCTTTACACAAAATTCCCTCCTCCTTAGACCTCATAGAAGAGCTCTATATATAGGAGAGAAGAAGAGAGGATGAGTCAGCTTGAGGCTGGTATAGAGCTGACTAGTGTCCTCTCCCTCTTCAGTTAATCTTCAGTTCTTGAGTCCACTTGGAGATCCTTGCTTACACATGGTGATCAAGTACCTCTTACTCATCACAGGGCGAATCTCATGAACCAAGTGTCAGTTTGGAAGCTTCCTGGGCAGTTGACACCTTGCAGAATGACTGTGCCACTTGGCCAATCTCGCCCAGCGCAGGTAGCCTTCATTAGATTTGACTTCCAGCGCAGGTACAAGGAGGAGCAGTTGCATTACAGCGCAGATGCTCAGTGGAGCAGCTGACATGATCCAAAATTAGCCTGTTTTGAAGTGTTTTCAGGTGGAGAACTGATTGGAAGTGCTGTTGTTTGATGACCTTGTTCTTTTAGGGGTAAGAACAACATGTTTAGGGACTGAGGATCCCTGTAATTATCGACATTTCATGCTCCATGTTGCGAGGCACAAAAATGTCTATAACAGGATTCTATGCTGGGAGGATGATGATGGATCAGACAGCTGGGTTGTAATCCTCACTTCTACTATTAATAAAGTTCTTTGAGTTTTCATCCATATAATCGTGTGTTTGTAAATCTTTTTGTTTATGAATGCAATTGTATGGCCAATGTGTTTATGATTTTGCATTGTTTATGATGTTTTAGATCGAGATGCTTTTATGGCTTTCTATTACTTTGACTCTTCAGGTACTCTTTAAAGCGGGACAAGTAGGAGGGGAGTGGCAAATTCTATCAAGGGAGAGAGAAATCAAGCAAGGATCCAAGCGGAAGATCCAGGTTGGTCCTCTTTTGTTCCTTATTATCTATTACACTTAAAGGAAATATTGAATTGCTGTGAGTTTTTTGTTTCTAAGATAGCTACCCATCTTAGTGGGACTAGCAGTTTGAATCGACACTAGTTTTCCCGAAAACAGGTCCCTGGGTCCACGCTCCCTTCTGCTATTTTTGTGTCGTCTACCTCCTACCTTGAGGACATTTCTTGGCCCTTCGCTGCCTATACCATTGCTGCCTCTACTCACTGTGCTGTTGCTGCTACTTATGCAGCCTTCTTCTGCTCTGCGGCTTCCTGTGCTACTTTGTGGACTGCCCTTACCTCAGCTGCCGCTTTTTCGTTCTGCTTTCTCTTGGCCAGTTGGGTGATGCGTAGCTTGGCATCATCCTTCTTTTTCTTTGTGGCCTCTTTCTCCAATTCCACCAAATCTGGGGCACACCATTCGAGAGGCCATGTCTCCAATACACTAAAGATCACATCGTCAGTGTCTATAAGTGGTAGCTTTGTCCACTACTACGTCGGATCCTTTCATGCCCTGATGTATATGTTCTGCATATCCACCTTGAAATATACAAAACTCTGCAGACTATTGCGCACCATAGGTGACAGGCACGACCTCCTGCTGATCCACATTCGGATGCTCACCTCCATGAGCACCCAGAAAAATTTTGTATCGCAAATCTATTTCACATCCTTGATGGCCCAGAGTGAAGCGTACTTCATAGCCTCTGGTAAGTCTCAGTCAATGTTAGGGAGGTGACTATCCTTCAGAAGTTCTCCCGCTACCAGCAATATGGATAAGAGAAACCAAGTGTAGTGGAAGGTCCTACCCTACGCCTGCTGAAAATGGCAACAAGAAATGCTAAAAATAGAAGTGCTATAAATAGCAGTTTGGGCACCAGTTCTGGATTGAGCAACAGGGAATGAAAAATGGAAGTTCTGAAAATAGAATTGTTATTTTTAGCAGTTCGGAATGGATTCCAATTTTAGTCAATCCCTAGACTAAAATAGGAAGTAAAATTTGAACTTGAACATAATAGATGTTTGAAAATAAATTAATTAATTCACCATGAGTTAATTAGTTGTGAAATTTCAAACATGAATTCTATGTGAGGACATGCAATAGTTTCTCTATTAATTGAGGAATTTATCCATCACTTAAAGAGATAAGGATGAGTTCTAATTTGAGTTGCAATTAGTTGGCTTAGCTAACTGAGTCAAGTCTAGTTAGATTGATTTAAACAGTTTGTTTAAATTAATGTGAGTTCATTTAGTTAATGCATGCTTGCATATAATTGTTGTTCTTCAGATAACTAAATATTCTCTCATGAATAACTCATGCATTTCAGTTCAGATAGAGACCCAGTTGAGATCAGAGGAGGGACAATGTACTGTCAGTTGGATGGATTTTTCCTATAAAGGAAACTCATCCTTGGAGAAGGATTTATCTCCTTCAGGACTGCGTAGTTAGATCAGAGGTTAGTGAGTGTGTGAAGAGGCCAATTCACACAAGTGGTTGCACTGGTTCCCAATCAAAATTGCGCAAAGAAATAGGAGGCTTGGAGGGCAGACCAGAGGTTAGATAGAGGCCTTTAACTATCTATGAGTAGCAGAGGTATCGTAGAGAAAGCAGGATAGCTTTTGAGTTGATTCTTTTTGTAATACTAGCTATATTTCCACTTGTATGATAATATAGAGTTAGGGTTTTAGGCTGAGGCTTTCCCCTAGTTATATCTTATGTGTTATGTGTGATTGATTTCTCCATATCAGTTATATGTGTTCTTATTGATGCTGCTCATGTTCGATTAAGCTTCTGCTAAATTGGTTGTAGAAGTAGTTCAAGTATTTTGCTTTAGTCTATTGCATTATCAGGTGATCTACAGGTGGGAATTTTTACATGGTATCAGAGAACAAGTGATCAAAGGAGAGAACAATATTCTGAGAGGAGATTTCAAAGTTTTGAGTTTTGGGTCGAGAATTTGCAAATCAGATCTGAAAATTTCTATACAAAATAAAAAAAAAAAAAATAGCAGATTTGCATTCCTTGTGGAAAAAGACCCAAAATCAAAAAAACTATTGGTTGAATTAGAGCTCGGATGAGGGAGATATCGTTGATTTAAAATCAACTCATTTTCCAGAAAATTTCATGACGGCAGGAAATATGAAACAGATTGGTGTGCTAGCCAAGAACCTAAATGCACTTGAGGTACAAGATGCATGCAAAGCCTTGAGAAGAAAGGCAAAGGTTAGATACTTGGTGGTTGAGAGGGAGTGTAAATTACCTCTCAACATGCAGTGCTAGAGGAAGTCTCAGATAATTTTGGAGGAGCCACGATTCGTGAAGCAGCTTCAAGAGGTTTTGGAGTAGCCACAACTAGAGAAGTTGAGAGGAGATTGAGTAGAGACATCTAGTCATGTAGAGACCTCTAGTAGGGGGAAATTTCAAGCCAGGTGGGCAGAGGGATCACATGCATCCATACCTCCAGGTAGGAGGTGGGGCGATGTGGAGTGATCATCCCAAGAAGGCCGGAATAGGGGCTGGATCCTTGAGGTACCCAACCTCTTTGATTCGCCTTTGCTACAGGAGCCCCGACGAGGAGTAGCAGGACTAGATAATTGGGTAGAGATTGATGCAGATGGAGTGGCAGAGAGAGCTACAGTGAAGGAGTCCCAGGATTGTGTAGAGCTAGTAGGCTATAACAATGCGAAAGGAACAGGAATGTTGCACCATTGCAGCATGGAATAGAGACGTGTGCAATGGTGTGAGGTGCATGGAGTGTTGCAGCAGCTCATAGGTTAGAGAGGGAGCACTTGTCAAAAGTAGGTAGAGCTTCAGCATCAGAATATGTTTCTAGCCCAACAGAGAGGTCAGTTGGGAGTTTTTTTTGTTTCTAGAGTTGCTGGAGCAACCACACTTGGTAGAAGTGTTGCATGTAGAACATTCCAAAGGTACAAGATTGGGTTCAAGTTGAATGCCTTTCTTGTTGAGAGGGAGTGTTGAAAATGGCAACAAGAAATGCTAAAAATAGAAGTGCTATAAATAGCAGTTTGGGTACTAGTGCTAGATTGAGAAACAGGGAATGAAAAATCGAAGTGCTAAAAATAGAATTGATATTTTTAGCAATTCGGGATGGATTCCAATTTTAGTCAATCCTTGGACTAAAATAGGAAGTAAAATTCGAATTTGAAATTAACAGCTGTTTGAAAATAAATAAATTAATTCACCATGAGTTAATTAGTTGTGAAAAATCAAACATGAAGTCTATGTGAGGACGTGCAACAGTTTCTCTATTAATTGAGGAATTTATCCATCAGTTAAAGAGATAAGTATGAGTTATAATTTGAGTTGTAATTAGTTGGCTCAGTTAACTCAGTCATGTCCACCTAGATTGATTTAAACAGTTTGTTTAAATTAATGTGAGTTCAGTTAGTTAATTCATGTTTGCATATAACTATTGTTCTTCAGATAACTAAATATTCTCTTATGAATAACTCATGCATGTCAGTTCAGACAGAGACCCCGTTGAGATCAGAGGAGGGATAGTGTACTATCAATTGGATGGATTTTTCCTATAAAGGAAACTCATCCATGGAGAAGGATTTATCTCCTTCAGGACTGCATAGTTGGATCAGAGGTTAGTGAGTGTGTGAATAGGCCAATTCACACAAGTGGCTGCACTGGACCCCAATCAAAATTGCGCAAAGAAATAGGAATCTTGGAGGGTAGACTAGAGGTTAGATAGATGCCTTTGACTATCGATGAGCAACAAAGGTATTGCAAAGAGAGCATGATAGATTTTGAGCTGATTCTTTTTGTAATACTGGCTATATTTCCACTTGTATGATAATACAAAGTTGGGGTTTTAGGCTGAGGCTTTCCCCTGGTTATATCTTCTGTGTTATGTGTGATTGATTTCTCCATATTAGTTATATGTGTTCTTATTGATGTTGCTCATGTTCGATTAAGCTTTCGCTAAATTGGTTGTAGAAGTAGATCAAGTATTTTGCTTTAGTCTATTGCATTATCAGGTGATCTACAGGTGGGAATTTCTATGGCTCCTGCGCCTCGGGACAGTTTAACAAAAAATCCTCACTGAGGAACTCAACCCAATTGAATTAGACCCCCTCCATGCACTATTCAGCCAACTTGACCACCGGCACTGGTACCTCATCGACACGACATTTTCTCATCACTTTACCAGCCAGGAGTTGGGTGGTTACGCGCACCCCTTTGTCCTTGATGTTGGTAATAGCGTAGCCCCTATTTTTCTTCTTCAGCTTATACTTTGCCTTCATGGCCTCTGCGAGATCCAAATTGTTACTTTTTCCGGCTATCGTCCCAGGGTCCTTTCCCTTATAGGGAAGCCGAGAAATTCGGTGGATGAGGTCTGCCGTGATGGGAATAGGCTCCTCTAGCCATAGATACCCATCATGCATCAGGCAGAGCCATTGTGTGATAATGAAAATGGTGATGGGTGAGCAGTGGAAATGTGGTATCCATAACAAATGTAGCAACTCGACATTCTCCACACTTCGCAGCCATTTTCATGGCTCTAACATTATCTATCACCAACCCCTCAGTCTTTTGCTTCATCAGATTCATTGTTTCTAGGTCCAGGAACTTCTCGCTGTCTCTGAGGTCCCAGTCTTCAAATTTCATGGTGGGCACGCGGCCTAGGTGCGAGCCCTCAAATGCAATGCCATCGGGGAGGAGCGGGGTCTGGAGTGAACCCTTTGTTGCATCCAGATCCTTCTGTACTTTGGATTTCCCTTTCCGTGCAGGGACATACATGGGTAGTTTCGCTATAGGGAACAATGGTTGGATGTCCTCCTCCATATCTTATTCTTCTTCTACAGTGGTAATCAAGGCCTACAAATGTTCTTCCTCCTCATCTATTTCAATTGTGACTGCCTTCCCTTTTTCTTCCATTGATAACTTACTGTGCCGTGGATTCCTTGGGGACATGCATACTGGTCCCATTGTCTGCTTATCCTTCTTCGGCCTTGGTGTCTACGATGATTTGGGGATTTCCATCACAACCCTAGCACCTTCGGGAACATCCTGTACAGTGGGGGTCTACACGGCCTCACCAGTGGTTCTTTCTTCAATTCTCAACCCATCCTTAGTGGCTGTCATCATCTCTACACAGTATTTTGTCTCTTGCGTACTTAGGGACTTAATTATCGCTCGACTCTCAACACTCTGTGCTCTGCTTAAGGGCTCAATTCTCAAATGACTAAGTGTTTTTTGTTGGCTAGCCCTTTCAGTTCTATAGCACCTTTTGAATTCAAATTTGACCGTTCCTCCCAATTTTGGGCCATCAATGCTTCCTTGGCGGCAGATTTTCCCAAATCTTGCTCATAACTTTTGTCTTAAATGCTTGCCGCCCGCTCCATTTGGCCTCAAATCAGACATCTCATCATGAATAGTGACACCAATGGTCACTTCCCCGCCAACCCGTCTGGCAGCGTAGCCCTCCATGTGCGGTCGCGAAACCTGTGACATTCTGCTCTTGCGTGCACTTCTTAGAGCGCACAGCTCCCAGGCAGAATAATTTATAGTCCCATGCTCCCTTTCAACTGCCTGGAGTGCTAAGACTATCCTCCCTATGGTTATTCAGGTGGTCGCACCACCTGTGTGGGTCTCCATCCCATCCTTTTTCAGGGTTCGGAGAATCCTCATCCGCCATTGTGGTTATCGGCAATGTGCGCTCTACTATTTGCAATGCACTACCCTGGTTACTACATGTGACGATATGCACTCCCAGCCATGGTAGTAGACTAACCAATTCTTGGCGATAGTCCTCCAATTCATTAGTATGATCATCCGCACCTTGCCTTGCCATCCTTGGTTTATCGACGAGAAATGCTCCCTTTATTTCGTTTTCCAGCCTCTTGACCTCTGCATCCATTAAAGCACCTTTCTTCCTTAGTCATACCCGGTCCTTTTCAAGTTTGTGAAGTCTAAAATTTCCTTGTTGAATTGCTTCCTGAAGTCTTATATGTTTTGCTTCGCGTAGCTGTGTGATTTCTTCGTCCCGAGCTTCGTGCACTATCGAATCTATGGGTGCTGTTACGTGCAGATTCATTTTTTCATGCTCCTTATAGATTACAGTCCCTGCTTCATTCCACAGCCTTGGAATTTCTTTCACGGTCAGGGTTTTGCACATGGTCCTATAGGCCCATCGAACTGCTAGTACGCGTAAGTCCCAATTAGTGCACCTCACATGGTGGATCCTATTCAACACTTCACACACCCTGTCAAATGCTTCCCCTTAAATAATATTTGGCACATTTTGTCTTTCCTGCCACTGCATTTTTTTCCTATTTTCTATCCTAGGAGTGGTGTGCATTTGTGTGGGCTGAGTACCATACGTCTGTACCCATCTAGAAAGGTGGGCGTGCAAGCTATTTTTCCCCTCATAACTGGCTCTCATCTATAGCTAGTGTTTTCGAAATCGTAGGTGCATCATCCTTTTGCATTCGCGCCAATTCCCGAAACTCTGCTAGTGCGTACCCCACCACCTTGCAGGCGTAGAGCACAGTGACCATTTCAAAGCCTCAAAGCTTTGTTGTTCTGGCACTTCACTTTCAAATTTGTTCAGAAATTCATGCACCACCATCAACCTGTCGTACCTAGGTAGATTCCTTATCTCTATTGTCACACAGTGCAGTGATCTTACCATCATGTTGTAATTGAGCATGGTTACTTCGCGCATCTGATTTTTCCATTGTTCTATTTCTTCATTTGAATCCAAAGTACATGAGCTTTCGTGCTCCCACAAAATCCTACCATCTGTTGTTGGATTCACCCAATCTTTCTCTTGAGTGGTTATCTTGTAGATACAGTCGAGATTGTCATCACTATCATCATCTCGCACCAGTTCTATGTAGTGCGCTCCTTCCACAAGGTCTAAAGGTACCACTACACGTAGTGACCTTTTCTCAAAAATGATTTTGTGCTTCTTTATATTTATTACTTTGTTCATATCAGTGGCCCAATATATGCCCAATAGCGTGGGATAGGGATTGCTATCGTCGACAATCTCTATCACTTCGAAATCTGCCAATGCGCTCACACCTTCAATATCCACTGTTGCTCCTTGCAATCTTCCCATGGGTAAGATCTTTTGTTGGTTTTCCATTTGCAATTAAATAGGAAACCATTGTAGCATGGGTCTGCCCATGCATCTCCATGTTTTTTTGGTAGTCCATTCACATCTGATCCGAGATCCAAAATTACTTGATCCATTTCATACTCTCTGATTTTCGCAGTCAATCTCATTTCCCATCCTATTTGCAATGCATGCTTTCCAAGTTTCTGGACTACACGTGGTTCTAAAAAGTACCTAAAAGAATGCTCAAGTTATCTTTATAAATATTTAACGAACATAAAGAAAAGACTTGGGATTTTTTCAGTTTTATGAGCGAGAAAAAAACACCTAAAAAGAATTCTCTAATGGTAATTTTTCAGTTTAATGAGCTAGAAAACGAGCGAAAAAGAGTTGCTCAGACCATTGTCGTATGTGTTTAACAAGCCCAACCATGAAAAAATCTGGGATTTTTCAGTTCAAGAGCAAGAAAAAGTCCCAAAAAAGAACATGCTCATTTATTCTTTGTAGTAGTTTAACGAACGCAAAGAAGGAGACTTGAGGTTATTCAGATTAACGAGCAAGAAAAATACCATAAAAAGAATGCTCGATCTTCTTCGTGGTAGTTTAATGAGCCAAAAGAAGGAGACTCGAGGATTTTTTGGATTAATGAGCAAGAAAAATACCCTAAAAAGAATGCTTGATCTTCTTTGTGGTAGTTTAAGGAGCCCGAAGAAGGAGACTCGAGGACTTTTTGGATTAACGAGAAAGAAAATACCATAAAAAGAATGCTCGATCTTTCTTGATCTCATGCTTGACAATAGAAGGTTATATGCCATGCATTTCCTCATAAGACCAAGGAAAAACATCGCAAAAGTCCTTAAAAGGGCATGTGAAGCTCACAATTTCCTCAGGATTGTTATTGGCTCCGATTTGTATGTTTTCCATGATGCCCGTTGTGACAAAAATATTGATGAGAAATGTCTTTGCAATATTGCCCATGTTTCCTTCCGCCTCCAAAGTTTGGATGGTCATATAGGGTGAGGAAACAATTTTTGGTATGTCAGGGGACAAGATTTGAAGAGGCATTGTGTCCGAATCAGATATCGAAACACGATGGTGCAAATCCTCCCAAGGTCACTCTTCTAAACTCATGATTTCTCGAATAGCTTCGTCCATAGGTAGGATTTGATTGAGTGGATTGAAAGAAGGAGTGTTTATGGGAGGGGTATTGGTACCATTGGCCGTAACCAAAGTGACTAGAGATGCGGATGTAGATTGAAAGGCTTGGTAGGCCGATTCAGGTGGTGACAACGACATTTGTTCTCCATAGGTGTCAATGTCTGAAGGAGCCAGTAGGATCCATGGATCAGTATGTTCATGAGGAATAGATGAAAGCATATTGACCATCTGTGAAACCTTGGGTGGTTGAAGAGGGAAACAACCCATGAGGGAAGAAGCCTTCAGTAGATCAGTATCAATACTGACGTAAGAGTCAGGTACACCACCTACTAGGGGTACAAAGCCGCTTGGCAACGAGGAATAATCAGGGGTGTAAAAGGACAGCTGGTCCACTGTAACTACCTTTCCATCCAATGGAAATAGGATGATGTGAAAGACAGTAGATACAATGGCCATCATGGCATACGTCCAACTGCGACCCAACAAGAGATTATAGTCGAGTTTTTTATCTACGACTTCTATGTCCACTGTTACCGTTTTCCCATAAAAAGTGATGGGGTAGCTAGCTAGGTAACCTTTTGGGATGAAAGTGTGGCCGTCAAAAGCTTTAAGGGAATTCAACGGTGGGGATAGGGTTGGAGAACCGAGAGTGAGCCAACATAAAGCTGACATGAAAGGTAGAAACACCTTCGTCAATGACAGTTCTGTGTATACCTTTACATTTCAAAAAAAATTGCACTTGAAATGCAAGCTGGTGGGAAAGAGGAGGTTTACACTTTTCCATGTCTAAAATTGCAAGCATGGAATCCTGTGGGTTGATACCACCAATAGCCAAAATAAAAGCTTTCCTTTGTACTGGGCATGTTTGTAATACTTCGAGCACCGACATAGCCGATGATGCTTGCACCAAGTATTCTACAATGCTGTAGTTTTGGGCGACACGTGTAGATGTATTGTGTGTTGTGCATTGAAGTGCCCCTTTAGGGGGGCAAATTACAAGGTCAGCAACCAGCCTTTCAATATGCAAATTGTTGGGCAGCGGTGGGTTTTGACTTGAGGAAGGTTCCTCTGCATGAGCGATGGGAGCTCCATAGGATTTGGCTCTTGTTTGTAGATCTACTATTTCAAAGGTGTAAACGGTAGAAGATCCTTCACTAGCTAAAGGATGTTGCAAACCACCATTGTCCCCTTGCAGGGGTTGGGGTTGGTTTGCAATAAGGTTTTGCTGCTGCTGAGTGGGGAAAGGATTATTAAGGACATCATGGGTCCTACCAATATCCTTTTTAGTAATGTATTATGTGCATTCCTGAAGACACGGGCAGCAATAGGTCATGTGGTCTTTAACATAGATTTTGCAAGGGAATCTAGAGGGTTTATCATTTCCATCATCAGGAGGCGCAACAACCTTCTATTTTGGGTTTTGCTTCTTTGTTGACTGCTCCTCAGAAGGAGCGATATCTTTCTTATTCTTCTTGTTCTTACCATCAGGTTTTTGCGTATACTACAGAAAGTCTATCGCGGTGGTAGGAAGAGCAGCCGATTTGGTAGACGGGTCCACTGACATCTGGGTAATGTCACTGCTGAGTTGTTTTATAGCAACCATAGAGGTTGCGCCGATAATCCCATCAACGTGCACTCTGGGGTGCTGAGTAGTAGAGACATTAGAGTTACGAGGGGCATTGGCGATTACGTCGTAAAGAGTGCCAGACTATGAATATATTAGATCTAAGTGTTGGGCATGAAGTATGGATTGGTATTCTGTGACCACACCACCTAAAGCAACATCTCTAGTGATTTATGGGAGTAGGGACTTGCAGAACCAATCCACTAAAAGATAGTTTGGGAGGGGAGCTTTGACTAACCTCCGCCTACGTCTCCATTCATGTATATGATCAGAGATGTGGGTGGTAGTATCCTGACGTAATGAAGTGAGGAGCTCTATCCCAGCCTCATAGTGGATGGGTAGCTGGAAGTGCTCTAAGAATTCCATCGCTAGAGCGTCAAAGGTATTTACTGACGTGCGTGGTAACTCAATGTACCACTTAGTTCGTTGCCAGCGAGGGTGTGGGGAAAAAGACGTAATCGGACACTATCATTCACCATGGAGTTGGAAACACACCAAAGATGATTGGTGGTGATATGGGTGCCTGGATCCTCCCCTTGTTTCCCTTCAAACTTGTGGATGTTTGTTGGTATTTTATGCAAGATCGGAGGTGTTGGTTATGTGGGGCCTGACCCAGGTTCAATAGTGAGTTTAGGCAAGCAAATCTCGGTACTACTGGCCCTTTCAGCAATAGTCCGCGATGCGCAGATTGGGGTCTCACCTGAGGTAGTATGGGAGGGTGCTAGAACTAGGTTTTTGCACCCTAGGGATGTCTTGATGAAGTATGGGAAGTTCATGAACCGATCCTGCGTGGTTGCGCTGCTCTGCGCAGCAGTCTATCCTTTGCAGCTTGTGCAACTGCTTTCACGCAGCTCTATAAAGAACGCAAAGAGGTGATGTTTAGATCCTTTATCCTTACTATGTTATTATTATAGATCTTAACTTAATTGCATATACCCAATATTATCATTAATAATTCAACATTCATAGCAAGTGCGCACAATTATAAAACTATAAAGAGATGCATAAACATAATAGGAGTATAAACACACAGTATTTCAGAATCAACGCGCAGTAGTCTGTCCTTTGCAGCTTGTGCAACTGCTTTCATGCAGCTCTATAAAGAATGCAAAGAGGTGTTGTTTAGATCCTTTATCCTTACTATGTTATTATTATAGATCTTAACTTAATTGCATATACCCAATATTCTCATTAATCATTCAACATTCATAACAAGTGCGCGCAATTATAAAACTGTAAAGAGATGCATAAACATAACAGGAGTATAAACACATAGTATTTCAGAATCAACTTATCTTTTATTAATTCTTTTTTCAAGTACAATCCCAACTCCGCCCTGCGCACTCAGCTGCAGGGGTCCATGCACATAGCTGCGGACTCTACCAAGCCTTTGTGCACATAGCAGCAGAGCCTCTCCCTACTAATACAACCCAAGACTCAAACTTACAGACTCAGAGCGAATTCCTCATTCAAAAACCCATATTACTTCTCAAAGCTTAGAATAACTTTACACTTAGAGCCTCACTCTATTTATACAATCCCATGGGCTGCGAACCATGGGTATGCTGACACATTCTATAATAAATTATACATTATTTTAGGGTGGACAACCCTAGACTCTCCTGCTTCGCACCCACATTTTGTTGGGTCTTTACATTACATTGACCAAAACTCAGGCTTTAAGCCCTAAAACATGCTATGGGGGGGATCCACTGCCCAACAGGACCCCAACACAATCATTGTGACTCGTCCTAAGTCACTCAGCTGGTGCGGTGATATTTGCATGGAGTCCATCCAGCAACTTTTGTGCTTCGCTTCTGTCTGCAACACATTCTTCCGTTGTCCATTGTATCAGTGGTGCGCGAATCTCTGATGCATCATTTTTAGGGGCACCTCCTTGCCTTAGTGCATATGTACCCTGCAACTGTGTCATATTTCCCTCAATCGTGGTGGTGGCCATGAATGCTTCCTCGAGCCAAGGTTGTATGTGTGCTTTAAGCACTGCTTCTTTCGGGTGCGTGGTGTCCACCTGTTCCTTTAGAGTCTGGGCCTCCTTCATCTTGTCAAATCGATGAGTAAGGGCGATCGTCTATGCGGTCCCCTTGATATTGTCATATGTTTGCTGTAACTGCCATGCTTCTGTCTCCAAATGTTGTGTGGTTGGATCTTCCTGCAGTGAGGTGAGCGTGAAGAGGGACTGATCCAACAATCTTGTGCAGTCCTGTACAACGTGCTCTATTGCTTCCACCCTTGATTGAATGGTGCGGTGGCATTGCTCTCTAACTTCTAGGGGTGTATAGGGTTGTGTCTTCAGCCACAACTCAGCGATCTACAGGTTCAACTCCAACTGAACCTTTGCGGCCTCTTCCTGGGCCTTGCGGACTCCAGCCACTAGCTGATGAATCTTTTCTGCTGTTGGGAGTACCGCCAATCTTTTCTGCTGTTGGGAGTACCGCCGGCATGGCCAGTTCCAGTATGTTGCTATAGGCCTCCTCCATGGCATGATCCAATCCCTGGGTGTGTGCGACTAGGTTGTCACACTATAGGCTGAGCTGTTCTAAATTTAATTTTTGCTTGCTCAAGACCTAGAGGGTGTGATGCTCCCTAGTGCGAAGCTTAGCGATTACCCCATCCTATAATTGGTATAGGCTTTCTCTTGGAAGGGTGGCCAAATTCAACCCCCAACCCTTCATTTGACTTCCTGTGGCCCCATCGCCATTGGTAGATGCTAAGACCGCACCTTTTGGTAATACAAAAGTGTTCGTGGTGAGGGCGTGCAACATCGGCTCAGCTTCGGATGTACCTAATGCAACATGTGGTGCCATCATTCCTAGGGGTTGCACCTGTAATGCTTGCAAATGTGCTCTGAGCGGCCCCAACATAGTTGACTTCTCCGTCATTAATTCTTCAAAAGAATCCTTAATGACATCGCTAACGGTTTCACCAATGTCACGAAGGTCTCCCTCGATGAGCTGGATCGGGTCGGAGGAGGTCTTTGTGGCCTTTGTCTTTTTCTGTGAGACTGGCTTCTCATGGACGCATGACCTCTTGAGTTGGGTCGATTTTGGTGCTGGGTCTATGCGTTCCTCTGTCTCAACCTCCCCCTGTATGTCGTGCTCTGTGGACATTTCCTGGCCTTCCTTGATCTCTTTGGTGGGCATGGTTGTGGTCTCTGTTGTCTGCACTGTCGTTGTTGGTTTAGCCGCCTTTTGCTACGTGGCTACTTCTTCTTCTTAGCGCCTTCTCTTCGCCAAATACACAATGTGCAGCTTGGTACCCTTCTTTTGCTGTCAAGTCCTGGGTGTGCCACACTGGAGCCCAGGACTCCATTATCGCAAAGATCGTATCATCTGTTGTGATGAATAGGAGCTTCTCCCATGTTCGCGTGGGATCATTGCATGCTTGGATATATAGGTTATGCATATTTTCCTTGAACTTTGTCGCACTCTATAAGCTGTTATGGACTGTAGGGGACAAGCGTGGCCTGTAATTGATCCATGTTCATATGCTCATCCCTACGAACATCCAAAACACCTTTATGTCATGAATCCTCGTTGCATCTTTCGTTGCCTAGAGCAAGGTGTACATCGCTGCTTTGGGTAGGTCACCCTCAACTGTGGGAAACTGGCTGTCCTTTGGTAGTTCTCTTGCAACCAACAGGATGGACAAGAGCAAGCACGCATAGTGGAAGGTCTTACCCTGCTTCTGGACCTCCCTGTAGTTTGTCAAGAACTCATCACAGAGGAACTATGCCCAGTTGAACTGGACCCCCTCTGTGCATTGCTCTGCCAATGCAATTACAGACGCTAGCACTTCGTCTGCATGACTTTTCCTCATCAGCTTACCAGCCAGCAGCTGGGTGGCTACACACACCCGTTGGTCCTTAATGCTTGTGATTACGTACCCTCACTTCCTCCTCTCCAACTCATATTTGGCCTTCATAGCTTCTGTGAGGGCCAAGTCACTACTCTTTCCTGCTATGGCTGTGGGGTCATTTCCTTTGATGGGAAGCTGAGAAATCCAGTGAATTAGATCGACCGTGAAGGGAATAAGCTCCTCTAGCCAGAGATACCCATCATGTACTAGGCACAGTAGCTACTGGATGGCAAAAATAGTGATGGGCGTGCGGTGGCAATGGGGTATCCATCATAGATGGAGTAGCCCAGCCTTCTCTACACTCTGTAGCCATTTCTGCTTCAGTAATTTCTCTGTGGCCAACTATGGTAACTTCTCACCTTCCACGAGGTCCTAGTATTCGAACTTCATATTAGGTACCCATCCAAGCAGTGGACCTTCAAACCTTATTTCATCATGAAGGAGCGGGGTCTGCAGCGCACTCTTCATGGCCTCTAGGTCCTTTGGTATCATGGCTTTTCCCTTCCACGGGGGGATGTAGGGGTGCAACTTTATCGCTGAAGGCACTTGGGAGACATTCTCTGCCTCATCATCCTGTGCTTCAATTTGGGCGATCAGGGCTTGTAAATCTTCCTCCTCCTCCTTTGTTTCAAAGGTGGTGGCTTTGCCCTTCTCTGTCATTGACAATTTACTAAAACGTGGGTTCTGTGGTGATACCCGGACTAGCCCCATTGTCTGCATGTATTTCTCTGGTCACAGCGTGCATGGTGACTTTGGAACCTCTAGTGCAGTTGCCACCTCTCCAGGCTCCTCCTGGATGATATGGGGCTCTAGGGTAACTTCCCCGAATTGCACTCTGCTTCTCACAACCGTCATCATGTCTACACTGGATCTGTTTGGTCGTGTACTAAAGGGTGGCAAGAGTGATTGGTGCTCAATGCTCTGTACTCGCTCAAATCTTAAACAACCAAGTGTTACCTCGAGGCTAGCCCAAGGGATTTTATGGTATCATTTGAATTTGAATTCGACCATTCCCTCCACTTCTAAGTCATTAATACTTTCTTAGCAGCAGATCATCATAAATCTAGCTCTTAATTCCTATCTAGCTCTTTGAGTTCACAAAGCTCAAGGTTCCCTTGCTGAATGGCTTCTTGAATCTACATATGTTCGTCCTCTTACTGCTGCATAATCTCTTTGCTCTGGTCCTCATGTGTTGTAGCAATTATGGGAGTTATTGTGTGAGGATTTTTTCCCAAAGCTATGTGTTATAGACATTTTTGAGCACTGCAACCCCAAGCATAAATGTCCATAAACCAAGGGCTCCTAAGTCCCTAAAGGTGTTGTTCCAACCCCTAAAAGAACAAGGTCAACTGATTACAGCTTCTCCCAGAAGTTCTCCATGAAAAACTACTCAGAACTGGATCATCTCACTTGCTCCATGGCCAGGGTGCGATGCATCGCACCTTGTACACACAGGAAGTGCGATGCATTTCAAAAAGCCCTTCTATGGGGTGTGATGGACGAGAGTACACAAATCGCGGAAGCAGTTTGCTAAGTGGATGATCTTGGAATCTTCCAGAAAATTCTCCTAGGACACTTGCCTCTCAGAATCTCCCAAGGATGAGTAAGAGATCAATGAGATCTCCAAGTGGAATCAAGAACTATCAGAGAGAAGACACTAATCAAAAACCCAGAGCTGACTCACACCTCTGCAAATATCTATATATAGATCTCTCATCCCAGAGATCCAGAGGTTAGAGGCTGGAATTTTGCATCTTGTAAGGAATTGCTGTTGGTTTCTTGAGGCAACATCATAGTGTTGGGTGATCTAAGCTTTGCATGTGGTGAAGAAGGGCTTACTTGCTGAGAGGATGATGCTGGGTCAGAACAACTGGTTGTAACTCTCTTGGCTCTTTCTTTATTATCAATAAAGCTATTCAATTTTTCCTCCATACTCTTGTGTCATTTATGTTTCATGCATTTGTGTGGTCAATTTACATCTGATCCTAGATTGTTTATGATAATAGATCCATGTTCTTGTATAGTTTTATGCTACTTTGATTCTACAGGTACTTTGTGAAGTTGGGTGTACAAGGAAGCAAGTAGCAAAGGACTATCAGAAGAGAGAGGAATGGAACTAGGAACCAACCGCAAGACAGAGGTTGGTCTCCTTTATTCTTCTCTCATCTATATTTCATAAAGGAAAATGAAAGTAGCTTTACTTTGTTTGTTTCTAAGGTAGCTACCACACCTTAGTGGGATTAGCAGTTCTGCATAGACACTTTTCCCTGTAACAAAATGGCGACTCCGCTGGGGAGTGACTAGGTTGTTTGTTTATCTACATTTGTTTATTTTATAAACTTACAGACGAAGCCTGAAGTTGAGCCAGGTAGCTTTCGAACTGCATTTGCTATGCAAATGCAAAGTAGATAAATGCCGCTTCAGTCAATCTCTAGGTTTTGTTTATGAATTAAACAATTGATTTACAAACTCTCTAATTGCCCTTGTGGTGGTTCTAGTAACCTCCTTAGACCTACCCCTGTTGTTGATTTACTGATTACCACTTGCTCGGCCAAAATCCTTGAACTGAACTGCAAACTGTGACTCGGAACCCAAGCAAAGCCTCATCCCTAGCCCAGCGCAGTCTATGTTCTATGAATCTGAAATTCAGCACACTTCCCGAGTGTAGTAGGTGCGCTGCATTTCAAATTCATTGTGTTACAAGTGCGCCGATCAGACTAGGCATTGTTCCTGAATGTTGGTTTCTGTGTTCACTCTTTTCAGATCTATTCAAGAATTTTGAAACCCCTTTCCTTGCTGTTATTCCGCCTCCATTGTGCAAAGAAATGTAAATGTTTTTGTGTATTTGTTGAGTCATTTTCAGTTCTCCTTTGCAAAAAAGTAACGTAATTGTACTGTCGTTTCTTGATTTGAAAGTGTCGCAAGTGTCTTTTTCAGTCATAGAAGAGAGTCTGATTTCTCTTGATAGTCAATTACCCTGTTACTATTGTATTTGATCTAAATTAGTAGTTTTTCTAGTGTTAAAAGCAAGTCTTTATTTCCAAATCGCAAAGTGTTGTCATTGTCTTCATTTTGATTTTGAAAAGAAACTTGTTAGTAATTGTCGCTTGCAAAGTAATTCAGATTTGCGCATTAGCTTTCTTTTTATCATTCACATATTAAGAAGGCTGAAAACAAATACATGCATGTGCATTTGCATTTATACTGTTTGATTGGTTTGATTTAGGACAGTGCATATAGTGTGTGCTCTATGCTCTTTGTGAAAGAATTCTGTCTTTCTTTCCTTAGTAGCTAGGATTTTCATTGCACAAAGAAGATAAAAGAATGTTTATCATCTTACATTGCATTTTAGGAATTGTATATCTACATCATGCGGTGAACCTGAAAGGAAAATTTCTTAAGCAAGATCAACTATAAAATAAATTTAATGAATCTAACAACGCTTTGGAACCTAACGCACAACATCTAGAAGTCTAGGCTAGAGACGTATTCCAGCGTCATAAAGCCTGGTAACTGTTGTTCTCACTGTCGGTTGGGTGATTCCTCCACTTTGAGACGATAAGTGCCAGTACGGACTTGTGCTCCCACGTACCGTCGAGTATATTTTGGGGGACCACAATAGGCTTAATCCTTTATCCACAGGAAGCCGTGTCTGCAGCCCTATCGATCGCAATGCACTTAACACAACATTCGGGAAGATTGACTACCGTACCGTAAAAAGTATTCTGCAGTTTTGCGATTGATTTGGTAGTCCCTCTGCCTAGATTTCCAGAGCAGTCCCTTTCGTTCCTTTTCAGACTCCTTAACGGAAAAGGTCCATCTGAGCACTTGTCACTTCAGGCTCATTTAAAAATCGAAGGCAAATAGAGTCATCTTTTGTTTTTCTCGACTCTTAAAAATTGAAAAAACAAGTTGCGCCAAAGCGTCTAAAATTTATTTTAATCGGAATAACATCACTGTTCCCTCGTTGGTCTTAGAAGTTAGTCTCTCTTCATCGCAAGTTCTTGTAGAACTGCTAGAAAATCTTTTGGATAGACTAAATATGTCTAAACAACCGTCGAAATCCAGGACTGTGTCATCTGACACAGCAGCGGCAGAGCCTCCTGCTGCTACTCCAACGATGTTCGCCGGTATACCATCTGTCCTGGCAAGTTATCAACAACAAGCCGGAGTCCAATCAGGGACTGTTTTGATGACATGGTCAGTTCCTATTTCTTCATCCGGATTATCATCTGGCATTTCTTATGTTTAAACTCAACAAATTGATCCAAAGTGTCTTCAAAGGCCAATCTACCCTTTAAGTACTGGATTTCCACCATATGGAGGGCAGTATGCCTTTTCATTGTTCCCTCCTCGAGAACAACCATATGGGAGTTTACAACAAAGTTCAGGTCAAACTGGAATTACATCCAGCGGTTGGGTACCAATACTACCTCAGCAACCAAGGGTTGTATATTCAATGCAACCAGTCCACCTTGTGTCGAATATTCCCACTATACCTGCTATGGTGACTGCATCACAAGTACAAGCACTACTTGTTGTATGTCAACCTCAAGTTTCTCAGGTTGAAATACAACAGCCTCTTGTCTCAACGACTCAATCACAACCTCAGGTTAGTGCCTCCTTATCTGGAGAGACTTAGGCTAAAACAAGTACTATGACTCAGGTTCAATCTCAACAACCGCCATTCCAGCAATCATATCAAGGACCTAAGCAACAAATCTTTGTAAGTAATGGGAAACCGCATTTCCAAAGCGGTTATCGACAACCATATTATAATGGTTATGCCCATCAACCTTATCAAAGTTACCAGCATCAAATACATTATGCTGGTATGCAAAGACCCACTGCTCAGGTGATTCCATCTTATCCTGGATATGCTTCGCCTAACCTGAATCAACAGTTGCACTTTGTAGCAACTCTAGAATTACCAGATCTAAACCGGCTGATGAATGATCCAATTGCTTATGCCCCTTGATGGCCAGTGATTCTGCATAAACTTCCGTCAGATATTCCTAAATTTAATGGAAATCTGGGTGAAGACCCGTCGAATCATGGGATGACCTTTCATCTGTGGTGTTCATCAAACACCCTAAATGATGATTCGATTAGGCTTCACCTTTTTCAGAGAATGTTAACTGGTCCAGCAGCAAAATGGTATATCGAATTACCTAGAGCTTCGTTTGATAACTTCAGTACCCTAGCCACAACCTTTTTAACCCATTTTCAGTTACCCATAAGGTACGAAACGGGAACAGAACTTCTTACCAATTTCAAGCAAACAACGGCCACTCACATATCTGATCATATTCATGAGTGGCGACGTCGTTGCAGAATGGTAAAAACATATGTTCCTGATCAGCTGCCAGCTGAATGGTTTATTAAGTCATTATTACCTTCTATCACAAAATATGTGGCAAAGGGAGGTGTCGTCACTGAAGAGCAAGTTATTGCTCGTGCAAAATATCTAGACTTGATCTATACTCAGCCTGGCACGCTTTACGATAAAATACCTGATGCTCCTAGACCGAAATTTTTTGTTCCTCCCCCTCCCAAATCAAACAAAGACTCTCATGTCAGTGATAGGTACGACAAGCACGAAATCGACAAAGGCTACATCTAAGAAAGCCCGTAAGATTTTGATCAAAATGCAAATGAAGAACTTCTCGCCTCGGAGGTAAATGCCGTGTCGACTGACAAGGGCAAACAACTAAAGCAACCAGGGGGCAAGAAGAAAAAGAAAGGGAGAAAAAAGAAGTATTATGAGTCATCTCCTGAAAAACCTTCTGCAAACCCTTCTAGGTAAAGGAAACCCCCTGCAGGGTGTCAGATATGCGATGAGGATCATCAGACGAGAGATTGTCCACATAAAGCTGAAGTTAAGAAACTCTTTAAGAGTTCAAAAACCTCAGCAGTATTGACTGATCCGTTTCCAAACCCGGGAACCAAACTGGTTGCTAATCAAAATGCCTCCCGATCCCAAGTGCTTATGTTGTCTATCTCAAAGCAGAAAAATGATGCTTTGACAAGGAATAAAGATTACGGGAATCCACAGCTGTCGAATAACAAGGCTAATGAACAACCTAGTAGTTCAACAAAAACGTTGACCGAAGTTGTGCCACCCATCATTCCTGAACCATGATAAAGTCGCCAAAGGGAGTAGTACACAAATCGACATTTAATTCTCGTGCAAAAGTAGCATAGAATTATAATATAGTAGAGGACCTGGCCCAATCGTCGTCCGCTATGTCGACACTTGAGGTACCGAAAAATTGCCTCTCCCAAAAGCAGGATCTATTATCAGTAATAGGTGGGATTGACCCAATGGATTCCAATCTTGTATCCTTTAATCACAAAGGATATGACCCTCAGTTACCAGCTCAACTAGCTTTCCTTATTCAAGTGAAAGCCCTCAACAAAATTGTTCATCGAACAATTATTGATGAGGGGGCATCTACATGTATTATGTCGATGAGTTGCTAGAAACAATTAGGCTCACCACCCTTGTTAGGATCATCAACAATGTTAAAATCATTCGATGGATGAGCATACACTCCATACGAGATTTTAAGTAACTTGCAAGTTGAACTAGGGGGAAAAACAGTAGAAATTGATGTTGAAGTAATTGACGGAAACCTCGATTACAACATCCTACTGGGAAGGCCCTGGATATATGACATGGCCGCAGTTGTTTCGACCTACTTCAGGAAGATTGCATTTCCCTTTCAAGGAGGAATTACAATCATCGACCAACAAACATTTCTCCCCAACAGTTCATAAGTTACGAGAAGCATTCCAATGATCCATGGAAGCAATCATTCACTTCAAAATATCAGAGTAGGTCTCCTAAAAGACCCTGCCTTAATGGGTACTTTTTCCCTACCACCTCTGAGGAATCTGGCGGAAGTGGCCACAGAGGAAACCCGCAATATGAAATCTTCTATATATAATGGATTCATAAGATTCCTAAACATTTTGTAAGCATGGATCATCGCCATTTTAGAAATATTGTAGCAATCAATTTTCTTGGCCTGGGGGGCAAACCAAAATCAATGCTCATCGATTGTTTGGATAGATAGGTCTAAGGAATATGGTACCTCTTCAGATCCTTGGTCGCATGAACATTCTATAGACAAAGGAATCAATTAGTCAATGATGTTAGGAGAGGCACCATGGGAAGATCACCACCATCGTTCCCATCTCCCGGATTACAACGAAGATTATTCCAATGACCTTAATCATCCTTCAGTTTTTGATTTTCTATAAAATACTGTAAATACAGTGGATTATGAGAATAGTTCTTTTACTGTGTCAACCTCATTAAAAAATGAAACGACTCCCTTTCCAAATCGAGTCTTTGATTATGATCTCGTAAAATCATAGTCGAGTCTTTCGAGCATCTCGAAGGTAAACCTTCATTCTAACCACCAAGATGAATGCAATGAAGCTTGGGGGGCATGCACCTCGATTTGCATTATTATGCTGGTGGCATGCAAACTTATCACGAGCAGTGTTACCACAGGGTTCAAGCTCATTAAAAAATAAACCTGCCATGAGCAATGTTTCCGCAAAGTTCAAGCTCATTAAAAAATAAACCTAGCCACGAGCAATGTTACCACAGGATTCAAGCTCGTTAAAAAATAAACATGCCTTGAGCTGTTTTAATGCGGACTTCGTGCTCATTAAAAAATAAACATAAGCAATGAGCAAATGTTTCCCCCAGTGTTTAATCTCAATGAAAAATGAACCAATTCCTGGTAAATAACCGTCGTGAATGTAGTACTTCAGCCTTTAAAGCCTTGGTTGTGTTCTCGTCATCACCTCCACTCTGTATTGGCCGATCATTCACCTCCATTTGATTGTTTACCGCTTTTGAGGAATAGCTACGAAGAGTGATCTTGCTAGCCATCCTTGTAATAGTGCTATGATTGGAAAATTCCAAACCTTACCTGGAATCAGCTGCTACCCAATTTTATCACTCGTTCCTCAAAGACGAGTCTCCTTTAAGCTCTTTTCAACTGACTCATAAAATATGAAAAGATTGCCGAGCCATTGGCCTCTCCAGCTTGTTAAAGGGACCGGAAGTGCTATCCCTCCTTTAGATTTTAATCTTTTTGGACCTGAGGGATTATTACACAAAAAGATCGAGCGCTTGTTTTATTTGGCTCGTTAAAAGTATCGAAAATTCATCCCTTCTGTATTGTTTTATACTTTTTCAGACTTAAGGGATTAGATGACGAAAAAGGATTTTTGGAGTTTCCTTTACGTCCCTTTTCAGACTCTAAAATTGAAAAGGGTCGAGTTATCTTTGTTGTTAAACTCGTTAAAACATAATAGCGACAAACTTGTCCATAGCAGACAAGAACGCGTTTCACTATCGCTAGGCTCGTTAAAACATAGCGATGGGTTTGCCCGAAGGGCAAATTATAGAAAAAGCATATGTTATCCTCCTCAAGCTTGATAAAAATAAAGAGGTACTGGTCAGCAATGGCTGGGGAAAATTGGGAAGAAAACTTGAAGAAATTTTGTCGGTAGCAAGTCACTCTTGAACATGACACTTTCGGTCTGCATCCACGTCGGGTTGGGTTGTTTCATTCACCGATCACATCACCATGGTCACATCACACCATCCACATTTGGGGTTAATGCTACAAATCCATCATGTCAGTGTCATCGATATTTTCAAGAGAAGTCACTCAGAGAATTCACCTGTGTCTCACCCACTGCAATACATTTACGCTCCATTCTTTCATGACCACCACCCGGAACCTTATATCGCCAGATCATTTTCACCTCCATTAAAATCATTTGCTCTGTTCTGTGTCATTAATGTGGGATTCATTAAGGCCCTCCTATGATGGACCGCTTCTTGTCGATATCAACTCATTATCCAAGAAGTCAATCTAGGAACACCCCTTTCAGTACTTTGAAACTTGCATGCCTCAATGGCAAGTTTCACACTTCCGGCGACAGGTTTACATCAATGGCCTTCGACCGAAAGATTTTGTGTGGTGTTCAACACCAAGTCCCTTATTCACACCACTTGAATTGTACTGCAGTACCTTGAGGATCATTATCATTATCGGTGATTCCTCTCGTGCTTGTTAACAACTTACATCATTGGCTGGTAATCAGGCGATGTCTTTCCATGTTCGACTCCATAACATCTCTCACATGGATCGACTTGTACTTTGAGTGAAGATCGAACGAGATTGAAGACCCCAGATCTAGTTTCATCCATCCGAGTTGCGATATATATTCAGGAAAATAAATACATCAAATATACATCATTGCTGCACAGATAATCATCCAATTTAAGGGATGATGGCTCTACCAGAATCATCAGTCTACACTCAAACGATTGTCTGTCTCATGTACATGAAAAATGAATTTATAAAGCTGAGCATGGGAATGCCCGCCTCAGCTAGATCATGAAAGTATTATGAAGATAATTTATTGTATTGTATCTTATTACAGGTCTCCTTCCAGCTTGAAAGAACTTCGGATCCTCATGATAAAGTATTTCACCCGACATCAAAAAGATTAACGACCTCATGCTTTAGGGGGAAACTGTTATAGACATTTTTGGGCACTGCAACCCCAAGCATAAATGTCCATAAACCAAGGGCTCCTAAGTCCCTAAAGGTGTTGTTCCAACCCCTAAAATAACAAGGTCAACTGATTACAGCTTCTCCCAGAAGTTCTCCATGAAAAACTACTCAGAACTGGTCAAAACTGGATCATCTCACTTGCTCCATGGCCAGGGTGCGATGCATCACACCTTGTACACACAGGAACTGCGATGCATTTCAAAAAGCCCTTCTATGGGGTGCGATGGACAAGAGTAGACAAATGGCGGAAGTAGTTTGCTAAGTGGATGATCTTGGAATCTTCCAGAAACTTCTCCTAGGACACTTGCCTCTCAGAATCGCCCAAGGATGAGTAAGAGATAAATGAGATCTCCAAGTGGAATCAAGAACTATCAGAGAGAAGACACTAATCAAAAACCCAGAGCTGACTCACACCTCTGCAAATATCTATATATAGATCTCTCATCCCAGAGATCCAGAGGTTAGAGGCTGGAATTTTGCATCTTGTAAGGAATTGTTGTTGGTTTCTTAAGGCAACATCATAGTGTTGGGTGATCTAAGCTTTGCATGAGGTGAAGAAGGGCTTACTTGCTGAGAGGATGATGTTGGGTCAGAACAACTGGTTGTAACTCTCTTGGCTCTTTCTTGATTACCAATAAAGCTATTCAAGTTTTCCTCCATACTCTTGTGTCATTTATGTTTCATGCATTTGTGTGGTCAATTTACATCTGATCCTAGATTGTTTATGATAATAGATCCATGCTCTTGTATAGTGTTATGCTACTTTGATTCTACAGGTACTCTATGAATCTGGGTGTACAAGGAAGCAAGTAGCAAAGGACTATCAAAAGAGAGAGGAATCGAACTAGGAACCAAGCGGAAGACAAAGGTTGGTCTCCTTTATTCTTCTCTCATCTATATTTCATAAAGGAAAACGAAAGTAGCTTTACTTTGTTTGTTTCTAAGGTAGCTACCACACCTTAGTGGGATTAACAGTTCTGCATAGACACTTTTCCCTGTAACACTATGGCCTCGACTTTACTCGTTGTCTTCGGGATCATTTATGTGCTAAGGTTCTTGTACATGCCCCTATAGGCCCATCAGACTGCTGGCGCACACAGGTCCCAATTAGTTCATCCTGCATGATAAAATTTGTTCATGATTTTGCATAGCTTTGTGAATGCTCCGACGTGGAATATTTGTGGTGTGCGTCGCTTTTCCTGTTGCCGCATCGGGTTCTAAGTTTCTATCCTTAGTCTGGGATGTGCTTGTACAACACACATTTGCATCCATCGACATAGGTGGGTGCACAAACTATGTTGTCCTGGCTGCCCGGCTCTCATTCGACGCTGGGGAATTCCAAACTGTAAGCACATCCATCTTCTACATTCGCACCAGTTTCCAATAGTCTTATGATGTGTACTCCACCATCGTGCGGGTGTTGCATGCAACGCCCATTCCAGCGCACCGTACCACTATTTTTCCGATACTTCACTTTCAAATTTGTCTAAGAATTCATCCACTGATGTTACCCCATCATATATTGGCAGTTCCCTTGCTTCTGTCATCATGCACCGCAATGATATAATCATCATGTTGCAATTTAGCGTTGTCACTTTGTACAACCAGTTTTGCCAGCGTTCTACTTCTTCATCTTAATCCGAAGTACAAGAACTATCACATTCCCACGAGATTCCACCATCTGCAGTCGAGTTCACCCGATCCTGGTCTTGTGTTGTTATCTGGTAAATGAAATCTAGCTCATCATCGTTGTCATCGTCATGCATAGGTTTAGTGTAGCATGCTTCATTCGGATGATCTAGCAGAACTACTACGTGTAGGGACTTTTTCTCGAATATCATCTTCTGCTTCTTCAGGTTGAAGACTCCATTCATATCAGTGGCCTAGTCTATTCCTAGCAATGCGAGATAAGGATTTCTGTCATCAACAATCTCTATCACTTCAAAGTTCGTCTGCATGCTCATGCCTTCGATATCAACTGTTACCCCTTGCAACCTCCCCATGGGAAAAATCTTCTGTTGGTTCGCCATTCGAAATTGAATAGGGGACCATTGTAACATGGGCTTGCCCATGTGTTCGCATGTCTGCTTTGGTAACACATTCACATCCGAACCCAGGTCTAGGATTACTTGATCCATTTCATATTTGCGAATTTACACCGTCAATCTCATCTCCCTTCTAGTGCGCAATGTATGCTTTCCTAGTTTCCAGATTATGCGCGGTTCACCCGACCCTACGCACCTAGTGATTAGCCCTTATAGTCCTTTAACTGCCCTATTATTGCGCAACAGCTTCATGCATGTCTCCAGAAAGGTAGTAAGCATGGAAGGATCCATTCCCTGCTCTGGTTGATCCTTACTACCTAAAGTGGAGGCCTTCGTGAAGCTCTTCTTAGCTTCCATAAACATCTCCTTTGCGCATTTTACGTTGAACTCAGGTTCCTTTGCAGGAGCCTTGCGAACCCATGTATCCTCCTTAGGTTGCTTTACCTTATCTTCCCCTATGGTCACACCACTCCTAAGCATCATGTTCACGTTGGGGTTTTCGTTGCAGGGTTCAGATTTCATCATTTGGATATTCTGAGTCAGAGGGGACTGGAGTACCCCTTTCTCGCGCATCTGTGTTATCAACGTAGGACAATCTATCATTTCATGATCAAACTGATCGCAATATGAACAAGACATTCTCATTGGATTAGTACAATCACGGGCGTAGTGTCATGGTCCTCTACAATTGTAACAGATTAACTATCTGTGACCCCTTCTTGGCCCCATTCCTCCTCGTCCTCGACCTCGGCCCTGAAATCCAGCATGCGCCATCCCCGTGGCTGGGTCGAGGTCTCACATTTATGTCTACATTCTATAGGCTAGGGTTTGCTCCATCATCAACTTGTAGATGCGACAAGTACACTCGTTGTGGCCCACCGACCTACAGAAATTACAAAACAGCTACTGTGGAGTCTGTGTATACTTCTAAAATAGATGACAATTATACGTTGTGTGTTTTCCTCCTATCTGACAAAGTGCGCACCATAACACGGGTGTTGTACTCGGCCCTGCCTATGTTTCTGGTCTCAACGGCATCGGTCCCCCCCTTGCCAAGTAGTTCATGAATACTAGACAACAATCCTTGTCATGGCCCCTACCTTTGCATTTTATACACCATACTTCATCCCGCGCCTCTGGCCATGGTGCCCTATTTTGCTTCAAATTCTACATCTTCAAGCATAGATTCTATAGTTGTCCATAGATTTGTTGAAATCCCAACCGAGGGTCTTGTATTGAGGTCTCATGCAACCTCATCACCATTTCCAATGCTTTGGCCTGGGTTGAAAGCTTTTGTTGTGACAGCGTCATCTTCAGGTGCAGTGTCAAGGATGCCACAAACCATGCGCGGTGCTGAATGTTCGTGAGCGTCATATTAGCCTCATGGATCGTACTCTTCAACCGCTGACCCAGATCCCATGGGGTCTCACCTGGAAGCATCGTGATCTCTTTAAATTCGATGATTTAATGCGTCTCTGATTTCGACTGGCTATATTCTCTGTTCAACGCATTCTAGATCTCTGTAATTCCTGCATTTTGGTGATCATTGGAATGCTTGATATTCCATGTCAACACACGATTCTGCAGCATGCTCACCAATGTATCCTTCTTAATGTTATCGTCCATGACCCCTTGTGCCTCCCACATTTCTCTTACCACGAACCAGAACTGATTCGGATCCTCATTTCCTACCCCTCTTAATACGGGTAGGTTGATCGTGCTCGCCATGCTAAACTGTGGGGTGGTGGAGGTGGAGTGGGTGGAGATGGAGGTGAAGGAGGTGACATGGGTGGTGGCATAAGTGGAGGTGGTAATTGCGGAAAGCAATGCCTTATCAAACTGACCACACTTCTTAGAGAGACCCGAGCGAGCTCTTCCTCTCTTTCTCGCGAAGGTGAAATCAAGGGACTGCTTCCTAATTCCCCGGTACCTTTATAGATCCTTCCACTCCGCGTCGTTCCAAACATTAATGTATTTTCATCACCCATTTTTCACATAATGACATCTTAATCTAGGTATTCAGGGATTTAATGTACCTACCTCGCGGTCCCTTGAGAAAATGTCACTCTGCTTCATAGTAGCTCATGGTCGTGTCTATCACAAAATCAGTGATAAATCCCCCTATTATCAGGTCAAGCCAATGGTCCAAAGCCCAAGCGATCTTCTCTTTGAATGTCTCTAGTCTGCACACTAATTCTGGAGTCCACACTATTGCTTGATTGAGCTTATACCTTCCCCGACTGTCGGTTAACCTCGCGATCCACTCATACGGTTCAAAAAGGAAGGATGTGAAGAAGATCTCATGGATTTCTGTATATACGTAGTGATCCAACAACCTCTCTTGGATATCTGCAGAGTTCTGTTTTCTTGGATATTGGTGGTCGGGAACCGTGCTAATAGTGCTATATTGAGTGTTATAATGAGCACTATAAGTAGCACTTATCGAAGGTATACAATTTGACACTAAAGGGGTGGAACTTGGCATCGGTTGGGTTCCACTTGTAGAGGGTTTCATGTGAGTGGTTGTACCTGGGAAAAATGGGATAGCAGGGTTCGCCATTAATGGTGTGGTGGTGACTGTTGGATGGGGAAGTGGTGGAGGACCAAAAGTGTCCACAAAGTTCCACGACCCGTTAGTCGTCAACGGGATGGATGGAAATGTTCCAAGTAAAGAGACAAGGAGTACAAGTGCCACGGGAACCAAGAGTGGGTCCAATGGATTCATGAGCGGAGGGTTAAAGGGAGGGAGTAATCCTTTGGTCAAGAAATCCTCCGGAAAACTTGAATTGTCGGTTGTCCAAACAGATTTTGTGTGAGATTTAGGAGACTGATTCCCTAAAGATGGGGAATCTGGTTCACTAGAGCTTGGTGGATCTTCCACAATGAGTGGAGGAAGTCCTAACAATCATCTAGATTAATGATGAGGGCCGGATGTAGCCATGGTGACCGTTAAGTTTTATCAATAAATTTTATCATGATATTTGTTAAAGTCTTAATGATAGCACATAGGTACCTAAAAAATATAAAAAATACACTAAGTTGATCAATCAGCAAACAGAGGAAAATGACCCTATCTGATAAACACCGATCACTGGAGATGAAACCTAGTATCACAATGAATAACAGAGAGGGTTGCCCAAATGTATAGTTATGGTTACTCTAGAGCTTTGCCTGAACTTCAGATTGAGGGGCCAAGTACTCTCGTGAAGACAAGCACCCTCCCAAAAACTGAAGACGGAGTAGGTTCGTCTGTGTTAGGTACTAGGGTAGCCCGCCCCAGACACCTTGTGTAAGTCCGTAAAAGCTTGGCCACTAAGGATATGTCAGATCACAGACACTACTGAGTGAGAAATAGTTGCAGAAAGTACGCTGTGTGGGTAGGATACCTGAGTCCCTGACTCAGCTCCGAAATCCCCAAAGGGATCCCTAATACATAGAATACCCAAAGGAGTTTCAAGCAAAGGCAGGCTACCTTCACTTACCATCTGATGTTGTCTCGTATTTAGCTCCACTTTGATTGGAGTGGACCCTGTAGTATGAGTGCAGAAGAAATTTTCTCTCTTTTAATGACACTAGTTTTGGTTTCTGATCTTGGGCAGTTTACTTACATTGCCTATCCCAAGATCCTAGCCTGAATTAATGTTTGTTTTCTCAGTAAAGAGTTACTGATTGATTTTAGGTAAATTTTATGTGTACTTTTTTAGTGTCTTTGGTAGGGGAGTTGGCGTATGAAATGTGATGGGACTCTGACTCAAAAATCATGCACAATACAATGCTTTAAAAAATATTCAATTTGATGAGAACAAGCTGTATTCTATAGGTGAGAGTCTTTCACATATTCATATTTGTTCCATGCATCCTAGTCATTATAACACATGCATAACCAACATAAATATTTCCAATGCTTTCCTAACAACTACCTGAAACCAAAATAAAGCAGCTTTTAACTAGCTAAACATAAGAATGAATAAAAAATGTGGATCTTTCATTCATAAAAAATGTTTTAAGAAAGGAAAAAAAACTTATTTCCTAAAAAAAAAATTCTTTCAGGACACCGATATTGCTAACAAAATGCAGTTGCATACCCTCTTTCAATCCATGAGCACACATCCTATCCCCTTTAGTTTGAAGACACAATTGTATATCAAGATTTTGGGGGACTAACGCTTTGGAGTAGTGGCCACAGAGAGTTACTAGGTCCACTAACGCTCTGTGTATGTAGACACAGAGCTTTATAAATCATTGTGTAGTCTGCTAACCTGCGTTAGTGTGGGAAAACAGCTCAAAACAGGGCCTTTTGGATCAAATTCAAGTCTTAATATGTGAAGGCAGAATGTAGCAAGGTTTTGGTGGGTTAGAAAGGGAATGCAGAAGTATAGTGATGTCTTAGAAGGAGGAAACTGAGAACTATCCGAGTAAACTAGGAACTAGATGTATAGACCCCAGTGGAGTCACCATTTCTACTATAGGATAAAATGCACGGTGTATGGAGAATGGAGATACCCTCAAGGGTCTTCCCAGGACCCTTGGAAGACTGTAATATTATCTGCAGCTGTCACAAAGTTACATGCATGTCCATAAACATTAACTAACTATCAAAGCAAAACAGATGGATTACCTCAAGCCTCCATGTAGATTTGGTGGAGAACACAATGCAACTAGGTGGAAGTCCCCTGAGACGGCTCCAGATCAAGTCCTGTACAAAGAAGAGACAAGCATAATCACATCATACAACCTTGATAAATATTACATGAATACATAAAATACATCTAGTTACACATAACTAAGATACTCATGCTAAAAGGTATCAGACAAAGAAATAAATGAATGATAGTACCAACACGACGGAGTAGATAGTACAACTGCAATTCTATATTAATGTCAAAAGAGTGATTATAACCATATATTGCATTAGCCTTCTCTTACCCCTCCAACTTCTCTCTCTCTCTCTCCCTTCTTACCAACTTCTTATGCTTAGATTTGAGACTATGCTCAACAATCAAGTACGCTATCCTTTCAAATGATCTGACCTCTATCACCATACCCTATCTTTGCTTATGTAGCAATCGAATTAGGGTTGCCAAGTTCCTCCTTGAGTTCCTTAAGGTAAAAGAAATGAATTTTCCATGATTTTCAACTATTTTCCATTTGTGTCCTTCATTAGGGTTAGAAATCCCCCAAGTAGGTCAAACTTGAGATGTTTCCTTGCTTTTCATGAGTATATTTAGGAGAAAATATCTAGATATTTATGAGTTAATTCACTCCTTTGACCTTTAGAACTTCATTAGGATCCACTAACGTTGTTCTTGAACTAACAACTAGAGTTAGTAGGGTCACTAACGTACCCTTAGGCTTACCGAGAAGCTTTATAAAGCAGGTTGTCAATGTACAACCAGTGTTAGTGTGGAAACAAGGCATGTGATCTTAGTCTTTGCTTCAGCTATCATGTCTTTCCCCTCTGAGTTGATGAGGGGGTCATTTTGTTGTATAACAACATGGATGCTCAAAGGCCCTATAGTGTGGACACCTGAACTCATGCAACGTCTAGAAGCATCAGAAAGCAACATCATGTGGGCTATGGATCACTCGATCGATCACACATTGGGAAGCTTTGTGACTTATTTTGCGATTGATATAAATATGAGCTATAGCGAAGTGGAACGAAGGATATTTAAAGGACCACAAGGTAAGTATTTAAAATCATTAAAGACTTGGATTAAATTTTTTTTGTGTGAAATGAGGATTATGCAGTGACCTTGATTTTTTGGGCTATACAAAGCAGGATATTCTTTAGAATAAATGGAGGATCCAACCTAGAATATAGTTCGTTCATTGAACCCCCTACAAGTTATGATGAATGGGCAGTGTTGAAGATGCCACAAAGTACAATTCAGTTAATTATGTAGGGTATTTCAAGGATAACTCATCCATCCATGCCACCTCCACTTCCACCTCCACCTCCACCTCATACACCTATGCCTTCACCCCCTCCACCTTCACTTCCAGCATACAACATGGTGAACTTGATGAAGATGTTGATCTTTAAGGGAATAGGGATTGAAGATCTAGAAAAGTTCTAGCTTGGCGCAGGAGCTTTTCGGACAACACAACAGATTACGAGAGATAATATTAATAAAGAATAGTTGGTTACAGCCTTGCAGGATCACACTTTAACATGGTATATACAATATTTCACTAATAACCCCAACGCGTCGTTGGCAGATACCCAGCTAGATTTGAAGAAAGAGTTCAGTAAGCCTATGTCAAAGGCATAGTTAGTAACTAAATTTAAGGAAATATGATAGAAGGTCGATGAGACACCTTGGGACTTTGATCAGAGGTTGAAGTGCTTGGTCAGGAAAGCTAATCTTAGATTCTCAACATCATTATTGGTTTATAACATTGCTCTTTCCACATTTAAGAATACCTTTGTCACATCAGAAGATAGCAACGCAAGCGGAAGCCTTTGAGATTGTGATTAGGATGAGCTAATTGCCTATTGAGGATACGAACCTTGGAGTGCAACATATTCATTTGCAAATGGAAAGCCTTCACTCTGAGTTGCAGATCTTGAAGAAAGGAAGGGAAGCTCAATTGGAGGTGTGCGTTAAGATCTGTTTTCTAAAATATAAGATCCATGGACATGATAAGGACCATTTCCCTATCTTCAAGAATTATATTATAGGGGGAGGGCGTATTCCCTTGAAACCAAAGAATAATGTTCGGACAAGTACGGGAGCTGTGATGTGGTGTGCTATCTGTCACGTTACATGACAACATGCTAATGATAACTTCCATCTATTGTAGAAGTTTGTACAAACCCCTCAACAGTTATTTTGCAATTTTTGTAAGTTTGTAGGACATGATGAACACCATTGTAGGAGCTATGAGCTCATGATGGATCAAACCCCTACTACAGAATGCAGGAAGAGAACCAGCCTCCGGATCAAGGAGCAAGAGCAATGCGTGGAGGATTCAAAGGTCAAGGATTAGGAAGAGGTGATGGACCAGGTCGAGGGCATGGGCAGGTAGTCTGCTATAACTATGGTGAAGCAGGGAACTTTGCGTGAGATTGTACAAACCCCACACATCCCTCATGTCAGTATTGTCTACAATTTGACAATGTCATAGAGGAATTTCTTGTCATTATGGAAAAGATGCAAGAGAAGAAGGGACAACCCTAGCAACCTACGTAGAACATTTAGATGATGAGGGCAAAGTCTCGTGAAAAGGATCAGAGTATAAATATTGTGTTAAGAAGTGGTATGACAATTGGTGTAGATAAAGGTAAACAACCTAAGGAGAATGGATGGGTGTGCAAGGCTAATGTGAAGGAAGTAGATTTTGATCTCAATCGAGCTAAGGAGGCATTCATGGAAGCAAAGAAGAACTTCGCTGAGGCCTCCACCTTAGGAAGTCATGAGAAAACACCCGGGACTAGTGTGACACAGGAGGTAGATCTTTCAATACTAGCTACTTTCCTGCAAACTTGTACGAAGTTATTGCATGACTAGAAAGTAGTAGAAGGATTGAAAGAATTAATAGATAAGTGCACTAATAAGGAAAAGACTCCTACTGAAAAACAAATAGTGAGAAATATTGGTAAGCATAAAGCGTGAACAGGACGTGAGATGAGACTAACTACACAGATAGGTGATTATGAAATGGGCCAGATAATATTGGATATGGGGTCTGATGCGAATTTCCTACCGAGGAGGACCTAGGAAAGGATGGGGAGACCTAAACTACAGTGGTTTCCTATTCAGTTGCACATGGAAAATCACCAGAAGACTATTTCAATTGGTATCTTATATGGTGTAACAATGGAGATTGAAGGTGTGAGAGTGCTGTATGACTTTGAGGTCATTGAAATAGTGGATGATAGTAACCCATATCCCACGTTGCTGGGAATTGATTGGGATATTGATATGAATGGGTTAATCAACTTGAAGAAGCAAAAGATGTCATTTGAGAAGAAGTCTCTTAAGGTTGTAGTGCCATTAGATCCTACAAAAGGAGTGCGTTATACTAAACCTGTGCGCAACTATGTAGAAAGTGACAATGATCTAGATTATATATACAAGATAACAATGCAAGATGAAGATTGGTCAATCCTACAACTGATGGATGAATTTCATGGGACAGGGATAGCTCCTGCACATCAGATTTAGATGAAGGGATTGAACACTAGCAAAATTGGCTGCATGAAGTATCTATGCTCCGCTATAATATGGTGACCAAGTCGTTGAGGTGTGTCTCGACCGAGGTAATAATATTTAGCATTATGATGGTTTGATTGATGTGGAGTTTTTTTGGATTAATTTTAAAGGGAAGTACTAGAAGAGCATTGATTCTAGGCACTTGAACTGGCACTATGTGCTACACTTGCCCGTTGGTGGGGTATGCACAAGGAGAACTTTGTTGGATGGAAAGAATATAGGAGAATGATGAAGTTAAGGTTTGGGTATGTTAATAGTGAGTGACAGACAAATACAGTAGGAAGGATGATCCACATGATCATTTGGGTTGATGGAATAAGGCCTGGGGAATAAAACCACAACTAGAATGGGTGCATATTTTCTGTGATACATTAGATACGATCCCAATGAACTGGTATCTAGAGATGGAGATTCACCATGAGACTATTGAATGGGACATTTTAATGGAGAGATTTCTATTAACATTTAGCTTCAAGGATGGGTTTGAGGGCATTGATGAGGCATTGCAAGAAATAAAAGCAACTATATTTAGAACACTGAAGAAACTGATAGAGTGGACTAAACCTCGACAAGTGAACATTGGATCTGAAGAAGAACCTCATTTCACAAATATAGGAGGCTATTGGGACAAGGATACGATTGATAAGGTAGCTATGTTGTTGCGTGAATACCAGGATTTGTTCCCAACAAAGTTTCTATATTTTAAAGGGATTATCAGAGATTTAGGTGTTATGAAGATCACATTGAAATTAGATGCAAGACATGCTAATCAATGACCTTATTGACTAAATCCAAAATATAAGGAGAAGGTGCAACAATAATTGGATAAATTGCTGGAAGATGTTATTATTGAGACTGTAGAAGAATCAGATTGGGTAAGCCTAATGGTGGTCCAAGAAAAGAAATAGAAGGGTGAGATCCACATCTGTGTAGATTTGCGGATGTTAAATGATGCTTGTGTGCATGATTCATTTCCAACATTGTTCATTGACGAAGTATTAGAGAATGTTGGTGGACAGGAGGCATACTCATTTACTAATGGTTTTTCAGGATATCATCAAATAAAGATCACGCCAGAAGATTAAATCAATACAACCTTCGTGCTTTAGTGAGGTTGTTTTCAATATACATTTATGCCTTTCAGATTGAAGAACGTGCCTGCAATCTTTTCCCAGGTAGTGATTGCAACGTTCATAGAGTTTATTCATAAGTTTCTGGAAGTATATTTTGATGACTGGAATGTGTTTGGGTTGGTGAAGCGACATGTTATGAGTCTGCGCCTCATGTTGGATACATGTAGAAGGTATCAGCTTGCGCTGAACTTGAAGAAATGTATATTCTATGCGCCTTTTTGGATTTTGCTCGGCCACGTTGTATGTAAGTAGGGATTGATGGTGGACCCTGTGAAGATCGCTATAATTGTGAACTTTGAAGCACCTAGAAATGTGAAACGGCTACGCATGACATTGGGACACACTGGGTACTATAGGAAGTTTATCAAGGCGTATGCCCAGATAACCGCACCGATGGAGACGTTGTTAAAGAAAATGTGATGTTTTGTTGGGATGAATACTGTTAGTACAGTCTGGATGTCTTGAAGGAGAAAATGGTGACAACGCCTATTTTGGTGTTTTCGGAGTGGAAAAAGAAGTTTCATGTGCATGTAGATGCCTCTTGGATTGTGTTAGGATTCGTATTAACAAAGGAAGGTGAGGGAGATATTGATCATCCGATATATTTCGCAATAAGGAATTTATCCAAAGCCGAGAAGAATTGTTCCAACATAGAGAGCGAAGGGCTAGCGATGGTCTATCCACTGCAGAAGTTTCGGCATTACTTGTTGGGTGGACACTTTAAAATGTATACAGATCACTCTTTGCTGAAGTACATGGTCAATAAGCCTGTGTTGGGGGGGGAAGATATGTCGATGGTTACTATTATTCCAAGAGTATGACTTTGAAGTAATTGTGAAGCTTCACAGGCTGAATATAGGCCCAGATCATCTCTCAAGGATTGAAACATGAGAGGAACTAAGTAGTTTGGAGGAAGGACTGCCATATGGAAAACTCTTTGCGGTGCACATTGAAAATGATCATTTTATCGATATCGTTCAATTTTTATCAACGGGAATGACTCCGAAAGGTTATTCCACTCAACAGAAGAAGGAGTTAGTGGTTCGCACTGTGAACTTTTCAGTGATTGAAAGTCATTTATATAAGATGGGATCAAATACAATATTGCGAAGATATGTTCCAGAATTTGAGCATGCTAGTAAACTAGCTAAATCCCACGGAGGAGTGGTTGGAGGTCGCTATGTAGGGAAAATGACCGTGCAAAAGATTTTGTGTGTTGGGTTATGGTGGCCAACATTACACAAGGACTCTAAGGCATACTATAAGGTGTGCGATGCTTGCCAAAGGAGAGGGAAGCCTTTATGAAGGAATGAATTTCCTTTAAATCCCCAATTTTTGTTGCAAGTATTTGAGAAATCGACCATTGAATTTATAGTTCCAATACAACCACTAGGAAAGAAGACGGGCATGTAGTATATCATTGCTGCAACTGAATATTTAACCAGGTGGGTAGAAGCGCAACTAGTGAAGCATTTTTCAGTGGCCACTACTGCGAATTTTCTATTCGATTATGTCTTAACATGGTTTGGATGGCCTAAGATTTTTATGGGTGATAGGGGTACACACTTTTTGAATGAAACAATCAACGCGATGCTGGAAGAATTTCAGGTGTACCATCAAAAGAGCACACGCTATCACCCACAAGCGAATGGAACGGTGGAAGATTTCAAGAAGATTTTGGAACATGCACTGACAAAGGTCTGCAACACGTAGAGGAATGACTGACACATGCACTTTCCTGTTGTGTTATGAGCTTATAGAATGACCTCTGAGAAGTTGACAAGGAAAACACCATTTAGGTTGGTCTATGGAATTGAAGTAGTAATGCCAATGGAGTATATTGTGCAGAGTTTACGGATTGCAGACTTGAATGAGATGGTGGATCGGAAGACCTTAGAGGAATGGATTGCCCAGATCACGAGTTAGAAGAAGATTGCTTCAATGCAATATTTCACGAGGAAGTACAAAAGGAATGTGAGAAGGCATGGCATGATCGACATAAAGCTACGTATGTTCAAGGTGGATGATTTAGTGTTGTCATATGACAACAAGTTCACGAAATTTTCAGGAAAGTTTCAAATGCACTGGTGTTGTGCTGTACAACAACCCCCCCATTTCATAAAATTTTTATTTTCAAAACTATAATATGAAATGGGTCCCTTTTAGATTAAATTGGTATCAACTTATCATTCCTCAAAAGGTCCGAAAAGAAATAAAACATTATAAACCTTTTTGAGAAAGCACATAATCGGTCTTATAATAAAAAATGAATAATCCTTTATTATTGCGATAAAGCGATCGCAAGATCGCATATCGCAATAACAAAGGATGCATGACAAAAGTCCCATTGGTTTTCCCCGATGCGAGAATGCACAAATAACTATTGGATATCGGGAAGGCAAGCGATCATAACAAAAGGCCCCTCTCTTTGCTCCAATGCGATATCACTATCGACGATCGGGGAATGTAGCATGCATGCATCTAAAAGCCCTCTTTTAAAAACTTCCGATGAAAATTGACGATATCGCTATCGGCGATTGGGGATTCCAAAAGGACACCAATATAAAAACTTAAGCATTCCCCTGGTCGCCGATTGCGATAAAGCTAGGCACAATTTTCAAAAAAGATTGATAAGGCCAGGATATATTATGGTTAATTAGTATTAAAGGCCTTTCTCTTCCCGATAGTGATTCACTTACGCCCAACTGCCAAAACATCAAAGCCACACTTAAATAAATTATTCGGCCAATAAATGATATGATGAGCATTTAAAGGATTGACAGGTTTAAATGACCATTTAATGGAACAATAAGGCCAAAATCTCTTCAGAGATTGTATCCGCGGCCACCTTATGTTAATCCTCCATTATTCATTGATTAATATACCTCATTCATATTTGGTTTGCGCCACCTATTCTCCGCATTACGTTCATTTTATCTCCTGTGCAGAGCTCCTCCGAAGCAGCAAATTCAGGCCAAATGGGGAAGAAGTCTAAGAAATCTGGAACAGCTTCAGCTTCCGCAGTAACAGGACAACACATTGTCGATCCGGGACCAAGTGAAAAGGGATTAATCTTAGACACCACATGTCTTGGTCTCGGTAAAACTACTTGGCTGAGCATCTATAATCTGGTTGAGGCCGAAGAGCCTAAAGTAACATCAGTACAAGCCACAATAGACCCGACCCAGAAGTCCGATGCAAATCTAAAGGATTTGGCTGACTCTTACCTACATCGGATAGTGGCCCGAGAGCAAATTCTTCCATATACATATGTGGTAAGATGGGCAATTATGGAAATCCCAATTACAAACAAAACATTTTGCACCATCGACGGGAGAGTGTTCGGCTCGTTTCAACCCAATGATTTGAGACAAATGTACCATTTTCCCGCACCGGAGAGGAAGTATAACAAAACATTTCTTGAGAAGTTCAGAGATGAAAATGACATTGAATCATCACCTATACGGGATTGGAGACAAAACCCAACAAAAAACAAGCATGAGTCTTCGGGTAAGTACTCTGTCGATTCCTTGTGTTCTCCTTATTGTTATGCCGGAGTAATAATGTGTAAGATTTGGGGGTTGCATGATTCCTCAAACTTCACTATAGAGATGGTACCTCTAATGGAAGAAGCATGCAATAGTGAAATAATGGATTGGGGGAATATACTATCTGATAAGTTAGCAACGACTGTTCTTGAATTCAGAAACAAATCCCGTGTTACTGAAAGGTTTCTTCCTCCATTTTACTTTAGTGCCTACATCTTAGACACTCTCCATTTTAACTCCAAATTTCCTGTGTTGGGGTGGAGATGGACTCCACAGGACCCTATGCCCATTCATATCTACCACCAGAAGTTGTGGAAAGCCCACTATAAACACCACCTATATCAAGTTTGCAATGGATTTATGTTACCAATTTACCATGCAATTTTTGATAAACCTACTCCTAAGATTTCCTCACCAACACAGATTGACTTGATAGCCTTAGGAAACTGGTTCGGAGAAGAAAAATTTACATATGTAAGAGTTTTCGGCAGTTATGCCAGGCCTCATGTCCTCCCCTTGTATATACCTGACAAGATATTGGCTCGAGAGATAGCATATCAGCTTACATCCGAAGGAGTTACACAGACTCTAAGGAATAAAAAGAAGCAGGTTTGGCCTCCTTTTCCTCTAAGGTGTGGTGTTTACACTCTACATGACTACAAACATGCAGAGAAAGAAGCAGAAAAGATTAATACACTAAATCTCGCCACTCTTCCTAACAGGCGATTTGATCCAAACAAAGTCGCCTATAATGCACTTGAATAAGAAAAACTCACTAAATTTGAACATAAAGAAGATGAGTTTGATGACCTATTCTCCTCAACCGAGTCATTATTTTAGGTTCAAATGCTAGCTAGAATGAGATATCACGACGACAGGTTAGTCGAATTTAACAGACTTAGAGAGTAGAGGTTGCAAACTCTGCCTCTAGATTTGTTAGCAATGGCCTCGATGACACAATAAAGTGATCTTGAACACCGACTTACCAATGAACCTCCTGCTACATCAGAAATTGCTGGAGAAATCCAAACAAGAGAATAGGAGGAACTCCAGAGGAAAGAACATGAGGAAGTGCAGAGGAAAGAACAAGAGAGCATATGTGAAGAAGCGCAGAGGAAAGAGCAGGAGCAAAGCAGCACGAACGTGAACATAGATGCCCAGATTGACCAAAAGTTGCTCCAGGAATGGCAGCAATTCGATTCAATCATATGCAATCTAGAAAGATCAAAGGAAGCTGATACATCCAAAGCGGCTGATACACGGGATACAACATCAAAAGAGGTTCCAAGTGGAACCAGCGGCCTACCCCCTACTACAGACATAGAAATAATTCCCAAAGATCCTTCAGATCAGATCATTTTGCAAGTGGAGGATATACCTCCATTGGATGTCTTTTACAGCCCAAAGCACAGGGATGTAGTAAAGTGACAGCGGAAAAGGAGAAGGATTGATCAACCTTCCCTATTCCCTGAACAAACAGTGACAGCCAATGTGGTTTGGAAGGAGGAGTTTGATCCTTCTGATGACCTAACAAAATTGTCCCAATATGTTGGAGCCTATTCAGTGGCCACCTTGGACAAGGCATCAGAAGTGATTAATCTGTTAAAAGAAAAGGACGAGGCAATGGCTTCACTACAAGCACAACTATTGGAGGCACAGCAGAAAGTAGAACAATTAGAACAACAATTGGCCACGCAACGACAAATAAATAATCAATTGAATAAGCAGTTGCATGAAGAGAAACAAAGGATAGATTCAAATGCAATTCAAAAGCAGAAAGAGCTGTCGGAAGCATTAGCAAAATTTAAAGCAATGAATGAATAGATGGTAAAGACAAAAGATGAGAAAATTTCTCAATTATCAGGTCAAATAGAGAAGTTCAAGAATCTTCCGCAGCCTGCCGAGTTCAGAGCAGAAGCACTACAGATTAATAAGGCATTGGTAACACAAATAAGATTATTATGTCAGAAAATTGCTCAAGTGGAACCCCTGTGTGACATAACAACATCAATAATCGATAAATCAGTCGATGCTAGAACAGACTTAGAGCAGGCCCATGAGACCTTGACAAATTTTCTTGATTGACAGGACACTAATGAGGGACAGGCAGCTAATTTGCCAAAAATCTTAGAATCCCATAAAGAAATCCTATTTATGGAATGACAGTCCCAGTTAATGAAGGTAGAGAGAGCAGTTTCTAGATGCAAATTAACCACAAGTAATTTGGTTGAATTAATTAATGATACTCTCTATTTATCTAATATGATCTCTCAATGTACACCAGGTAAATTACTATCGGCTAAAACATTGGAGCAATCATGTTATCAAGAGCTGGAAAAGAATGGGAGATTGATCGCAGGTATTAACAGTTTAACTTGGGACACCTATTGGTTTTTCCTAGTAAAACCATACAGCCAAAGAGCCGCCCTTAAGTGCCTAGCAGATGCAATCAGGTGTATCATTCCCGATATACAAGATGCCACCTATGCTGCTCAACTCAATTCTCGTCTCAGCCGCCCTCAAGAAGTGGAACCAATGCTAGCGATATGCCAACTCAGGTCGAAAGGAAAACAGCCAGAGTGATGAACCATGCTGCCGACTGCCAGATTGCTATGAGGAAGATATTCAAGATCAAGTTGTAGCAATTAAGTAGCATTTTAATTTTATAGTTAGTTAGTTTTAATCAAGTATTTATAGACCCTTTCAATGCATTGGAAAGGGTCGTAAGATTTTGTACATGACTTAAACCTGAAGTTGCACTACTGTACTTCAGGTATGTTTTTTTATAAAGACTGGTCCAATTATTCCAATTCTGATAGCGAAGCTTTTATGTGGATGTGAACTACTGCCTTTATTTAAAAGTATTTCTGAGTCGGAAGAAGGAATTCTAATTGTGATTGATGTTGGGAATGATTTGCAGCTCATATGGTACTACTATCTATGTCTGAATTCATTCTTTTTATGTGAATTTTTATGATCACTCTTGCTATTATTGAATATATGCATGTGCTTTAGCAGCATTCTTTATACTTTCCACTATTGGATGTTTACCGCATGCTTTTCTTCTAATCATACATGTATCAGTAATATAAAAGGATAAGTGTAACAATGTTTTATTAATTACTTTTTTCAACTATTTGAACAAAGCAATTATTATATGAATGAATGTCTATGTTTATTGAATAGAGTCATCTATATGCCTATTGATGAACAGATATCATCAAGCGTTGCGCTTAAGAATAGAAGCTTCCCGGGATAGAATACTCATTTGTATTTTTGCTTTTTAGATTAAGTCATCCATTCATTATCATTTATTAGAAAACCAATCACTCATCCATCCCCTTTTTATTCATTACTGGGAAACTGGTCCCATTATATCCAGTTGGAGCCACCATCCCAAACGGAAAAGTAGTTGTATTAAGGTCCGGACCGGGTGGTTATCCCCTGATGTTGATGCAACGACTTTCAGGGCATCAACACTTTTGGTGCTAGAAGGAGGGCATGAGCTGTGAATGGCGAGCAAACCCAAATCTACAGACCATTCTGAGAGTAAATCTCCCTCCACATCACCTCATACTTCCCAATTGCATGCTGGTTCTCTAGTATCCAAGCGAGAAGAAGAGGAATCAACTACCACTACTCAAACCCACAATACTCCAGAATTATTAAGTCCTGAGTCCCCTGAAGTTCAGTTACTCATCCATAAACTTCAAGGCTTCTTGATATCACCACAGAAATCTGAGGTATCTCAAAGTAGTGAGACTTCGCAATTCAATCTCCCTCATCCTCTCACTAGGCTTCAGAGTGGAAAGCTCGGTACCGAACCTACTGAGCTGCCCTTACCCAAAAGGAAAAGGGCAAAGAAGAACACTGAAGGATCTAACAATGAAGCATTTTCATCCACATCCTCCATCTCATCTTCCCCAGTGCGAAGTCAACCATCCACTCGCTAATTACATATTGCTATTCATCAGGGATTAGGAACTTCAACATCCCAACCGGCTCAATCCTCAATATCAATTCCCTCCCAAACATCTGGAATTTCATCAGCAATCTCATCCACTACTGGTGTTTCAATGGAAAATCCATGGAATAGACCTGGTGTGGTCAATATGCCTGCACCATTACATGCATTGCTTGATGCTCCTGAAAAATGGCTACCCAAGTTTAACCCAGATGATGGAATACAAGTTGAGGAACATATTAATAACTTCATGTTATCAGTTAATTTGAAAGGAGTAACAGAGGAAGATGTTGTCGTTAGGATTTTCCCTTATACTTTGCAAGGATCAGCGGGATCTTGGTATTTTACCCAGCCCTCTGGATCCATTACCAGTTGGAACACTTGCCAAGAACAGTTTCTTACTAAATATGGTGATGATAGATCTTTAGCCACATTAATTAATGATCTCTCCAATCTTAGGATAGAGCATAGGGAACCGATTAAAGAATTCAATGTGCGATTCAATAAACTCTTGAATAAGATCCCAACAGCCTCCAAACCAAGTGAGCAAATCAGAAGAGAATGGTATATAACTGCCCTACCTGCCAATATAGCTATCTTCGTAGACAGGGCCGAAAAACCAACTTTAGCTGAAAACATGAAAGAAGCACTTGCTATGGAGAAACGTATTAATGATCTAGAAAAGAAAGCTGCTCTTGAAGATAGAAAATCCAAAAAAGTTTCTTTTAAAGATGATTCAAAGAAGAAAACCCCTAAAGATCCATATGATATGGAGGGTCTACAAAAGGTCCTCAAGACTTTGTCAAATGAAATGGTTGAAATCAAAAAACAAGTAGCCAAAACCTCAACAAAAGGGCCCTTTAGAAATTGCAAGAAGATCGAATCAAAACCACCAAATGTTATATCTAATGTAGATTCAGATCCTGAAGAAGAAGACGAAGATAAAACAATTTCACCAACTGATGAAGAAGAGGAAGTTGTTGAATTCTAGGGAATGTGGGACTTTATATTGCCTAACTCCGATACAGAAAATGAACAAGAAGCTTTTCCTGTGACTACTAGGAGTAAAGGTGCTCCTGAACCTGTCCAGGCAAGTTCAAAGAAAAGAAGTGCAGGTGCTACTACTACAAAGGAATAGGTATCCACAAAGAAACCAGCTGCAATAGTACCGCAAAACCAACCTTCATCCTCAAATATACCTTCAACATATAAAACGTTGGTAGTATCGGATTCAATGGATTACAATATCGTTGATGATATGAAGAAGACTAAGGCAAACATTACCATGTTTGAACTTAGCAAACTAAAACATCAGTAGAAATTGCTTCTCAAGGAATTGAATGTTGTTCCTTCTTCACCTCTTCCCAGTGCTAAAGCTACAAATGATTCATGTCAACCACCTTCGGGTAGGGTTGAAGCTACTGATACGATTCTGATTGGAGACATATCAAATTCTCATACTCGTCCTTTCCTCTTAACCTACGAGATGTATAATCGAAATCTACACAATTGTTTGATTGGCTCAGGGGCATCCTCTAATATAATGCCAGCTTCAGTTTGTTCCAAATTGAACATTGAGCCCAAAAGTCCGCAATTCACATTGTGCAGTTAGATAGAACCAAAGTCCAGGTTTTAGGGGAAATTAACTTTGTAACTATCAGGTTATCAGCTGATCCACGAGTAGTTCAAAGAATTGATATCTTAATCGTTGATATACCTGAATTTTATGGTTTAATCTTGAGTAGGGATTGGTTTGTGAAGCTCCATGGGTATATCTCTACCAATTGGTCCCATATGTGGCTACCCTACAAGGGAAAGACAAATCAAATAAAAATCAATCGGGAAAAACATATGACCCATACTGTTACAGAATTTGAACAGGAGAATCAACCAATAGCATTTAATAAAAATATCTTGGGGAATTATTCATCTAAATCATTCTTTGGCAACTTCACTGCCCAACCATCTCCTTTCACAGTAAACAAGTTCACATCTCAGATCGAAAATTATTCACAGATAGATAGATTAAGATGTTTTAACGATACTGAGGAAACTGTAAATAAAATTGTTGATAATTATTTATTTTGGTCACTATATTTCGATGGGTCTAAGTCAAGCAAAGGCTCAGGAGCATGATGTATTTTGGTTAGCCCTCAGGGAGAAAAAACAATGCTGTCTTGTAGGTTGGAATTTGAATGCACGAATAATACAGCTGAATATGAGGCCTTGGTTCAAGGACTATATAAAGTTATCGGCCTCAAGGTTCAATATTTGAAAGTGTTTGGTGATTCAGAAATTGTTATTAAACAGGTGAGAAATACAATTCATTGTCTTTCTAGCCATCTCAAACATTATCAATTGCTGGTACAAGAACTCACCTCTCAATTTTTAGCATTCAATATTTCTTCCATCCCTAGGTCTCAGAATTCAGCAGCTGACTTGCTAGCCAATGTTGCTTCCAAACTCCTACCTTCCGAAGATTATAGCCCAGATAGATTTTCAATAGAGTTACTTTTTAGACAATCGATTCCTAACAATGTCACTAATTGGCGAGTGTTCAATCACGATGAAGACATCTTAAATTTTTTGACTTCCGACAAGTCCTACGATGATCAGATCATTGAGGAAAGTGAGCATGATCTTCAGATGATAGAAAAGCACGAGGAAAAATCAATACCAAAGCTTGTGGTTAAACTTGAGGATCTTTACGATATTAAAGACAGGTTTAAACCAGTGACCAATACAAAGCTCCAAAGTTCCACCTTAAGATTTGAATTGATAAATCTTGGCTCTGAGCAGAATCATCAGAACATTAATTTGGGATTAGGACTTTCTGTGGAAGAAAGGATAGCATTCATTAGATTATTAAGAAAAAATAAACATGTCTTCGCATGGAAATATGATGATTTAAAAACATATGATGCATCTATCATCTAGCATACCATTCCAATGCTTTCCGAACAAAAACCAGTTCAACAAAAGTTGAGGAAAATACATCCAAGCTTAGAGAGTCAAATAAAATCAGAACTCAATAAACTCTTGAAAGATAAGATTATTTTTCCCGTTCGGCACTCAAACTGGGTTTCCAATATGGTGCCTGTTAGGAAGAAAAAGGTGACATAAGGATTTGTATAGATTTCAGAAATCTGAATAAGGCAAGCCAAAAAGATAATTTCCCATTACCTACTATGGAGCAGATACTCCATGCAGTAGCAGGTTCTGAGTTAATGTCCTTCTTAAATGGTTTTTCAGGATATAATCAAATTTTGGTCCATCCTGATGACAGACTCAAAACTACCTTCAGAACGAAATGGGGAACTTACACTTATCAGAAAATGCCTTTTGGACTTATTAATGCACGAGCCATGTTCCAAAGAGCGAGGGATATAGCTTTCAAAGGATTGATCAACAAAGCAGTAGTTGTCTATTTAGATGATATTACTATATTTTCCAAGAAGATATCCAATCATTTGCATGAATTAAATCAAATCTTTGAACACTGCAGAAGGTATGGCATCTCACTGAATCCCAAAAAATCCTTCTTTTCTCTTAATCAAGGAAAGCTCTTGGGCTTTATCGTCTCCAAAGATGGTATTTATATTGATCCGGATAGGATTAGAGAAATCTTTGAAATTCCTTTTCCTCACAATAAAAAATCCATGCAGTCATTTTTAGTCAAATTAACTTTGTCAAGAGATTTGTTCCTGACTTTTCTCACATCATTTTACCATTACAAACTATGATTAAGAAAAATTGAGTGTTTATATGGGGATCTGCAGAAAAGGAAGCATTTGATTCAATCAAACAATCAATAATCAATGTCCCCGCTTTAAACACCCCTAATTTTTCTAATCATTTCACATTGTACACTATCGCATCCGATTCATCTTATGCAGCAGTACTCACTCAGATTAATGATCACAACTTGGAAGCACCAATTTCATTTTATAGTTCAAATCTGTAGGGTGCTGAACTCAATTATTCCGAAGTTGAAAAACAAGCCTTTATTGTGTATAAAGCTGTCAAACATTATAGATCCTTCCTTTTAAAAGCCCATACAAAAGTTATAGTTCATTTTCCTACAGTAAGGCAATTACTAATCCAAAGGGAATTAGGTGAAAAAAGGGCAAACTGGGTGATAGCACTTCAAGAATATGACTTGGAAATCAAGCCAGCAAAGATTGTTAGAGGCCAAGGTTTTGCAGGTTATTAGCAGGAGCATCCAATATTCAAGAACCAGGTGATACAATTGAAGAAATCAACCAGATAAGTATCACTGATTCTGAATCACAATATGCAGACTTGATATTTTATTTGAAAAATGGATATGCACCTCCTAACCTATCTTATAAAAACAAACGGGCCATTGGATTAAAAGAAAAAAACTTCACAATCATTGATGATGTACTTTTTAGGCAAAATTATGATTCAATTTTATTAAGATGCCTAGAAAAACCTGAAACACAAAAGGTTTTGCAGGAACTACATGATGGACCAGCAGGAGGAAATTTTGGAGCTGATACAATAGCCCACAAAATCATTCATGCCGGATACTATTGGCCCACCTTGTTCAGAGATGCTCATGAATATGTAAGGAAATGCCGAAGTTGTCAAACTTCCAGTGGAAGACAAAGAAAGTCAGCTTTCCCTTTGCAACCAGTCAACATTGAACAACCATTTGAGCAATGGGGATTGGACATCATTGGAGAAATCACTCCACATTCATCCAAACAGCATAAGTATATCCTTACTGCCACTAATTACTTTACTAAGTGGGTCGAAGCAATTCCTTTAAAGACAACAAATTCTGAGGCAATTATGGAATTCATAGATCAATTCATCATTACCAGATTTGGTGTCCCAAATGCTCTTGTTTTCGATAATGCATCTTATTTCTCTGGAAATGCTATGTTTGATTTTGCTATTAAAAGAGGGTTTAAATTGAAATATTCTGCAAATAATTATCCCCAGGGTAATGGTTTAGCAGAATCTACCAATAAAAATCTAGTTAAAATTATTAAGCGAACTATTGAACAGAATCATAAAAACTGGCACAAATCTTTAATATTCGCACTATGGGCTGATAGAATAACGCAAAAGGCTTCCATAGGTTCTTCTCCATTCAATCTTATATATGGGAAAGAAGCAGTGCTACCAACGAATCTAGTGCTTCCTTCTCTAGCCCTAGCTCAGTTTATTGAAGAAAGCCCCTCTTCTTATATTCAATTTAGACATGATCAAATATTAAAATTAGAGGAAGAAAGAGAAAAGGCCAATATTACTCATGAAAAACATCAGCAAATTATCAAGTAATCTTTTGATTCAACTTCATCCAGTTCAAAATAGTTGCAGGTTGGTGATCTAGTTCTGAAATGGGACAAAGCCCATGAGGATAAAGGAAAACACACCAAATTCCAGAAAATGTGGCTTGGACCATTTCATATCTGCGAGAAGATAGGCCATGCGACATTCATATTACAAGATTTATCAAGTAAGAGAGATTCTCTTCCTGTTAATGGCCTCATCTTAAAGAAATTCTTCAATTGAGGAGGTAACCCCTTCTCCCTTTTAAAGTTCAGTAGAATTTGTAGTTTGTAGGATCATTAGGAAATAAAGTTGTAAGGTATCTTCCATTGGCCTTTGCTATATTGAAAAGTTGCTCAAAAGAAGTATTTTTGATATTTACTTTTAAAATAGAAGCCTTAAACAAAAGCGACAATTTCTAGGAAATTAGGTATATTCACATTCTGAAACCCCATTTCATTTTTGTGAAATCTTCTGAAGATTTAGAACTCTTGTAAATCATTTTATGGTTTTCAAATTGGCCACAAAAAGGTTATCAATATCAAAACAAAGACTAATTCAATCTTAGCATCTTCAACTCTTACCCTATCATCCATTCTCTCTTAAGGAGAAAATTGTCCATCCCATTCATCAAAGTTTATGATTACTCAGAGTGTAATTCTAAAATATTTGATATAAAAGATAAGGGGTCTTATTACAAGCCTGCTTACCATGATCATTGGGAAATAGTTTAACTGACATTACCAACACTGCATACCAAAACAGGGTAATGGCTTATAATCATAAGACAAGGGGTCTCATCACGAGCCAACTTGTTAAGTTAGATTACCACCAGTGAATGGCATTGTCAAACAGCTGGCCATCAAACCAGGACAATGGATTTTTATCTTACAAAATAATAGAAAAGCAAAAAGAAATACAAAATATGGAAGAATGTTTTGAATTCATTCTTTTAATCATACTCTGAAATGGATGGGATAATGGACAGTCAAATGGTTAAAAGGTATCCCTGTCGAAACTATGAATGTTTGCTGGCAGCAGAGGCTCTACATATGACAAAGGAGTCAATTAAAAAGGCTAAGTTGGAAAGTTTTTCTGTTTTATCATTATCAACCAATAGAGGCCAATGTAAAACTTAGAATGTAATTTTAACGAGAGAAGAAATTAGCAAAAGTAGCTCTTATTTTATTCAGAATGTATGTATACCTAGTTATATTAGAATTTTCCTCTTTGATAAGATTCCTATTCAAAGAAAGTCTAAGTATTTCAATATTTCTCAGAGATAACTATTTCTCCCAGCGAATCGCCAATTGTTGTGTTGTACAACAACCCCCCCATTTCATAAAATTTTTATTTTCAAAACTATAATATGAAATGGGTCCCTTTTAGATTAAATTGGTATTAGCTTATCATTCCTCGAAAGGTCCGAAAAGAAATAAAACATTATAAACCTTTTTGAGAAAGCACATAATCGGTCTTATAATAAAAAATGAATAATCCTTTATTATTGCAATAAAGCGATCGCAGGATTGCATATCACAATAACAAAGGATGCATGACAAAAGTCCCATTGGTTTTCCCTGATGCGACAATGCACAAATAACTATCGGATATCGAGAAGGCAAGTGATCATAACCAAAGGCCCCTCTCTTTGCTCCGATGCGATATCACTATCAGTGATTGGGGAATGTAGCATGCATGCATCTAAAAGCCCTCTTTTAAAAACTCCTGATGCAAATTGGCGATATCACTATCGGCGATTGGGGATTCTGAAAGGACACCAATATAACAACTTAAGCATTCCCCTAATCGACGATTGCGATAAAGCTAGGCGCAACTTTCAAAAAAGATTGATAAGGCTGGGATATATTATGGTTAATTAGTATTAAAGGCCTTTCTCTTCCCGATAGTGATTCACTTACGCCCAACCGCCAAAACATTAAAGACACGCTTAAATAAATTATTCGGCCAATAAACGATATGATGAGCATTTAAAGGATTGACAGGTTTAAACGACCATTTAATGGAACAGTAAGGCCAAAATCTCTTCAGAGATTGTATCCGCGGCCACCTTATGTTAATCCCCCATTATTCATTGATTAATATACCTCATTCATATTTGGTTTGCGCCACCTATTCTCTGCATTACGTTCATTTTATCTCCTGTGTAGAGCTCCTCCGAAGGAGAAAATTCGGGCCAAATGGGGAATAAGTCTAAGAAATCTAGAATAGCTTCAGCTTCCGCAGTAACAGGACAACACATTTCCGATCCGGGACCAAGTAAAAAGGGATTAATCTCGGACACCACATGTCTTGGTCTCGGTAAAACTACTTGGCTGAGCATCTATAATCTGGTTGAGGCTGAAGAGCCTCAGGTAACATCAGTACAAGCCACAGCAGACTCAACCTGAAAGTCCGATGTAACTCTAAAGGATTTGGCCGACTCTTACCTACACTGGATAGCGCCCAGAGAAAATTCTTCCATATACAGATGTGGTAAGATGGGCAATTGAGGAAATCCCAATTACAAACAGAATATTTTGCACCATCGACGGGAGAGTGTTCGGCTCGTTTCAACCCGATGATTTGAGACAAATGTACCATTTTCCCGCACCGGAGAAGAAGTATAACAAAGCATTTCTGGAGAAGTTCAGAGATGAAAATGACATTGAATCAGCACATATACGAGATTGGAGACAAAACCCAGCGAAACACAAGCATGAGTCTTCCAGTAAATACTCTGTCAATTCCTTGTGTTCTCCTTATTATTATGCCGGAGTAATGATGTGTAGGATTTGGCGGTTGCATGATTCCTCAAACTTCAATATAGAGATGGTACCTCTAATGGAAGTAGCATGTAATAGTGAAATAATGGATTGGGGGAATATACTATCTGATAAGTTAGCAACGGTTGTTCTTGAATTCAGAAACAAATCCCGCATTATTGAAAGGTTCATTCCTCCATTTTACTTTAGTGCCTACATCTTAGACACTCTCTGTTTTAACTCCGAATTTCTTGTGTTGGGGTGGAGATGGACTCCACAGGACCCTATGCCCATTCATATCTACCACCATAAGTTTTGGAAAGCCCACTATAAACACCACCTATATCAAGTTTGCAATGGATTTAGGTTACCCATTTACTATGCAATTTTTGATAAACCTACTCCTAAGATTTCCTCACAAGCATAGATTGACTTGAGAGCCTTAGGAAACTAGTTTGGAGAAGAAAAATTTACATATGTAAGAGTTTTCGGAAGTCATGCCAGGCCTCATGTCCTCCCCTTGTATATACCCGACAAGCTATTGGCTCGAGAGATAGCATATCAGCTTACATCCGAAGGAGTTACACAGACTCTAAGGAGTAAAAAGAAGTAGGTATAGCCTCTTTTTCCTCTAAGGTGTGGCGTTTATGCTCTGCATGACTACAAACATGCAGAGAAAGAAGCAGAAAAGATTAATACACTAAATCTCGCCACTCTTCCTAACAGGCAATTTGATCCAAACAAAGTCACCTATAATGCACTTGAACAGGCAAAACTTACTAAATTTGAACATAAAGAAGATGAGTTTGACGACCTGTTCTCCTCAGACGAGTCATTATTTCAGGTTCAAACGCTAGCTAAAATGAGATATCATGACGACGGGTTAGTCGAATTTAACAGACTTAGAGAGCAGAGGTTGCAAACTCTGCCTCTAGATTTGTTAGCAAAGGCCCTGATGACACAGTCAAGTGAGACTGAATATCGACTTACCAATGAACCTCCTACTACATCAGAAATTGCTGGAGAAATCCAAACAAGAGAGTAGGAGGAACTCCAGAGGAAAGAACAGGAGGAAGTGCAGAGGAAAGAACAAGAGAGCATATGTGAAGAAGCGCAGAGGAAAGAGCAAGAGCAGAGCAGCACGAACGTGAATCTAGATGCCCAGATTGACCCAAAGTTTCTCCAGGAATGGCAGCAATTTAATTCAATCATAAGCAATCTATAAAGCTCAAAGGAAGCCGATACATCCAAAGCGACTGATACACAGGATACAACATCAAAAGAGGTTCCAAGTGGAACCAGTGACCTACACCCTACTATAGACATAGAAATAATTCGCAAAGATCCTTCGGATCAGATCATTTTTCAAGTGGAGGATATACCTCCATTGGATGTCTTTTACAGCCCAAAGCACAGGGCTGTAGTAAAGCGACAGTGGAAAAGGAGAAGGATTGATCAACCTTCCCTATTCCTTGAACAAACAGTGACAACCAACGTGGTTTGGAAGGAGGAGTTTGATCCTTCTGATGACCTAACAAAATTGTCCCAATATGCTGGAGCCTATTCGGCGGCCACCATGGACAAGGCATCAGAAGTGAGTAATCTGTTAAAAGAAAAGGACTAGGTAATCGCTTCGCTACAAGCACAGCTATCGGAGGCACAAGAGAAAGTAGAACAATTAGAACAGCAATTGGCCACGCAACAACAGATAAATAATCAATTGAATAAGCAGTTGCATGAAGAGAAATAAAGGATATATTTGAATGCAATTCAAAAGCAGAAAGAGTTGTCGGAAGCATTAGCAAAATTGAAAGCATTGAATGAACAGATGGTAAAGACAAAAGATGAGAAAATTGCTCAATTATCAGGTCAAATAGAGAAGTTCAAGAATCTTCCATAGCCTGCTGAGTTCAGAGCAGAAGTACTACAAATTAATAAGGCATTGGCAACACAAATAAGATTATTATGTCAGAAAATTGCTCAAGTGGAACCCCTGTGTGACATAACAGCATCAATGATCGATAAATCAGTCGATGCTAGAATAGACTTAGAGCAGGCCGATGATACCTTGACAAATTTTCTTGATTGGCAGGACATTGATGAGGGACAGGTAGCTAATTTGCCAAAAATCTTAGAATCCCATAAAGAAATCCTATTTATGGAATGGCAGTCCCAGCTAATGAAGGCAGAGAGAGCAGTTTCTAGATGCAAATTAACCACAAGTAATTTGGTTGAATTAATTAATGATACTCCCTATTTATCTAATATGATCTCTCAATGTACACCAGGTAAATTACTATCGGCTAAAACATTGGAGCAATCATGTCAAGAGCTAGAAACGAATGGGAGATTGATCGCAGGTATTAACAGTTTAACTTGGGACACCTATTGGTTGTTCCTAGTAAAACTATATAGCCAAAGAGCCGCCCTCAAGTGCCTAATAGATGCAATCAGGTGTCTCATTCCCGATATACAAGATGCCACCTATGCTGCTCAACTCAATTCTCATCTCAGCCGCCCTCAAGAAATGGAACCAATGCTAGCGATATGCCAACTCAGGTCGAAAGGCAAACAACCAGAGTGATGAATCATGATGCCGACTGCCAGATTGCTATGAGGAAGATATTCAAGATCAAGTTGTACCAATTAAGTAGCATTTTAATTTTATAGTTAGTTAGTTTTAATCAACTATTTATAGACCCTTTCAATGCATTGGAAAGGCTCGTAAGTTTTTGTACATGACTTAAACCTGAAGTTCCACTACTGTACTTCAGGTATATTTTTTTATAAAGACTGGGCCAATTATTCCAATTTTGATAACGAATCTTTTATGTGGATGTGCACTACTGCCTTTATTTAAAAGTATTTCTGAGTCGGAAGAAGGAATTCAAATTGCGATTGATGTTGGGAATGATTTGTAGCTCATATGGTACTACTATATATGTCTGAATTTATTCTTTTTATGTGAATTGTTATTTGATCACTCTTGCTATTATTGAATATATGCATGTGCTTTAACAACATTCTTTATACTTTCCACTATTGGATGTTTACAGCATGCTTTTCTTCTAATCATACATGTATCAGTAATATAAAAGGATAAGTGTAACAATGTTTTATTAATTACTTTGTTCAACTATTTGAACAAAGCAATTATTATATGAATGAATGTCTATGTTTATTGAATAGAGTCATCTATATGCCTATTGATGAACAGAGATCATCAAGCATTGCGCTTAAGAATAGAAGCTTCCCGGGATAGAATAGTCATTTGTATTTTCGATTTTTAGATTAAGTCATCCTTTCATTATCATTTATTAGAAAACCAATCACTCGTCCATCCCCTTTTTATTCATTACTGGGAAACTGGTCCCATTATATCCAGTCGGAGCCACCATACCAAACGGAAAAGGAGCTGTATTAAGGTCTGGGCCGGGTGGTTATCCCCCGATGTTGATGCAATGATTTTTGGGGCATCAACAATTGGTTCGGGCCATATGTTATTAAGGAGATCATGGATGGTGGTGCAGTTTAGCTCAAGAAGCTGAATGGAGAAATATTCCCTGGAAAAGTGAATGGATGTAGGCTAAAGTTGTACATAGGGGATCGTGTCCCTACGCAATGACCATATGGAAGTAGGATAGTCTTAGTAATCTAGGCAGTTTCAAGGGATTGTGAGGCTATAAACTACACTTCCCAGCTAAGTGAAAAATATCTTAGGGAGGTTGTGCAATGGATGGCGGAGGAACGAAAGGTAGAGATGCACTAGATGAGCTGTGCCATGGAGGATGGTGCCATGAAGATGGGTCCAAAAGTAGCCATTGAGGTTACTATTCATGATTTGATGGCCAAAAATTAGTTAAGAGGAGTAGTTAGGTGCTATTTATGGTGAAAATATTTGGAGATCTGCCACCAAAGATGCATTTATTATCATAATTTGGGGGGAACGGTCAGATTTGAATTCAAAACTTCCTATAAATTACGCGTGTTGGTTCGATGAAGAAAAATTTGCATTCTGAGAGTTGTTTGGACGCTTTGCTATTGGCAGCTTATGAATCATCAATTATAGGAGGAGTTCGTGATGCCCCCTTCATTCGCAAAATACACCACAGAAGCCCGAGAGCTATTCATAGATCGAATGACTACAAAACCCGTCGAAGCTGTAAGTTCTAAAGCTGTTGTTTCTGACGCACTGAGCCGTGAGAGTTCAAGTATGGAAGCATCAACCCCTGTGCCTACCACACCGAGTTCACCTAGGCCGAAGCAATCTATTGCCAAAGAAAAGCAGAAGAATCTGGTGCCAGTGAGAATGTCATCGACGAAGAATTCGGAAGTGGGACAAAAAGAGAAATACCAAGGTTTAGAGGAATTGGATGCTGAAGATGTCAAGCCTATCTCACAACTTCCCAAGTATATCCCTCTGTGGAAGGGAAGAACCAAAGTTACCAAGGACCCAGATTCTAGGAAATTCACATTTTTGACACCCCTGTTGCCTGAACAGGTAGAATTTGAAGGTACAATACTAGCACACATTCTTGTGCTGAAAATAGAGGATTGGGACCTCACGGACCACAAGAGATTCCCACATTTGGTAAGGAGAAAATATATGACAAAGATATGCTATGAAGAGATGGGAGTTATGCAGTTGGAGCCCATGAAGTGGGCGAGAGGTGTTGAGCAGGTGGGGCTGCTACACATGCTTTGTGTGCAGCATTTTCATAGACCGATTATCAACATGGTTTGTGTGCTCCATCTCCTCCTATTGGTGCATGATGGGTATCTATGGATTGGGGAGCACATCCCGATTACAAATATGTTAATCTATCAGATAATAAATCTACCTTGCAAAGGAGCGAACCCTACCAAGGAGTTTGGAGGAAAAAGTGGGGAAAAATAATTAGCAGATAAGATGAAGACCAAGTATGGGCTTGTTAAGAAGTCACGTGGATCCTCTATCCACTCTATTCAAGACCAGACAATTCCATTTTCCACCATATTCTCGTAGGAAAAATGACGAGGAAATGCTGCGTGGATGAAGTTCCGATGCTGGTCATTTCACTAGCAGCCCAATGTGGGAAGGGTGTTCAATACAACTGGGAAAAATATATATGCAAGGAGTTCTGTGTAAACTTACGGGAAGCTCAGGAAGAAAGAAAGTCATTCCATTACACATGACTTTTAATATCTATTGTTTTGGTATATTAGAGATTGCAGGAGGACAATTAGTTTCCCTCGCACAAGGAAGATTTACCTGAGGCGTGAGGTTCACCTTGCTGTGGGAAAAAAAGATCTAATAAGGATCAAGGAGTTGAAAATTTTCTGGATTTTGATGGAGATGAACCTTCATATGGTTATCACTCAGAGGCCAAGGTTGTCCCCAACCTTGTTCGCGTGTAGTTCAAGGCTGATTTCCAAAATGTGTCAATCTGCACACAAAAGGACCCAAAGCACATATGGCACAAGTTGACCTATTTGGTATCTAAGATGGATGTGCAAGAGATCGTGGGGTATTTCCAGTAGAGTGGCATGAACCCACAGAGCTTGATGTAGGCACTAGCAAAGGTGCGTAAAGTTTTGCTACGCAGAAGCATAAGGAAGCAACTTAGAAGGTTACGCGTGCTCTAGATGAGCAGAAGAAAAAGGAAGTTTCTGCTAAGGGAGTTGGGGAGAAAGAGTTTGCAAAGAAGGAACGCGCTGAGAAAGAGTTCGTTGCAAAGGAACAGGTTGAGAAAGAATGCTTGGATATAGACGAAGACGAAAAGTCAACTTTCCAGCAAACAGATGATGAGGAGCTTTCAGAGCAGGAAGGAGGCGGTGGAGAGGAACAAAGCACCCCCTTGACCTTGAAGAGGCATAGGCAGGAGTAGACATGTGGAAAATGAAAAAAGCATAATTCTGATAAGTAGATGTGCATTGAACCAATGGTGCTTACCTAAGGTGATCTCAATGAGATCAGTGACAAGGTTAGAGACAGGACAATAGAGTTGCTGCAACATTTTGAGAAACAATATATGTAGATGCTGGGGAGAATCCAAAAGTATCTACGTGATCTATAGATCCAGACTAGTAGGATTTAGGTGGGTATTGGGCAAGTGAGCGCGGTGCAAGCGAGCTTAACACAAGGAGGTGGAATCGTCACAGAGCTAGAACAAACTCTAGACCTCAAAGTCATACCATTTCCAAAAGGGTCCGTTTGTGTAGAGTCAGATGAGGATCACACTATGATCAGTACAATGAAGGACATCTGACTGAATTTGGTTGTGATGCTGCTCTAGACCCTCCACACACTACATCAGGGGGTTTTAGATGAGTTGAGGATTAGAGCGCAGTGTGCCCTCACTGTCATAAGTGAGTTTAAGGTCAATAATGAACAAATGTTCATAGAGAAAACTTAGGAACTGAAGGAAAATGAGGCCTACAGACATGACATTAGAGCCTAGAGACAACAACAGAATAGGCCTGCAAAAGAGTACCAGAATTGAACATCTCAGAGGGTGCCAAAGCTTCAACAAAAGTAAGGAAATTGGCTGTTGTAGTACGTGCTTCAAAGGAGGAAGTTAGGAAGGTTACTTTTGACTTCCAAATGAAGATAGTAGAGCTACAGTTGAATTTGCAGGTAACAAATCCATCAGAGGTTCGAGAGCAATGCGGAACAACAATCAAGGAGCACATGAACACATTGGATTCTGTAGTCACTGACTGCTCATCGATGTTTTCCCAAGAAATTGGATTATGGAAAAATCTGCAAGAGGACTCAAATTTGCAGAAGTTGAACACTGATGTCAGAGAAGCACAACAAAATTATGGTGAGGTCAAAGTGACTACTTACACTTTGGTGCCAATGCAATGGCTTGCAAAGTTACAAGAAGGTAAGTAGCTGCAGGCACAGGTGGAAGAATTTGCAGAGCAAAGAAGCCCTTCTAAAGGCCAGATTACATCCGTGGCTAGAGGAAGCTTGTTAGCTTGCTTTGTCACTCCAAGAAAAGCTAAATGTGCTATAGAAGACACATAGGACAATATTCCTAGCCATGGAAGGCTCGACAATAGAAAATTTGGTGGAAGAAGTGCAGCAGGCTTCAACGCAGATCACTGCTAAAGTTGTAGTGTTAGAGGTAGAGCTTGGTGGTCTTCACAGCAAGATTGAGGCGCCAACTAAGTGACTTAGGGGTGAGTGAGGAACTTTATTTTGGGGGCCTGTTGCGTTAGGGTCCCTAGGGTCAGTTAACCTAATTTTGTAATTTTTTTGTAAAGAATGTAAAGTCTCTGTGAAATGCGGATGCGGAGCGTGCATGAAGATGGGAGTCAAAGGGGTCTTAACCGCTTGTTTTGGGTCTGTTTTAATTTTCTCCCATGGTCCATGGACCATGGTATTGTAAGGAAGAGAGCTATAAATAGCTGAGTCATAATGAGTCTTAGGGATAGCTTAGAATGAATAATTGTGAATTTTGAATGAGTTTTGTTCTGAGAAATTGCTAAGGCAGGAAGGCTCTGCTTCCCATACTTAGGTGAGAAGGGGAAGGCTCTTGCAGCTGAGTGTGTAGGAGGCCTTGGTAAGTCCACAACTGAGTGCATAGACCCCTACAGCTAAGTGCACAGGGTGGAGAAGTGTGTAAATTGAATGCTAGAATTGAATGAAGATTGATTTTGAAGAATTATCATGCAATTAAGTATTATTGTCAATTCTTCTTATGTTATATTTTGTCACTCAAAAATATGTTTTTTCATGAAATAATGTATGAATGTTGCATGAAACTGTTGAATCTATCTTATTTATGCATGTCTTAAGTAATTATCTAAGTTCACGAAGCTAAGGGTTAGTTCTATTATGGTTTGTGATAAGTTGGATAGATTTGCGTGAAGGAAGATCTAGGGTTATTTATTGATGCGCGAATGTGGATAAATAGCATGTTTAAGGTCCACAAAGACTAACCGTAGACCTCCGCGAAGGTCTAGAAGCCAATTTTGTTGAGTTATAGTACCGAGGCCTGGAAGGCTACCAATTTACGTGAAGGCAGATCTGAAATGTCAGAACTTCAGAACCACTTATGACATATCCTTGGATGCATAAACTTGTTTCTAGCATCCCCCAATACTGCTTCACATGAGACTGCAGCCTTCGCTATATAGGTTATTTCTGAAAGGGCTAGCAGTTAGGGTTTTGTTAGTTGGCGTGAATAACTCTGAATCTAGGTCAGGCCCGCTTAAGCCAACACACGATAAAGCCTGAGGGTGCTGTCTCGATTTAGGGCCCAGTTATATGGTTTGGATTGTGGTAAATTTTGAGAAACAAGGAGATGGAAAATTCCTCAAGGATAGTGATGGAGTCCTAAGGCATTCCAAACTTAGTTTGGTTTTGTGATCTCAGCACTAGTTTTGGTGAGATCACGGTTTGGTGAGGGTGGAGGTGTTTTTAACCTATGGATTCCATTAGTTGCTTTTGGATTGGTTTATCCATGAGATCCCACATTCATTCTTGGAATATGGCATGGGGGTTGGCTGGATAAAAGAAATATTTGTTTGAGCCATGTTTATGGTCTAGTGGTACATTGAATTCCTGAACCTGGTCGGCTCTTGCCTATGTTTAATAAAAGCTAAGTTATCTTGATTTTGTACTTGTTAATATGTGGCTTTAAAGGATGCTATCTCATTTTTATTTACATGGTTTGATGTTGGTTATCAACATGGTTATATGGTTGGTTATGGTCATGATTATTTAATGTATTTACTTGTAACTAAAAGGGTAAAGGATGAAAGACCTAATTGATGTAAAAAAAGTTAAAGGAAGAGCATGTTGATCCTTCTTGTCAAGTCTCATATGATTTATCAGTCATTTATGCTATTTCTTGTATTCATTTCCTATAGAATGCATTGATGCCAAGTGTTTGACAGAATGACAATCTTGGTTGGGGATGGTCAAACCTAGCCCTGAAGCCAATTTTGGCTTGAAAGTCTTGTTTTCATGTAAATTATGGACTCTGAAATCTACAGGGGTTTCTAGGCAGTCACCTGGATTCTAGGCTTGAAATGTGGCACAAATCCTAGAGTTGTAGGAATAGGTCTGAGGAGAAAAGTCCCCAGATGCATGCATGGCTTACTATGTGAGTGTTTAGAGCCTCCCAAATGCACCCTTGTCCATATCAAGGGAGCAACCAGGGATTTAATAGTCTAAAAATTAGTGGGACCTAGGGAATAGTCAGGGGATGAATGGGAAGTCTTATGAGAGTCTTGTAGTAGATATAGAAGGTATGTGTTGTGGGTTTCCATCGATTCGACTTCCTTAAGGTCACTTAGGAGGTCGAGTCTTGTCAAAGTAGTCCATCATCTCATGTTTACCCTGGGTAAGCCAATGAAAGTGGGTAGATATGAGGGGAGATGATGTTACAGAGTGATATCAGAGCATGGTTCACCCGTCATAATAGATGGGCGGTGTGTTGGTCATGCATTCATGTTGGTTGCATATGTGTTCCTTATACTTGTATGCTATGTGTTTGTTGCATTTGCATGGTGTTAATCATGGTTGTAGTGATGTCACCATTTGAAGGTTGATGATGTTGTTGTTGGGATGCGTTAGTCAGGAATGCATGTCAGTTGTATATGCATTTGTTATGCATGTTAATGTCTATATCTTGTTATGCATGCATTTTCATGGTTATGGTTATGCATGTATGGTAGGCCAGGAATGAATTGTGAGGTCATTTTATGGAATTACGTCATCATGATGATATTGGTATGTTATGATGCTAAGGTGTTGGCCAAGATAGAGCTGGAGATGCAGATCATTGAAGTGAAGTTGCAACTTAGACTTCTCAATAAGAGCATATCATCATACATTTTATATGGTGGGAATGCTTGTTGGTTAATGTTTGTTATAAGCATTAGGGTCACTGATATGCTTGTAATGCTATTATTATTATGGTTACATGTATGATAAATTATAGTGGATTAGTGTAGTCATATGAACATGTGTCAGATAGTCATGAATGATAGTAACCTATGGTTGTATGCATTTCTATTGTTTTTTTATGATAATTAACTTGATGATTATGTTATCTCTTGTTGATGAGCATGTTATATGCTAACTTGTTGTTTTTATATGTTAGTTAGTGATTAAGATTATTACATTAACATATTGATGCTATATCTATCATGCTAAATTAGATTGGCCTATGAAAATGGTTAGGGTTATTGCATTCATGTATGAGTTAATATGTTGTGATATTATGCCATACTAATCTGTACTGATTGTTTATTATTTTATGATATGAAAATGTTATCTAGTGATTATTATGGATATCATGACCTTATTTGTGTTTGAGTTGAGATGCCATGAAGTTATATTCTGCTAATCTGGATTGATTGTGTAGACAAGATAGCCTCCCTCGAGATACATTAAGATATGATTTTTCTTATGTCATATATTTGATGTTTGAGTGTTTGATTATCTTATCTAGTTGATTGATTTAACATGGTATGTTTATAGTTTGATTTAATGTATGATGAATTTCATAATATGGCTATGTGTATGTAAGATTGTTTGAAGGAATGATATTGTTTTAAGATGGTTTTACTGACACATATGGGTTGAGACAATTGATATGTACTTGAGTGTAAGTAGGTGATAGTTGTAGCATTATGTCTAATGACTATGAGTTGACTATGGATTAGGACATGATTGCTAGTCTTGGTAAAGGTTGATTTCAAATGTTATCTTGATATTTGGAACATGTGGATGACATGTGTGTTCAATTGCAATGCAATGTGACTGACACAATAAGGTAAGATAGTTGGTATATTGTTACATTTATTTATGCACTGACAGTTACGTGTTATGGCAATATGATATAGAGATTTGCATGGCAAAGAAATTTCCATGGAATCTTGAAGGAGTCTTAGGTTGAGCTTTCCTTTGGAAGCACTGGGAACCCATGGGGATTGAGTCATGGTGTCTGTTGAGAGTCTTGCACTTTTGGTATTTTGTGATTTGTTGAGCTTGATTTGCAATTTTGTTTATGTCTGGTGCAAGGCCTTGCCACTTTTTTTGTGATGTCGTATTGATATTGGTTTTCATGGTTTTCTTTCTATTTGATTTTATTCTTTCCTTTTATGTTTTCTAGGTCTTGGGAATTGGTTGGAAAAGTGGAAAGTTAGTGGAGCCTAGGGAGAGTTGAATGAAATCTAGTAGGAAATGTAAGACTTAGATGAAGCTTAGTGCATGAGTAAGGGAAGTTGAAGGCAAGAGTATGCAAATAAGTTGGATTGGTTGGGTTCATTGGGGTAAGTGGCCAATGGAAGGAAAGTCATGACAAAGGTAACAGGAAAGGTGAAGTAAATGGATCTGAGGGGTCATATGCCTTCGCTATGTTGGGAATGATTCTTCTCAATGTTGTCAATGGTGTGCACAGATAAAGAGATTTATCTTAACCTTGACCTTATGCTATCTGGTAATTATGTTATGATCATGATTATGCTCCTGATTATGTTCATGTTTATATATTTATACATGTATGTATGTATGTATGTATGTCTGACATGGTCGTCATGGATCATGCTTGTTTAATGATAATGCTTATATGTATAAATGAGTGTATGTATGTCATTTTTGTTGAAATATGGCAACAAGAATATTCCAATTTAATTTTTCCATGAACTAAAATCGAATTTAGTCTTAACAGCTACTTGGAAATAATTAATTAATTTATTTTAAATTAATTAGTTGGATAAATTCAAGTTAGAAGTCTTTTTGAAGTCATGCAAGAGTTATCCCTAAAATTAAGTAGATAAGATTGAGTTATATTTGAATTGTAATTAGTTAACTCAATTTACTAAGTTAAGTCCAGTTAAATTAGTTCCAAACTGTTTGAGGAACTAATAATGAGTTAACAGTCAGTTGATGCATGCACACACTCAACTAATGCTACTCTAGGTAACTAAAGATTCCCTCATTAGAAACTCATGCATGTCTATTCTGAGAAAGACCCAGTTGATATTAAAGTCAGGGAAGTGTAGTATCAGTTGCATTTGTTTTATTCTAAAGAAAACTCATGCATTCAGTAAAGGATTATTCCTTGAGGATTGTGCAGTTCTGACAGTGTGTGAGGTCAAGAGATCATCTACTTGGTAAATGAGGTTTTGACTTGGTTGAAGGTGAATCATCCCAGAGGAACAACACAAGGAAATAGGAGCTTGGAGGACAGAGAGGAAGGCTGTAGAGTAGCCAAGATTTCCTATGAGCATCTGTGAGGATTGTACTGAGAGCTGGTTAGCGGTGAGAGCTTTGTATAATTCCTACGTATTTCCACCTTGTATGATAATACAGATAGTGGGGTTTTTAGCTGAGGCTTTCACCAAAGTATTTTCATGTGTATTGTGCATTGATTCTTCTTCTTTGGGTTATATTGTTTATCTCGATCTTTAAGCTTCCACAAATCGATAATAGAAGTAGGTTATAGTATTCTGATTTGATTTATATTGGATTATCGGGTTAACCTACACCATATTTTCTACATGGTATTAGAGCTAGATTTGTAGAAATTTTATACATGGTATCAGAGCTGGATTTGTAGAAATTATCTACATGGTATTGGAGCTGTAAACAATATATGGAGAAGAGAATTTGAAGTTTGAAGTTCGAGGTTGCAGGTGCAAATTGAATTCATATCATACTTCAAGTTTGGCCAATGATGTTCTATGGATTGCGACTTGAGTATGCTTTGGAAGGTAGCCCGAATTACATAGCATGGAAAGATAGAATGGAGGTTGTATTAGAAGACAATGGCTTGAAGGAATTCATTGATCAAGAAATCCCAAAGCTAGCTTCAACTAATGCACAAGAGTTGGCTGAGTGGAAGTATGTGGCGAAGGCAAGGTGGATCATCCTTGAGGGAGTTCGATACCATATTGTCTCAAGTATCCATGGGAAGGATAATCCATTTTCAATGTGGAAGACATTGAAGGACCTTTACCAGAATAGTAGAAACCAGAGGAAATTGGTGCTCAAGGATAAGCTTCAAAGAATCAAGATGGAGAAGGGCGATACTATTTCCACATATCTGAACAAGCTCACCACCTGCAGATATGAGCTTGGTAGTGTGGGAATAACTACTACCGATGATGTTATGGTGAGCCTCGCTCTCCTTGGCCTTCTAAAGAGTTGGAATAACTACCAAGACTCTGTGAATGGAAGGGAGAAACTGTTGGATTGGGAACGAATGTGGTCAGATCTTATGTAGGATGAGGTCAGGAGGAGCACACGAGATGGTTCTTCATCCAAGAATGATGATGAAGAAAACTCGCCTTAGCAAGTAAGGCAAGGAAAGGGAAGGGGAAGGCTTCCCATTTGAAATCGAATTCTTCTCATGGAGGGAAGAAGGGTGACATGTCTAAAGTAAGATTCTTTAATTGTCACAAGATAGGACATTATGCAACTAATTTCCCATCAAATACGTCCAAGGAGGGATCCTCAGAAGGATTAGAAGGTGAGGAATTAGCCTCTTAGTTCGAAATGGACTTTACCATCACGCATGCATGGTGTCATCGATGTTGGGTTGTGTCTGGTATCTTAACAGTGGAGTTTCATTCCACAAGACCGGTGTTAAAAATTTATTCAGTATCTTGGAGGAGAAAGACCTCAAGATGCGCATAAAGATGGGTGATGACAAAATGTATAGTGTTTCAGGAGTGGGCACAGTTGCTTTTTAGAGGGAGCATGGAGCTCCTATCACCTTGACAAATGTGAAGTATGTGCCTGGACTAAAGAAGAACTTGGTATTAGTCACGATGTTCGAGGACAAAGGCTACGATGTTGTGTTCAGTAAAGGAAAGCCGTTCCTAAGACACATAACCATGGGTTAGACCAAGAGGATAGGGATTCGGGTGAAGAATCTCTATAAACTAGAGGTAGATGATTGTGTAGCATTGAGTATGAAAGCATAATTGGTGCAAAGCCAAGACATTGGCGAGTTGTGGCACAGGCGGTTGGGCCATTTGCATCATGGGGCTTTGAAGATAATGTAGCAGATATATACAGGACTTCCCAAAGGCAATCTTGAGAAAGTTGACACATGCAAAGGTTGTACCTTGGGAAAGTACACAAAGTCTTCCTTTCATGATCGAGACAGTCAAACAGAGGCTATCTTAGAGCGAGTTCATATTGATGTGTTTGGACCATTCTCGATGACATCCACAATGAAGCAAAGGTTTTCATTGATGAATATTCTTGTAAATGTTAGATTTATTTCATGCAGTTGAAGAACCAAACCTTCACAAAGTTTTGTGAGTTCAAAGCTTTGGTCGAGAAAGAGTTAGGGAAGAAGATCAAGGCCTCGAGAAGCGACAACAGTGGATAATATGTCTCTCAATAGTTTAAGGACTTCTGTGTAGTGGAAGGAATTAAATGAGAGATGATGGCACCTCATAACCCACAACAGAATGGGGTGGCCGAAAGGAAGAACAAAACTATTGTAGGGGAAACACGGGCAATGTTGCATGACCAAGGCCTGCCACTTCACTTGTGGGCTAAGGCATGCAACACAGTGGTCTATTTGGAGAATAGAAGCCCACGTCGCATACTTGGGATGAAGACACCAGAGGAAGCTTTCTATAGTAAGAGACCAGATGTGGGTCACTTCAGGATCTTTAGCTCATCGGCATACTTCTGTGTGACAAAGCATGCATGGAAGAATCTTGAGCCGAAAATAGAGTTGGGGATACTTGTGGGGTACACAAATACACCTCACAACTATTGGGTGTACTTTCCTACCAGTCGAAGGACAGTGGTTTCCAGATATATCAAGTTTTACGAGCAGAAGACCATGTGAGTTTCCCTTGAGACAGAGCTCCAACTATAGGCTGTGGAGGAACTGTTGGTTCCTAAGGAGGAGGGGCCTTACACTGATGTGGGGTAGTTGCATGTAGAGGTTCTAGGAGTGGAGACATGCACTCAAGCAGAGTCTTCCAGAGATGGACAGAAGCGCACAAGAGAAGCTGAAAAATTGTTGGAGGATGTGAAAGAGAATGTGGGAGCACAATCTTCCCAGCTAGATAGAGGAGGTCACCTGAGAGGTACACTGGATATATCGACCTTACTGAAGAATGTGTTGAGACTGAGCCATCTTCTTTGACGAAGCAGTGCAACAGCCGATTTGGGTTGATGCTATGGTGGAGGAGTATGACTCCATAGTTTGTAACAGTGTCTGGGAAGTGGTTCCGAGACCAAAGAACAAGTTAGTTGTGAGTTCTTGTTGGATTTACAAGGTAAATCAAGCTGTTGATTGTAGTGTGGAGAAGAAAAAGGCAATATTTATTTCCCGTGGCTTTTCATTGTGAAAGAGGATCATGTTGCTGTAGTTTGTTTCGACAAAGGAGCAAGATGCTGACATTTTAACAAAGGCATTGTCAAAGTGTAAATTCGAGTTCCATAGAGACAGGATTGGGGTGGCAGATAATCCCTTTCTTGTTGAGAGGGAGTGTTGAAATATGGCAACAAGAATATTCCAATTTAATTTGTCCTTGAATTAAATTGTCAATTAAAATCGAATTTAGTCTTTACAGCTACTTGGAAATAGTTAATTAACTTATTTTAAATTAATTAGTTGGAGAAATTCAAGTTAGAAGTCTTTCTGAAGTCATGAAAGAGTTATCCCTTAAATTAAGGAGATAAAATTGAGTTATATTTGAGTTGTAATTAGTTAGCTTAGTTTACTGAGTTAAGTCCAGTTAAATTAGTTCCAAACTGTTTGAGGAGCTAATAATGAGTTAACATTTAGTTGATGCATGCATGCACTCAACTAATGCTACTCCAGTAATTGAAGATTCCTTCATCAAACACTCATGCATGTCTATTCTAAGAAAGACATATTTGATATTAAAGTCAAGGAAAATGTACTATCAATTGCATGTGTTTTCTTATAGAGAAAACTCATGCATGCAGTAAAGGATTATTCCTTCAAGATTGCGCAGTTCTGACGGTGTGTGAGGTCAGGATATCATCCACTTGGTAAATAAGTTTTCCACTTGGTTAAAGGTGAATCATCCTAGAGGAACAATGCAAGGAAATAGGAGCTTGGAGGGCAGAGAGGAAGGCTGGAGAGCAACCAAGATTTCATGTGAGAATTTGTGACGATTGTACTGAGAGTTGGCTAGCTGTGAGAGCTAAGGCTTTGTATAATTCCTATGTATTTCCACCTTGTATGATAATACAGATAGTGAGGTTTTTAGCTGAGGCTTTCCCCAAAGTATTTTCATGTGTATTATGCATTTATTCTTCTTCTTCTCATTATATTATTCAACTCGAGCTTTAAGCTTCTGCAAATTGATAGTAGAAATAGGTTATAGTATTTTTCTTTGATTTATATTGCATTATTAGGTTAACCTACACCATATTTTCTACAATTTTCTGATAGGATCATGATTTATTTTATGCTAATGTTTATGTATATTTATTTATGTACCTATGTCATTTTATCGACAGGGTTGTTAGGGATCATTCTTGTGGAGGAATGATTTCTTATGCAAGTGAATGTAATGACGAGGTTCCTGGTCTTATGGGTAATCAAGTGGGAAGAGTAGCTTGGCAGATATCTAAGGTCAGTATCATGTGGATATAAATTGATATTATGTGATTATACTTGTCTATATTTATTTTATGGACATGCTAATTTTGAGAGATACATCAACGAAATAAAAGCAATGATATATGTGACATGCTAGGATAAGCATGGATGACGAATAGACAATAGAATCAAGGTTGCATGGTAGAGATAATGTAGTTTTAGGTGTGCGGTACTACTATTGTGTAGATGTTGTGCATGATGTATATTCAATGATTGTACCTATGATGTTGTGTGCCTATGATATATATGGTGTTTTGCGCATATTTCATATGCAGTACTGGGTATAGAGGGTGCTATGTATATGTCGGATATGTTGTGTTGTGTACATGTTGTATTATGCATATGAAGGATATGCGGTGTTGTGTGTATATGGTGTTGTGCACATGTTGGATATGGGGTGTTGTGTACATGTTGTATTGTGTGCATGATGGATATGTAATGTTGTGTTCATATGGTGTTGTGAACATGTCGGATATGTAGTGCTATGTACATGTTTATATGAAGTGCTATGTACATATGGTGTTGTGTGCATGCTGTACAAGCGGTACTATGTACTTATGGTGTTGTGTGGATGATTGTACAAATGGTGTTGTAGGCATGTGGTGTTGGGTACATGTTATACATGTGGTGCTGTGTGAAGGTGGTGTTGTCTACATGTCATGCATATGGTGTTGTGTACATAGGCATGCGTTTCTATGTACATCTGGTGTTTTGTGCATGTTTTACATGTGGCATGATGTACGTCTGGCATTGTGTACATATTGTGCAAGTGGTGCCATGTAAATGTGATGTTGTGCACACATTGTGCAGGGGGTGCTTTGTACATGTGGTAATCTGTACATGTTGTACATATGGTACTAGTGTACATGTCATACATGATGTGTTGCGGGCATTCGATATTGTGTGTGCATTGTGTAGCTGTGGTATCATGATATGTGTATTCATTGTGTTTTACTCTGTGTACGTATTTGTGTTGTGTTGTACATGGGTGTGGGTGTATGTATTGTGTTGTGGTGTACACTAGGTGTAGGTGTATGTGTGGAATGTCAAGTGTATGTGCATGTATTGCATGGTGTCGTAAGTTGTGTGTGATGTACACTATGTGTACATGCACATGGTTGAGGAGAAGGCACTAGGTGTTGTTTGGGTGTGGCAACCGATCCGGTGTGTGTACGAAATAAGGACAAAGGTAGAAGATAAGAATTCATTAAATGCTAAGTATCAGTATTTTATTTTAGTTTTATTGTGCATGTGATTTATGATTCTGTTCTATGATGGTTACATGTGATTCATGATTTTGATTTATGATGGTTGTGTTTTGAGCTAACATGATGTTATATGTTTATACATAATGATTTGATTAAGGATGCTAGTTTGACTTGTTGTGATAGGAAGTAAACATGATTGGAAGTGTACCTTATTGGCAAGTAACCAATGAGGTATGATGTGAATTTATTTCAATTTATTTTAAATCTAATGGAAATTGTGTGCTTGGTACAGGAAAACATGAAATGCACGAGTTGGGTGGTTGAAATTGACTACAAGAATTAGTAGAAACAGTGAAAGAAATTGGAACAGGTAGTAGTACAATGCTATAGAACTTCAGGAGTAGGGCCATTGTGGGACGTTAGTACCCAATAGTGTCCATTGATTTCCATGAGCATGTTATGACCAATATGATGGTTTTGAGGAAGGTATATGCCTTGATTTTTTGACCTTCTGATGTGAGGAAGCTTGCGAAGGGATGGATTGATCAGGATAGGGGATGCCAGGGAACTTGGAAGGTGAGTGACTACACAGAAGAGGGGTGACTGGATTTCCTGAGGGACTATGTAGCAAAGAAGGGAAGGTTGGGGATGGATTTTTTTTTGTCATTAGCATTTCCAGGTGGAATCAAATCCACATTTGGAGTGTGCCCTAGAACAATGAGTTGGTAACTATTCACTAAAAGCACAAGTGGCATAATATTATAACGTTGGACATTGGATTCAGATTTGACCTTGCAACGGATTCTGGACTTCCTCGGAAGGAGGTGAATCCTGATATTACTTTGAGGGTGGAGGTGTGAGCCTTTGGATTCCCTTTTTTTGCGGATGTAGGCATCATATCCTTTTATTTTTTGGTTCAAAAAATGTGCATATGTGTATATGTGTTTATTATTGTAAATATTGTATCGAGCTGGATTTATAAAGCTCCATAGACAGTATGATTATTTGCTGGGTGAAGAAAATGTGTATATGTAGTTATTATTGTAAATACTGTAACGAGCTTGTTATAAAGCTCAAAAAAATGGTATGTTTTTCATGTTTAGAAGATGGTCATTGTAAATACTACAATGAGCTATGTTATATATCTCCATGAGTAGTATGCTTTGCTTTCAATGACCTTGTTGGTTATAGTTGTCAATGAACACCAAGGATGGCATTCCCCCAAGGGGGAGGGTTTTGTAACGACCCTGGTTAAAAATCCATATAAAATATATAACACTACAGTCATGGGACATGTATCCCAAGCTGAATGGTGGGAAAGAAATGTTAGTGGGTGCTCATTCTATTTATTATGGCTAAGGAAATTGGCAAAGGCATTGGGAAAGGCTTTGGAAAGGAAAAGTGGCATTAATTGACATTTTATTTATGAAAATAATTGAAATTAGGAGAAAAGGAAGGTGAAAGGTCACAGGTTTCATGTGAGGAGGAAAATGGAGGAAAATGGAGGAAAATAATCAAAATTGAAGAAAAGATAGGCCTCATTGATAAAAAGGCTTCTGAGGATCAGTTAGCAAGCTTTTTTCTCAAATTTTGAGCAAGGAAGGGAAAATCAAGCAAAGGAAGGACAAGGAAAGGAAAGGAAAGAAAATATCAATAAAGGAGGAGCAAGATTTGACAAATTCAACAAGAGTACTTGTAGGTAACATATTTCATGTGTGATTTTCTAGCTGGTTTTGACATGCATAGCTTTGCATGTTGGTATATAGTTCTCTTGCTATCGGTGGTATGGTTTTTCCATGTTATGAAAATGGTTTCAGCCTTGAATTTCCTTTTTCCAGATAGCCATGGTGTGATGGGATTTTTTTCTCGGTTGTGAGCTTTGGAATTGTTGGATAATTTCAGAATCCGGGGTGGAGGTGGTCTTAGGAAAATTCACAAAGGCCTAGGAATCCCTTAACCAATTGTGGTGGGATACACGGTAAAGCCTGAGGATGATGTCTCGGTTTAGGGCCTAGTTTTTTGGTGTGGATTGCGGTAAAGACTAGGAGATAATGAGATAGAAAATTCCTCAAGGATAGTGATGGAGTTCGAAGGCATTCCGAGCTTGGTTTGGTTTCGTGATCTCGGTGTCGGTTTTGGTGAGATCATAGTTTCATTAGGGTGGAGGTGGTTTACCCTCTAGATTCCCTTGGTTTTTTTTGGATTGGTTTATCCATGAGATCCCACATTCCTGCTTGGAATATGGAATGGGGGTTGGTTGGTTGAAAGAAATAGTTGGTTCAACCTGTCTACAATTGGGTGGCAAGTGGAAGTCCCGAACCTGGTTGGCTCTTGCATATGTTTAATAAAAGATAAGTTCTATTTCTTTTGTACTTATTATTATGTGGCCTTAATGGCTGTTATCTCATTTTTATTTACATAGTTTGATGTTGGTTGTAGGCATGGTTATATGGCTGGTAATGGTCACGGTTATTTTGTGTATTTACTTGTAACTGAAAGGATAATGGATGCAAGACCTAATTGATGTCAAAAAAGTTAACATATGAGGGTGGTGATCCTTCTTTTCAAGTCTCATATGATTTATCAGTCATTTACGCTCTATCTTGTATTCATTTCCTATAGATTACATTGATGCCACGTGTTTGACATAATGTTAGTCCTGGTTGGGATGGTTAGGCCTAGTCCTGGAGCTAGCTTTAGCTTTAAAGCCTTGTTGTCATGTAAATTATGGATTCTAAAAGCTACAGGGGTTTTTGGGCACTGACTTGGATTCTGGCTTTAAAAGTGGCACAAATCCTAGAGTCGGAGGCACAATTTTGAGGAGAAAAGTCCTTAGACACACACATGCCTTATTGTGCAAGCATATGGAGCCTCCCAGACACATCCTTGTCCATATCAAGGGAGAATCAAAGCGTTTAATGGTATAAAACTCAATGGGACCTAGGGACTAATAATGGGGATGGCTAGGAAGGCTTATTAGGGTCTTGTGGTAGGTATAAAAGGTCTATGTTGTCATTTTCTATCGATTCCACTTCCTTAATTAAAGCATAGGGAGTCAAATCATATCATAGTAACTTCTTGTCACATGTTTACCCTAGTTGGACGGTTACTTAGGTAGATGTGGTCGGAGGTCATTACAAGCTGGTTCATCATGCTATGTCATGTCTTCTTTCTTGTAGTCTAATTCCTTACATTGTTGTAAGTGCTAATTATTCAATTCCAAGTCAATTTAAAGTAAATCCTCATTCAATTAAATGAATTTGGGCACAAATAGTCACCATTTCCATAGAATAAGTTACAAATCCATTATTAAAAAGGTTTTTCATCAAATCCATCATAAGCTTAAAATGTTTAGATGTAATTGCAAGTTGGATTTTCATTACATGTGAGCACCTTCCTTGATTTTCCTTGACGAATCATAATGGATTGTTTTCTTTGAATATCGGGTTAAGAGTTACATCAACTTTCATTTCAATTTTATATCTATGGCTATGAAAACTTGTGATCAATATTTATAATTGATATCAAAGCTATCAATCTTAAATTGTTATTTCATTTTCAATTCCCCCCAAAAAAAAGTGTAAATAAAGTATACAATACATTGCACTTAAATGTATTTGAAGCTCATGTTTTATGTTTACAAGGCCATGTATACAATGACAATATGCCTTCTTATTTCAAGATGTTTGCATAGTTCATGGAACCATTAATGTTGATACATTGTGTGTAGGTGTAGAGGAGGATTTGTCACCTCGCCCACCCAATCATTTTTTTTTCATACTCCACACAATGTCCCCCCCTTTTCTTTGCCTCTCGAGTATTGACGTTTGTACTATGCTATTTAATATGTTTTAACTATAATGTGTAACTGGTTCATTGTCAAATGTCATGTCTGCTTCTTTGCAATGTGATTAACTCAAGTTTTACATTTCCAAGGCTATGCACACATTTACAAGATGACTTCTCATTACAAGGATCTGAGAAAAACAAAACCACAACTTAATTCATAAATATATTGTAAAATGTGTCCCTATTTTAGAAAGGAACTTCTATGTAGAATTTTTATGTTAACAAGAAAAATGCACAACACTTAGAACAACACTCTTCACTATTTATTCTGACAACTTTGGGAAAAACCATTCATACAAATACCCCTTGAGAACCAATCAAATATGGATTGGAAAAATCTCTTTGTTTTTAATACATTGACATATTTTGGGTCTAGGGGGGCGGTAGTGGCAGTGATCTTTAGGATCCCCCCCGGCGGGGGATCGGGGGCAGCACCCTGGAAGCTAAAAAATAGCTGTAAACTTGCCTTGTAAAATATTGTAATTTCGTAGTCAATCTGGACCATTCATTAGGCGGAGATTTGATGGTAGAAGTTATTTTTAATTTAGGATTTTTTACCCTAGAAGGCCACCCCTCGCTATCTATGATGGAATTTTATTGTGTCTATGTATATCTATATTCTGAGTGAGAAAGAGAGAGGAGATTGTGTGAGAGCGAAGAGAGAAGTACAATGGATCTGTTGTAGTTGGTATCTCTTTAGTTTGATTGATAATATAAGAGGAAGGACTGGTTGTTTCTTTGTGGACGTAGCCTAAATTGGGTCAACCACGTCTATCTGTGTCGCTCTTGTCTTATGTGTTTTATGTGTTTATATTCCTTTAATATTTTATGTGTTCCATTGCTCAGTAATATATAATTTTCTAACAACTGGTATCAGAGCCGAAGGTCTATTTAGCTGATAAACTAATAGGAAAAAAGGGTTCCTAGTTTGAGTGGGAGAAATGGCAGAAGATGGTAGGTTTAGGGTTGAAAAATTTAACAGACAAAAAACTACCAGCTGTGGAAGATGCATATGGAAGATTATCTGTATCAAAAAGATCTGTACCTACCATTGAGTGGAAAGTCAAAGAAGCCGACAAGTATGACAGACACAAAATGGGATATTCTCGAGAGAAAGGCATTTAGAACAATACAATTGTGCCTAGCGACATCAGTAGCCTTTAATATTTTAAAGGAAATGAAAACAGAGGTTTTAATGTCGGAATTAGCCAAACTATATGAAAAACGCTCGGCCTCAAATAAGGTATTTTTTATGAAGAACTTATTTAATATGAAGATGTCAGAAGGTGGATCTATTGCTGATCATTTAAATGAATTTAATACAGTTACCAGTCAATTAAGTTCTGTAGGGGTATTTTTTGATGATGAAGTTAGGGCTCTGTTATTTCTGTGCTCATTCCCAAAAAGTTGAAATGGTTTAGTTATGGCCATTAGTAACTCTATCTCTGGATCTAGTACTTTAAAGTTTGATGATGTTGTCGGTGCAATCCTTAGAGAGGAAATGCGACGGAAAAGCTCTGATGAGACATCAGGTAATTATTTAACTGCAGAGACTAGGGGAAGAAAAATGGAAAGAGGAAAGAGCTGAGGATATCGCAGTAAGTTGAGGAAAGGCAGATCCAAGTCCAAATCAAGGATAGTGTGCTAGAAATGCAGGAAGAAAGGATGCTTGAAGAAAGACTGCAAGTCTCGGAGGGAAAAGAAGGAGATGCATAGCAAGAAAACAATCACGAAGCAAATGTGACAGGTGGTGTGTTGCAAGATGATTTGATTCTTTCATTAGAAAATATTATTGATGCCTGGGTGGTAGATTCAGGGGCCTCATTCCACACCACACCTGATAGGAAACATTTTCACGATTATGTTCAAGGAGATTTTGGAAAGGTTTGATTAGGTGATGATAAACCCTATAAAATCATTGGAATGGGTACAATTTTCATCAAACAGGAGAATGGAAATCAATGGCTATTTAAGGAGGGAAGGCATGTTCCAGGTCTGAGGAAAAATTTAATTTCAACAAGGCAGTTGGGAGGTGAAGGCTGTGTGACTACATTTATAGATAAAACCTGGATGGTTACTAAAGGAGCCCTCGTAATAGAAAAAGGAGAAAATGTTGGTACATTGTATTTATGCAATGGTATTTCTAATACTGTTAATGCTTTAATCTCTACAGGAGAAGATATGACATTGTGGAATCATAGGCTTGGCCACATGAGTGAGAAGGGGATGAAGGTCCTTCACTCAAGAAATTTGTTGCCAGGTTTGAAGCATGTTGATTTAAAATTCTGTGAGAATTGTGCTTATGCAAAACATAAGAGAGACATATTCCTCAGAGTTGGAAAAGAAAAGAAGAGAGAAAAATTATAGCTTGTGCATATAGATGTATGGGGACCTTCTTAGGTATCATCTCTCAATGTCTCTTGTTATTATGTTACTTTTATTGATGATGCAACCAGAAAGACCTGGATTTATTGCATTCGAAATAAAACTGATGTATTTATGTTGGAAATAATACTGAGAGGGGGGGGGTGAATCAATATTTATAAATCAATAACTTTTTCATTTCCATATTCAAATTTATATATGCTACTTCAGTGAAGGGAACTCGCGTGTGCACCCAACTATTCTTAAGGAAACCAACGTATATCCATTGAACTTATGATTCAATTAATTCATCATATGTTGATCTTTAATCAGTGCATTAGTACTTTATTAAACATTAAACAGTGACCATGTGCAGTAATAACAGAATAAACCATCACACATAAGCAACAGACATGAACACCAAGATTTAAGGTGGAAACCCAATGTGGGTGAAAACCACCTGCTACTATCATCTCTGTCTTGTTTTAATAATAAGAAATTTTTTTTACAATCTTGTACTAGTGCAGACTCATACCAGTATGCAGGCACCCACCTGTAGAAGGCTACAACTTTCTATTATTCTCCAGCTTCCTCTGGAAAGGAGCTACAACCCCCCAGTTCTTGTATAAGCTGATATATTTACTAGTACGTAGGCGCCGACCTAGAGAAGGCTACAACCTTCACTCGTTCTCCAACTGCTACTAGAAGGGACCTACAACCCCTTGGCTCTTGTATTGGCCGATATGTTTACCAGTACGTAGGCACTAGCCTACAGAAGGATATGACCTTCTCTCTTCCTCTAGGGACCACGTTTCATAAATTTTCAGATTGGATACTCCTGGAACACAACACCACAATCTGAAGGCCACATTTCATCCAATTTTCATATTGGACCCATCAACAACATTGAAGATCAAAATCATAACTACAATACAACCATCAAATACATTCGCATCAACTAATCTCTGAAACTCAATTATCACTCTCTGAATCAACCACAACTAAATCAATCAATCACTAACAAACCATGAATATCTGACACAACTAAATAAAAAAATTTACTAAACCTCTGAAACAACTGAATCAACCATTCATTCAAACTTAATCAAATTCAACTAATCAACTAGAACAAATAGATCACTGTAATCAGTACATAGTCCTGAACCTAAAACACTGCATAAACAACTAGAACTAACTGTAACCTTAAAAGGAATGTCTTAGAATGTATACGGTCCTTTAATGAAGCAAACCTCCATGTATATGCTACTTCCTTTTGCCCAACCCGTGTATATCTCTAATGATACTGAATCATAAAACCTCTGAACCACAAATTGTACCAATCAGTGACATTCTGAAGATCTACTATCATATTATAGAGTTCTAAACAGATAGCAACAAGGATCACCCTTCTTTCTCAGTCAAATAATCAATGAGACACAAACTATTTATGCATTGAATTTTACTTTAAGATCTAAGAAGACTTCATTGACAGATAGGAGTAAAACAACAACACTAATATGTTATACCAGTCAGCCTTGAACATCAAGATTTTCTTTTGAATATGCTACTTGGAAGATTCGAACCAGTGTGTATACACACCTTTGCCAAAGTGAACTAGTGTATAGATATGCAAATACTTACTTATAACTTTGCTGCAATTCCCAACTTCAAACATACCCAGATCATAAAATTTATAGAATAAAACATGTGTCAGTATTCAGATCTAGACTATCAATGATCAAACCACATAATGATAATTCATTTCAGGCCTTATGATCTTGATCCATCATCCATCATGATCCAAAATTGATCCAAGATAAACAATAAGGTATTACAAATTCATGTGCATGGATGTGCCTGTTGGTCACTTTAATTGCTTATTGATTTAAACAACAAAGTGCTACATAAATGGTCAACCCAGGGAAGAATTGTTATTTCAAAGGCAACTGCATACTATATGTACTCAATTCTAAAAGCAATAAAAGTTGTAGTACAAACAAATCACACCTCAATTTAACAAACTGAAGCTCCACTCTGTATTACAGCAAATATACTCTATTGCAGATAACTATCAAAGAATTCTTAATTTCATTCAAAGAGTAATATAATGGAAAATAATCAATTTGTAAAGGAAAACAATGGTTGTGCTGTAACAGAGAATCAGGACCCTATCCCCAGAGCGGGAATATTCAACACCTACCTCTGATTATCTAGCTTGCCAATTCACTTTGTAACTTATTCACTGGTGAAACACTCATGAATTAACTTTGAATAATACAATAATCAATTGAGAAAGAAACAGAGTTCAGCAAAGGTATTGTAAACAATATTCAACAAACAATACTTGTTAACAAGGCATGAATAAAAGACACACTTGACACACTGCAGAAATATGATGGATGAATCTTGTCATGAAGGTGGGCCCTATCCTTCTCACAAGATTCCCCAGGAGACAAGAACTAGGAAAATATGTTCAGAACAAAATTTTATTCATCCATCAATATGTCATGCTACAAAAAGGATTCTAGTCCTGTACCTTCAACTGAGCCTTTTCCATAGTCTGTTCCCCCCCTCTAATGTATATGTCTCCTATTTATAATGAGGAGACATCTATTACAAAATATTTATATTATAAATTCTATTTTAACCCATTATACAAAAATAGGGAAATCAATTTCCCCTCAACAAAATGTTGTTACAGTAATACTGTCTTTAGATTATAGGCATTACATCCAGTGTAACAGCTTCCTCAGTGATCACTCTGGTTCCTCTGTTGTTGTCAAATTTAGAATGAAAATCTCAACTATTTCTGCTTCGAGATTTGCGTGCCGTTTCTACTATTTCAGTAACTGCAAAAATAGTCTTGCAAACTCCAGGCTGTTTCAGCAACGCAGACTGCACATCATTCTTTAACTGTTCAACAACTTAACAATTTAAAGATTAACTATGAAGATATCATGATTATATGCTAAATAATTAAACGTATAGTGATGAGAAGAATCATTAAATACCTCTGGGATAATTGGGTTAAAACACTAACAAGGACTTTTAAATATAGGTTGAAAATGATGATATCATGGCAAAATGTATGGTAAAAAAGAGACAATATGAGGTCCTAACATGGCCCCCAACTGAAGTAGTTGCATGTCCCCATACAACATTTACTTTGAGTTTGAGTCAAAGTACTGGGATGTACAGTGCAAATTACTTATACAGTAAGTATAGAAGGTTTTATCAACCAAATCTTTGAAGCCCTGGACACTCTCTAATCTCCACCATGCTGCAAGCTCCCCCTTTTTGGAAACCTTGAAGTAGGCCTTATATTGCTGTACTGGTAACCAGAGAAGCGGGAAATGAAAATGATAACCCAACCATTTTTCGCCACACTGTTGAACACATTTAACGTAATTAGGTATTCGTGAAATTGTTGCCTGAAGATTAAGAGGGTTAAAGGGATGGTATTCCCTTCTCTCCTTAGGGCAATGTTTCCAGAATAAATTGTTTGCCTATATGGCAAGAGGTCCTTTATTTTTGACATACTGTTGACATTCCTTTAACACTGTTTCCTGTAATTCTCTGATATGCTCAGTCATTCCTGGTTCTCCTATAACCCGATGATGTTAAGAAATTAAAAAAACAACATTCTGTGGTTCAACTCATATCCACAGAAGGAAATTTTCTTCGTTATGTGTTGCTAAAAGGAAAGCATTTTACCATGTGAGATGATTGGCCATGAAAGAGACAGAGGATCTAATCTTAATGTCACCAGCCACAGGAATCAAATTAAGCTTTCGGTCCTCTGACATGGCTTCATTATGGAGATAGAGTTCACATAATAGATTCTTTTCATTGACTGATGCTTCTGCAAAGGTTTCAATAAACTGTTGGGGTGTAGACACCTCATGAGGTCATCCATCTCTGACTGCTTTTACTTGGAATAATGCTAGGTGTTCTACTAGAAACACATAATAGTTAAAGGATGGTTTCCTGGTGGCCAGTAGTCTTTGAACTAACTCAAAGATAAGAGACAGTCTAGTTTTCAACTCCTTATTTTCCTTATGTTGTGCATGAGACTATTCCAGGACTTCCCAATTTCTATATACATGATTCTGACATAAAGATTTATGTTCCTGTAATGCCTTTTCTTGTGACAGGGCATACTCTTTCTTCCATATATCCCTGAGTTCTTGAATGCTTGAGGTCTGAGTGAAGACATTGTTTGCACACCGAGGTTCAGTCTGGGTAAACACCCTCTTTGCAGACTTTGGTGCAGGATTTTCAGCTTTAATGACCATGGTAGGCCGGGATACTTGCGGTTTCACTTCTTCTTCAGAAATCTTTGAGGGCCCTGCTAGTTCTTGTGTAACAGAAGGGCGTTCCTTTTTAACTATAACAGGAGTAAATGCAGGAGTCGATCCAGGCAATGGGACTTCGATTATCTTATAACCAGCTCGAGAATAGAGATCACCACATTGGCTACACATGCATTCATTATATCAATTCTTTTCCACACTCTTCTCAGCTGCAGATGCTACCTGAGCTAAAGTGTACAGATTACGTTCTCTTTCATAGGCTTCTCTTGCCATCATTAACTCCTGCTTATAAACCTCAATCTCAGATTTCAGAAACTGATTTTCTTGTTGAAGGGAAGCTAATGTGACAGGGCCTTATGTGGCAGTTGCAGTCTATGGGAGGATTTTTTTTTGGACGCAGCTTCATTATTTGCATGCTCAGCAGGTGGTTCTTGTGTGACAACTGCTGGGTCATCAGCTAGTCCTGTAACAACTATATCTTCCCGAGCATGCGAATTTTGCATATCAGTCAACTGAGTGGCTAGTTCTTCTGTAATAGCTACAGTTCATACAGTACCCTGGTTATCTATACTTTGCTCATCAATAGGTGGTTCTTGTGTACCAACTGCTGAGTCAGTAGCAACTACATCTTGGTTTGTTTTTTGGTCATGGTCATCGGCAGGTGGTTCTTGTGTGACACTTGCTGAGTCAGTAGCTGGTTCTTGTGGGATAGCTACATGTTGGTTACCTATTTCCTATTTATCAGCAGGTGGTTCTTGTGTAACACCTGCTAAGTCAGTAGCTGCTACGTCCTGATCTGTTTCCTGATCATGATCATCAGCAGGTGGTTCTTGTGTAGCACCTGCTGGACTAGTAGCTGGTTCTTTTGGGATAGCTACCTCTAGGTCATCTATCTTTTGTTCCTCAGCAGGTGGTTCTTGTGTAACACCTATTGAGTCAGTAGCTAGTTCTTGTGGGACAACTACATGTTGTATATCATCTTGGGTGTCTACTTTTGATAAATCAGTAACTGGTTCTTGTGGAGCAGCCGCATCTTCTGAAAGGAATGATGTCACAAAATCCTGAACATTTTGCATTTCGATACCCGAGGGTGAGGAAGGTAAGGATTCAGGGCCTGGGGACTGTGGTGGGGTATGGGGTTTTAGGATAATGGGTGGAGAATTCAGGGTAGTGGCTTTGGTTGGTGCTTCAGAAGATGCCCTCGTTCGTCTTCGAGGTAAAAAGGCAGGAAGAACAATAGTTTTTCTTTTATGGGTAGCCTTCTCTGGGGTAGGAGGGTCATCAGAAGTGATAGCTTCTTTAATTGAGGCCCTTGTTCGTCTTTTTGATGGGGGCACAACCTTTTCTCGCCTTTTCCTTTTCAACTTAGCAAGGGGAATGTCATCGTCTAAATCATCACTGGGGATATGGACAGTGAGAGTGGATGATTCAGGTAAATTATGGGGTGGGGTTGATGCAATGGAGGGGTCAATTGGACTAACTATCATGGGTGGCTGGGGATTTTCATCATTTAATTGGTGAGTTTCGGTTGCTGTTTGAGAAATTTCAGCAGATTCCTAAGGATTTTCGGCTACTACTTGAGGAATTTTAGTAGTTTTTTGAGGATTTTCGGCTGCTAGTTGAGGAACTTCAGTAGCTTCCTGGGGGTTTTCAGCTACTGGTTGAGGAACTTCAGCAGCTTCCTGGGGTGGGTTGTTAAGGGGAGGAGGATTTTGTAGGGCAAAGCCCCTCTAGATTAGAAGCTGAACCAGGTGATGGTGAGTGAGGGAGAGGAGTGGGTACTTTGCATTTGTGGAATAATGTGGCATATTCTTTAGACACCCAAGCAGATAGTATGGCATATTTAATAAACGACCATGTCTTAAATGATTCAACAACACAAAGTCATGCTGGTACACTACCTGGTAACATCCTTTGCAGGTGAAGTAGTGCTTAACAAACTTTGCGACCTTCAGCCATGGAGGTGGTAACGAATGAAGTGCAACACTCCTACCTTTAGGTTTGACCCGCTCTCTAGGTAGAAGAAAATCTTGTTGTGCGTTCAGAATGATGTGTTTATGGCTAAACCAATGAATACCATTGGCTGGTAATCTTGAAACCTACATCATATCCTCCTCTGTTACTGGAATTTGCAGTCCCTGAACAGTAGAGTAACCTTCCTTTAAATTACGTGCGAATCCCAGGACTTGCTGAGAATCAAATCCTTGGAGCCTTCGGAAATAGTCCACCCGGCCTGCATGCAAAAAAATTTGATATGCTTCTAGGTGTAATTCCAATAGAGCCGTTGAACCAGGTTCATTTTGAACAACATTACCTCCCATAGTTACCGGTTCAGTAAAATGCACAATACATAGCCGATTCACCACAGCCGAGAAAGAGAAAGATATTGCACATGAGGTTATGACATAATAAGACAGAAACAGGGTAACGAAACACGGTCGTAGTAAAAAAATGACGGCGATTAGCATATCGGGTAATGATTGCAAGATTTTGATATTCCCCCCAACTGCGGCTAAAATGATAAGTTTGAATGTACAACGATTTCAGCGATCATATTAGAATCTTCTCATTAACTATAGTTTAATATTTACACATAAACACGTATACCTCACATTTTACCTTCGATTGTTGTGTTGAAAGTATAATCTCATCGTTAATAGATCACCAATGGTTATGAAAAGGGGTTGTAAAATATGAGGGTATTTATATGAAAGGCTTTCTCTATTCACAGGAGGCAATAGTGAAGGAACAAAATTATCAGGATGAATGGTTGATTCTCTCAATGAAAAGTGACATGTATTGGTCGTTTTTTAGAGGAATTGATGCCTCAATTATGGGAAAATGGGAAAATTGATGCTTTTTAAGAAAGATGGAAAAGGTTGGTGTTTTAGCAATGGAGAAAGTGGGGAAAAGTTGGTGTTTCAGCAATGGGGAAAATGGGCAAAAATTGGTGTTTCAGCAACAGAGAAATTGGTGTTTCAACAACGGGAAAAGAGATGTCGTTGTTAAAGAAAAATAGGAAAATGTTGTTGAAGGGTAGTATGAGGGGATGGATTATGAATTGAAGTGGAATGGCAATGTTTCCCAAACTAAAACTTGATCCTGCTTGCAATGCAATTGTTCTTTCAGCCAGCCTCCGAATCTAAGACCTGCAAAATAATAAACTGTAACATGGCAGCCCTTGACAGGGATTATTAATGAAGAAATCTAATCTAATAAAAATATATAATAGAAAAATTAGGTGCAATGAGGGGTAGCAGACTCCCCCAAAAAGATATAATGTGAATCTGCCATACAAGTGGTTTTAAAATCCTCTTTAGAAATAGGTTGCTGGTACAAACGGAGTCGATACCCATTCACTAACAATGGTGCTCTGGAATCATCAATTGTTAGGAGCCTTACTGTACCATTTGGAAAAACCGTATGTCACACGGAATGAGTTGTTCTTGCGGACAAGATCAACCTCCCTAGAATCTAATGATATCTAGTGACAAGTAAGCCAATCAAATCCTATCTTTCTCTAAGTGTGTAGTTTATAAACAAAGGCAAACAAGTGTTTTAGGCCTACCTTGGGTCCAATGCAAGTTTGTGGAAGCCTCGCTCCTTTGATCAAAATGAGCTCCCTTGTAGCGAATCTGCAAACACAAACAAGCACAAAATTCAAATAGCACCTGAAAAGCCAATATCATAAAGCATACTTATCATGATGATCAAGGAATTCATGAAACAAATGACATAAGACAATTTGTTGAGAAAAATGAATCTGATTGTATTAATTCAAATCAAAGAAGAACTTTACAACCTGTGCCTTGATGCTGTACAAGCTCCTCCTAGGGTCCAACAAGAAGTCTCCTCTACTTTGACAAGTTTCACTCTCTTCCCAATGAAGCAAAAAGGTATGTGATCTCTCCTCTCAAGCTCAACTAGGAAGTCTTAATTCCACTAGCATTTACCCTAAAAAATGTTCAGCTTCTAACCTCCCTAGCAACTAGCCCAGTGCCTTAATTTATAGTGCAATGGAGGGAAGTTACTAGGTCCTCCTTCAAAGGATAAAGCCCTCCTTCAAAGGGATAGCTCCTCTCATCAAGGGATTAGCTCCTTCTCTTTTGGGATGATGAACCACCTAAGAGCGAACCATCCACGTCAAAATTCCTTCTAGAATCATCTAGAATTAACCCAAAGTGAGTTTTTAGAATAAACTTGTGCCTTTTTTACTTTCACAGGGGTCCGCACCCACTCCTTTAGAGACAGAGCGGGCAGGTCCGTAGGTAATGTGAACAGGGGGTGCGGGACCATAGGAAACAGTGAGAGAAAGTACATAACCAGAAATTTAATGATTTTTAAGGTCTTTCTCTCATTTTCAAAGCTTGACATGAGGAGCTGAGGTCTGAGACTTGCTTAGGAGGACAGTATAAGTGATGATAGACCCATACTGACTGCAAATAGTCATGGTGACAATATTTTGTGTAGCAGATTGCCCCCTAAAGTGCGAAGTCTATAGTAGATGAGGATTTCATTTATTATCTAGGAAGAGTGAAGTAATTTATCATTTCGAGGATCATCTTATGGAGAGCCTGGTTGGAACCTGTAAAAGCATTCAATGAAAAATATATATATGAGATCATATCATCGCTGAGGTAGGCATTCCCATACTCAGATCAAAACTGACTAGAAAACTAACTACTGCTCTGATATAGGAATGATCTTGTAATACATCACAAGTATAGACACATGTAGACATAGTATGGACACAACCATCTGTTTATGAATAGTCCACAGTATAATGAATACAAAATTACTTGCGGCCTGGATGGAAAAAACTAGATCCAGGGTCTTCATTTCTACTTCCCGAAACAGTACGATTCTATCCATGTGAATGAATGTGTTGAAGTCGAACATGGTAGAAACCACTTGATTACCAGTCAATGATGTAAATTGTTAACAAGTGTGAGAGAAACCACCAGTAATGTCAATGGCTCTCAAAGTACTCAGTACAATCCATGAGATGTGAATAGATGTGTTGATGTTGAACATGTCACGGAATCCTTTGGTCAAAGGTCAATGATGCAACCTATCGTCGAAGGCGAGAAACCTGCCATTGAGGCATGCAGATCCCAAGGTACTGACGATTTCTAGATCATCTTTCTAGATAATGAGCTGAAGTCTATAGAAAGCGATCCATCGTAGGCAAGCCCACAACACGAAATCATAGATCAAGTTTGAAGAAATTTAGTTGCAAGGACTAACTCAGGGATGGTTAAGATGGATGACATATATTTTGCAGATGAATGGCTTATTTGCACTGACCTCTTGAACACATAACGACACAGCAGATGGTTTGGTGACAATTGACCCAAAGTTAATACCCAGAAACCGGCTGAAGACTTTAAATATGGTTTGATCAATTGTTAGGCAAAGGTTTTCCCAACCCAGGTGAATAAAAGTGTCGTGTTCAAGAGTGGTTACAAAGTATGACAAACAGGCTCATTTTTCTCTCTTTTCCCCCACCATTTCTGGCAAGTACCTCTTTATTTTTGACAAGCTTGAGGAGGATAACATTTGCTTGATTATAAGCTCATCCTTCAAATGGGTCCAACTTAGTTTAAATTCGAACCCTAATAAGGAGTGGTCCATTCATGTTTGTAATTGAACAGGTCCTTTACTGTTAAATGTTAACGAGTCCAGTATAGGAGAAACTCGGCGTTTTTCAATTTTAGAGAGTCTGAAAAAACTTAAGAAGACTCCATGGTTGACCTTTTTCGTAAATTTGTGTCTCCCAAGCCCGAAAAGGTATAAAATAATATTTGACAAAACCACTTTATCATTACGACCAAGGAGTACTTTTTGTAATTAGTGCCTCTGATCCGAAAATGTAAAAAAGTGATCAATGACACGTCGTTTTATAACCAATATCGAATTTGAAACGAAAAAACCCAACAATCTTTTCATGTTTTTACGGTCAGAAAAAGCGCTGTAAGTGGACCATCTTTTTAGTTCTGTTTTAACGAGTTTAAAAATAAAAACTCGGCGATATTTTCATGTTTTAGGAGTAAGAAAAGAGCTTAAAGGTGACTCTAATGTTTTTCCGTCAAAAATGACTGATTTCGCCTGAAAAATCCATTATCGTGAACAAAAACTCAAACATTACTCATACCTGTTTAAAATGGATAAAAATGCTGCAAAAGTTACCTTTCTAAAGTGAAACATAAACAAATTAACAACTCATTTATTCAAAAAACTTATAAAAAGGGCTTTCGTCAATTCATTTTTACCGTTTGAGTTTTGGGTGAGAAAATAGAGCTTTTGGTCAGAAACTTCCCGTGAAGATTGCGGAAAATCCGTCCGTTGGAATCGAAAGTCGTCTCCTCCAGGTAATCCACATCATCATACTCTTCAATTTCATCCGTTTCAAATTGATTTTTAGGGTTTCATTTCATTTTTTAGGAGTTTTTAGGTCAAAAAACCCGTGCGCGGGGGTCCGCAGGTATAACACAGGGGACCCACGGACCCTGACTTTTTTGCACAAGAAAAAAGTCGGGGGTCCACACCTGCCCTTAAGGCAACGTGCGGACCCATGCACTATCTCTAACAGAGATGGTGCGTACCCCGCACAAAGGTTTTTTAAACCTAACAAACTCAAATTTCACCCAAAAATTTCAATTTTACATATTCTAATTTGCATTTTTGTTGAATGTAGAGTATACATCATGCTTGATTGGCAAGAACAAGAACATGAGAACGTAGATCTTGCCGCGATAAATCATCAACCTTTGATTAATGCATTGAAGGCATGCGGCTTATACAAATTCTGGGCCATACCTGGCATGAGGGCCCAGGTGGACTTTTTGCAGTGGCTGGTAGACAGGTGGAGCATACAGGACTAGTGCTTCTTCATTGGTGGTCACCAGCTGGAAATGGAGCCGGCAGACATATAATTTTTGACTGGTTTGCCTAAGTGAGGTGAACACTTGACTCTATTCGGGACTAGGCCAGGTGGCCAGTCTGTCGATAGTCTCCGGCTAGAGTTCTATAACAACCAGACTAGAGACAAAGGGATGGACATCAAAACCATATCCCTTCCTAAACTGATGGTAATCGAGTTTACTGTTACCAGGCTTTGCAGGAGCGTTGCACTACATATAGCCACTGGATCCCAAATGCAGATGGCAGTTGACTGCTTTCGAGGCACCATCTTCAACTGGTGCAATGATGTGTTGGCTAATGTAAAAGGCCAACTGACTAGGGCCAAGAACGGACAATTGAAGACCTTTGGATATGGTGCTTTAGTCATGAGCTTTGGTCTAGAGAGGGTCCCAATGCTGGTCCCATAGCACCTCACTGTTGGAGCTGGATTTCCTCGAGAGCCCAAACTGATGCGATGGGTTGAAGTTATGGCCCATCATCCTGAGGAGGGGACAAAGGTCGTTCGATTCACACCTGAGTATTTCCATTGGTTGGAAAACTAGGTTTTTGCTATTTAGGACATTCCTTACGCTGGGGTAGATTTTCGTGGTGACCCAGACATGGCTCTTCCACCAGGAGAGCAATGGGATGACTAAGGTAAAATCATTTTCAACATTTTTCTAATTTTTTTTTTTGTTTATATCTCATCCCAAAATTGATAGTAAAAGTTTCAAATGCAGATGTGGGTCCATAGCAACCAGCCACTCTCCGGCCCTATGAGAGGAAACAACTAGCTACAGCGGCACCAGCCCCACAGGACGAATCAACAAAGACCTTGGCCAAATTGGAGAGCCATCTAGAGCATTTGACAAGAGACATTCCAGAGACCGGCATAGATGACATTCCTCTTCGATTACAGCGCTATGTGATTGGGGTCCCAGGACCTTTCAGGAGGTTCCTTTGTAAGGTGGCTCGTACAGTGGTTTCTTATTGAGATCATCACCAGTGATAGGATGATCGCTTATTGTAGACACATATGACATTTTTGCTTTTTGTACTATCATTTTTGCCGATCATAAGTTGTTTTTCAACCTATGATCGAGGACGATGTATGTTTTGACAAACTCCTATATTATACTATATCACTATTACCAGCTTATCTTGTAAAACATGTTATGGAATGCTTTTATATTTATTTGTATGATTATCGCAAATGTCTACTTAACATTCGAGAAGCAATTGCATTTGCTAATGTATTTAAAGATCTTGGAATATGCTGATATTCAATATAGTCAAATTCATGTTCCAAGAGACGCACTCCCAAAAATAATCTTAATAACACTGGATTTCTAATGGCATATACTCTATTAAGCTGTAATACAACGAGTTCAGAATCTAACCTCACTATCAAACTCTAAATCCCAAATGAAATAGATTCACATAATAACTCAATCACTGCACTATACTCTGCAATGTTGTTCGTTGTTTGACCGAGGCTTACCCCATGCATAGATACCAACTCGTCAGAGGGCGAATAAATAACCCAAGTTGCGGAAGAAATGTTCTGTGTATTACAACAAGCACCATCAGCAAAACCAATGTATGTTTGAGGCGTCGACATCTGCAATATCAAGAGTAAAACCAAGATAAGCAGGAATAATGATGAAAAACACTCTCTAAGCTAAGCACACTTTTAAACTAAAACACACCAGCTAGAAAGAAGACTAACCTAACTAAAAATCTCCACACCCATTTTTAAGCATAATACCTCTTCAGGTAAAGACCATTTCTGGGTTTACCTAAAGAGACCCCGTCAAAGTCTACCAATTCATAGGCCCCTTTTGCTAGCTTTCGCTTGACAACATAGGGACCATGCCACATAGGTACAAATTTTCCAGTGCCTAATTTATCATTTTGCTTGATCGTACAATAAGACTAGGTCTCCTTCCGAAAAATTTCGAGGGGTAACATTTCGATCATACTGAGCTTTAATATGTTTTGCATGAGTTTTGATCGCCAATGCAGCATCACGTCGATTCTCATCTAGCTAAGCCAAGTATAACAAATGTTTTTCCTCTTCGGAAGTGGCTAGAAGTAGCTCGATGGTCATTTGCAATGACGGGATTTCGCATTCAATAGGTAACACAACTTCCAGACCATAAACTAGATGGAAAGGAGTGAACCTTGTTGATGTTTTTACTGAGGTTCGATACACCCAAAGCGCTGAAAGTAGAATGTTATTCCAATTTGACCTATGAATCCCAATGATTCGTCAGATCATGATGACTAGAACTTTGTTGATGGCTTCAACTAGACCATTAGCTTGTGGATAATATGGAGTTGAACTATCGTGATGCAATCCAAGCTGGCCTGTAAGTTCAGTCATCATAACGTTTCGAAAATGACGCCCATGATCAGTGATAATCACTTGTGGAACACCAAGCCTAGAAATTATATGATTGAACATGAAAATCGCAGCTGTTTTACCGTCTACCTCAAATGTAGGCATCGCCTCGGCCCACTTGGTAAAATAATCTACCACAAGGATGATATACGCATGCCACCCGGCTGAGTGAGGGTTACATGTAATAAAATCGATACCCCATTTCGCAAACAGACTGACGACAATTATAGGGTGGAAAGGAGCAGGTGGAGCGCGCATCCTTCGATCAAACATTTGGCAGTTGTGGCATTTTCGGACCACGCTAATACAATCTTTAAACAAAGACGGCCAGAAGTAGCCAGCACGCAATATATTTTGGGCTGTGGCATACCCAAACATATGACCACCACACGCTCGAGAGTGACAGTCATTTAGAACCCTTTCAACTTCCTCATGAGTTAAACAATGTCGAAAAATAGAGTCCGCCCCACGGCGATAAAGAGTATCTCCAATAATTCTGAACTGTTGGGATTGGAATCGTATTTTTCGAAATTCTGACTTTGAAATTTCTGGCCGAAAGGATTGGGTCTGGAGATAAACAATGATATCCCCATACCATGGATCTAAATTGTTGATTAGAAACAAGGATTCGTCCGCAATGGGCTCCTCCGCCACAGTTTCCGTGTCAGCATGCGGGAAGTCACACATTAACTCCGCAAAAACTAAAGACTTCTTCGACTTAGACTTTTCAAATTCCAAGTCCAACTCCTCCAGGATGACAATCCATTTGGAGTACTTGCCCCCTAGCAATTGCTTGGTTAAAATATAGATCATAGGGTTGCAATCAGAAATTACTGTAGTTTTACGTAGTAAAATGTAATGACGAAAACGTTGGACAGCTTGAACAGCTGCCAATGCCAATTTCTCCACATGTGAGTATTTTAGCTCAGTTGGATTTAAAGTTTGACTAAGGTAATATATCACATGTTCAATATCGAATTCATCTTCCTGAACTAACACCATTCCGATGGTGGAATGGGAAGCGGCGAGATACAAAAAGTATTCCTGGTTGTAGTTGGGAGGATGCAATAACGGTGCATGGGTCAACGCGTGTTTTAGTGGATCAAAAGATTTATCAGCTATCTCATCCCAAAAGAATGGAGTATTTTGTTTCAACAACCGGGTAAAACCTTTTGTGATCTCGGCGTAGTTAGGAATGAATCGACATAAAAAGTTTGCTTTCCCTTGCAAACTTTGGAGTTGGTGAAGACTCGAAGGAGGAGGCAATATGACAATAGCTTCAACCTTCGAGGGATCGACGCGAATGCTGGCTTTCAAAACAAAAAACCCCAGTAACCGACCCGTTTCTATACAGAAAACACACTTGTGTGGATTCAACCTAATCTGGTAATGCCTACACCTCATAAATATTTCTCGTAAATGGATGAGATGATCAGCTCGATGTAATGAATGAGCAGGTAAATCATGAAGATAGGGTTGTACAATGTGCTTGATGTCATGAAACACGTAAGACATGGCCCTTTGAAAAGTTTCCCCGGCGTTCTTGAGCCCAAAAGGTAATTTGCAATAAGCAAATGTCCCCCATGGACAAATGAAAGCCATTTTTGGTTGATCAGCAGGTAGAATATTGATTTGATTGTATCCGAAAAACCATCCATGAAGGAGAATATATCACTGTCGACACAATCATCAATGATTTGATCGATATAGGGAGTTGGGTAATTGTCTTTTGGACAGGCTTGATTAATGTCCCTATAATCAATACATATTCGTATTGTCCCTTTCTTTTTGTTAACCAGAACAATATTTGATACCCAATCTGTTAACGGAATCAGATAAATGAAACCTGCTTTGAGTAATTTTTCAACTTCTGCTTTAATAGCAGTAGCTTTTCTCGGGTGTATCTGACGCAAACGTTGCCGGACGGGTTTAGCATCCTGGTAAGTTTCGATTTCATGAACAACAATTGCAGGGTATATTCCTGGCATTTCCTCATATGACTAGGCAAACATGTCGCATAATTCTTGAAATAGGGCCTTATATGTTTGAATTTCATCTTCCATACACGAGGCACCTATTTGAATGTTTTCAACAATTCTAGGTTTAACCGAAATACCAATAGGAATAGTTCGAGAAATGTTTCCCAAATTTATCTCTAAACCAGGATTTTTCATTGGATTCTGAGATGCCTTGACATATTCAGTCGTAAAAATTGATGAAAAATCATTTTCAAAACGATCACTCTCGGGTAAAAACAAAGATCTATGATGAAGATCTTCCCATGGTAGATCATCGACACATAGGATTTCACAAATTTGCTCATCAGTGTGAACAAGTTCAGAAAACGTTGTTGAATCCGAGTTTGATGTTGAAAGTGATTTCTCATGGACCACATTCATTAAGTCAATTTTGGTTGAAGATGGGTCGGAAAACAACTGCACGGCCTGATACGCAATTTCATATGGACTCAAAGGCATAACATCATGTTGTTGGGAAAAGTATCCAATACGGAATGACCCTATCCCACTCTAAGGGTGATAGTACCTCAGCAACAACTGAATACAAAGCTATTCAAGATTACTTCTTTATGAGATGTAAGAGAGAGGAGAAAGGGATCCACTAACCGTTGTCTTCCGCTAATGGTTGATCCAATCTTCCCTCTTTGCTGCTTGCTCCCAGCTCCTTGCTCTTTCACTGGCCCAGCTACACAAAGATCCTGCAAAATCACAAGAAAGGGAAACTACAAGAAGCATACATCCATAATTGATTCAAGGATTAGAATAAATCAAATATACAAGCATCAATACACCATTAAGATACATGCATATAGAAGAACCTCAAATGCTTTATTAATGGAAGAAGTAAAGTTCTGAGAGTGTTACAACCACAAGAGGCCCAATCCAGCAACACCTCCCAGCAGAAAGAAATCTCCTCTTCCCCTCCTTAAAAGCAATCACCCAATAGTTCTATGCACAAACCAACAGCACTTCCTTACATTCACAAGATTCCAGCCTCCCTAGACCTCATGAGAGAGCTCTATATATAGGAGTTTTGGAGAAAGGATGAGTCAGCTTGAGGCTGGCATGAAGCTGACTAGTGTCCTCTCCCACTTCAGTTATACTTCAGTTCTTGAGTCCACTTGGAGTTTCTTGCTTCCACTTGGAGATCTAGATCCTCTTACTCATCACAAGGCGAATTCCCTGATCCAATTGTCATTTTGGAAGCTTCCTGGGCATTTGACACCTTGCAGAATGACTGTGCCACTTGGCCAATCTCGCCCATCGCAGGTAGCCTTCATTAGATTTGACATTCAACGCAGGTACAGAGTGGAGCAGTTGACATTTAGCGCAGATGCTCAGTGGAGCAGTTGACATGATCCAGAATTAGCTTGTTTTTGAGTGTTTTTAGGTGGAGAACTGATTTTCAGTGCTGTGGTTTGCTGACCTTGTTCGTCTAGGGGTAGGAACAACATGTTTAGGGACTTTGGATCCCTTAGATTATCGACATTTCATGCTTCATGCTGTTAGGCACAAAAATTTCTATAACAGTTGCCCCCTAAAGTATGAGGTCGTTTATCAGGTGAAATGCTTTATCAGGAGGATCCGAAGTTCATTCAATCGCTGAGAGGTGCCCTGTAATAAAATACAATACAATACATTATTTTTCATTCTGCTTTCATGATCTAGCTGAGGCGGGCATTCCCATGCTCAGCTTTATAAAATTCATTTTGGTACATAGAACAGACGATCGTCTGATGGTAGACTGATAATTCTCTGCTGAAATTATCATCCTTTGAGTAGGATGATCATCTGCTGCAATGATGTACATAACAAATGTCTTTATATCCTGAATATATATCGCAGCCCAGATGGATGAAACTAGATCCGGGGTCTTCAAACTCGTTCGATCTTCACTCTAAGTACAAGTCGATCCATGTGAGAATTGCGCTGAAGTCGAACATGGAAAGACATCGCTTGATTACCGGTCAATAATGTAAACCGTTAACAAGCACGAGAGGAATCACCAATAATGACAATGACCCTCAAGGTACTGCAGTACAATTCACGTGGTGTGAATAAAGGACGTGGCGTCGAACACCACGCAAAATCTTCTGGTCGAAGGTCATTGATGTATACCTATCGCCGGAAGTGAGAAACTTGCCATTGAGGCATGCAAGCTTCAAAGTACTGGGGGGGTTGTTCCTAGATCAACTTCTTGGATAATGAGCTGAAGTTGACAAGAAGCGATCCGTCAAAGGAGGGCCTTAATGAATCCCACATCAATGACATGGAACGGAGCTAATGATTTTAGTGGAGGCGAAAACAATCTATGAAATATGATTCAAGGTGGCGATCATGGGTGGATGAAGGATAATGTATGGCAGTGGATGGGACACGGTTGACTCTTTCTGAACAACATCTCTTGAACATATAACGACACTGATGTGATGGATCGGTAGCATTACCCCAAATGTGGATGGTTTGGCGAGGACCATGGTGATGAGACCGGTGAATGAAACAACCCAACCCGATGTGATACGGAGGACAAAGTGTCATGTTCAAGAGCGACTTGCTACCATTAAAGCTTTGAGGTTCTCCCAATTTTTCCCCAGTCATTTCTGACCAGTACCTCTTTATTTTTGTCAAGCTTGAGGAGGATAACATATGCTTGTTATATAACCTGCCCTTCAGGCAAGCCCATCGCTATGTTTTAAGGAGCCTAGCGATAGGGAAACTCGTTCTCGTCTAAAGACAAGTTTGTCGCTATTTAATCATTTTAACGAGTCTAACGACAAGGAAAACTCGGTCCTTTTCATTTTTAGAGAGTCTGAAAAGGTACAGAAAGTTAACTCCAAAATTCCTTTTTCGTCATCTAATCCCTTAAGTCCGAAAAAGTATAAAAACAATGCAGAAGGGATGAGTTTTCGATTACTTTAACGAGCCGAATAAAACAAGCGCTCGACCTTTTTGTGCAATAATCCCTCAGGTCCAAAAAGATTAAAATCTATAGGAGGGATAGCTCTTCCGGTCATTTTAACGAGCTGGAAGGCCAAAACTCGACAAACTTTTCATATTTTACGAGTCAGGAGAAAAGAGCTCAAAGAAGACTCGTCTTTTGAGGAACGAGTGATAAACAGGGATAGCAGCAGATTCCAGGTACAGGTTGGAATTTTCCAATCACGGCAGTGTCACAAGGATGGCTAGGTGAAATCACTCTTCGCAGCTGTTCCTCAAAATAGGTAAACAATCATATGGAGGTGAACGATTGGCCAAATGGAATGGAGGTGGCGGGTGCAAACACGACCAAGGCTTTTTATGGCTAATAAATTTACGGTCACAATGGTTATTTACCGGGACTGGGTTCATTTTTTAACGAGCTTGAATGCGCCAAAACACTGCTCAATGCTTATGTTTATTTTTTAACGAGCATGAATTCCGCGTTAAAACTATTCGGATCTCGCTTTTCTATTTTTTAACGAGCATAAATTCTGCGGTAAAACTGCTCGATAATACCAGTCATAAGATAAGAATGTCTCCTGTGAGATAGCTATTTTTTATGGAGCTTTATCTCACGAAGCTATGCTCCTAATGTGGCAAAGTTTGACCTTTGCCCCATATCCTTTCTTTATGCAAGTTTGGAAACGGCTAATCCTACGAGTTTAAAGGGTTAGACCTACAGGTTTAAAGGGAGGACCTAAAAATTTGAAAAATAAATAGTCGTCCCTGGCTTGCACTCCAAAAGGTTGCATGCCCCCAGATATAAAGTACAATTTCAAGGCTTCCCCTACTTATCCGCTAAAACATTTGTTTTAATGGGCGAGGCTTGCCTCTTCCTGGTTACCCAAAGATGGTTCTATTTGCTGCCGCAAATCAATATCTTTCTTCGGCAATGTCTACCGAAATAGACAAGGGTGAATGAATCTTTGTCAAACAAGTAACCTTGACAAAAGAATCCTGTTCTAGAACAACCCCTCTTCCTTCCACGGACGGGGTACGGACTAGTCGTATTCCTTCGCGGAAATTCTACTTTATACCCAAGGTTTCCTCTGCCCGAAGCAGACCAGGATGCATGCCCCTTAGGTTCCAGTCCCATCTTTCCGAATCACTCGCACTCATTGGGAAGGAGGACTGGGGGTGGAGACATTTCTTGGGTGAATAGACCATTGAGGGTTGGTATGTGACTATTTGCGATGCGTGATCCCCGAAATGAAAGTTGGTCTACGAGCTTGACCATTCTTCCTTCGTGTGGAAAACACATTACTCTAAAGAGTGAGGAGACTATAGCTCCCATGCAATATATATAGTCTCGTCCAAGGAGTAGGTTATAATCCAAGGGTCCTTGAATGACCATCACGTTCATTTGAACGGTCTTCCCTTTCAATGTAACACGCACATTGGGGAGGATCCCTAATGGTCAACTGGTTCCTTTATCAAAACCCGAGAGATTTCTTATCTCAGGCAAAAGCGCCGGGGAACCCAGTGCTTTCCAAGCAATATAGGAAAGGATACTCACAGATGCCCCTTCATCAATGATAGTTCCAGCCATTACCATTCTGTAGATTTGGACTATGATTCTGAATGGTATATTGGCTGGTAACCGGGGTCTGCCTAGTTGGTTCCAATCAAAGGACACAACCAGGTTGCTCGGTGGTGGGACTGAATACACGGCCGGATATGACCCTAACGATGTTCCTTCCTGCGATAAAGGAATGGGTGCATTGCCCTGATGCTCATCAGAGTCTGTGTTGATGAAAAGAATCTGGATGGTGTCATCCTTATTCTCTTCAGTGAGGGTGTCATTTGAAGATGAATCTTCAGTGACGGTGTCATTTGAGGATGAAACTTCTGAAGGAAGAACCGGGTCAACTGCCGTATCGACCTTTAGACTTTCGTCTGGTCTGGATTCAGTAGGTTCATTTTCAATGACTGAAGCTTCAGCTGACCACTTGGACGGGCCAGCTGTATTTTCAACCAACGAAGGACTTGGCACGAGTTCTTTGTATCCAGGAGGAAGCCCCAATGGTGAAACTGGGCGATCTTCCAAAACTCTCTTCGCTTCGTCTAAGAAGGGACAACGGTGGATGGCGTGATCGCCTTCACACAGTCTGCAGGGGGATCTTGCTCCCCCTCTTTGTCTTGAACCTTCACTTTCGCTGGTTGACGGTAAGCAATCAACATGGCTATCAGAGGTTGATGCTCCCGAATTGTGCAGACGAGGGGACCAGTCCCTTAGTATCCGGGGAATACAGGGACAATCTCTATGGAAGTGGTCTCCTCTACATATGACACATGGCGATTTAGGCCCGGTCTGTGCTGTGTGTGGATTTTTGTCAGATATCTTTTGCTTGCCCCCAGTCGCCTTAGGCTCTTTTTTCTTCTTCTCTTTCTTCTTCTTCTCCTTCTTCTCCATGGGAGCTTGGCTTTTGCCGGCTCTACCCTGCAAAGATGAAGGATTGGAGGAAGAGTTATAAGAAGTAGAAGGCTGGTGGGCAGCTCTAGACTGATCTAACTGTTGACTTGACTGCTCAGGAACCATGGTGGTCTGAACTACATTAGTTGAAAATAGCCAAATAGGCAGGCTAATTGTCAGTCCTGGAAGCGACAATGTGGCCATGTGGGGCGCACCAACTTCTCCCCAAGAGGAGAATGGACTAGGATTTCCATCATGTGGAATTCCTTGGTTGGGGCGTTCCATGTTCTCAACTTAAGATCAACGCGGGAATAGGAGGTGATTATGTTCCGTTTAAAATAAATTTTATAACGACGCTTAGACACAACTTGCTTTTTCACTTTTTAAGAGTCGAGAAAAAGCTAAAGATGACTCTAGTCTCCTTCGATGTTTTAACGAGCCCGAAGTGACAAATGCTCGGATGGACTTTTTCAGTTATAGAGTTTGAAAAAGGCCAAAAGAAACTGCTCTGGAGTTCTAGGCAGAGGGTGTGCCAAACTTTTCACAAAACCACAGAATACGTTTTACGGTACGAGTGGTCGATCTTCGTGAATGCTGTGTTCACTGCATTGCGATCAGTAGGGCGGCCGACACGGTTTCCTATTGGATAAAGGCTTTATTCCTATAGGGGTCTCCCAATATATACGCGACGGTACGTGGGAGCACAAGTCCGTATTAGTGCCACCGACTCTCAAGAGGAATCACCCACCTTCGTCGAGATCGACAGTCACTACGTTTAACGACGCCGGAACACGTCTCTAGCTTAGACCTCTAGATGTTTGCGTTATGTTTCAATGCGTTGTTATGTAAATTCAATTTATTTTAAGGTTGATCTTGTTTAGCAGTTTGCCTTTATGGATCACCACGAGATGTATGATAACACTCCTAAATGCAGTCTAAGATGATAAGCAAGCTTTTCAATCTTTCAACTTTGAAAATCTTAACTACTGAGGGAAAAGAAAGATAACATCTTTTCACACAGATCATAGAGCACACACTAATGCACTTTTTCCTAAATCAACATGCAAGCTGTCATAATGCACATGCACAATGCAAGTATTTCTTTTCTCTTTCTTAATGTTGGTGTAATGCAAAAAGAAATCTGTTGTATAATTTTGAATTCAATTTCAAGTGAAAGCAAACAAGCTTGTCCAAAATCAAAAGACACCTTAAGATTTACTTGTTTTGACACTAGAAATATATAAAATCAAACCAAATGACGAAAGCAAAATCTCAATCAGCTATGAATAGCAAACAAACTAACTCTTAAGATCAAAATGACACTTTATCACAGGTCTAGATCTAAGAGGCCACAGCGAGACTAGTTCACTTTCGTTATGGGAAACTGTGAATGATATAAGAAATACACAAAGAACAAACACAGTTTCTTTATACAACCGAGGCAGAATAGTGACAAGGAAAGTTGGTTTCAGATAGGCACACTGACTGGTAACAAACAGCAAAAACAAAGGTGAAAACAGGGCAAGAAACAGCAGGAAACCCCAGTAGCACAAGGCAAGACTGGTCCAGCGCAGGTGGGACACTGTCTGTTTGACCTTCAGCACAGGTAGCCCCTTCGAGAAGTGCGCTGAAATGCAGACAGCCTTTGTACAGCCTGCACTGAAGAACGAAACTTTCGTTTCTCTTGGTTTCCGGGTCACAGATTGCTCAAAAATTCACAGTTTTTTCTCAAATCAGAAGCTATCAGTCAAGGACACACTAAGGGATGACAAGGAGGATGAAAAGCTATCACTAAGAGCTTATTAGAGTCCTTGTGGATCAGCTCTTCAAATCATAAACTTGCCCAGAAACTGAGCTAGAGTAGCTGCCCTCTACTTTGCATTTGAAAGATTCAAATACAGTTCGATTCGGTACTACCTTTGTTTATGAAATGAATAGAAAAAACACAAACAACCAACAAGATACGATCCCCAGCGGAGTCGCCAATTTGTTGTTGGGAAAAGTATCCAATACGGAATGACCCTATCCCACTCTAAGGGTGATAGTACCTCAGCAACAACTGAATACAAAGCTATTCAAGATTACTTCTTTATGAGATGTAAGAGAGAGGAGAAAGGGATCCACTAACCGTTCTCTTCCGCTAATGGTTGATCCAATCTTCCCTCTTTGCTGCTTGCTCCCAGCTCCTTGCTCTTTCACTGGCCCAGCTACACAAAGATCCTGCAAAAGCACAAGAAAGGGAAACTACAAGAAGCATACATCCATAATTGATTCAAGGATTAGAATAAATCAAATATACAAGCATCAATACACCATTAAGATACATGCATATAGAAGAACCTCAAATGCTTTATTAATGGAAGAAGTAAAGTTCTGAGAGTGTTACAACCACAAGAGGCCCAATCCAGCAACACCTCCCAGCAGAAAGAAATCTCCTCTTCACCTCCTTCAAAGCAATCACCCAATAGTTCTATGCACAAACCAACAGCACTTCCTTACATTCACAAGATTCCAGCCTCCCTAGACCTCATGAGAGAGCTCTATATATAGGAGTTTTGGAGAAAGGATGAGTCAGCTTGAGGCTGGCATAAAGCTGACTAGTGTCCTCTCCCACTTCAGTTATACTTCAGTTCTTGAGTCCACTTGGAGTTTCTTGCTTCCACTTGGAGATCTAGATCCTCTTACTCATCACAAGGCGAATTCCCTGATCCAACTGTCATTTTGGAAGCTTCCTGGGCATTTGACACCTTGCAGAATGACTGTGCCACTTGGCCAATCTCGCCCAGCGCAGGTAGCCTTCATTAGATTTTACATTCAACGCAGGTACAGAGTGGAGCAGTTGACATTCAGCGCAGATGCTCAGTGGAGCAGTTGACATGATCCAGAATTAGCTTGTTTTTGAGTGTTTTCAGGTGGAGAACTGATTTTCAGTGCTGTGGTTTGCTGACCTTGTTCCTCTAGGGGTAGGAACAACATGTTTAGGGACTTTGGATCCCTTAGATTATCGACATTTCATGCTTCATGCTGTTAGGCACAAAAATGTCTATAACACATCACCAAATGAGTCTATCTCAGATTCGGAAGGTACAATCCAAGGATCATCATAAACAATAGTGTCTGACGAAATCATATGAATGGTTGCAGTGGAAGATGATGCATTGATAGGAGGAAAAGGAAAAGTTCCTAGTAAGCCAGAATCTTTAACTAGTCCTACTCCAACATCCTTATACGGGATAGTTGTTTTGTCAACATGCTGAATACTTTCAGAAGAGGCTGGGTCGGATGAAAAGTAAGTCAGCTGGTCTATAGTTATGATCTTTCCATTATGAGGGAAATTTATAAGCCGAAATACTGATGAAACGACAGTTGTCATAGCGTAAGACCAACTACGACCCAAGAGAAGGTTGTAATCTAGAGTGGCATCAACCACATCCACATCTAGTTTAACAGTTTTGCCTTCAAACCCTATAGGTAGATCCTGTAGAATGCCAAAAGGATGAAACCCACGGCCATCAAAGGCCTTTAGAATTTTCGGGGATTGATTTAGCGAAGGAGAACCAAGCGATCTCCAACACCGTATCGACATAATACATGTTGAGGCTCCCTCATCAATCACAGTCCTATAACAAGGTATGTTTTTGACTAACACTGGGATCTGGAAAGCCATTTGATGAGGTAAGCATGGTGTACTATTTTCTAGATCAAAAATTATAAGGTTCGAGTCTTGAACGTCAACAGCTCCTATAGTCGACAATAGTAATTTACGTTGTGCTAGACATGATTGGAGCACTTCTAATGCTGACATTGCTGAAGGTGAAACAACTAAATATTCAACAATGTTATAGTTCTGAGCCGCTCTCGCATGTGGATTGAAAGATGACTTTCGAAGTATACCCTTGGCGGGCAGTCTGATTACTAAGTCTGGTTAGGTTTCTCGATCTGTAGCGGATTAGAACTAGGAGCTTAGGTTGATGGGTTAGAATGAGAAGATTCTGCTTCCTTACCATCAACAGGACTTTTACTTCCATAATCGTGCGATCGAGTAGCAATCCTAACATGGGACATCATCATTATGGGTTCCTCAGAGGCATTTGAGGAAGAACCTATCATCTTACTGTCTTGACTTGGAAAAGGATCCTTGAAAACAGTAGGTGTTTGGGAACCTTTGACAATTTTCGCAACCTCTGCACGATGAGGGCAGTCTCTTGTAAAATGCTCTTCATCACAAATGAGACAAGGATAACGAGGTTTGCGTTTCTCATCATTTGATTCCGTTTTTTCTGGTTTCTCTTTCGAATTTTTATCTGTTTTATTTTTCTTCTTCCCTTTCTTCTTACCGTCGGATTTTGATTTGGCTGTAGATGACTCTACAACATGAATATCGGCGGAAATTTCCGTGGAAGAATCTCCTGTCGGGGAATCTGGTAAAGTTATGATAGGAGAAGAATTCTTGGAAGATTTCTTCTTACTTTTGGTATTAACCGTACCAATCATACCATCAGCGGCATGAGACCCTGAAGGAACTGTAGTTAGTTGATTTTTCTTAGGAAGATCGGGGATTTTCTCATGTAACGTACTTGACTACGTATAAACTAAGTCAAGGTACTGAGCTTGAGAAATTACTTGCTCCTCTGTAATGACTCTGGCCTTAGCTACATCCTCAGTGATCTTTGGTAATAAAGATTTTACAAACCATTCAGCTAAGATCTGATCCGGAATAAAAACCTTCACTAAACACCATCGACATCTCCATTCATGAATGTGATCTGAAATGTAAGTGGATGTTGATTGCTTTAATGAAGTTAATAATTATGTGTCGTTGTCATATCTTACTGGCAACTGAAAATGATTCAAAAATGAAGTAGCTAACTGACTAAAGTTATAAAAAGTGTCTCGCGGTAACTCAATGTACCACTTGGCCACAAGACCAATTAGAGTGTGCTGGAAAAGCCTTAAATGGATTGAATCATTTGAAATGGAATTAGACGCACACCAGAGGTGATAAGTCATCACATGGCTCGATGGGTCCTCTCCTGATTTGCCTTCAAACTTAGGAATATCACTAGGCAAATTATTCAGCATTGGTGGCCAAAACAGAAGATAGTTAATTGGATCGTTCGTAAGGCGCGACAAGTCAGGCAAGTCCAAAGTTGCGATAAACAGTAACTGACGATTAGGGCCCCTAAAACTCTGGGTCATGAGACCAGCCCTAGGAGGAGGATATCTAGGATAGCTAGGAATTGGAATTGCATTTGGGATATTATATCCTCCCAGAAAAACAGGATTAGCCGGACCGTACTGGGGTTGTTGAGGTTGTTGATATGTATACCCAGGGTATGGTTGATAGTGATAGACTGGCTGCTGCACAGCAGGACTGAATTGGTATTGTCCTTGGTACGGTTGATAAGTAAATTGAGGTTGACTTGTGACATCCGTACTTGAACCAGGTTGTCCTACAGGCATTTGAACCGAAGTTTGAATTGTGGATCCAGATTGAGGTAAAGACGTTTGAGGAGTTGATACAGGAACAGTAGAAACCGGAGCTGCCGATACTCCAGAAGTAGGTGTGGTAGATTGAACAGATGTTGCAACAGTTGCAGCAGCCATTTGACGCGGAGTACGAGGCATACTAGGCCCAGGCTGAGAAACTAAAAAAGGTGCAGAAGTTTGAATAGTAGGCTGGACTGGTTGCTGGGGTGAACCAAAAACCAAGGGTTGTCTAGTTTGAGATGACAACTGCACATTCGGTTGCAAGACCTGTTGAGATTGAGATGGACCCCATACTAAGTTGATTTTGGGGTACGGACCCATAATAGGTTGAGAATATTGAGGACCATAACTGAGTTGAGGGTAGGGTTGATAATTCAAAGGTTCATTTCTAGCTCCTTGGACATATGATTGACCGGAAGGTTGTTGGTAACCTTGGGTTGGGTACTGACCTTGAGGTTGATAACCTTGAGGCACGTACTGATACTGGGGTTGACTTTGAGGTACATATTGATACTGGGGTTGACCTTGAGTACATATTGATACTGGGGTTGACCTTGAGGAATGTACTGTCCCATAGGTATGTACTGTCCTTGAGGTTGCCCCCCAGGCACAAATTGGGTACCTTGAGGTTGCCCCCCAGGCGATAATTGTGGACTTTGAGGCTACCCCCCAGGCGGTAACTGGCTACCTTGAGGTTGAGGATTAGGAATAGTACCTGACATCATGAGAATATCTTCTACACTCAACGGCTTAGTTCCATTATTTCCAGTTAATAACCCTTGATCAAAAGGTTGAGGAGATGCTCCCGAAAAAGTACCAGTAAGTGACTGATACCCAGAGGGAACATAAGGACCGCCGTACAAAAAGGTTTCTGGAGATTGAGAAAATATGGGCGACTGTCTCGACATATTTAACGGAGGATAGTAAAACCTAGGTGTTGGGTGAAAAGGAATGCGAGGTGGTGAAAAACTTAGTCTCGGGTTTTCCAAAAAATTGGTCAATGAAATATACCAAGCACTGCTCCTAGGTGGACTGTAAAAGATTGATTCACGCTCCCCAAGTTCTATAATAGGTTGATTTTCAGGGATAAGGATACCTTCTTCTTCCGGAGTAGCAAGTTCTTCAATAGCTATAAGTCCAAAAGGAAGATTTTGGGTAATTATTCTTTCTACCCTGGGTGAACTAGGACCACTTGAAGTTGGAGAGGTAAATCTCGATGTTGGACTAGCAACAAATTCAGTTTCAGGTTCAGATATTTCAGGTTCCTCACCTAAATCACTAGTAGATGAAAAACTACCAGTAAATTCAGAAATAGACATAGATTGAGGATTATAATCTGCTACTAAATCTTGATAATCAGGATGTACCACTAAAGAATATTCTCCTTCTTCAGGTGACCCAACTCTACTGTCTCTAGGAGTTACAAGGGCTCTTAACCCTTAAGGCTGGCTCGGTGAAAACTCAGGAGGTTGGCCCCGAAGTCTACGGGACTTCCTTGGTAATTCAGCCACAATTAGATATTTTAACTACTTCACACGCAAACAAAGTAAAAGTCAATGAAAACCACCTAAAGCCTCTAAAGAACCAAACAAATTGAATCACACGCCTAAAGAATCTAGGAGATAAAACCACACACAAACAATAACTTTTCGTACTAAAAACACTAGTTGGTGATGAAATCCAACGTCGCAGAGTTCGATACAGAAATGGCAGTTGGAACAGTTACCCCTGCAACCTGCTTAATGAATAGACTGGCACAAGTTTCTCCACTAAACTGTCTCGAGTGAAGAGAACCCCCCAGAAAATCCAAGTGAGTCTAGATGACGTCTACTCTAGGTACAGTGGGATCTTCCCACCACCATCACCTTAGGAAAGAATCCTATAGAATATGGTCACTATGGTTACCAACGGAAACAAATACACCTGGGGGAATAGTCTACGATCCGATACGCACGCAAGGGCAGAGTAACAAGCTCAATCCCCTTGAAGGCTGCTTGACATAATCCAAGGTTTACCAACAAGTGACCCCAGGCTCCTTGACAATGGTTAATCCGAGGTTTACCTTTTTTAATACGTGAATATCTGGCGTTGTTCCCAATGAGGAAGGATTGATTCCCACACTGGTTCAGACACGATCTCATGCTTCTCCTTTAAGAGGAGCTTTCCCAAAGCATAGATGTAACAATTGGATTTTTCTCCTACTGCAAGATATAGCTACTTGTTTGTTTTACTGTCTTGGAGAGTTAATTACTCCCTACTCTAAGACACTAGCCTAAGCTATGTTGGTGTAATAGAGCCCTAGAAATAAATATATTACTAGATAGATTTTACTTTAAGCGTTATTTTTATTGGTTTTTGTTTAAATCAAGAGGTGCGGAGATGAAACTTATGGTGTGAAGACTTGACTCGAAATCACTAAACAATGCACTTAAGATGATAAGCAATCTTTTCCCTTCAATGAATTTCTAGCTAGGAAAGAGTTTGAGAATGCAAATTCTTGTAAACACAAATCTTTTCCTTAACAAACAAATCAAAATAAGAGCTTTTTTTCCTTTCCATTGCACTCAAAACAAGACAACTAGTTATATTCACAAAAAACTCCCTTTTCTTTCAAACACTCAAATACTACAAAAACAAACTTTTTCCAAAAGAGATTTTTTATTTTTTATAAAACACTCAAAACTATGGAAAATTCTAATCTTGAGATCTATAAACTATAAAAAACTATTTGAAGTAAAAGCTTACAAGATGTCTTTTCAAGGATGTTTTACTTAGATATAAGCAAAATAACGACTAATTTATCCAGAATCACAAATCAGTCAAAAAACAACCAATTTTTGTTTTCTTTTCTAAAAATGAAATCCAAACTTTAACACAAGCCTTTTCAAAGTTTTGCAATGAGAAACACAAGATGGATTCCTCAACAAAGGTAGATTTTGCAAATGATCAGACTCATAAGAAGGCCAGTAAAAACCAAGGTGATCTGAGGCTTCTACAGCTTCTAAGCTCTGAGCTACTACAAGACCAAAATGAAAATCAAGCCTGACAACCAAAACTTCTAGGAATTTCACCTAAAACCCTAACACCAATGGAATTAACCTAAGAAAAGTTCCTGACAAGTCACATATAGGTCTGGGCAGGGGATATAAACATCTAAACAAAAACTAAGCTGACTGAAAGAGAAAATCTTAAGTTTTTCAAAATTTTAGCAAGGTCCGCAGCCCCCCAGTTCACACAGTTGTGGTACTGCTCTGTGTGAAAAGCAAAAGTGTAGATAGGTCTGCACTGTGTTGCAAGCCGAGGGTGCGGTCCTCTCCCAAAGTTATGAAAAACAAAAAATAATCCAAGATCTACTAAATCTACCCAATTCCACACACAACAAGCCAAAAACAGAAACAAAAACACAGTTTCTCAAGTCAAAGTAAAGCAAATTAAGGAATCAAGTCCCCAGTGGAGTCACCATTTTGTCACACAGAATGAGTTGTTCTTGCGAATGATATCGACCTCCCTAGAATCTAATGATATCTAGTGACAAGCAAGCCAATCAAATCCTATCTTTCTCTAAGTATGAAGTTTATAAACAAAGGCAAACAAGTGTTTTAGGCCTACCTTGGGTCCAATGCAAGTTTGTGGAAGCCTCGCTCCTTTGATCCAAATGAGCTCCCTTGTAGCAAAACTGCAAACACAAACAAGCACACAAATTAAATAGCACCTAAAAAGCCAATATCATAAAGCATACTTATCATGATGATCAAGGAATTCATGAAACAAATGACATAAGACAATTTGTTGAGAAAAATGAATCTGATTGTATTAATTCAAATCAAAGAAGAACTTTACAACCTGTGCCTTGATGTTGTACAAGCTCCTCCTAGGGTCCAACAAGAAGTCTCCTCTACTTTGACAAGTTTCACTCTCTTCCTAATGAAGCCAAAAGGTATGTGATCTCTCCTCTCAATCTCAACTAGGAAGTCTTAATTCCACTAGCATTTACCCTAAAAAATGTTCAGCTTCTAACCTCCCTAGCAACCAGCCCAATGCCTTAATTTATAGTGCAATGGAGGGAAGTTACTAGGTCCTCCTTCAAAGGGATATCTCCTCTCATCAAGGGATTAGCTCCTTCTCTTTTGGGATGCATGAGCCACCTAAGAGAGAACCATCCATGTCAAAATTCCTTCTAGAATCATTTAGAATTAACCCAAAGTGAGTTTTTTAGAATAAACTTGCGCCTTTTTTACTTTCACAAGGGTCCGCACCCACTCCTTTAGAGACAGAGCGGGCAGGTCTATAGGTAATGTGAACAGGGGGTGCGGGACCGCAGGCAACAGTGAGAGAAAGTGCAGAACCAGAACTTTAATGATTTTTAAGGTCTTTCTCTCATTTTCAAAGCTTGACATGAAGAGCTGAGGTCTGAGACTTGCTTAAGAGGACAGTATAAGTGATGATAGACCCATACTAACTGCAAATAGTCATGGTGACAATATTTTTTGTAACACCGTATCTATCTTGTAAGGTCCCAACCACCTTGTTCATAATTTTCCTTGAAAATTTTCAAACTGGGAATCATACAATAGAGCCCGATTATATTTTTGGAACTACTTGTGCTTAATAGTTTTATCATGCCACCTGGTTCTTTGTTTTTGAATAATAGTTGTTTGGTGGATGGCATCCAACCTTTTTTCATCCAATTCCTGTAGCTGCTACAACCTATCTATCTGTGCATCAGTCAAATCAAGGTTAATAGTTAAGGAAGTTCTTAAGGTTTTGATTTCAAATTCCACAGGAAAAACAACACTTTTACCATAAACCAATTCATAGGGTGAAAAACCTGTAGTGTTTCTCTAGGTAGTCTTGTAAGTCCATAATGCCTCAGGAAGTCTTTGAGAGAAATCCTTCCTATTCTCCTTGACTGTTTTTGTTAAAATAGCTTCTATGACTTTATTTGTACTTTCCACCTGACCATTAGCTTGGGGGTCGTAAGGTGTAGTCATTTTATGATTGATATGATATTTTTGAAGTGTAGCTTTAAAACCATGAGAATTGAAAGGAGGTCCTCCATCTGTGACTAGTTCTCTAGGCACTCCAAATCTAATGAAGATTTCTTCAAATAAAAAGCTTAAAACATATTCTTCATTAGCTTTAACAAGTGCCTTAGCTTCCACCCATTTAGTCATATAATCTGTACAAACCAATATATAAACTCTTTAGTTAGATGGAGGATTGATGGGCCCTACAAAGTCTAGGGACCATCTTTCAAAGGGTTCAAGTATTACCTGGGGGTTCAGTGGCATTTCATCTTTGTTATTAGGTTGACCCATTCTCTGAAAACTGTCACAGGCCCTGGAATATTTCTTTGCATCCTTGAAGAGTGAGGGCCAATAATAACCCATCCTAAGAATTTTATGTGCTATTCTCTTATCAGCAAAATGCCCCCCACAAGGGCCATCATGAAAAGCCTTCAATATATCATAAACTTCATCTTCTCTAATGCATCTTCAGATTTCCTGATCAAGTCCTATATGAAACAGACACACACTTATCCAGCTATACCGAGCACTTTGTTGAATGATCTTTCTTTTCTCCCGATGTGATAAGTGTGATGTTAGCTTCCCTGCAACCAAATAATTGGCGATCTCTGCATACCATGGTGAGTGAGCAGATACTGCAAACAAGTATTCATCAGGAAAGGAATCATCTACTGGAGTATTATCATAAGTTTTTATCTGAGAAAGGAAATCAGCAACTACATTTTCTTTACCTGCTCGATCCACAATTGTAATATCAAATTCTTGTAGTAACAATAACCACCTGGTAACTTGAGCATTTGTAACAGATTTATTCATTAAATACTTGATAGCCGAGTGGTAATTATGAACAAAAGTAGGATAACCAGTAATATAATGTCGAAATTTATTAATAACATAAATAACTACTAAAAATTCTTTCTCAGTAATTGTATGATTAAGCTTAGCAGGGGTCATATTCTTACTAATGAAATAGATAGCATAAGGAAGATTATTCTCTTCTTGTCCCAAGATAGCTCCAATTGCAGTATCCGAAGCATCAGAGGATATATGAAAGGGAAGTGCCCAATCATGTCCCCTCAGAATAGGAATTGTAGACAACTGATGCTTAAGTTCATCAAATGCTTTCTGACAGGCATCAGTCCACTTAAATTCAACATTTTTCATAAGTAACACAAACAAAGGAGAAGCTATTTTAGAAAAAATTTTGATAAATCTTCTGTAATATCCAGCATGTCCTAAAAACTTCTTACATCAGTTTGTGTTTTAGGAATAGGAAGGGTTTGAATTACCTGTACTTTGGATGGATCTACTTGAATCCCAAGGAATGAAATGAAGTGTCTTAGCACAATTCCTTCGTTCATCATCATATGACATTTTTCGGTACTCAAGGAAAGATTAGCTTGTATGCATCGTTTAAGTACTTTCTCAAGGTTTTGTAATGCATCTTCAAAATTCACACCATAGGGAGTGAAATCATCCATAAATATCTCCAAAGAATCATTAAACATATCAAAAAATATTCCTATCACTACTCTTTGAAACGTTGCTGGAGCATTACATAGTCCAAATGGGAGAACTCTATAAGCAAAAGTCCCCTAAGGACTAGTAAAAGTGGTGGGGTGCAATTCTGATTTGGTTATATCCACTAAAACCATCTAAAAAGGAAAATATATTCTTCCCTGACAAGCTGTCGAGCACCTGATCAATAAATGGCAAGGGGAAATGATCTTTTTGAGTGGCTTTGTTTAAGGCTCTATAATCTACACACACTCTCCATTTCCCGTTTTTCTTAGGTACTATGACCAACGGAGAAACCCATTCATTGTTAGATATGGAGTATATAAGCCCTGCATTAAGCAACTTTTGAAGTTCTTCCTTAACAATTTCCCTCAAATTGGGATTCATTCGTTGCTGGGGTTGAAAGACTGGTCGGGCCCCCTCCTTAATATAGATATGATGAGTACATAATTCAGGAGAGATCCCCTTCATATCTATGTAGTCCCATGTGAATGCTTCCTTGTTTTCATGGAGCAACTTCATTAGTTGTTGTGTTTTAGCATCTAATAAATTGGGGTTTATGTTCAATGTTTTGCCAGGTTCGATTTCTACTGTTATGCTTTTAGAGGAGATAGCAATTGATATTTGAGGTAAATTTTCAGATTTATGCTTTTCCTGTGTTTCAGGATCTAGAATTGCAGTTAACTGATTATATGTTTCAGAAGTAACTGAGGAAGGTTAAAAAATAAAATTACTAATTACTTCATCTTTTGTGGTGTCTTTAAGAGTTAAGGCTTGTCCAATGGTCAAAATGGGTTGAGTATCATTATCCTCATAGTCTAACCATACAGAATCATCATTGTTAATCATAGGTGTAGCATGAGGGTACAACGTAAGCTGCTTAGTTTCACATCCATTAGAAATTGTCATTGAACCTGATCTACAGCTGATAAAAGCATCTGCTGTAGCCAGCCAGGGTCTCCCCAAAATTAGAGGATTCCCCCCCCAACTTTTCTTTAGTCTGTAATACAACAAATTCAGCTAGGTAATTCCAAGATTCGAATGAAATGATCAGGTCTTCAATGACCCCCTCCGGTTTGATTGTGGAACGATCAACTAATTCTAGGATAGTTGGTGTCTCACTAGTTACATTTTTCAATTGTAACAGCTGTTTAGTTTCAAGGGTCATAATATTTATAGCAGCACCTAGGTCTACTAGAACTCAGGAAACAATAGTTTTTTTGACCTGTACTGTGACCGTAGGGTGACCAGGATCACCATATTTTATAGGAGGAACTTTTCTTGACATTAAAGTAGCTAGATCACCCATCACATGAACTGTAAGGGCATCTTTAGCATTTCTACCAGGTTTCTTGATGCATATGTCTCTAATGGTTTTGGCATAAATTGGTACATCTCTGAGTGCTTGTAACAATGAAATTTTAACGTAAATATTCTGCAATTCCCCTCGAAGATTAAAAACAGGCGGCTCAGGTGCCTTAGTGAGAGCTAAACATTCAGGGAATGGTGGCTCTACTGTTTCAGCAGTTTTATTAGAGGATGGCTTGACTGTTTCAACACTCTTATTAGGTAAATTATTCTTTTTTGTCTCTTCTTTATCAGAGTCGGAAGAGGTAATATCATCTATAATCGGCTTAACTACTCTCCCAGATCGTAAATGAATATCATTACATTACACATGAGATGTAGGTAGGTTCTGAATGTCGATGACTTTCACAACTTTATTATTATTATTAGGGTTAGGGTTCAGTTGTACAGGCAACTGAGGCTTCATGGTCTGATTATTCAGTGGGGTACCTGACGGGAGAGAAAGTTGTTGTTGGAACTAAGGAAATTGGTTTGTGAATGGAGTTTGTTGAGCTCTCCAGTTTGGGCTCCATTGATTAACATAGGTTTGTTGTAGAAGCCAAGGAGTCCACATTGCAGGGTCTACAAAGGGAGGGTTTGTTTGCTGCATGGGTGGGAAATTCATTTGATTAAAGGGTGGGCATTGCATTTGGTTAAAGGGCGGGTAATTTGCTTGATTAAAAGAAGCATAATTATTCCAACGATTAAATGGCATACTAGAGTTTGTACCTTGTCCTCATGGTTGCCATTTCCTCCTTTGTATCAACAGATAAATTGCTTCAGCTTCCTCCTCCGTTGGTTGTAATGCTGCCTTTATCCTTGGTAAAGAGGGGCATTTTTGAGTTTCATGGTCCTTCTCACAAATGGTACAGATTGGTACCTTGTCTAGTGGACATTCCATTAACGGATGTTTTTCTCTGCATTTAGGACAGAAGATGGCCAAATCGGCTTCTGCCTCTGCTTGTTTCTTCTTAACCTGCAAGGTATCAATCTATGAAGCAAAATAACTTAAAATTTCAGTCTTGAATTCCTCAAGTAAATTACCTATTTCAGCTCTTGTTGCTCCTCCATTGGATGATTTCTAGACCCTTGAATAAGTACTATCCCTGCTCTTTGATTTATTTGCAGCTCCTCTTGAACACATCTTGCAGAGGTTAACGATTTCATCATACGATTCTTTAGATATATCCCCTTTACCAAGCATATTTAACATATCTAAACAATCATCCCTTAACCCTTTCAATAATATTGTTTTAAGAATATTTTTACTTACATCAGGGTGCTCAGATCTTTGCAAATTATACTGGAGTCTTTCCACAAAGTCCTCCAGATTTTCATCCTCCTTCTGAACCATCTTTAATAATTCCTCCCTTTTTTCTCTCATTCAACAATAGTCTTGGTATTTTGCCAGAAATTTCTCCTTCAATTGATCCCATGTTGTGATCACATGACCTCCCAAGCTCATAAACCATCTTAGTGCATTTCCTTTTAATGTTGCTGGAAACAACTTTAACTTTTGAGCATTATTAACATAATCATAACTTCTACACAATATATCAAACTCGAAAAGAAACTCATCAGGGTCTTCAGAGGATAAACCATGGAAGTTAGGTAGGGCTGAGAGTGGAATATTCTTCATAGGAGTTGTACCTCTAGGAAGTTCCTCAATAGGAAATTCCAAGGTGGAGAGAGAATTCTCGCCTCTTCCTTCGCCTCTACGTCCTCCACCAAAGATTCCTTCATTGTTTCCATCCATTGGTTGCTTTCCTGTTGCACTTGCCCAGTCTTCAGTGTTTTCTGTTGGACTCTCAATGTCCTAAACTGGTTCCTCAACTTCAATATCATCTATTGGTTCTTCAATTTCAATATCTTCTATTGGTTCTTCAATTTCCTCCACTGGTTCCTTGGTATGTTTTATTGTTTCTACAACCCTTTTAGGTCCCACTACTTCCTCTGTTTGGTAGTCCGTTTGGAGAGAGTGCTGAGTCTGCAGCCTCTGAGAGCTTAGCATTTGGGATGTCTCAGCTTTTGAAATAATCTCATCGATGAAAGTTTTTCTTCCTCCTCTTCCTTTGCCCTTACCACCTGTAGGATTAGTTTTCTTGCGTCCTCTCATGCATCCTACATATCTACAAGAAAATCATCAATACTTTTAAAATCTATAATTGCCTTGCCTAGAAATAGCACCAAAATGTTGGTCACTTTAATTGCTTATTGATTTAAACAACAAAGTGCTACATAAATTGTCAACCCAGGGAAGTCTTGTTATTTCAAAGGCAACTGCGTACTATATGTACTCAATTCTAAAAGCAACAAAAGTTGTAGTACAAACAAATCACACCTCAATTTAACAAACTGAAGCTCCACTCTGTATTACAGCAAATACACTCTATTGCAGATAACTATCAAAGAATGCTTAATTTCATTCAAAGAGTCATATAATGGAAAAGAATCAATCTGCAAAGGAAAACAATGGCTGTGCTGTAATAGAGAATCAGGACCCTATCCCCAGAGCGAGAATCTTCAGCACCTGCCTCTGATTATCTAGCTTGCCAATTCACTCTGTAACTTAATCACCGGTGAAACACTCATGAATTAACTTTGAATAATACAATAATCAATTGAGAAAGAAATAGAGTTTCAACAAAGGTATTATAAACAATATTCAGCAAACAATACTTGTTAACAAGGCATGAATAAAAGACACACTTGACACACTGCAAAAATATGATGGGTGAATCTTGTGATGAAGGTGGGCCCTGTCCTTCTCACAAGATTCCCCAGGAGACAAGAACTAGAAAAAGATGTTCAGAACAAAATTTTATTCATCCATCAATATGTCATGCTACAAAAAGGATTCTAGTCTTGTTCCTTCAACTGAGCCTTTTCCACAGTCTGTTTCCCCCCCTCTAATCTAGATGTCTCCTCTTTATATAGAAGAGACATCTATTACAAAAGATTTACATTATAAATTCTATTTTAACCCATTATACAAAAATAGCGAAATCAATTTCCCATCAACAAAATGTTGTTACAGTAATACTGTCTTTAGATTATAGGCATTACATCCAGTGTAATAGCTTCCTCAGTGATCAGTCTGGTTCCTCTGTTGTTGTCAAATTTAGAATGCAAATCTCAACTGTTTCAGCTTCGAGATTTGCGTGCCTTTCTACTATTTCAGCAACTGCAAACATAGTATTGCAAACTCCAGGCTGTTTCAGCAACGCGGACTGCACATCATTCTTTAATTGTTCAGCAAATTAACAATTTAAAGATTAACTATGAAGATATCGTGATTATATGCTAAATAATTAAATGTATAGTGAAGAGAAGAATCATTACATACCTTTGGGATAATTGGGTTAAAACACTAATAAGGACATTTAAATATAGGTTGAAAAGGAAGATATCATGGCAAAATGTATGGTCAAAAAGAGAAAATATGAGGTCCTAACAGTGCCTATGTTATTTTATTCAACGGATCGATAAGATTGCGAAATACATAGGCAATGAAGAAATTAAAGAAAACATAACAGGAAAACATATAAACACAACAAGTTTAATAAGGAGTTCACCCAATACTCTTGGGCTACGTCTCTTGGTCCAGCCTTCAGTGGTGGCCTCTCTATTATGTTTTCAAGTAGATTTTTTACAATATCGAGCTCAATTTGAGTCTCACTCAGCAGATACAAATCAGTAAGAATATACTTGGATTCCCCAAGTCGCTGGAGTACATAGAATCTCCTCACTGAACTCTTGACCTCTATTGGTCACAGTGGTATGAGCCTGATCTAAGACTCATACATGACAAGCAATACAGAGGCTTACACTTAAACCTCTCAAGCCTTCTCTAGAGTGAACAAACTCTCTGACTCTCTCTATCTCTGTCTTCACTTTGGCTCAATGTTGCCTTTGCTTCTGTAGGTCAACTCGGCTTCTCATCTTTGCTTCTAACTTGCTTGCTGCTTTCCCTATCATCTTGTGGCTTTAAAGCCAATCTGCTTCCTGACTATTCATTTCCGCTTCCTAGCTTTCCGGTTCCCTTGCCTCTATCCATTTGAATCCCTCTATCCTATGTAATCAGTCACTGTATAACGTCTCACAGGGAGGTGGCCACTTAGTTCATAATGGATGAGTGTCAGTTCTCTTGAACATATTCGAAACGACCATTTATTCTGTTAACTCTAAGAATTCCCACGGAACATGACCTTCTGCCAATGAATCGTCCATATCGGACTTCAAATCCTACACAACTCTGCTTGTTAACCTCGTCAAACCTGGTCATCCATCGGAACTCGTCTCCACCTGTTTGGTCCAAAATTCGGATGCAAATTAGAGTTTAATTTAATGTCAACACGGGAAGGTAAAATTAGAAGTGCTTATCTAAAATATATAGATCTAGAAAGATTCCTAATTTGTCCAAGATCTTAAAGTCCCTTACAAGAACATATTCATTAAGATCTCTTTCAATAACTAATCAAGCCTAGATCTAACAATTGTTTGAGATCTATGATTCTCTTACAAGAACATATTCTACAAGATCTCTTCCAAAAATTAGATCATGTAATAAAAACTTAAAAGCTGAAATGAGGTAAACCTAGATCTAATCATTGTATGAGATCTTATGGTTCTTTTACAAAAACACTTTCAAATAAGATCCTTCCAATGTTGGAACATTTAATAAAACTTGAAAGCTGAAATCAAACAAAAAAACATAAAACAAATTATACCTAAAATAAGAAAATAAGCATGCAAGTGAGGCCATGGGGGCCCTCCATAACTCCAAAAGCACACCACTTCAATGGAGAATGAAATGTAGAAGCAAAATTGAAGTATGATAGTTTATTCCAAAATCTCCATTACAAAAACTTCAAGATTTTAAGATTTACAAAAACTTCAACATTACAAAACTTCAATAATCTAAGATTCTAAGATTACAAATGGAGGAGATTGTACTCCTATTTATATAATGGGATGAGTAACAAACTCATAATGATCATCCACTAATCTCTCATTTAGTTCCATAAATCTCTCAACCATCTAGACACATAACCCCCTTTTGTCCTTGATCTTCTCCATGAGATCATAATCTTCTCCATGAGGTTTATCTCTTCAAATTCGAATTTTATCCTTCAAGGCCACATAAAGGTGTCTTGGAAGCTTCCTTGGCACCTACACATGTCACAAAAGCAACCCACTTTCCATATATAAAGTAAAATATATTATTTTCTAATATTTAATCAAGAATTTCTCTAAAAAATGCTTAAAAATAAATAATATTTGGAAAATATAAATGAAACCCATTAATGGTAAATAATAGGGAAAATGGAGTGACAAGGTGGTGAATAGTGAGTGATATAATGGAAGCATAGGTGAAAAATGTATGGTAATGAGTGATATTTGTATGAAATGTTTGGAGCCCAACACCACCTTTGATCTGGAGCCTCCAAATCCTATGTTCTTCATCCATATCAGGCGGATAAATAACATGATGTTTACGTGTCCGATGTGAGCGGTTTTCTCTCTCTTCCACCGAATGCATGGCAACTATTGTATGGCATCAAGTGGGACTCGGTTGAAACTGCTTACCGCTTGAAGCCCTTTCAATATCCTATTGGTTTTTGTGGGACCCCGCTTTTGACGGAATCAGAACAATATCTGTTGCATTTTATTATATTTCGGGTTCGGGTGCTTGTGGCCTTTCCTTCTTTGAGGGGTTTGCCCTATGATATGCAATTAGCGTCTTGTCGCTAATCTCATATTAAAAACTACCCCCATTTGTCAAAATAGCCTCTGGATTTGCTAATTTGTGATAGCACGCATTACCATGGGCCGATGGTCTGCGTGCTTGACCGACGATCCTCGTTGCTCCGTGCTGATCACAAATTGCAACTGTTACGAGGATATCTCCGATAAGCTTGATCTTTATAAGACTTTTAATCCTTGGCATGATTTTTAAAGAGTTCATGAAAACTTAGAGAGTGTTCTAGGATCCAATTTGGATCACAGCCTTCCCACTGAAAAAGATTTTGGACCACCAAAAGTTGGTTTTTAAGCATCAATCAAGTGAGGATATAGATTCCTCACTTCCCCAATTTCTATCCATCTTACACTGCTTGGTTTTGAACCTTTGAGCCCAATCTTGCGGTACTCAACATCCCCTCTACGCGTAGTTCTTACCTTCCTGTCCAAAACTATATCTTCTTGCAATTTATTGTGATATTCAGGCAACAAATCATCAATAGAAGGAAATTGACTCTGCTCTTCAGGATCTTCAATCAATGAAGGTTAAAACAATCTCAAGCTTTCTACATTAACTACTGAATAGATGTGCATGTAAGCTGGAAAATAAAGGCAAAAAGCATTCTCATTGATTTTCTCAAGTATCTTGAAAGGTCCATACCTTATTGGCTTCAACTTCTTACCTTCACCTTGAATTCTGTCGTTGCTGATATACAACCAGACTTGATCACGAACTTGGAAACTATGCTAATTCCGATGCTTATCATGCCTTGCCTTGTACTTGGCTTGGCTCTGTTCCAGCTATTCCTGCACTGCCTGGTGAATCTCTTGGATTTGTTAAATGAACCTGGTTGCCTTGTCCACATCACTGTGTCCATCAAGTGCTATGTCTTTACCAAAGACAAAATCCAAGGGAGACCTTGGTATGAAACCAAAACAGGTCTCAAAAGGAGATCTCTATGTAGAAGAATGTTTAGCTTGATTGTAAGCATGTTGTACATAACACAAATGTTCATCCCAAAGCTTGGGATGCTTGCTACAATATCCTCTAAGCAACTGGATCACTGTCTTGTTGACCACCTCTATTTGGCCATCTGTTTGTGGATGAAAGGCTGTGCTCTTTTTTAGTCTGGTGTCCATCAATTCCCACAGACTAGACCAAAACTTCCCAACAAATCAGGAATCTTGAATAGATAGAATGGAAGTGGGTAATCCAAAATGAACCCATACATGCTGAAAGAACAACTTTGTTGTTTGTTCAGCTCTAATCTGTTTGTTACAAGTATTAAAATACACATTTTTCTGAACCTATCCACAATAACATATAAATAGTCATGATCTTTTCTAGATTTAGGCAGTCCCCCAACAAACTCCATGGAAATACTTTCCCAAGGATCAGAAGGAACTGGTAGTGGAGTGTACAAGCCTAGTTTTCGATTGGTGGGCTTGCTTTTAGCACACATGGTACACCCTCTTATATATCTAGAAATTGTCTCATTCATTTTTGGCCAATAAAAAAATCTTTGCAGATGTGCAATTGTTTTACTTACACCAAAGTGACCTGATATTAGAGAAGTGTGTGCTTCTTGAATTATCTTTACTCTTTCGGTTTGAGGAATGCATAACTTTCCAAAATGATACAAGATTTGGTCTTTAACATGATAATCCAATTCTTCTACTTGTTTTCCATGACTTAAAGTTGCATATACATCTTTGAAATCTATATCTTGAGCATACTGTTCAATGTAGCTTTCATGCAATACTGAATTATGCTTAAGTATAGTGTATGCATTTATGATTGTTCTGGACAACATATCTGCAACTTTATTGTGTACTCCCTTTTTATATATGATGACAAGATGAAACTGTTGTAGAAAACCCATCCACCTATAGTGTCTTGATTGCTGCAACTTAGTTTGTGAGTGTAAATATTGAAGTGGTTGATGATCAGTATGTATAACTGTCTCTTTGCCCATTAGATAATGTTTCCACTTTTTCACACTCTGTACTAATGCATACAATTCTTTATCATATGTGGGATAATTAACTACTGCAGAATTAAATGTCTCAGAATGATAACTTATGGGTTTACCGTGCTGCATCAACATTGTTCCCATGGCATAGTCACTGGCATCCATTTCAATCTCAAAGGGTCTTTGAAGATCAGGTAGTGCTAGTGCTAGTGTTGCACTAATCTTTTCTTTCAAGGTGTCGAAGGCTTTTTGTTTTTTTCCTCCCCAATTAAACACCTTGTTTAGTCATGTTAAAGCATGTAAGGGAGCTGCAATCAAGGAGAATTTAGAAATAAACTTTCTCCAATACCGTGCTACCCCTAGGAAGCTTCTAACTTTTGTAGCAGCTTTGGGTTTAGGCCAATTTACAATGACTGCAACCTTAGAGGGATCTATCTTCAATTCACCACCCCCTACAATATGATGCAAATAATTCAAAGATGTTTTTCCAAATTCACACTTTGATAGCTTAACGTAAAGATTTCCTCTTTTCAAAACATCTAGAGTCTGCTTTACATGCTTCAAATGTTCTTCCCATGCTTTACTAAATATAAGAATTTCATCTAGATATACAATGAAAAAATCATCAATAAAAGGCTTGAGTACATCATTCATTATTCTCATGAGAGTAGCAGGAGCATTAGTTAAGCCAAAAGACATAACCAACCACTCATACAATCCCTGCTTTGTTTTGAAAGTAGTCTTCCATGCATCTTGCTCTGCAACTCTAACCGGATGGTAGCCACTATGCAAGTCCAACTTGGAAAAGTAAACAACTTCTTTCAACTGATCTAATAGGTGATCTATGCGAGGAAGGGGATAACAATTTTTTATCATTATCTTATTCAGTGCTCGGTAATCAATGCACACTCTGCATGAGCCATCTTTCTTTCTCACAAAGACAATTAGAGACCCACATGGCGATGTGATAGGTCTTATGAAGCCTTTCTTGAGTAGCTCCTATACCTGCTTCTTGATTTCTACATTCTCTAAAGCGGACAACCTGTACATTCCAATGTTAGGCAATGGAGCATCTTGCTACAAATTAATATCATGTACTATTTCCTTTTTGGGTGGCAGACCTTTAGGTTCTTGAAATAGTATATCATATTCTAAAACAACATTTTCTAAATCAGCTTGCTATTTAGCATTACAGCCTTCAAATACATTGGTTTTATCAGGTTTATTTTCCTTTACAACCATTAGTAAAAATTGTTTGCATGAATTTACAATTCTTTTCAACTGCCCTTCGTTTATGAGAGTATAATTATTCTTGAGTTTATGAGCTCTTACAATATATTCAATTCCATCTTTAATGAGTTGATACTTGTTTTCAGCTCTATAGAAAATGGCCTTTCTATCATACAAGTAAGGAATTCCTAAAACAATTCCACATATATCCAAGGGAACAATATCTAACTCAACCTCATCTACAAATGCTGACCCAAAAGAAAACCTAAGTTTACATTGTCTAGTCACTTGTAGCTTTGCTTTATCACATAACCAACCCAATGGATATGGATTCTTGTGTGGTGTGGTTAGTAATCCCAATTTCTTTACAATTGCTTCAGAAATTCAGTTTACTTGTGAGCCGATATCAAACAATGTATCAATCTTTTGATGCTTGGAAATAACTCTAATATGAAAAAGCTCATGTCTTTTCCTCTCATTTTCTTCATTATCAGTATATTGCGTGGAATTACTAGTAGATACTTCAGAATTTTTACCTTTTATACCTGTGGCCCTGATTGTTGTTTCATCCCCTGAGTCTGACCCCAAATCCTTCTCAATAGCTGCAACAGTCTTCTTCTTTTTTCCATCATACTTCTTGGGTTTCAGCTCTGAATACAGAATCCAGCAGTGTTCATCATCATGCCCATCCTTCTTGCAGTGAGTGCACAAGGGTTTGGTCTTTAGTATAACATTTGTCTTCCTCTCTTTCCATTTCTGCTTTCTCTTTTCCTTATTCTTTCTTGCAGTGGGTTTTGATGATCCCCCAACTTCTGGGTTGACCTCTAGTTGTGTAGCCTGAACAGATACCTCATCTATGCTAGTGGGATTAAACAGGAGAATGGTATGTCTCAAATAACTATGTAGACCACCTATATACTTAAGCAAAGTTTTAGGTGAGTCTAAAGAAATGCCTAGAATCAAAGCTCTTTTTCTAAATTCTTGGGTGTAACTTTGTACACTTTTCCCTTTTAACTAGCGAAGAGTTTTCCAACTCATCATAGCTTGCTACATATAAACTAGTGGATAGAATTGTTTTTTAATTGCAGAAACAAATTCATTCCAGGTAGAAAGAATTTTACCATGCTTCTTCAAATCAGCTTGGGTCCTGCCTTCCCACCATACCAGGGCAGTGCCCCCAAGGTGTAGGCTAGCCAACTGAATCTTTCTTGTTTCTGAATCGATGTTCTTCACTCTACAATATACATCATTCTGTCTAATCCAGTTATGTAGCTTTTCTTCATTCAATTCTTCGTCATAAATTGGCAAATCAAATTTCACATCTAATTTAATCAAAGAAGGTTTCTTCTTTACTTTTCAGGGCTTTCTTTATGTGAAGAAGATGATGATGAAGGTGATGATGGGGGAGATGGTGGAGAGGGCTTCTCTTCTTTTCCTTTGCCTTCTCGGTGGGTAACTAGAAGAGGTTCTTCTACTCCTTTATCTTGTTTGGAGGTTGATAACTCTTCACCTCTACCTCTCTCAAATTCTCTATACATTTCTTCTACCATGGCTCTCATGGTCATGAAAATGTCCATGAACTGGGAGTCTAATTCCAAGGGACTTTCTTCTGACATTTTCCTCTTAGGGTAGACTCTTCCAATTTCTAGGTTAGCTTCAACCAACTCTCCTTCCCGTAATTTAAGCTTTGATCTAGTTATCATTCAACAAAAAAAGAATCCAGCACAAGCTTGTCTAACCTTAGCAACCTAGAGCTCTGATACCACTCGATCCGAAATTGATCCAAGAAAAACAATAAGGTATTATAAACTCATGTGCATGGATGTGCCTATGTTATTTTATGCAACAGATCGATAAGATTGCGAAATACACAGGAAATGAAGCAGTTAAAGAAAACATAATAGGCAGACATATAAACACAACAAGTTTAATAAGGAGTTCACCCAATACTCCTGGGCTACATCTCCTGGTCTAGCCTTCAGTGGTGGCCTCTCTATTATGTTTTCAAGCAGAGTTTTTACAACAGCGAGATCAATTTGAGTCTCACTCGGCAGATACAAATTTGTAAGATTGTACTTGGATACCCCAAGCCTTTGGAGTACACAGACTCTCCTCACTGAACTCTTGACCTCTATTGGTCACAATAGTATGAGGCCAATCTGAGACTCATACATGATAGGCATTACAAAGGAGTACGCTTGAACCTCTCAAGCCTTCTCTGGAGTGCACAAACTCTCTGACTCTCTCTGTCTCTGTCTTGACTCTGGCTCAATGCTGCCTTTGCTTTTGTAGGTCAGCTCGGCTTCATCTGTGCTTCTAACTTGCTTGCTACTTTCTCTGTCAGCTTGTGGCTTTAAATCCAATATGCTTTCTAACTGTTCGTTTCCGCTTCCCGGCTTTCCAATTCCCCTACCTCTATCTGTTTGAATCCCTTTGTCCTGCATAATCAGTCACTGTATAACGCGTCACAGGGAGGTGGCCACCTAGTTCATAACGGATGAGTATCAGTTCTCTTGGACATATTCAAAACGACCGTTTATTCTATTAACTTCAAGAATGCCTGTGAAACACAAAAAATCAGACTTCAAATCCTATACAACTCTACCTATTAACCTCTTCAAACCCGGTCAACCATCGAAACAAGTCTCCATCATTGATTTTGAGCCTCCAAATCCTACGGTCATCGTCCATACCGGGTGGATAAGTAACATGATGTTTACCCGTCCGATGTGAGCGGTTTTCCCTCTCTTCCACCAGACGCATGGCAACCATTGTATGTCATCCACCGGAACTTGGTGGAAACCGCTTATCACTCGAAGCCCTTCCAATATCCTTCTGGTTTTTGTGGGACCCCGCTTCTAACAGAACTAGAATGATATCCATTGCATTTTATGATATTTCGAGTTCGGGTGCTTGCAACCTTTCCTTCTATGAGGGGTTTTCCCTACGATATGTGATTAGCGATGCTAATCTCATATCAGAAACTACCCCCGTTTCTCAAAATGGCCTTTGGATTTGCTAATTTGCAATAGCGAGCGTTAGCATTGGCCGACGGTCTGCATGCTTGAGTGACGGCCCTCGTTGCTCCGCACTGATCACAAATTGCAACTGTTACAAGGATATCTCCGATAGGCTTGATATTTATAAGACTTTTAATCCTTGGCATGATTGTTAAAGAGTTCATGAAAACTTAGAGAGTGTTCTAGGATTCAATTTGGATCACATCATCAACCACATAGGTGCATCCTTAGTTCAGATCAAGCAAAGAATCAGAAACCCATAACCTGCATATTTGATCTAACACTTCATAAAATATTCAGTACTTGCACACCTTGGCCTAATGATATTCTCCTCCTTGTATAGTTTTAGGCCTTTCTCAATACCTTGGACCAAAACCACTTAGGACCAATATCTTGGACCAAATACCTAGGGTTAATACCTCAAACCAAATACCTTGGATCAATACCTTGGACCAAAATACCTTGGACTATATTCCTCAGACCAAAAACTTGGTTTTCCAACATGTAAGCGCTTTTCCTCTTATGAAAGTGCATGTATACGTATACGCTTCTTTTGTTCTGTTAACCCATGTGTATACACTGCTCAGACAAGGTGAACCAGTGTATACTTCTTAAATTACTCTCTTTCTTCAATCTTTGGAGTCTGACCTGTAATCCTTTGTTGTTAGCCTATTGCACTATGAGCTGTCATCTAAGTGATTTTCCATATTCCTTCTAAAATGATTCCTTTGAACTGCCCTGCATTTTGTCACATCTGTAAAGACAACTACTATGCATTTTGTCACTTTTGATATCTCTCCTCTGGATTCATCTAGTTACATAGATTGATCTAGTTACATATATAAGTGAGTTGTTCTACTACAAGTGGGTTGCCATCAATTACAACACATGTATCATAATGCCAACAATCTCCCCCTTTGGATTTGATGGCAACCATGTTGGTGTTGATTACTGCAAGCTGTAGAACTTGTTAAATATAACAAGCAACACCAAAATACTCTCCACCTTTGACATCAAGGGCAAAGGGTGGACCAAGATACACTCCCCCTTTGATATTAAGGGTAAAGAGCTGACCAAAATGAGGACTTTCATATCTGAACAACTAAATATGATCATTGATCATGCTCCCCTAGGCACATGCTAAATTCTCTGATTAAACTCCCCCTTTGTACATGCTAAGATGCATTATGCCGTCCATGCTCCCCCTCAGCACATGCAAAGTCTGTAGAAAAATAGTTTCCAAAAGAATAACACGATTTTATAACTCAACTATGTGAGTATGACATTCCTATCACCAATGACTTATACATACATCAATCTCCCAACCAAGTGTGGATATACCAAATTTGAATCATCTACCCAACCAAGTGGGGATATACCAATTGTTTATACATGACTAAAATATAGCAATTATTACATCATCCTTCCCATGCATAGTGGGGGTACACATTACATCATATGACCTAAAATAACTCATTAAACGATTATGACAGACAAAGAAATATTATGGGCCTTTATTTGACCTTTTCATCTAATGATATAGATGACATTTATAACAAATACCAAAGATCTAAGCAAGACCATGATAGTCATCAATGACTATCATACACCATGTATGATCTGCACCATAAGCATCTGTCAACAACATCTAGACCAACAACCTGTATATGTGCATCATTAGTTCCCAAGAAATGACAATGTAATTACCATCAACCTGTGACAAAGTATGTTGCATGTAGATATCAAATCATCCTCTTGATCTCATCAAGATCAACTTGCTATGTTTCCTTAGTAGAAAGAGCCTTATCATAACCTTCCATGAATCAACTAAGCATATGCCATATCTCCAAGCGGTTACACAAAATCATTCACATAATATCATATGTATGTGAAAACACCATAGTCATTATCTATGATTATAACATCATCAACAAGAACTGCATGATCTTTCCACAAGAACCTTCAATATATCAATCACGTATCATCATTAGGAAACATCTCACATCTAATAATCCTCAACCATGATAATCAACATATGTGAGTATCAACCTATCATCATAAGGTAAGAAGTCATCATAATTATGTGACTAAGTAGTCCATGTCTTAAAATATCCATGTAGTCAAATAGCTATGTTTTCATGACACTTGCAATAACACCATTTTCTTGGCCAACCAATGATATTTGTCAATATGCAACTTAAGTAATCATCCATGTATCCAACACAATGTGTATCCATCAACTATGTATCTAGCAAACCAGGAGCTCATGGTCATTTGTCAAGCTTTCTTGATACCATCAACAACAACAACCCTCAACCATGTGAGAGCCAAGAACTATAGGAATCTTGCATCATAACTGCACCATATGAATTTTATGCATCTTTGAAGGCATGATGACACCAACATAAAAGAAATGAGTGGCTCATCATGAAATAATGAAGTTGTGTACTCAAGTTTTTTAATTCTCCTTGTCCTTATGAATATCACCATGTAAGAAACATATATGTATTGTATGCATCATCAAAAAGTCATCTGCAATCATCCATAAATCTGATCTAAATAAAAACTTTGTAACCCCAAGCAATACAAGTATCATATGTGATTTCATCATGGACAACTCATAACCGTAACATAGCATGATGTATCATTTAAATACTTTAGCCACATAAGCATCATCACCATTGATAAGAATAATTAGGTACCAAAGACTTCTAAACATAATGCCAACAATGCATTATTAGAAGCATAACATGTTCTCCCCCTGAACCTATTCCACTTGTTCACTGTTAGATCTAATCATTTCATATATCAGTAAGAAATATCAAGGCATCATCATGAATTAGATATACATCAAGTCATCAACTACTTATGTGGATCAAAAGCACTTCTAAATAACATCCACATACTATAGTCATCAATCATCAAGACAGAAAAGGTAATTGATAATTGTCTAAACCATATCAAATCAGTTTTCTGAGTCTGTCTCACTGCTTTTTCATCAAACCAACATATACGCAATTGTTTAATTTCTAACTCATGTATATACACAACTTGCCTTCATGATAACTACGTATGAGAATTAGGACACTGAAATTTCATACTTTCAGTTCCTTCTAAGTTTGTTCTGTCTATATATTGAGCTATGCCACATCTTTCCATCTGTAATTCCTTCTTCTTCCATACCTTGGAGTGTGATGATGTTTGTTCCTTTCGGTATGTTGGCCGAGATTTGCTCCTGCATTCTTTTGCTATATGCCCAAACTTGTTACAAGCATAACATCTTATATGTTTCATATTCCTTCTAAAGTATTCAATGGCTTTGTGACCAAACATATTGCAAGAAAAGAAATATCCCTTAAAGTACCTAGAAGTTGATGATCTTTCTGTGTGACAGTTATTAGCTTGAACCATTCTACTTTTGCATATTGCTGCAACATGTCCAAAATTATGACATACAAAACATTCAACATTATTCATCAGAGGAAACAAAAGACTATCACTTCCATAGTTAGGAGTAAAAGCTTTTCTTTGAGGTCTTTGTTTCCTTGGTTTTTGATGGGGTTGACCTCTTATCTCCTTGTTGAGAATTTCATATTTTGCATTAGAGTTCTCTGCCTCATCTTGTGAACTAGATTCACCTTCAATAGTTTCATGAAAAAGAAGACTAGATTTGATGATAGGAGACCTTTGAATACTAATAATATTATCCAGCAACTTAGTACTATTTTGAAATCATAAAAGTTTATCCTTTTCTTCTAATTTACCTTTTAGGATATTTGCCTCAACCTGATATTGCTCTTCCTTTTCAAGATACTGCTTCTTCATGATTTCTTCAGCTTTTCTTCCTTCTTCCACTTGTTACCTTAATTCGAGAACTTCATTTTCTTGTTCTTAAAATGCTTGGAGTAGTTCTTCATTCTTCTTTTTTTATTTTTCAAGATCTTCTTTTAGATATAGGACCTTAGCTTCAAGACTTTCATAGTAACTAGATATATCTTTATGTCTCTTGATTGTTGTACTCTTTTCACTTACTTCATTTCTTAATGATGTCACTTCATCCTATAGATTTTGACATTGACCTTCCTTTTCATTGTACTGCTTCCTTACCTTGTTTCCTTCCTCCAACTGATATTTTAATATTGTAACTTCTTCTTTGTAGGAACATTCCCTTTTATTAATTAGATCTTTTTGATCTCTAATTATATCTGTGAGCCTTTTAAATTCTACTTCTATTTGATTTCTTTCTCTTTCACCCATAAGAGAAAATTCAATTGTTTGACTATCACTTTCATTATCTTCAAATGAACAAAGAAATGTATCACTAGAGGAAAACAAATTCATACCTGATAATTCTTTTGCTTGTTCATCTTAATTCTGAGGTGATTCTGAATCTGAAGAGTTCCTTCCACATAATCTCCAATCGTCTCTCCCACTATCACAGTTCCATTGAGATTCCTTCTTCTTTTGAGGTTATTTCTTCTTTAGCTTATTTCCCATTGTTTCTATGAATCTCCTTCAAGCAATCAAGCTTCTGCCAAAGGACCTGCTCTGATACCAATTTTTGGAAATAATACTGAGGGGGGGGGTAAATAAGTATTTACAAATCAATAAATTTTTCATTTCCATATTCAAAATTATATACGCTACTTTAGTGAAGGGAACTCTCACATGCACGCAATTGTTCTTAAGGCAACCAACGTATATCCAGTGAACTTATGATTCAGTTAATTCATCATATGTTGATCTTTAATCAATGCATCAATACTTTATTAAACATTAAATAGTAATCATGTGCACTAATAATAGAGTAAACCATTACACATAAGAAACACACATGAACACCAAGATTTAAGGTGGAAACCCAATGTGGGTGAAAACCACCCACTGTTGTCGTCTCTGTCTTCTTTTAATAATAATAAAATCTATTTACAATCTTGTACTCGTGCAGATTCATACCAGTATGCAGGAACCCACCTACAAAAGGCTACAACCTTCTCTCATTCTCTAGCTTCTTCTAGAAGGTAGGTATAACCACCTAGTTCTTGTACTAGCCGATATATTTACTAATATGTAGGCTCTGACCTACTGAAGGCTACAACCTTCACTCATTCTCCAGCTACTACTGGAAGGGAGCTACAACCCCCTGGCTCTTGTACTGGTTGATATGTTTACCAGTACATAGGCACTGCCGTACAGAAGGCTACAACCTTCTCTCTTCCTCCAGGGACCATGTTTCATAAATTTTTAGACTGGATACTCCTGGAAAACAACACCATAATATGAAGGCCATGTTTCATCCAATTTTGATACTGGACCCATCAACAACCTTGAAGCTCAAAATCGTAACTGCAATACAACCATCAAATACATTTGCATCAACTAATTACTAAAACTCAATCATCACTCTCTAAATCAACCACAACCGAATCAATCAATCACTGACAAACCATGAATCTCTGACACAACTGAATCAACCATTCATTCAAACTTAATCGGATTCAACTAATCAACTAGAATAGATAGATCATTGTAACCAGTACATAGATCTGAACCCAGAACAATACATCAACAACCAGAACTAATTTTAACCCCAAAAGGCATGTATCAAAATGTATATGCTCCTTTAATGAAGCAAAACTACACGTATACGCTATTTCCTTTTGCCCAACTTGCTTATACCTCTAAAGGTACTAAATCATAAAACCTTTGAACCACAAACTGTACCAATCAGTGACATGATGAAGATCTACTATCATATTACAGAGTTTTAAACAGATAGCAACAAAGATCACCCTTCTTTCTCAATCAATTAATCAATGAGACATAAACTCTTTATGCATTTAGTTCTACTTTCGAATCTAAGAAGACTTCATTGATAGACAATGGTAAAACAGCATCACTGATCTATTAGACCAGTCATCCTTCAACATCAAGCTTTTATTTTGGATACACTACTTTGAAGAGCTGAAACAACGTGTATATGCACCTTCGCCAAAGCGAACCAACATATAGATCTGAAAATAATTACTTATAACTTCGCTGCAATTTCCAACTTCAGACATACCTAGATCATAACATTTATAGAATAAAACGTGCATTAGTATTTAGATCTAGACTATCCATGATCAAACCACATAATGATAGTTCATTTCAGGCCTTATGATCCTGATCCATCATCCATCATCAACCACATGGTGCATCCTTACTTCAGATCAAGCAAAGCATCAGAAACCCATAACCTTCATATTTGATCTAACACTTCATAAGATATTCAATAATTGCACACCTTGGCCTAATGATCTTCTCCTCCTTATATAGTTTTAGGCCTTTCTCAATACCTTGGACCAAATACCTAGGGTTAATACCTCAGACCAAATACCTTGGATCAATACCTTGGACCAAAATACCTTGAACTAAATTCCTCGGAGCAAAAACTTGGTTTTCCAACATGTACATGCTTTTCCTACTTTGAAAGTGTGTGTATACGTATACAATTCTTTTGTTTTGTTAACCCGCATGTATACGTTGCTTGGACAGGGTGAACCAACATATACTTCTTAAATTACTCTCCTTCTTCAATCTCTAGAATCTAATATGTAATCCTTTGCTTTTAACCTGCTGCACTGTGAACTGTCATCTGAGTGAGTTGCCATATTCCTTCTAAAATGATTCCTTTGAACTACCCTGCATTTTGTCACATCTGTAAAAACAACTGCCATGCATTTTGTCACTTTTGATATCTCTCCTCTAGATTCATCTAGTTACCATATACAAGTGAGTTGTTCTACTACAAGTTGGTTGCCATCAAGTACAACACATCTATCATAATGCCAACATTTGATACTTTCAGGAAATGGAAAGCTTTTGTTGAAAATAAGATAGGAAAAAGGTTAAAGTGTCTTAGATCAGACAATGGAGGTGAATATTGTAGCAAAGAGTTTAATAGGTATTGTTCAGAGAATGGAATTCGCAAAGAGAAGACAGTTCCAGGAACACCAGAGGAAAATGGTGTGTCAGAAAGGATGAACAGACAATCATGGCACATGCAAGGTGCATGAGATTGCATGTAGGATTGCCTTCGAAATTTTGGGCAGATGCTAGAGATACTGCTATTTATATAATAAACAGAGGGCCTTCAAGTTCCTTGGATGGTGGTATTCCAGAGGAGGCATGGACAGGTAAAAAGTTAAACTACTCATTTTTAAAGACTTTTGGTTGTGAATCCTTTTTCCACATTAATAAAGAAAATAGAACAAATCTTGAGGAAAAATCAAAGAAATGAACCTTTACTGGATATGGTGTTAATGATTTTGGTTATCGCTTTTATTATTATGAAAAATAAAAAATAATTAGGAGAAGAGATGTCATATTCCATGAAAAGGTTTTGTATAAGGATCAATTGTAAGAAAAGAAACAGGAAAAAGAAAACAGAGAATACACAGTGCTTGATGAGATCATAGAAAAAGTAAAGGTGCTTGAAAATCATAATGATCAACAACTAGAACAACAACAACAATGAAAATAGCAACAAGCACCTCAAACACCTAAAAGTGGTGTTAGAATATCTACCGGGATAAGTAGACCCCCTGAACGATACTCTCCTTCATTATAATATGTATTGTTGACGATTCTGGTGAACCAGAATGTTATGAAGAAGCCGTGCAAGTAGAAACCATGAAGAAGTGGGAGCAAGCCATGAAAGAGGAGATGGACTCCTTAGCACATAACTAGATTTGGGACTTAGTCAGGTTTCCTATAGGTAAAACAACATTGTAGAGTAAATGGGTTTGTAGGTTGAAGGAAGAAGATGGAGGTAGAAAAAGGTATAAAGCTAGACTTGGGGTGAAGGGGTTTGCACAGAAAAAGGGTATAGACTTTGAAGAGATATTTTCTCCTTTTGTTAAAATGACTTCAATCAGAACTATTTTATGTCTAGTAGCAGCTGAATATTTGCATCTTGAGTAGTTAGATGTAAAGACAACCTTTCTCCATGGGGATTTGGAGGAAGAGATATATATGCAACAACCACAAGGATATGAGGTAAAATGGAAGGATAAACTAGTGTGTAGGTTGAAGAAGAGCTAGTATGACTTAAAACAACCTCCAAGGCAGTGGTATCTAAAATTTGATAGGTTTATGTCTAAACAATGTTATACTAGATGTCACTTTGATCATTGCGTTTATCTTAAAGGAAAAATGATGGAAACTATATTATATTGTTATTGTATGTAGATGACATTATTGTTGCAGGTTCTAACATACATGAAATAAATGTGCTCAAAAGAAAATTGGCAAACTCATTTGCAATGAAGAGTTTGGTTGCTACAAAACAAATCCTTGGTATGGGAATAACTAGAGACAAGAAGAATCGAAAATTAACATTGTCTTAGAGTGAGTACATAGAAAAGGTGTTGAAAATATTTAATATGTAGAATGCAAAACCAGTTAGTATACCTTTGGCTAGCCATTTCAAACTAAGTAAGGAAATGTGTCCCAAGGCTCAGGAAGAAATGGCTTATATGTCTAAAGTTCCATATGAATCAATAGTTGGAAGCTTAATGTATGTGATGGTCTGTACAAGGCTTGATATTGCACATGCAGTGGGAGTTGTAAGAAAGTACATGAACAATCCAGGAAAAGAAAATTAGATGGTGGTGAAGTGGATTTTCGGGTATTTGACAGGTACCACAAATCAAAAATTATGTTTTGGTGGTTCAAACATTGCTCTACAGGGAATGTTGATGCAGATATGGTGGGTGATAGAGATAATAGGAGGAGCACAATAGGGTAAGTGTTTAATGTAGGTGGAACAACTGTGATTTTGGTTTTAAAACTGAAAAGTGTTGTTGCACTCTCAACAATGGAAGCAGAGTATGTTGCTGCTACAGAGGCTAGTAAAGAAATGATTTGGTTACAAAGGTTTGTGGAAGAATTGGGTAAGAAGCAGGAGTTGGGCAAGTTATATAGTGACAGTGAGAGTGCCATACATCTTGCAAAGAACTCTGCATTTCATTCCAAGAAAAAACATATACAACTCAAGTATCATTTCATACGTTCACTATTGGAAGATGTACAGTTGAAGTTGGGAAAGATACACACTAGCAAGAATCATGCAGATATGTTAACAAAAGTTGTAATTAGGGAGAAACTGAGATTTTTATCAGTTTCAATTGGTCTTCAAGTACGATGAAGAAGATGAGAAATAGCCAAGTCAAAAGTTGATTCATCGTCCAACAAATGAAGCAATGGTCAAGTTGCTATAATCAATCTCCAAGTGGGAGATTGTTAGGTGTGGAGCCTGATTATCTTCTCCATCTAGAGGTATCACCGCATTTGACCCCAGTTCGTAATGTGGCGGCAATGCCGCCCGTAATTTTTTCGCTGCAAGGGGGGTTTGGGGGGGCAACAACGATCTTTAGGAGACCCCCCTAGTGGGCAATCAGGGGCAGCACCCCCGAAGCTAAAAAATAGATGTAAAATTGCCTTATAGAATGTTGTAATTTCATAGTAAATCTAGGCCGTTCATTAGGCAGAGATCTAACGGTAGAAGTTATGTTAAATTTAGGGTTTTTTCCCTAGAAGGCAACCCCTCGCTATATATGAGGGAATTGTATTGCGTCTATCTAGATCTTTATTCTGAGTGAGAAAGGGAGAGGAGATTGTGTGAGAGCGAAGAGGGAATTACAGTAGATCCACTGTAGGTGGTATCTCTTCAGTTTACTGGATAATTTAAAAGGAAGGATTGGTTGTTTCTCCGTGGACGTAGCCCAAATTGGGTGAACCACATATATCTATGTGTCTTTGTTTTTATGTGTTTTCAATGTTTATATTCCTTTAATATTTTATGTGTTCCATTTTTCAGTAATATATAATTTTTTAAAACTCGAGTTTTACATTCCCAAGGCTATGCACAAATTTACAAGATGACTTCTCATTTCAAGGATATGAGAAAAACAAAGCCACAACGTAATTGATAAAGATCTTGTAAAATTTGTCCCTATTTTGGAAAAGAACTTCTATGCATAATTTTTATGTTAACAAGAAAAATGCACAACACTTAGAACAATACGCTTCACTATTTATTTTGACAACTGTGGGGAAAACCATTCATAAAAACACCCCTCAAGAGGTAATCAAACATGGATTGGAAATATCTCTTTGTTTTTAATACATTGACATATTTATAATAACTTTTTATTATAAAAAAAATTCTATAAAAGGTGTTTTGTCACACAAAATTTAAACAATTTTCTAAACGAATCATTATCATACAGAACTCAAACAAGTTTGTAAATCTAATTCGTATCTGAAGAAAATTTGTATGGAAGATTACAACATAAATTAAAAAAAACTTTGCATGCATACATACGTGTATATTTGACAATATTCCAATTTTTTTTAATTTATTTTAGGGAAATATTAACCCTAATTTTTGCGGTCAAATATTTGTTCTTCCACCCACTTGGTTTCCTTTTGATTTGCATTATGCATAATTCTTTCATAATTCCCTCTCGCCCTAGCTATTGACTATTGATATTTGTACTATGCTATTTACTAACATTAGTTGCTATGTTTTTCATTGTCGTATGTTGTGTGTGCTTCTTTGCGATGTGATTTCTTACACCGTTTTATTGATTTATCAAATTCAAAAATCTTTCTAACCAAAAGGATTTGTCTCTCGCCTGTTCCTTGCGCTCACCTACCTCATGGCCTTCATTCTATCATTGTAGTGGGTCAATTCTAAACCCCATTTATTCAATCTGTTTCATCTTATGCTTGGTCCAAAACCAAGACCTCAACCACTTAAGGCATATAGAGAGGGGAGTAGTTTACTCTCTATTATCCCCTTTAAAAATGAATTTCCAACAAGAACAACTGGTTTAAACCACTTAAAGGATATAGAGAGTGGAGTGATTTACTCTCTATTATCCAATTTTAGGATGAATTTCCAACAAAAACAACTGATTTCAAACACTTTTGTTTTAATAAGCCCACCACTCCCTGTGGTGTCTGCAGCTCAATGGTAGTTTGGGTATGACTTTTCCCCTTACTAGTTCTATAAAAGGACCAGTGGCTAAGAACTAGCACCTAGAATTGGTAATCGTAACTAGTCCCACTAGTGCATGACCATAAGTGATCCAAATCTATATTCCTTAAATCGTACTTAAGAATCGATTATTCAGGGGCCCAAAATTAGTCTAGTTGTCCCTCCCACCAGAAGCATCTATTTGGGTCCACAATAGTAGTCTTCTTGGAGTCATAATCACCATTTGAATGACTATGGAGTATATAGGAATGGAGTTATTTCCTTATACAAATCTCAAACAAATTTGTAAATTGAATGCCTATTTGAAGAAATGATGTATTAAAGAGTATGACATAAATTACAAAATACTTTGCATGTATAGATACATGTATATTCAACATTATTCCAATATTTCTTTTTACATGGTTCAAGGAACTATTAATGTTGATACATTGTGTGGAGGAATATTTGTTCTTCTGTGCACCCAATATCTTTTTCTTCCGCACTTTACATAATTATTTCCTAATCCCCCCAAATATTGACTATTGATATTTGTACTATGTTATTTAAAAACAATATTTGCTATGTTTTTAATTGTCCTATCTTGTGCATGCTTCTTTGTAATGTGATTTATTACACTGTTTTATTGATTTATAAAATTTTCAAATCTTTCCATTAAAAAGGATCTGCCATACAAAATTTAAACAAAATTTTAAATCAATCGTTATCATATAGATCTAAAACAAATTTGTAAATCGAATAAGAAAGACTACGCCACAAATTAGAAAATATTTTGCATGTATAAATACGTGTATATTACACAATATTTTGATAAGCTTTTTTTTACTATGCCGAGAAGATTAAATATACTAGCATTTGCATCTGATGTTGCAAAGGAAACGCCGTAAGGCATAAAGTGTGGAAGTGTGGAAGAATAACGATAAAGTGTGTATGCCATAAAGTGTGGAGAATAACGACATGTGAATGGACATTGTTGAAAGTAAGGGTGGATGATAATGATTTACAATTGATATTTTTAGTTATTTTTATTCTGAGTAAGGATATTTTGTAAATAATAGTAGTGTGTAGAAAAATAACTAAATGGACATTGTTCAGAGCAAGGGTGGATGATAATGAGTTACCGTTGAAAGTATTAGTTCTGTATTTTGAATATGGATATTTTGCAAATAATAATAGTGTGTAGAATAATAGAAACATGTGAATCAACATTGTTGAAAGCAAGGGTGGATGATAATGAGTTATAGTTAATGTCATGTCACAGGTTATCCATTATCCCCATTATCCATTTAATTGTTGTTCATGTGAACATGTTTTTGTATATTATTTTAAGGTTTTTTTTCAAGTTTCAGTCTTGAGTCTCCTCAACTTGCCAAACCAATTACTATGAAGAAAATATATTAACAATTTTGCCATTCCTATGACATTTATATTAAGAAACCTATAATAAAATTTCTGGAATTCATATGAAAACTATGTTAAAAGAAAGACAGATAAAAATATTATAAAGCACTTCTCAACTTCCCAAACTAATTATTATGAAAAAAATATATTAACAATGTTTCCATTCCTATGATAACTATATTAAAGGGACCTATAATAATATTTCTACAATTCATATGACAACTATGTTAAAAGAATGACAGATAAAATATTATAAACCACAACAAAGAACTTCTAAAAACAAGATTACACCGGGAACATTCACTGGCATCGTTGTTTCCGAGATAAAAAAAATATTATGGTGAGGACGTGGTCTGAATTCCACTATTCCATTTTCCTAAAAAGCATAAAAAACACATTCAAATCATCCAATGAAACTCTTACTTATAAAGATAAGCCTTTATGGATTAGATTGCACCACAAAAATGTGGAAGAGTAGCCTACGATTGATCACCACAATGAATAGTCTTAATATGCTAGAGGGGCCTGTCATATCTTTTGAATTGGTGTTCAACAATTTCCAAGACAAGCCACACATGTAGACTCAACACCAACCTTTAGTTTACTTATAAAATTGCTTGAAAATGATGCAACTTAAAAGCTGAATTTGTTGAATGTTCACTTTGTAATTGGGGCTGCCTCGGCAAAAGACTCCTCCTATCTTTTGAAAATAAATAAAACTTATATCCGTTACAGTTAAAAAAGAAAAACAACAACAATGTGCATGCACTATTCAGTACGACATGGATCCTAGCCCTTAGTAACGAATGGAGCAAGGACTACTATGTGACTCTTGAACATTGCCATTTATGCTGTGAAATTTCTTTTCTCAAGAGCAGACAATAGTAGCATTTTACTGAAGATATATATATATATATATATATATATATATATATATATATATATATATATAGTATGCCAAGGAAAAGAAAAAAATAATAAATATGTTATAAGCTTTATACTGTACGAAAAAAGGATGTCCATACTGTTCAAACATGCAAATGTATTATATAAACATTGTATCAAAATGCACGCCTTATAAACAAAAATGTCCTAACAAATTCTATATGGCTAAGAAATGCTTCCATCTGGAAAATCTTAGGGAAGAAAATCATTTTATTAAGAGGTCTGTCAAATGGAGATAAGAAAATTCCTTTAGAGACTGAAAAATTTCTCCATCCAAACACAAAAAGCAACTGATTTCAGTATAATCTCTTAGGGTCCATTTCATTAAAAAGCCATGGATAAGAAATTGCAACAAGAAAACATATTTAAAAAACACTGCCAGTTATACAAGATCTTGCTTCCACTAGTGCGTGAATATTCAGTGTGTAGGGGAAACTTGCTGAAATAGTTGGCACAAGTGAAAACCACATATAGTCATTCCCAATAAGTATGAAATAGTGTAAACTCAAACTTTCCTTTTCTAAAACAGGTCTTACGAACAAAGAGATACCGTGTCCACCAAAAAACAAAATCCAAGCTGCAAAAGAAATCCAGTAACAAAAGCCTACTCTAAAGTCTAGACACAATGATATATGAGAAAGAAAATAATGAAATAGAAGCATTGTCAAATATCCACCATGTGTTTCCCCTGATATCATTTTGGAGAATGATCAGTACAAGTCTCTCCTATTCCAAATATGTAACTTTCTGGTTAAGAATGTAACTTCAAGCACCAGTTATTGTACATTGAAAACTGTAACAACTATAGCAGAAAAGGCACACATTTTAAATAAGACCTATTAATAAGAAAAAAGATTTACAGAGTGTTAGAAAGCTACAGTTCAACAATAATCATTAATTATTGGAAGACTGGAAGTAGTCAAACATATTCATATCAAACCAATCCAAGAAGAGCATTGGGGGTTTCCCAACGAGCCTCACATTTTTTCCACATCGCATGCAAAGACTCTGTATCTCATGAAGGGGATTGGCTGCCTCTTCATCAGCATTCACTGCCTCAGCTGCATTTCCAACATCAGCAATAACTGTATCCTTCCCCATTGGCATTTTTTTGATTGACCGCGTGTTCAAAACGACCAACAGCAAGATCTGCTTAAATACAAAACATGTGCCAGCACTTCATGTCAATCCCCAACTATCAGTAATGAAATTCTTTAGACAGAAATAGATATCTGTGCCAATCAAGAGCCATCTAAATTTGTTTATCAAAAGACATAACAACCATGACAGAAGCTTTTTACAAAACAGACAGCATATTTCATATCTTCCACATAAACAGTCTTGGAAGAACTTTGAATGGCCAACAAATTGAATTCAAGTGACAAGATTGGATGTATTCTACAGAAGGCTTCTTATCTAATTTCAAAGTATGTTCACAAAATGTTCACTATATCCTGAAGACTTTTTACAAGAGAATCCCTAAGTGACTCAAGGACGGTATGAGTGGAGCTACATAACAGACTTAAGGCATGAGGAAGCAGTTACCATATTTAGGAATCCTAAATATGGCCTATATCTATTACATAACACGAACGCGCGCCGTAAATGAGCAGTTGCAGGGAGTCTAAATGCCTCTGGAACCTTCTCAAACCTGCTATCTTGCTTTCGATTAATCCTCTGGCATATTGATTGTCATTGAATATGTTGCATTGGCTTCTCACACACTATTGCAAATATTATATCGCATAATCTCATCGAGATATTGCAGCAGGCGACTAGTACTTCATCAACCATTCGAACAGAGATTGAGGATACTGCCCAGCAAGTCTTGGAGCAAATGAAATCTCCTAAAGATACAGAAGAATATGATCTCCCTAGGCATGATTTATTTGACAAGATGACCGAGGCAGATAATCTCAGGGTGCTGATGCAAAAATCACTTGGAAAAGCTATTGAAAACATTCTGGATTAGATTGCACCACAAAAATGTGGAAGAGTAGCCTACGATTGATCACCACAATGAATTGTCTTAATATGCTAGAGGGGCCTGTCATATCTTTTGAATTGGTGTTCAACAATTTCCAAGACAAGCCACACATGTAGACTCAACACCAACCTTTAGTTTACTTATAAAATTGCTTGAAAATGATGCAACTTAAAAGCTGAATTTGTTGCATGTTCACTTTGTAATTGGGGCTGCCTCGGCAAAAGACTCCTCCTATCTTTTTCAAATAAATAAAACTTATATCCGTTACAGTTAAAAAAAAAAAACAACAACAATGTGCATGCACTATTCAGTACAACATGGATCCTAGCCCTTAGTAACGAATGGAGCAAGGACTACTATGTGACTCTTGAACATTGCCATTTATGCTGTGAAATTTCTTTTCTCAAGAGCAGACAATAGTAGCATTTTACTGAAGGTATATATATATATATATATATATATATATATATATATATATATATATATATATATATATATATATATATATATATATATATATATGCCAAGGAAAAGAAAAAAATAATAAATATGTTATAAGCTTTATACTGTACGAAAAAATGATGTCCATACTGTTCAAACATGCAAATGTATTATATTAACATTGTATCAAAATGCACGCCTTATAAACAAAAATGTCCTAACAAATTCTATATGGCTAAGAAATGCTTCCATCTGGAAAATCTTAGGGAAGAAAATCATTTTATTAAGAGGTCTGTCAAATGGAGATAAGAAAATTCCTTTAGAGTCTAAAATATTTCTCCATCCAAACACAAAAAGCAACTGATTTCAGTATAATCTCTTAGGGTCCATTTCATTAAAAATGCATGGATAAGCAATTGCAACAAGAAAACATGTTTAAAAAACATTGCCAGTTATACAAGATCTTGCTGCCACTAGTGCGTGAATATTCAGTGTGTAGGGGAAACTTGCTGATATAGTTGTCACAAGTAAAAACCACCTATAGTCATTCCCAATAAGTATGAAATAGTGTAAACTCAAACTTTCCTTTTCTAAAACAGGTCTTACGAACAAAGAGATACCGTGTCCACCAAAAAACAAAATCCAAGCTGCAGAAGAAATCCAGTAACAAAAGCCAACTCTAAAGTCTAGACACAATGATATATGAGAAAGAAAATAATGAAATAGAAGCATTGTCAAATATCCACCATGTGTTTCCCCTGATATCATTTTGGAGAATGATCAGTACAAGTCTCTCCTATTCGAAATATGTAACTTTCTGGTTAAGAATGTAACTTCAAGCACCAGTTATTATACATTGAAAATTGTAACAGCTATAGTAGAAAAGGCACACATTTTAAATAAGACCTATTAAGAAAAAAAAAGATTTACAGAGTGTTAGAAAGCTACAGTTCAACAATAATCATTAATTATTGGAAGACTCGAAGTAGTCAAACATATTCATATCAAACCAATCCAAGAAGAGCATTGGGGGTTTCCCAACGAGCCTCACATTTTTTCCACATTGCATGCAAAGACTCTGGATCTCATGAAGGGGATTGGCTGCCTCTTCATCAGCATTCACTGCCTCAGCTGCATTTCCAACATCAGCAATAACTGTATCCTTCCCCATTGGCATTGTTTTGACTGACCGCGTGTTCAAAACGACCAACAACAAGATCTGCTTAAATACAAAACATGTGCCAGCACTTCATGTCAATCCCCAACTATCAGTAATGAAATCCTTTAGACAGAAATAGATATCTGTGCCATTCAAGAGCCATCTAAATTTGTTTATCAAAAGACATAACAACCATGACAGAAGCTTTTTACAAAACAGACAGCATATTTCATATCTTCCACATAAACAGTCTTGGAAGAACTTTGAATGGCCAACAAATTGAATTCAAGTGACAAGATTGGATGTATTCTACAGAAGGCTTCTTATATAATTTCAGAGTATGTTCACAAAATGTTCACTATATCTTGAAGACTTTTTACAAGAGAATCCCTAAGTGACTCAAGGACAGTATGAGTGGAGCTACATAACAGACTTAAGGCATGATGAAGCAGTTACCATATTTAGGAATCCTAAATATGGCCTATATCTATTACATAACACGAACGCGTGCCGTAAATGAGCAGTTGCAGGGAGTCTAAATGCCTCTGGAACCTTCTCAAACCTGCTATATTGCTTTCGATTAATCCTCTGGCGTATTGATTGCCATTGAATATGTTGCATTGGCTTCTCACACACTATTGCAAATATTATATCGCATAATCTCATCGAGATATTGCAATAGGTGACTAGTACTTCATCAACCATTCAAACATAGATTGAGGATACTGCCTAGCAAGTCTTGGAGCAAATGAAATCTCCTAAAGATACAGAAGAATATGATCTCCCTGGGCATGATTTATTTGACAAGAAGACCGAGGCAGATAATCTCAGGGTGCTGATGCAAAAATCACTTGGAAAAACTATTGAAAACTTTCTCAGGCAAGACTTGTAGCAGAAGGTAGCTGCAATACAGGAATCTCTCAAAAGAATTGAAGATGATATGTCTTGTGTGCCTTTTGAAGATTTTCTTGATACCTTAATCCCCCATGATTAAACTGATCATGGTATCACGCAAAAGCACCTTCTGCAAGAACCTTTATCAGCTTCGACCCCACAATATGTGCGAATATGGATGGATCGATTAACATAGGGTGAGATCCAGATGGGAAAAGAACTGTATGGAACCCTGTGTGTCGATTGCCTTTTATTAGTGGACAAGGTCTTTACAGTTCTTGACGATGGAGAGAATCGAGGAGTGGTCTTATCGATAGATATAACCAGGTCACCTGATTTTGCTTATAATTATTCCACTCAATCACAACAACACAAATTTCCTTGCGGATTGAAGCTGGCCATCAGAAATCCTCATCTGGTGAGCACAAAGAATGGCTGCCTCTACATTTGGATTGATAACCTAGGTTTCCTCGTCCCTGTGCCTTCCATTCCTCGAGCACCTGCTGTGGCTGATTTGTTAATGGAAGGAATAAGGGGTTCTGGAATTGGAGACATGGACACAACTATTCACTTGTTCACTCGCGCCCTAAATTCACTTCGAAACACCTCTAATAATGATTCTGAAATTATGAAAGATTTGTTCGAATTGCATTTTCGTCGTGCAAATGCATACATCAAGAAAATGCACTACAAAAATGCTTTGGCAGATGCCCTGTTCCTGCAGAGAAATGGAGATGCCCGTCACCAGATCCTCATAGCTCAGTTACTTGAGGTTAGTGGGAATTATGAAGAAGCTTACCTGCTTTGGAAATTGATATTTGAAAAAGGTCATCTTGATTTAGATCGCCATCGTCCTAACATGGAGAGATGCATAGATCTTTACATACTGAAACTCCGCCAGCGATTCAAGCGGTATCTTTCTATGCCGGAAATGGTGGCCGGGTCGAGCTTTGTAGGGCCGATCGAGATTAGGGTTTCAGATGAATCTTCCAAAAGCAAGCGGGGATTGTTTATTACATAGGATTGCATGGCAGGGGAACTGATTCTTGTGTGTGATCCCGTTGTGGACACAATCAAAGAAGATGAGATCCATCTCGGGCTGCATCGATTGGATGCCCCTACAGACGAAGAAGCTCAAGAATTATGTCACAAACTCATGGTTGAGGTGAATCGATCCGAAGTTTTACGAAAACGAATCCGGTCTCTGCGAAGAGTCTCAATGCCAGCAGAAGAGTCTCATCGCCAACAGGCAGTCTCTACGAAGAGTCTCATAGCCAGCAGAAGAGCCTCATAGCGAGCAGGCAGTCTCTACGAAGAGTCTCATCGCCAGCAGGCCAGGCCTGGCCTTTCATGGCCCATTACCATGGGAAAAAAACCATTTTTCTATGAAAAAAACACATTAAACGAATGGCAGAAAACACTCCAATCATCTAACACACATAATCAATGGCTCAGGATCGCACACGTCACATTCTAGGGATGTCTTTCTCAGAGGGAATGCCTTACGGCATAATAGCCTTTAACATATACTAAATTTCAAAATCGGTTGAGTAGGTGGCAAAATTTGGTAATGATTTATTTATTAATCAACCATTGTTATTGGATATTAATGGTTCTATTAATTATGTTGTGAAAATGGAGGTATGATTCCTTCGTTCACTCTTTACAAGAACACTTCTAACATTGTTCATACAATTTCTAGTTCATCTCTGAGCTACCTAAGCATTTGCTGAAGTTCCAATATTGTATCCATGAGCATTAAAATATCTTAGCTAAGCATTAAGATATCTTGGTTGAGCACTAAGATATCTTGGCTCTATGCATATACCTCTCCTTATGTGCTTATGCAATTGTTTCTTTGGGCCATTTGTTTCACTGTTGGTGTCAAATTCAATAAACAATAAAAAAATGATAAAGCAAATCCTAGAAGCACTTACTAGTTTAAGAAGAAATGAAGAAATTCGGTTTCCTATATATTTTAGTAGGAAATTTAGTACTAACAGGTCAATAACAAGATGGACATTGACAAATTTATTTCCCAAAGCTATTAGAAACTAGTTCATAGACAATATGCCTACATATAATGCGTTAAAGGTGATAAGTCATCTAAATCATGAATTCACATCAAATTTATGAAAGGACATTCAATTACTATCGATTTTAATGATATTCACTAACTAGTGATTGTCATCAATTTGTCTAGTACTGATTTGCCTAATCTATAAACAAAAAAGACTATTTTGAAATTACTTATTTTAAATCATATCTTATTTTCTTAAATTGTAACTCAAGATATTCTAAATGACATGATTACATTTTCATTATTGCTTCATTTGACACACTTTAGAAATCAAAATCAAGCTACTATTTTATTATATCTTAAATAACATTCTATTTTTATTAAATAAATCTCTCTTTCCAATAAATACAAGTCTTTTCTGCATTTATTCAATGACCCAACACATATTCAAGACATTTTCTCTGTTAACTTGTTTTTCTATCAGCCAACTGTGCATTAGTAATTTTACTTTTCTCAATTGAACTCATATTATTGAATATTAAATAAATTTTGTTCTTAATTCATATGAGGAAGGAAAGTTGTGTGGGGAAACATATATATGGACCATAATATAGATAATTCAATTAAGTGCCATTCCTCACTCACTATGATTTCTACCATTTAACGTCAAGATAAAAAATAGCATTACAAAACTATTATAAGTTTTCTCTCCACAACAAAAGCTTTCATTGTTATCTCCATTCAGTGAAAGCTCTGCACAAGGAAACTTTGCTATGAAAAAACATAAATTTGAAAATCAAATTGCAAAAGTTTACTATTCTAAATGGATTAGACATTAGTAATTTCTGCAATTGAACATTGGAACTATAGCTTAGATTGTAACTAGCATATTTTTACCAAAGTATGCAAAGGTAGAGTGTGCAGAGTGATTTGTGTTCCTTGCTTCGCACATGCACTCTCCATGTACACTTTCTGGTGCACTCTCGTACAAAATTTCTATAGAAATCTCCACACATAGTTTGTCTATATACCGAAACAGAAAATGACTATGCCGAGCAAGGAATCAACACTTTACCCCACAATATCCTGTATGTTTATATGCATTTCCCCATGCGACCTATTTGGTGCCAATATTCAAACTTTAGTGTTCATACAAAGTAAATGTGGAGATGCGAAAGTTCACAAAAATACAAAAGCTCCGCATAAAAGTTATTAGGTTATTCAACTCCACATAATAGAAAACCAGTCACAAACAACAAAATGAAAGCTTTAAAATCAAATTCCTCCTCCATACATTTCCTTTTGAAAACTACAAATCGTCAACTTTTACATTATTTGACACATATTTTCTCATTTGGAAATAATGTTTTTATTGGTAAAAAAAGATAGAAATTACTTTATCTTTGCAATTTGATTTTGTATTTGTGCTTATATTGTTTCAATGATGAAATGGTTATACTTGACATTGTAATTTTTTCAACACAAACGTGCCAGAATGCCAAATAAACATGTTTTAAAAACTATTTATCTATTCATTCGTGCATTTTCGCATTCCTTTGAATTGACCAAAAGGAGATAATTTTTCACTCAAACCAAGTCACTCTGCACAATGAAACATTGACTACTACCAAATCAAATTTAACTTTAACTTTATGACCAAATCAAATTTATTTAATAATAAATTTTATCAATTTCATATTATATTCAATTAAATAAATGCATTAGAATGAAAGATGTCAGATATTTGCATTTTGTTTGCATTTGTGTCCTCATTAATTAACAGAGTTTTCCACTATCCAAGCACATTAACCCAATCATGTGCAATGCCATTTATTATGAGGTTGATGGTTGAATAAATTTTAACTTGTCAAAGTTCTATTGCTGATGCAATTTTAAAATAAATTATTTTTTTCCTTAATACGATCATTGTGGGTTCTTCATAGTGTAGAGGAATTTAATTGTGTGGTGTGAAAGAATGTGGAGATTTGCACTTCTTCACTCCCGCACAGTGAACTCCCATTTTTCTGAAGTTGAAAGAAGGATCTTCTAATACATTAAACTATGGGTTTTATTTTTCGTACCATTTTGAAAGTCTCCATATATGATTTTTCAATAGTCAATGTTAAAGCACTCTTTGTAATTAATTTTCCCGGAAAGGAGAAGGACTGTAGGGGAAGTGTGTAAAAAAATGCGTGCCAAGAAAATGGGTGTGGGGCCATTTGTTAAGTGGAAGGGACTATATCAAACGATGCTTTCTTTCTCCACAATGTGCATAAATATAAGATAATTTTTTCAGTGGCTATTCTGTTACTAAGTGCTTTGACACCATTGTAACTGAGATTACTATTGATCTCTAAGAAGCTTTATTTTAAATATTTTTATTTTTATTTTTTTATTTTAAATATTTGATCATGTTTTTGTGCAATATGCTATTTTTTTGAATGCGTCAAAGAAATTCCTAAAGATCAATAAATCTCGAAGCATGAGATATTAAATACTAAAAATGAATTCATTAACATGAAACAATCATCTCATCGAATATTAGATAAAAATAAATAATATGTGGATGTCATAGCAATAAAAGGGAAAGATCTAACGATAAAAAATGTTAGAAGCATTTGTAAATAAAACTAGTATCACTTAATGCAAAGAAAGGGATTACAATGCTAATAGTAGCTTAACAAAAAGTTGGTTCACTATAGAAAAAGGAAAATAAATATAGGTCCATAAATAATTTAGGATCAATAAATATCCAAAAGATAATAACTATGAGGGGTAGTCATGGAACATAATCCTATGTTCCTAAACCCAATGGTGGAAGTTGAAACTCACAGTGTATATGTTCTCCATATGAGCCAATTTTCCTTCAAAGCCATCTAGTCTTTCCTGTAAACATTGTTAAACCATCTGCAAATTTGCTAATCTATCGTACATATGCCATTGGTTGTGTTGGAGATCATCCTTGAATGAGATGATAATATTTTGGTCATCATGCTTGTTTCTTACAAGCTATTCTAGAATCATTTTAAGATATGCAAATTCACTACCAAAGTTGTGTTCATAAAATTTAGAACCACTAAAATCAAATTTGTTGATAGTGCCAGGATCTATAGTCGCGCCCTAAAACAAGCTATTCTAGAATCATTTTAAGATATGCAAATTCACTACCAAAGTTGTGTTCATAAAATTTAGAACCACTAAAATCAAATTTGTTGATAGTGCCAGGATCTATAGTCGCGCCCTAACCAATTCTCTTCAGGTGACGTTGGATTGAATTTGTTCATTCACCAACTCCACACCTCACTCTACCTCGTTTGTGTGGCATCTTGTATTTTACCAAAAAATAGAAAAGACTCGAATACAATAATTCTATTGATAGGATAAAATAACAAAATCTTTCGCATTAAACAAAACAACAACTCGAATGATAACAATAGAAATCCACTTAGGATTGCATTTCAATGAACTCGGAACTATTGCCAAAAAAGTTGTTTAAATGAATAGTCACAGGGTGAAAAATAAAATTTATAGAATAACATATAACAACAACATAGAATATTTAAACTAGATCATAAAAGCATTCCACATTAGTTCATTATCAAATTTGAAAATTATCCCAATCCTTTTGCAAACCAAAAAATATTTCCCTAATTTTAAAATATTTTTGTAACTTAACTTTCATATTTGTATATTTTCTTTTCCTGTTAATGTAAGCATTTATTTGGTTAGTTGACATTATATAACGATTATTTCTATTTAACAAATTGATCGATATTATAAAATAGTATTTTTGGCTTTTATTCAAAATATAAATGCATAAACATTTCTCCACAACTAGTTTTTAATTTAGCAAATTGGAAGGATGTGTGGAAAGCAATATCAGAATCTTAATTCATTATTTTTTACACTTGTATATAAATTACCCATCTACACATAACAACTTTCTAGAGCACAAATTACTGAATATTAAAAACGTAATTAAGGCTAATAAGTAAATCATTATGCCTCACTTGCAATTTGTGGAGTACATGGATGTGGAATTAATTAATTAAAGCATTCCGGAATTTCCATTCTATCGTTAATAGTGATATTATTAAGTGGTAAGTAAAATACGTGCAATCAAAACAAAGTTCATAATTCATCCAATTTGGAGAAAAAATAGTATAGGCTTTATTATATTCAATATGATTTTTCCTAGGTAATCAGTATAGCAAATAGAAATATATGCATAAAACATTGTTTCACAAAGAACATTTCATATGAAAATAACCTGACTAGAGGTATCCATTACAATTTCTTCTTACTCTAAACAATGTAAAAATGTGACAATTCTATAACATGAATAAACAAGAATCAAGAAACAAAAACCATTAGCAAAATTCAATAGACATGAATTCGCATAAGCTATAAACATATAATGATTTTACCATTAGTATGCTACAACTTCTGATGATCCCAACAGTACCTCCCATTAATATATGAAAATATATCTATTAATCATAGAATTATACATTAATTGGGTTTTCACAATGTCCTAATTATGTATCAATTATTATTTTATATCCAATAATCACGAAAATGTTTCTGACAAATAAGGAAATGTGTGCAAGAAGTGTGCAATGTAAACGAGTCTGTTGATTACATGTTGATTCACTGAATAAAAGGTGGAAATACTAGCTTATAATATGAGAAAATATATCTATTAATCATAGAAATCGGTCTCAATTAGGTTTTTACGATATCCTGATTACACATAAATTATTATTTTATATATGATAATTGATAAAATGTTTCCCAGAAACAAGGAAATATGAACAAGAAGTGTGTGAAGCAAACAAGTTTGCTGATTGTGTGTCAATTCAACAAATAAATGGTGAAAATTTTATTTTATAATATCAATAAATACATTCTTCTTGATATGTTTATGAAAAATAATAATTGTACATGCACAGAATGTGAAGATGTGAAGGAAGCTTCTAATGTCCAAAAGAAATATGAAAATAGAAGGGTCGAAGGATATTCACACATTGTTTCAATTTTCTATGCGGCATATTAGCTGCAGGAACCTATGCATATTCTTCAATTGTTTACAAATAGTAAATGCTATTAAGTAATCGAACAATTTGTTGATTACGCATTGATTCATCAAATAAATTCCAAAAAGATTATTTTATAATATATATAGATATGGTTTTATTGATGGGTTTGTAGCTAGTAATGATTACACTATGCATCAGAGCAAATTCTATTAAAAACTTGATAGTTAATGTGATTTCATGTTGATTTAATGAATATATATTAAAAGTATTGGTAAGAATTAATTAATTATTCAATGCTAAGTGCTAATTTGTTTGCAGCATAATCAATATCAGTCACTCCAAGTCTCTCCATCTTCACAAACATTTCCATTTCGACATAGTTTTTTCATATATGGCTACACTGTACTCTTGTCCTTTTTCACATGCTCTAGTACTAAAAGATTTCAATAGTCTGTACATTACGTGCTATCATTAGAATGATTACGTAACATAATATGTTATAAACACTAACGTTTTATGGTAATCCTTGCTTCCACACTAATTCTTTGATTAATAAAGAGACAAAGGCTTAATAACACATTGTATAGAAGTATGGTATCTACTGTTTAGTGCACTTGATAATGTGAAGAGCCTTATGCAAATGTAGAGTGAAAATATTGGAGTATTGTGGGGGAGAATTGTGTAGAGGAAGAATAAAGGCAGAAGTACGAAACACTATGGTAGAAAAATTTGAAATACTAATTAAGCTTTCATTGTGGAGGAAGATGGCCTTGATTGTGCAGGATTGATATGCTATGTAAGAGATAAAGTACCACACCTATAAGGAGAAATCCACACTTTGCACAATGAAACCCTCTTTCACTAAGGTATGCAGGAGAATTGTGCAGAGTAGAGAATCCTTGTCTCTTTTCTTTGAGAGATGCACTAATGTGTTTTGACCTAAGATGTGGTTTCGATGACTTCAATCATTTAAAAATTAATATTTTGTGGAAGGAAGGTGTGTAAAATAACTATGCAAAGGGATAATTCATGCAGAAGTATGGAACATTATGACAAAACAATTCAAAATATGGAGAGAGGAATCAAGCTGTCATTGTGGAGGAAGATGGATTTCATTATGTAGGATTGATGTGCTATGTAAGAGCTAGAGTTCTATGTATATAAGGAAAGCTCCACACATCACATAATGAAATCTTGTTTCACTGAGGTATGCGGGAGGACTATGCGGAGAGAGAATGCATGCAAAAGTGTGAAACATCACGACACATTTTCATTTGTTATTGGTCACACTTGTTCTGTTGCAAAAATTCACAAATTAAAAGAAAGATTCATCTAATGTTGTAGCATTTAGTGAATTTGATAATGTAAATAGGCTTATGCAAGTGTGGAGTGAGAATACTAGATTTATTTGTCTCAAAAATATTCACTTTGAGAGATTCGATAATCTATTTTGAATTTAGATGCAGTTTAACTGACTTTAATCATTTAGAAACTAGTATTGTGTAAAGGGGAGGTGCATGGAAGAACTATGCAGAGGGAGACTGCATGAATAAGTACGAAAAATTGTGACATTTTTTTTAATATGGAGATGGTGAGACCCATGGAGATGGAATATATCCAACCCACAACAGGCCACTTTGTAGTGGCATTTATGATGATCCTAATAGAAACTCCAATTGGGATCAATATGCTAAATGTAAAAGTGTAGCAATCACAGCGAATATATTATGCAGACGCACCATCCACAAGAATCTCCATGCGTCACCCTATCTTTCTATAATGTCAATTGATATATCCTTTAACATCGAGTGGAAGCAATCATCGATATCAGCAATAGGATCTCAGCTAGAAGGTAGCTAGATTCAGGCAATACTCCTTCCTCTTTTAAATTTCTTATTTCTCCACATCCATGTTGGCTTTTTTATTCTAATTAACCCACATGATCATTCAATCTACTGACACTTTCATAAGGTATCAAAGCTTTCCATTTTTCATATATCTTTTGTGGAGAGTTTTCGTTGTGCAGAGAGCTTTCACTATGCGAAGAGCTTTGTGCAGAAAGATTCGAGTGTATGGAGATATTTGTGCAAAGAGCTTTCATTGTGAAGAGTTTTCTCTGCACTCCACACAACCTTTAATCAATTAATTAGTGGTAGAGATAGGGAATATGTTGCATTACAACGATTACCCATATTTACTATGTTATTAGACATTAATCTTTGAAAGCTAAAAATAACATCTATTTTCATGAACTAAATCCGTCAAATACTACACCAATACTTCACTTATTAATTTCAAGAGTTGTTAATTTTATTAATCTTAACAAACTACACACATATTTTATTTTATTTTTTAGAAAAGATAACCTTGCTTTAGTTCGTCTTATCCATGGATCCCCATTTTTATATATGAATTCAAATATTTAAATACTTTGTGCTTTCTAAAAAAATCCCACCATTTAAAGATAATAATCCCACAAACAAAATTCATATTTCAGAAATTTATTCAAGTTTCTATATTTAATATTCTTATCTAAAATCAAAATTCATTGTGCATATATTTTAATTGTCTTCAAATTTTTATGTGTCTAACTTGTCACAAAGAACTAACATTAAATTACACTAAAATAAGACAAAATTAATCCCTATATTTATAAATCTCTCACACATGACCTAAATCTTATAAAAACAAACCCCAAGGAAAACATTTTCTTATATTTCTAATTATGTATAATTCTTAAAATAATCATATTTTTTTTAACATATTTCACTTTTATATTTAATATTATAATCATATTTTTTTAAACATATTTCCCTTTTGTATTTAATATTTCATATTTACATGAGTCACTTGAAACTTATAGACCACACAACTCTCCAAAATAAATAACATTTTCATATTTTAATTATACAAACAATTTCAAATCCTAAAATTATATAATTTCCTAGACTTATTAGACACAAATCTAAGCATATTGCTAACTCTTAAATAATTATGTATAGAAATAATTAACATTGTGATATAAATGTTTTCACAATTTTGAATATTAAGTATAGAAATAATTAACATTGTGATCTAAATGTTTTCACAGTTTTGAATACGAATTGTATTGAAGTTTAGAAACTAAAACAATTAAATGAGAAATATAAATAGTAGAGAATAAATATGCTATAAATTAAAAATATTTTATTAAATTATATTTTTTTTGTTTGTTTGTCAGTTTTCCTATGATCTTCTAAGCTTGACCTGTAGCTTAAGGAATCACAACCCACAGGCATCTAATCTATCAAAGTCACCGAGGGATCACACCCGGACTGGGCCACACCAGCCCTAAGCTAACTGGTGTTTTTTGCATGTCTCCTCCCCCTAACATAGGGAACAACCACTCCACGTGAGGATTGATGCTGGGTCACCTTGCTAATGAGGTCCATCGTCAACCAGTTGTGCTAGTGGGACTTGAATGAATTATGAATAAATAATATAATTAAATTAAATAATATTATTCATTAATAAGATTAATTGTTGCGATGCAGCATAGTCCCTATCTCTAATGATATTTAGTTTATTCTCTTTGAATCAAGATTTTTGCACACTGAAAGCTCTAGTCACTTCCATAGATAGCTACTTCCATACTCAATAACACCTTTTGGTTAGCCACTGACATTGGAAGTTTTTATTAATTGATAAATACGTTTGCATTAAAGGCTTTTATTGCTAATATTTTATTTCTAAATAATGTTTATCGTCGTATTTATGAATATCTATTTGTTTAGGCTCTTGTATGGAAGTGCGTAGCAAATCCATTATGTGGAGAAATATTTCTTTGTCTAGATCTCCACACTTTGCACTAAAGTATTTTATTGCTAATATTATTGGTAATATTTTAGTTATAAATAATGCATATGTCCATATTACTTCTTGCTCGAAGAGCCCTTTGGAGTTCTCGGTGTTTTAAATATATTAGTAGTGAATTGAGTAAAGGTTGTGTGGAGTGTGTACAAAACTACATTTCATTGAGCATAAATTTTGTTTGTGGGATGTGTGGAAGTGGAGAGAAATTTCATTATGAGGAGGAAGCTTTCAAGATTTCATTATGTTGATCTCTACACTTTTCACTGAAATATTTCATTGCTAATATTTTAGTATTAAAATATATTCCATATTTTTTGTTCGCAATAACATTATTTATGTTGGCATTATGGCTAATGTGTTGTCCTTGATGGAAACCTACTTGATAGAGATGTCAAAATGATGATTATGAAGATGCTACAGGTGATATGAATAAAGGAATATCAATTTAGAGACAGATGAATGGTAAATATAAAGCGTGAGAAAGTATATGCATGTCCTGAGGAGAAAGATCACGTACATACTAAGGTGCGGCGAAGAGAAGTCACATAAAAAATATGCACCATGGTAGTATCAATACCAAGGGTATTTATCAGGGTATTGACACATAGTAATGACTGTGGCAACAATTATTTGATCCTGTCAAAGAATAAGAATGTCATTACTAAGGGATTTCCCTAAGGTATTGGCTAAGACTAAAGCTATATAAGGAGATGGAGATCAAAGTGTTATGTGTGGAAGTTATGGGTTATTAGCATGTAATATGATCTGAAATGGGTGTGCACCAAAGAGCATGGAAGAGCAAGGAAAATTTTAAGGATGGAAAATTTTCTTGAATTTTAAAACATTGGCGAATCTCACTAATACCTAATATGCAAACTATAAAATGTTTATTGATATATTTGTAAAATTATTCAAATTTATAATGATTTTATATATAGTCTCTATATAATGTTGGCGAATTTTAAGGTAAAATGGTTTTATATTGTAAAATTTGGGCGAATAATCTTTTATAAAAATTGGAAATTGGCGAATATTTTTTGTGGAAAATCATGCAAAATTAGCCCACTGGGCGAACATTAGCCCCTAAAATTTTCCATGTGGAAGAGGCTCAAATTTGATAGATATGGAAGAATAGTAATGAATATGATTTCTTGATCTGTTTGTGATTATAACTAACAATGATGATAATAATAATGCTCTGATGTGGATATGTGATGGTGAAGTATGTGCAATATGTGTTGTGGATGAAGCGAAGGTATGATTTAATGATTTCATATCTGTATGATGGTTTGCCTCTAAAGGGTCACATACATACCTAGGTCATCTTCTAAGTAGTTTCTTATATACTGTGCAAAAGTTAAGAATATGTACGTAGGTGTTGAGAATGGGAAGTGCATACATACATGGATATCCTATGTAAAAGTTGTGTATACATGATAGAATTTTACAGTATGGGTTGTTGATGATGTTTGATTAGTTCTGTTATGTTTGCTACCATTTGTCGATGATGTCTCTATTATGATAATCTGTGTCCAACAATACTAGTTGGGTTGAGTTATATATGAAATGGAATTTTGATTAGTAAAGATGCTATTGTGTTGTGATTTGTAATTGGCTCAGTAATCTATAACTGGCTCAATAATTTGTGATTGATTTAGTATTTGGTTCAATGGTTGTTTTAGTATTATAATTATTCAGGTTCAGGATCAGTAATTTGAGATATGTACACAGGTCTTCCTCAGGGGAAGAGCGTACATACATTGATTCATAACAGTAGTGTATACATTTTCATTTGGTTTTCTTGATGAACAATATATGGTCTAGTATAGATATGAGTGGCTGTGCATTGGTATAATCTGATATGAATTGTTTTGATATGGTTGCTTGAGATTCCGTGATTGGTTTGTTGATGGTATAATGTTTCAGTTAGTTCAATGACTGAATAATTTATTCAGTTATTGGTTTCAAAATTGTTACTTGATTTGAGATTAATGATGGAAGTGGGTCCACTCTAAAAATATGATGAAAAGTGGCCTACAAGTTTGATGTTTTGAGTTAGGTGGATCCAGTATGAAATATTATTAAACATGATCCACAAGAGGTGCTAAGGGTTGGAGCCTTCACTAAGGGAGTTAAGGCTTCCCTCTAGTAATAGCTGGAGAATTTGTGAAGAGGTAGGAACTCCCTTCCACTAGGAGCTGGTATACGAGATCAGGGGGTTGGAGCTCCCTTCCAGTGGGTGTTGGAGAACAAGAGAAGGTTGTATCATTTTGCAGGTGGCTTCCTGCATAGTACTGTATGAGTCTATGCCAATACAATATTGTAAGGTGTTTTCCTTTATAATAAAAGAAGAAGAAAAAGATGATGATAAAGGTTTTTTTCTCCCACATTGGGTTTCCACCTAAAATCAGAGGAAATTTTAAGGATGGAAATTTATCTTAAATATTAGAAACTTTGGCGAATTTTACTAATCCAAATATGCAAACTATAAAATGCTTGGAGACATTTGAGTAAAAATATTCAAACTTTTGATGATTTTATATAGTCTCTATAAAATTTTGGTGATTTTTAAGGTAGAATATTTTTTTCTTATAAAATTTTGGCGAATCATTTTTAGGAAAAAAATTGAATTGGCGAATCTTTTTTTTGGAAAAAGCATGGAAAAATAGCTCATCTGCGAATATTAGCCCCTAAAATTTTCCTTGCCTAAAATCTTGGTGTTCATGTGTGTTGATATGTTTCTTGTCTGTTCATGATCTATCTGTTCTTTACTACTCATGGTTTCTCCTTAATGACTGAATAATGAAGTAATGATGCATTGGTTAAGGATGGATAATTAATGAACTAAATTATAAATTAGTTAGCTAGATATATGTTGTTTTGATTTGTCATAGTTCCGTACATACGTTGGTTTCCCAAATAATAGTAACATACAAAAATAAGAATAAAAATTGAAAAGTTGAAGTGAGTTTAAAAATACTGATTCACACCCCCCCCCTTTTTGAGTATTTTTCCCAACAATTGGTATTAGAGCAAGTCCCTAAGTAGAATCTTGTTCGCTAAAAGGGAGATTTGTCAAGATGAGTAGTCAACAAGGTGTCTTTTCTATGAGGCCACCTTTATTTAATGGAACTATCTTTGTCTTTTGGAAAGTTAGTATGAGGGCATTTTTGCAGGAACTTGAATCATATGTATGGGAAATTGTTGGAGGTGGATATCAATATCTAGCCTCTATTCCCACAGATACCATAGGGAAGAAACAATATAAAACCAATGCAAAAGCTGTAAATTCCATCTTGGGAAGTTTGGCCAAGTTTGAATTTGTGAAGGTGATGCAATTGAACACCGCAAAGTAAATGTGGGAATAGATTATCCAAATTTATCAAGGTGACACCAAGGTAAAAAGTGCTAAACTTGAAACGCTTATAATTCAGTATGAGACACTTAAAATGTGTGATGATGAAGGAATTGTAGACTTTTTCCCTGGAGTAGATGAGACTGTTAAATCAATGAGAAATATTGGCAATGAAACCAATGATGCTCCTATTGTTGAAAATATTTTAAGATCACTAACTCCAAAGTTTGATTCCAAAGTCTCTGCTATTAAAGAAATGCAGGATTTGAAGAACCTTACTATTGACCAGATCCATAAGATCTTAATAGCTTATGAAATGATAAAAGGGAGACCATTAGATATCATAGAAGCAACATTCAAAGCTACTTATAAAGGAAAATAAAAGGAGGAGCTTAAGGAATCATGTTACATACTACACAAAGAAGAAGAAAATTTCATAAAGAAACTCCAATTAGGAACTAGAAAGTTTAGATGTAAGCTTCCTTTTAAATGTTTTTCTTGTGGAAGAGTAGGTCACTATGCATCCAAATTTCCATATAAAGAAAATCATAAAGGGAATGGAAATAATGTTGAAAAAAAGATGTTTTCTAACAAGAAAATATTTTACTCTAATGAAGATAGCCATAGCACATCTGATGACCTGGAAAACTCATATCTAGATTCTAACAATCATTATGAAGTACTTATGGCTCTTGAAGATTAGTCAATTAATGAATCAGATATCTGTGAAGTAGATGAACTAATGAGAGCATTGAAGGAGAATTATAAACTCAAGAATATAAACAAAGATCTGGAAACAAAAGAAAGTAGTAAGATTAAGGGAAAAAGCATGTTAATAATGGAGTTGGAAGCATCCAATAAAAGAACAAAAGTCTTAGTGAAACAAATTCAAGAAAAGGAAGTGCATTGCGGAAAATTAGAATATGAAGTTATGACTCTAAGGGAAGAATATGGGAAAATAAACAAATGGGTAAAGGAATATTTGTCATTAGAGAGGATTATCAATGAAAAAGGATCTCCTCTAATCAAGATAGGCATTGGTTACATGGATTTAGACCCTCAGTGCAATAACAAGAAAAACCATCATGTGGTGTTTCAAAAGAACACTGAATTAAGTCGCTCATTTGATAAGGAATCTTCTAGATCAAATTCAAGATCCATCCCTAGGAAAAAGGTTTGGTTTCATGAATATTACTTCTATTATAACTCATTTGGGCATAAGGCTATTGATTGTAGGTCAAGTATTTGGAATATAACCAAGAGATGGGATAAGTTCCAACACTTAATTAAAAATTGAAAGTAGATTTGAAGGAAGAATGAAAATTATTCAGAAACATAGGGAATATTGATCCTACTTCAATTCATTGCTCTTAAATCTTAATTCTCATAGTGATTGCAGAAGTGATGTGAGGCACATGACCTCATCAAGAGAAGATGATGACTATCTGGTCCTCAAAATCATTGGTGTATAATATGAGTGGGAAATATACATATGTATATCTTGATGATGATTCCCATGTTGTTTTTATATTAATTTGGTGAAGATTATATTACTAACATTGCATTTGATACAATGAACAAGAACATACAATACAGGCTCAGGGGGATATGTTGTTATGAAAGTTCAACATTTTATTTTCTGTACGCATATATGTGATTTTTGATCTAAAAAATCACGTACATTTCTCTGAGATGAAGAAACAATGTGACATGCTGAGGGGGAGTTTATGATGTGCTTATTGGTTTCTGGTTCTAACATTGATTAGTTACAGTCTGCTGATGATGCTCAAATGTTACATAGAAATTACGTTGGTTCATGAGTTATTGTAATATGTCATGGTTGTTTTGTTTATTTTGATGGCTTTACTGATTGATGAGTTGGATATGCTCAAATTTGACAGTGAATATTTGGCACAGGTTCAAGGGGATAATTTTCTATGCTTCTAATATTACATTGTTGGCATTATGATTTCCTAAGAATTCCCTATTACATAATGATGTTCATGATAAGTATATATATCATTGATGATGTATAATTATTGTTGGTGAAGACACATATGCTGATGTTATTCTACCATTAACGATGATGAAGTCTTGGATGATGACTATATATTGGTTAAATTTTCACTTAGTAAATTTAATTCTACATGAAGAGGATGTGCATGCTATGGTCCTTATTGACATTGGTTGATGATGAAGATTTTAATATTCACTCAATACTTATATGCTACTACCATTACATCTTCAATGATACATATGTTGCATATGGTGAGGTTATGAATGGTGCCTATATGTTTCTTGAGCTACATGTGAAAATACATTCTCACATATGTTGTTGATGCATTAAAAAATATGTTGTTTTTCCATAAAATAGCTTTATGTATATGATATTTTATGATTGTGGCTCTTACTATTTCAGGGAAAACTAGTTTCGATTCGAATTACTAATCCCACTAAGATGGGTAGCTATCTTAGAAACAAATAATGAAATCTTTTCAAGAGTTCCTTAAAGTGTGATAGATGGAAGAGAAGAAAAGAGGACCAACTTGGATCTTCCGCTTTGATCCTAGCTTGATTTCTCCTTTCCTTGATAGAATTTTCCACTCCTCTCCTACTTGTCCCACTTCAAATAGTACTTGTAGGGTCAAATTAATAGCAAACTATCAAAGCATCTCTATCTAAAAAATCATAAACAATGCGGAATGAGAAACACATTGACCATACAATTGCATTCATAAACAATAAGATTCAAAAATACAAGATCATATGGAGGAAAACTCAAAGAACTTTATTAATAGTAATGTAAGAGAGGATTACAACCTAGCTTTCTGATCCAGCATCATCCTCCCAGTTGTAGAAGCCCTCTTCACCTCATGAACAAGCAAATCACCCAAAAATGCAATGTTTCTTCTCACCAACAAACCAATAGCACTTCCTTACAAAGCACAAAATTCTAGCCTCCATATCTCTTAGATGAGGGATCCATTTATAGATGTCTTGCAAGGGTGTGAGTCAGCTCTGGGTTTTTGATTAGTGTCATTCCACTGATAGTTCTTGGTTCCACTAGGAGATTTCATGATCTCTTACTTATCCCTGGGTGAATTCAGAGAGGTAAGTGTCACAGGAGAAGTTTCTGGAAGATTCCATGATCATCCACCTTGCAAATTGTCTCTGCCATTTGTCTATTCTCACTCATCACACCCCACAAAAGGCCATTTTAGTATGCATCGCACATAGCCATTTAGGCAGTCAGTATGCATCGCACCTTGCCCATGGAGCAGTATGTATGGTCCAGTTTTGGCCAGTTCTGAGTAGTTTTTCAGGTGGAACTTCTGGGAAAGGATGTAATAAGTTGACCGTGATCCTTTAGGGTGTGAAACAACACTTTTAGGGACTTAGGGAGCCCTTTGTTTATGGACATATGAGTTTGAGGTTGCAGTTCCCAAATATGTCTATAACAACTGCCCCCTAAAGCATGAGGTCATAAATCTTCTGATGTCGAGTGAAATGCTTTATTCATGAGGATCCGAGGTATTCGTACTGGAAGGTGACCTATATAATATACAATACAATACATCGTCATCATATTATTTTCATGATCTGGCTGAGGTGGGCATTCCCATGCTCAGCTTTATAAATTCATTTTCATGTACATAGGACAGACAATCGTCTGCTATTGCAGACTTGGTGATTCTTCACATGAAGAGTCATCTTCCCTGGCTTAGATGACTATCTGTGCAGCTTCTATGTACAATTGAAATCTTTACTTTCCTAAATATATCGCAGCCCAGATGGATGAAACTAGATCTGGGGTCTTCAAAACTCATCCAATCTTCACCCGATTTACAAGTTGATCCATGTGAAAAGATTTTCTGAAGTCGAACATGGAAAGACATTGCCTAATTACCAGCCAATGATGTAAGCTGTTAACAAGCATGAGAGGAGTCACTAATAATGATGATGACCCTCAAGGTACTATAGTACAATTCACGTGGTGTGAATATATGAGCTGATGTCAAACACCACGCAAAGTCTTTTGGTCGAATGTGATTGATGTAAACCTATCGATGGAAGTGAGAAACTTGCCATTGAGGCATGCAAGCTTCAAAGTACTAAAAGGGTTGTTTGTAAGTCAGCTTCTTGGATAATGAGCTGATGTCGACAAGAAGTGACCTGTCGTAGGAGGGCCTTGATGTATCCCACATCTATGACGCGAAATGGAGCAAATGATTTTTGTGGAGGTGAAAACGATTTGATGATATGAGGTTCAGGAAGGGCGGTCATGAAAAATGAAGTGTTGATGTAATGCAATGGATGAAGCATTTTCTGGATGGTGAATTCTCTAAATGACTTCTATTGAACATATTGGCGACATTGATATGGACTGGAAGCGTTAACCCCATCGATGGCATGGCGGACCAATGGTGATAGTGAATGGAAAAACCCAACGCAACTCAATCACAGTGATGGAGTGAAAGTGTCATGTTCAAGAGCGACTTGCTACCAATAGAGTTCTTCAAGTTTTCTTCCCATTTTTCCCCAATCATTGCTGACCAGTACCTCTTTATTTTTGACAAGCTTGAGGAGTATAACATATGCTTGGTCTATAATTTTCCCTTAGGGCAAACCTGTCACTTTGTGTTTAGCGAGCCTAGTGTAGGTGAGACTCATTCTTGTCTGGGTGGACAAGTTTGTCGCTATTGTTTTAACAAGTTTAATGACAAAGATAACTCGGTCCTTTTCATGTTTAAAGAGTTTGAAAATGGACGAAAAGTAGACTCCAACAGCCCTTTTTTGTGGCATAATCCCTTTAGTCCGAAAAAGTGTAAAATAATACGAAAGGGATGACTTTTTGATAGTTTTAACGAGCCGACAAAGACAAGTGCTCAATATTTTTGTTTAATAATCCCTCAAGTCCAAAAGGATTAAAATATATGAGAGGGATGACGTTCCCCTTTAACGAGCTAGAAAGGCCAATAGCTTGAAAATCTTTTTATATTTAATGAGTCTAAAAAGAGTTTAAAAGAGGCTCATTTTTTAGGAATGAGTGGTATTTCTGGCTAGCAGCTAGTTCCAGGTAAGTTTGGAACTTCTCAAAACATGGCAGTGTGAAGAGGGTGGCAATCAGAATCACTCGTCATAGATGTTCCTCAAAAGGGTAAACAATCAAGTGGAAGTGTATGGTCGGTTGAATGAAATGGAGGTGATGGAAGGAACACAACCAAAGTTCGAAAAGGGTAGATAACAAAGCGATCACAAAGGTTATTTACCAAAGGCAGATTTATTTTTTAATGAGCTTGAACCTTCTGCCAACATGTGCTCAATGCAGGTTGATTTTTTAACGAGCTTGAACCTTACAGGAACATTGCTCTTGCTAGTCTTTTGATAATGTCTCTTGGTAGACTTATTTTTTAATGAGCTTGAACACTACTATAACATGTGCTCATGACCTTTTTATGCAAGCTAGAAACGACTGAACTACGAGGTTAAAGGTTTGAGAACCTACAAACTAAGAAAATCAAAGGTTGCTTTTCACTTGCATGCAAAGGTTTGCATGCCCCTAGGTATTTCAGTACAAGGAGATTTTCTAGGTTACCAAATGGAAGTTCCTGCGGTTAGGCAGGATTGCTTCTGTCGGCCGACAAAAGAACTCTTCCTTTTTCATTGTCCATTGAAATAGATGAAGGTGATTGCGGTGAGCTTCCAATCACATAATGTATGAAGGTGAATGTTGTGAGCTTCCATTCACAATCGTACAAAGGAAATAATTGCCTCAGACTAATCACTTAACCTATATAGGAATGTTATTCGGTCCAAGTATTATAACCTTTCAAGAAAATCTCTCTTTTCCTCTGGGTTCGCCTGCGAGGTAGACTATGGTGCATGCCCCCTAACCTTCATCACACTCACCAAAATACTCGTGGTAATTAGGTGGATGGTATGAAGGTTGAAGAGACATTGTTGATGCGAAGAGACCATTTAGGGATGATGGTTGATTTTTAGTTGTGTTTAAACCAGGAAATGAAAGCTAGTCGACAAGTTTCACCAGTCTGCCTTCATGTGGAAAACTCATCACTCGAAATAATGTGAAACAATTGCTTCCATGCTATATATATAATCACTTCCAAGGAGTATATTGTAATCTAGTGGACCTTGGATTACCATCATGTAGAAATAAACAATTTTCTTTCTCAAAGTTATCAGTAACTTTTGAAGGATCCCTAATGGTCGACTGGTTCCTTTGTTGAAGCCCGACAAATTTTGTTTTTTAGGAAAAAGCGATGGCAAACCAAGTGCTTTCCAAGTAGTTGAGGAAAGGATGCTCACCGAAGCCCCTTCATCTATGATTGTGCCAGACACGATCATTTTGTAAACTTGTACTATGATTCAGAATGGTACTTTAGATGGAAGGCAAGGTTTCACTAGTTGATTCCAATCAAAGAAAATAACTAGAATGCTTGGAGGGGGTACCGAATAAATGTATAGATAAGTTTCATGAACTAGGGGGGTCTCTTCCTGTTGTGAAGGAATGTGCAGATTGTCCCCAAGTTCATTAGACTCTGTACCGACAAAAAGAATTTGAACGGTGCCATTCTCATCCTCTTAAGAAACTATATCATCTGAAGGTGGATTTTTTGAAGGCAAAACTAGGTTGACTTCCATCTTGACTAGTTGAATTTGATCTGGTATGGACTCAGAAGGTTCACTTTCAATGATAGACGATTTTATCGACAATTGAGTTATGTCAATCGAGTTTTCAACTAGCGAAGGACTTGGCAAGAGTTTCTTGTATCCAGATGGAAGCTGTTGCGGTGAAGCAGGATGGTTATCCAAAATGCTTTTGGCTTCATCTAGAAAAGGACAATGGTGAAGAGTATGATTAATTTCACATAACCTACATGGAACTCTTACTTTTTCTTTTTGTCTATTGAGTTCGCTCTCACTAGGTGATGGTGCATTGTCAACCTAACTGTTAGGGGTTTATGACACCGAATGGTGCAACCGAGGAGACAATTCTCTCAATATTCATGGGATACAAGGGAAATATCGATGGTAGTGTCTCTCCTTGCAAATTATGCATGGAGCTTTTTGTTTGGAATTTTTAGTGTGCATATTTTCACCAGATGATGCACTGTTGTTCCCTTGATTAGCTGGCTTCTTCTTCTTCTCCTTCCCTTTCTTTTCTTCTCAGCTACTTTCTTTTTAGTGTCACTAGTTTCACCAAGCGAAGAGGAAGAAGGGGAAGGAGAAACAAATGAAGTAGAAGTCGAAGGGGTAACTTTAGTATCATCTGGTTGTTGATTAGATTGTTGAGGAATTATGGTGTTTTGAACAACAGAGGTTGAGAAAAGCCATACTATTAGGCCAATTATGATTCTTGAAAGGGACAATGTAGCCATATATGGAGAACCAATATCTCCCCAAGAGGAGAGAGGACCAGGATTCCCTCCAAGAGGGATCCCTTGATTAGTAGACTATGTTAAACACACATGGACAGCAAGAGAAAATATGAAAGATAAAACATGCAGTACAATTTTTATTAACAACTGATATACATTTATAGTACATTGTTGTGACCGTTGGGTTTCACATCCCAAGTTCTCTTGGACTACTTAGTCTATTCAGCTTCCACACTAACCCATTTAGGATTAGGTGCCCAACATTCCCCCCTTAATCCGATGGGTTATGTATGAGTCCAAGAAGAGAGCTGTAATACTAAATGTGCAAAAAATGCATGGCAGCACTAGGCTGAATGTGCTCTATGAAATGTTGGTATAAAGGGTAGTGGTTTAAGGATGACCAACAACACTGGAATGCTTTGTGCAGTTCCCGGAACTCTTCCAAAACTGGCAAGAAGCTAAAGTCTTCTGCTAGAGGAAGTGATCCTATTGTTTTAAAGAGGGAAACCTTCAACCATGAAAGGGAGGTCTCACCCCGCATAAAAGGGAGAGCTTCAACCTGAAAAGGGAAGTCTCAACCTGTGATGGTTTAAGGATGACCAACAACTCTGGAATACTTAATGCAATTCCTGGAACTCTTCCAAAACTGGCAAGAAGATGGAGTCTCCTGCTAGAGGAAGTGTTCTCAATTTTGTTCCTTGAATTCTTCCAAAACTGGCAAGAAGCTGAAGTCTTCTGCTAGAGGAAGTGTCCCAGATTGCCAACTAAAGGCATGTTCAGGGGCATCTTTGTCTCTGGCTACAACTCTGAAACTGGTGTGGCAGGTTGTGGCTCAGGCTCGCCTGATGTGACTTTGAAGCTTGTAGATGACCATCATTTCCCCCCCTGTCAGATACAAGGCGATATGATGGAGAAAACTCAACTGCAAGATTGTTCAATACTCTGGAACAAGTTCTGACATGTGTTTGGAATATCTTCTTGGTTGTTGATGCCCATTGCCAAGAAGCGATCCATCCAAGATGAATCTTTGTTCTTGCAGGGTGTTTGTTGCTGAAGCATTTGTGTGAAGAATGGCTAGTTTTATGACAGTGCTTACATGGATGAAGATCAAAACAGTGATCTTTCAGATGGCCAACTCGGTCACAGTGTTGGAATTTCACAATTTGTTGTTGTTGTTGTTGTTGTTGCTGTTGTTGTTGTTGCTGTGGAAGAAGGATAGAATCTGGAACAGCTGGAGGCGAACTGTCATGAGGAGCAGGTGAACTGTCATGAATAAATCTAGCACTTTGAAACTGAATGGGCTTTGAGTAGTCTGGAATATGAAAGGACAAGTCCTTGTCATATCGAAGACCGAATCTGTGCTTGTTGTGGACAAGTTGTTCCCAAGGTCTGATGATGGGCTTGGGAAGTGCAGACTGAGTTTCTGCATCTGCATGTACAACTGCTGCTTTATTTGAATGAATGGTAACATTATTGACTTGCTGCTGATGGGTGGTTGTCTCAATGTTCTAACCAGAAACAGATTCAGAATGATGACTCCACTGCTGTAATTCTTCTTGTTGTAGCTGAGATTCAAGCTACAAAAAATCAATCTTTTCCTGTGCATTTTGTAGACATGTCTGAATTTCTGAGAGAGATCCTATGCTGATTTGTAAGGTGTCATCAACAGTAGATTGTATAAGAGTTTTCATGAACTCTAATACTTCACTGATTCTGGGCATTTTTCTTCAATCTCAGATTTACACCTTATAAACTAATCACAATTATTACTTTATGCAGAAAAGTAATATCCACTCACAGTACACAAAAATATCTTGTATAAATGTGCAGCAAATGAATCAGGGAATCAATGCATATATATATGTAGACAGAAACTATAATGGGTTTTAAATACAATGCCACAATTGGGGCAGCAGCAATTGCAAACTTGCTTGGATCCTTCAAGTACTCCTTCACTTTCAAATCAGAAATGATGGCTATCAAAACTTCAATAATTATAACACCATGTCATGGGTATTGGAATGAATCTCTAGCATGCTGAAACAGCAGTGATAGACCTCCTTACACGTCCAAATACTTAGCAAACTGTATAGTGCTGGTCCTCTAGCTTATATTAGTCAACAATATAGTGTTTCATGGCGCCCACAATGTCAGAATAAACTCCACGCTGAAGGGTATCACAGCTACATTCAGCAGAGCTGGTGCATTCCTTGTTGTTGGTTCATGTAAATATATAATATGTTGGATAGATACTTGTGGAAGAAATTCAAAATTTTAATTTGATATCAACTTTAGACCCAGCAAGCATACATCATATTAATAATACCAGCGTATGTATGGAAGCAACAGTGTACTAAAACCATCCAAAACCGGAGCACGAATAAAATTTAGTTACGCAATTCTTATACCATAACTATGCTACCACTATCATAGAAACTTCATCATATATAACACTGCAAATCAAAGCAAATCCAAACTCTTCAAATAGCATTCTCTATTCCAACAGCTTCCCCTCATAATGCAAATATTTTAGATGATGAAAACCACTTACAACATGGCTCATTGCTTGCATTTCCTTTCCTGAAAACCTCTTGCAAGAAATGAAGAAAATAAACGCGGCTCGAAAGGAACTCTATACTCTTCAAATTCTTCTGTCCAACAGCTTCCGGTGACATGCAAATCCTTCAAATAATCAATTATCACCTTAAAGGTGACTTATTTGTTGAGAAACGAATCTCCCAGGAGTTTGAAATATTTCAATATTATATGTTATCTTGAATTTTGTGTTCATTATTCCATAGGTTTTGTCAACACTCAGTGTCTGACTGCTTCCTTTTTTTTTTTTTTTAAGTGGCTCCATCAAGCACGTTAAAATTTACATCAAATATAATTTAAATAACTCTAGCTCAAACCAAGTATATAACCATAGTACAATAGAAAATCCTCAGATTTGTTGGGGCCTTAGCGATTTGGGTCCTCAAGATCGCACCTGTGCCTTAAAAATTATGTTCTCAGCAGCCGACGTGTGAGTGGCATGGCTCCATGAGCTCATCCCTCATCAAAAGTATCAACAGGAGTATAGGAAAATGTCCAACTATCATAAACGGCAACTTATGCATGCCTAAACCAATACTATGTTTCTATAACAGTCTAATATCCCAAGCAAAAAAACTGTGCATTGATACTATTCACCTTCTTCAGCACTTTGTTGGACTCCACATAACTTGTGACTATGTGGCTGTTGTGGACTCTTCTCTGGCGAACCGAGACCTCATTCACAAAAATAAAACCGCAGAGCTACTGTATATTTTATTGGCTTCAACTTCACGCAATTGTCAACAATTTTCCACAACTTTCACGACCAGCGTATGACCATCACATATATACTTCAACATGCTTCAACACATATACAGATTTTGGATCAACATATAACATAAACCAATACATGTGAATTTCACTGTTCAAGAGCACGAACTAATGTAGATGCAATCAACACAAGTATATGTATAAATGTGTTTCAACACATACACTACTTTTGTATTCACCAAAGCTCTTCTCAGCCAAATCAAAAGAATACCAATGAGCGCCTGAAAACCGCCAAAGCTTACCATTCAAATGATTTTAAATGATTTCTAAAAAGACCGCAGAGAGTTGTATAGTTCAACGCATATACCAAGGCGGTGTATACCAAAATAAAACCGCAGAGCCCCTTCAACGCATTCAACGCAGATTCAATAATCTCTGCTTTACTTTGGTACTAGAACCAACCTAGGCCTTGCGACAGCTAGAGTTGATGCTCCCGATGCAGCTGCTCACCACCAGGTCATGTCGAATGCACATTCTTCTTCGTCAAGGGTATTGAAGGGTTCTCAAATCCAGCTTCTTCCGTTGGAGGTAGAATCTGCAGGAGGTTCCATTCTAAATTTTGGACCGGATTTTCATCTTTGTGAATCGATGTCTACAGATCTTAATTTGGCATCTTAGACATTGGTGACTAGAAAATCCTTTAAAATGAAGGATGATGAAAAGGGTCCATTGATGTGTGGAGAAAATAGAGATGACACCTCATGTGAATCTTCAGATGTATCAATATATGGGCAGCGTAAATGGGTGGACTTGCATAAATGGGAGTAGCACTTAAAGATAAGCCAGCGTTCAATGTAATATGGTTGGCGTTAAATATTTAAATTCGATGGCAGCGTTAAATAAATATGGGACAGCCCTCCACAGCAAAAGAAACTCTACAGAATCCATATCACTTTAATGCAAATGCTCAGGACCATGGTTACGATGTTGCCTAAACAGAAATTAATATGACCAAACAACGATTTATTCATAAATTTGGTGAGGATCTCAGCCGAGACAATCTCACCTTCGGCAAATACAAGCAGGAAAATCCCTACGATCAAAAGGCAGTGTACTCTTTCCTCCAGCGTTCAAAAGACTTCGACGGCTACGGGACTGAGGTCCTTTAAGTGAGACAGAGCCACATTGGCACTTTCAGGGCACCTGATGCATCTTAGACCGAAATGGGAAAATCTGAGCTTGACTTTACAACATTTCACACAAGGCCGAGTTCTTCCACCAATTCACAGTCAGATTTAGCTGGAAATGGCTGGAAATAACGATGGATGGTTCAAATCCCTTTAGTGGTAAAAGAAAGGCAGGATTGCTTCAGAAATAAATGGATCTGACATGTCTCGTTCGGTTGAGAGGATTTTCCACAAATAGCCTGAACATGATTTTGTAGTGCGGGAGCAGCGTTAAAGAAAATGGATGTGGAAAATCAAATCGGAAAGCTGATGGTGGAATTATCACGCACTCAGGATTATGAGATGGATTCAACGTTAGCAGTAGAGCATTTGAATCGCATTTTACAGGAGTTTGAGTTTAGCTTGAACAATATTGAATTTCTGGTTCGTATCCTGCAGGTCGGACCAGAGAATATATGGAATATGGCAGACAATGGCAGACAACGGTTTTAGCAGAGAGCCCACAGAGTGTAGGAAGGAATATGGGGCAGAATGAGGAATAAAACGCTCAATTCTGACACGCAGATAGGGCATTAATTAATGCTGTCAAGAAGACTGTTGGCAATTCTGATCAAATATGATTAGGAGAAAGGCAGAACTGACATGTATATAGAGACCACAAGACAAGTGGCTCAAATTGGAGCAGGAGCAGCAATCGCCCGCTCTGATACCATGTTAAACACACATGGGCAGCAAGAGAAAATATGAAAGATAAAACATGCAGTACAATTTTTATTAACAACTGATATACATTTATAGTACATTGTTGTGACCGTTGGGTTTCACATCCCAAGGTCTCTTGGACTACATAGTCTATTCAGCTTCCAAACTAACCCATCTAGGATTAGGTGTCCAACAGACTCCATTATCTCAACCTCATTTCAACGTAGGAATATGGATGTTATTATGATTAAAATAAATTTTAAGACACTTTAACACAACTTGCTTTTTCAATTTTTAAGAGTCGAGAAAAAGCTAAAGGTGACTCTAGTCACCTTCGATTTTTAATGAGCCTGAAGTGACAAGTGCTTAGATGGACCTTTTCTTTTAAGGAGTCGAAAAGGAACGAAAGTGACTGCTCTGGAAGTCTAGACAAAGGGTTTACCAAATTGATCATAAAACTACAAAATAAACCTTGGTGATAAATGATAGAGAAATTACCAAGGACTTATGTACGACAGTCAATGTTCCTGAATGTTGTGTTCAGTGCATTACAATCAATAGGGCAGTAGACACGGCTTCCTAAGGATAAAAGATATCAGCCTATTGTGGTCTCCTAATATATACTCAACGGTACGGGGAGCACAAGTCCGTACTGGCACTTGTCGTATCAAAGAAGAGGAATCACACAACCTTTGATGAAAATGATAGTTACTAGGTTTTACGATGCCGGAACACATCTCTAGCCTAGCTTTCTAGATGTGTTGCATTAGGTTCCAAAGCGTTTTTATGTTCATTGAGATTTATTTTGGATTTGATCTTGCTTAGAAGTTTTTCTTTCAAGGTTCACCGTGTGATGTAGATGTAAAATTCCTAAATATGCAATCTAAAATGATAAACAGTCGTTTATGTTCTTTTAGCAATGAAAATCATAGCTACAAAGGAAAGAAGATGATGATTTTCCTTCAGCAAAGAGCATAGAGCACACACTAAATTCACTTTTCCTAAATCCAATTTCGCAAGAAGTCAAAATGCAGATCCACATGCATGTATTTGTTTTCATCTTTCTTAATGTGTGAATGACAAAAAGGAAAGCTAAGTACAGATCTGAACTATTTTCTTTCAAAGTGGCAGTACTACCAATTTTGTTTTCAAAATGAAAGGAAGACTAAGATGACACTTTCGATTCCGAATTAAAAAATGTTTTCGACACTTCAAATACTAATAATTTCAAATCAAGTACAATGACAAAGTTACAATCAACTATCTAGAAGAGGAACACTTTAAGACACTCTTCTTCTGATTCAAAATGACAATTACGACACTTGCATAAAAAAAACAGTTTGATTAAGCTACTTTCGACAAAGGAAGACTATAAATGATTGACAAATACACAAAAACATTAACAATTCCTAGCTAATGGAGGCTGAAATATTGTGAAGGAAAATGGTCTCAGCAAGAAGGTACTGATCATGAATAGTTGAAAGCAAGGAGGAAGAACCAAATTTCAGAGAAGGAAATAATGTCACTCAATCAACACATCTACAACACAGGGAAATAGGGATGCGTCTCACCTACAATACACGGGAGGTGCGATGCATCCAGGTTGCACAGTTACAGATAGTGCGATGGTCCAGGGAGCGAAACTAAGCTTGGTTTTTGCTCAAAGTTTGTAGCTAAGTTCAGTGATTTAGGCTGAGTAATGATGGACAGTAAAAACAGAGCATAAGGGTAAGATCTGATGAGTTTTTGAGCTACCACAAGGGCACTTAGGATGCTTTGTAAGTCAGATGTTCAGTTCATAAACCAACCTAGAGATTGAGTGAAGTAGCGTTTATCTACTTCGCAATTGCATAGCAAAGGTGTTTCGAAGGCTAGCTGGCTAACTTCAGGCTTCGTCTGTAGTTTATAAAGCAAACAATAAACAAACAAAAGAAACTATTTGTTTCCAGTTGGAGTCTCCATTTTGTTTCAGGGAAAACTAGTGTCGATTCGAACTGCTAGTCCCACTAATACGGGTAGCTATCTTAGAAACAAACAATGAAAGATTTTCAAGAGTTCCTTTAAGTGTGATAGATGGAAGAGAAGAAAATAGGATCAACATGGATCTTCTGCTTTGATCCTAGCTTGATTTCTCCTTTCCTTGATAGAATTTGCCACTCCTCTCCTACTTGTCCCACTTCAAAGAGTACCTATAGAGTCAAAGTAATAGTAAGCTATCAAAGAATCTCTATCTAAAACATTATAAACAATGTGGAATAAGAAACACATTGACCATACAATTGCATTCATAAACAACAAGATCACAAATACAAGATCATATGGACGAAAACTCAAAGAAATTTATTAATAGTAATGTAACAGAGGATTACAACCCAGTTGTCTGATCCAGCATCATCCTCCCATTTATAGAAGCCATATTCACCTCATGAACAAGAAAATCACCCAACAATGTCATGTCTCTTCTCACCAACAAACTAACAACACTTCCTTACAAAATACAAAATTCCAACCTACAGATCTCTCAGATAAGGGATCCATTTATAGATGTCTTGCAAGGGTGTGAGTCAGCTCTGGGTTTTTTATTAGTGTCATTCCACTGATAGTTCTTGGTTCCACTTGGAGATTTCATGATCTCTTACTTATCCCTAGGCAAATTCAGAGAGGCAAGTGTCACAAGAGAAGTTTCTGGAAGATTCCATGATCATCCACCTTGCAAACTATCTCTGCCATTTGTCTATTCTCGCTCATCGCACCCCACAGAAGGCCATTTTAGTATGCATCACAACTAGCTAGTTAGGCAGTTAGTATCCATCGCACCTTGCCCATGGAGCAGTCTGTATGGTCTAGTTTTGGCTAATTCTGAGTATTTTTTTAGGTGGAACTTCTGGGAAATGATGTAATTAGTTTACCATGATTCTTTAGGGTGTAAAACAAAGCTTTTAGGGACTTTAGGAGCCCTTAGTTTATGGAAATATGAGTTTGGGGTTGCAGTGCCCAAATATGTTTATAACACTTACTACAAATGGAAAGATAAAGTTGACCTTGATGAGGTCAAGGGGATGAGTTGATAACAAATTTCCATGAAAAAATATTGTGTTTTTGCTACAATTGATTGGTTATGTTACATACTTGGTCACAGGTTGATGATATTGAAACTACATTTTTTTATCTTGCATATTGATGATGAGGATGTGCATACTAATGTTGTTGCTATCAAAATTTTATGTTGCAAGTTACTTTAATGATTATTATGGTTTTTCTACCTCATGGTTTAGGTCCTTGTCTTTCGTTGTAAATGTCATATTTGTCTCTTGATGTAAAGGTCATGTAAAAACCCATATTTTCAAGCATTGTAAAATTCAGTCAAGTTTGGACTATTATGGTCAAGTCATTTATGTATGCAATCCCATTATTTTGGGCATTTCATTTAATGGTGAGTCAAATGAGTTGTGTGATAAAATGTTAGCACGAGTCCTTGGTGATAGGAAAGGTGTTATTTTTTTAAGTCATAGAGTCAACTACTTCATTGAAGATCTTCAACATATGCTTAGGGGTACCATGGTCAGTATACAATCTCCATCTTTAGCAGCCAACCCTACATTAATACTCTCTACATAGGGGAAGATAAGTGTTCATTCAACATTGGTCATCCCTTTTCCCTTGATGTCTAAAGGGGATAATCTTGGTGTTTGGAGAGAATATTTGAAATATGTATTGGGAGAGAAGCTTGGTGTATTTATAGATATGTTTGCAAGTATTTACTGGTGGTGGTGACCAAATACCAAAGTGGTTTCCATCAAGTCCAAAGGGGGAGATTATTGGCATTATGGCTAATGTGTTGTCCTTGATGGAAATCTACTTGATAGAGATGCCAACATTATGGTTATGCAGATGCTATAGGTGACATGAACAAAGGAATATCAATTCAGAGACAGACAGATTGTAAATATAAAGTGTGTGAAAGTATACATGGGTGATGTGAAGAAATATTGTGTACATATGTAGGTATGGTGAAGAGAATTTGCATACAAAATTCACAACAAGGTATCATGAATATTAGGGGTATTCACAAACTGATAATTTTGTGATTATAGCTAAAAAATGATACATCTGTGATAATAATAATTCTATGATGTGGATATGTGATGGTGAAGTATGCATAGTATGTGTTGTGGATGCAACGAAGGTATGATTCAGTGATTTCATATATGTACATTGGTTTTCCTCTAATGGGTCATGTACATATGCAAATAATCTTCTATGTAGTCGCGTATATATTTTGAAAAAGTTTAGAATTTGTATGCATGTTTTGAGAATGGGAACTGCGTACATATGCAAATATCCTGTGTAAAATTCATGTATACATGCTAGGGTTTTACAATATGTTCTATTGATGGTGTTTGATTAGTTCTGTTATATTTTTTGTTATCTATCGATGATGTCCCTATCATGATAATTTGTGTTTGACAACAATTTTTGGGTTGAGTTGGTTATGAAATTGAATTTTGATTAATAAAGATGCTACTATGTTGTGATCTATAATTGGCCCAATAATATGTGATTGATTCAATATCTAGTTCAATGCTTGTTTCAATATTACAGTGATTCAGGCTTAGGTATCTGTAATTTGAGATATGTATGCAAGTCGTCTTTAGTGGAAGTGCATACATAGACACCAGTATGATTCATAATAGTATCATATACATTATGACATATGTTTGATTAGGGATTGCAGTGACATCATTTGGTTTCTGTTATGAACAATATATGGTTTGGTATACTTATGAGTGGTTGTTTATTGATATAATTTGATATGAATTGGTTTGATCTGGTTTCTTGAGATTTAGTGATTGGCTTTCTAATGGTATAATGTTTTAGTTGGTTCAATGATTGGATAAGTTATTTAGTGATTGGTTTCAAAATTGTTGCTTGATTTGAGCTTAATGATGGAAGTGGGTCTAGTATGAAAATATGATGAAAGGTGGCCTACAAGTTTGATATTTTGATTCAGGTGGATCCAGTATGAAATATTATGAAACTTGGTCCATAAGAGGTATTGAGGGTTGGAACCTTTAGTAAGGGATTCCAATATTCATTGTAGTAATAGAGGGAGAATTTTTTCAGGGGGTAGTAGCTCCCTTCTGGTAGGAGCTGGTAAATGAGATTAGGGATTAGAGCTCCCTTCTAATGGGTGCTATAAAATGAGAGAAGGTTGTAGCCTTTTGCAGGTGGGTGCCTACATAGTGGTATGAGTATGTGTCAATACAAGATTGTAAATGTTTTTCTTTATAATAAAAGAACAAGACAATGACAACAAAAATGGTGTTTTCCCCCACATTGGGTTTCCACCTAAAATCCTGGTGTTCATGTGTGTTGATATGTTTCTTGTGTGTTGATGATCTATATGTTCTTTACTGCTTATGGTTTCTCCTTAATGACTCAATAATGAAGTAAAAATGCATTAGTTAACGACGAATAATTAATGAACTAAATGATAAATTAGTTATCTTGATATACAATGTTTATATTCATCATAGTGGCGTACATACCCTAGTTTATTGAATAATAGTAGTGTACATAAATCATAATAAAATTGAAAAGTTGAAGTGAGTTTAAAAATACTGATTCACCTCCCCATATTAGTACTTTTCCCAACAGTTTATGCTTATATTATTGATAATATTTTAATTTTAAATAATGCATACTACTGCTATATAATTGATTCTCATTTCATGAAGCTTTCCACACTCCTATACTCAATAACACTTTTCGGTCAAGTATTGACATTGAAGGTTGTTATGTATTGATAAATACATTCACATTAAAGGCTTTTATTGCTAATATTTTAGTAAGTTATTGACGTATATGATGTTATTGGTAATATTTTAATTGTTAATAATGATTATTTTTGTATTTTCGAATATATTTTTGTTTAGGCTATTGTGTGGAACTGCACAAGAAGTCCATTGTGCAGATAATTATTTCTTTGTGCACATCCTTGCACTTCTGCATTTCATTGAGAAAAAAATTGTATGGATATGTTTCTAAAACTAGGCAGTTGTGTGGAAGTGTGGAGAATGTTCATTGTGCAAAGGAAGCTTCCAAGCCTTCATTGTGTGGATCTACACACTCCACATTGAAGGCTTTGTTATTGGGAAAACTAGTGTCTATTCAGAGCTGCTAGTCCCACTAAGATGGGTAGCTATCTTAGAAACAAACAGATTAAAGTTACTTTTGTTTTCCTTTATGAGAGATAGATGAGAGAGAATCAGAGAGTACCAACCTCAGTCTTTCGCTTGGCTCCTTGCTTGTTTCCTCCCTCCTTTGACAGAGATTCACCACTCCTTCGTTACTTGTCCCGCTTCAAAGAACACCTGTAGAGTCAAAGCAGCATACTACCATCAAAGCATAGAGATCTATAACCATAAACAATATGATATCAGATGTATATTAACCATACAAATGCGTATATCAATACAAGATTCAGAGACATACAAGGATACAAAGGAAAACTCAAATAGCTTTATTGATAGAAGTAGTAGAAGAGAGGATTACAACCCATTGTTCTGACCCAGTGCCATCCTCCTAGCATGAAAGCCCTCTTCACCTCATGAAAAGCTTAGATCACCCAACAATATAGTGTTTCACAGAGAAACCAACAACACTTCCTTACAAAATACAAAATTCTAGCCTTTGGATCTCTTGGATGAGGGGTCCATAAATAGATGTTTACAAGAGAGTGAGTCAGCTTCTGGGATTTTGATTAGTATCATTTCACTAATAGTTCTTGGTTCCACTTGGAGATTTCAGATATCTTGCTCATCCCTGGGTGAATTCAAAGAGGCAAGTGTCATATGAGCAGTTTCTAGAAGATTCTCTAGGTTTCCACCTAGCACACTGCTTCTGCCATTTGTCTGCTCTCGCTCATCACACCCTACAGAAGGGCTTTCTAGTATGCATCACAAGCCCTGTGTGTAATAGGTGAGGTGCATCTCACCCTATGCATGGAGCAGTCTGTATGGTCCTGTTTTGACCAATTCTGAGTAGTTTTTCATGGAGAACTTCTGGGAGATGATGTAATCAGATGACCTTGTTCCTTTAGGGTATGAAACAACAATTTTAGAGGTTTAGAAGCCCTTGGTTTATGGACATATGTGATTGGGGTTGCAGTGACCAAATATGTCTATAACAGGCTTTCATTGCCAATATTTTAGTATTAAAACATAATCCATATTTTCCATTCACAATAACATTATTTATGCTTATATTATTGATAATATTTTAATTGTAAAATATCGCTACTCATGATATTGAGCGGGGAGAAGTTGATTGTGTGGAATTGTATTTTAGCTTTGAAATTTTCTGCACTCACTCTTCGCACTCAAAAAAAGATGCACACTCATGTATGTGTTCTGATAAAAAATATGAAATATCATTACCACCTCTACACATGAACAAACACATCCATATAGCTTCCTCCAGACAACTACTTCACTCGATAACACCCTTATGTCATTAATTGACATTCAAAACTATTATTAATTTATGTGGGTTTGCATCCCTTAAGAAATGCATTTGTTCTTTGCACCACTTCGTCCAAATAACCATGTCTATATGCACAGAACCATGTGTGCACAAATTCTTTCACACAACCACTTTCGCACAACTACTTCCACACAACTAGTCCAGTCAACTTCCTCCACACATTTAGTTTTGTATACATCTTGTATATAATAGTCAGTAGATTGAACATTATCAAATAACCATTGTTACAATTGGGTTATAATTTGCTTCTCTTCTTTATAAATTAAAAAATAAAAATTTCAAATATGCACGAAATGTTGGTGTGTGGAATAGGGAGTATAAACCTCTACACTCACATATTTCCGCACTTCGACATGACACAAGTTCTATCCTAACTCTGTATTGCAGATGGGCATCAATATCATTTCGCATCACCCATGGAGTATTTTTATTTAATGATAATGTCACGTCTATTTCCTAATTTACATATGACTTTCCTTTCTCTCCATAATTTTTCTCTACTTGTTGATGTTCATTCTCTATTTGTAGAAAACCATGAATAGAATAAACATGTTTCATTAAACATCCAACAATGTAACTAACCATTACAAGAGACAATTGAATTGTGTTGTAAATGCTTTCATAGAATTAGCAACACATATAAATAGTAAAGACAATAAATGGCCAGGTTACTCTACAAAAAGTTCTTCCTTATGAACTTTTTCTCATATTATAAATAGTATATCAGATCCCTAGAATGCTAAAAGGTAAACACAAGTATGAATTACTAATAAATAATGCATATTTCGCTAATCAATTTGTATAGAGATGTGAACAGAATTTATCATTATTTAAATTTCATTTGGTTGTAAAGCTAATTTAATTTAATTTATATCTATGATGATTTTAAGCTTTCATTGTGTGGATATCCACACTCCGCCGTAAGGAAACTACTAATTAATTGATTAAAAGTTTTAAATAACATAGAATTAGCCAACAAAGATTATTAATTTATTACAAGTTGTAATGGAAGAATCAAATCTTAACTTAGGTGAATTGCAGCTAGTAATTTTATTCTTAAGAGATCCATGTCTCATATCCAAAACTATTGTCAAATGTTCATTTTAATAAATAATGTAACATCATATATAAAACAAAGTCTCAAAGCATGTGTTCAAACATAAATAAGAACACGACATCATAAATTGATAGATCAAAATAGTTTTAAATGGAAAATAGTTATTGTAGTTCAATTTGTAAATAGTGAATAGTTTAAAACCTATTTAGATTTAACACATACACACTAAAAAGATGAGAACTGTAATACAAAGATTTATTTCATTGTATGCATAAAGGGTGTTTCAAAAACATAATTAATTAATTAATATATAGGTAAAGTTAGAGCGAGTTTTAATTGTGCAAAAATGTGGTAGTGTGGATCAACTACAGTGAAACATTTCTCCATATTTTCATATCTCACTGAATGAAATCTATGTAGCTATGAAGACATTGTGCTAGTATTCTATTATTAAGAGATATGTCTAAGATCTAAAACTACTTTCAAATGTTCAATTTTGTTTAAAGCAACAACAAAACACTGAATATAATAGAAAAGATGAAAGCATATCTTTGGAAATTTATATAAAACATTAGCATAACATTGATACGAAGTTATATTCAGTAACAATTATATTCAGAGTAAAATTTCAATCACTATAGCCATAATTAAGATATGTACGAGATCATATTCAAAACATAGTCATAAAGGACAAAATTCCTTAATAAAGTTAGAATTGTGCAAGGAAAACTGTAAAATAAATGCATTTTTTTTTAGCAAAAACTGGGATTGTGTTTCTATAAACCATGACACTAAATGAGGAATCTACAAGAAGAAAAAAACAATTTGTATATAGTAATTAGAAAATATTACCATAAGATAATCAATAAAGCTAAATTTTCTTATATTAGCTAATGTAAAATCAATTGTTGGAAATTTTGAAAATACTTACGCTATACAAAACTGTTTGTTGTGACTATGGCTCTGTTAGATGTGTTATGAGTCGATGACTCATTGAACAAATGCATTCACCTCATTCTTAATGTAATCCTTGTTTGGAGAAACAATAACTTCCATTTCACGTTTTTAGTGAAAATCCCTTCTTCTTACACCTCAACAACCAAGAAAGAGTTCTACTTATTGACTTTAGCATAAGTAATTAGCTGTGTTTCAATGTGTTCTACAATCAAATTAGTGATGCTATCAAAATACACTACCATTTTATGTTTTCTCTATTCTAATTTAGCTTGTAACACGTTGCTTTCAATTAACTTGGAACCATACATGATGTGTAGATCGTATAGTTGTTTTATAATATCTATTTCCCCGCGATAGGAATCACCTATTCCATTTCATAGCTCATCATAATGAGAATTGATATCCTCAAGTGTATTGATCCTCTCCTCCCAATTGGTTCCAATTTCTTTATTCAAGTAATACCTGGAATCTATTGGTTTTTTTTTTTTTTTTTTTTTTTTTTATTTATTTATCAGAGAGTAGTGCTAGCCTCTAGATAAAAGTAACTAAATCAATGTTAATGAATTTCATGTCTCCCTCATGATTACAATTCATAAGTGTCATCATTTACCATTTCGAATGTGTTAATTTAAAACTTCTTGCCATGCCTCACCAATAATTTTTATTATTTTTCATATGTTGTTGAGGATATGTGATTTCACTGCATTAAGTATATTCACAACCTTGTTAGATGTTTTTGGTGTTGCAACAACTGAACTTGACAATTAAGGTGACTGTATTGATAGTGGAGACATTAACATAGGAACTGGATTTACAATGTCTTGTAGTTATTTTAATCTCCTTTTCAGTCTAATATTTTTGACAAGAACTTTGGTAACTGACTGAGTAGTTCCTGCATCATTAGTATATTAATGCAATACCATGAACCCTATGTGTCAACATCAAAGAGATCCATATCCACTTATTTTCCATGAATAATCATTTTATTTTCAACTTTTACTTTTTCAACTTTTACTTTTTCAACTCTGAATTTTTTAGTGGCTTTGTCATAGTTTTGATTTCGCAATGTCATAAGATGTTCATCGAAAATAATGTCCTCTTCTGCAATTTTCTCCATTATTTTCTTATTCATTGCTAAACAAGTAGTAACCCAGTCAGATGGTACAATACTGTTATTTTCCACATCTATAGCCTATTGAATGCTTTCTCTATTTATGACACTTTTGGACTTGGTCGTTTAAATTTTATGTGTTTTTTTCTGGAAAGAATTTGTGAAGATTATCTTCCTCAAATTAACAATCTGATAGCTCACCAATAACCAATTTTCCAGAATCAAGAGCTTTTTTATTTCATAGACGCAAGGATGAGATTGCATTAGTAGCTGGTGTGGAAGCTAGAGATTGTTGTTTAATATTTATGGTCTTTTTCTTTTGTCTTGATTCTCTATTAATGTTGGTCCCTTGAGCTACTCTTTGAGCATCCATTGTCGATATTTGATATTTGATTCTCTACAAATTTTATAAATTATGTGGTGTGTAAACATATTTTGAATTAGACAAAGATTTAGACACACTATTTTCTAGCACATTATGAGATGCAAAAATTGCATTGGTTCTTTGTTCAGATGCAATTTAGGTTATTAGGGAAAAGAAAATGCAAATAACAGAGGCAAAAGAGAAAGAAATAATAAATTGATAAAATGGAATGTGTGTTGCATGTGATAGATTTGATAAGATGTAATGACTATTACATGTGCTAAAACATTTGTTAGAGTTCATGTGTTCATAATGTGCAAAAGGAGAAAATATAAATCTATAAACAATTGTGAAGAAAAAGATATACATTGTAGAGAAAATTGCAAAAGAACCTGAGAAATTGATAAAATGAATTGTTGAATAAAATTGAGTCTGCTCAGTTGTGATTCGAGGAACATATTCGCTACCACAAATGTATTTATTTCTTTTCTCTTCCATTGGTAGATTGAAATACTACTTAGTTGATTGTATAAGTGCAAATAACTTGTTTCATTTATATGATAATTATTTTCACTTCAAATGTCGCCTAAATTTGGAATTTGTCACTCGATTCTCAATCAATAGTTGTTGTTATTCCTTACATCGAAACTACTACATATGACTCTCACAACAGATAGAAATTGAAAATATAAAACCCAAAGTTTACGGGAAGTAATGGAAGTAAATATCGATATTGCAAAACCACCTTGTTGACTTATTGCAAATTTTTCTCTTGATTTAATATCATTGAAATACTTGTCATTACAAATAGAATTTTTTGATACAATATAAGGTCGTTGTCTACTTGTGCCATGTTTTCAAAGGTTTTCCATTGCACTTTTTAGTTTAAATTGTTCAAAATTTGGCAAGAATTTCTTGGAATTTGACTATCGCACATGCTTTTGAAATGAACAATTCCATATAGGTATTAAAAAAGATCATTTTAAACAACATAAAATAATATTTGTGATAATGAAAATTAGATTTGAAATTTTCAACAAGAACTGTAAACAATCACAATTAAATGTTATGTGCAGACGTGCTCGACTACTTCTATTACAAATTGATCTAGTTACTGAGATGACCCCCTCCACTAAATTGTTGAAAATTCATTTTATTTTGATAGTGGAGTATGAAAAATGATGAGGGAAACTTGATTTACGAACATTCTGATACATAATTTTTAAGATCACGGTACAAAGAAAATTGTCGTAATGTGTTCTAGCTAGCTTCCTACACATTTCTCACGATTTCTGATTAAGGATTTCATTTACTAAAGCTATTAATCATGACATAATAATCCAATTCCAATACTTCTTACCACCATTTTTTCTTATCTGTTACTGGTTTAAAATCTGATTTATAGATCTATCAACACATTTATCAGTTCCAATAAATAGTAATTAAAGATACCAAAGTGAAAATTAATGGTATGTTCTAAAATAAATCTCGAAAGTCGAAATTTATTTCCTTTTTTATTTTTCTAATTGTTATTTATTTAATGTTTTCGATAGAAATAATAGAAAGAATGTACAAAATAAAATAAATATGAGTTCATTGTGATGATGTCCATTATTATACATGTATTTAATACAACTATAAAAAAATATTGTGCATATATGTGATCACTTAACATTAACACAAAATGATTCCAGGGTTCTGGTAATGTTTTATGCATTTCATCAGTTATGTCTAACTAACAATTGAATAAATAACAATGGCTAATAGTACTGTTAGCTAAGGAGCAAAGTGAAGAAAAATGTAAAAATGATCAGGTGAAAAAATGCCAAAACAATTTAAATTTAATCTTATAATGAAAGCCCTTAATTAATTGTTTTATTGACACTAAAGCATATCTCAAAACATTAGCATACAAATTTATCTGAATAGTAGTCAACCATTGACATTCCAAGTTATTATTAATTGATGTGGGTCCCAAAAGTCATGAGGAGGAACCAATTCTTACGAAATACATTACTAAATAATAATTAAAAAAATATATTTGTATATTTATTATTTTGATATACCTTGGACAAATCTTTCGGCATAGTCAAAGCTCTACCCCACATGAATTTTTTCTCTTATGTATTAAATAACATTATTTAGTCAGAAAAGTAAAATCTGTGTGCGCATGTGTTTGTTCTCCACGTGTGCGTCCTCCAAACATAGCCTAAGTCATCTGGTAATATAGGGGGAATAAAGATACCTTCGCACAACTACCCCCATACATGACTATCATTAGATTCAAAATTATTAAATAATTGTTGTTACAATTAGGTCATAGATTTCTTCACTTGCTTCAAAAATGAAAACATAATAATTTCAAACTTGTGTGGAAGGATGGTATGTGGAACAAGCAACATGAACCTCTGCACTCAATAGCTATGCACTTGGACATGGAACAAAGCCTTAACATTAACACACTATTGTGTAGAAAACTCTTTGCATAAGCACATTTGCTAGTGAACACTTGTCGTAGTGTAGCAAAATCAAGTTCTTTTGTGTTGAAGACTTTGGAAATCAATGAGTTAAAGAATTAAGCATATGTGCAGGGTTATATTATTGGTAATATTTTAATAATAAATACTTTATATCACCATATTCCAAATATTTGTATTCATTGTTATCGCTCCAAATCTCACTCTTATGGTTTGTGATGCTGCACTCATGGCCTAGGGCAACCCCTCCTTCCAGACCTGGTCCAAAAATTTAAAAAACAGTGTTTTATCCCTTATACGCAACATTGCCCTAAGTTAAATGCGTGTATACACGGGTAGGCATATACCCAACCCGTGTATATGTAATAAAACACTTAAAAAAATATAAAACTCCTTAATTTCGGGCGGAGATCGCGGGTTTTACCTGCTGAACACCTGTTAGTGCCCGTGGCCCAACTGTTCCCAACCAATTCCCAACTAAAAAACTACTTTCAGAGAGGTATAAAAAGACCTCAATTGGAAGGCCTAAGGGGGAGAGAAGAGAGAGAAAGGTTATTATGCTGAGATTTTTTCCCTGACCAGGTCTGAAGATCCTTGTGCCTTCTCCACTTCCCCCATTTGTACAAGAAACCCTTGTTTCCTTGTGTGTTGATGTTAATCCACTACTTGTGACATCATGGAGTAAGTCATGGAAGGAGTTTGTTAAAGGCTTGAGGCTGGACGAATCCGGAAGGAAGCTTTTCTTGGAGCTTGCGAAAGGTGACTTAGGTGAAATTATTCCTTTTCTGTACTTTATTTGTCTATAATAAAAGAAACACATGTATTGGTTCCTAATATAAATCTTCTTTATGTTTATGATATTCATGTTAGAATTCATATGACAATGGTTGTTTAAAGCTCATAACAAACTACCTTTTATTTATAACATGAAGATGGTTTCTTTGTAATATTTTATCCATATACTATTGTGTTCTTTGGAATTGGTTGTTTTGCAGGACAAAGGAGCAAAAGGAACTTGAAGAAGGGTTTGGACTCTAAAGGACCTTCTCAAACGTAGGAACTAAGGTATGCCCCCTTATCATAGAATTTTCTTATAATAGCTTAATGGCTGTGTGAATGTGTGTTTCTCTGTATAAACAACTTTCACCCAAAAGCCCTAGGGGAACATTTCCCTTAACAGAATTGGTGACTCCACTGGGGAACGGGACAATATTTCCATTTATTGTTGGCAGCTAGAGTTAGTCATTTTTCCCTTGAACAAAGCACTCAAAGCAAAGTCTCCTCTGTTTGGGCAGGATTTAGTTTGACTTAGGTATGTTGTAAGGTATGCCCCCTTATTATTGAATTTGCTTATAATAGCTTAATGGCTGTGTGAATGTGTGTTTCTCTGTATAGACAACTTTCAGTCTACTATGGTTTCAACCCAAAAGCCCTAGGGGAACATTTCCCTTAACAGAATTGGCGACTCCACTGGGGAATGAGACATTATTTCCATTTATTGTTGTCAGCTAGAGTCAGTCATTTATACCTATATACTTAGTGGATCCGCTTGTACTTGATAGGCGAACATGCTTTACTTTTCCTGAGCATGGGTATGCCCACCTCAGACAATGTTTCTTTCTGATATCCTTTTGTGGCTTGGCAGGCTGAATTTTGGTGAAGTCCTCCTCATTTTTTGACAGATTTCCTTTCCATGTACTTTCTTAATACATTTCGGCCATCATGTACCCCTTCTGACCTCATATATTAGGGGGCATCTGTTATCACTCCAAATCTAACTCTTATGGTTTGTGATGTTGCACTCATGGGCTAGGGCAACCCCTCCTTCTAGACCTAGTCCAAAAATTTAAAAAGCAGTGTTTTATCCCTTATACGCGACATTGCCCTGAGTTAAACGCGTGTATACGCGGGTAGGCATATACCCAACTCGCATATATGTATTAAAACACTTAAAAAATATAAAACTCCTTAATTTCAGGCGGAGATCGTGGGTTTTACCCAAGGTACGCCCCCTTATCATATAATTTTCTTATAATAGCTTAATGACTGTGTGAATGTGTGTTTCTCTGTATAGACAACTTTCAGTCTGCTAGGGTTTCAACCCAAAAGCCCTAGGGGAACATTTCCCTTAACAGAATTGGCGACTCCACAGGGGAACGGGACAATATTTCCATTTATTGTTGGCAGCTAGAGTCAATCATGTCGCCCTTGAACAAAGCACTCAAATCAAAGTCTCCTCCGTTTGGGTGGGATTTAGTTTGACTTAGGTATGTCGTAACCTTGTTATTGAGTCAAGTTCTCCCCCGATTGGTTATCTCTTCCAATCATATGGAGGGTTCATTCATGCCTCCTGCATGACAAACTTATACAGAGTCATCATATGCTTCCACATAGTCACATTGTGTCATACTTTTGTTCAAGGGAAGTTAGCCTGAGTCGGCCTCTCTGTGGTGTCTCTTGACTCAGTTTTCAGTCGGCCATCCCTGGTTGTCAGTATCATGTCTATCATCACATCAGCTATATTGGTCCTTTACTCATGCCAGTTTGAGAAAGTCTCCATTGACTTCTTGCTGGCGGGTCTTGTCCTTATCAACGATGACACATTGCTCTGAGGACAGGCCTAGAGCTGCACCCTGGCCCTATTCTCATTATTGATAGATCACCTTATGCTCAACATCGATTAATATCATGGGTCTTTGACTGAGTGGTTTCCCTTGTATTTGACATCAGCTTACATTATCACACATTAGGATTCATGCAGTACCTTGGTTTCCATTTGACCCTATTGGTGGATACCTCGCCTCTGTGTCAACTTTCATTATTGGTTGGTTCAGAGGGTTTCTATCGTGCGCTAGCCACCTCTTTTGTACGCCAGAAATGTACTTCAGTTGGGTTACTACATCTCTTTCATCCGATTCCTTCCACATTATTGGCCTACGGGTTACACTCACGCTAGATTGATGAAGGATGCCTTAATGCCTTCCTTCTAGCGGATCTTTCCCTATCGACTCCGACTCATTGCTCTGGGGCAAAGATCTAGAGTCCATTTGGTAGTACCTTGGGGTTTGTTGTCATTAGTGGCAGATCCTTTGCTATCGAGAGTGGGAAACCATCATTGTCTCTTGATCGATAGATTCTTACAGGTGTTCGACTCCAGCTCATCTATTCACACTTGTTAGATTGTACTGGGTACCTTGACACTCATTATCATTATTGGCGAGTAGTCTCGTGTTTGTTAATGGTACACATCAATGACCGGTAATCAAATGATTTCTCACATGGTCAACTTCAGATCATTTATTCCCATGGTGTAGAAATGTACCACGGCGGTCGGTGAAGACCTCAAGTTGTGTCAACATTCATTGGTTCACTTGACAGTTGCTCCTGTTGCTGCTAGTTGACACCACTCCACCTTATATGTTGCAGTCAATCATGGCGACATTCTATATGCTGGCACCTGAGTTTGCAGTGTAGTACCATCCTACTCCATCATGTTCAGTTGGTACCTTTTGGGATCAGTCTTTGATATCAATGATCCGATACATCTTTCAGCATCATTGACAGTTTTATATGTGATATTCAAACATGTACTTGTTCGATCATGATCAAATGATCCATTATGTATTTTCCAGTCATTTATACTTGTATACATAGTGGATCCGCTTGTACTTGATAGGCGGACATGCTTTACTTTTCCTGAGCATGGGTATGCCCGCCTTAGACAGTGTTTCTTTCTGATCTCCTTTTGTGGCTTGGCGGGCTGAATTCTGGTGAAGTCCTCCTCGGTTTTTGACAGATTTCCTTTCCATGTACTTGCTTAATACATTCCGGCCATCATGTACCCCTTCTGATCTCATATATTAGGGGGCATCTGTTATCAGCCCAAATCTCACTCTTATGGTTTGTGATGCTGTACTCATGGCCTAGGGCAACCCCTCCTTCCAAACCTAGTCCAAAAATTAAAAAAATAGTGTTTATCCGTTATACGCGACATTGCCCATAGTTAAACGCATGTATATGCAGGTAGGCATATACCCAACCCACGTATATGTATTAAAACACTTAAAAAAATATAAAACTCCTTAATTTCAGGTGGAGATCGCGCGTTTTACCTGCTGATCACCTATTAGTGCCCGTGGCCCAACTGTTCCCAACCAACTCCCAACTAAAAAACTACTTTCGGAGAGGTATAAAAAGACCTCAATGGGAAGGCCTAAGGGGGAGAGAAGAGAGAGAAAGGTTATTATGTTGAGATTTTTCCCCTGGCTAGGTATGAAGATCCTTTTGCCTTCAGTACTTCCCCCATTTGTACAGGAAACCCTTGTTTCCTTGTGTGTTGATGTTCATCCACTACTTGTGACATCATGGAGTAAGTCATGGAAGGAGTTTGTTAAAGGCTTGAGGCTGGATGAATCTGGAAGGAAGCTTTGCTTGGAGCCTGTGAAAGGTGACTCAGGTGAAATTATTCCTTTTCTGTACTTTATTTGTGTGTAATAAAAGAAACACATGTCTTGGTTCCTGATATAAATCTTCTTTATGTTTATGATATTCATGTTAGAATTCATATGACAATGGTTGTTTAAAGCTCATAACTAACTAAGTTTTCTTTATAACATGAAGATGGTTTCTTTGTAAGGTTTTGTCCATATACTGTTGTGTTCTTTGGAATTGGTTGTTTTGCAGGACAAAGGAGCAAAAGGAACTTGAAGAAGGGTTTGGACCCTAAAGGACCTTCTCAAACGTAGGACCTAAGGTACGCCCCCTTATCACAGAATTTGCTTATAATAGCTTAATGGCTGTGTGAATGTGTGTTTCTCTGTATAGACAACTTTCAGTCTGCTAGGGTTTCAACCTAAAAGCCCTAGGGGAACATTTCCCTTAACATTCATGATATTGTATATTGGTTATGCATAGTAGAGAAGTTGATTGTATGACATTGTACGTTATTTTTTATTTTTTCCACATTCGCTTTTTGCACTTACGCATGTGTTTCGATAAAAAATAGGTAGTATAATTACCACCTCCAAACATGAATAACCACATCCATCGAGCTACTTCTGAAATCAATAATGCCCGTCGATCAGTCATTGATATTCAAAGCTCATGTTTTTAATTAATTTTGGTCTGCATCCCTTACGAAATGCATTTTTTCTTTGCATATGCTTCATCAGAATAACCATTGATGCACACAAACAACCACTTTTGTACAATTTCCTCCACACAACCACCTTCACACATGCATAACCACTTTCGCACAAGTCCCTCGGCACAACCAATTTTGTACATGCACAACCACCTCCACACAACTAATTAAAGAAGCTCTCAAGCTTTCATTGTGTGAACCTTCACACTTCACACAATCCTATGCAACTACACTTCCACATAGATAATACTAACATTTTTCTACAATTAACATAAATGCAGACGTGCAGAACTACATAGAAAATTCCATTATGTGGAAGAATCTTTCAATATTTCATTGTTTGAACCTCTGAACTCCACACAATATATTAATAATAAGCATGATTTGTGAAACATGAAAATATTACTGTATCGTAAAATTTTAAAGCAAATAAATAATTCATATGTGTGAGATTGCAGAGGAAATACATTGTGCAAAAGAAGGTCTGAAGCTTTCAATATGTGAATCTCCACACTCTGCACAATCTATTAATAATAGAGTAACTGTTAGCCTTGTTGGCATTTGGCCCAAAAATGGATCCAAAGCACTCCCAAAGTCTTCAAAATTTTCTTAAGGATCATTCAAAGATCAAAACCAGCACAGGAGGAGAGCCCTTAAAAGGGAGGAAAAGCACTATCGGGAGGCTAAAACACTAAAAAACCATGAAAAAATAGAGTATTGGAGGCATAGACAATGCAATGCACAATAGTAGTTAGATCTGGCCAATCAACAACCCAGATCTAAGTTGAAAATTGCAATCAGCTTAGCACAGAGGACGACTTAAATATTGGTGGAAGACACCCCCAATCAACGATCTCCGATGATTGGATTGGCGGGTCACAATCGGCAGGGACATACTCCGTGTTATATGGAAAGACCTCTGGCTTCGGCGATATGTGATTGCGACAAGTCGCATCACAATATCACGTCAGAACATTGCAAAGGAGTGGGGCCTTTATTTAGGCATATGCATGATGCAATGATGCAGACCCAACGATATTCTAAATATTATTTGATAATATTTGAGGTCTGCAAAAAGTCTAGTTTCAATGAATTTTCGCAGTTTTTTACGTATTTATAAAATACAAAGGGAAGCTTGGATTTGCGATATGCGATAAGACCCGAAACCAAAAGGGTCTAGGAAGGGAAATAGATAATATTTGAGGTCGGTGGGAAAGCTACTTTCAATGCTGTTACACAACAATTTGTCACCGTTTGTCACCGTCCCTATTACCCCTTACCCGCACACTGGAGGACTCATTCCGGGACTTGTGAGAAGTGACATGACCTGAAACCACTTGCACCATATTCCTCTAAGTATGAGCTTCATATGCCCTGAAGACATCTCCTACAAAATATCCATGAAAACAGCGCTTTTTGCATTAGCGCGGGTCCACAGTTCACTGCCCGCGCCAATGAGGGAAATCCTCTGAAAAGGGAGTGCCATTGGCGCTCTGTCTCAGAGTCGCACTCATGCCAACCGAATTTAGTAAAGTTTTTAACCAACAAGCTTCCGAAGGTTCTCTTCAACCCATCCACCAACTAAATCTATGTTGAGCTAGGATGGTTTGGCTTCGAATCTCCATAGAAGGGAAAGTGGTTTGCCACCTTTCATGGAAGTTTCCAAGTGATAAAGCTAATCCCATGAATAATGTGGTTGATCCTATCTCTTTCCTCTCTATCTATAAAAGCTTGCCTCTATGCCTTGAGCAAGCTAGTCACAATAGGGATAGTTGCAGTAGTTCTAGTTCCAGCATAGTGATAGAGAGTTTGAAGCTGCAAGAGCCTTCTTCGCACCCATAAGGCCAAATCTAAGTAAGGAGATTCTTGTCACCCAAGGAGAGATAGGCTTGTTCCTATCCCAACAAGCTTTGCAAGACTTGTGTAGCTGACTACCCAGCCAAAGGAGGATTTGACGTCAGAACAATGGTTGTATTCTTCTTTGTTATTTATTGTTAAAATTGGCAACCAGGGCAAAACTTCATGTGGGTCATCTTATTCATGGCTACTAATATTTTTTTTTAGATTCCTCTCATCGAAAGGTGTAGGATTGATATAAAGATCATCCAATTCCGATAAGTATTCATGGAGATATGAATTTATTTTGATTATGGAATTATTATCAAGCCGACCTACAACTCATGTAGGCTCAGAAGCCCAACAGTCGCATCTATTCACCCACCAACATTGTGTATAAATATAAGAGGACTTTTCATCATTTGGACTCACTCATCTCATCACATCTCTCTCTCTCTACTGCGCAGATATGAGTCTCTTCTCTACTGCGCTGAAATGGGTCTCTCTCTCTCACACATGTGAAGCCGGAAGTTGTTGAATTTGAAGCTGCAACTGCAGAAGTAAAGATTGACTTGCGTGGCCTAGAAGATATCCTCTTTGGAACTGCGTTGTAGGTTCATCTGAACCTCCTTTGGAAGCCACAACTTTTGGTGGTGGAATGAAGTCAATCCGACAAACAGTTTGCAAGATATCGACTGCCCTAGTTTGAAGCCGGAAACTGCTGAAACTGAAGCTGCAACTGCAGAAGTAAAGATTGACTTGCGTGGCTGTTATAGACATTTTTGTGCCTCGCAGCATGGAGCATGAAATGTCAATAATTAAAGGGATCCAAAGTCCCTAAACATGTTGTTCTTACCCGTAGAGGAACAAGGTCAGCAAACCACAGCACTTCAAATCAGTTCTCCACCTGAAAACACTCAAAAACAAGCAAATTCTGGATCATGTCAGCTGCTACACTGGCTACCTACACTGAATGTCAACTGCTACACTGGCTACCTACACTGAAATGCAACTCCAACACTAGCTACCTGCGCTGAACATGTTTGGACAAGTGGCAGGCTCATTTCTCAAGGTGTCAATGCCCAGGAAGCTTCCAAAATGACACTTGGATCAAGGAATTCGCCCTGTGATGAGTAAGAGGTACTTGATCACCATGTGTAAGCAAGGATCTCCAAGTGGACTCAAGAACTGAAGATTAACTGAAGAGGGAGAGGACACTAGTCAGCTCTATGCCAGCCTCAAGCTGACTCATCCTCTCTTCTTCTCTCCTATATATAGAGCTCTTCTATGAGGTCTATTGAGGCTGGAATTTTGTATAAGCAAGGAGGTGTTGTTGGTATACTGCCAGGATTATTGGGTGATTGTTTTACTAGAGGTGAAGAAGAGAGTTCTTGCTGCCGAGGAGGTGCTGCTGGATTGGAGCCAACATCATTGGTTGTAACTTCCTCTGGAACCCTGTTACTTTCTATCAATAAAGTTTGCATGTTCTTCTATATACTTGTTTTACATAGATGCTTTTGTGTTTACATGTATATTTGATGCAACCTAATCCATGCTTCAATTATGATTGCTTGTATCTCGTAGTTTGCTCCCTTTTGTTGTGCAGATTCTGTGTGTAGCTGGATCGGCTTGGAGAGCAAAGAGCTGGGAACAGGATACAAAGCGAGAAGGACAAGGATCGACTAAGCGCAAGACACTAGGTTGGTTGACCCTCTTTCCATTCTCTCTGTGCTTTCATAAAGTGGAACATGAAAACTTTATCATTCAGTTGTTGCTAAAGACTGTCACCTTTAGAAAGGGTTAGTGTCATCCGCATCGGATACTTTTCCCCACAACAAACTGGCGACTCCGCTGGGGAGATCGTAGTATCTTGTTGTTGTAGGATTTTGCTATTCATTTCTTGAAGAAAGGAGTACCGAATCGAAAAGCTTTTGACTCTATCAAAAGCGAAGTAGAGGGTTTTGCTACTCTTGCTCCTTTGCTGAGCAAATTCAAGATTTAAAGAGCTAATCTACAGATGAATCTTTACTCTTAGTGATAGATCTTTATCCTCTTGATCATCCCTTAACCTGTACTTAACCCATAGCATTTGATTTCAGTCAAAACAGTACATTTTTGAGCTTTTTATGACCCGGAATTCTTAGCAGACGTAACTCTCGTAAGTCAGTGCAGGCTGTCCACAGGCAGTCTGCATTACAGCGCAGGTGCTCCCTTCGGGAACTGCGCTGAGAGTGAAACTGACAGACCAGTGCCTGCGCTGGTCTAGTTAGCCTTAGTCTAGCTCAGCTCTTCCTTTGTGTCTTGGCCCTGTTTGCACTTGTTTTTGGCTGATTACTTGCTGGTTATTGTACTTGCTGTAGACCACTTCTCCTTGACATTATTCCGCCTCAGTTGTATGATGAAATTGTAAACGTTCTTTCAGTATTTCTTGTTTCAATTACAGTTTCCCATTGTGAAAAGCGAACTAGTAGCTATGGCCTCTTAGATCCTGAACTGTAAAAGTGTCCTTGTGATCTTATGAGTTAGTTTTATTACTGTTCATGGCTGTTTGAGTTTGTTCGTTTTTCACTTTATGTTTTGAATTCATATATTTTTAGTGTTAAAACAAGTACCTGTAAAGCGTCTTTTCATTTAGACCATACTTGTTTGTTTACGCTTCAAATTGAATTCAAAAGTCATACAACAGTTTTCCTTTTGTTAGCATCAACATTAAAGGAAAAGAAAAGAAATACATGCATCTTGCATTTGCATTTTTGATAAGTTTGGGTGTCTGATCTAGGAGAAAGTGCATTAGTTTGTGCTTTGTGCTCTGTGTGGAAAGATATTGTTTTTCTCTCCCCTCAGTAGTTAGGATTTTCAAAGCTAAAAGGATTGTGAAAGCTTGCTTATCATTTTAGCTGCATTTAGGAATTTGTACCATACATCTCGTGGTGATCCTGAAAGACAAACTGTTAAGAAAGATCAACATTAAAATAAACTCAATTTACATAACAACGCTTTGGAATTTAACGCAAACATCTAGAGGTCTAGGTAGAGACGTGTTCCGGCGTCGTTAAACATAGTGACTGTCGATCTCTACGAAGGTGGGTGATTCCTCCTGAGAGTCGGTGGCACTAACACGGACTTGAGCTCCCGCGTACCGTCGCGTATATTGGGAGACCCCTATAGGCTTTTATCCTTTATCCTTAGGAAACCGTGTCGGCCGCCCTACTGATCGCGATGCAGTGAACACAGCATTCACGAAGATCGACCACCCGTACCGTAAAATGTATTCTGTGGTTTCGCGAAAGGTTTGGCACACCCTCTGCCTAGATCTCCAGAGCAGTTTCTTTTGGTCATTTTCAAACTCTATAACTGAAAAAGTCCAACCGAGCATTTGTCACTTCGGGCTCGTTAATACATCGAAGGCGACTAGAGTCATCTTTAGCTTTTTCTCGACTCTTAAAACATGAAAAAGCAAGTTTGTGTCTAAAAGCGTCGTTAATAAAATTTATTTTAAGCGGAATAATCATCACCCTTCCCGCGTTGATCTTCAAAGTTAGTCCACCACAAGTGGAAGTTCCTGTAAAATCGCTTAGAAATCTTTTGGATAGACTAGATATGTCTGAACAACCGTCGACATCTAGGACTGTGTCGTCCGACACAGCTGTTGGATACCTATAGTAATAGGTTTCATATTTCATGATTGATTATTGAAAATCCAAATATGCACTGCTTTGTTACTACAAAGATCCCATATTTCCAGGAAATCAGAGGTGTGTGAAATACTTCAAATATTGAGGACCTTATTACAAAATTTTTGGATGATTCAACAGTCTAATCTGGATCATGCCATGTTTCAATTTTGAGTTGTAGAATAGAGAAAGAAGTCTGTCCAAACAACTTAATCTTGGCAGACAAATAGTTCAGGTAGAGAAACAAAGGATCCCAACAGCTTAATCTGGGACCTTGAAAGAGATAAGGGTAGAAGTAGATAGAAAAAGCAAAAGAAAAAGCCAAGGAAAAGAAAAGGCAAGTAAGGGTCTGCAAGTCCAAATGCACCCTCCAAGAAGAAATAAAATGCTAGGCAAGTAGCTGGGTAGGTAGCAGGGGTTGCAGAAAGGTATCCCTATCATTGCAAGGTTGGTGATGGTGGGCAGCAAGGCAAAAGATTACAGCTGGAAGCATGACTAATTTCCCTCACTCCCCTCCAATTTCATTTCTAACATTCCCTCACTAGCCTGAGATTCATGGAAAAGACTAAGTTTTCATGGTGGTTCTTGATCTGTAAAAGCCACATTTCTTATCTAAAAGTTCTTTTCATTTTGATCTACTCTTGAAACCAAGCTTGTTTCATATAAACTCAATGATTTCCACATCCACTTACCCCCTCCTCCACAACTAACACTAACCCTATTGTACAAATCCCTTATATCGCCTTTCTCCCTAATATTACTAACACCAAGGTGTATAAATCCCAGCATTATCTACATATTCTCCTTTTGGCATTATAGCCAAGTAAATGGTCCAAGGAGACTTCAGTCCACCTGGGACTGTGGTCAACCTTGTCTTGGATGTGCTCTGACCCCTGGTTATGAGCAGAAATCCTGTCCCTCAAGCCCTTACCGTCTCTCTGCTGAAAGCGCACAGAAAACCCCCTTTTTCCTATGAAAACCCCCTTTTTCCTATGAAAACCCCTGAAAAGGCCCAAAAAACCCAAAGCTGCGAAAAAACCCACTTGCCTATAGTCCTCCGCCCAAAAATTAAACTGAATATTTTATTGCGCTGGCGGGACCCCTCCCCAACATGCTCGACCAGTCGGAAGGCCCGCCAGCCGTCAGATCTCCAGCGCCCAGATCTAAGGGTGGGCGGTCAATTTCAGATCTCGATGTGCCGACAATTAGCGTCCGGGGAAAGCGGTTTTACCTATCCCGTACAATGGACGCGTGGCGGACGGTAAGGTTGTTCGGAGCCCTCCTCCCACTTACCGCCTTTGCCCAAAGGTGGTGCGGGGAACCCACTTACCGCCACCCCGTATACCGCTACCCCACACGTCATGCCTACACGTCATGTCCACGCCGCTCTGACGTCACCCCGTCGGTGCCCGCCCCATCGTCCCTTGGTCCTCCACGCGGGCCCGCCTTTGCGCCCGCCCGCCACCGTGTCCTGCCGACCTGGCTAACACCTCAGCATCCACGTCACCCCTCACCTGGGCCCCGCCATGACGTCATGCTGACGTCATCGGCGGAAAAGCGCCAAATTCATACTTTTGCCAAATTTACCGTTTTAAACGGCTAAACGCATATTTTTCGCTTATTTTGCATGCGAAGCTGAACTAGCCGTTGTCAAGCCTGCTGCCGCGAAATCTTGCATTCAGCCATCAAATTCGACAAGTAAACCGTTCAAAGTTCGAGGCTTGACTGCATTAAGCCTTTGCAACCCAGCCCGCAAGCTTCCAGGTCGATTTGCCAGGTATTTTGCCGTTTTCTCCCATTCTGCCCGTGAATTCCAATTTTCTGCAAAATCACCATTAAAGTCTGCCAAAAACTCTAAATTTAGCTCTACCTAAGCACCCAAATCAGACATAAGCAACCTGTGCCATCCATTAAGCCCCAATTTAGCTCTGTACAAACCAGCTCGCGGGTTAAAACTGCAGAAATCGCCCTGAAGTACCCGGCATTGTTCCTTTTTGCCAAGTACTGGTTACCTACACTCTTCCTGTACAAATACTAATACCTCAGTAAGCATTCCCTTAGACAATCCACATTCCTGAAAATCATCAGTACTTTGCTAGCTTCAGAACAACTTCACACCAGAAGAAGACATCACACCAATTGCACCTACCTGCTGCTCAAAGTCTTCAAGAGATTTATCAAAGCTCTGCATCCTGCTGCACACTTTCAGACTGTATCATGGCAGCATCTGCATCCTCCTCCCTCAGTGTCACTCCACTGAGTCAAACCAATAAGGAACTGGAAGCTATGCCATTAGTTGACAAAGACTGTCTCATAAATGATTTTGAGGGAAACAGAAACTTTTTGAAGACCTTCACCACATTAAGGGAAGACTATAAGGCAGGACTTGGTACAGATGGGATATGGGAGTCAAACCTGCCCTATTACTGCCTCCCAGCTGTGAATGTTTTCCCTGAAATCATTCACTTATGTGCTCAAAATTATGATCAGGAGCACAGAGCTGTCAACACTCAACTAGGGAGGATTTTGTTCTATATAAACGCTGACACCATCAACAAAATGCTGCACTTTGAACAGACAGAGTTATTAGTCCCTTTCTCCATGAGATCTTTAATAGAAGCAGGTGAGAAGATGACCAGTGAAGAGCTGCAGAAGGTCACCAGGAACTACATGTGGCCTGAGAACCAGCCTACAGGGCCACCTCCTTATCCACATGAGCACTTCAATGACTCAGGCAGGCTGCTCCTGGACATGATAGCCTATGTGCTAGGCTACCAGAACAGCAAGCATGTGGATCTAGCCATGCTCGTAATGCTATCTGCCTACAGCCCACGACAACCCCCTGCCCGAAAGTACAACTTTGCCAAGTTCATAGCCAATAGGATCCATGATCAATTGTGCAAATTGGACAGACAAGGAGTCTTTAGATATTCAGCATACATCTACCACCTGTTCATGTATCATCACTCTGAAGCTTTCCCATGCTACATCAGAAGGCTGGACAACAAAGGGGAGAAAAGATCAGTCATATTCTGGACCTCAGTCTATCATGAAATCACAAGTTCACCCTACAGCTATTGTGAATTTGTAGATCAGTTTGTATACCCAGTCTCCAGCATACTTATGAAATCCCCTCCACCTAGAATATCAAATGAGATCAAGAAAGCTTTACAGCTTTCTAAGAAGTACAAAATAGGTGATTGGTACCTATATGAACACCACACTGTGTTCAGAGTGTATGGGTGTGAGCTCTGTCCATACAGACTACCCAAGTATGTTCCCATGAGATTATTTGCCTTGGAATATTACAGGCAATTAATCCAGTCAGACCTCACTCACTTCCACAGCTCAAAGAAAAAAGCACACCTTAACTACAAAAATGAGCTGGGCCCTTTTATCATGAATAAGAAGGAAGGATGGGAGGCTGCAGATTCGATCCTAAAAGACAAATATAAGTTGTCTTACAGTTTCCGGTGGGTCCCATATGACCCTCAAGGTTTCATCACTGCCAGGAGAACAAAGTACAGACTCCTAGCCATCAAACACTGCCACTATCCACATCTAGAACAATACGCAAACTTACAAGAGTGGCAGTTGGATACCCTTGTTGAGAGCTTGTCTGAAGAGGAAAAAATAGTTAAAAATATGAAAGAACTTGAAAAAACTATTGACCTGGACTATGTGACCCAGGTACCGTTCAGGCTGCCTCAAACATCAGGAGGAGGAACCTCAGTTACCAGGACAGCGCCGCCAACAACAGCACCAGGCTTGGATAAGGGAAAGGGAAAAATGGACGCCGAAGATGAAGCAAAAAAGCAGCAGTCAGAGCAGGGAAAGCAACAACCAGAGCAAGAAACAGGACAGCAAGAAGAACAAACCGGTCTGCCACAAACTGGGCTGCCAGAAACCACCTTATTGCAGACACCACCCCCTCAAGTGGAGCCCCTAACCACTTCAATTTTACAGACCCCGGCACATGAAGAAAGGGGGACCAAAAGACAAAGAGAAGAGTCCACTCCCCTCAGTGGATCCTCCCAACAACCAGAAGCTAAAAGGCAGAGGGCAGACTCCCCAGAAGTAGAAGACATTACTGAAGATGTCTTCAATGATACAGCCAAGGATAGGGAGGGCAGCCAACACACAGGGACTAGCTCCTTTCAGCAGGAGCAGAATTTACAACTTGGCTTGGAGGTATCATCTTCTTCTCAACAAAGCCAGAAGCTCAAAGGTGCTAAGGCCACCTTCAAAGAAATCAAGGCAGCAAATGAACTATTGAGGGCTGAGGTTTACAAGCAATTTATAGATGCCACTCCAGCCCAACAAGAAAGATTGATGTCGGTCTACGACTTCAAAGAGGAGAAGATGATATTCAGCCATTTCAAACCTAAGGGTCCCAACCCAATGTCCACTGCTGATTTCATCAAAACAAGGGTGGAGGTCTTGGCCAAAGACATACATCCTATGGACCAAATTGAGCTCCATAAGCAGACTGGAGAAATGGTCTATGCCACCTTGGTGGATAAGGCCACACTAGCTCATGAGCTGAAAGAATCCTTGAAGCACACAAATACTCAACTGGATTTTGAGAGATTGTCTTCCAGGGCCAAGGATAACAGGATAAAATCTCTTGAAGAGATTATTGTTGATCTAGGGCATAACCCTAGTGACCCAACCGGGGTAAAAGCCCTCCTGAAGAAAAAAGAGGATGATCTCAATGCCATGAAGAGGAGATTGAAGCTGTCACCTACAGAACATCCTCAGACAGCTGAACTGCAAAAAGAAAAACAAGTTGATCAACAACTTGATCTACTATTGCAGCAGGATCAAAGGATCCAAGAGCTAGAGAAGGAGCTGGAGAAGTCATTTCAGGGCAAACAGGGAGAATCCACACTACCAACTCCCCCAACAGATTCTACAGCAGCAACAGGCTCTGAGGCAGCAGTGGCCCCTACAACAGCAAATACAGTTGACCAGCCCAGCATAGAAGAACTAACTAAGGCTGTTAAGCAAATGGAGCTACAAGCAGATGAGATAAGGAAGGCAAAATAAAAACTGGCAGAGATAGATGCCAAGTATGACCAGTCTAAAATGACAGTGGCAGAACAGGGCAGACAGATCAAGACCCAAAAGGACAGAATCAAAGCCCTGGAGAAAGAGCTTGATCTCAAAAACACCATGGCTGAGATCAAGAGGATCTTATGGAATAAAATCACCCAAAGCATGATTAAACAGTGGAAGTCACTCAAAACAATCCATGAACATATGGATTTAATTGTGCAAGCTCAGATAGATATCCAGAGGGCTAAGACAGCACTAGGAAATAGACCTGAACAAGCTAGCCAACTGATAGACTTTCTGAACAGGCAAGACAAAGATGAGCTGGCAGCAGTTGGAATCACCAACAGAACGGAAGCCATCCTTATGACCAAAAAGGTGCTAACACTCAGAGGATATGTGCAGACAGCAGAAAGGAGGAGCTATGAGATACAGACTGAAGTTGAAGACTTCAAGCTCAGAATGGGGATGCTACAGGCAAGAGGAATGCCTAGCCTATTGAGCGGTACAGGGAAATTGATCAACAGAGATCAATTTACAAATAGGATGGCCGCGTACATAGAAAATCAAATCACTGCATCCAGCAGTGCTTCTGAAGAAACTATTCCTCCTACAGGACAGAGTTTGTACACTCAGCTTGAAGGGTCATTTTTTATTGAAAATGAAGTTAATCATCTATTTGAAACTCCTCCAAGTTTTTTCAAATACACAGAGCTTGATGAGACATTGATTAAAATGCGAAGGCATCAAATGCCCAAGGAGGACTGGTGGCAAGCCATGCTCCAGATTCTGCCACAGTAGTTTCAAAACTCCAGGTCAAAAGCCAGCTCAGGTCACCGCAAGACAAGTATAAAGTGGTCAGTGACTGGAAAATATCTAAAAGGTGATTCATCACTAACAGTGACAGCTAGCCACATTTTGAAACACACGCCTTCAGCCGACTACAACTGCTACAAATTCAACAGCATCTGACAGATTTTGACAGCTAAAGGACTAAGAGCTACTACTGCATTTACTTCTTCATTTACTTCTTTGGCTACTGCTCACTAGCAGTTGGCAGCATATTTATGAGGCATTTACTCTTCTTTCAGATATTTTTCCAAATGTAAATCCGTATATATACCCCCCTTAGTAACGCATAAGGGGTTGCTGGAATTTTCTCTTGGATAACTTCCATCTGCTGTAATATTTTCAGAGAATTAATACAAAGGAGGAATGGAACTTCCAGAAGTTTGGTGTATTTGATGTCTTGTGGTGAAGGATGCATGTTACAGGATTCCATGGGTGTTGCATAAAACTATAAGTATTCTCAAATCTCTTATCGTGTCTGTTTTGAGTCTTTTGTTCTCTTTGTCGTTCTAATGTTTTACACTTGATAGCGAGGTGAAAGGATAGTACCAGGATTTAACCATGTTTACCCTGGACTCAAACTGAGCTATTATATATGTTTTCCTCATATACAGTAACAGAATTGTAATTCTTAATTGCTGCAATTCAAAACTGTGTTTTTATTGTAACAGTCATTCTCAGGGATTCAACTTTTGCCCCCTAAGACCTCTGTTTTCTCTTCTTAAAGCTATCTGTCGGGAACATATAGATAAATAGTGAAAATTCTTAAATGCTTTCACTGTTCGTGCTACCTGTTACCAGTCTTTTAATCAAAAATCTGTTCTATTAAACACCCAAATGGCCCTGTAAGTTCCATCTTTCATCTCACAGATTCAAACACATTAAGCCACAGACTCCATTGCCCAATGATATTCAACATATCTAAAAACTACATCACTGAAGTCTAAGGGAATTTCATCAACCGAAACACAAACATGACCTGTACTCAATACCTAGCCTAAAACACCATCACTGTAGATATAAATCATAAAGAGAGAGCCCTCTCTGATCACTGTTTGGCTAGAAACAGTGATTAAAAGATTGGTTAGTGGTTACCCCGGCCGTATTCCCTTGGGAGTCATAGGGAACAACCTGGGTGTTAACATAATTGGCGACTCCACTGGGGAACGAACTATTCAATTACTATCTATCTTCCAAAGCTTTCATCAAGCCTGAAACTAGCCAAGACATCTTAGGACTGTTTCTCTAATACAGGGGCAGTCTTAGGGAAGAGCTAACTAGGGAAACTTATCCTAGCCTTGAAACATATATAGTCATTCCAGAGTTCTTATTTTGCCCTTGTAAATACAAAACTTCTGTATAAAGTTCTGAAAGAACACTTAGAAGCTGGCTCCTAAAAGAAACCCAAGGCATACTAGGGCACACCCTGACCCTGATCAACCCATCATTGTTGATAACCCAAATATCATCCCAAAGAACATAAGGAAACAGCACAAGCAGGATAAACCTGCTGATTCAGATATAAGGTCAGACCAACCCATCCTCATTCCCACTCCTTGCAAAGTCCTTTTTCGTTCCACACCCAATTCCCCTAGTTCATCTTCAACCCCTCAAAGTCCTACCTTTCCATCTTCACCATCTGCACATACTCACTCAACCAGTTCTCCACTTATTACCCATCCTATTAACCCCAGTACACCTGTAATCCCAGTTGTCCCATTTGTTCCTATCAACCCTATTAACCCTATAAACATGGCTAACAGATATGCACCATTGCAGATTCCAGCCAATGCGCCAGCCCTACCCCAAGATTATCAAACCAGACTCTCATTTTTTGATTCCCATGGCCCTTTGACAGCCATCCAGCATGCTAAAAAGATGCAAGACCACTTTGAGACCTATGAAATTGATGATGATAGTGTCAGGATGAGAATTTTTGTCCAAAGCCTAACTGGGGATGTCAGAACTTGGTTTAGATCCTTGAATGCAAATTCCATTGCAACCTCTGAAGTTCTATACCAGGAATTTACCAACAGATGGGAGAAAAAGAGAGATCCACACCATATACTTGGTGAATATAACACTATTAAAAGAGGTCCCCAAGAAACGGTGTTGGAATATTGTGCTAGGTTTAACAACATATACAATGCTATTCCCCAGAACTTAAGGCCCCCTCCTGATTTAGCCCTTTATAACTTCCCTGATGGTTTTGACTCTGATATGGCCTATCAGTTGAGAGAAAGAGACCCTCCAACCCTTGCAGAAGCCCAAAGAGTTGCAGTCACTGTAGAGGCCAACCTAATTGCCAAAAGAAACAGGGCAAAGCTGGAAAAGAAGGTTGGTTTCAAAGAAGAGCCCTCGGGCTTCGATCAGAAGTTGGATGCAATACTAAACAGCATGAAAAGACTAGGTGAGAGAGTGGAATCAGTAGAAAGAAAGTCATCATGGGAAGCACCACAAAACAATACTCCTAGAAACCCAAATTTTAGGAGAACACAGAACCCCAATATAGGAAAAACAGGTGCTGACCAAGATATCAGACCACCTTTTCAAGAAAATTATGCAGAAACTTCCTCGGCTAATCAACTCAATGAAGATCCAGAGATCAATTTAATAGGTCTGGATGGTAAAAGCCATGTTTTCCTAACACAAGAAGACCATGATGAGGATGAGAACAAAACATTCCAAACACAATCAGGAGAATCCTTTGACTTTAAGCAAGGATATGATACTGCTGTCTATGAAGTCCATAAGCAGTACAAACTAAGAAGTCGGACTGTAAATGCAAATCAGCCTGAAAAGGTAAAGGAGAAACAACAATCTAAAGAAGCCTCAGTCACTGAACCTAATGACAAAACAAACTTGCCTGCAAAGGAAGTAGTGGTTGAGGAGGTCACTGAATTTCTGTCCACACCACAAGAGCCCACAGCAACATCATCCTCTCACCCAAATCCGAACATCACCCCTCAAGACATGGACATGGGGGGCAGGTTCCAAAATCAAGATGAAATCCAACAAGAAGATTCATTGAACAAGAAAAGGACTGCTGTCCGTGACCCTAAAATTCAGGTGGATAAACCCTTTGACCTAGGAACAGAGATTGGCAAGTTAAAGATAGCAATTCCCCTTTTAGAGCTAGCCAAGCATGACATATATAAGCAACAGATCAAGAAATCCCTTCAGCTCACCAACAACAAAGATGATGTAAATGTGCTAGATGACACTCCAGAATTACTGTTTGGTCCAGAGGTAGATGGAAAAACAGTAGTCACAGGGGTTTTACCTTTTTATGTCAGCTTACACGTTCATGATAAAATACTGCACAATGCAATGTTTGACTCAGGTGCATCTCACAACCTCATGCCAAAAGCAGTCATGGAAAGATTAAATTTGGATATAACAAGACCATACAAAGACCTGTTTTCTTTTGATTCTAGTCAAGTAAAATGCTTGGGCCTGATTAAGGATTTATGTGTGTCCCTTGTCCAATTCCCCAACAAGACCATTTTGATGGATGTTGTTGTTGCTGATATCCCACCCAAGTATGGGATGCTACTATCAAGATCATGGGGAGCAAAGCTTCAAGGCTCCCTGCAGTTAGACATGTCATATGCAACCATCTCTGTCTTTGGACAACCAAAAAGACTTTATAGGGAAACACTCATGAAGTATATGGTTAGCAGTGAAGAGAAACCCCAAAATTTCCCAATATATGCAGTTCATTCAGACGTAGACTCTTACATCCTCTTTAATGACAGCATAGGCCTCTCGGGCAGTCACATTAGCACGGAGACATTTAAACCAGAGCAAAACATCCATCAAACAAGTGGCACCTGCCAAAATTTAATCAGCCCAACAATACCCATTCACCCTCCTTTAGTTGTCAAAAATTGTCAAACAAATGATGAAGCTACCCTGGAAAACAAATGGGAGAAGAAACCCCAACTCATGCTCACACTGCCATCCCATGAACAGAACCTCAAATCTCCTGAACAGCAAGATAGTCTGTGGGTCCTAGAGTTTGACGGCTCAGTTAACAAGTTAGGGGCAGGAGCTGGAGTATGGATACATAACAAAGAGAAAGCCTGTGCACAAGGCAGGGCATATAGACTGAACTTTAAATGCACTAACAACATGGCAGAATATGAAGCTCTGCTACTAGGTCTCAAGATTGCTAAATCATTACAAGCACATAGCCTCTCAATCATGGGGGACTCTGATCTAGTAATTCAACAAGTAAAAGGGGATTTTGTCACCAATGACAAAAGATTAAGGTCCTACAGGTCTGCTGTAATTGAAATACTAGAAACTTTCTCCGAGTTTGTTCTCACAAAGATTCCAAGGGGCCACAATCTCCATGCTCACAGCTTGGCAACATTTGCCAGCACCTTCAAATTCCCACTACAACCCAACAATTGTTTCACAGCAGAAGTCAAATATAGGCCTTCTATTCCAAACAATGTCAAAGAATGGCAAGTATTTGAGAATGATAGGCAAATAAACAACTTTTTAACTTTGCAACAAGAGTTTACAGGATTAAATATTGACCTTGAGACAGCAAGTCAATCTCAAATTGTTGATGGAGCAAGTCAATCACAATTACAGTTTCAACAATCTGCTCACCCAATGTCACTTAGGACAGCAAAACAACTACTCAGCCCAACCATTTTCAACAATGAAAACATTCAACAAATTAAACAAATGGACTGTGAAGAGATGAGTAACATTGAAACTGAAATCATACAACTCAAAGACAACTTCCTCCCAGCAGGCCTTACCCCACTAGAGGACATTTTTGACTCAAATGATGTCCCCAGGAAACCAAAGATGCAGCCATTAGATGCAAGAGTTGAAGAATGTAATATTGGCACTATGGAAAAGCCTAAGATAGTCAAGCTGTCCGCCTCTTTGCCCCCCGATCAAAAGCCCAAATATGTTGATCTCTTTAAAGAATTCCAAGATGTCTTTGCCTGGGGTTATGAAGACTTGAAGTCTTATGATACCTCTGTTATACAGCACACCATTCCCCTCAAGCCTAATCAAAAACCATTCAAACAAAAATTGAGAAGAATCAATCCTGTGCTTCTTCCTTCCATTGAAAAGGAATTACAAAAAATGTTCAAAGCTGGGATCATAGCACCAATCAGGTTTTCTGAGTGGATTTCAAATTTGGTCCCTACAAGAAAGAAAACTGGTGAGATTAGACTTTGTGTAGACTTAAGGAATTTGAACCTAGTATCACTCAAAGACAACTATCCCTTACCCAAAATGGACCACATCCTCCAAAGAGTAGTAGGAGCCTCAAGAATATCATTGTTGGATGGCTTCTCAGGCTTCAATCAAATTTTAGTGCACCCTGATGATCAAGACAAAACTGCATTTACTACCCCATGGGGAACTTTCAAGTATGTGAAAATGCCATTTGGTTTGAAAAATGCAGGGGCAACATTTCAAAGAGCAATGGACATTGCTTTTGCAAAAGAAATTCATGATTTCTTGGTCATTTACTTAGATGATCTTACACCCTTCTCAAAATCTGACCAAGAACATTTGAAACATTTAAGACAGATTTTCATAACATGCAGAAAATATGGCATTTCCTTAAACCCCAAGAAGTCTTTATTTGGTTTGGAAGAAGGGAAACTTTTAGGACACATCATTTCAAAAGATGGCATAAGAATTGATCCAGATAGGATACAAGCGATCCTACAAATGCCTCACCCTAGGAATGTCAAAGAGTTGCAAGGATTCTTAGGAAAACTCAATTTTTTAAGAAGGTTCATCCCAAATTTAGCAGAATTGATCAGACTGCTAAACAATATGCTAAAGAAAGATTCAAAGGTTAAGTGGACTGTGGAAGCAAAGCAAGCCTTTGAAAGCATAAAACTGGCTTTAACCCAAACCCCGGTATTAACTAATCCTCAGTTTGACAAAGACTTTATTATTTTTTCTTTTGCCTCCCAGCATACTATTGCTGCTGTTTTATTGCAGAAAGATGATCAAGGGAATGAAAAGCCCATTGCCTTCTTCAGCAGAGCTCTTAGAGATGCTCCTTTGAAATACCAAATAATGGAAAAACAAGCCTATGCATTAATCAAAGCTATCAAAGATTTTAGGATCTATATCCTTTACTCTCATGTTGTGGCTTATGTACCAAGTCCTATTGTCAAAGACATTCTCACCCAAGAAAACTTAGAGGGTAGAAGAGGAAAATGGATTGCAAACATACTTGAATTTGACATTGAAATAAAGCCTACAAAGTTAATAAAAGGGCAAGGTTTGGCTAAGTTAATGACAGAATCAAATTTCCAAGCCTTAGATATCAACCAACTGGACAGTGAAACAGAGCTGGCGACTCCAAAGATCAATGTAGCCTTTGAACAATCTCCATGGTACTCTGATATCTGTTATGTGTTACAAAACCTGTGTGCTCCCCCAGGACTGTCCAGAACTAAGTCTAGGTTCCTAAAAATGAAAACATCCAAATTTTGTGTGTTAGATGAGAATCTACTCTGGAAAAACCATGAAGGTATTTTGCTGCACTGTCTTCTTGAGAATGAAACTGATAAAATTATGCAAGAATTCCATGCTGGAGACTGTGGTGGACATTTGTACTGGAAGTCCACTGTGGACAAAATATTAAGGGCCGGTTATTACTGGCCCACCATGTTCTCAGATGTGAAGAAATTCACAACATCATGCCACAAGTGCCAGCTGTTTGAAGGCAGAAGACAGTTGCTGCCACTTCCTTTGAGGCCCATTTCAACAGAAAGACCTTTTCAACAATGGGGCTTGGATTTCATTGGAGAGATTCATCCCTCATCTTCAGGACAACACAGATGGATTTTGACTGCAACAGACTACTTCACCAAGTGGATTGAAGCTGCCCCATGCAGACAAGCAAATGACTCAGTGATCATTCAATTTCTAGAAAACAATATACTGGCTAGATTTGGCTGCCCAGAAAAGATAATAACAGACAATGCTGCTGCCTTCAAATCCAAGAAAATGATAAATTTCTGTCATAAATTTCACATCACTTTGGGCCATTCTACAGCTTACTATCCTCAGGGAAATGGTCTTGCTGAATCATCAAACAAAAGCTTGATAAACATCATAAAGAAAGTATTGGAAGAGAACAAAAAGAACTGGCACAAGAAACTAGTAAATGCTTTATGGGCAGATAGATTAACCACCAAAAGATCAATTGGTACCAGCCCATATGAGTTGGTCTATGGATTAGAGGCCAGATTTCCTTCATCACTAGGGGTGCCAGTTATGAAACTTCTACAAGAAAGTCAAGCAGAGCCAAATGATATGCAAAGAAGGATCAACCAGATAATCTGTTTACAGCAGACCAGAGAACAAGTTTTCAGCAGAGTGCAAATATTACAAGAAAAACTGAAAAAGGCCTTTGACAGAAGAACCAAAGCAGAAGATTTCAATATGGGAGACAAAGTTCTAAAGTGGGATGCAAGAAGAGAAGAGAAAGGGAAACATGGGAAATTTGATTCTTTGTGGAAAGGACCATTTGCTGTCCAAGCAGTGCAAGGTAATAACACTTATTTCCTTAAAAGTTTGACTGTAACTGAACTGGATGAAGGTCCTGTCAATGGCAGGATGCTGAAGCACTATTATGATGGTCCACTATGATAAGGATCCAAAGGTTCATTGTATATATTCAGGCCTATATATGTTTTCTATTTTTAGTTTGTAAGAAGAGGTTTTCCAAGTGCTGCACCTAGCAGCAATAGGCACATAGAACCAGAGGTTCCCCATCAAAAAGCACACAATTTTGACAGGTTACATGTATCAGAGCTCAAAGATTAAGATGGACAATCGAGCAACAAGGCAATCTGACCTGCTGTTCTTGGTCTTTCAAAAGAAAAACCATCCCCATGTGGAGCCACTGTTGGATACCTATAATAATAGGTTTCATATTTCATGATTGATTATTGAAAATCCAAATATGCTCTGCTTTGTTACTACAAAGATTCCATATTTCCAGGAAATCAGAGGTGTGTGAAATACTTCAAATATTGAGGACCTTATTACAAAATTTTTGGATGATTCAACAGTCTAATCTGGATCATGCCATGTTTCAATTTTGAGTTGTAGAATAGAGAAAGAAGTCTGTCCAAACAGCTTAATCTTGGCAGACAAATAGTTCAGGTAGAGAAACAAAGGATCCCAACAGCTTAATCTGGGACCTTGAAAGAGATAAGGGTAGAAGTAGATAGAAAAAGCAAAAGAAAAAGCCAAGGAAAAGAAAAGGCAAGTAAGGGTCTGCAAGTCCAAATGCACCCTCCAAGAAGAAATAAAATGCTAGGCAAGTAGCTGGGTAGGTAGCAGGGGTTGCAGAAAGGTATCCCTATCATTGCAAGGTTGATGATGGTGGGCAGCAAGGCAAAAGATTACAGCTGGAAGCATGACTAATTTCCCTCACTCCCCTCCAATTTCATTTCTAACATTCCCTCACTAGCCTGAGATTCATGGAAAAGACTAAGTTTTCATGGTGGTTCTTGATCTGTAAAAGCCACATTTCTTATCTAAAAGTTCTTTTCATTTTGATCTACTCTTGAAACCAAGCTTGTTTCATATAAACTCAATGATTTCCACATCCACTTACCCCCTCCTCCACAACTAACACTAACCCTATTGTACAAATCCCTTATATCGCCTTTCTCCCTAATATTACTAACACCAAGGTGTATAAATCCCAGCATTATCTACATATTCTCCTTTTGGCATTATAGCCAAGTAAATGGTCCAAGGAGACTTCAGTCCACCTGGGACTGTGGTCAACCTTGTCTTGGATGTGCTCTGACCCCTGGTTATGAGCAGAAATCCTGTCCCTCAAGCCCTTACCGTCTCTCTGCTGAAAGCGCACAGAAAACCCCCTTTTTCCTATGAAAACCCCCTTTTCCTATGAAAACCCCTGAAAAGGCCCAAAAAACCCAAAGCTGCGAAAAAACCCACTTGCCTATAGTCCTCCGCCCAAAAATTAAACTGAATATTTTATTGCGCTGGCGGGACCCCTCCCCAACATGCTCGACCAGTCGGAAGGCCCGCCAGCCGTCAGATCTCCAGCGCCCAGATCTAAGGGTGGGCGGTCAATTTCAGATCTCGATGTGCCGACAATTAGCGTCCGGGGAAAGCGGTTTTACCTATCCCGTACAATGGACGCGTGGCGGACGGTAAGGTTGTTCGGAGCCCTCCTCCCACTTACCGCCTTTGCCCAAAGGTGGTGCGGGGAACCCACTTACCGCCACCCCGTATACCGCTACCCCACACGTCATGCCTACACGTCATGTCCACGCCGCTCTGACGTCACCCCGCCGGTGCCCGCCCCATCGTCCCTTGGTCCTCCACGCGGGCCCGCCTTTGCGCCCGCCCGCCACCGTGTCCTGCCGACCTGGCTAACACCTCAGCATCCACGTCACCCCTCACCTGGGCCCCGCCATGACGTCATGCTGACGTCATCGGCGGAAAAGCGCCAAATTCATACTTTTGCCAAATTTACCGTTTTAAACGGCTAAACGCATATTTTTCGCTTATTTTGCATGCGAAGCTGAACTAGCCGTTGTCAAGCCTGCTGCCGCGAAATCTTGCATTCAGCCATCAAATTCGACAAGTAAACCGTTCAAAGTTCGAGGCTTGACTGCATTAAGCCTTTGCAACCCAGCCCGCAAGCTTCCAGGTCGATTTGCCAGGTATTTTGCCGTTTTCTCCCATTCTGCCCGTGAATTCCAATTTTCTGCAAAATCACCATTAAAGTCTGCCAAAAACTCTAAATTTAGCTCTACCTAAGCACCCAAATCAGACATAAGCAACCTGTGCCATCCATTAAGCCCCAATTTAGCTCTGTACAAACCAGCTCGCGGGTTAAAACTGCAGAAATCGCCCTGAAGTACCCGGCATTGTTCCTTTTTGCCAAGTACTGGTTACCTACACTCTTCCTGTACAAATACTAATACCTCAGTAAGCATTCCCTTAGACAATCCACATTCCTGAAAATCATCAGTACTTTGCTAGCTTCAGAACAACTTCACACCAGAAGAAGACATCACACCAATTGCACCTACCTGCTGCTCAAAGTCTTCAAGAGATTTATCAAAGCTCTGCATCCTGCTGCACACTTTCAGACTGTATCATGGCAGCATCTGCATCCTCCTCCCTCAGTGTCACTCCACTGAGTCAAACCAATAAGGAACTGGAAGCTATGCCATTAGTTGACAAAGACTGTCTCATAAATGATTTTGAGGGAAACAGAAACTTTTTGAAGACCTTCACCACATTAAGGGAAGACTATAAGGCAGGACTTGGTACAGATGGGATATGGGAGTCAAACCTGCCCTATTACTGCCTCCCAGCTGTGAATGTTTTCCCTGAAATCATTCACTTATGTGCTCAAAATTATGATCAGGAGCACAGAGCTGTCAACACTCAACTAGGGAGGATTTTGTTCTATATAAACGCTGACACCATCAACAAAATGCTGCACTTTGAACAGACAGAGTTATTAGTCCCTTTCTCCATGAGATCTTTAATAGAAGCAGGTGAGAAGATGACCAGTGAAGAGCTGCAGAAGGTCACCAGGAACTACATGTGGCCTGAGAACCAGCCTACAGGGCCACCTCCTTATCCACATGAGCACTTCAATGACTCAGGCAGGCTGCTCCTGGACATGATAGCCTATGTGCTAGGCTACCAGAACAGCAAGCATGTGGATCTAGCCATGCTCGTAATGCTATCTGCCTACAGCCCACGACAACCCCCTGCCCGAAAGTACAACTTTGCCAAGTTCATAGCCAATAGGATCCATGATCAATTGTGCAAATTGGACAGACAAGGAGTCTTTAGATATTCAGCATACATCTACCACCTGTTCATGTATCATCACTCTGAAGCTTTCCCATGCTACATCAGAAGGCTGGACAACAAAGGGGAGAAAAGATCAGTCATATTCTGGACCTCAGTCTATCATGAAATCACAAGTTCACCCTACAGCTATTGTGAATTTGTAGATCAGTTTGTATACCCAGTCTCCAGCATACTTATGAAATCCCCTCCACCTAGAATATCAAATGAGATCAAGAAAGCTTTACAGCTTTCTAAGAAGTACAAAATAGGTGATTGGTACCTATATGAACACCACACTGTGTTCAGAGTGTATGGGTGTGAGCTCTGTCCATACAGACTACCCAAGTATGTTCCCATGAGATTATTTGCCTTGGAATATTACAGGCAATTAATCCAGTCAGACCTCACTCACTTCCACAGCTCAAAGAAAAAAGCACACCTTAACTACAAAAATGAGCTGGGCCCTTTTATCATGAATAAGAAGGAAGGATGGGAGGCTGCAGATTCGATCCTAAAAGACAAATATAAGTTGTCTTACAGTTTCCGGTGGGTCCCATATGACCCTCAAGGTTTCATCACTGCCAGGAGAACAAAGTACAGACTCCTAGCCATCAAACACTGCCACTATCCACATCTAGAACAGTATGCAAACTTACAAGAGTGGCAGTTGGATACCCTTGTTGAGAGCTTGTCTGAAGAGGAAAAAATAGTTAAAAATATGAAAGAACTTGAAAAAACTATTGACCTGGACTATGTGACCCAGGTACCGTTCAGGCTGCCTCAAACATCAGGAGGAGGAACCTCAGTTACCAGGACAGCGCCGCCAACAACAGCACCAGGCTTGGATAAGGGAAAGGGAAAAATGGACGCCGAAGATGAAGCAAAAAAGCAGCAGTCAGAGCAGGGAAAGCAACAACCAGAGCAAGAAACAGGACAGCAAGAAGAACAAACCGGTCTGCCACAAACTGGGCTGCCAGAAACCACCTTATTGCAGACACCACCCCCTCAAGTGGAGCCCCTAACCACTTCAATTTTACAGACCCCGGCACATGAAGAAAGGGGGACCAAAAGACAAAGAGAAGAGTCCACTCCCCTCAGTGGATCCTCCCAACAACCAGAAGCTAAAAGGCAGAGGGCAGACTCCCCAGAAGTAGAAGACATTACTGAAGATGTCTTCAATGATACAGCCAAGGATAGGGAGGGCAGCCAACACACAGGGACTAGCTCCTTTCAGCAGGAGCAGAATTTACAACTTGGCTTGGAGGTATCATCTTCTTCTCAACAAAGCCAGAAGCTCAAAGGTGCTAAGGCCACCTTCAAAGAAATCAAGGCAGCAAATGAACTATTGAGGGCTGAGGTTTACAAGCAATTTATAGATGCCACTCCAGCCCAACAAGAAAGATTGATGTCGGTCTACGACTTCAAAGAGGAGAAGATGATATTCAGCCATTTCAAACCTAAGGGTCCCAACCCAATGTCCACTGCTGATTTCATCAAAACAAGGGTGGAGGTCTTGGCCAAAGACATACATCCTATGGACCAAATTGAGCTCCATAAGCAGACTGGAGAAATGGTCTATGCCACCTTGGTGGATAAGGCCACACTAGCTCATGAGCTGAAAGAATCCTTGAAGCACACAAATACTCAACTGGATTTTGAGAGATTGTCTTCCAGGGCCAAGGATAACAGGATAAAATCTCTTGAAGAGATTATTGTTGATCTAGGGCATAACCCTAGTGACCCAACCGGGGTAAAAGCCCTCCTGAAGAAAAAAGAGGATGATCTCAATGCCATGAAGAGGAGATTGAAGCTGTCACCTACAGAACATCCTCAGACAGCTGAACTGCAAAAAGAAAAACAAGTTGATCAACAACTTGATCTACTATTGCAGCAGGATCAAAGGATCCAAGAGCTAGAGAAGGAGCTGGAGAAGTCATTTCAGGGCAAACAGGGAGAATCCACACTACCAACTCCCCCAACAGATTCTACAGCAGCAACAGGCTCTGAGGCAGCAGTGGCCCCTACAACAGCAAATACAGTTGACCAGCCCAGCATAGAAGAACTAACTAAGGCTGTTAAGCAAATGGAGCTACAAGCAGATGAGATAAGGAAGGCAAAAGAAAAACTGGCAGAGATAGATGCCAAGTATGACCAGTCTAAAATGACAGTGGCAGAACAGGGCAGACAGATCAAGACCCAAAAGGACAGAATCAAAGCCCTGGAGAAAGAGCTTGATCTCAAAAACACCATGGCTGAGATCAAGAGGATCTTATGGAATAAAATCACCCAAAGCATGATTAAACAGTGGAAGTCACTCAAAACAATCCATGAACATATGGATTTAATTGTGCAAGCTCAGATAGATATCCAGAGGGCTAAGACAGCACTAGGAAATAGACCTGAACAAGCTAGCCAACTGATAGACTTTCTGAACAGGCAAGACAAAGATGAGCTGGCAGCAGTTGGAATCACCAACAGAACGGAAGCCATCCTTATGACCAAAAAGGTGCTAACACTCAGAGGATATGTGCAGACAGCAGAAAGGAGGAGCTATGAGATACAGACTGAAGTTGAAGACTTCAAGCTCAGAATGGGGATGCTACAGGCAAGAGGAATGCCTAGCCTATTGAGCGGTACAGGGAAATTGATCAACAGAGATCAATTTACAAATAGGATGGCCGCGTACATAGAAAATCAAATCACTGCATCCAGCAGTGCTTCTGAAGAAACTATTCCTCCTACAGGACAGAGTTTGTACACTCAGCTTGAAGGGTCATTTTTTATTGAAAATGAAGTTAATCATCTATTTGAAACTCCTCCAAGTTTTTTCAAATACACAGAGCTTGATGAGACATTGATTAAAATGCGAAGGCATCAAATGCCCAAGGAGGACTGGTGGCAAGCCATGCTCCAGATTCTGCCACAGTAGTTTCAAAACTCCAGGTCAAAAGCCAGCTCAGGTCACCGCAAGACAAGTATAAAGTGGTCAGTGTCAGGAAAATATCTAAAAGGTGATTCATCACTAACAGTGACAGCTAGCCACATTTTGAAACACACGCCTTCAGCCGACTACAACTGCTACAAATTCAACAGCATCTGACAGATTTTGACAGCTAAAGGACTAAGAGCTACTACTGCATTTACTTCTTCATTTACTTCTTTGGCTACTGCTCACTAGCAGTTGGCAGCATATTTATGAGGCATTTACTCTTCTTTCAGATATTTTTCCAAATGTAAATCCGTATATATACCCCCCTTAGTAACGCATAAGGGGTTGCTGGAATTTTCTCTTGGATAACTTCCATCTGCTGTAATATTTTCAGAGAATTAATACAAAGGAGGAATGGAACTTCCAGAAGTTTGGTGTATTTGATGTCTTGTGGTGAAGGATGCATGTTACAGGATTCCATGGGTGTTGCATAAAACTATAAGTATTCTCAAATCTCTTATCGTGTCTGTTTTGAGTCTTTTGTTCTCTTTGTCGTTCTAATGTTTTACACTTGATAGCGAGGTGAAAGGATAGTACCAGGATTTAACCATGTTTACCCTGGACTCAAACTGAGCTATTATATATGTTTTCCTCATATACAGTAACAGAATTGTAATTCTTAATTGCTGCAATTCAAAACTGTGTTTTTATTGTAACAGTCATTCTCAGGGATTCAACTTTTGCCCCTAAGACCTCTGTTTTCTCTTCTTAAAGCTATCTGTCGGGAACATATAGATAAATAGTGAAAATTCTTAAATGCTTTCACTGTTCGTGCTACCTGTTACCAGTCTTTTAATCAAAAATCTGTTCTATTAAACACCCAAATGGCCCTGTAAGTTCCATCTTTCATCTCACAGATTCAAACACATTAAGCCACAGACTCCATTGCCCAATGATATTCAACATATCTAAAAACTACATCACTGAAGTCTAAGGGAATTTCATCAACCGAAACACAAACATGACCTGTACTCAATACCTAGCCTAAAACACCATCACTGTAGATATAAATCATAAAGAGAGAGCCCTCTCTGATCACTGTTTGGCTAGAAACAGTGATTAAAAGATTGGTTAGTGGTTACCCCGGCCGTATTCCCTTGGGAGTCATAGGGAACAACCTGGGTGTTAACAACAGCAGCAGCAGAGGCTCCTACTGCTACTCCAACGATGTTCGCTGGTATACCATCTGTCTCGGCAAGTTGTCAACAACAAGCCGGAGTCCCATCAGGGACGATGACATGGTTAGTTCCTATATCTTCGTCCGGATTATCATCTGGTATTTCTTATGTTGAAACTCGCCAAATTGATCCATTTGGAGGTCAACCTGGGCAATCGATCCCCTTGAGTTCCGGATTGATACCATATGGGGGGCAGTATGCCTTTTCATTACCTCCTCCGGGAGGATGCCCATCCGTGAGTTCACAACAAAGTTCAGGTCAAACTGGAATTACATCCAACAGTTGGGTACCAATACTGCCTCAACAACCAGGAGTTGTATATTCTATGCAACCAGTCCACCCTGTGTCGAATATTACCACCACACCTGCTATGGCGAATGTGTCGCAAGTACAAGCGTTACCTGTTGTAATACAACAACCTCTTGGCTTAGCGACCCAATCGCAAGCTCAGGGTAGTGCCTCCTTATCTGGAGCGACTCAGGCTCAAACAAGTACTGTGACTTCTCATCCTGGTCAATCATCCAGTATTGGTCAACAGCAAATGGTCCAACAACCAGAGCTGCTTCAATCTCAAAAACCGCCTTTCCAGCAATCATATCAAGGACCTGAGCAACAAGTCTTTGTAAGTAATGGGCAACCATACTATAATGGTTACGCCCATCAACCTTGTCAAAGTTGTCAGCATAATGCTGGTCTGCAAAGACCCATTGCTCAGGCGATACCATCTTATCCTGGATATGCTTCGCCTAACCTGAATCAACAGTTGCCCTTTGTAGCAACTCTAGAACTACCAGATCTAAACCGGCTGACAAATGATCCAATTGCTTATGCCCCTTGGTGGCCAGCGATTCCACATAAACTTCCGTCAGATATTCCTAAATTTAACGGAAATCCGGGTGAAGACCCGTCGAATCATGTGATGACATTCCATCTGTGGTGTTCGTCAAACACCCTGAATGATGATTCGATAAGACTTCGCCTCTTCCAGAGGACATTGACAGGTCCAGCGGCTAAATGGTACATTGAATTGCCAAGAGCCTCTTTCGACAATTTCAGCTCCTTAGCCACGACTTTCTTAACCCATTTTCAATTACCGATAAGGTATGAAACAGGGACAGAACTCCTCACCAACTTCAAACAGACAACGGCCACTCACATATCTGATCATATACATGAGTGGCGACGTCGTCGTAGGATGGTGAAAACTTACGTTCCCGATCAGCTGTTAGCTGAATGGTTTATAAAGTCGTTACTTCCAGCTATAACGGAAGATGTGGCCAAGGGAGGAGTCGTAACAGAGGAGCAAGTCATTGCTCGTGCTCAATATTTAGACTTAGTATATACTCAGTCGGGCACGCTCTACGACAAAATACCTGACGCCCCTAGACCTGAATTTTCAATTCCTCCCCCTCCTGGATCAAATACTAACTCTCACGCCAGTAATGGCGTGACTGGAAAACGCAAAATTTCTAATCAAAATGCAAATGAAGAACTTCTTACCTCAGAAGTAAATGCCATGTCGACCGACAAAGGCAAACAACTGAAGCAACCAGGGGGCAAGAAGAAAAAGACAGGAAGAAAAAGGAAACCCCCGACAGGGTGTCATATATGCGATGAGGATCATTGGACGAAAGATTGTCCACATATAGCTGAAGTTAAGAAACTCTTCAAGAGTTCAAAAACCCCAGCAGTGCTGACTGATCCGTTTCCTAATCCAAGTCAAAATCTGGTTGCTAATCAAAATGCTTCCGGATCCCAAGTACTTATGTTGTCCACCTCTAAGCAGCAGAATAATGCTTTGACAAGGAGTAAAGATTATAGGAATCCAAAGATGTCGAACAACAAGGTTAATGAACGACCTAGTAGTTCAACAACAACTTTGAACGAAGTTGTGCCACCCATCGTTCCTGAGCCAATGATAAAGTCGCCAAAGGGAGTAGTACACAAATCGACACTTGAGGTACCACAAAATCACCCCTCCCAAGAGCAAGCTTTATTATCAGCAATAGGTGGGATTGGCCCAATGGATTCCAATCTTGTGGCCTTTGACCATGAAGGATATGACCCTCAGTTACCGGCTCAACTAGCTTTCCTTATTCAAGTGAAAGCCCTCAACAAAACTGTTCATCGAACAATCATTGATGAGGGGGCATCTACATGTCTTATGTCGATGAGTTGCTGGAAAGAATTAGGCTCACCACCCTTGTCGAAATCGTCAACGACGTTAAAAGCATTCGATGGACGATCATACACTCCATACGGGATTTTAAGTAACTTGCAAGTTGAACTGGGGGGCAAAACAGTAGGAATTGATGTTGAAGTAATTGATGGAAACCTCGATTACAACATCCTACTAGGAAGGCCCTGGATCTATGCCATGGCCGCGGTTGTGTCGACCTATTTCAGGAGGATTGCATTTCCCTCCCAAGAAGGAATTACAATCGTCGACCAACAAACTTTTCTCCCCAACAGTTCACAAGTTACAGGAAGCATTCCAATGATCCATGCGAGAGATCATTTTTTCCAAAATATCGGAGTAGGTTTCCTAAAAGACCCTGCCTTAATGGGTACTTTCGCCCCACCGCCTACAAGTAATCTGGCGGAAGTGGCCACAGTGGAAACCTACAAAATGAAATCTAATCCAATCTTCTGGTTGGATTCGGGAGATTCCTAGATATTTTGTCGACTCCGAGGATAGTTCCTATCTCAGGTCAACCTCGTTAAAAAATGAAGATCCGAGGACGGTTCTTATCTCGTGTCAACCCCGTTAAAAAATGAAACAAGGAGTCATGAGGATAGTTCTTCTATTATGTCAACCTCATTAAAAAATGAAACAAATCCCCTTTTCAAAATTCAAAGGTAAACCTTCATTCCAATCACCAAGTTGAATGCAATGAAGCTTGGGGGGCACCCTCCTTTGACATGCGTTATTATGATGCTGGGGGCATGCAAAAGATCCGAGCAGTTTTAGCGTCATAGTTCATGCTCGTTAAAAAATAAACATAAGTCGTGAGCAATCTTCCCCTAGAGTTCAAGCTCATCCAGAAAAAATGAACCGGTAAATAACCGTGGTTAATGTAACCTTTGACAGCCTTAAAAGCCTTGGTCGTGTTTTCATCCGTCACCTCCATCCGTTCATTTGGCCAATCGTTCATCTCCATATGTGTGTTTACCTATTTTGAGGAACAGCTGCGAAGAGTGATTTCACCTAGCCATCCTTGTGACACTGCCGTGATTGGAAAATTCCAACCTGTACCTGGAATCTGCTGCTATCCCAGTTTATCACTCGTTCCTCAAAAGACGAGTCTTCTTTGAGCTCTTTTCACTGACTCGTAAAATATGAAAAGTTTGCCGAGTTTTGGCCTTCCAGCTCGTTAAATGACCGGAACGCTATCCCTCCTCTAAATTTTAATCTTTTTGGACTTGAGGGATTATTGCACAAAAGGATCGAGCGCTTGCCTGGTTCAGCTCGTTAAAAGTACCGAACAGCCATCCCTTCTGTATTGTTTTATACTTTTTCGGACTTAAGGGATTAGCTGACGAAAAAGGAATTGTGGAGTTGACTTTCTGTACCTTTTTAGACTCTCTAAAAATGAAAAGGACCGAGTTTTCCTTGTCGTTAGACTCGTTAAAATGATCAAATAGCGACAAACTTGTCTTTAGACGAGAACGAGTTTCCCTATCGCTAGGCTCGTTAAATCATAGCGATGGGCTTGCCCGAAGGGCAGGTTATAGAACAAGCATATGTTATCCTCCTCAAGCTTGACAAAAATAAAGAGGTACTGGTCAGAAATGACTGGGGAAAAATTGGGAGAACATCAAAGTTTAAAGGTAGCAAGTCACTCTTGAACATGACACTTTTCCTCCGTGCCACATCGGGTTGGGTTGTTTCATTCACCGGTCTCATCACCATGGTCCTCGCCACACCATCCACATTTGGGGTAATGCTACCGATCCATCGCATCAGTGTCGTTATATGTTCAAGAGGGGTCATCCTGAAAGTGTCAACCGTGTCCCATCCACTGCCATACATTATCCTTCATCCATTCATGATCGCCACCCTGAATCATATGTCACAGTTTGTTTTCACCTCCACTAAAATCATTAGCTCCGTTCCGTGTCATTGATGTGGGATTCATTAAGGCCCTCCTTTGACGGATCGCTTCTTGTCGACTTCAGCTCATTATCCAAGAAGTTGATCTAGGAACACCCCCATCAGTACTTTGAAGCTTGCATGCCTCAATGGCAAGTTTCTCACTTCCGGCGACAGGTATACATCAATGACCTTCGACCAGAAGATTTTGCGTGGCGTTCGACGCCAAGTCCTTTATTCACGCCACGTGAATTGTACTGCAGTACCTTGAGGGTCATCGTCATTATTGGTGATTCCTCTCGCGCTTGTTAACGGTTTTCATTATTGACCGGTAATCAAGCGATGTCTTTCCATGTTCGACTTCAGCGCAATTCTCACATGGATCGACTTGTACTTAGAGTGAAGATCGAACGAGTTTGAAGACCCCGGATCTAGTTTCATCCATCCGGGCTGCGATATATATTCAGGAAATATAAAAGCATTTGCCATGTACATCATTGCAGCAGATGATCATCCTTCTCAAAGGATGATAATTTCAGCGGAAGATTATCAGTCTATCTTCAGACGATCGTCTGTCATATGTACCAAAATGTATTTATAAAAGCTGAGCATGGGAATGCCCGCCTCAGCTAGATCATGAAAAAAGAATGAAAAATAATGTATTGTATTGTATTGTATTACAGGGCACTCTCCTCAGCACTGGAATGAACTTCGGACCCTCTAGATAAAGCATTTCACCCGATAAATGGCCTCATACTTTAGGGGGCAACTGTTATAGACATTTTTGTGCCTCGCAGCATGGAGCATGAAATGTCAATAATTAAAGGGATCCAAAGTCCCTAAACATGTTGTTCTTACCCTAGAGGAACAAGGTCAGCAAACCACAGCACTTCAAATCAGTTCTCCACCTGAAAACACTCAAAAACAAGCAAATTCTGGATCATGTCAGCTGCTACACTGGCTACCTGCACTGAATGTCAACTGCTACACTGGCTACCTGCACTGAAATGCAACTCCAACACTAGCTACCTGCGCTGAACATGTTTGGACAAGTGGCAGGCTCATTTCTCAAGGTGTCAATGCCCAGGAAGCTTCCAAAATGACACTTGGATCAAGGAATTCGCCCTGTGATGAGTAAGAGGTACTTGATCACCATGTGTAAGCAAGGATCTCCAAGTGGACTCAAGAACTGAAGATTAACTGAAGAGGGAGAGGACACTAGTCAGCTCTATGCCAGCCTCAAGCTGACTCATCCTCTCTTCTTCTCTCCTATATATAGAGCTCTTCTATGAGGTCTATTGAGGCTGGAATTTTGTATAAGCAAGGAGGTGCTGTTGGTATACTGCCAGGATTATTGGGTGATTGTTTTACTAGAGGTGAAGAAGAGAGTTCTTGCTGCCGAGGAGGTGCTGCTGGATTGGAGCCAACATCATTGGTTGTAACTTCCTCTGGAACCCTGTTACTTTCTATCAATAAAGTTTGCATGTTCTTCTATATACTTGTTTTACATAGATGCTTTTGTGTTTACATGTATATTTGATGCAACCTAATCCATGCTTCAATTATGATTGCTTGTATCTCGTAGTTTGCTCCCTTTTGTTGTGCAGATTCTGTGCGTAGCTGGATCGGCTTGGAGAGCAAAGAGCTGGGAACAGGATACAAAGCGAGAAGGACAAGGATCGACTAAGCGCAAGACACTAGGTTGGTTGACCCTCTTTCCATTCTCTCTGTGCTTTCATAAAGTGGAACATGAAAACTTTATCATTCAGTTGTTGCTAAAGACTGTCACCTTTAGAAAGGGTTAGTGTCATCCGCATCGGATACTTTTCCCCACAACAGTGGCCTAGAATATCTTCTCTTTGGAACTTCGCTGTAGGTTCATCTGAACCTCCTTTGAAAGCCACAACTTTTGGTGGTGGAATGAAGTCAATCCGACGAACGGTTTGCAAGATATCGACTGCCCTAGTTTGAAGCCAGAAACTGTTGAAACTGAAGCTGCAACTGCAGAAGTAAAGATTGAATTGCATGGCCTAGAAGATCTCCTCATCTAAACTGTGCTATAGGTTCATATAAACCTCCTCTGGAAGCCGAAACTTTTGGTGGTGGAATGAAGTCAATCCGACTGTCGGTTTGTGAGATATGGTCTGCCCTAGTTTGATAATGAAGCCGCTAATGCTGATGCTACTGATCTAGGGTTTGCTACTGCTGATATGAATCAGATTTATTGTACTATTTCTCTCTGCTGAATTATTGAAGATAAAAGAAGATTTTATCAAAGGGTTCCCCACACATTGTGGGGTTTGTCCCTGGCTAGCCGCCACATCTTGTGTCTCTTGTCTTGGCTTGTTTTCTGTCGATCATTTAATGTTCTATCTGCACTTTACTTTATGTACATGTGATTGCTAATCGGTGGAATATAATAAGAAAAAGAAGTAAATTGTTATAAGCATAGAACATACCATAAATTAACATGGTATCAGAGCTGAGGTGAAGACAAAGCCCGAGCAAGAGCAAGAGCAATCATTAAAGAGAAGATTGGCAAGGCTATCCTAAAAGAACTATGGGGTCCTCAACACTCTTTCCTGCCGAAGACAAGCTCCGTGAGAAAGCTGACTATCACGGATGGAAGATGTCTATCGATCTAACCCTTGAAGATCAAGGAGTGCTGGACCATGTAAGAGGCAATATTGTTGAGTCTTCATCAAATGCATCTGCTGCTGCCTGGAACAAATGGAAAAATGGAGAAGTCAAAACAAAGAAGATCATTCGGGACTCTATCGACAAGCGCTTGGTGGCCTACATCTCTGATCTAGACACCTCCAAGGAAATCTACGATAGACTGGTGAGTTTATTTAAAGTTAATGATGCAAATCAAGTTTTGTTTCTTAGAAATAAGTTGAGGGAAATCAAGAAGGGTAAAGATGAAAGTATGCAAGCATACTTCTTAAGAATCATTGAGATCAAGAATGATCTCCTATCTATTGGGGAAACCATTACTGACAGAGAAATGACACTCACAACTCTCGGAGGATTACCATCTGAATGGTATGTGTTCAGGACTACTCTTCTGAACAATAATGTAATTCCTAGTTTCGAGGAATTAATGGCTAGATGCATTCAAGAACAAACAAGGGTAGAAGAGCAGGAAATTCCCTTGCCTAAAGGTCCTCCTGCTACTTTTTCTTCTCATGCTAAGAAAAGAAATAATTTTGGGTCTAAATCGAAAAGAAAGGTTGGATTTAAGGGTGGAAGAAAAGGACGATGTTTCATTTGCAATAAAGCAGGTCACTATGGAAGGGAATGCCCTGATAGAAAGGACTCTCACCGTGACAATGATCAAAATCTCTCTCATGGTAATCGAAGGAATGGAAAATTCAACAACAAAGGAAAAAGGAATGCGGGAAATCAAGGGAGAGGGCAACCATTCAAGAAGGCTAGAAATTCCAGGTATGAATCTAACACTGTTGACGATAAGCAGGCTGAATATTATCTACCAGCTGCTCTATCTACCTCCACTCCTTCGGACTCAATGGGAATTTGGCTCATTGATAGTGGTGCCTCAAGACACTTCACTGGTTACAAAGAAGTACTCTATAATCTGGTAGAGAATGAAACTAACCTGGAAATTGTCCTTGGAGATAACATGAAATACCCAGTGAAAGGTGTAGGCAATGTTTCTCTTAAACTGAATCAAGGTAATATGATTCACTTACAAGATGTATTATATGTACCTGATCTCAAAAAGAACCTGGTATCCATCTCGGCAATGGAAGACAAAGGCTATAAGGTAACCTTCAGCGATGGTAAGGTACGCATATGGAAAATTAATGTTAAAGATGCTTTTACTCTTGGGTTTAGTGTTGATTCATTATATCAGGTTGATGGAAGTCTGCTAGGTGTCGTGTCTTATGACACATCTCTTCAGTCCGAACTTTGGCATTAGAGGTTTTCCCCCCTTCATTATAAAGCTATACTCGGTGTAAGACAAATGGTGATAGGGATGCCCGAATTCTGAATAGAGAATGAAGGTGTATGTCCAGGATGTGCTGAAGGAAAGCTCAAAAGGGGACCATTCCCCTCAAGCCAAAGCAAGACCTCTGATATATTACAATTGGTTCACTCAGGCATACCTGAGATTGGCATTAAGAGGGAGACTACTACACCACATACTCCCGAGCAGAATGGTGTGGTGGGAAGGAAGAACCGCACGATGATGGAAGCTGTCTGGGCCATGCTACATGATCAAAGACCTCTGATGTTTCTATGGGCTGAAACTACAATCACCATCGTATATGTACAAAATTGATGCCCTCATCAAGCACTGGGTTCCAAGACTCCTAAAGAAAATTTCACCACAAGGTGAACAATCTTTCGACTTTGAGGAGCTCTCAAGAAGCCAACACCAGGGAACCGAAAGAAAAGGATGATGAATCAATGCCTGATGTAGAAGAACCCATGGATCTAATAGATTCTCATCCACATGAGCCTTCCTCTTCTAGGAAGAGGCCTTCATGGCTTAGGGGGATACTTGATGATGCTAAAGGACATGCTGCACCCTAAGGAACCTTCCGTCAAAGTAAGAAACTTAACAGGTATCAGGGATACCTGACCATTATGAGCACGATCATACAAAATGAGCCTTCATCATTCTCAGATGCCGTCAAGCATTAACTATGGAAGGGTGCTATGACCATAGAATATGAGTCTATTATGGAGAATGATGTCTGGGAAGTAGTTCCCAGACCCTGGACAAGACAATTGTTACTTCAAAATGCCTTTACAAGACAAAGCATGCAGCAGATGGAAGTACGGAAAAGTATAAGGCTCGTTTGGTGCTTGTGGTTTCTCCTAGAAGGAAGGTATAGACTATGATGAGATATTTTCACCTGTTGCCAGATATACGACCATCCGCTCGATCATAGCCCTTGTGGCTTCACAAGAATGGAACTTACATCAGATGGATGTCAAGACCACGTTCTTGCATGGTTCTATCAAAGAAGAGGTCTATGTGGAGCAACCTGAAGGATTTGAGATTTATGATTGAAAATCTCATGTATGCAGGTTGAAGAAGGCTCTCTATGGGCTGAAGCAAGCACCCCGAGCATGGTATGAGAGGATCGATAGCTACTTGATGAAGTTGGGATTCACTAGGAGTGAAGCTGATCCTAACCTTTACTTTAAGGTTGAAGATGACAAGCCTCTCATACTGGTGTTGTATGTGGATGACCTCTTTCTAACAGGTGCAAACCCTCTCATTCACAAATGTAAGAGGGAGATGGCTTCTGAATTTGAAATGAAGACCAAGGACTTGAAGTGTGGTAGAAGCCAAGGGAAATTTTCCTATCTCAAGGAAAATATGTGGTAAATATATTGGAAAGATTCAGTATGATGGACTGCAAGCCTCTGACTACCTCGAGGATCTTAAATTTTAGAAGTTATATGGTAGTGATGTCGGACCAGATTTGGGAAATGCCTCTGAGTTTCATAAACTCATTCGCATTGATGTTCTTGGTGAACCTCCGTCCGAACATATTTTTTGCAGTTAGCATTGTGAGCTCATATTTGGTTGAGCCTCATTGGATTGATGCCAGGAATCTTCTGAGATGTCTTCAGGACACAATCTCTCATGGATTAAGATACACTGCCAGAGATGTGAGACTACTTGGATATACTGATGTTGATTGGGCAGGCAGTGTGGTGGACCATAAGAGCACTTCCAGGTGCTGTTTCACCTTGGGATCTGCTTCGATATCCTGGATGAGCAGGAAGCAGAAGTCGGTGGCTTTGAGCACCGCCGAAGCAAGATATATTGTTGCTAGCATAACCTCGTGTGAGGTAGTCTAGTTGTGAAAGCTCTTCAGTGAGCTGTTTGGATTTACATTGGATACCACTGTGATTCTCTATAACAACCAGAGGTGGGATTCGATTATTGAGGAATGTCATATTCGTCAATTGCTCCAGCAGATAGACATCATCTTGGATATGGTAAGTTGATGAGCAAGGAGGCTCCATCACATTAAGATGATGTACAGGTTGATACACCTTGTCAAAGCCTCGAGGAAAGATCTAATCTGTGATTTTCCCAAATGACTTGGAGTCAGTAAGAAACCCTTGTACAAGGGTCCTGCATGTTGCATACATTGAGCTCTGGGAGCTCTGAGGGCTTGCGGTTATTACTGGAGCAACATACGACCATAGGGTGACTCACCCTCCCCTGGTGGTGCACACTGGAACAAGATGATTCGCTCTCTTGTGGGACAAGATTATTCGCTCTCTTGTGGAACAAGATGATTCACTCTCCTGTGTAGCAGGATGATTAGTTCTCCTGTGAGGCCTGGATTGATGTGTTCTCCATGGCGATTGTAGCAGGATTGATGTGTTCTCCTGTGAGGCCTGGATTGATGTGTTCTCCATGGCGATTGTAGCAGGATTGATGTGTTCTCCTGTGAGGCCTGGATTGATGTGTTCTCCATGGCAGCCTGGATTGATGTGTTCTCCATGGCAATTGTAGTAGGATTGATGTGTTCTCCTGTGAGGACAGGATTGATTAGTTCTCCTGTTGAGGCATCCTACCCATGCAGTCTGGGACTCATGGGAAGTACCTATCATCTGATCAATGAGCAGGGAAATGAAGTTAGGGACCATAGTAGTACCGATGGATGCATCGTTGTAACTACTGTACTCCCTACGCTAGGATGACCTCCATTGATCTGGGATCAATGATACTGGTCTGGGACCAGTGGTAGGAGTTGTACCATACTATGACACTGACTTTGGGTCAGTTGAGACTGGTTTGGGATCAGTGGTACATACTCTGAGACTGACTTTGAGTCAGTGGAGGATGATATTGTCTGGGACCATTGGAGTTGTACTCACTATGACGCATACTTTGGGTTGGTTGAGACTGGTCTGGGACCAGTGGTACATACTCTGAGACTGACTTTGAGTCAGTATGATACATCCTCGATCATTTCTTCTTCTTCATAATTCGGACAAAAGCAGAGCAGAACAGAGCAAAACAGTACAGATCAATGCAAGGCAGAACAAGACAAAGCAGAACAGGCAGAATAGAGCAGAGCAGGGCAAGGGTCAGGTTGTACAGGGTAGTGCATTTGATGGATGAATAGTAACGACCGATAGACAAATTGCAGATGAAGTTCTCCATGGTTGAGAGGGAGTGTTAAAATTGACAACCAGGGAAAAACTTCATGTGGGTCATCTTATTCATGGCTAATAATATTTTTTTAGATTCCTCTCGTCGAGAGGTGTAGGATTGATATAAAGATCATCCAATTCTGATAAGTATTCATGGAGATATGAATTTATTTTGATTATGGAATTATTATCAAGCCGACCTACAACTCATGTAAGCTCAGAAGCCCAACAGTCGCATCTATTCACCCACCAACGTTGTGTATAAATATAGGAGGACTTTTCCTCATTTGGACTCACTCATCTCATCACATCTCTCTCTCTCTACTGCGCAGATATGAGTCTCTTCTCTACTGCGCTGAAATGGGTCTCTCTCTCTCACACATGTGAAGCCGGAAGTTGTTGAATTTAAAGCTGCAACTACAGAAGTAAAGATTGACTTGTGTGGCCTAGAAGATCTCCTCTTTGGAACTGAGCTATAGGTTCATCTGAACCTCCTTTGAAAGCTGCAACTTTTGGTGGTGGAATGAAGTCAATCCGACAAACGGTTTGCAAGATATCGACTGCCCTAGTTTGAAGCCGAAAACTGCTGAAACTGAAGCTGCAACTGCGGAAGTAAAGATTGAATTGCGTGGCCTAGAAGATCCCCTCTTTGGAACTACGCTATAGGTTCAGCTGAACCTCCTTTGAAAGCCGCAACTTTTGGTGGTGGAATGAAGTCAATCTGACGAACGGTTTGCAAGATATCGACTGCCCTAGTTTGAAGCCGGAAACTGCTGAAACTGAAGCTGCAACTGCAGAAGTAAAGATTGACTTGCGTAGCCTAGAATATCTCCTTATCTAAACTATGCTATAGGTTCATCTGAACCTCCTCTGGAAGCCTAAACTTTTGGTGGTGGAATGAAGTCAATCCGACTGTCGGTTTGTGAGATATGGTCTGCCCTAGTTTGATAATGAAGCCGCTAATGTTGATGCTACTGATCTAGGGTTGCTACTGCTAATATGAATCAGATTTATTGTACTATTTCTCTCTGCTGAATTATTGAAGATAAAAGAAGATTTGATCAAAGGGTTTCCCCACACATTGAGGGGTTTGTCCCTGGCTAGCCGCCACATCTTGTGTCTCTTGTCTTGGCTTGTTTTCTGTCGATCGTTTAATGTTCTATCTGCACTTTACTTTATGTACATGTGATTGCTAATCGGTGGAATATAATAAGAAAAAAGAAGTAAACTGTTATAAGCATAGAACATATCATAACTTAACATTTATTAATAATATATGACTATCATTATGCTTCCACTCTCATTGTTTTATGTTTGATGTTGAGTTATATCTTTTCTGACTGATATATAATTGCATCTACTAGATTTTATGCTTGTTTTTGTGTTATTCTTTGCATGTGCAGGTGTCCAATCATGGAGATCGTGGGGATCGTGACCGGCTAAGGCAAAGGAACGAGGGCGACATCTCTTCGATGAACACTAGCGTTGGAATCCAAGTAGGTTCTCACCATCCACCTTTTATTTGCAATTAGGAACTTGCGTGATAGCATTGTGTGATTGTTGCTAGACCCGGTCTGGGCTAGTAGGGATCGTCTCTGTCCGCAGAGAGGATTTACCTCCACAACAATTTGGCGACTCCACTGGGGAGTTAACTTGTTGTTTGATTTGTAAACTTTAGACGGAGCCTGAAGTACGGCCAGATAGCCTTCAAAACGTTATTGCTTTGCATTAGCGAAGTAGATCAACGCCACTTCAGTCAATCTCCGGTTTCGTTTACGGACTAAACAACTTGGAGTTTGTCTTGTCTCTTTGGTTTCTCATTTGATTACTTAGATAGCTTTCTGGGTTGGATTTCTTGCTGTTTCTTGCTTCCTGGTTTGCCTAGATACTGTTCTCAAGCCCTGGGTCGCTTGCTTTTGTTTTTGATTTAGCAAACTTGATTAGCGCGCTTTTTAGCCTTACAGTCGTGTTATTGGCGCAAGTTGCTCAAAGACAACCCACGCCAATCCTATAAAAGCGTGAGTTGCAGCCTGACAGTCGCGCCAGGCCTGTCAACTTTTTCAGTTCACTTGTCTTCAAGCCCTCTGAGCTTAGATTTGTATCTTGCTGTGTCTTTTTCAATTACTGGAGTGTGTTTGATCCTTTTTTGACTGGTTTTAGACCTTCATCCTTCGGGTGTTTGCCTCTTTCTATCGATTTGACATTTTAGCCCTAGGGCATCTAGTGGCTTTGTGCGTCGAGCCTTCCGTAGGTGTTTTGGGTTCTTTGATCGTCCAGTCAACTTTGTGATTATTCTTTTGCATTTGCTCGGTAGTTGTCAAAGATTTTTTTTGATATTCAATTGATTTGCTTCTTTTTCGCTTGGGTTTCGCTTGGCTTCATTTGGGTTCAGATCACATAGCTCATAGAGGTCTTTGTGCTTTCTTCTTGGTTTGAAGGATTGTTTTGGTGTTTTGTGGATTCGATTGTGTGCTCATTGAGTGAAATTGGTCTTTTTGCTTGGTGTTACTATCTCTCAAAATTCGTTTAGTGCACTTTGCCATTGAAAAGAAAACGAACAATCTCTTTTGCATTGCTTTAGTTAATTGAAATTAGAAGCTTTTCATTGATTAAGCGATTTAAAACAAAGAAAAGTTTCGTTTATTTGTCATTAGCTGCATTAGAGTAGTTCTTGTTTGTTTTTGGTCATTTTGTTTGAAAAATTCTTAACTCTCTTGTAGTTAGTATTCATCGAACAAAATGATATTCTTTGGCATATAGCTTGCATTTAGGGAATTGTGAGAGATTACATACGGTAGGACCTGGAAATTTAAACTTAATCAAAGATCAACCATAAAATGAATTGAATGAACTTAAAAACGCATTGGAACATAAGGCTCACTGATTAGAGGTCTAGGCTAGAGACGTGCTCCGGCGTCGTTAAACCTAGTCACTGTTGTTTCACACTACGGTTGGTTGATTCCTCCTTTTGTGACTCGATAGTGGTCTAGCACGGACTTGAGCTCCCACGTACCGTCGCGTATATAGGGGAGACCCCACTAGGTTATCATTCTTTATCCACAGGAAGCCGTGTATGCCGCCTTACAAGCCGTAACGCACCGAACACAGCATTCGGGAAGATTGACTGCCGTACGGGAAGTCCTTGGTTTTCATATGACTGCCAAGGTGTATATGCAGTTTTACGGATTTGTTTGGTAAACCCTTTTGCCTAGTTCTCCAGAGTAGTCACTTTTGATCCTTTTCAGACTCCTTAAAAGAAAAGGCTCACTTGAGCAGTTTGTCACTTCGGGCTCACAAAACATTCGAAGGCGACTAGAGTCACCTTTTTGTCCTTTTCTCGACTCTTAAAACATGAAAAGGTCAAGTTGTGTCCTTGCGTCTTAAAATTTATTTGGCCGCGATAAACATTACTTGGTTAGATCTTGTGTGCGTTAGTTTGAGTAGGGTCCTTTATCATTAGATTCCCTTAGGTCTTGTCTGAAGTTTGTCATCCTGGCTGAATCGTCGGCTCCCGTTCCAAATGATCAAGGGTCTCCGTCTTCCGCTGCTCCTGAAGTACCGGTTGTAAGTGATACTCTTCCTGTTATCCCGAGTATCCAACCGATCAACTCTCGCACTCCAGACGATGAAGGTTACGAAAGTCATTGGAACCCCATCTAGGAACCTGAAGAGGACGATATCCCTTTTAGCCCCCCTGGTGTTTCGTCTCCAATGTCTACCTCTCACATGGATGAGACATCTCCTAGAGTGAGTGAGACACATGTTTTGTCGAATATCGACACTCCCATCCCGGCTACTTCTTCGCTCCCCCTACGCTACCAGTCGTTGAGGGATAGGGTAAGTGCCAGGATCCCTGCTTCGACTATGTGGGACCCCCATATCACTCCCACCACGGGATATTTTGTTTCACAAGCCCACACTACACCTGTCACTTCAGTACCGACAAACCCAATTGTTTGTGTAGCACATTCAACTCCGGTTGTTAGTGCCATTACAGCGTCTTCAGTCTTGAATACTGGTGCTGGTCCCCCTCACAGTCAAGTGAGTAACGGCCAACCGGCGCACTCACCTAAAGTTGTCCACCCTGCACAAAGTGCTCCACCCTCTTCTGGTCCCGTCCCAGGAGGGGGGCCATATGATGCCTATGGACAAGCTGTTCAGGATCCGAATGCACAAGGTCCATTCTATTATTATGATTCTACTGGTCAATACCTTCAACTTTCTCGACCCTTGCCTACTGAACCTATTGTTGAGGTTTCGGTACCATTATCCATTGCTTGGAACGCCACCACTTTCCATGGGGGCCAATCAATGACTGCACAGCTTCAGGGACCGCCTAACCAAGGCCAGCCATCTTATGTGCAAACCCCCCAAGGGCAGCAATATTATGGCCAATCTTACCCAGGACAACCTGGGGGCCTACAAGGACAACCCTATCAGGGACAACCTTTGGCTGCTGGTGGTCTATCTTTCACTTATCTGACTCAACCTTCTGGTTATCCAGGGCAACCTGGTACCCAGCAAGGTTACCCGTCTGGACAACCAGGACAACCTTACATCCAACAAGGCCAACCTGGTATGCAGCAGGGTTATCCCTTTGGACAAGCTGGACAAACTTATATTCCACAAGGTCAACTGGCAGTCCAACAGGGGTATCCTTCTGGGCAAGGGGGGCAGCCTTACATACAACAGGGCCAACCCACTGCCCAGCTTACTCATCCCTCTGGACAGGCTAGCCAACCTCAAGGTCAATCGGCCATCCAGCCCGCTCAACCATCTGTTCCGCAAGGACAACCTGGTACCCAGCAAGCTCATCCTTCTGGGAAAACGGGTTCGTCCCAAACCCAACCAGGCCAACCTTCCGGCCAGATGGTCCAAGCTCAACCTGTTCAAGGACATCCTTCTGGGCCCCAGACTCAAATTGGTTATCAAATGCAAGGTGGGCCACGACCCCAACCTTCTTACCAAGCGCAACCTTCTTTTCAAGCTCAGTATGGAGCTCAGCAAACGTATGGCTACCAGCAACCCCAGGGGCAAACTCAATTTACCCCTTATCAAAATTATCAACAAATGCAGGTCACTCCTTACCAGAATTATCAGCAACAGTACATTGCACCTGCAGGTCAAGTTGCTACTCCATGGGGTGCTAGGGGGCAGACCCAGGGTCAACTGTCTACTTATGGATAGAATCCTTATGGATAGAATCCTTATGGACAGAACCCCTATGGGCAAAATCCCTATGGGCAGAACCCTTATGGGCCGGGCCCATCCGGACAAAGTCCATGGGGGCAACCACCACCTGGTTGGAACCCTGGTACTACCTCTCTTCCACAACCACAAATGTCCTTTAATCCTCAGTTGCCTTTCTTAGTGATGTTGGAACTTCCATATGTGTCCAAGTTGACGAATGATCCCATTCTTCATAATCCATATTGGCCACCAGTTCCAACTAAGATACCCGGTGATTGCCCGAAATTCGATGGCAAAGCTGGTGAGGACCCTCAAGCCCATGTCATGACCTATCACCTTTGGTGCTCATCCAACTCATGGCTTGATGACTCCATCCGGCTCCGCCTCTTCCAAAGGACTCTCACCGGCTCGGCCGCTAAGTGGTATATTGAGTTGAATCGCGGAACATTTCAAGATTTCAACTGGCTGGCTACGGCACTCCTAACTCATTTTCAGTTACCCATTCGGTGTGAGACAGGGACACATCTCCTTACGTCTCTCAAACAGGACACGACTACGCATATATCCGATCATATAAATGAATGGAGATGGCGTCGTCACTTGATCAAATTTTGGATTCCTGATCAGCTCCTGACCGATTGGTTCACGACTTCCTTTGTCCCTGCAATCGCGCGAGACATCACTATGGGAGCTTGTGTAACTGAAGAGCAAGCAATCGCGTGTGCTCAGTACCTCGACTTAGTTTATTCTCTGTCAGGTACTTTATATGATTATTTTCCAGACGCCCCGAGACCCGGAACATCCAAAGCTCCGCCAAAACCATCTGTTGACGGTGTTATTGGCTCTGTAAAAGCATCTTCAAAGAAATCATCCGCGAACCCTGGGAAGCAAAAACAGAATGCTTCTAATGGAAACACTTCTCAGGTTCAATCTAATTCTGGAAATACCTCCGAGGTTAACGCCGTTCAATCTACCACGGTGGATAAATCCTCAAAACGGAAAAAGAAAGGGAAAGCCAAGAATAAATCCGAACAGCCCAAACAGGACTCCCCTAAACCTCCACCCGAGGAAGGAGCCAAACGTAAACCTAAGTATCCTTGTCTTATCTGTGATGAGGATCACTACACTAAAGACTACCCCAGGTGGTCCGAAGTTAGTCGATTGTTGAAAGGTGCTCCTGGGACTCCTGCTGTGCTTAAAGAACCTTTCCCTTCTCAACAAACTCAAATGGTGGCTGATCCATCACAATCCTCTTCTTCATTTGGCTCTCAAGTATTTATGGCTGGGACAATTCCCATCCATGTCACTACTCGAGCAAAATAATATCCATCTCATGCATGGAAAGAGCCGGAGGTCCCCTCCAGCACTCCTCCATCCAGTTCTGGTCCTCTCCACATTGAAAGACCTAGCACTGAGCCGACTATCCGACCCCCTCCAAAAGGTGTACTCCGGAAGTCTTCTTACAACCCTAATGCTCGTGCTGCCCAACACTACAGCATCGTTGAGGACTTAGCTCAGGCTCCTTCTGCTATGTCCACTCTAGAAGTCCTCCAGAGCTGCCCCTCCCAGAGGAAGTCCTTGCTATCGGCCATCGGTGGCATAGACCCGGCTGACTTGGATCTGATTTCTTTTGATCTCGAGGGCTATACGCCGAGACTGCCTCACCAAATCGCTTTCCTTATACAGGTCATCATCAATGGTAAAACGATTCATCGTACAGTTATTGATGAAGGTGCCTCAACTTGCATCATGTCTGTTGCTTGCTAGAAAGCTATTGGTTCTCCAACATTGAGCCAGTCTCCTATGAAGTTAGAAGCCTTTGATGGAAGAGAGTCCCATCCTTACGGTATCCTCCAACGCTTGCCCATCTCCTTGGAAGGGAAGACGGTAGAAGTGGAGGTCGAAGTTGTCGATGCTAATCTTACCTACAACCTCCTCCTTGGACGTAGCTGGACATACGCCATGCAAGCCGTGGCCTCCTCCCTTTTCCGTGTCATTCGTTTCCCTCATCAGGGGAAGATTGTCACAGTGGACCAGCTCTCCGTCTTCGCCTCCTCTTCTAAAGGTAATGTGCCTTTTGTGGAGCATACCTCCAAATCATTCGAGAGTGTGGGAGCTGGGCTCTTTAAGGATCCTTCCCTAATGGGTGTCTTTCCACTCCCGCCTCCGAATCTCGCCCCTATTAACATGATTTCTGTGCGTTCTAATCCGTGGGTCCTTCCTCCCGCTAATCAGATAGAATCCTGGGGCGATATGATGCCATTCGAGCACAATAATAGTGATGTCAACCTTCACTCCATTTTCAATGGACTGAAGCTTGGGGGGCATGTACCTCGAATTGAGACACCATGCTGGGGGGCATGCCTGTCCCTTTATTCTCAAGTTTAATGCGCTTCGATTTGTACATGCGTGTGTGTGTGTGTGTGAGTTTTCATGTTTCTGGTTTGGTGTGAAAGCGTGCTTGCCCCTTATTGTGTCTTTTGCTTCTTGTGCAGATGTCGGGTGCACCTTACATTGGTTTCGCTGATGGTGCCTGCCGCAACACTCGTAATTTGTCCTCTGCGGCATGGGTGATCTATGATCCTCACGGTGAGTTGATAGATCTTCAAGGTGTCTATTTAGGCTGTACTACAAACAATGTTGCTGAATATAGCGCTATTACTGAATTATTAACCGAGGCAATTAATCTCGGTATTCGTACATTGCTTGTTAACCTAGACTCTGAACTTGTCGTCCATCAGCTCAATGGGCGATATTCCATCAGAGACCGTCACATTTTAAGGTTTTACTTACGTGTTAAATTGTTAGAAAGGAATTCTGACTTTATTACATATCAACATATTCCAAGACGATTAAACACATTATCTGATGCATTGGCTAATCATGTATTAGACAGACATTTGCGTAATTTATAATCAAAACATTATACAAGCAAGCATATAAAAGCACAATAATAAACCATAGGCATATGTATATATATATGTGTGTCGCAAAGTTTTGCACCGCGTGCATTACATAAGTCCAAAAAATAATACATGTTCATCCTGATACATCCTCGGACAACATGTCCCTCAAAAAAAAATATGCATGAAAGAAGCCTAGAAGTCTATTCGTGGTGGTGCTCATGATAGTACATCACCGCGCGCACCAAGCATCTCAACAGACGATGGATGCGGCTCGGCACCCCCACTATGTGCCTCTGGTATGCAAAAGGCACGTCCGCCAATCGAGCATAACTCGGAATCCCTTGGGTCAATCCCTCAAGATTCTGCACCAGCTCTTCCCCCACGGCACCCCTTGCCTGAGGATCAACTGCAGGTTGGCCCCTCCGCGCTATAGGAGACAAGCCGGCTGGTCGCTCTGGGCCCACATCTGCATATACATACAACTGTCATCAGAACATGCATGTATTGACAAAAAAAAAATGAAAATACATAAAACATCAAAAAGAGAAGATCATACCTAACTCCTCTTCCCACTCCTCTCCCTCTGGCAGTGGGAGGTCTGGGTCCCCCATGAAGTTGGTTCCCGCATATGGCCAATCCTCTACCACGATCAGTTGACGGCGAAGCCATATGAAGAACTCGGGCCGCTAAGACATCTGCTGGTCCCCTCCTCCTCTGGGCATCAATGCTGCCCAGCGAGCCATCCTAGGCTCTCGTGGCAATGGGTCCGCCACTACAGCTCCCTGGTACTGGAAGAGGGGTAATTGTTCAAAGAAGAACGACACCACAATTGAGCCATACCCGAACTGTTTCACTCCCCCGCGCTTACACTTTGTAAGCTGCCTTTTGATATTTGTAGTCACCGCTGGAGCCCAGTCAAAAATGGTGGGGCTGAGACATTCTGTCGCTAGTAACAGATGATTCTTGCTTGCCTCATGAGGCGCCTGTACCCCAGCTGCACGTGTGATGGTGAACAGTATCACCTTAAGAACCAAGTCATGGATGGTGGCGATATCCACCTTGGCACTGTTTTTCCCAAATTGTGCCTCTGGACACACACGGGCCTTCACTTCACCTATTTTCTCTTCGGAAGGCCTGCTTCCGGTCAAAATGGGGCTCGCCCCTCTCCGTGATAGCCCAGTAATGAAGTACACATCAGATACATCCAGCTCTAAGGTTTGATCCCGTAAGCGAAATACTTGGTCATCAACATCCCAAGCATCCACTATGAACTGTAATAGCTCCGGTTGAGCTCGCAGATAAGAGGTGAGGAAGAACTTCTTGAGACCACAGTCTCTCAAAGCATTCATACATCCCTCATCCGCTATGGCCAAGGCATCTACGACATCATGCTCCCGTTCTTTCCATTCCACCACCATTTTTGCTTGTTTCCTGCACCCACAAGGACGAATAAATCATTAATGAAACCCTGGTAGGCTTACAAACTGGACAAATTTCAAAAATGATGGGAAAATTCAAGTAAAAAGTTAGGTCGCGCAGTTGGCGCGACTGTTTCTAAAACAGTCGCGCCAATGGCGCGACACCTTTGGGCAAATCACCCCATTGGGGCGGACCCGTGCTGGATACCCGCGCCAATGGGGCACAACCCTAAATTTTGAAATCCCCCTTGCGGAGGCTCAATCAGGGAACAAAATGCATAAAAATAGTATGAAAAGGAGTTAAGGGAAGCGCCTCTTACCTGGAACTGGCGGAATCTCAAATGGTTGCACGGATTGGCAGTAATCACTACTCGAAGTTCGCTCCCCAAATGGACCACTACCACTATGCAAGAGGTAAAAAGTAAAAGTAATTCTATTTTTTACATTTTCACCATATTTATAGACTTTTGACTTGTAATTAGGTTTAAAGAGTTATTTTTTTGAATATTTTAATATATTTGGGTCGAAAATGGATTTTACGCTTGCTTTTGGTGCTATGACAGGTCCTTTTTTGGAACTTCGATGGTGAAACAAGTTGTATTTTATACTTTTTCGGACTCGTTAAATGCACGAAAAAGTCACTGTGGAGTCATCTTTCAGCTCTTTTCTGACTCGCTAAAAATGAAAAGATCGCCGAGTTATCCCTCTTGACTCGTTAATCGTAAATAATAGGCGGTCGTCTTTAAACCCTTTTTCGGCCGTGTAAAAACGAAAAGATCGTCAGACCCTTGTCGTTTCAGGTTCGTTAATGGTTATGAAACGACGTGATATTGATTGCTTTTTTACTTTTTCAGGTCGATGTCACTAACATGAAAAGTATTCCTCGATCGTAATGGTCAGGCGGTTCTTTCGAGCATTGTTTTATACTTTTTCGGGCTCAGGAGACACAACTTTATGAAAAAGGACCCCCCTGGAGTTTTCTTTTCTGCTGTCTTTTCAAACTCTCTAAACAGGAAAAGACCCCGAGTTCTTCCTTTGTCAAACTCATTAAAACTTAATGACATCGGATTCCGTCGAAATGACACTCACAAGCACATGCTATCCCCATCAAGCTTGTTAAAAATAACTGGGGTACTCGGCAGAAATGGTGGGGAAAGTGGATCCATAATTATTGTCGTGTCGGCAGTATGTCACTCTTGAACATGGCACTAGTCTGCATTCGTGTCTGGGTGGGGACATCTCATCTTGTTTTACACTAGCCTCTGTGAGTTTGGGTTATCCTATTTGACCTCTCATCCGCTCATTGCCTTGTCACCATGACCTCTACTCATTTGATGTCAAATACTGCCAAGTCCACTGTCGTGCCGCCGATATGTTCAAGAGAAGTTGACCTCTGCAGAATTACAACCTCCCTCTGATGCCTCACATAATTCTGATTCACCACAACATTCTTCCTTTGTCTCGTGTCAATGATGTGGGAAACACTATGGCCCACCTTTGATCAAGGTCACTTCCTATCGACTTCAGCTCATTATCCAGGAAGCTAATCTAGAGACTCCCTTCCGGTGCCTTGGAGCCTGCATGCCTCATTGGTAGGTTCTTCGTGTTCGATGAGAGGTTTTCATCATTGGCCTCCGATTGAATGATTCTGCGGGTGTTCGATGCCAGCTCATTTATTCGCACGCCGTAGATTGTACCTATAGTACCTTGAGGGCCATTATCATTATTGGTGGTACCTCTCACGTCTGTTAACAGTTTTCATTATTGACTGGTAATCAGACGATGTTCATGCATGTTCGACTTCAACTCATGTATTCGCATGCCTGAACTTGTACTCTGTTCGGGTCGCGATGGAGCGCAAGAACCTAGATTTTGTCTATTGGAATCCAGGCTACGATTTGTGGCCTATTATGATCATTACATGACTCATACATTGGATGGCTGTGACCATGCCTGAGTCTATTTGTTGATCCTCTCTGGATGGTTGCATCCATGCCTTGGATCTAGATTATTATGTACTCTATTATGGATGGCTGCGCCCATACCACATATATCATGTACTTGAGATATCAGTTGTACTTCTTTATGCAGGTTCTCCGACGGCCGTGTTTTTAGTCACGCATGTTCTTGTAAAGCATTTCACCCCTCTCTCTCTCTCTCGGGCCTCATGCTTTAGGGGGCATCTGTTACACAACAATTTGTCACCGTTTGTCACCGTCCCTGTTACCCCTTACCCGCACACTGGAGGACTCATTCCGGGACCTGTGAGAAGTGACATGACCTGAAACCACTTGCACCATATTCCTCTAAGTATGAGCTTCATATGCTCTGAAGACATCTCCTGCAAAATATCCATGAAAACAACTCTTTTTGCATTAGCGCGGGTCCACAGTTCACTGCCCGCGCCAATGAGGGAAATCCTCTTAAAAGGGCGCGCCATTGGCGCTCTTTCTCAGAGTCGCACTCGCGCCAACCGAATTGAGTAAAGTTTTTAACCAACAAGCTTCCGAAGGTTCTCTTCAACCCATTCACCAACTGAATCTATGTTGAGCTAGGATGGTTTGGCTTCGAATCTCCATAGAAGGGAAAGTGGTTTGCCACCTTTCATGGAAGTTTCCAAGTGATAAAGCTAATCCCATGAATAATGTGGTTGATCCTATCTCTTTCCTCTCTATCTATAAAAGCTTGCCTCTATGCCTTGAGCAAGCTAGTCACAATAGGGATAGTTGCAGTAGTTCTAGTTCTAGCATAGTGATAGAGAGTTTGAAGTTGCAAGAGCCTTCTTTGCACCCATAAGGCCAAATCTAAGTAAGGAGATTCTTGTCACCCAAGTAGAGAGAGGCTTGTTCCTATCCCAACAAGCTTTGCAAGACTTGTGTAGCTGACTACCCAGCCAAAGGAGGATTTGATGTCAGAACAATGGTTGTATTCTTCTTTGTTATTTATTAATAATAGATGACTATCATTATGGTTCCACTCTCATTGTTTTATGTATGATGTTGAGTTATATCTTTTCTGACTGATATATAATTGCATCTACTAGATTTTATGCTTGTTTTCGTGTTGTTCTTTGCATGTGCAGGTGTCCAATCACGGAGATCGTGGGGATCATGATCGGCCAAGGCAAAGGAACGAGGGCGACATCTCTTCGACGAACACTAGCGTTGGAATCCAAGTGGGTTCTCACCATCCACCTTTTATTTGCAATTAGGAACTTGCGTGATAGCATTGTGTGATTGTTGTTGTACCCGGTCTGGGCTAGTAGGGATCGTCTCTGTCCGCAGAGAGGATTTACCTCCACAACAAATGCATTTTTGTTTATTTCGTTATTTAAAGAAATACAAATGGAACCAAGGGGTAGCAACGATGTGATAGGTCCCAGACCCGAAAGGGTTCAAGAATGAAAATTTATAATGTTTTCAGGTCCGCCAAAGCCATTTTTCACGTATTTTTAGTGTTTTTTTAGCACATTCCAGAATACAAAGGGAACACAGGAACATGCCATCTGAGACATGTGATAGTGACCCTAAGGGTATATCGGATATAGGTATAGGCCATGATTAAGGACTTTTTAAGTCTGAAACGTTGAAAGCTTGGCGGGATTTCTCACAGTTGCAACTTTTTCTGTTTAAAACTTAAAATAGTCATTGTTCACATTTAAAATGTAACAGAGGCCCAAAGACCCCTTCTATCACATAACAAAGGCCGAGAAGCGATCATGGGCATCGACATCATAGCTCAGCAGACCAACAGAATCGATTGTGGGGCATCTCTGGCATGAGAAATCTCCTTGCCAGTGCAGCAACACACCAAAAAGTGGTTATTCTTCTGTCTGAAGAAGAAACCTCTTAGCCCATGCTTGCCTAGTCAGGACATCAAACAATTAAAGGACAAAAAGGATAGATTAGGACACTCCGAGCCTTTGAGAGCTCATGAGCATTGTAAAAGGCCTATAAAAGGTTGAAAGCTAAATGTATGAAGGGTTCAACTTCTAGAGACTGTAGAGACTTTGCTACTCAAGCTTCTCATCTTCATTCTAGCAAATACAAGCTTATTTTGATGTTATATTTTCAATGTTCATTTCCTCTTCTGTTCTAATCTTTCACTTGAATAGGTTGTTCATGTTTTCTTTTGTATATACTGCCAGATAACTGACATCTGAACTCTATGTTGATAAATTAGATTTCCAAGCTTCTTTTACTGCCTATAGCTAGTCATTCATATGTGTTTATATATGAATTTTCCAGTACAGTTAGTATTATTCATTTACTTCCTATAGCTAGCCATTCATATGTGTTTATATAAATGCATTTTCCGATACAGTCAGTATTCTCCATCTATCCATTGAATCTACAAACTATTGAGCATTAGTGGTCTAAAGCCTTGTAAAGCTAAGGGTGTTCATGCATGTCTTGAGTGTTAAACAGAGTTGAAATGGTTATCTGGCTTGATCCAAACCATCATTCATTCCAATAGTTCAGAGAACAATATTGAAGATTATATGTTACCAGGCATCTCCGAGCTGCAACCTAGGAGAGTTTCCTAGAGTGATAACATAATTGGCGTCGTTGCCAGGGAGAGGAAACTGAAGCTCAGCTTCCCTGGGAGACGACACAGATCCAACTTTGATGATAGACAAAGTCTAGGAATTTTTTTGGTTGTAATCATCTATCTGGTGACTCTACTGAAGGACGAACCTCTTGGTGACTCCACTTCATAGTTTTGGCACAGTTTGTGAGGCATACTCAAATAAATCCTCAGAAGCCACAAGCTGACCTAGTACCTGACCTTGAAAAAATCATCAAAGAAAAAAAGTATTGCAAAAAGGAGCATCAAGTTCAGGTAAACCTAAACAATATTCTATATATCTTCAAGAAAATCCTGCAATAGAATAAATACATGTTGAGACTATAGCATCTAATACTATAAGTGAAGAAAAAATCTCAGAAATTCATAAAGCTCCTTATTCCTTAGGTTCTCCTTTTGTTGTAAGCCTAAAGGAAACCTCACCTCCTATCCATCATACCCCTTTAGTCTTGTCAGTCACTCCTCAGCCCTCTATCATTCAGACTACTTGTACTCTTATAGCCACCACAGCTATGGCAGGTCCACAAGCACACACCAAAATGGAAAGAATCATAGCTGCTAGGTATGGACCTCTAATACTGCCCACTCCTTTGAATGCCATGCCTACTGGAGAATATAAAAAATATAGGCCTAAGTTCACTGGGACTGAAGGTGTTATAGCTGAGGAACATCTTGAGTCATTCTATAACTATGTTGATAACCTGGACATTAGTGAAGATGATGTCTGGATGAGAGTCTTCGTCCAAAGCCTAGATGGAGAGGCTAGAAAATGGTTCAGAGAACTGACCCCAAGATCTATAATAGATATTGACGCTTTAGATGATGCATTCCTAAAGCATTGGGGGGATAAGAAGGATCTCCTCTACTACCAGACTAAGTTTGGGAACTTAAAGACAGAAAATGGTGAATTTCTGTCTGCTTTTAATAAGAGGTTTAACCGCATATACAGTAAGATACCAGCTGAAGTAAAACCCACCACTACCTCTACTAAACTCACCTACACTAGTGCTTTTGATTCTGACTTCTGTCTACTATTGAGGAGACATGATGTGCTACATTGGCTGATATGCAGGATGCAACCTTGGAAGTAGAATCAAACATCATGGCTACAGAGAAGCTCAAGGGAAATGTTGATAGAAGAAGACAGAGGGGCAAGTCTTCATCATCTTCAGATCCCAAGATAGATAAAATAGCCAAAATGATACAGTCATTAGCCTCTGAAATCTCCAAATTAGAGGTTGAGCAGCACCCTAGGAAAGGAAGAGTTCCTAATACCTTTTCTCCTAGAAATCCAAATCCAAATCCATATAGAAGAGCTAATGAGCAGTTGCAGATTTTGTAAAGAAGCAAAGATGCCAATGAAGACCAAAGGGTGAAGACCTCTTTCCAGAATGTAGTCATGGAAGAAGAGCAGTTTGAAGAAGATGATGAGATCCATTTTCTAGAAGACAAAGGCAATGCCTCCTTTTTTACCTCAGTCGCCTGTGAAAAGTCATTATTCAATGACTAGATTAACCAAGAATGGGATGGTGAAGTTGTTCTGCAAACTGAAGATCATCACAGATATAATATGAGATCAAATATGAATAATGCCAAGGAAACTCATGTTCAAAGAGCTACTGTACCTACAGTACAACAAGCTAATAGGCAGAAGCGACCAGCAGTTGATCCTATCATTCTCAAAGCTCCAACCCATGAGGTAAGAGGTCGTGATAAGTCTCCTTCTCCTTTCAGTTATGAATCAGAAATCCAGAAGCTAAAGAGACCTATACCTCTAATTGAACTAGTGAAGAATGAGTCCTTAAAGAAATCTATCCTCGAGGCCCTTGAGCCTAAAGCCATCCAAACCTCCACTAACTATGTAAATCTACAAGATGACAAGCCAGCTGTTATTCTCAGCCCAATGATTGAAAATTTTGAAGACAACTCCCCATTATTCTATGTCTCTCTGAATATTCATGATAAAATCCTTCACAACTACCTTTTGGACATTGGAGCCAACCATAATATAATTCCCAAGGCTGTCATGGATGAGTTGGGTCTTGACATTACCAAGCCTTATCATGACCTATTTTCTTTTCACTCTAGAAAAGTGAAATATCTGGGATTAATCAAAGACCTAGCCATCACTTTGTCTCAGCTGCCCATGAAAAGCATGATGGATATTGTGGTAGCAGATGTACCCCCCAAGTTTGCATGTTTCTTTCTAGAGGTTGGATCAAGAGATTAGGTGGAACATTGCAAAATGATCTGTCCTATGCTATTGTCCCAGTTTTTGGAGGTGAAAATAGGAGATTGTACAAAGAGGCTCAGTTGGCTTATATCATCAGTGATGAGAAGAATCCCACTAATTATCCCATCTGTGCTATCTACACTGATTTTGGAGCTTCTATTCTTCAAATTGAAGAATCTCAAATGCCCTCTACATAGCTTGAGAAACTAGTTTGTTAGATCACAGAGGAAGAATGCCCATGGATTTGGGACATGTTCTTTGATGGAGCTTGCTCTAAGGAAGTTGCAGGGCAGGTGTTTTCCTTGTGTCCCCCACACAAGAATACATTCATTTATCTTTCAATTAACTTTTTAGGTCACAAATAATATAACAAAGTATGAAGGCTTGATATTAGGCTTAAGTGTTGCTAAAGAAATGGGCATCAAAGGCCTGAAAGTGTTTGGAGATGCAGACCTCATCGTTCATCAGGTTAATGTAATAGCACAAATAAACATATAATTAATTTTCTAATTAATATCAAATTCAAATCAGAGTATCACTTACCTGTGTTACCTGTGGTTGACATTTTCTAATGGCAACAAGTTTTTGGGGATGAATCTCCTCCCAACCATAGGCTCAATTGCACAAGGACTTGCTACAATTGGCCCGCCTCGAGTCCTCAATCATCGTACTACTACCAGTGACTTCTCTGTCTTAGAACACTATTCTCCCAAGAGAATGAATGACAAGATCTTGGAATGATGGAATACCTCTCATCTTCCTAACCATTTATTAAATAGAGAAAACATTAGAAGGGGAACCACATGCACACACTCCATGTGTCAACATGCAACTTACTGCTTTCTTGTTTTATTCTTTTGTTTTTACTTTTTGATAGTTTTCCTGATTTTTACTATTTTTCTTGTTTTATTTCTTTTATTTATATTTATTTAAAGCATGTAATTAATTTATTAATTTATTTATTGTTTAATATTTAATATTTATTAATATTTATTATTTATTATTTTGATTATTTATTATTTATTATTAAGGGACATTACATACTCTCCTACTTTAAGGAACTTCGTCCCGAAGTTAAGTTGAATTATTTATTAATTATTATTAAGGGAAATTACATTTATTTTGTTATTTATTACTTCATGTAACAGTCTTCACACCCTCTGCTAAACTAGTATAACTAGCAGGCATCAAAAGTTTCACAACACCTGAGAAATCCTAAGGAATCTTTGTCCTTTTTCCCATTTTCGGAATTAGGCATAAGCCTTCCATTTTCAGAATCACACATAAGCCTCCTCATTCTATATCCTAGTCCAAGGCTAGCCCCAAGGCTCACGCCTGACTCAGACCTCATCTACCCCAAGGCAGGCATCCAGTACAATGCTCAATGTCACCAGTCATCTCACAAGGTTGGTGTTATTGGGAAAACTGGTGTCCATTCAGAGCTGCTAGTCCCACTAAGATGGGTAGCTATAGAAGCAAAGAGTATCAATCTCAGTCTTTCACTAGTCTCCTTGCTCATTTCCTCTCTCCCTTGATAGAGCTTTCCCCACTCCTTTCTCACTTGTCCCGCTTCAAAGAACACTTGTAGAATCAAGGAAGAAAAATACCATCAAAGCATAGAGATCTATAACCATAAATAATATAGGATCAGATGTACATTAACCATATAAATGCATACACAAATACAAGATTCAGAGATATACAAGCATATGGAGGAAAACTCAAATAACTTTATTGATAGAAGTATTCAAAGAGAGGATTACAACTAGGTTGTCTAATATAGCATCATCCTCCAAGAATGAAAGCCCTCTTCACCTCATACAATGTAAGATCACCCAACAATGTCTTCAAAGAGAAACCAACATCGCTTTTTGCAAATTACAAAATTCCAGCCTTCTAGATCTCTAGGATGAGGGATCCACATATAGATGTTTACAGGAGAGTGAGTTAGCTTTTGGGATTTTGATTAGTGTCATTTCACTGATAGTTCTTGGTTATACTTGGAGATTCCAGATCTCTTACTCATCCCTGGGTGAATTCAGAGAGTCAAGTGTGATATGAGTAGTTTCTAGAAGATTCTCTGGGTTTCTACCTAGCAAATTGCTTCTGCCATTTGTCTGCTCTTGCTCATCGCACCCTACAGAAAGGCTTTCTAGTATGCATCACACCCCCCGTGTGTAATAGGTGAGATGCATCGCACCCTATGCATGGAGCAGTTTTGACCAGTTTTGAGTAGTTTTTCAGGGAGAACTTCTAGGAGATGATGTAATCAATTGACCTTATTCCTTTAGCGTATGAAACAACACTTTTAGGGGTTTAGAAGCCCTTTGGTTATGGACATATGTGATTGGGGTTGAAGTACCCAAATATGTCTATAACAGATGCCCCCAAAGCATGAGGTCGTAAATCTTTTGATGTCGGGTGAAATGCTTTATAAATAGGATCCGAGGTTTTTCGAACTGGACGGTGACTTGTAATAAGATACAATACAATACATTATCTTCATAATATTTTCATGATCTAGCTGAGGTAGGCATTCCCATGCTCAGCTTTATAAATTCATTTTCATGTACATAGGACAGACAATCGTCTGTGTGGCAGACTGATGATTCTGGTAGAGCCATCATCCCTTAGCTTGGATGATTATCTATGCAACAATGATGTACATTAGATGTCTTTATTTTCCTAAATATATCGCAGCCCGGATGGATGAAACTAGATTCGAGGTCTTCAAACTCGTTCAATCTTCACCTGAAGTACATGTTGATCCATGTGAAAAGATGTTCTAATGTCGAACATGGAAAGACATTGCCCGATTACTAGCCAATGATGTAAGCTGTTAATAGGCACGAGAGGAATCACCAATAATGATGATGACCCTCAAGGTACTGCAGTATAATTCGCATGGTGTGAATACATGAGTTGAAGTCGAACACCATGTAAAATATTTTGATCGAAGGCCATTGATGTAAACCTATCACCGGAAGTGAGAAACTTGCCATTGAGGCATGCAAGCTTCAAAGTACTGAAAGGGTTGTTCCTAAGTCAACTTCTTGGATAATGAGCTGATGTCAAAAAGAAGTGACCCATCATAGGAGGGCCTTACTTAATCCCACATCTAAGACAGAAAAAATAAAATGATTTTGTAGAGGTGTAAACGATCTGATGATACAAGGTTCAGGGTGGTGGTCATGAAAAATGGAGAGTGAAGGTATTGCAGCAGATGAGGCGTTAGCTAGGTTGGTGAATTCTCTAAGAGACTTCTCTTGAACATATCGGTGACACTGAAATGGATTGGTAGCATTAACCCCAAGGTGGATGGTACGGTGGACCAATGGTGATATGACCGGTGAATGGAATAACCCAACCTAACTCAATCATGGTGACAGAGTGAAAGTGTCATGTTCAAGAGTGGCCTGCTATCAATGAAGCTATTCAAGTTTTCTTCCCTTTTTCCCCAGTCATTGCTGACCAGTACCTCCTTAGTTTTGTCAAGCTTGATGAGGATAACATATGCTTGTTCTATAATTTTCCCTTTGGGAAAACCCATTTCTATGTTTTAACGAGCCTAGCGATAGTGAAACTCGCTCTTGTCTGCATGGACAAGTTTGTCGCTATTGTTTTAATGAGTTTAACGACAAATATAACTCGGTTCTTTTCAATTTTAGAGAGTCTAAAAAGGGATGGAAAGGAAACTCTAGTGGTCCTTTTTCGTAATGTAATCCCTTAAGTCCGAAAAAGTGTAAAATAATATGAAAGGGATGACTCTTCAATAGTTTTAACGAGCCGAACAAGAGAAGCGCTTGATATTTTTGTGCAATAATCCCTTAGGTCCAAAAAGATTAAAATATAGAGGAGGTATGGCACTTCCGATCGCTTTAACGAGCTGGAGAGGCCAATTGCTCGGCAATATTTTCATATTTTACGAGTCAGATGAAAAGATCTTAAAGGAGACTCATTTTTTGAGGAACGGGTGATGTTTTTGGATAGCAACTGGTTCCAGGTAAGGTTTGGAACTTTTCAATCACGGCAGTGTAAAGAAGGTGGCTAATAGAATCACTTGTCGCAGTTGTTCCTCAAAAGGGTAAACAATCAAATGGAGGCATATGATCGGCTAAAAAAGAGTGGAGGTGACGGTGAGAACACAACCAAGGTTCAAAAGCTGATAATTATGTGACCACAATGATTATTTACCAGAGGTGGGGTTCATTTTTTAATGAGCTTAAACTATGGGGGAACATTTTCTCATTGCTAGGTTTATTTTTTAATGAGCTTGAACTTCGTGTAAAACTACTCATGGCTAGGTTTATTTTTTAATGAGCTTGAAATTCGCATAAAACTGCTCGTGTTCCTTTTTATGTAAGCTAGGAACGATCAAACTATAAAGCTGAAAAGAAAAAAAAACTAAAAATATAAACAATGAAATTGGTCGTTTTTGCTTGTATAAAAAGGTTTGCATGCCCCCAACATAAAAAAAAGTCTTCAGTAACCATATGGAAACTTACTATGGTTAAGCAGGATGATTTTTTGTCAATACTTAGACAAAATACTTCCTACACTGTCTCTGCCAAATAGACAAAGGTGAAAGGTCACCCGGACCGATCACATAACTTACAGGGAAACATATCTCTACAGTGGGGTTTGTATGCAAAATAGACAAGGGTGCATGCCCCCTAAGCTTTGTTACATTCACCAGACTACTTGCGGTAATTAGGTGGATGGAATGAAGGTTCCTTTATGAGATCAAGTGAAAGACTTGACTTGGAATTTTTCTCAACGTTGTTTCATTTTTTAACGAGCTTGACACAAGACAAGGAATTATGCTCAGATCTTTGGTTTCATTTTTTAACAAGGTTGCACCAGTCAACGAACTAGCCTCTAGTGACCTTTGATCATAACTCATAAGGTGTCATGAAGGAAAGATCTGGTTCCAATGCCCCCAGTACATAATGTACAACATCACTTAATTGATCGTTAGATGATGTAGGTATGGTAGGGCTTGGAGGCAATACGTCGCGATGATCCACACTATCAAAATGTTCAGAGTTCTTCTTCATATTTGTTGATGTAGAATATATCATGTAACAGGTTTCCACTATCGCCACTTCTTCCAGATTACTCGGAGGAAGAAGGGCAAAAGTCCCCATTAAGGAAGGGTCTTTTAGGAGACCTACAACAATATTTTGAAGCGATTGAGAGCTTCCATGGATCAAAGGAATGCTTCTGGTAACTTGAGAACTGTTGGGGAGGAAGGTTAGTTGTTCAATGATTGCTATTCCACCTTGAAAGGGGAATGCAATCTTTCTCAAATATGTTGACACAACAACAGCCATAGCATAAATCCAGGGCCTTCCCAGTAGGATATTGTAGTCAAGGTTTCCATCAATGACCTCGACTTCAATTTCTACTATCTTGCCCCCCAATTCGAATTGAAATTTACTTAATATCCCATACAGTGTGTATTCTTTTCCATCAAACATTTTTAATGTCGTTGATGATCATGACAAGGGTGGAGAGCCTAAAGTTTTCTAGCAACTCATTGACATAATACAGGTAGATGCCCCCTCATCAATGATTGTTCGATGAACAATTTTGTTGAGGGTTTTTATCTGTATGAGGAAAGGGAGCTATGCTAGTAACTGAGGTTCGTATCCTTTATGATTAAAGGCCAGTAGATTGGAATCCACTGGATCAATCCCACCTATCGCTGATAACAAAGCCTATTTTTAGGATGGGAAATTTTGTATTACTTCAAGTGTCGACATGGCGGATGGTGATTGGGCCAAATCCTACACTATATTATAATTCTGTGCTACTTGAGCACGAGGATTAAATGTCGATTTATGTACTACTTCCTTAGGCAGTTTTATTGTTAATTCAGGAATTATTGGTGGAACAACTTCCGACGAAGTTGTTATCGAACTACTTGGTTGATCTGTAGCCTTGCCGTTCGATGATTGTGGATTTCCATAATCTTTATTCCTTGTTGATATCAAAGCATCATTTTGCTATTTTGAGATGGATAACATAAGCACTTGGGATTGGGAAGCATGATCACTAGCAACCATGTTTGTTTCTGGGCTCGAAACAGATTAGTCAACACTGCTGGGGTATTTGAAGTTTTTAAAAATTTCATAACCTTAGCTTTATGTGGAAAATCTTTCATGAAATGCTCGTCATCGCATATGTAACATGGATAACGAGGTTTATTTTGCCCAATAGGGTTTTTAGAAGATTTTTCAAGAGGTGAATTTTCTTGTTTCTTCTTTTTGTTTGTCCCTTTCTTCTTGCCCCCTGGTTGCTTAGGTTCTTTGCCTTTGTCAGTTGACACGACATTAACCTTCAAGGCAAGAATTTCTTCATTTGCATTTTGACCAGAAACCATACAAGCTTTCTTAGATGTAGCCTTTGCAATTTTTGTGCTAGTAGTACCTATCATGTCGTCGCTGACATGAGAGTCTTTGTTTGATTTAGGAGGAGGAGGAACGGAAAACTCTCGTCTAGGAGCATCAGGGATTTTGTAGTAGAGCATGCCAGACTGAGTATAAATCAAGTCTAGATATTGCACATGAGTAATGACTTGCTCTTCAGTGACAACCACCCCTTTAGCCACATCTTCTATAATAGAAGGTAATAATGACTTAATAAACCATTTAGCTAGCAACTGAACAGGAACATATGTTTTTACCATTCAACAACAACGTCGCCACTCATGAATATGATCAGATATGTGAGTGGTTGTCGTCTGTTTAAAATTGGTAAGAAGCTTCATTCCTGTTTCGTACCTTATGGGTAACTGAAAATGGGTTAAAAAGGTTGTGGTAAGGGCGTTGAAGTTATCGAATGAAGCTCTAGGAAATTCTATATACCATTTAGCTGTCGGACCTGTTAACGTTTGCTGGAAAAGGTGAAGCCTAATCGAATCATCATTCAACGTGTTGGATGAACACCACAAATGGAAATTCATCACATGATTCGACGGATCTTCACCCAGATTCCCATTGAATTTAGGAATATCAGAAGGAAGTTTATGAGGAATCATAGGCCACTAAGGGGCATGAGCAATTGGATCATTTGTCAGCCGGTTTAGATTTGGTAATTCTAGAGTGGCTACAAAAGGCAATTGTTGATTCCAGTTAGGCAAAGCATACCCAGGATAATATGGAATCGCCTGAGTAGTAGGTCTTTGCATACCAGCATAATGTATTTGATGCTGGTAACTTTGATAAGGTTGATGGGCATAACCATTATAGTATGGTTGTTGATGACCGCTTTGGAAATGTGATTTCCCATTTCTTACAAAGACTTGTTGCTCAGGTCCTTGGTATGATTGATAGAATTGCGGTTGTTGGTATTGAACCAGCCATGGTTGTTGAACCATTTGCTGTTGTCCAATACTGGATGATTGACCAAGATGAGGAGTCATAGTACCTATTTAAGCCTGAGTCGCTCAAGATAAGGAGGTACTAACTTGAGGTTGTGATTGAATCACTGAGACGAGAGGATGTTGTATTGCAACCTGAGATACTTGAGGTTGACAAACAACAGGTAGCACTTGTACTTGCAATACAGTCACAATAACAGGTGTAGTGGGAATATTCAACACAGGATGGACTAGTTGCATTGAATATACAACCCTTGGTTGTTGAGGTAGTATTGGTACCCAACTGCTTGATGTAATTCCAGTTTGACCTAAACCTTGTTGTAAACTCTCATATGGTTGTTCTCCTAGAGGGAACAATGAAAAGGCATACTGCCCCGCATATGGTGGCAATCCGGTACTTAAAGGGTAGATTGGCCTTTGAAGACACATTAGATCGACTTGTTGAGTTTCAACATAAGAAATACTAGATGAGAATCTGGATGAAGAAATAGGAACTGACCATGTCGTCGAAATAGTCGTTGATTGGACTCCCACTTGTTGTTGATAACTTGCCATGACATATGGTATACTAGCAATCATTTTAGGAATGGCAGCAGGAAGCTTCGTTGCAGCTGTGTCGGTTAACATAGTCCTCGATGTTAATGGTTGTTCAGACATGTTTAGTCTATCCAAAATATTTCCTAGCGATTTGACAGGAACTTACAATGAAAAAGAACTGACTTCAACAGTAGAAGGATGTAAGTGGATACCAGTTCCAAAATGCACTGGAGTACTGGGTGGAAGGTTCTCCACTATCTCTTCTATAGCAATCAATCCAGGTGGAAGAGGTAGACCATCGGGTCTATAAAATATTTCTGGAGTTGAAGAAAGTGTAGCTTCTGCAGTAACAGATACTGTAGGGGTGACACCTTCTAAATTCTGGAATTCGATTTCCAGATGTTCAAGTAACTGAACTTCAATTTCTTGATCAGTCCTAGCTGGAGCTGCTTCAGGAATAGAGGTGTCTACCATTACACTAGGATCAGTTCTAATGTCCTCTTGTAACTACAGAACTTCTTTTGTAAAGGCAGATGTACCAGAGATAATTGGAGTAACTATAGTCTCTGACGATGTTGAAATGCAAGTTTCAAATAAATCAGGTGAATTAGACTCAGTTAAATGAGAATGTTTTGCCCGGGATGGTTTCATTTCCAGAGTCAAAGACGGTTGACTCGTTAGTCTCCACGAACAATGGGGTTTTGATTGAATTTCTTCCACGATTGCGGATTACTCGATCAACTCAAAATAAAAAGGGTAAATCTTATTCCGATTAAAATAAATTTTATAACGCTTTGACACAACTTTCTTTCTCAAATTTTAAGAGTCGAGAAAAAGCTAAAGATGCCTCTAGTCGCCTTCAATTTTTAATGAGCCTGAAGTGAAAAGTGATCAGATGGACCTTTTCTTTTAAGGAGTCTGAAAAGGAATGAAAGTTACTACTCTAGAAATCTAGACAGAGGGATTACCAAACCAATCACAAAACTGCATAATACTTTTTACGGTACGACAGTCAATCTTCCTTAATGTTGTGTTTAGTGCATTGTGATCGATAAGGCAGTAGACACGACTTCCTAAGGATAAAGGATGTAGCCTATTGTGGTCTCCCAATATATACTCGATGGTACGTGGGAGCACAAGTCCATACTGGCACTTGTTGTCTCAAAGAGGAGGAATCACCCAGCGTATGATGAAAGTGATAGTTACCAGAATTTACGACACCGGAATATGTCTCCAGCCTAGACTTCTAAATGTTGTACATTAGGTTCCAAAGTGTTTTTATGTTCATTGAGGTTTATTTTACAGTTGATCTTTCTTAAGAAGTTTTCCTTTAAGGTTCATTGCATGATGTAGACATACAATTCTTAAATATGCAATCTAAGATGATAAACAGTCGTTTACTTTCTTTTTGCAATGAAAATCCTAGCTACTAAGGAAAGATAAATGAAATTCTTTCAACATAGAGCATAGAGCACACACTAGATGCAATTTTCCTAAATCAATTCTAGCATGCAGTCTAAATGCAAATGCACATGCATGTATTTTTTTCAGTTTCCTTAATGTGAGAATGAAAAAAAGAAAACTAAGTATAGATCTGAACTATCTTCTTTCAAAGCGACAGTACTAACAATTTTCTCTTCAAAACAAAAGGAATGCTAAGACAACACTTTGCGATTTTGAATTTAAAACTGCTTTCGACACTTGGAATACTAATGATTCAAATAAAATATAATGGAAAAAGTGTAATTGACTATCTGAAAGAGGAATGCTTTACGACACTCTTTTTCTTGACTGAAAATGACACTTGCGACACTTTCAAATCGAAAGATGACAGTTCGATTAAGCTACTATTTGCAAAGGAGAACTGTAAATGATGAAAAATACATAAAAACATTCACAATTCCTTCTGATGGAGGCTAAATAATGCAAATGAAGATGGTTTCAATAGTGATATATTGATCATAGACAACAAAACTACTGAATAAAGCTGAAGACAATGAGGAAAAAACCAAAATCTAGAGGCAAAAATAGTCCTAGTCAATCATCACACCTATAACACAAGGAAATAGGGATGCATCTCACCTACAACACACGGGAGGTGTGATGCTTCCAGATTGCTAAGAAGAGACAGTGCGATGTTCCAGGGATGAGACTGAGCTTGGTTTTCACTCACAGTTTGCAACTAAGTTCAGGGATTTAGGTTGAGTAATGATTGTCAGTAAACACAAAGTATAGGGGCTGATCTAATGAGGTTATTTGAGATACCACTAGGGCACTTAAGGTGTTTGCAAGCTAGATGTTCTGTTCATAAACCAACCCAGAGATTGACTGAAGCAGCATTGATCTACTTTGCAGTTGCATAGCAAAAGCAGTTCGAAGGCTGGCTGGCTTAACTTCAAGCTTCGTCTGTGGTTTATAAAGCAAACAACAGTAACAAAACAAACAAACTATTCACTCCCCAGTGGAGTCGACATTTTTTTATCGGGAAAACTAGTGTCCATTCATAGTTTCTAGTCCCACTAATATGGGTAGCTATCTTAGGAACAAACAAACTAAAGTCACTTGTGTTTTCCTTTATGAGAGATAGATGAGAGAGAAGCAAAGAGTACCAACCTCAGTCTTTCGCTAGTCTCCTTGCTCATTTCCTCTCTCCCTTGATAGAGCTTTCGCCACTCCTTTCTCACTTGTCCCACTTCAAAGAACACCTGTAGAGTCAAGGCAACAAAATACCATCAAAGAATAGAGATCTATAACCATAAGTAATGTAGGATCAGATGTACATTAACCATATAAATGCATACACAAATACAAGATTCAGAGATATACAAGAATATGGAGGAAAACTCAAATAGCTTTATTCATTGAAGTAGTAGAAGAGAGGATTACAACCAGGCTGTCTGATCCAGCATCATCCTCCCAGCATGAAAGCCTTCTTCACCTCATACAAAGCAAGGTCACCCAAAAATTCCTTCAAAGAGAAACCAACATCACTTCCTTGCAAATTACAAAATTCTATCCTTCTAGATGTCTAGGATGAGGGATCCATATATAGATGTTTATATGAGAGTGAGCTAGATTCTGGGATTTTGATTAGTGTCATTTAACTGATAGTTCTTGGTTCCACTTGGAGATTTCAGATCTCTTACTCATCCCTGGGCGAATTCAGAGAGGTAAGTGTCATATGAGCAGTTTGTAGAAGATTCTCTGGGTTTCCACCTAGCAAACTACTTTTTCCATTTGTCTGCTCTCACTCATCGCACCCTACAGAAGGGATTTCTAGTATGCATCGCACCTCCCGTGTGTAATAGGTGAGATGCATCGCACCCTATCCATGGAGCAGTCTATATGGTCCAGTTTTGACCAGTTCTGAGTAGTTTTTCATGGAGAACTTCTGGGAGATGATGTAATCAACTAACCTTGCTCCTTTAGGGTATGAAAAAACACTTTTATGGGTTTATAAGTCCTTGCTTTATGGACATATGTGATTGGGGCTGCAGTGCCCAAATATGTCTATAACAGTTGGCCCACTCCCTCCACAACTCACTAAGGCGCACAACCCCAGGCATCGAAGTGCTTACACCCCCACCAGACTTCGGCATCCCAATACAATACTAGGCACCTAGCCTAGAACATTAGGCACTTGGCCTCCTCAATATGGTCCCATAGCCCTTCAAGAGCTATACAAGACAAAGGAACCACTGGCATATGTAGTGTTGATTGAGTTTGTCTCCAGCCCATATGGTGTTACTTATTCTCCTTCGTGCGTATGGGCTCGCACGAGATCCTCAAATAAACTTACCCTATCGGTCCAATTGTGGAGTTCTATGAATCATTACACCTCAACATGCAACCAATGCATTGGCCATACCATCATTGTATCATAGAAAATAATCCACATGCCAAGTCGTGCATGTCATCATGAGAACATTCATCATTGTTAATCGCAACATTATGAATAATAACAAACTGCATACTCAAGCATGTCATAAATTTGTATGCAACTATCACATGCTTCACCTTATGAAATACCCTCATAAGTTATAACATCAGCATCATAATTCCTATGCCACACTATGCATATCATATCCATCATGAGTAGTTAACATTAAATACCTATCATCACGTAGTAAATATACCTTGACATAACATCATAATACCTATGCTTATCACAATCATCATAAGTATACATCATCACTATTGTAACAACTATATAAATTTAAACTGCATGGACATGATCACCCTCATACCCTCATATCATGAAACATCGTCAATATGAGAAACATCTGAACACTTATCTAATATATAATAATACTCTGTAGGCATTCATTTACTTTACATGCATTCAACTATGAACTAAGATTATTCAACATCCATCTAGGATCTATGTTATCTCATCAGGGTTATTAGTGTTATGATTTCATCAAGATACCAATTCCTTTTCAATAATGATTTCTACTTCTTTCAACTAGGAATTTGACGATTTACACCATAGGTATAATCATCTAAGTATATCGTTAAATTTCATATGAGCCTCATCATGTTGAGTCTCAATATCTTGTTATAAAATCATTATTTAAATCTTCTATCTTAAAATTAAAATCCCTTGGTTTTACATCCATTTACCCTTTGGCTTACTCATTCCAATACTGCTCTATGCAATTGCATATAAACATGAGGTCATCATGATTTAATATCATGCTTAATTTACTTGCATGAGGATTTGTTGATCCATGTTGACTTATACCTACATCATTTAACAATTATCACTTTCATCCACAAAAATATTTTCTTATCTCGTCAAGTTCCTATCTCAATACCACGTGATTGCTTTATCATAAATTCACCCTTCATCAAGTTGGACAAAAGACTCTTTCTCTTTAAATAGTATCATTATTTTAGATTTTTAAACAGTTGGAAATACTACTATCATCATTGTCCATGAAAAATTTAAATTTGAGGTGTTATGTGGAAACAACCTCTCTTAACGTTATAGGAAGTCCTACTCATGAAACAATGAGTGCAAATCAATCAAGTACAACCTCTATTAATTGACTTTCACTTATTTTGTCACTATGTACACAATCCTTCTCAAGGTATCCTTATAAAATTTCTAGCAACATTCCCTCCTATACTTCACTATTACTTTAAACATCTTCCTCGTTTATCATCATGGAAATTCTCAGCTTCATATCTTCACATTTTTAAAATATGTAGATCATCATTATGATCATTACCAATCATGTTTCTCTCTCCGCTTATTAGTACCCTTAAAAGAAATTTCTTCTTGATAGAACATCCCTTCATTTCCTCCTACCAAATATTCATAGATATATTTTTATTTTTCTCCTAGCCTTAATTTCCTAATATTCCATGTCTACTAGCTTCAAAAATGGAAACTTCTTCACTTCATTTGACTTTAATTTCTCACCTCCAGTAATTGTGGTTTCTTTTCCTCCTCCCTTAAAAACATAGTACTGATATACTATGGAAATGTTGTTACTATTTCCCAACTTGGGTAATACCTGATAAATAAATTCATTAATATGGCTACCAAATGTAATCCGCTTATCATTTCCTGTTTTAAGACATCAAGATAATAAAATTGCTTGATCCTTCATCTTGTTATCCATAATTTATTGATATAGTTAGTCACCTATGGAAAACTTTACAATGTGGCTCTCCCATTATTATAGATGTTGTTATGCACACAACTTATCTTCTCCAATCATTCTATTTTATCATACCTTCTAGGTTCCTTAAAATGACCTTCATTATTACCATGATTTTTCAACTTCATTAGTTGATTGCCAATATTGTCTTCTTTATGTGCATCATCCTTAGATAGACCTTAGAGTGATACCTTTAGAGTACCAAGTTATGATTATACGAAATTCTTCCATTATGTTCTAAAATAGTTTGCCTCTTCTTACTGATTTCTTACCCATGTTGTCACACTTCTTCTCAACCACCATAAGTATCTATCTAGCCCCAAGTTGGCCATAATCACATGATCTATCATTAGTTATTATCCTTAGAAAATTTGCAATTTTTTCCTTTCCACTTCTCCTTAGACAACTTTATCCAATATGTGCAATTAACCTTGAATCACAGAACCTAACGTAACATTATACTCAACATCATAATAGTTAATTAAACTAAACTGAAATCATAGTGTTCTTGCAATAATTAGACCAAAGAAATACCAAGCAACTGCTATCGCTAAAGGACAATGAGAACAACAATCCAACCCAAATAATTAGTGAATAATATGCTCAACATTCAAGGAATGTTATCTATGTGCTTTTAGATCAGATTGAACCATAAAATAATGAACAGATGCAAGTGAACAACGATTATCTAAAGGTAATAAGATATCAAAGTTTGTACCATTGTGAATTGGAACATATTTCACTATTTTAGAGCACTTCAATTCGTGACAAATGTCAACATCAACTATCCAAATACTTCAAGTGCTATGTAATTGTGATGTGAAATGAACCAGTGGTGAGTAGTTGCACCAACATTAAAGATTTTTGTTTTTTCTCCAAAAAAACATTCCAGTAAACCATATCAATAGTGCTAAGAAAAAAGTTGATGAATTGTAAAAAAGAAGAAAAGAAGGTTGATATAGAGACGTTGTACGAGAAATAAAACACCACTAGAATAATGCAACCAAACACTATAGTAATATTATCAGTCACTCAATATCAAGATTCATCACTGCAGAAGCATAAAATAAGAGACAAGATACTTAGATTATTGTTGTGAAAATTATGCAGTGAATTTTTAACCAGATATGTATTAACCATGGCAAATTTATTCAACAATGTTTTGAAGATTCTTGATTCATTTCAATCTACTGTTTTGTATATTTTTCCCCTACTGCACGACATGCAATTAGACCATTGCCAAATTTGAAACTCTTTGATCGATCATGCAAATTATCAATAATCACTAATTTTGTAGTATTAAATCATGGAAAACATGGGTTGGAAGGTAATAATGATGTCTGAAATAAAACATAGATAATTGTCTCAATATAAAATCAAAATTCAAATGAGTAAAGCTTAAGAATATTGGTGGAATTATTGTTTTAAGAAGGTACTTGAATTCTGAAAGACAATTTATTCACAATGACTTTTGAAATTATAGGTCACACCAATATTAAGTCTACAGATTCAAGACCTTATGTGCTAGGATAAATTGAAATTCTGTGTTGTAGAGTGAAATATTTTGAGTATCTATTTAAGCAATCATAACTTCTATTAGAAGAAAGATGTTATAAAAATTAAATGGACTGCCTTTAACAAAATAAATCGTTAAAAAATTTATGTATTTTGAGATTCTTATGACCATTAAATGATTACTCTAAGGGCTTAAGAAACCAAAGAAATATTCCAACAGAAACACACCATAAACAATAAGAGACACCGTGACTTGACCCAAAACTAGATCGGATGACTGGGAAGGTTTTCCCTCCCCAAAACATAAAATAAAATCATTTTATTAATAAGATGGCCCACTTGCAAGTGCACCCGCGAAGGGAACACCATATCAAGCCCTTATCAAAGCTTTAATAGCTACCGGGTTTTACATTCTAAAATACATTTTAGCTATAATGATTTTAGCACTTTGAATTCTGGACGAGAGAAGGAGATTCTTTTGGGGCTTGTACTTTGAATAGATATGCACTTCATTTGAGGTAACCTTGTGGATCATATATATCTGAAAATGGCTGTAACCTGGATGCTACACAAGGAGATTACACAAAACCTAAATTTCAAATCTTTTTCCACTGGGTGAAATATTCCATGAAGCTAAACATCCAGCAGGATCATGCAAACTGCTTTTGAAAGCCAATGGAGACTTCATTTCATTATTCAAACACTCTTCTCACATCAGGCAGGCATCAATATGCCTAAAAAAAAATAAAAAAATTACACAACATATGAAATTTCGTATTCAAAAACTCAATATGCTCTTTTTCATAATCAATGGCCCTTTCTTGCTTCAAGGAACTGTATCTGTATTTCATGCCACCTGTTTTCTTCATCATGGTTATGCTCATTTTATCTCCAATCCAGTTATCGAATTTAAAGAATGCAAAGACTCGTGAGTCCCAATTGCTCTGGAACTTAAAACATTGTAACTATTCACACAACAGTCTTAGCACTATTATCAGCATTTAGGTAAACTAAGAAGATTTAATTTCCATAATTTATCCCAACATTCAATTTGGTGAACTGTTCAAGATGATTTCAAATGCTAAAGCAATTGTGCCAGTAGTGAGTGAATGAGATGGTTAGCACTTAGAAATGTATCCCTTAGATGTGCATTAGTTATTCCCAAGTCTCATACAAATGATTATAGTTCGCTCGAAATCCACGTGTTCAAATGACAAGTTGAAAATTACTAAAACCGAGCTAAAGAAGTGACAAACGACTCCACAGATACTTGAATCAATGATTACAATCCAATTTGCTTACTTCCTGAGTGATCTAGGAGTAGCCAGAGGTTTCAGCCTTCAAGGAGTAAAACCACTAGGCACTAAAAATGGTCACAGCCTAGAGAGATCAACCCTCTATCCCTCATGGTGTTATTAATATTCCGACAAAACAAAGTGTTAGCTCTGTGATGCGTAAAAACCCTATCTCAATAAAATTCCAATTATATTCAAAAATATAGAGATGTGAATGTACTAGGTTCAAATTGACTAAAAGGATCAATTCACCCTACTCACCTTTAATGATAAATAATGGAAGTGCAAACATGTGAATAGATAATGTTGACTAGATAAAAAATTGAACAAAATTTGATAATCTTGACTTAAATGAAACAATGCTTATTAAAACATCAATGCTTGGAAATGAAGTGCGAGTTACAAAGTCCAGTTATATTTGGGAAACAAAGCATGTATATCAAATGGTTATGCATCCATAAATGGAATTATCCACACATCATCTCATTTATGGTAATTAAAATTGGAAATCTTAGACATTTACATTCCAAGTCTTAAGCAATTTATGACGATGATTTCATTCCTATCACATATTTGATGCATCAGTGAAAGACCATACAGAGCAAGATATCCTCTCCTATTGTTTATTAGAACCATATTTCATTCATGCATCAGATGTGAGATGCTTATCACAGTATCTAAATGTTATATCATTTTGAGAGGAAACTGAAATTTAAGATATGATTTAAGCTCAACATTCAAATATTTTAGGCAACCTCGAATCATATTCATTCAACTATATTTCAAGTTAAAGCTCAGCCATTTATCAGAGACATAATTTATAATATTGAGACACTGATCATAAATGAATGAGCATTAGAATAGTTCTTTAGTGCAACAATAAACATAAATATTTGATTCCAGTAATGTATACCTTCAATCAGTATGACATTGATGCTCTGTATTAGATTACTTGGTTCATTTAGCATATATATATATATATATATATATATATATATATATATATATATATATATATATATATATATATATATATATATATAGATATAGATATAGATATAGATATATATATATATATATATATATATATATATATATATATATATATCTATATATATATATATATATATATATATATATATATATATATATATATATATATATATATATATATATATATATATATATATATATATATATATATATATATATATATATATATATATATATATATATATATATATATATATATATATATATATATATATATATATATGTTTTCAAGTGATGTTCAGAATTGCTGAGAAAAAAAAAACCAAAATGCTGCAACATATCACATCTATGCCATGAACATATCACATTTGATCCTGAACTAATTCACATCTATGGTGTAAATCCTAAACTCTAAATAAAGTCATTATCCTTAGGTATTAAATTATTCTTCCTACCTCATTGCTGATTTACTTATAGAGAAGTTTATATTCTCAAACATTTACCCAAACATCATGCAATCAATATGCTCAGGTTTCTTTTTACACAGATTTATCAATGTTGCAAATAACCAGTGCCAGAAGTCTTCAGACAACAAGCAATTTAATGTGACATGAACAATAGGAGGATTGCTGAACTTGTTTTGCATCGGTTTTTCCTTTTAATGGTATTCAATAAAAACATCAACCCAAAAGGAGATGCGAGTGCTACTTCACAGATTGAAATCCTATATGTTTTAATGTCCAGAATACAGAATATGTTCAGATTTGTGTTAGGCAGAAGATGGACAAATTCTTGTGCCACATATTAATTTACATCACTATTTGGATCTGCCTGATGACCTCAAGCCCTAACGTCAAGTTTAAAAAAAACTGTGATTTGGATTCCTGAGAATAAAAATATTTGCACTCCATATGATATTATGTTAGCTCAAACAGGGCCTTATCCAATAGAATTAGAAACATTAAGGAGACTATTGTTATATAGGCAAAAGTAGTAGTCGTGGACAACAATCGAATATGAACAATAATCAACCAAAAATTTGAAATAGAGGGAAAATATATGGAGCGGATTGCCCAGTAGACGGGAATGAGGTAAAAACCATTAATAAACAGAATTCTAGATTTTGGGTGAGAAATTCATCAAGAGACTACTAAAGTTTTATGATTAAATTTTAAAACCCCAACCCAAGACATCCAAGCTAGCAGAGGGATTTCACACCTGAGAAGAGGACGACTTGTTTCAGGCTCTTGGTTAGTAAAAAGTCAAAACCCTTTCGACATTTCTAAAAAAAAGTCACTTTTCAGATCAATGCTTCAATTTGTAACTCCTTGGCAATTTCCAAGATGTAAATCCCTGCAAATACAACTATGATCTCTAGAAAAATACAAGGGTTTGTGTATTAAATGCAAACTTCAAAGGAGCGGCCCAGAATTTCTTGCGGCCTACTAAGTGAATGCCAGAAAACCCTGCGGCTTTGAAAGGACGAGACGGTTTCACAAAATAAACTTGAATGCTCTAAAACCTTTGCCTGATTAAGTAACTTGACAATACAAATTAAACTACCAAGTAAGGCGTTTCTTCTTGCGTTGAAAGTAATGGCTAATTGTCAATTAAAATTTTATATTTTTTTCGTAAAACCATTAGAGAGTAGGCACAATTTTTCTTTTAAGATTAAAGAATAGGCATTCAGAGTAGATATAGAATAGAATGATAACATTAAATACAATATTTAAAAAAAATGTTTTCAAAGCAGTCTAGAGCAATAATAACAATCCTTCAAGTTAACCACTAAATACTCAGAAAAGAGGAATGGAATAGCCATAAAAGACATGCGGCCTCTCTGAAGTAACGATCTTGTAACTTTTAAAATAAGTCGAGTTAAATAATCCCAACAAAACAAAATAATTTTTTTTTAAGATGCCCATAGCCCCTAAGGGTTGAACCTATTCCTCTAATACCATATGTAACAGCCCAAATAAACATATAATTAATTTTCTAATTAATATCAAATTCAAATCAGAGTAGCACTTACCTGTGTTACCTATGGTTGACGTCTGCTAACGGAAACAAGGTTTTGGGGATGACTCTCCTCCCAACCATAGGCTAAATTGCGCAAGGACTTGCTACAACTGGCCACCCCCGAGCCCTCAATCAATGTACCACTGTCAATGACTTCTCTGTCTTAGAACACTATTCTCCCAAGAGAATGAATGACATGATCTTGGAATGATGGAATACCTCTCATCTTCCTCACCATCTATTAAATAGAGCAAACATTACAAGGGGAACCACATGCACACACTCCATGTGTCAACATGAATCTTATTGCTTTCTTGTTTTATTTCTTTTATTTATATTTATTTAAAGCATGTAATTAATTTATTAATTTATTTATTTTTTTAATATTTATTATTTATTATTTATTATTAAGGGAAATTACATTCAATAAAACTTTCCAAGCAAAGCATCCAAGGTTAAAAGCATAGAGAGATGAGGTATGGAGGCTCAAGGATTCTTTTAATAATTTCAGCATTTCTCACATTCTGAGAATGAAGAACCAGCTTGCTGACTCCCTTGTTGTGTCTGCTAGCACATTTATTCCTCCTTTTCCTCCTAAATTGGCGTATGAAGTTCAGGTGAAATATAGACCGTCTCTACCTGACAACGTCAAATACTAGAAAGTTTTTGAAGAAAATGATGAAATTAATAGGTTTCTACGAGTCAATTGAGGAATTTTCTGAAACACACATCAACTAAGAAAATGAAACCATGGAAGAATGCAGCCAGTCCAAGCTAAAGGATGAGATCAACTGAGGAAGCATTGTCCAACTGCCTAGTAACCATATACCCAAGGGATTGTTGCCTCTAGAGAATCTGTTCAATCATAAAAATGTGCCTTATAAGCCTACCAAAAAAGAAAATGGGTTTGTCATTTGTAAACATAATATAGGGAGCCCAGCCCATCAGAGATACATAAATCTGTCCACTCATTTGTCTTCTGCCCAGAATTCCAAGTATTACACCCTAATGAAGCAATTCACTGATATTTTTTCCTGGGAATATAGTGATGTTAAATCCTATGACACAAACATCATTCAACATAAGATTCCACTGGAAAAGAACACTATCCCTTTCAAGCAAAAATTAAGACCTATCAGCCCTCTCTTATTGCCTTTGATTGAGAAAGAAATCAAGAAGCTGTTGGATGCCAAAATCATAGTTCCCCTAAGGTATTCAAAATGGATAGCTAACCTTGTGGTAGTAAGAAAGAAAAATGGAGAAATCAGGTTTTGTGTTGACTTCAGAAATCTAAACAAGTGCTCTAAAAAAGATAACTACCCTCTGCCTAAGATGGAACACTTGCTGAAAAGAATTTCAGAGGCTAGAGTCATGTCTTTCTTAGATGGATTTTCAGGTTACAATCAGATTGCTATACATCCAGAAGATCAGGAAAATACTACCTTCACTACTCCTTGGGGCACTTTCATGTACTCCAAGATGCCTTTTGGACTGATGAATGTTGGGGCCACTTTTTAGAGGGCCATTGACATAGCCTTTGTGGGAGAGAAGGAAAAGTTTGTCCTTATTTACCTTGATGACATAACAGTCTTCTCCAGCAGTCATAAGGACCATTTGTAGCATTTGAAGAAGGTCTTCCTGAAGTGCAGACAGTTTGGAATTTCGGTGAACTCAAGAAGTCACAATTTTCTTTAGAAGAAGGAAAACCTTTGGGACATATTATTTCTGTTGAAGGTGTGAAGATTGATCCAGCCAGAGTTCGACCTATTCAGACATTGTCCATCCCAAGGTCAACAAGGGATATCCAGTCCTTCCTGGGGAAGATTAACTTTGTAAGGAGGTTCAATCCAAACTTTGCAGAGCTAGTGAAGCACATCACTTCTATGCTGAAGAAAGGATCAGAGATAAAATGGATATATGCTACGAGAAGCTCTTTTGAAGCCATCAAATAAGCTATCATGGAAGCTCCCACTCTAATCAGCCTATATTACACTAAGGATTTTTGTATCTTCTCTTTTGCCTCTTATGATACACTTGCAGCAGTTCTGTTGCAGAAAAATGATGAAGACATAGAGCACCCCATGGCCTTTTTCAGAAAAAATCTAAGAGATGCTGAACTAAGGTATGACCTTATTGAAAAACAAGCTTATGCTCTCATAAAATCTTTAAAGGCATTCAGAATTTATATTCTGCATTCCAAAGTGGTTGCATATGTACCTTCAACCTCAGTAGAAGATGTATTAACTCAGCCAGATATTGATGGAAAGAGAGGTAAATGGGTGGCAAAATTCATAGAGTTTAACATAGAGGTGAAACCCACTAAGCTTGTCAAAGGCCAGGGCTTGGCTAAACTTGTGGTTGAGGAAAATTATAGTTTGTTAGACATAAATTGCATGGGTCCAAATTCAGATGATGAGCAGACAGAGGAAGCGGTAGAAGAGCAAAAGCAGAATCAGTCTTTGGCTAAAAATCTAGCCAACTGTGAATGGTATTCTAGCATAGTTCATTTTTTACAAAAGCTAGAAGTCCCTCCAGGGCTTAGCTCAAGTCAAGCTCGGGCCATTAAACTTAGATCAGCCAAATTCTACATTAATAAAAATCTGCTTTATTGGAAAGACACATCAGGAATTGTCTTGAGATGTCTAGATAAAGGACAATCTATGGAAGTCATGCACTAGTTCCATTCTAGCATCTGTGGAGGGCATCATTATTGGAAAACCACAACACACAAAATCCTAAGGGTTGGGTATTATTGGCCTACTCTGTTCTCTGATGTGTTCTCTTTTGTGAAATCTCGTGACAAATGTCAGAGGTTTGCTATAAGATAGTAGCTAAAATCTCTTCCCTTGAAGTCAGTACATGTGAATGGTCCCTTCCAGCAGTGGGGCTTGGACTTTATAGGGGAGATCAATCCACATTCCAGTGGCCAACACAAATGGATCTTGGTAGCCATTGATTATTTCACCAAGTGGATTGAGGCTATACCCACTAAGAATTCCAATCATCAAGTTGTCATAAAGTTTTTGAATGAGAATATTTTCACTAGATTTGGTTGCCCAACCAAACTAGTCATTGATAATGCAATAGCTTTCAAGGCAAAGGAATTGGTGGACATGATTGAATCCATGGGCATTCAATTGGTGCATTCTACCTCATAATATCCTCAAGGCAATGGCCTGGCAGAATCATCTAACAAGAGTCTAGTAAGGATAATGAAAAAAATATTAGAGGACAACAAAAAGATCTGGGATTCCAAGTTGAACTTTTCACTGTGGGCTGATAGAGTTACCATCAAAAAGTCCATAGGGAATTCTCCATTTAAGCTGGTTTATGGCACTGATGTTTTTTTCCCTATCCAGCCGATTCTCCCTGTGGCTAGATTCTTGCAACAAGAACAAGATGAAGAGAATGACATGGTAAGAAGAATGAATAACCTGGTTGAACCACAATAGATCAGAGAGCAGCTGATTGAGAATTCAAAATCTCATCAAAATAAAATCAAAGAAACCTTTGACAGGAAGGCAAAAGTGGACGATTTCCAAGTTGGTGACTGGGTTCTCAAATGGGATGCATTTAAGGAAAGGAAAGGTAATCATGGTTAGTTTGACTCCTTATGGACAGATCCATTTGTCATCACTTAAATTCAGTAGAATAATACATTTATTTTGCACAGTCTAGAAGGAGGAGATGCTTTTGGTAGCCCAGTCAATGGGCGATTTTTGAAACTTTATTTCATTTAAGGCTTTAAAGCCTTGGTATTGTAAATATGTTTTTTTTCCAATTTTTAATTCATTGCAAAATAGACTCCATGCCTAATGGAACACTAGAAGGAAGGTTTGATTTTGGTTTTATAGGAAAAGCATTGTTCTGTAGTTCTTGAAACCTCACAGGGAGGCCTTCATCCCCAGAAGGAGCCAGTGTTAGCCTTGTTGGCATTTGGCCCAAAAATGGATCCAAAGCATTCCCAAAGTCTTCAAAATTTTCTTAAGGATCATTCAATGATCAAAACCAGTGCAGGAGGAGAGCCCTTGAAAGGGAGGAAAAGCACTATCGGGAGGCTAAAACACTCAACAACCATGAAAAAATAGAGCATTGGAGGCATAGACAGTGCAATTCACAATAGTCGTTAGATTTGGCTAATCAATGGCCCAGATCTAAGAAGAAAACCGTAATCGACCTAGCACAGAGGACAACTTAAAGATTGGCGGAAGACACCCCCAATCAGCGATCTCTGATGATCGGATCGGTGGGTTGCAATTGGCGGATCGAAATCAGTGGGGACATACGTCATGTTATATGGAAAGACCTCTGGCTTGGGTGATATGCGATTGTGACAAGTCGCATTGCAATATCATGTCGGAACATTGTGAAGGAGTGGGGCCTTTATACAGGCATATGCGCGATGCGATGATGCGGACCCGACGGTATTCTAAATATTATTTGATAATATTTGAGGTCCACAGAAAGTCCAGTTTCAATGCATTTTCATAGTTTTTTACGTATTTATAAAATACAAAGGGAAGCTTGGATTTGCGATATGCGATAAGACCCAGACCCGAAAGGGTCCGGGAAGGGAAATATATAATATTTGAGGTCCGCGGGAAAGCTATTTTCAATGCATTTTCGTGTATTTCATTATTTAATGAAATACAAAGGGAACCAAGGGGTAGCAACGATGCGATAGGTCTCGGACCCAAAAGGGTTCGGGAATGAAAATTTATAATGTTTTCAGGTCTGCCAAAGCCATTTTTCATGTATTTTTAGTGTTTTTTTAACACATTCCAAAATACAAAGGGAACACAGGAACAGGCCATCTGTGACATGTGATAGCAACCCTAAGGGCGGACCCGATAGAGGGATAGGCCATGATTAAGGACTTTTGAAGTCTGAAACATTGAAAGCTTGGTGGGATTTCTCACAGTTGCAGCGTTTTCTGTTTAAAAAAGAAAATAGTCATTGTTCACATTTAAAAGATAATAGAGGCTCGAAGACCCATTCTATCACATAACAAAGGCCGGGAAGTAACTGTTGGGAGACAGAGGTCGAGAAGTGATCATGAGCATTGACAGAACAACTCATCAAACCAATAGAATCTATTATGGGGCATCTCTGGCATGAGAAATCTCCCTGTTAGCGCAACAACACACCCGAATGCGGTTATTCTTCTGCCAAAAGAAGAAACCTTTGAGCCCATGCTTACCTAGTCAAGGCATCAAATAGTTAAAGGATAGAGAGGATAGATTAGGACACTCTAAGCCTTTGAGAGCTCAGGAGCATTGTAGAAGGCCTATAAAAGTGTGAAAGCTAAATGCATGAAGGGTTCAACTTCTGGAGACTATAGAGACTTTGCTACTGAAGCTTTTCATCTTCATTCTAGCAAATACAAGCTTCTTTTGTTGTTATATGTTCAATGTTCATTTCCTCTTCTATTCTAATCTTGCACTTGAATAGGTTGTTCATGTTTTCTTTTGTATCTAATGCTAGATAACTATCATCTTATCACTACATTGAAAAATTAGATTTGCAAGCTTCTTTTACTACCTGTAGCTAGCCATTCATATGTGTTTATATATATGCATTTTTTGGTACAGTCAATATTCTCCATCTATCCATTGAATCTACAAACTATTGAGCATTAGTGGTCTAAAGCCTTGTAAAGCTAAGGGTGTTCATGCATGTCTTGAGTGAAAAACATAGTTGAAATGGTTATTTGTCTTGATCCAAACCATCATTCATTCCAATAGTTTAGAGAATAATCTTGAAGATTATATGTTACTAGGCATCTCCGAGCTACAACCTAGGAGGGTTTCCTGGAGTGATAACAGTAACCACTAGAAAACACATTACAATTAAAAGATCTTTCGACACATTCTTCATTCCGCTTGAATTCACATCTAAAATAAAGTATTCCTAAAACTTCGTTATTTCTCTCATTAGTTGTTCATGTGCATCTTCATCATCTCATAAGTCAATTATATTTCAATATTTTAAATTATTAATTGAAAGTGGACATTCAAGATCATGATATCTCTTACTATAAAATTTTAGAAATGAGAAGGTTGAATATAAGAATGAAATTTTCTATAAAAATTTTAAATGGAAATAAATTTAAAATTAATTCCATTTTCAATTAATAAAATATTCTCTATAGTCCCATAATTAAAACAAATTACTATTAAAAGAACCTTCTGCACGTTGTTCATTTTTCATAGATTCACAACTATATGCAACTGCTCTTTCACATAACTACATTTGTAAAATCTTTAAATGGAAAGCAATCTAAATTTTTTTTTTTCTCTCCCAAATAAACTCATCCCTTCACTTCCATTCTCCCGCACATACCCCATGCCATGTGTATGTTTAAAATTAATTATATCTCTGTAGAATAAAGTCATCTCTACACCTTCGTTCTGCAACAAAAACATGTGTACTCAATGAATTGAATGTTGAGAGAACTGGTATTTAGTCACAACGATGTTTTCTATTAGTTAGTAGATAGAGATAAAAACATTTAAATCATGGATACTATATATCATTTCTTGATTTAAGAGGCTTTAGAAATCGATATCTACATAGTATTTAAGATTGGAAAGATTGGTATGCGGAAGCATGAAAGTAGGCACAAAGAAAATCAAGAGAAGCAATCTTAACATCACCATTTATTTTTTGGTTGAAGAATTTGACTATTGTTGAATATATTTTTTGGTTTATTGAATCATTTAAATATGGTTTAATGTTATGATAAGAAATGACCAAATGTATGGAACTCCACAATAGTAGTTTCTCTGCATTAACAAAAAATCATCTTCTTCGACATCAAGTACTATGTAATGTGTATTTTTTCTTGTAACATGTATGAAAGTCCAGAGCTTTGTTTTGGTGCAAAGAGTAAATGCGAAAAGATAAAAGGCATATACAATATCAAATCTCATTTATCAATTTTAATGTTGCATATTGTAGTGATTTTTAGCGCAATTTAATATTCATGTTTATAAATATTATATCTCATAGTCATTATTATGATAAGGGAGAACGTATAGACTATTGAAATGATTTTCTACATTCCCAATGCAGAAACTCGGTATTTACACTTAGCATGCAAGAATTAATTAATGTCAAGTACTCTTATTAATATCCATTCAACAAATTCATACATAATCATGTTATCGCAACTATTATTTCTAGTTGCAAAGATATCAATAAGGTCGTATCTATCGATACTATAAAATACTCTTTTCAATATTAATTAGTGAATTCAAGTATATATACTACATTTTAAAAATGGTATATAAAATTTGATGGAGTCGTCTTAGATTGGAGAAAAAGCCATTAGTTTCTGTTGGAGGTGTTGCTAGTGTGCCTCCTGCTAGTGTAGCTGGTGCTCGTGTTGCTAGTGCTATTGATGAGTAGCTTGTATCTATGTGTGGCTAGTGAGAGAAGTTAGTCATAGATGGAGGACATGTGGAGAAAGTATAGTTAAAGAGTTATAGATTAGGTTGGACATAGACTGTTTCTCGACTAAGTAGTTTGAGACTCATTTCTATTACGTTGTGGTGATATGAATATGTAATATGAAGATGGATGGTCAATTTTCTTGAGTTGTTGCTTGCAGAGTACTATTTGGTGATAGCTTTCGAAAAAACGTTATGTGGAGGTGGTTATGCATGTACAAGACAAATGATTATTTTGTTATTAATATATTGTGGGAAATGTGGAGGTTCGTATAGTGAAAGCTTGACTAATGATTAATGATACAGCCAATGAAGCATTGCGATACACTACTCGAGAAAATGAAGTGATGAAGCAGTAGAGATAGGGATTATGCTGCAGTGGTTATGATGAAGAGTGTGCACATAATAAATGCATATGCATAAACGTAAAGAGTGCTATATATGCCACATTTGTAAAATTCGATAGGTTTGTACAATGAAAGCTTGACAGCTTTTTGCACACTATAGATTTTATCTGTAGTCTCGCACATATCCATCTTTGTTATGTTGAATATTGTTTATAATTATTATTTATGAACATATTTCACAACTACAGAAGATGTGTAGAGGTGGTTGTGTAGAGTTGACTATTTGAAGGAAATTTCTGCAGAGAAAAAATGCACGTGCATAAAATAAACACATGTTAGTTACAATGTTCAGTTTTAGAATTGCTAATGTCTAAATCATTTGGAAATGTAACATTTTTCTATTTAATTTTGATACTCATGATTTTTGTTACCACAACTTCATTATGTAAAGCTCTCATTGTATCCTTTACAAAATGAAATTATTATTATTGATCTGAAGAGCTAATTTTGTTTAATACTGGATAATACGAGTACAATCGATGAATGTGAAATTTCCTAATCTAGAATTGGAAAATAAAAAAATGAGTTTACATAGTGAATGTTCTGAATACATGTTAGTTCAACGAATAAATGGAAAAATGACTTGTATTTATTGACGGGAGAGCTCTAGATAATCAAAATAAAACGTGATCTTGATATCAATTTCTAAAGCGCGAAAACGTATCAATCATCAAATGTAATCATATTAATTGGACTATTTCCAATTGGAATTTAAGTAAAACATATATGATTTAAAGTGATTGATTTCACACTAGTATTTTCTAATTAAATATTACGAAAATTAGTACGTAAATCACTGGTTAATGAATACCATTAAAATAAATAGTAGTTAAATGTAATTTCCTATATCAGGTGTCAATTTGTGACTTAATCTACAATGATTCCAGGTGATTTTCATATAGGTGGTGCACTAAAAAAATCCTAAATTGATATCATTATGTTTCCTTGTGAGAAGCCTTTAGTGTGTGGATGATAGAGGATGCGCAAGAGAAAATAGGCCCTTTGAATAGGAGGTGATGCTTTGACATTGATATTTTTATTTTATTGTTATTACTTTGGCCAATTATGGCAGGATTAACGCAATTATAGGTCCTTTGCAAAAGCATGGAGGTGGGGGGGAGGTTGAAATCAAATATTTTAGTATACACAGTACGAAATGATTTTAGACATTGGATGTCAATTCCTTTTTTATGTGAAAGTAATTTTTTAATGTTCATTTTGTATAATGTATAGATAAAAGAACATAGAATTTTTCGATGATTGACAAAGGCTACATGGAAATATTAAAACTATAATTGGACTTTGTTGTGTGCATTTGTCATTAAATAAATTGTGTTTTCGATTGGTGTGATGAATAAGTGTTTTGTGGTAAAACAAATTTGCAAAACATATTACAAATGAGTCAATTACATACCAATTTTCGGGGTTAGAACAAAGTACTCATTATTTTTTCCCGAAACGTATTCAACAATAATGAAAACAATTATAGTAACAACAGTTGTATCTAGATTCAAATGATAATTTCCATAGCTATTCTTAAAATAAACATCAAAGAGGAAATATTTTTTGAATAATAGAAGAAAATTATCAAATATTCATTTTCATTTCAATCAACAAAATAGCAATCATCTTCGAATTGTTCACAAAATTGGTAAAAAAATGTCATAATTTGCATAAATAAATCAATTTTTAACAATAAGGTATATAATTGGAGTACTAATAATACTATATAGATACTCATAATAGTTATTATATTAATATTAACACTTTTTTCTGTCGATATCCCAATTCACTAGCTTGACAACCATTTCTGTTTTTGCCTCTATAACTCTTTGCACCTGCATTTTGGAAAAATAACAACAATTGTTTTGTAATCTATTAAATACATATAATAAATGATAATGTAACTATGAAAAAAAACTATCTCGAAAAACATAGCCACGTGAAAAAGAAAGCTAATATGTAAACGATAGAAATTTTGGGTACAAAAAATAACAATTGATTTCTAAAGAGTTTATCAAAATGTTTATACCTAGCCGCAAAAGTAGATGAATTGGACTCTTGTGAACCATATTGTGAAAAAGTCATTTGCAACGAAGGGAAAAATGCTACATCCAGAGATTGACTCAGTTCATAATAACATGTATAAAAACCTAAACATTCAATCACCAGTAAATAGGAGAATGAATATTCCAAGGATTAAGAAAACTTATAGCATGTAAAAGCATATTATTTTATTTTTTTAACCGTTAATTTTTTTTCGAGTTTCTGGTCTCTTAAAGAACTTTTTTAAACTTTTCTTGTATGCAATATTTCATAGGAGCAGCTGTAATTTATATTTTGACATGTTGACTGAATATCTCCTTCTCAATTTCCATGGCTTCTCCTTGCAATTTCATAGCTAAAGCAATGTTTTGTTTATTAACATTAACAAAGCTAATTAGCCATTCCCTATTTTCCTTTGTACTAAATTAAACTATATCATCCAATTATGTTTCCTTTGACTTCTTTAGTGTATTCAATTCACCTATTAACATTTCTCTCAAAATTAATCAAGAGTCACATGCAATACGTGGCCAACTTAGATTCCACACAATCTGTACGACCTTGACATATGCATTTTCTCTTAAATTCTCTATGTTTTCATATTCAAAATTAATGTTCTCCATTCTTCCAATTCTCTGAGACCATGCAACTCTCAGTTTCTTCATTCGAATAGCATTTGGCAGTTCCTATTATTTCTTCTCTACCTCAGAAAGTGAATTAAGTATCTCGTTGAAAGAAAATAAGTCATTGTTCATGCAATACCCATCTCTTTTGAGATCACATTGAATGAAATTGAAAAATGACTTGGTTATTTATGCCAAATGTGTTATGAAACCGACTCACGAAAAGATAGAAAAGATATATCAATGCCTTAGAATTCAGCCTCTTCGAGGGGGAAACCTCCTTTACATTACACAAATGAATGATTCTTTGATGATTCAAATGAAAAAACCTCCTTTCTATATATAGGAGTCTAAGGAGTCACAATATAACCTAGCTGACCTAACAATAATAATATAAAGCCACAAAAATAACAATAGAGGGATTCTTTGGGGCACAATAATAAAAATATGGGGACAAATAGGGGCACAACAATATTAATAACGGATACAACTACAATAGTAATGGGGTAATCACTAGTATTATAGGGACCTAACATGCCCCTCTCCTTTAAAAAAGTGTTGTGTTCAATGCTTGAGTAGTTCTGGATGCTTCTGTATAAAATTCTCATCCTCCCATGTGGAATCTTCAGCGATTAAGTTCTTCCACTTGATGAGATACTTCGAAATTGATCGATTTCGTAGCTGTCGAGTTCTTGTTTCTATGATTGCCTCTGGTTCCAATATAATTTTTCCTTCCTTTTCAAGTTCTAGCAATATTGTCTGAACTGGGAACTTGTCACCTATAACCTTCTTTAAACATGAAACATGGAAAACTGGGTGCACTCGAGAAGCTACAGGAAGCTCCAATTTGTATGCCATAGTACCAATCTTTTGCAACACCTTGTACAGACCATAATACTTTGGTGATAATTTATTATCCTTCTTAGCTTGCTTGAGGGAAATATGTTTATATGGTTGTAGGCGTAGGAAAACCCAATCACCTACATCAAAACTTCTTTCGCTGCAATGTTGATCTACCTGTTGTTTCATTCTATTCTATGCCAACACGAGGTTATCCTTTAAGAGTTGGAGGACTTGTTGTTGATGTTCGATGTGGTGTTCCACTACTTAAACCTTAGAATTTTCTTGTAAATATGATGTGATGGATGGTGGCTAATATTCATAAAGTGCCATTAATGGGGTCATTTCTGTTGCTATATGGAAGGAAGTGTTATACCACCATTCGGCCAGAGGCAACCATTTGTCCCATTGTGTCTATTTATCAGATACAAATAAACGAAGATATCCTTCCAAACATTTGTTTACTATCTCAGTTTTCCCATCAGATTGAGGATGATAAGATGAGCTATGAGCTAACTGAGTACCAAGACAAGAAAATAATTATGTCCAAAAATTTCCAAGCGAAAATGGGATCTCTGTCACTTACAATAATCTTTGGGTTTCCATGTAGCTTTTGAATTGTTTCCATAAATGAAGCAGAAACTGTACTGGCTTTAAATGGATATGATAATGCACAAAAGTGTGCATACTTGGTAAGTCTATCAACTACGACCATGATGACACTCTTTCCCTTAGACTTGGGTAAACCTATGATAAAATCCATTGAAACCTCCTCCCAACATTGGCTTAGAATGGATAAAGGTTGTAATAGACCTGGGGTCTTAATTATTTCCACTTTATTTTGTTGGCAAACCAAACATTCTGCCACAAACTTTTGAATATCCAATTTAAGACCATCCCAAAAAAATTCCTTCTTAACCCTGTGGTAAGTTTTTCAAAATCCCGAGTGCCCTCCTAAGGGAGAAGTGTGCAATTCCATAAGAATATTTTGTTTGAGTTGGGAATTCTTACAAAGGTATAAGCGATCTTTGTACCATAACGAATCATTTTGCTAGCTAAATGTATCAGATGTACTCGAATATTATTGTAACTTTCGAATAAGTGCCCTCACTTCTTCATCATTCTTCCATTCCTCCCTTGCTTCGTTTATCAAATCTGGTTGGATAATAGAAATGGCACACAACGATGGTTCCACATCCTCATCCTTTCTTGAGAGTGAATCTACCACCACATTTTGCTTCCCTTTTTTTTAGATGATTTCAAAGTCATAACCCAACATCTTTGTGACCCACTTTTGTTTCTCTTTAGAGGATAATATTTGTTATAAAAAGTATTTAAGGCTATCATGATCCATTTTTACCTTGAAGTGTCTTCCCATCAGGTAGGGTCGCCATTTCTTAAGTGCATGTAGTATTGCCAACATTTCCTTCTCGTAAATAGCTTTGTGTAAAAACTTTCCATTGATTAGACAACTTTCAAAAGAAATGGGTCTTTCATCTTGCATTAAAATAGCACCGATTTCATTTCCTGAAGCATCACATTCCATAATAAAGGTTTTTGTGAAGTCCGGTGTAGCTAAGACCGGTGCTTGGCACATTGCCTCTTTAAGATGTTCAAAGGCCTTTGTTGCTTCTGTAGTCCATGAAAATGCATCTTTCTTCAATAACGTTGTTAGAGGTGCTGCTATTCTCCCATAATTCATAACAAACTTGCGATAATACCCTGTCAACCTGAGAAATCCTCGGAGATGATTTAAGGATGTGAGGATTTTCCATTCCTTAATGGCTTTAATTTTGCTAGGGTCTACCTTAACTCCTTCATGAGATACAATATGACCCAGATATTCCACCTCTTGTACTCCAAAGAAACATTTGGATCTTTTTGCATATAATTGTTTCTCCTCCAATAGTTGTAGCACCCTGTCAACATGTTCAACATGATCCTTCCAAGACTTGTTGTAGATTAGTATATCATCAAAAAATACTAACACAAATTTTCTAAGGAAGGGTTTGAAAATGGAATTCATCAAACCTTGAAATGTAGAAGGTGCATTGGTAAGCCCAAAAGGCATGACTAGAAATTCATAATGACCCTCATGAGTCCTAAATGTTTTTTTCGAAATTTCTTCAGTCTTCATTCTTATTTGATGATATCCTGAATGAAGATCCAACTTGGTGAAGTAAATTGGTCAATGTAATTCATCATTGACAGGAATGGGAAACTTATCTTTAATAGTGAGCTTGTTGACCTCCTGATAATCTAGACACATGCGCCATGATCCATCCTTCTTGTGCACCAATACTACTATAGAAGAGAAAGAACTTTGACTAGGTTGAATTATACCAGCCTCTAGCATTTCTGCAACAATACATTTAATTTCACTCTTTTTGGCATAGGGATATCTGTACATCCTGATGTTTGGAGGAACACTTCCTGGAATCAGATGAATAACATGATCATGATCACGAATAGGTGGGAGAACTTTGCGAGTCTCAAATACCTTGGAATGATTGTCCAAGACTTTTTGGAGATCTGGAGAAATAGATGATTCCGATGTGGAAACATCTAGTGAACATAATTGTGCAATTACACCTCTTTGTTCCTTTTTTAGAAGCTTGGTCATACTGTTAGAGCTGATTATCTTTCTCGATTTCCTTGCAATACCCCTTAATTCAACTTCCTTTCCTTCCGCAGAAAATTTCATGAAAAGTTCTTGAAAATTAAAAGCTATTGTACCCAAGGATTGTATCCATTGGACTCCTAGTACAACATCAGCACCTCCCATTGGAATGGAAAGCATTGGGCTAGTCAATACATATTCCCCCATGGATAGCTTGATATTATGGCACTTTCTAGAGAAATTTATTGTTCCTCCATTTTCAATCATCACTTGACACTCTGGTGCTGGATATAGGAAGCAGTTCGATTTTTTTGCCACCTTACAATGAATAAAATTGTGGGTACTTCTTGAGTCAATCAACACTATTACCTTTTTCTTCTTGATTTGTCCTTCTATCTTGATGGTTTGAGGAGTGGTAATTCCATCTAATGCATTACAATATATGGTTGGATTCATTTCTTCTTTATCTAAGCTTTGTTCCTAGAGTATATCCTCTTCTTTTGACCTTTCTTTCTCCTTTTCTTCTTCCTCTTCACAATCTATGTAGAATAATTTCTTCTCATCACACTTATGACCTTTAGTGTATTTTCTATCACAACTGTAACAAAGCCCTTTTGCTCTTTTTTCTTCCAATTGTTGTGGTGTCAACCTTATAGGTTGTGGAAGACTAGGGGCAATAACACTTCCATCTTTATAGTTATGAGTGGTATGCTTCTTGGTTGCCATAACTTTGCTTTCCATTTTTCTTGCTAACCTGAATGCCTTTTCGAATGAATCAAGTTCCCAAAGGTGAACATCATGTTGGATATTATCCTCTAAAGTCCCTATGAACACATCAATCCTATGCTCCTCTGGAATATTTTTTACCCTTATGTTATATTTTTGGAACTCCTCAGTGTGCTCCATTATTGAACCGTTTTGTTTGAGACTTATCAATTGGCTAAAAAAAGTGTTGCTTTTTGTATCCTCATAATTTGTTGTCAATTCTTTCATAAAAATTGCCCAATTGATAATTTGTTTACGAGAGAAAAACCATTGATACCATACAAACTGATTTGGTTCCAAATATAAAGTTGCAATACGTACCTTTTGTGTGTTTTGCACATTATTGAGATCGAAAAATTGCTCCATCTGTAATATCCATGTTGCGTGATCCTTGCCATCAAACTTCCTCATATTGAATTTTGGAATACGGTGGGTCCTCGATCCAACATTAGAGTCTATGAAATCATGATTAACATTTCTTTTGTTCGCGTCATGAGTTTCTTTTACTATCCTTTCACCATTAGTAAGTATTTCTTGTAGGAAATTTGTCAAATCTATCTTCAAATCTGCCATGCCTGTCGTCAAATTTGTCTTCAAATCTATCTTCAAATCATCCATCTTAGCTTCCATGCCCTTTATCTTATATTCCATGCCATTTATCGTAGCTTCTATTAGCTTTTGTGAGAGTGACATTTGTTGCACTTGGTCTTGTAATTTTGATATATCATGTAGCATTTCTTCCTCTTCTTCATGAGTCATGCTAGAGCTTTTAGGTTGCTTACTAGGTGTTTTCATTTTCTTTCCTCGGGGCATCAGTTACCAATAATAGTTCTCTACTATGCCCTTTGAATTTCTTCAAAATAATTTTTCAAACCAAGCTTAAGCAAAAATTTTAAAAAAATCTACACACCTTTTTTCACTTTGTAGGAGCTCGATATTGCCTCTGATGTATCTCTGTAATTTCAAATCATCCAGTTCTGAAATTGTGATTTGCAGTAGCCCTTTGTGTCCTCTTTCCAATGCCACCAGTTTCATCCAAATTGGATTCTCCAAGGAAGTGTTATGCCAAATCTCCCACAGTGACTTGATTATAGACTAGTTCAGTAGAGCGAAATTGTACAACGTGCCACGTGTCCCTGTTTTGACCTTTGGCTCTGGAAAATATATACAAGAAACTATAGTCTGTCCTCTTTTTGTACTTTTTATGAAATTTCAATATGATTCTCAGAAAGAAAGTTATGACAATTTCCCCTAGGTCACCTGTTTGGAATGTAATTTAGGAGTCTGTAAAAAGACCAAATTCCTCAGATCATATCTCCACAAATATAGCGCAAAAATATCTAAAATTCGGACCCAAATTTTAGTGCGATTTCATCTCAAATGGGTTTTTTTCTGCTTCTGAAATGTCACAGAAAAAAAAATTATAGCGAAAATGCCATGATGACCTATTTGGAGCAGCGAAACCCTAGAATCCAAAGCTCTGATACCAAATGTTATGAAACTAGCTCACAAAAAGATAGAAAATATAGATCAACGCCTTATAATTTAACCTCTTCAAGGGGGCAACCTCCTTTACATTACACAAATGAATGATTCTTTGATGATTTCAAATGACAAAACCTCCTTTCTATATATAGGAGTCTAAGGAGTCACAATATAACCCAGCCAACCTAACAATAATATAAAGCCACAAAAATAACAACAGAGGGATTCTATGGGGCACAATAATAACAATATGGGGACAAATAGGGGCACAACAATATTAATAAGGGATACAACTACAATAGTAATGGGGTAATCACTAGTATTATAGGGACCTAACAAAATTCTCTAGATCATAAGTTGCTTGCCATGCATGTTCATTAATGATTTTCAATCATCCACATATATTGTTGGTAATATATGTTTTCACCTCATTAAGTAAATTGATATATTTAGCAAATATATATGATGTGCCGTGAGTAGAGACCGCCAGTAGTGTTGTTTGTATTTCCAAAGGAGTCATCAATAAAGGAACTATATTTACAACACCTTCTAGGTCCTTTATTCTTGTTTTTAGTCTCAATTTTTCTGCTTCCTGTTGACTAAGAGATTGTGCAAACATTTCACCTGTAACTTGATGCAACTTCATGAGCGATGTGGTTGTGACTCTAGACATATCAGCATGAATTTCTATTTGGTATAAAACATTTTTGCTATGAAGCTTTACTTTCTAAATCCTCATTTTTTTACTGTTGTTTTCATACTTTTCATTTTGCAATGTGACAAAACTGTCATAAAAAAATAGATTCATTGGTAATTTATGCCATTGTTTTCTAATTTTCTACAAAACAAACACTAATCCATCCAGGTAGCATCACACTTCCAATTTCTACATTTATAGCTTCTTCAACGCTTCATATTTTCATAGAGCTTATGGAATTGGTTGATTCATCCATTTAGAATTCTTCTAAAATAAAACTTCGATCAAGGCCCTTGTTCTTCCCACTAGTTGGTATCTTGCAATGAATCAATTATGTATTTGTAGTATTTTTTTTCCTCTTTTCAGTCGGTGATGAAAGCACATTAGTATCATTTATGAAACATATAGATTACTCTACAGAAGTATTGATAGTTGTTTCTTTGATGATTTCTTCAACATCTATGATTATCCCTTTATTTACATGAGTATATTTTATGGAGCTATAAATTTCTCTATAGAAGTATTGATACTTAATTCTTTTATGATTTCTTCAACATTTATGATTAGCCCCTAATTTTTTGTTGATGCATTTTGACATTCTTCTCTCTACTCTCTAATTTCTAGAAACAAGTTTCTGTATCCAATTGTTTCCAAGTGTGCACCAAATAGACCCTCCTCATCAAAGGCTTTAACTGCTTCAACTTCACTTAAGTTAAAAGGATGCAAAGTCTTTGCAAGCTCCGTAACATGATCTGCAGTCTTCACTATGATTTCTCCACTAGTAAACGACAAAGAAATGAATTGTTTTGTCTTTTTTCTCCGAAATATATTTAGCCAGCCAAGGTGTTGCCTACAAACTTCAGCAACAAAATACTTATCTATAAAAAATTTCAACAATACAAACAAATTACCTTGAAATCCATAAACTTGAATTAGCATATTAATTTCGTTTTCTTCATGTGTACCTTTACCCCATAAGAAAACTTGTGCCTGTGCAAATATATGATGAGGCTGCTATTTAGTTATCATATAATTGTTTTGTCTTACAAAAACACCTTGAATTATAAAAAGGTTTAAAGAAGCATTATCCTTCAATAGTATATCTTACCATAATTGCACTGGTTCTTGATTCACATTGGATTTAGGATTACATGGAAAACCACTAAATCCATCACTAGGTATAAAAGCTATTATTAGATATTCCATCATGAAAAATATATTAGTCTTGGATAAATTGGGTAACTGAGAATCTAATTGACTAGAAATGATATCATTCCAGTCAAATACACAATTCCTTTTGTATGTTTGATAACACATATAGAGAATGCATTTTGGAACAATTGTTTTAGTTTCTTGGTCCATGACACGTGCATAAAGCCAACAAATGTCCCTAAATGGCCATTTAAAAAAAGAGATATATCGGACATAAAAATAGTAACGGACTTGGTAACTTGGAAAAAATAAATCCCCAACAACATTAGTGGCACCTGCTTATGAGATCAAACAACTATTTTCTTCAGACAATGCCAAGTTCATATTAGCTTATGCTACCTTGAATATTCGTCTAAATTTCTTTGCATTCAAAGGAATCCTTCTCATTAGTATTATAATTGTTCTTATTTTAGAATCAATTTTTTTTGTGCACAAATGAACAATTTCCATGAAATAAAAACCTTTTGGAACGCATGTAGAGTTCATTAATCAACTAGTCAAAATCTTATAACAATTCTTCTCTTCCATTAGTAGGTTCACATAATGCTCATATGCAATCGACCAGTGGAAGATCTCATCAATATGACCATGTAAATTAATGGTATCAGTGCAAATAAGTTCTCTTCTTTTTCTGCTAACCATTTTTGTTTCATAGTTCAAAGCGCTTTCCGTATCAATACCATTCTCAATACGGCTGAGTTGCACAAGTTTTTTCGATTTTGAATATATTCACTAGCTCTTACTATTATAAATGTGAAATCGACTTTGACTATTAAAACTATGAAATCTATTATAGAGGACATTTTCCAATAAGTAAAAATTGAAGATACCAATGCTAACATTTATGGAAACTAATGCAAATATACCTCAAAGCTCCAAAACTTTCTCGTCTTCATAGGTTTTTGATGTTGTGTAGGGTCCCCTAGCTCTAAGTTTTGTTTGAGTCATGCAAAGACTTTGCATTTTGAGGAGTGGAGCGCGATTAGTGCAATGTTATAAGAGTAAAAGTGGTTTTACAAAATGTCAAATCCCCTTCTTTTGTAAAGGGATGGGACTACTTAGAGGATTTTGAGCTCCACCCATGATTTTCAGACCATGATATTGTAAGGGTTGAAGCATATATAAAGGTATGTTTTTGCAAGTCTAGGACATGAATATAATGAATTGATGAAACAATTTTGAGTCTAATTTGTAAGATCTTTCTGTAGTCAGGTGAAGGGGAAGGCACCTATAGTTGTGTGCGCAAAAACCTTTGTAAGTCTACACATGAGTGAACAAGCCCCTGCAGCTATGTGCACAGGGTTAGAAAGATTGTATTTGAAAAGACTTGACTAATAAAGAAGACTTTTTTAGCATAAATATGTGTATTTCTATACGTTCACATAATTTTTATGATTTATCCTGTTTATGGTACGTTTATATATTTCTTCTACAAATTGCATTGCGAAGGTTCATATACTTTTTATTTGATGAATCATGAATGTTAATTTATTCTCATGAAGTTCGTTAATATGTTAAAGTAGAAAACGCTTTACGATTGTAAGAATAAGGTTCAAAGTTTTTGAAGGTCAGATTAAGCTCTAAATTATTAAAAGCCTTACAACCACACTGCATTGTCCCTCTAGATACAGAAACCTGGTTCTAACATCCCCCAATATTGCCTCGGGTGAGACTATAGTCTGCATAGGAATATCATTGTCGAAACAGCTAGTGGTATAGAGTTTTGTTGGTTAGCGCAACTAACTTTGATCCTAGGTCTAAGCCCTTAAATCGAACAAATGGTTTTGTTTCTGAGACTGAGATCTATTTGAGAGATGTGTGATGTGGCATCTAACTAGAAAAGACATCCAAAATTGTGTAGATCATAATTTGCACGAATTTGCAGCTCATGAACGAAGAGATCGACACCAATCAAAAGAAAGGTGGTTATAGAGGTATATATATACAAAACAAAACGAGATATTTTTCGCATCGTTTGGTAATGAATTGCACAAATGGATTTCAAATCTAGCAGATGATGAACCCACTTGGAAACACAACAATCCTATTATGTAGACCCTAGAGTTAATTAAGCGACTTAAGGAGTTTGAATATAAGTTCGCAAGAGTTGTTGACTATTGGGTTGATAGTGTCTTCAGAAGCTTTATCACTAAAATTGAAACTGACACAATAGTATCCTACAATGAAGCTGAGCGCATATTTTTCAAAGGTCCATGAGGTAAGTATCTGAATTCATTTAAGCTTTGGATTAAAATTTTGTTATGTGAAAAGGGTGTCATGCCTATAGATGAATGTTTAAAATAGGCCAGACTGGATATACACGAAGCGAAAAAATATTCAAATCTGATTGTGACAAGTACATTTGAAGGTGAGTACAGTCCATTATTGGAATCAGACAATGAAGAAGAAAGGAGTAACCCTAGTACAACTAGAGGTGTGACACAATCAGAAACTCAAGGAACTTTAGGTATTCCATACCCATCCACTCCAACCCACCCTCACCTACACCTCATACACCTAAACCTCCACTTCCACCTCCACCTCCACCTCCATTATTCAAGATGGCTAATGTAGCAAATATGCCTATCTTTAAGGATCAGGGGTCAGAGGATCCTAAGTAATTTTGGTTTGTTTTAGAAGCTGTGTGGAAAGTGCAACACATTAATGACGATGGTATGAAGAAATCATAGCTTCTAACAACGTTTCAGGATAGAGTGTTGTCATGGTATATCAAGTACACTACATCGAATCCATCTACTTCATTAGATGTGATGAATAACGCACTAAACACAGAGTTTAAGAAGCCCAAGTCGGAGTTGCAATGTATTATTTAAATAAAAGAGATTCAGCAAGTTGTCAATGAAATTTCCTGGGATGTGGATCAACGGTTAAAATGTTTGATGGTACAAGCCAACTTCCATATCTCTGATGAATTGCGCAAAGGGTGGTACATAGTTGTGCTATTGCCACACCTCAGATTACCACTGTCACAACAAAATATTGGGATGCAGGAAGAAGAATTAGAAATCATGATGAAATTAGAGGCTTCGCTAGTACAAGACACTCACATAGGGATTCAACAAATATATTCCCAGTTGGCAAGTTTGCATATGGAGCTACAAGGCCTAAAGAAAGGAAAGGATTTGTGCTCTGAGATGTGCTCATAAGTATGGTGCCTAAAGTGTAAGGCGAAAGGTCACTATAAGGACCAATGTCTGGTATACCCTAATTATTTGGTTGGAAAAGGTCCTAATCCTTTGAAGCCAAAGCCTAGTGCTGGACCATGTACAAGAATAGGCGTATGGTGTAGTATTTGTCGAGTTACAGGCTAGCACCCAACTGATCATTGTTATTTTCTACTGAAATATGTTCAGTCACTACAACAATTATTTTGTAAGTTCTGTCAATCAGTAGGAAATGATTAGATCCATTGTCGCAGCTATGACTTGATGATAGATCGAAACCAAACAGATAGGATGAAGCTTAGGGTGGCGTGCATGAAGAAAATGGTTCACCTAAAGTTTGTGGAGGATTTCACAGTCGAGGACGTAGTTGCGAAGCAGGCGTTAGATGAAGAAGTGGTCAGATCATATCCTATAATTGTGGTGAAGTTGGACATCATGTGCAAGATTGTCAGAATCCCACTCACCCTTCATGTGAGTATTATAGACAATTTAACCATGTGATAGGAGAATTCCCTATTTTAATGGCTAAGATGTGGGAAAACCCTGATTCAACTATTCTAAAATCCTTTCTGCAAACATGTATGAAGTTGTTAAGGGACCATAAAGTAGTAGAAGGGTTGAAAGAATTGATCAGCAAATATGGTAATAAAGATAACCATAACCTAAACAATGTGCAGTAAATAAGCTCAACAAGAATAAGAAGAGGACTGATCAGGAAATGTAATTAACTATGCAGATTAGTGAATTTGAAATGGATCAAGTAATTCTAGACTTGCGATTAGATGCAAATGTGATGTCGAAGTAGACTTGGGAACAGATGGGGCAACCAAAGATGAAATGATCACCTATTTAGCTACACATGGCCAATCAATAGAAGATTATATCAATGGGACAATATCAAGGCATTATGCTGGGTATTGGAGGAGCAAGGGTGAGGGCAGGTTTCGAAGTCATTGAGATTGTGGACGACAGTAATCCATATCCAGCTTTGCTCGAAATCGATTGGGGTTTTGATATGGGTGCTATAATCAATCTAAAAAGGAGGAGTATGGTATTTGAAAAGAATGCTACCAGGGTTGTTGTTCCCTTATATCCCTCTGAAGGAGTGTGATATATAGAACCTATCCATGAAGAATACGGTGATGACACTATTGACCACATCTATAAGTTAAGTGCATGCAACAAGGATTGGATCAACCCTATCGCAGATGGACAAATAAGTTGGGAAAAGGATAGTTCATTTCATTCAATATCAGATGAAGAACTGGAGAATTGGCAGAACTGGCTACATGAATTTTCTACTCTGTGATGTAATAGAATGATGAAGTCTCTTTGCTACATATCAACTAAGGTACATAACTTACCATATTATGATGGGATAGGTGATGTCAGCGTATTTCTGGATAAATTTGAAAGTGATGTACTAGAAGAATGGCGCTTATAGGCCTTAGATATGGCTTTTAGGGGTACACATAAGGATAATATTGGAGATTGGCAGGAGTACCGACGATTGATGAGGCTCTAGTTTAGTCATGTAAACAAAACAATCACAGAGAAGTACAGTGGAAAAAAGGTTCTCGAAATCATTTATCTCGATGGACTAAGCCATGGGGTGAAGAACATTGGCCATAATGGGTGCACGTATATTTTCACACTTTGGATGTGATACCAATGAATTGGTATCTTGAAACGGAGTTGCGCCAGGGTACCGCCAATTGGAACACTATGAAGGAAAGTTTTATTTTTACCTTTAGCTTTGAGAGTGGATTTCAGTGTATTGATGATGCTCTTCAAGTAATTAAAGTAGCAATTTTCCGGACGCCTAAGGATCCAATGACTTGGGTACAGCCCGACTAGAATGCAAAATTGCAGCATGCACTAGAGTGTTATAATATGACCACTGAAGAAGGTGAGAAAGATCTGTGAAGCATTAATATTCCTGAGTTAGAAGGACAACTTGAAGTGGCAGGTCCAAATGCTAAAATACCTGATGTAAGACATCCTGTTAAGATGAGACAGATCAACATAGGCTTAGAGGTGGAGCCCAATTTCATGCACATAGGATATTACTGGGAGAGAGATATAGTAAGAAAGGTCATCGAGTTACTGCATGAGTACCAAGAGCTATTGCCAAAGAATTTTATGGAGTTAAAATTGATCGCGGGAGAACTGGGCATCATTGTTATGAAACCAGCTCAAGAAAAGATAGAAAAGATAAATCCACGCCTTAGAATTCAGCCTCTTCGAGGGGGCAACCTCCTTTACATTACATAAATGAACAATTCTTGGATGATACAAATGACAAAACCTCCTTTCTATATATAGGAGTCTAAGGAGTCACAATATAATCCAGCCGACCTAACAATAATAATATAAAGCCACAAAAATAACAATAGAGGGATTCTATGGGGCACAGAAATAACAATATGGGGGTAATAGGGGCACAACAATATAAATAGGGGGTATAACTACAATAGTAATGGGGTAATCACTAGTATTATAGGGACCCAACATGCCCCTCTCCTTCAAAAAAGTGTTGTCCTCAACGCTTGAGCAGTTCTGGATACTTCTGCATAAAATTCTCATCCTCCCATGTGGAATCTTCAGCGGATAAGTTCTTCCACTTGATAAGATACTCTGAAATTGATCGATTTCGTAGCTGTCGAGTTCTTGTTTCTGTGATTGCTTCTGGTTTCAATATAATTTTTCCTTCCTCGTCAAGTTCTGGCAATATTGTTTGAATTGGGAGCTTGTCACCTATGACCTTCTTTAAACATGAAACATGGAAAACTGGGTGCAATCGAGAAGCTGCAGGAAGCTCCAATTTGTATGCCATAGTACCAATCTTTTCCAACACCTTGTACGGACCATAATACTTTGGTGATAATTTATTATCCTTCTTAGCTTGCTTTAGGGACATTTGCTTATATGGTTGTAGCCGTAGGAATACCCAATCACCTACATCAAAACTTCTTTCACTGCGATGTTGATCTGCCTGTTGTTTCATTCTATTTTGTGCCAACACGAGGTTATCCTTTAAGAGTTGGAGGACTTGTTGTTGATGTTCGATGTGATGTTCCACTGCCTGAACCTTAGAATTTTCTCTTAAATATGATGTGATGGATGGTGGTTGATACCCATAAAGTGCCATAAATGGGGTCATTTTTTTTGCTGTATGGAAGGAAGTGTTATACCACCATTCAGCTAGAGGCAACCATTTGACCCATTGTGTCTGTTTATCAGATACAAAGCAACGAAGATATCCTTCCAAACATTTGTTTACTATCTCAGTTTGCCCATCAGATTGAGGATGATAAGATGAGCTATGAGCTAACTGAGTACCAAGACAAGAAAATAATTCTGTCCAAAAATTTCCAGTGAAAATGGGATCTCTGTCACTTACAATAATCTTTGGGTTTCCATGTAGCTTTTGAACTGTTTCCATAAATGCAGTAGAAACTGTACTGGCTTTAAATGGATGTGATAATGCACAAAAGTGTGCATACTTGGTAAGTCTGTCAACTACCACCATGATGACACTCTTTCCCTCAGACTTGGGTAAACCTGTGATAAAATCCATTGAAACCTCCTCCCAACATTGGCTTGGAATGGATAAAGGTTGTAATAGACCTGGTGTCTTAATTGTTTCAACTTTATTTTGCTGGCAAACCAAACATTCCGCCACAAACTTTTGAATATCTGATTTAAGGCCATCCCAAAAAAATTCCTTCTTAACCCTGTGGTAAGTTTTTAAAAATCCTGAGTGCCCTCCTAAGGGAGAAGTGTGCAATTCCATAAGAATCTTTTGTTTTAGCTGGGAATTCTTACAGAGGTATAAGCGATCTTTGTACCATAACGAATCATTTTGCCAGCTAAATGTATCAGAAGTACTGGAATCTTGTTGTAGCTTTTGAATAAGTGCCCACACTTCTTCATCGTTCTTCCATTCCTCCCTTGCTTCGTTTATCCAATCTGGTTGGATAATAGAAATGGCACACAACAATGCTTCCACATCCTCATCCTTTCTTGAGAGTGCATCTGCCACCACATTTTGCTTCCCTTTTTTGTAGATGATTTCAAAGTCATAACCCAACATCTTTGTGACCCACTTTTGTTGCTCTTCAGAGGATAATCTTTGTTCTAAAAAGTATTTAAGGCTATCATGATCCGTTTTTACCTTGAAGTGTCTTCCCATTAGGTAGGGTCGCCATTTCTTAAGTGCATGGAGTATTGCCAACATTTCCTTCTCATAAATAGCTTTGTTTAAAAACTTTCCCTTGATTGGACGACTTTCAAAAGCAATGGGTCTTTCATCTTGCATTAGAACAACACCAATTCCATTTCCTGAAGCATCACATTCCACAATAAAGGTTTTTGTGAAGTCCGGCGTAGCTAAGACCGGTGCTTGGCACATTGCCTCTTTAAGATGTTCAAAGGCCTTTGTTGCTTCCGAAGTCCATGAAAATGAATCTTTCTTCAATAATGTTGTTAGAGGTGCTGCTATTCTCCCATAATTCTTAACAAACTTGCGATAATACCCTGTCAACCCAAGAAATCCTCGCAGATGCTTTATGGATGTGGGGATTTTCCATTCCTTAATGGCTTTAATTTTGCTAGGGTCTACCTTAACTCCTTCATGAGATACAATATGACCCAAATATTCCACCTCCTGGACTCCAAAGAAACATTTGGATCTTTTTGCATATAATTTTTTCTCCTCCAATAGTTGTAACACCCTGTCAACATGTTCAACATGATCCTTCCAAGACTTGCTGTAGATTAGTATATCATCAAAAAATACTAACACAAATTTTCTAAGGAATGGTTTGAAAATTGAATTCATCAAACCTTGAAATGTTGAAGGTGCATTGGTAAGGCCAAAAGGCATGACCAAAAATTCATAATGACCCTCATGAGTTCTAAATGCTGTTTTCGGAATGTCTTCAATCTTCATTCTAATTTGATGATATCCCGAACGAAGATCCAACTTGGTGAAGTAAATTGATCCATGCAATTCATCCAGTAATTCATCAATAACAGGAATGGGGAACTTATCTTTAATAGTGAGCTTGTTGAGCTCCCTATAATCTGGACACATGCGCCATGATCCATCCTTCTTGTGCACCAATACTACTGGAGCTGAGAAAGAACTTTGACTCGGTTGAATTATACCAGCCTCTAGCATTTCTGCAACCATACGTTCAATTTCACTTTTTTGGACATATGGATATCTGTACGGCCTGATGTTTGGAGGAACACTTCCTGGAATCAGATGAATAGCATGATCATGATCACGCATAGGTGGGAGACCTTTGGGAGTCTCAAATACCTTGGAATGATTGTCCAGGACTTTTTGGAGATCTGGAGAAATAGATGATTCTAATGTGGAAACATCTAGCGAACATAATTGTGCAATTACACCTCTTTGCTCCTTTTTTAGAAGCTTTGTCATGCCATTAGAGCTGATTATCTTTCCTGGTTTCCCTGCAATACCCCTTAATTCAACTTCCTTTCCTTCCACAGAAAATTTCATGAAAAGTTCTTGAAAATTAAAAGCTATTGTACCCAAGGATTGTAGCCATTGGACTCCTAGTACAACATCAGCACCTCCCATTGGAATGGAAAGCATTGGGCTAGTCAATACATATTCTCCCATGGATAGCTTGATATTATGGCACTTTCCAGAACAATTTATTGTTCCTCCATTTGCAATCATCACTTGACACTCTGGTGCTGGATATAGGAAGCAATTCAATTCTTTTGCTACCCTACAATGAATAAAATTGTGGGTGCTTCCTGAATCAATCAACACTATTACCTTTTTCTTCTTGATTTGTCCTTCTATCTTGATGGTTTGAGGAGTGGTAATTCCCGCCAATGCATTACAAGATATGGTCGGATTTATTTGTTCTTCATCTAGGCTTTGTTCCTGGAATATATCCTCTTCTTTTGACCTTTCTTGCTCCTTTTCTTCTTCCTCTTCACAATCTATGTAGAATAATTTCTTCTCAGCACACTTATGACCTTTTGTGTATTTGCTATCACAATTGTAACAAAGCCCTTTTGCTCTTTTTTCTTCCAATTGTTGTGGTGTCAACCTTGTAGGTTGTGGAAGACTATGGGCAACAACACTTCCGTCTTTATAGTTGTGAACGGTATGCTTCCTAGTTGCCATAATTTTGCTTTCCATTTTTCTTGCTATCTGAATGTCTTCTCTAATGAATCAGGTTCCCAAAGGCGCACATCATGTTGGATATTATCCTTTAAAGACCCTATGAACACATCAATCCTATGCTCCTCTGGAATATCTTTTACCCTTATGTTCAATTTTTGGAACTCCTCAATGTGCTCCATTATTGAACCCTTTTGTTTGAGACTTATCAATTGGCTAAAAAAAGTGTTGCTTTTTGTATCCTCATAATGTGCTATCAATTCTTCCGTAAAAATTGCCCAAGTGATAAATTGTTTACGAGAACAAAGCCATTGATACCATACAAACTGATTTGGTTCCAAATATAAAGTTGCCATACGTACCTTTTGTGTGTTTTGCACATTATTGAGATCGAAGAATTGCTCCATCTGTAATATCCATGTGGCGGGATCCTTGCCATCAAACTTCCTCATATCGATTTTTGGAACATGGTGAGTCTTCGATCCAACATTAGAGTCTATGGAATCATGATTAACATTTCTTTTATTCTAATCATGAGTTTCCTTTACTGCCTTTTCACCATTAGTGACCCTTTCTTGTAGCAACTTCTTCAATTCATCCATCTTATCATCCATGCCATCAATTTTAGCGTCCATGCCATCCATCTTAGCTTCCATGCCCTTTATCTTAGATTCCACGCCATTTACCTTAGCTTCTGTTAGCTTTTGTGAGCGTGACATTTGTTGCACTTGTTCTTGTAATTTTGATATGTCATGTAGCATTTCTTCCTCTTCTTCATGAGTCATGCTAGAGATTTCAGGTTCCTTACTAGGTGTTTGCATTTTCTTTCCTCGGGGCATCAGTTACCGATAATAATGTTTTACTATGCCCTTTGAATTCCGTTAAACCAAGCTTACACAAAAATTAAAAAAAACTACACACCTTTTTTCACTTTATAGAAGCCTGATATTGAATCTGATGTATCTCTGTAATTTCGGATCATCCAATTCTGAAAATGCTACCTGCAGTAGCCTTCTGCGTCCTCTTTCCAATGCCACAAGTCTGAGCCAAATTGGATTCTCCAAGGAAGAGTTATGTGAAATCTCCCACAGTGACTTGCGTTTAGACTGGTTCAGTAGAGCGAACTTGTACGACGTGCCACGAGTCACTGTTTCAACCTTTGAATCTGAAACACACATACAAGAAACTACAGTCCGTCCTCTTTCTGTACCTTTTTACAAAATTTCAATCCGATCCTCAGAGAGAGAGTTATGACGATTTTCCCCAGGTCACCTGTTTTGAATGTAATTCACGAGTCTGCAAAAAGACCAACTTCCTCAGCTCATATCTCCGAAAATATCGCGCGAAAAGCTCTGAAATTCGGACCCAAGGTTCAGCACCAATTCTTCTCAAATGGGTTTTTTTTTGCGACTTCTGAAACATCACAGAAAAAAAGTTATAGCGAAAATGCCACGATGACCTGTTTGGAGCAGCGAAACCCTAGAATCCAAAGCTCTGATACCAAATGTTATGAAACCAGCTCAAGAAAAGATAGAAAAGATAAATCCACGCCTTAGAATTCAGCCTCTTCGAGGGGGCAACCTCCTTTACATTACATAAATGAACAATTCTTGGATGATACAAATGACAAAACCTCCTTTCTATATATAGGAGTCTAAGGAGTCACAATATAATCCAGCCGACCTAACAATAATAATATAAAGCCACAAAAATAACAATAGAGGGATTCTATGGGGCACATAAATAACAATATGGGGGTAATAGGGGCACAACAATATAAATAGGGGGTATAACTACAATAGTAATGGGGTAATCACTAGTATTATAGGGACCCAACAATCATGAAAATCAATTTAAATCCAGATGCAAAGCTTGTAAAAAAATGACCATATAGGGTCAACCAAAAGTATAAGGAAAAGGTAAAGGAGAAACATGAGAAGATGGTCGCAGCTGGCATAATCGAACATGTGGAAGAATTTGACTGGGTGAGGCCAATGGTAGTACAAGAGAAAAATAATAAGGGAGAAATAAGGATCTATGTCAACTTACGGAAACGGAATGATGCATGCGTACATGACCCATTCCCAACACCATTCACAAACGAAGTTTTGGAAAATGTAGGAGGTCACGAGGCTTGCTCCTTTATAGATGGATTTTTTGGGTATCATCAGATTAAGATATCAATGGAAGATAGGAGAAAGACCACCTTCGCTACTGAATGGGGATCCTTTCAATATGCAATCATGTTGTTTGGGTTGAAGAATGAACCAACGATATTTTCCTGAGTTTTCGTTCCAACATTTAAAGAATTCATTCACGATTTTATGGAGGTATACTTTGATGACTGGATAGTCTTTGAAGTGGCAAAGAAGCATGTCTCGAGCCTGCACTTGATGTTGGATATCTGTAGGAAGTACCAAATCTCATTAAATCTGAAGAAGTGCATTTTTTGTGTACCTTATGGGATTTTACTGGGACATGTTATCTATAAGAAAGGGGTGATGGTAGATCCTGCCAAAATCATTGTTATTATTAATTTGGATCCACTGAATAATGTGAAGCAATTATTCTCAACCCTTGGACATATTAGATACTATTGGAAATTTATTAAGGCATACATGCATATCACTACACCAATGGAGTGATTACTAAAGAAAGATGCCACCTTATACTAGGATGAGGAGTGTAGAAGAGTCTTAATGTCTTAAAAGAAAAAATGTTCACTTTGTTGATCTTGGTGTTTCTGAACTAGAAGAAAGATTTCCACATTCATGTGGCTGCATCATGTATATATTTGGGGGTAGTCTTAGCACAACAAGGGAAAGGAGATATTTATCGCCCCATTGCATTTATGAGTCGCAAAATATCTAAGGTGGAGAGGAACTATTCCATGATGGAACGTGAAGGCTTCGCTATGGTGTACACGCTACAAAATTTTAGACATTACTTGTTGGGTGTGAACTTCAAGATGTTCACAGACCATTCCATGCTAAAATACTTGGCGAACAAGACTGCGTTTGGGGATAGATTTGGAGATGGCTATTACTGTTTCAAGAATATGATTTTGAAATAATCGTTAAGTCAAGATGATTGAACATTGGGCCGAATCATCTATCGCAAATTGAGAACGATGAAGAACTGAACAACATTGAAGAAGGGGCGTGAAGCTCTTCACCGCAAGGGTTTCCGATGAACATTTTCTAGATATTATTTACTTTTTGACTACCAGACTAGCTCTTGTGGAGTACTCAATGAAACAGAAGAAAGAATTAGTAGTTAGAGTGGCATATTTTTCTTTGATTATTGGCCATCTGTATAAAATGGGCCCTAATGAAATATTGTGCAGATATTTCCCTGAGCATGAAAGAAACAATATTTTAGTCGAAGCGCATGGTGGTGTTGTAGGAGGGCACTACACAAGAAAAGAAACCACACAAAAAAATTTGAGAGCAGGACCATGATGCCCCACAGTGCATAAAGATTCTAAGGAATATTGTAGTGCTTGTGATGTTTACTAGAGAACTAGAAGACCATCACAAAGAGAATAATTTCCTTTGAATCAACAAATTAATTTATAGGATTTTGATAAGTGGGCAATTTATTTTTTGGGACCAATGAATCCTCCAGGAAACTATATGGGTGCGCACTACATTATTACCATGATAGATTATCTGACCCAATGGGCTGAGGCACAACTGGTAAAAGACTGCAGTGCAGACACTATTGTTCACTTAATTTTTGAGTATATATTGTCGAGGTTTGGTTGTGAGAAGATCCTGATGAGTGACAGAGGAAAGAACTTCCTCAACTACATGATTGAACAATTAACATAAGATTTTCAGGTACATCACGAGAAGAGCACACCTTATCATCCTCAGGTGAATGAAACAGTTGAAGATTTTAATAAAATTTTGGAGAACGCTCTGACAAAGGTGTGAAACATCAAAAAGAATGATTGGGATGTGTTCATGCTAATGATCCTCATCATTGGGTAATTATGTGGGCCTTAATTCACCTCCTAACTTAGTCAAACCAACTATTCTCATAACTTAATGCATACTTTTGATTATATTTTGTTTATGAGATGAGTTAGAGTTGCTTTGTCGTCTAATGTGCATTTAATGCAAGATTAAAGGATAAAAGCAAGGAATTTTGGCAAAGACCAAGGTAAAAAATCGAATGGGACAAAAGAGAGGGATTATAGGGGGTAAATCCTCCTCATTTACTACCCATCCATTTGAATATTCCTCCATCAGCTCAGAGTGCAAACAATGAAATCATGAGGACTAGAAGGTAGCCGAGTAAATGAAAGACAAAGCACTAGTTTGTCTCGAGTTTAGGAGACGAGCGTCCCTAATTTTAAGGAAGTTGTTGGAGACTTCAGATGCATAAGTAGAAAGGCCTAGGACCTTAGTAGGATTCATATTTTTTGATTGTAAAACTCTACTCTATTTTCGAGTTGCAAGACTTGTGACAATTTTTGCTGTAATTCATTGTTTCGGTAATAAGAATGAGTTTTGTTTTCAGCCGACACTAAGTTAACATAGAGGGCTGAAGATCTTTGGTTAGGGCCCAACCCTAGCATCCAAAGCTCCTCTTCATTGTACATGTATGATAGTATAGATTCATACCTTAATTGTTCACTTGATTAGTAGATGCATTTACATTACAATGGTATAGATTAGATTGGTTGTGTGATAGTTTTCTTCCATTTGTGCCTTCTTTCAAGTAGTAGGTTAGCGAGGAGAAAATGGATCACCACAAGGTTGTTAGAAGGTGTCTCGGCCTCACTTCCTCCCTCTGTGACAATGACTTGAGGAAGGGACCCTTCAGCAGCCCCAAAAACACATATTTCTAGTTCTTGTATGAGCTTTGGAGTTGGTCTCTCTGATTCAGTATTTGGTTCATGTTGCAAGGTAGATTTCATTGTCATATTTTTCCATGTCCACTTCTACAATAATATCTCACTCATGCTTTCATTCCCTTGCGCAACTTTCTTCATGCATAGTATAGGCAATTGATTCATGCTTTTCTAGTTTATGAAAATGTATCTTGTTGCATAGTTCTTTGAAGACACACATGTTTTAAGAAGAGAAGGTACTTCAGGAGGAGACCCAAACTTCATCACCAGCAGCCACCTTCCACTTCATCCACCTTAGCTTTCTCTTGTTTCACCATCACACTCACTAGTTTTTCATCATTTTCTATTGAAATTCCCCTAGATACATTGAGTGAATCTAGCCATCTCTTATCTTGGATATTGTCTCTTGAGTGCTCCTAGACCTTCTAACATCACATTCCATTCATCACACACCTTTCCCAAGCTTCCAACACCTCAAAATCAGCTCTTGGCTATATCATGTAGGTTTCCTATAAGGTTTCTAGTACATCCTGTAGGTTTTCCTGAAACAGCCTGTTTTGAGGCCGAATTGACAGGAAACCTATAGGAAGTCACAAAAAGGCTTCTAGGACCCCTCCACACCATCCAACCACTTCATAAACCTTCTAGCCATCCTCAAACACCTTCCATCCACCCATCACATCTACGAGAACAATTAGTTTGCATACTTGATTTTGCCTAAGAAACCAAAAAAGTGAAAACAAATTTAGTTTAGTTTTTTTCTTGAACATTAGTAAGGTTTGATGCTTTTTACTTTTGAAACTTAGATAGTAGCATTTGTTTAGTGTTGATTTAGCAATTCTTCTTAGCATGGATGCTTAAATGGTTAATTAGGGTATGGTGTGATTTAGCATTACATGTTGTTTTTTCATTACTGCAGTAGAGTAGTTCTCTTAGAGTAGATTTGCCCTTCTTCCATCAAAGAATCAAGATTCTTTTGACTCCATAGAAAGCTGGCTTGAAACCCCAGTGGTCTCTCATTGGCTGAACAGTGACAACAGGTAGGACCATCACTTTTAATTGTGCATATAACACTATCACCTCCAAGTTTATACGAACCCCTGGTTGATAAGTGAAGCTGGTAGCCCAGGAGTTGTAGCATCCTTGCTGCAATACTAGCGCTCATCACTTTTTGGCACCATTGCCGGGGAGGTGTCTAAGTAGAATTTGATTACTGCTTTCTTTTCTTCTATTTCTTATCTTCAATATTCTGCCATTAGTTTATTTCTGCAAAAGTAACCTAGTTTCTTTCTTTCTTTCATTTTTCATTATGTTCTTTCCTTTCCATTTTGTAAGTAGGATTTAAATTCAGCAAGTAGCTTTTTCATTCTGTCAGTGATTTTCATTCAATCAAAAATTTCATTTCTGCAAGTACTTTCCAGGTTTTAAAAAAGAAAATGAATACAAAACCAACCCAAAAATATTTCCTTTCATGCCTCGTAAGAATAGGGACAACCTAGGGAATTTGTTGCCAAATAGCCTCACTGCATCCAACAGCCAACCTTCTCACTTCTTTGATGGCTGTGAACTGGAGGAACCTTTAGGTGATCAACATGACATGTTTGAAGAACCTACAGGGGAAGAAGAAGAAGGTGAACCGATTCCTACTGAACCAATTGCTAAAAACTGAAATGACAGAGGGAATAGAGAGAGCATTGAGGGTGGCTTCCCCATCAGGGAAACCAACAGGGACACCAAGATGAAAAATATAAGCCCCTCTACCCTACCTCACTTCCATGGCCTGACCACAGAGGACCCCAACACTTTCCTATTTTATTTTTTTGTTATATGCCGAACCTATGACTATACAGATGATAAGAAAAAGTTAAAACTATTTCCATCTACCCTCAAGGAAGCAACATTGCACTGGTTCATGGGCTTACCTGGAGATAGAATCACAACTTGGGCTCAGATGCAACATGCCTTTAACAAAAAATATCAGGATTACTGTCGGTCAAAGGATACTAAAGAAGAAATTGTCAGGATGACCATAGGCCACAATGAATCCTTAGAATACTATGAAGAAAGATTCCAACTTAGTTACAAAAGGGCTAGGTGCACACTTGACCCCGAGCCACTAAAGTTGGTCATCCTCAGGGGAGTAAGAGAATATTTTCTGGATGCCTTACATTTGTTAGCAGGAGGAGATATCTACCAATTACCCTATGAGGATATCAAGACTGTCTTTAGAAACCATTCTAGGGTGGCTAGGAAAAACGGTGGGGGTAGTGAACCTATGGCCAGTACATCATCTTCCAACTCATCCATCAAGGGTGAAATCGGAAACATGTTGGAAGATTTCAAAAGTGAGATTCTGCAAACCCTTGCCTTGCAAATGGACACCATGAACATTATAATGAAGCAGGAGGAAGCAAAGAGAGCCTTGGCCATATTTTGTCCTAGATGCACCAGGAGGCATCCTAAGAATGAATGTCCATTGAACTGTATTGAAATTTTCTTGGTCTGTGAAGGAAACCTCTCCACATACAAGTTCCCTTCACCTGGACTCAAAGCTATATATGAAGGAGCTGAAGGTGTCACTGAGCAGCTTTGCTACATTAACCAAAGGAGACCTCCTAGGCCTAGACCATACCAGCAGGGCATGCAAGGTCATCCCATGCATATTACAACCCAAACCAAAGCACAACTATATCTTCTTGGGTATCCTCTACTCATCCTTCCTAGTCTACACCCCCTCCTTCATCCTATGCATTTCAGTATCATTCCCAGCTAGCCAGCCCGTCATTTCAACCTTACGCTTTGCCACAACCTTAGTGGAATACACCACTCCAGGGGTGGAGGCCCCAATACAAAAATGCTCCAAAGCTATTGCATCCACCACCTACCCAACCACAACTCCTACACTTTACTCCACTTAAGAAACCTGAAATGCTTACCCAGCCAAATCCAAACCTGAACAATAGGCAGACTTAGCAAGTGTATAGTGGAGACACATCATATCCAGCTTATGCTATGGAAATCCAGGAGATTAACTTGAGATCTGGGAGAGTTCTCCCGAATAACCAACCTCCCACTCCACCTAGGGAGGTTGAGGAAGAAAGAGAGGAAAGCAACCTTAAAGTAAATCCACCCTTTCCTGAGAGATTAGCCCAACCACTCCAGCCCACCCCAGAAGAGACTGAATTTTTTGGAGAATTGAAAAATCTATATGTAAAGATCCCCCTTCTCCAAGAAATAAAAGATGTTCCCATTTGTAATAAGTTGATTAAGGAGAAATGCTTCAAGCATCCAGGTACGCGAAAAAGGGATGCCCCTACCATTAATGTGACTGGGCAGCTGTCCAACTTAATGCTGGGGTAGGTAATATGTCCAAAATATTTGGACCCTGAAAGCCCTATAGTAGATGTGCACATCAATGGCACCATTTTCCCACACACTCTGATCGATATTGGGGTTGCCATTAATGTGATGACCAAGGACACCATGGTCAAGCTCAACCTCCAAGGGTCATTGAGGAAGACCACAATAGTTCTGCAACTTGTAGACCGTTCCACAGTAACCCCTAAGGGAGTTGTGTAGGGTGTGATGGTATCCATTGACTCCTGGGAGTACCTTGTAGATTTCCTAGATCTCCAGCCTAAGGCTAAGCTTACTAGTTATCCTCTCATCCTTGGGAGACCATGGTTGGCCACAACTGATGCTTAAATTAGCTACAGACTTGGGAATATGAGCATCAAGAATGGGCATATGTCCAAGTAGTTAGTCCTATACCCTCCTACTCAACCTTCTCTAGAGCATGATTTACCTTTATTTCTGGAGGAGGAGGAAGAAGATGAGGTTTATTCCACCCAACTTTATCCTTTGGAAGCAACTTTGGGAGGAGGATAGCAAGATGAGGATGACTTGATTGAACACCTGCTCCAAATTCCAACTCTTGGTTCATTACCATTAGAAGAAGTAGTAAAGGAAACCCAGAAAAATTGTCCAGTTGACTTATGCTTAGCTGATTCCAACCCACTCCATGTTAAAACCATAGAATTTGGCCCAGAGAAAACCTTGAAAATTAACCCATCTCAATTTTCTCTCGAAGAGGAGAAGCTATGCAACATGTTAAAGGAAAATCTAGAAGACTTTGCTTGGAGTTACAAGGAAATGAAGGGAGTACACCCCTTAGTGTGTACTCACCACATATACATCAAAGAAGGTTGCAAGCCGGTTTGACAACCACAAAGGAGGATGACTCGAGCTCTTAAGGATATAGTCAAAGAAGAACTGCAAAAACTCCTAGATGTAGGATTCATTTACCCTATCTCTAACAGTGAGTGGGTCTCCCCTTTGGTGTCAGTTCCCAAGAAAAATGGTAAGTGGAGGATTTGTCAATTACAAGGAGTTGAACAAAGCCACAAAGAAGGATCATTTTCCTCTACCCTTCATTGACCAAGTGCTAGACGGCCTGTCTAGAAAAAGGTTTTTCTCTTTCCTAGATGGATTCAGTGGGTACAACTAAATCCAGATCTTCCCAAAAGACTAGGATAAGACCACATTCACCTTGTCTTGGGGTACTTTTTCGTATAGGGTCCTTTCTTTTGGACTATGAAATGCTCCTGCCACTTTCCAAAGAGCAGTCTTGAGTATTTTTGCTGAATTAGTCCATGATGTGGTGGAAATTTATATGTGTCACACGGAATCAGTCAAGAGTGCGGACACAACCGACCTTCCTAGAAGTCTAAGACATTCTAATGACAAACAAAACAAACTGGAGCTATCCTTCTCTAAACATGCATTATGATATGAGAAATCAAGTGTTTCGTTCTTACCTTTGTCGAAACGCTGTTGTAGAAGTCCAAGCTTTGTTGATCTGGATGAGCTCCTCCTTTTCTCCAAAACCTGCAATCACCAACAGTCAAACAATTAAATAGCACCTGATTATAACATAAAACAAAGCATATTCAACATATAGACCAAGGAGTACATGAAATAACCCATAAACAACAAGTTATTGAGAAGAATGGACCAATTTTCATTAAAGGTAATCAAAAGGAACCATTACAACCTGAGCCTTGGTGTTGTGCAAGCTCCTTCCAGGGTCCACAAGAGTCTTCCTCTACTTTGACAAAGCTCACCCACTTCCAAATAGAACAAGCAAAGATGGCAATCTCTCCTCACAAGCTTCTAAATGGGAGTCCTAATTCCTGCAGCATTTACCCTTAGAAATGTATAGCTTTCAACCTCTCTCCTTCTGGCCCAATGCCTGTATTTATAGTGCTCAAGAGGAAGTTAATCAGGTCCACCATCAATGGGATAGTCCCCTCTTTGGATGGGATCACTCCCTTATTGATGGGATAAGTTCCTCTTTGGTAGGGGTACATGAACCATCTGGAGGCGCTCAATACACGTCGAACAACCTTCTAGAATGCTCTAGAAATGACCACAAGTAAGTTTTTGAAGATAAAACTTGCGCATTTTAACCTTTTCAGAGGGACGCACCTGCCCCTTTAGATACAGAGCGTCCTTGGACGCAGACCTCATGAACAATAGGTGCGTACCCGCAGGCAAGGTTTGAGAGAACCTGCGTACCCAGAGATAAACACATTTATAAAGACTTTCTCTCTTTCTTGGAGTTTGACATGGATAGCAGAGGCATAAGACTTGCTTAAGAGGGTAGTATGACTGTTGATAGAGCCATACCAACTGTAAATAGCCATGGTGACATTTTTTAGTGTAACAGATTGCCCCCTAAAGTGCGAAGCCTGGAATAGATTAGGGTTTTGTATTATCTAGGAAGGGTGAAGCGCTTTATCATTTCAAGGATTATCTCGTGGAGAGCCCGGTCAGAACCTGCAATTTTCAACACAAAATACATGTATAAGATTATATCATCACTGAGGTAGGCATTCCCATACTCAGATTAAAACTTTAACTAACAGACTAACTACTCTGATACAGGAATGATTTTGCAGTACATCATAATCATAGACTTTTGTAGACACAGTATGGACGCAGCCATCTGTTTATGATTAGTCTACTTAGATAATGAATACAAAACTCCTCGCAGCCTGGATGGTAAAGATTTGATCCAGGGTCTTCATTCCTACTTCTCGAATTGGTACGATTCTAGCCATGTGAATAAATGAGTCGATGTCGAACATGGTAGAAACCACTTGATTACCAGTCGATGACGTGAACTGTTAACAAGCGTGAGAGAGACCACCAGTAATGTCAATGGTTCTCAAAGTACCCAGTACAATCCATGAGATGTGAATGAATGAGTTGATGTCGAACATTTCACGGAATCCTTCGATCGAAAGTCAATGATGTAAACTGACGTCAAAGGCGAGAAATCTGCCATTGATGCATGCAGACTTCAAGGCACTGACGATTTCTAAGTCATCTCTCTAGATAATGTGCTGATGTCGATAGAAAGTGACCCGTTGCAGGCAAGCCCACAACACGAAATCATAAGTTGAAGAAATGTTGTTGTAAGGACCGACTCAGGGATGGTCAAATGGATGACAAGTATTTTGCAGATGAAAGTTTTGTTTGCAGACCTCTTGAACACATAACGACACGACAGATGGTTTGGTGCTAAATAACTCAAATTTAATCCCCAGAACCCGGTTGAAGACTTTCAAAGTGGTTTGATCAACTGTGAGGTAAAGAATTTCCCAACCCAGGTGAATGAAAAGTGTCGTGTTCAAGAGTGGTAATAAAGCTTCTTCTGAGACAAAAGGTAACAAATAGGCTCATTCTTCTCTCTTTTCCCCCACCATTTCTGGCAAGTACCTCTTTATTTTTAACAAGCTTGAGGAGGATAACATGTGCTTGATTATAAGCTCATCCTTCGGATGAGTCCAACCTAGTTTTGATTCGAACCCTAGGAAGGAGTGGTTCGTTCCTATTTGTAATTGAACAGGTCCTTTACTGTGAAATGTTTAACGAGCCCAGTATAGGAGAAACTCGGCGTTTTTCAATTTTAGAGAGTCTGAAAAACTTAAGAAGACTCCAAGTTGAACTTTTTCGTAGATTTGTGTCCCTCAAGCCCGAAAAAGTATAAAATAATACCTGGGGGAACCGCTTGATCTTGCGACCAAGGAGTACTTTCATAATTAGTGCCACTGACCTGAAAAGTAAAAAGCGATCAAGGACACGTCATTTTATTTCCGTATCGTGTTTGAAACGACAAAAACCCGGCAATCTTTTCCTGATTTTACGGTCAAAAAAGAGCTATAAGGGGACCGTCTTTTAATTCCGTTTTAACGAGTGTAAAAGAAACGCTCGGAAATCTTTTCATGTTTTAGGAGTCAGAAAAGGGCTTAAAAGATGACTCTGATATTTTGTTCGTGAAAAAATGACAATTTTCCTTCTAAGTCCCTTTGTCCTGCACAAAAGCGACACATTACTCATACCTGTTTAAGATAGGCAAAAATACATCGAAAAACATCTTTCCATGGTGAAAAATGAACAAATTCATCCAAAAAACCTATAAAAAGACTTTTTACCATGTCATTTTTACCGTTTGACTGTTGAGGTTGAAAAAGGAGCTTTTGACAAGAAACTTCCCGTGGTCGCTGCGGAAAATCCGACCGTTAGAATTGACCGCCGTCTCTTCCAGGTATTTCACAACATCCTCCTTGTCAATTTCATCCATTTAGAAATTTATTTTAGGTTTCATTTTTTATTTTTGGGGGGTTTTGGGTTTTGAAAACCACTCCGCGGGGGACGCAGGTTCCCTAAAGGCTGGCTTGCGTCCCTCGACTTTTTCCTACATAGGGAAAAGGTCGGGGGACGCAGGCTACCTTCAGGCCACCTGCGTCCCAGCGCACTGTGTGCCAAACGCGGGGTGCGTCCTCCGCAAAACGCGGATTTTGAAACCCCAAGCTCCCAAATTAACCATTGAATTTACCCAAAATTGATTTTAATGCCTGTTTGTTCATGTGTAGGGCACTTATCATGCTGGATTGGAGAGAAAGAGAGCATGAGGAGGTTGATGAAGCTGCAATCAATCATCAACCTTCCCTCGATGCCCTAAGAGGATGTGGATTATACAAATACTGGGCCATACCTGGCATGAGGGCTCAGGTAAGATTCTTGGAGTGGCTGGTCGAGAGATGGAACGTTCAAGAGCAATGCTTTTATATCGGGGGGCAACAACTCGAGATAGAGCCCTCTTATATCTACTTTCTTACTGGCTTGCCGAATAGAGGCGAGCAACTCAATCTAGCCAGGACTACGCCGGGTGGCCAATCCCTTGATAGTCTCCGAGCAAATTGGTGCCTACCTGATCGACACCATGCGAAAGGCATAGAGATCAAATACATCTCTTGGCGTGAACTCATGGTCTTAGCTTTCACTGTGACCAGAATTTGTGGCTCAGCCACTTTACATATTGCCACTGGGTCCCAAATGCGGATGGCAATTGACTGTCTCCAAGGCACCATCTTCAACTGGTGTGATGCGGTGTCGGCTAACTTAAAATCTCAACTGACCAGGGCAAAGACCGGGAGACTAAAGACCTTTGGATATGGGCCTATAGTCGTGAGCTTTGCCCTAGAGAGAATTCCGATGCTGATCCCTCAGCATCTCACTGTTGATATTTTGGGTCCTCAGGAGCCAAAGCTGGTACGATGGGTTGCGGTGATGGCCCGGCATCCGGACGAGGGTGCGGCAGTTGTTCGATTCACTGATAGTTATTTTCAATGGTTAGAGGACCAGGTGTTTGCGATTCAGGACTTTCCGTATGCCGGAGTAGATTTTCGAGGTGATCCGGACATGGTTCTTCCACAGGGAGAACAATGGGATGACAGAGGTACTTTATTTTTCACGAGTTTTCAAATTATGTATTTATTTTTTTTTTGTTTTTTATATATATCGTCTCAAAACTGACAGTAAAATTTTCAAAATGCAGATGTTGGTCCACAGCATCCAGCCAACCTTCGGCCTTTTGAGAGGAGACATCCAGCTGCACCGGTACCGGCCCCACAGGACACGGCGGCTGCAGAGGTACTAGCTGAGTTGGAGCATGATCTACAGCGTCTGACGGCGGATATACCTGAGACTACTATGGATGATATTCCTATCAGACTTCAGCGCTATGTGGTCGTGGTCCCTGGACCGTTTAGGAGATTTTTGCGCAAGGTAGCCCGTGCAGTGGTGTCGTACAGGGAGCACCACCAATGATTGACTAGTCACTTTGTAGACACATTTGACATTTTTGACTTTTTGTACTCTATCATTTTTGCCGATCATAAGGTGTTTTTCAACCTATGATCGAAGACGATGTATATTTTTTGACACACTCCTATCTATATATATATCACTATTACCGGCTCATCTTGTTTAACATGTATGATGAAATGTTTTTAAATTTACTTGCATGATTATCGTAAATGTCTGTCCAACACTCGAGAGGCAATTGCATCTGCTAATGTATTTAAGGACCTTGGAATATGCTGATATTCAATGTAATCAAATTCACGTTCCAAGAGACGCACTCTCAAAAACAACCTTAATAACACAGGATTTCTAATGGCATAAACTCTATTAAGCTGTAATACAACAAGTTCAGAATCTAACCTCACTATCAAACGTCGAATTCCAAATGAAATAGATTCGGATAATAATTCAACCACTGCACTGTATTCTGCAATGTTGTTCGTTGTTTGACCGAGGCTTACCCCATGCATAGAAACTAACTCGTCAGAGGGTGAATAGATAACCCAAGCTGCGGAAGAGATATTCCGTGTACTACGACAAGCACCATCAGCAAATCCAATGTATGTTTGGAGAGGCGTCGACATCTGTAATATCAAGAGTAAAACCAAGATAAGCCAGAATAACGACGAAAAACACACTCACTAAGCTAAGCACACTAACTAACTAACAATCATACTAGCTAGAAAGAAAACCTAACCTAACTAAAAATTCTCCATACCCACCATTTAAGCATAATACCTCTTTAAGTAAAGTCCATTTCTGGGTTTATCCAAAGAGTCCCCATCAAAATCTACCAGCTCATAAGCCCCTTTTGCTAGCTTTCGCTTTACAATATAGGGTCCATGCCACATGGGAACGAATTTTCCAGCACCTAGCTTATCGTTAGCTTGATCATATAAAAGCACTAGGTCTCCCTCCGAAAAACTTCGAGGGGTCACATTTCTATCATACTGAGCTTTCATTCGCTTCGCGTGAGTCTCGATTGCCAATGCAGCGTCACGTCGAGTCTCATCTAATTTAGCTAAGTACAATAAACGTTTCTCCTCTTCGGAAGTAGCTGGGAGTAATTCGACAGCCATTTGAAGTGATGGGATTTCACATTCAATGGGTAACACTGCTTCCAAGCCATAAATTAGCTGGAAAGGAGTGAACCCTGTTGAGGTTTTCATTGAGGTTCGGTATGCCCATAGCGCCGAAAATAACATGTTGTGCCAATTCAACCGATGAATACCAATGGTTCGTCGGATCATGATAACCAAAACTTTGTTGATAGACTCAACCAAGCCGTTGGCTTGCGGATAATAAGGAGTAGAGCTGTCATGGCGCAAACCAAGCTGGCTTGTAAGTTCAGTCATCATGGTGTTTCGAAAATGGCTCCCATGGTCAGTAATGATTGCTTGTGGGACACCAAACCTAGTTATAATATGATTGAATATGAAAACTGCAGCTGTTCTGCCGCTTGCGTAGAATGTAGGCATCGCCTCGGCCCATTTAGTGAAATAATCAACCGCGAGGATGATATACGCATGCCCCCCGGCCGAGTGAGGGTTACAAGTAATAAAGTCGATACCCCATTTGGCGAATGGACCAACGGCAATTATAGGGTGGAGAGGATCAGGTGGTGCACGCATCTTTCGATCAAACACTTGGTAGTTGTGGCACTTCCGGACTGCAATGATACAATCTTTAAACATAGATGGCCAGAAGTAACCAGCGCGCAACACCTTCTGAGCTGTGGCATACCCAGACATATGACCGCCACATGCTCCAGAGTGACAATCATTTAAAACTCTCTCCGCCTCTTCGTGAGTTAGACAACGTCGAAAAACTAAGTCTGCCCCCCGGCGATAAAGTGTATCTCCAATAATTTTGTATTGCTGGGATTGAAACCGAATTTTTCGACGTTCCGCCTTTGAAGCTTCAGGCCGAAAGGTTTGGGTTTGGAGATAGATGATTATATCCCCATACCACGGATCTAAAGTACTGATAAGAAACAAAGATTCGTCCGCAATAGACTCCTCTGCCACAGTCTCTGTGTCAGTACGCGGGAAATCACACATCAATTCCGCAAAAACTAAGGATTTCTTAGACTTGGACTTCTCGAACTCCAAGTCGAACTCTTGCAAGATAACGATCCATTTAGAGTACTTGCCCCCTAGCAGTTGTTTTGTCAAAATGTAAATCATAGGGTTGCAATCCGAAATAACTGTAGTTTTACGGAGAAGAATGTAGTGACGAAAACGCTGGACAACTTGAACAGCTGCCAGGGCCAGTTTCTCCACATGCGAATATTTTAGCTCAGTGGGATTTAAGGTCCTACTAAGATAATATATCACATGCTCCGCTCCGAATTCATCTTCTTGAACCAACACCATTCCAATGGTGGAATGCGAAGCTGCGAGGTATAAGAAGTAGTCCTGGTTGTAGTTGGGAGGATGCAACAACGGTGCATGGGTCAACGCGTGTTTAAGTGCATCAAAAGATTGTTGGGCAATCTCGTCCCAAAAGAATTGAGCGTTCTGTTTCAACAACCGTGTAAAACCTTTAGTGACCTCGGTGTAGTTTGCGATGAATCGGCGTAAAAAGTTCGCTTTCCCTTGCAAACTTTGGAGTTGGCGCAAACTCGAAGGAGGAGGCAATTTGATGATAGCCTCGACTTTCGAGGGATCGACGCGAATGCCGGCTTTTGAAACAACAAATCCCAGCAATCGACCTGTTTCTATACAGAAAACACACTTGTGGGGATTCAAACGAATTCGATAATGCCTACACCTCATAAAGATTGCTCATAGGTGGACAAGGTGATCAGCTCGACGTAAAGAATGAGCAGGCAAATCATCGAGATACGGTTGCACAATGTGCTTGATGTCGTGAAATGCGTAAGACATCGCCCGTTGAAAAGTGGCCCCGGCATTCTTAAGCCCAAAAGGTAATTTGCAATAAGCAAATGTCCCCCATGGACAAATGAATGTCGTTTTTGGTTGATCGGCAGGTAGAATATTGATTTGATTATAGCCCGAAAAACCATCCATGAAGGAAAACATTTCACTTCCGGCACAATTATCAATAATTTGATCGATATAAGGCGTAGGATAGTTGTCTTTTGGACAAGCTCGATTAATATCCCTATAGTCGATACAGATTCTTATTGTTCCTTGTTTCTTATTGACTGGAACAATATTCGATACCCAATCCATTAACGGGATCGGATAAATGAAACCTGCTTTCAACAGCTTTTCGACTTCTGCTTTAATCGCAGTCGCTTTTCGAGGGTGAATTTGACGCAACCGTTGCCGGACGGGTTTAGCATCCGGGTAGGTCTTTATTTCACGAACAACAATGGCAGGATCGATTCCCGGCATTTCCTCGTAAGACCAGGCAAACACGTCGCGGAATTCTTGGAATAGGGCCTTGTAAGTTTGGATTTCTTCTTTTGTACATGCGGCACCTATATGAATGTTCTCCTCAATTCCGGGCTTCACTGAAATATCAATGGGAATAGTACGAGAAATATTCCCTAAATTCAACTCTGAATCAGAATGTTTCGTTGGATCCTGAGCGTCTTTGACATATTCAGCGGTAAAGATAGATGAAAAATCATTTTCAAATGTATCATCCTTAGGTAAAAACGAAGATCTGTGATGGAGATCCTCCCATGGTAGATTGTCTACACTTAGGATTTCGCGAAGTTGTTCGTCAGATGACACGACTTCGGGAAACGCTATCCGTTCTAAGGGTGAGGTGAAAAGTGACTCTTCACTGACCACATTCATTTGGTCGACCTCGGTCGAATGAAAGTCGGTAAAAGGCATGAGAGCTTCATAAGCAATTTCATATGGACTCAAGGGCATAGTATTACCGATTGAGTCTATCTCAGAGTCAGATGGGACAAACCAAGGATCATCATAAATAATGTTTTCTGATGTAATCATATGAATTGTTGCAAATGAAGGTTCTACGCTGAGTGGAGGGAGAGGAAAAGTTCCCAGTAAACCGGAATCCTTAACTAAACCTACACCAACGTCCCTGTAAGGGATTGTCATTTTACCGACATGCTGGATACTCTCTGAAGAGGCTGGGTTGGATGAAAAGTATGTCAGCTGATCAATAGTCACGATCTTACCGTTATGTGGAAACTTAATTACTCTGAAGACCGATGAAACGACCGCTGTCATAGCATATGACCAACTTCGACCCAAAAGAAGGTTGTAGTCTAGAGGGGCATCAACCACTTCCACATCTAGACTAACGGTTTTACCTTCTACCCCTATAGGCAATTCCTGTAGAATACCAAACGGATGGAACCCACGGCCATCAAAGGCCTTAAGGATGGTGGGGGATTGGTTCAACGAAGGAGAACCAAGGGATCTCCAACATTGAATCGACATAATACACGTAGAAGCTCCCTCATCAATCACAGTCCTATGAATAGGCCTGTTTTTGACTATCACTGGAATTTGGAAAGCCATTTGATGGGGGAGACGCGGCGTACTATTTTCTAGATCGAAGATCATTAGATTCGGATCCTGAACATCAACAGCTCCTATAGCCGACAAAAGCAATTTTCGTTGTGCTGGGCATGATTGCAGCACTTCTAACGCCGACATTGCTGAGGGTGAAACAGCTAAGTCTTCAACAATGTTGTAATTCTGGGCCGCTCTCGCATGTGGATTGAAAGCAGACCTTCGAAGTACACCCTTGGTGGGCGGTTTAATTACTAAGTCTGGGTTAGGTTTCTCGATCTGTAGTGGATCGGAACCAGGAGCTGAGGTTGATGGGTTAGAGTGAGAAGATTCTGCTTCCTTACCATCAACAGGATTCTTACTACCATAATCTTGCGATCGAGTCGCAATCCTCACATGAGACATCATCAAAATGGGTTCTTCACTGGCATTCGAGGAAGAACCTATCATCTTATTCTCCTGCTCCGGAAATGGATTTTTTAACACAGCAGGAGTGGGAGAACCTTTGACTATTTTGACTACCTCGGCCTGATGAGGGCAATCTCTCGTAAAATGATCCTCTTCACAAATAAGACAAGGATATCGAGGTTTGCGTTTTTCGTCATTGGTTTCCGACTTTTCAGTTTTCTCCTTCGGAGCCTTGTCTGCTTTAGCCTTCTTCTTTCCTTTCTTCTTTCCGCCGTTTTTTGATTTGGCCGTAGATGACTCTACAGCGTGAATATCGGCGGTAAGTTCAGGAGAAGACTCTCCTGTCGGGGAATCGGGCAAAGTGATAATAGGAGTAGTTGAAGCCTTGGAAGACTTCTTCTTGCTCTTTGTATTCACGATACCAATCATACCATCAGCGGCATGAGATCCCGAAGGAGCAGCAACAATTTGATTTGACTTTGGAAGATCCGGAATCTTCTCGTGTAATGTACCTGACTAAGTGTAAACTAAGTCAAGGTATTGCGCCTGAGCAATGACTTGCTCCTCAGTAACTACTCCGGCCTTAGCTACATCTTCAGTAATCCTTGGTAATAATGATTTAACAAACCATTCAGCTAAGATTTGGTCCGGGATAAAAACTTTCACTAGCCTTCTTCGACGTCTCCACTCATGAATGTGATCGGAAATATACGTGGAGGTTGATTGTTTTAGTGAAGTTAATAACTCCGTACCGTTATCGTATCTGACCGGTAACTGAAAGTGAGTTAAGAACGAGGTAGCTAACTGGCTAAAATTGTAAAAAGAGGCCCGTGGTAACTCAATGTACCACTTGGCCACGAGACCAATGAGTGTACGCTGGAAAAGACGTAAACGGATCGAATCATCCGAGATAGAATTTGAAGCACACCAGAGGTGGTAAGTCATCACGTGATTGGACGGATCCTCTCCAGACTTACCTTCGAACTTGGGTATATCGCTGGGCAACTTATTTGACATTGGCGGCCAGAACGGAAGATATTGAATTGGATCGTTCGTTAGGCGCGTCAAGTCTGGTAAATCCAAAGTTGCGATAAACGGTAACTGCCGGTTAGGATCTCTAAAACTCTGGGTCACAATACCGGCCCCAGGAGGAGGATATCCAGGATAACTAGGAACAGGAGTTGCATTTGGGATATTATATCCTCCTGGAAAACCAGGATTAACCGGACCGTACTGGGGTTGCTGAGGTTGTTGATAAGTGTACCCAGGATACGGTTGATACTAGTAAACCGGTTGTTGGACAGCTTGCCCAGGTTGGTACTGTCCCTGGTACGGAGGTTGAACAAATTGAGGTTGAGTAGTGACAACCGTACTTATACCAGGCTGGCCTACAGGCATCTGGACCGTGGTTTGAATTGTAGATCCGGACAACGGTACAGATGTCTGAGGAGTGGTTACAGAGACAGTAGAAACCGGAGCCGTCGATACTCCAGAAGTAAGTATGGTAGATGTGGCGGTAGTTGCAGAAGCCGTTTGAGATGGAGTACTAGGTGCAATTGGCGGCTGAGTAACTACCGAAGTTACAGAGGTTTGAACACTTGACTGGACAGGTTGCGGTTGCTGGGGTGGACCAGAAACTACAGGTTGTCCAGCTTGAGGTACCGACTACATACTTGGCTGCAACATCTGTTGACCCTGTGAAGGATCCCACACTAACATTCCAGGGTGTTGACCCATAACAGGTTGAGGATACTGAGATCCATAGCCGGATTGAGGATAGGATTGATAATTGTAAGGTGCAGTTCCCATACCTTGACCGTATGATTGACCTTGAGGTGGTGGATAACCTTGACTTGAGTATTGACCTTGAGTTTGATAACCCTGAGGTAAATACGGATACTGGGGTTGACCTTGACCTTGAGGTTGGTATCCTTGAGGTTGATACCCTTGGGGTTGATACCCTTGGGGTTGCCATCCTTGAGGTTGTCATCCTTGAGGTTGATATTGATACTGAGTTTGACCTTGGGGTACATATTGAGGCTGGGGTTGACCTTGAGGTATGTATTGCCCTATAGGAGCGTACTGACCTTGAGGTTGCCCCCCAGACACGAATGAAGTACCTTGAGGTTGCCCCCCAGGCATTAACGGAGGCTGCCCCCCAGGCGGTAATTGGCCACCTTGAGGTTGGGAAACGGGAACTGAACCTGACATCATGTAAATGTCTCCTACACCCAATGGTACATTACCACTGTTTCCAACTAATAACCCATGATCAACGGGTTGAGGAGATGCTCCCGCAAAGGTACCAGAAAGAGATTGATACCCAGTAGGAACAGAAGGACCGCCATGTAAAAAAGATTCAGGACTTTGTGTAAACACGGACGACTGACCAGACATATTTACAGGAGTATGAATACCTCCAGGTGGAAAAGGAGTACGAGGGGTAGAAAAACCTAGCCCAAAGTTGTCTAAATAATTGGTTAACGAAAGGTACCAAGTAGTACTTCTAGGAGGACTGTAAAAGATAGATTCACGCTCCCTTAGATCAAGGGTAATTTGATCTTCAGGATCAGAGACGCCTATTTCTTCCTCTGGAACTAGCTCTTCAATAGCAATCAAACCAACAGGAAGATTTTCGGTGATAATTCTTTCTATTCTCGGTGAATCAGGAACACTAGAAGTCGGAGTAACAGGTTCGGATATTTCTGGTTCTTCGCCTGTATCACTAGCAGACGAAAAACTACCAACAAGCTCAGAAACTATAACAGCTTCGGGATTATAACCTGTCTCTAAACTTTGGTAATCTGGATGGACCACCAAGGAAGATTCTCCTTCTTCAGGTGAACCTACTCTACTGCCACTAGGAGGAGTTACAAGGACCTTTAAACCTTCTAGATGACTGGACTCGTCTTGAGGAGGTTCACCCCTAAGTCTACGGGATCTTCTCAACAATTTGGCCACAGAAACAACTTCAGGAGACTGGCCCCGAAGTCTACGGGACTGTCTCGGTAATTCCGCCACAGCTAAAACTTTTAACTACTACACACGAAAACAAAGTAAAAATTTCAAATCAAACCACCTAAAGTCTCTAAAGAACCAAACAAATTTGAATCACACGCCTAAAGAATCTAGGGCGTCAAACCAAACACAAACAGTAGTCTTCCGGACCAAAAGCGCTAGTTGGTGATGAAGCCCAACCTCGCTGGATTCAGTACAGAAATGGCGGGTGGAACAGTTACCCCGACAACCTGCTTAATGAATAGACTGGACCAAGTTCCTCCACTTTAACCGTCTCGAGTGAAGTGAACCCCCCAGAAAATCCAAGTGAGTATAGCCGACGTCTGCTCCAGGTACAGTGGGACCTTCCCTCCACCGTCACCTCGGTAGAATCCTAAAGATAATGGCCACTAAGGTTACCAACCGCAACAAATGCACCTGGGGGAACAGTCTAAACTCCGACAGCACGCAAGGGCAGAGTAGCAAGCTCAATCCCCTTACCGGCTCCTTGACAATAATCCAAGGTTTACCGACAAGTGACCCCTGGCTCCTCGACAATGGTTAATCTGAGGTTTACCGTTTGTAATACGTGCGTGTCTGGCGTCGTTCCCAACGAGGGGGGAATGATCCCCTCACTGGTTCGGACACGAGCTCGTGCTTCTCCTTTAAGAGGAGCTTTCCCAGAGTACAAGTGAGACAATTGGATTTATTCTATCACAAGATAAGCTACTTGTTTGGTTTTGTTGTCTTGGAGAGTTAATTACTCACCTACTCCAAGACACTAGCCTGATCTAAATTGGTGCTTCAGAGCCCTAGTAAATAAAAGTTACTATTTCGATTTTACTTTAAGCGTTACTTTTATGGTTGTTCTTTAAAGTCACAAGGTAGTGGAAGTGAAACCAATGGTGTGTAGACTCGACTCCAACCACTACAAAGATGCACCTAAGATGATTTACGCTACTTTGCTTTTTCAATGAAATTCTTAACTAAGAGAGTTGAGAGAATGCAAATTTTAGAGAAAACAACTTTCTTAGAAAAGACAATCAAAGAAAAAATTCTCTTTTTCTTTTCAAGCACACAAACATGACTACTCTTTACTTGCACGAAAAACTCTTTTTCTTTCAAAACTTTCAAAGCTACTTGAAACAAAACTTTTCAAAGGAGATGTTTTTGTATTTTCTCTTTTTAATAAAGCATATAAACCTATCTTAACACAAAACAATCTCAAAAGCTACAAAAACTATGAAAACTTGACTCACAAGCAAATCAAAAGAGAAATTACTCTAAACAAACCTAACAAGGCAAAAGCTCACAAAGATGACTCTAGGTTGTTTTACTTGATCAAAATCAAATCAAGGACCAGCTAATGCAGAATCAAAAGACTAGTCAAAACAAAACTCAAATCTTTTTGTTCTTTTTGTAAAATGGAATTCAAGACTTAAACAACAAGCACTTCGAAATTGGCCCAAGAGACAACTCAATGGTAAGTTGCTCTCACAGGTAGACTTTATGACAGGTCTGACTTCTTAGAATGTTGACAAAACCAGAGAGATCTAAGGCTTGACAACTCCTACCGCCAAAGTCACTACAAGACCTACTCAAAATCAAACCCTAGGGCTTATACTTCGATGAAATCCACTAAAACACTCAATGCTATCGAAACAAGTTCAGGTGAAGATTCTTGGCAAGGGACTAATGAATCTGGGCAGAAAAAACTAAGAAAAAACAAAATCTAAGAGCAAAAAGTGTAAAAGATGGAATTTTCTCAAATTTTGGCAGGGGACGCAGGCAACCCGTTAGCACAGGTGCGGGCCCGCTCTGTGCACACAGCAAAAGTGCGTCCAGGGACGCACTGTGCAGCACTCAGAGGGTGCGTCCTACTGAAAAACTCAAGAAAAACCAAAATAAAACTAATCCTAAGCTAACCCACCCAGAGACAGAATCACAGAGCCAAAACCAGAAAAATAAACCAATTTTCTCAAAGCAAAGTTCACACAAAGGAAAAGACTTTTCTCATCAATGGAATCCCCAGCGGAGTCGCCAATTTGTCACAGGGAATCAGTCAAGAGTGCGGACACAACCGACCTTCCTAGAAGTCTAAGACATTCTAATGACAAACAAAACAAACTGGAGCTATCCTTCTCTAAACATGCATTATGATATGAGAAATCAAGTGTTTCGTTCTTACCTTTGTCCAAACGCTGTTGTAGAAGTCCAAGCTTTGTTGATCTGGATGAGCTCCTCCTTTTCTCCAAAACCTGCAATCACCAACAGTCAAACAATTAAATAGCACCTGATTATAACATAAAACAAAGCATATTCAACATATAGACCAAGGAGTACATGAAATAACCCATAAACAACAAGTCATTGAGAAGAATGGACCAATTTGCATTAAAGGTAATCAAAAGGAACCATTACAACCTGAGCCTTGGTGTTGTGCAAGCTCCTTCCAGGGTCCACAAGAGTCTTCCTCTACTTTGACAAAGCTCACCCACTTCCAAATAGAACAAGCAAAGATGGCAATCTCTCCTCACAAGCTTCTAAATGGGAGTCCTAATTCCTGCAGCATTTACCCTTAGAAATGTATAGCTTTCAACCTCTCTCCTTCTGGCCCAATGCCTGTATTTATAGTGCTCAAGAGGAAGTTAATCAGGTCCACCATCAATGGGATAGTCCCCTCTTTGGATGGGATCACTCCCTTATTGATGGGATAAGTTCCTCTTTGGTAGGGGTGCATGAACCATCTGGAGGCACTCAATACACGTCGAACAACCTTCTAGAATGCTCTAGAAATGACCACAAGTAAGTTTTTGAAGATAAAACTTGCGCATTTTAACCTTTTCAGAGGGACGCACCTGCCCATTTAGATACAGAGCGTCCTTGGACGCAGACCTCATGAAAAATAGGTGCGTACCCACAGGCAAGGTTTGAGAGAACCTGCGTACCCAGAGATAAACACATTTATAAAGACTTTCTCTCTTTCTTGGAGTTTGACATGGATAGCAGAGGCATAAGACTTGCTTAAGAGGGTAGTATGACTGTTGATAGAGCCATACCAACTGTAAATAGCCATGGTGACATTTTTTAGTGTAACAATATGGATGATTTTACACCTTATGGTTGTAATTTTCAAGAAGCCCTAACTAACCTAGGCAAAGTAATGCACAACTGCATTGAAATGAACCTGTCTCTCAGTACTGAAAAATGTGAATTCTTAATGACTGCAGGGGTCGTGCTAGGTCATTCAATATCTCACCAAGGACTGTAGGGGGACCCAAACAAAATAGGCATCATCCAAAGGGTCCCACCTCCTCAAAAGTAGAGAGATGCTAGAAGTTTCATAGGGTTGGTTGGATACTACCAAAGGTTCATAAAGGACTTCAGCAAGTTTGCCTCTCCTTTATTTGGTTTTTTGGCCAAAGATTTTGAGTTTATATGGTCAAAAAGCTTTCAAGAGGCCTTAGACATTATAAACGGTAAGTTAAACACTACACCAATTCTTTGAGGCCCAAACTGGGCCCTCCCCTTTCATATTCATGCTGGTGATTCACACAAATCCATAGGAGTAGCCCTAGGTTAGGTAGAGGAAAAATTGCCTTATGCTATCTATTTTATCAGTAAGAACTTGTCAAAGGCTGAGCTAAATTATACAGTGACCGAAAAGGAACTCTTGGTTTTTATGCATTAATTAAAAAAATTTAGGCATTACATTACAGGCTATCAAACATTTGTGCATATTGATCATGATGCAATCAAATATTTAATGAAAAAACCAAATGTGAATGGTCGAATTATAAGATGGTTGCTTTTATTACAATAATTTGATCTAACCATTGTTGATAAACCTGGTAATGAAAATGTTGTTGTAGACTTTTTATCTAGGGTAAATGTGCCTGCAGGTGGAGAAGGAATGGTGGATGACCAGTTACCGGACAAGAACTTGTTTGCTATATCAGTTCTCTCTCCATGGTTTGCTGATATAGCAAAAGAAAACTATTTGGTATTAGTAAAGTTCCCACCAAACTTGCCCTCTAAAGAAAAGAGGAAGATAGTCAGGAAAAGCACCCCCTTCACTTGGATTTGGGGCAACCTTTTCAAACTTGGCCCAGATCAAACCTTGAGAAGGTGTGTCAGGGAAGAGGAAGTCTTTGACATCCTTCTGACCTATCATGATGGACCTTGTGGAGGTCATTTTGCAGCAAAGAGGAAAACATTCAAAGTGTTAAAAGCGGGCTATTATTGGCCCACTCTTCATCAAGATGTGAAAAAGTACACTAGTCAGTGTGATCCATGCGAGAGGATGGGAAGGCCTACTCCAAGAGATGAAATGCCTCTGCAGCCTCAAGTGGCTTTCAAGGCATTTGTCAAGTGGGGCATGGACTTCATTGGGCCTATCGACCCTCCTTTAAAGAAAAAATAGTACATTATTGTGTGCATTGAATATTTGACTAAGTGGGATGACACCAAGGCAATTAAGGCAACAAAAAAAGAGTTAGTGGTTGAGTTCCTAAGGGAGAATGTATTCTACAAATTTGGGTACCCTAGAGAGCTGGTCACAGACCAAGGTAGCTAGTTTACCACCAACATGATTGAATACCTACCCAGCCATCACAAGATGAAGCATTGCACCTCCACTCCCTCTCATCCACAAGCTAATGGACAAGTGGAGGTGTCAAACAGAGCACTGGAGGGCATCTTAACCAAGGTGGTGAGGAACAACAGGAGGGATTGGGTAGCAAGGCTAGTTGAGGCCACCTAGGCCTATAATACCACATGGAAGACCACCACTAGATTCACACCCTATAAGTTGGTCTATGGGAAAAAGTCCTTGTTGTCCATTCAATTTGAATATAACACAATAAGGATGTCAACCCAACTAGATTTGGATCTCAACAATGCACAGGAAGAGAGATTGTTCCAATTGAATGGCTTGGATGAATTCAGAATGTAGGCCCTCCTACATATAGAGGTAGTTCAACTTTAGAGGAAGATCTGGCATGATAAAAATATTAAGGAGAAGAAATTTCAGGAGGACGATTGGGCATGGTTATACGATTCTAGGTATAAAGACTTCAAGGGAAAGGACAAGATGGCTCAAACATTATGTTTTAGAAAGATTGCATGATAACAATTCAATGCAAATCAGAACTATAGATGAAGAAGCCATTCCTTTGCTTGTTAATGGGCACCGATAGAAAATGTACAAGAGACCTTTATCAAACACGAGTTCATTGATAATATCAATAAAAAAGTGATGATGGTGTAGCAAGTTCCAGCTCCTCCCTCATCAAATCACTGAGAAAAAAAGAAAAATGAATAAGGACTCGGGTGAAAACCTCCATGAGGTGCCTAAGTCCCATCTTTGGGTTGAAACCTCGTGAGGCAGCCTAGTGATGAATAAAAAGAAAAAGAAAAAAGAACAAAAAGAAAAAGAGAATAAGGATATCCCTAGATGAAAACCTTCTTTGAGGCGCCCAAGGAAACTATCTAGGGTGAAAACCTCTCTAAGGAAGCCTAGTTGTTTTACAAAAAAAAATAAAAAAATAAAAAAATATTTATATATATATCTATATATATCTATATATATATATATATATATATATATATATATATATAGATAGATAGATAGATAGATAGATAGATAGATAGATAGTTTTCATGAAATTTCCATTTGCAGGTGGGCAAGAAAGACAGTCAAGGAGCAAAATAGGATCCCAAGGAGACCCCTGCCTCTCATATATTCATATTCTCCACTCCTAATCATGCATCCCTCCATAATTTTTTTCATTTTCCCACTCCATTGCTTCGATTTATGCAAAGACTATTTTTCTACAGGATCCTCAGTATTCCTACAGGATCCCCAGAAAACCTACAGGATGATCATGTAGGAATTACAGTGACCCGAAAATCCTATAGGAAGTAATCTGAAGGCACATGATGGATTTGTTAGGTTACTAAAATTCACCCTATGCATTATCTAGCACCTCACCTTGTCCACCATCATCATCCTTGCACTCACCATTCAAAAAATAAAAAATCAGTTTCAACAGCTTCTGCCAATATTAGAAAAAAAGGGAAACATAGAGGAGTAAGAGCATTACCTAACTATCCTTTGCTCTCCACACTTCTAATCCCTCTTTTTGTCCATACCATCCTCATAGCCCCAAGAAGCAAATGATTAAAGAATTCTGAGAGAGAAGAAGCTACAGGACATCCTGTAGGAAATCCTGTAGCAGCCTATCCCACAAAATGCCAATCACAACAGCAACAGGTCTTCACTAGGATGATCCAGGAGCTCCATAGCAGGAGCATCAGATCTTCAGCAACATATACCTCCTAAAGCAAAGAAACCATTAGTAGACAACAAGAGGATGAAGGAGAATAGTATGCAACAAATGTACAACGCAACACCTCTGGTCTTCGACAACTACAACATAGCATTGAAACTATAGGTAAGTATCCCGCTCACTCACTCATATGCATCACGTAGTAAAAAATTGTAAGGGTTATGAGATAGTTGGTTTATAAGTGAAAAGATGGCCAGTTAACTTGGCCACCTTCATTCAGTCAGCACATGCACAACCAGTGTCCTCTCACACGTGGCTACAGTCAACTCAAAGAACTAGAAGGAGTAGGAAAAAAAGTGGTTAAACTACGGATCTACAATGTGGGAGATGATTACAAGTAGTGGGAAATGATGAGGTGGTAGTGGGGACCAACGGTCCAAAAATGGCAACGTACCTTTGCTACCAGCACACCACCTCACCCTGAATCACCTTAAGAGGAAATAAAACATCATTCCCATGCATTCATGCATTTCACCTCCTTGAAACTCCCTCACTCAAGTCACTCTCATAACCCAGGCCACCCATCGGGAGTAAAGATCCATCGTTCTACACAGGAATTCCTATAGGAGAATGCACAAGAATTCCTTCAAGATACAGCCTATAGGATACACAAAGACTGTCTACAGGATTGGTAGAGAAGAGTTCAAAAGGCTATCATGGGAATTGGCCACCACAACTAGTCTAAAGAGGTAGGCTCTACAAGTTCATCCCCCTTTGCAAGTAAATGAACCAGGGATATTATGAAATTGAGTGAATTTAGAAACAGTGTGAAGTGAATTAAATACACAGTCAACTATATTTTGATCCTTCATTTGTAAAGTTGTGTCAACCCTCTGATTTTCTCCTCAAGCTTCACCAGCAAGATGACAGGAGGGTTTAATAGCAGAGAGCCCACAAACACTGTGAGAATCCAACAACACTCCCAGGTGCTTGAAATCTTTACAAGACACAACTGGATGGGGGTTTTTTAAAAATTCGGAGGGTATGATGATGAGGTGGCTCAAGAATTTTCTCTCTAACTCACTCCAGTGAGCAGAATCTATGCCACTGTTGTAGTAAGGGGTCTCACTATAGAACTCATCCTAGAGCTCATTAGCAGGGTCACCACACTTCCCCTAGGAATCCCATGGAGAAAAGAAGACAAAGGAGACAACCATGTGGCAAAAAGAAAATTCCTTTTAGAAGGTGAAGAACCCACTAAGGACAAAAATGGAGTAAGGAGGGAAATTCTGCCATACCCATGGAGTGAGGTAGGCCACCAACTGAACAAATACATCTCATGTGAGGGTAGATATAGTTTTGTCTATGGCTATAATTTTAGGATCCTTGAGGAATTAACATTAAAGGTAGAAACACCACCTCACCAAAGACTCAACATACCATATTTCTTACTTCAATCACTCATAGACTCAAGCATCAAAGTGAAGGAGGGGAATTCCCAAAAATTGGCTCACAATGGGTTGATTAGGATCCTCATTCAATATTCCCTCCAAAACCTTAGAACCCCTATAACATGGTCAGTCTTGAGAGACTTACGAGGAGAGGATGACATCAAAGCCCTCACTTATGATGTTAGTCCTACTGTTAGTGAAGAGGAGGTAAAATAAGAAGAGGAAGATACAAAGAAATATAAGGATGAGATGGATGAAGAAGGAGCTGACACAGAGGTACATGGTCAATCTTAAGAAGAAGGGGGACAAGAGAAGGAGGATGATGAAGAAATAGAAGAGGAAATTAAGGAGGAAATTGATAGAGATGATGAAGATCTACAAGAAGAAGAAGACAGGAAAAACAAAGAGGAAGAAGGCAATAAAATAGAAGGGAAAGAACACAAGGAGGAGTCACGTAGGGTGTCTCCAGAGGCCATTGAGAGAGAAGCAATAGCTTCCCTCACTGCTCTCAGCACCCCAATCAAGAAAAAAGGAAAAAGGTAGAGGCAGACCCCACTATATTTCAGAACAAGAAAGAGCACAAGAATAAAACAGGGAAAGCCACAAACATCAACAAAAATTCCTACTGAGATTGAAGATTCCCCTACACAAAAAGACAAAATTCCTTCCCCTAAGTCCCCTATCACCTATGTAAGGAGACCTACTACCAGATCAACTTCCTCAAAGGGTAAGGCAATCCTACAATATCCACAACAAAATCCACAAGAAGCAAAAATAGTCCTATAGGATACTCTGTTGAATCTACAAGAGGCACAAAAATTGGAAAGAAAGGTAGCGGAGTAGTAAGAAGCTAAAGAGGAAGACCCAAAGACAAAAGAACCCAGCTCCCAACCTAACCTAGACATCTATTACTGGTTTATTGAAGGAGGTAGGGTAATACCTCAAGAAATTTCCATCCCACTAATCTTCAAGCTTGAGAAGGAGAGGGCCAAAACCCACTGATGGATGCAAATCGCCAAATCAAAGGGGGTGGAAGACATTGAGCACATGGAGGAGAAACTCAAAGAAATGGGAAGAGAGCTAAGTGGCTTAAGGGATAGAGAAGCTATAATTAGAAATCAAATTGAGACAGAAAATGCATGGCTGAGGGGACAGCTGCAGGATCCCATGGCCCTCATCAGTACCCATAATTTGATTGCAAATATTCCTTAGATGGCACCTAGATATATTGCTGCCCAAGAGCAAGAAATTTCACATTTTGAGGATATGTTTAAGCCACTAGGAGATGATAGTATAAATTATTACATGCTTGCCTAAGAATATGGAACTCACTGCCACACACCTTAAATATAAGAGAATATCACTGTTGTCAAAGGTTGAGAGAGGCACTGAATAGGACAGCTATGTATAAGCAATCTATGAAAAGGTTGAAGGTCAATTGGATAGGCAAAAACTCAGTCCACCACTACTATTAGGGATGCTAGAAGAGAGAAAAGAAGAAGAAGAAAAGAGGTAGTGGGAAGAAGTCGAAAAGAAAGAAGACTTCTATGAACAAGAAGAGGAGACCACAACAGAGGCATGGAATGTCAGAGAGGCTACCAGAGCCATGAAGGGTGAGGATATTGACTAAGTTTCTCAGAGGATGAGCAACAATTTCAGTGGGGAGGTGATGATGAGCCTCATCATTGGGTAATTATATAGGCCTTAATTCACATCCTAGTTTAGTCAACCAACTATTCTCATAACTTATTCCATACCTTTGATTATATTTGTTTATGAGATTATTTAGAGTTGGATATTTTTCTATGTGGTGTAATGTGCATTTAATGCAAGATTTAAGGATAAAAGTAAGGAATTTTGGCAAAGACCAAGGTCAAAACTCGAATGGGACAAGGGAGATGGATTATAGGAGGTAAATCCTCATCATTTACTACCCCTCCATTTGAATATTCCTCCATCATCTTGGAGTGATAAAAACCAAATCATGAGGACTAAAGGGAAGCTGAGAAAGTGAAAGAAAAAGCACCAGTTTATCTCAATTTTGGGAGCCGAGCCTTCATAATTTTAAGAAAATTGTTGGAGACTTCAGATGTATAAATAGAGCAACCTATGACCCTAGTAGGATTCAGATTTTTTATTGTAAAACTCTACTCTATTTTCAAGCTGCAAGACTTGTGACAGTTTCTGATGTCATCCATTGTTTTGGTAATAAGAATGAGTTTTGTTTTGAGCGAGCACTGAGTTAACTAATAGGGCTGAAGCTCTTGGTTTAGGGCCCAACCCTAGCATCCAAAGCTCCTCTTTATTATACATGTATTCTAGTATAGATTCATAGCTTAATTATTCATTTTCTTAGTAGATGCATTTCCATTACAACAGTATAGATTAGATTGGTTGTTTGATAGTTTGCTTTCATGTGTGCCTTCTTTCAAGTAGCAGGTTAGCAAGTAGAAAAAGGATCACCACAAGGTTTTTAGAAGGTGTCTTGGCCTCACTTCCTCCCTCAGGGACCATGACTTCAGGAAGGGACCCTTCAACCACCCCAAAAACACAGATTTCTAGTTCTTGTATGAGCTTTGGAGTTTGTTGTCTTTGATTCCGTATTTGGTTCATGTTGCAAGGAATATTTCATTGTCATATTTTTCCATCTCCAGTTCTGCAATAAGATCCCACTCATGCTTTCATTCCCTTAAACAACTTTCTTCATGCATAATATAGGCAAATGATTCATGCTTTTCTAGTTTATGAAAATGTATCTTGTTGCATAGTTCTTGGAAGACACACATGTTTTAAGCAGAGCAGGTACATCAAGAGGAGACCCAAACTTCATCATCAACAACCACCTTCCACTTCATCCACCTTAGCCATCCCTTGTTTCACCATCACTCTCACTAGTTTTTCACCATTTTTCATTCAAATTTCCCTAGATACATTGAGCAAATCTAACCATATCTTATCTTGGATATTGACTCCTAAGTGCTCCTAGAGCTTCTAACACCCCATTCCACTCATCACACACCTTTCCCAAGCTTCCCAACACCTCACAATTAGCTCTCGGTTGTATCCTGTAGGTTTCCTGTAATTCCTACAGGATCATCTTATGGGTTTCTAGTACATCATGTAGGTTTTTTTGAAACAGACTATTTTGAGGCCGAATTGATGGGAAACCTCTGGGAAGTCACAAAAATCCTCCTAAGACCTCTCCACACCATCTAACCACTTCATAAACCTTCTATCCATCCTCAAACACCTTCCATCCACCTGTGACATCCACAAGAATAATTAGTTTGCATACTTGATTTTGCCTAAAAAACCAAAAAAGTGAAAACAAATTTAGTTTAGTTTTTTGCTTGCACATTAGTATGGTTTGATGCTTTTTACTTTTACAACTTAGATAGTATCATTTGTTTAGTGTTGATTTAGCAATTCTGCTTAGCATAGCTGCTTAAATGGTTAATTACGGTATGGTGTGATTTAGCATTACATGTTGTTTTTTCATTACTGCATTAGAGTAGCTCTCTTAGAGTAGATTTTCCCTTCTTCCATCAAAGAATCAAGCTTCTTACGACTCCATAAAAGGCTGGCCTAGAGCCCCAGTGGTTTCTCACCCACTGAATGGTGACAATAGGTAGGACCTTCACTTTTACTTGTGCATACAACATTGTCACCTCCAAGTTTGTACGAACCCTCAATTGATAAGTAAAGATGGTAGCCCAGGAGTTGCAGCATCCTTGCTACAATACTGGCACTCATCACATACCTACAGTATTATGGGCATAGAGGATTACTTGCAAGAAGCTGACAGGGTAGACTCTGTTCAAACTGGTGTAGGGACAAGAAGCTATAATTCCAATGTAATATATAGTCCCTAGTATTAGAATCACAACAATCACGACTATGGTAAACAATAATATTATGGAAGAAAGATTGGGACAAATTCTTGTGCTAGAAGAAGATCACTCTCTTGTAGGATTTCACCAACAAGTACAGAAATCCTGGGAAAATGCATGGCACGATCACCATATTAAGTAGTGAAATTTTAAGAGTGGAGACTTAGTTTTTTTGTACGATAGTAAGTTTATGTAACTCCTTGGTAAGTTCAAGATGCGTTGGCTAGGCACGTATGTTATCAAGGATATCTTGGATGGTGGTGTAGTTCAGCTCGGAAATCTGAATGCATAATTAATTTTTGGACAAGTAAATGGGACTACATTGAAACTCTACAGAGACAAATCCATCTCTGGGTCTACGTGATGAATATATGAATAGAGAACAGTATTAGTGCTACAGGTAGTTCAAAGGAAGCATAGGAAAATAAAATACTCTACCAAGGAAGGACCTTGTCAAAGGAGGGTTGCACTACATTCAGGAGGATAGCGTAGGTGGAGAAAGTTGTGATGAAGAAGGGGTAACTATGCTACAGGGAGGGCTCTGATGAACTTTTTCCAAAATATGACCGTTGGGGATGATTTGACAAGGAAATTATCATTAACAGGAGTGGGGGAAACACATTTAAGATCCATATCTGGGAACATATTTTGCCGAACACACATTTATGAGAAAGATATGGAGGTAATTAAGTGGTTTGAATTTTAAAAAGGCTATAAATATGGCACCTTGCTCAACATTCAGACACTTTGTTTGCTAAGAATTCGCTGCGTAATTTTACATCTATGTGTGAACAGAGTTTTTTGCTGCATGTCTAGTTGGAGTTGGAAGAAGCTTGAGGAGGAGTTTTTGAGTCGAGGGCTAGAATCCATTATGACTCCCTCCCAGCTAACGCATACTACTACACCTAGATTGCCAAGAACTAAGCCTATTTTCACATCATCAGGGACCAAAAATCAGAAGAAGCCCCAAAGGACCCTAGTTAGACGATTACCGAGGAAAATCCTTGTAGAACTACAGAGTAAGGAGAAAATTAGAAACAACCACTGGAGCCCCAAGATCTGGATGAGGAAGAATTAGTCAGCATATTCCTAGATAGCAGCGTAGATGAGTTGGAACCAATCTCTAGGTTTCTACCCTATATGTCGCCAAGGAAGCCAACTACAAAGGTGATGAAGGATCCAAATTCCATCAAATACAAGATATTTACACCCATGTTGGCAGAGGAAGTGCCAATTGAGGGGGAGTTGTTGGCCAAGGTGCCACACCTACACATGGAGGATTGTAATTTCAATGATCACAACAAGTATCCCCAATTTGAGCCTAGCAAGTACCTCTTGTCTATCAATTACGAAGAAGCTGGAGTAACAAGGGTTGAACCAATGAAGTGGGTAGCCGGGATTCAACATGCTGGGTTGCTAAATATGCTTTATGTTCCACATTTTTGGTGAAGAAACATAAAAAAGGTTGTGCATTCCAACTGTTGGCATTGGTACATGATCGTCATATTTGACTTGGAGAGCCAATTTTGATTGGTGATATGTTAATTTGAAGGATTACCATGATGCCTCATCAAGGAGCGAACCCTAATGATGCATTTGTTGGGAAATCTCAGGAGAAGAAGCTAGCTAACCAAATGAAGAATGACAATGGTATCATGAAAGAGTCCCACGACTATGCTATTAGTTTTATTAATGATGAAGTTGTGTTCTTTGCTGCGTCTATTTTGGTCGGTAAAATCACGAGGAAATGTCAAGTAGATGAAGTGTCTGTCCCATTCATATCCTTGGCTACGCAGTGTAGAAAGGGGGTTCAATTTAATTGGGTCATGTACCTATTATCACAAAATCAACCCTTGATAGGCTGCTAATCAGGAAGACTCTGAGTAACTATTTCAAACCAACTTTTGGCTGAGGCTTAGCCTCCTCAACTTGAGAGGGCTCTCTCACTAGGTTAAAGATTTTGATAATGGATTAGATGGCTAACTCTATAAAATAAGTGAAGAAGTGTAAATGGTTGAAACACAGTCAATAAAAATCCATTGGGCTTATCAAGTCAAAAAATGCTTAGTATGACAACAGTATCAGCTGAACATGGAAGTCAAGGCATCAAAAGTTCAATATATCAGTTAACACATAAAAACATGTAGGAAACGCAGTCTACAAATGCATGAAGGAAGTTAGAGCATTGCCAATGAGTTCTAAGTATCATACATTCATACTACTACAAGTAAGGAAATGAAGACAACATAAAACAATCCACCATTGAACTCTTTCTGATTCCTGAGAAGTAAAGCCAAAGTCTATATTCATAAAAACATAATCTTCTAAAATGACACAACATGTCTGTTTTCTTTGAAATTTTCCAACCCTTGATGCATTACAACTCTTGTCATATATAGAGTTTACTTACAAGCTTGAATTCCTTCCTCCAACAAGAGGGGAATTTGAATTTCTCTAGACCTAACACCTATTGCACTTTAAACAAACTATTAATTACAACTGACTGTAAAGTAACAATCTTAGAGACCTAATTTGACTAGGAGTGTAACTCCTCATCTATGGTGGCAACTATTGGCCTCCTATTGCGACAGGTGTTCATTTTTCATGATTGACATCTTTACATGCCAAATATGTCATACTTTGCATGCTACAGTGTTCCATATTTCCAAAAAGAGGTTAAAGAAGATACTGTGAAAGTGTGCCAATCCAAATGCCACTGCTGAATTCCAATTTTGATGACTCAACCATTTTTTTCCTATAAAAGGGAGGGCCAAACAACTTAAACTTGGTCTCCCTAGGTTTCAATTTCCTACTTTAGAATATAGAGAACGATATATGTCCAAACAGTTTAATCTTGGCAGATTTGTAGATAGGTAGAGAATCAAAGGAGCCCAACTGCTTAATCTGGGCCCTTGGCAGAAATAAGTGTAGACATAGATAAGATAAGAGAAAAAAGAAAAATTTGTAAAGCTGGGCCTGCAAGTCTAAGTGCACCCAAACCAAAGAGAAGAAAAAATGTCAGGATGGTAGGCTGGGTAGGTAGTTTTTGAGGTTGCAGATTGATGATTCATGATCAATCTTGTGTTTCTAAGTGTTATATCTTCTTAGATCACAGCCATGATGCAGTTTTCATCTGGAGGAAGTCAAGATGGACATAAGTAACTCCCCTGCTCATTTTTATTCCCCAAATCACTCACTAATTTTCCCAAAGAGGTCAAGATCTGCTTGATGCCTCTTAGTCATCATTTTCCACATCATTGGCCTTGGTGAAGATCTGCTTTACTCAAGGATTTCCATTCTTCTATTACAAAGTCCTATTCCCCCATAATGGCCTAAGGTTCCTTACCTTAGCACTTTCTCATCATCTCCATATTAACTCCTAACTATATTATATAGCCCCCTATCTATTTCCCCCTCCCCCACTAAATCTATACTAAATAACTCCCTTATATACATACCCCACCCACTAGCACTATAGTTTTGGGACATAATAGTCCACCTGGGGCTATCATGAACCCATCCGCATCCTAACAGGAGTTAGTGTGACACCTGGTCATGCTAACAACCTTTTTCCCTAACCCTAGCCCTGAAAAACCCTCTTTTCCACCCTCAACCTAAAGTTGTGTGCATAAAACATTAACCCCGCTCGTTAAACAATCCCATAACCCACATTTCCTAAGTTCTAAACCCCCCCCCCCCCCGCCGCGCCGTATAAAGATTCGCATATTCGAGCGCCCATCCATTATGCTCCCGCCAGCTCCGCGCTCTGTCCACCGTCGAATCGGGCCCTCTGCATCCAACGACTCTCGGCGTTTTCGGAGGCGCCCCGCTGCTCAGTCGTTAGCTTCCGATAGCGAGGCAGTTTTTTCGCCGTACCCAAAGACACTTGTCCACTTCCTATTGCATTGGAGGGGCTCTGACGGATACCACCCCCGTACAGAAAGCGGTCCGATGAAACTGCTTTCTGCCTTCTGTACGCGCGCCCCATGTCACCTGTCCGGTTCCACGTGTCTGCCAAGTCACCTTCACCACGTCATCTACACACGTCGGCCCTCTGCCGAGTCACCCTTGCCACGTCATCGACCATACATGCTGACATCACCTTGCTAACATCACCCTGCCACGTCATCCGCCGTACCATGGTCCCACCTGCTGATGTCATGCTAACATCATCATCAATTTTTAGGTGAAAGGTGAAAATCGTGCTTAGGAGGCCTGGATTCAAATTCCGAGGCAATTTTTCATGGGCCGAAATGGAAAATCCCTCATTGCGCAGCCCCCAGCAAGCCCAAAAGGCACCGAATGACCTGTTTTTCTTCGCGAGGCATGCAGAGATGAATAAAAGACAATTCTAAAGAAAGCAGAGGGCCGAACAGTGGCCATTAAGTTTTGATTTTACCCGCAGCAAGAGAGAAACCAACCCAATTCATTTGTCAAAGAGTATCAGAGGAGAGATGAAGCGGCAAAGAGTATCAGTTAATTTTTTAATGGAAATCTTCAGTTCCCAAGGCAGGTCAGCATTATTTGGCCTCCAGCAGAGTCAAAGCAGGAGGTGTAAGCCCATCCCAACTGTCAAATCACAGTTAAAGCACTTAAAGCCACCGAACTACAATGGAGCAGAAGTACATGCTCAGTTATTATAGAAGCACTGCACCAAGCCACCGAGGACAACGCATTGATTTAGTTCTGATACGGCTACCCTCAGTGCAGCTCATAGATATTTTTTGCATTTGTAAGTTTAGGTTAGAGTAATCATTTACTTTCAGACCTGCTTAGGTCACAGGTGTAATAAACAATTTTGGAGAACCTCACCTATATATACCACCCACTGGATTGTTTCAAGGGTTGGTTGATTGATAACTTTTCATTAGAGACTCACACTGTATGTCTGAGACTTTTCTTTAATCAAAGATTGCTGAAGAGATTGGAAGAATGACTGCCTGATCTGTTTTTACTGGTCTCTAGAGACTGAATGATGGAATTCTTATGCTGCAACATGAATCAATAAGTGCCTCTTACCTCTGTTTTCATTTTTCACCATCCAAATAGCAAAAAGAAATATTAGCTTAGAACTTGTTTAACTGTACTCTAGGCTCAATTTCTGCTATTTCTTTATGTTTTTTCATCTGAAATGAACTGGACATGAATATGAATTCCTTGTGGCTCATATTTACTCTTATTCACATGTGTTTGACAGTTATCTAAGGATTCTTTACTGCCCTTAGATAGAGATCATCCACTTTCCTCTATTAAGCTGACTGAGAGATTCTTAATTGCCTCTCCTTCCTTAGCATTCTTTCCATCCTTTAAATTTGGAAAATTGTTCCATGTGCAGCTACCTTGCTCCTTATTCCTCTTGTGACCAAGAAAACGCACCAGCAATCTTACATCCTTGACTCCATGCCCAATGGTTTGAAACTTTCACACCACACTTGCCTCTTTACTTGAAAACATCAATTTTCCCACCAAAACACAAACAAAACACAAACAAAAAATCCCTGAACTCGATAGCTAGCCTAGAATCATCATCAACAAAGCTAAAATCATAAAGAGAGAGCCCTCTCTGACTGCAAGTGGGCTAGAACCTGCAGTCCAAAGTTGGTTTGTGGTTACCTCGGCCGTATCCCTTTACTCCGACCTGGGGGACAACCTGAGTGATAACATAATGGCGACTCCACTGGGGAACATCCTCAGTTAATTTCACGAAGAAGGTTGGAAAAATCCACTGAGCAAATCGATTTTCTAATTGCTGTATATCCCTTTAAACTACAGATGAAGCCTGAATGTCAGCCAGGAAGCCTTTGAAACTGTCTCTGCTTTGCATTGACAGAAGTAAATAAAAGCTGCTTCAGTCAATCTTCATGCTAGTTTTAAGCTATACATAGCTGTTTCAAAATTTGATCAGTTCCTTGCTAATTCTAAAAAACATTCCCAGAAAAAATACCAAAATAGTTCGGAAGCTAGCTCCCAAAAAGAATCCACGATACACAAGGTCAAATCTAGATCCAAACCCTCCGGCTATTTTTGAAAATCCGAATCTAATCCCAAAGATCCTCAGGAAGCAAGAGCAAAGACAAGATTTTGCTGATTTGAGTCCTGAAGCAGCTCTTCCGTGTTGTGTTCCAACCCCTCTTAAAGTTTTATTTCGTTCAACCCCTACTTCCCCTTATTCGTCATCCACATCTCAAAGTACTCCATCCACACCTCCATTCACTGCACATACTACAAAAAATACAACTGTTGTTCTAGTTACTTCAGTCACTCCTGTTATCCCTGTTATCCCTGTTACCCCTTCGTCCGACTTATCCCTGCCGATATGGCTAATAGATATGCACCCCTGCAATTGCCTGCTAATCCTGGGGCTTTACCACAGGAGTACCAATCTAAAATTACCTATTTTGACAGCACCGATCCTTTCACAGCCCTTCAGCATACCAAAAATAGATCACTTGCTGCAAATTCCATAACTACTCCAGATGAGCTTTACCAATCCTTTACCAACAGATGGGAGAAAAAGAAAGACCCCTTGCACATACTAACTGAGTATGATACAATTAAAAGAGGTCCTCAGGAGACTGTCTTGGAGTACTGTGAAAGGTTCAAAAATGTCTATAATGCAATACCGCAGAACTTAAGACCCCCGCCTAACCTTGCCTTGTATAAATTTCCTGATGGATTCGATCCAGATATGGCATACCAGTTAAAAGAAAGAGCTCCCCAGACCCTTGCAGACATGCAAAATGTTGCTGTCAGCATAGAGGCCAACCTAATTGCCAAAAGAAACAGAGCCAGAATGGAAAAAAGAACCACCTTTAAGGAAGAGCCCTCAGCCTTTGATCACAAGCTTGATGCGATTATCAGTGGCCTACAAAGGCTGGGAGAAAGAGTAGAAAATGTTGAGAGAAGATCATCATGGGAAGGGCAAAAGTCCAATAACATAAGGAACCCAAATTTTAGGAAAACGCAGAACACAAATGTTGGTAGGTCAAGCCCAGACCATGACATAAGACCCCCTTTTCAAGATAATTATGTTGAAGGATCTACATCCAATGAGCAAACAGAAGACAATCATATGAATCTGATGGATCTAAAGGGTGAGCATCAGACTTTTCTGAGCCAAGAAGACCAAGATGGATATAACTTTAGTCAATTTCAGACTAATTCTGGTGAGTCTTTTGACTTTAAACAAGGATATGATACTTCTGTGTACAAAGTACACAAACAATACAAGCTGAGAACTAAAACCATTAACATTTCTGAACCTAACAAAATAAAGGATGGAAAACAGCCCAATAAGATTAAGAGCAAGGTTGTCATAACAGAACCAGCTGATACAACTATCCTAAATCTGCATCAAGTAATTGTAGAAGACATTACAGAAACGCAACCTTCTCTAGATCAGCTTTTGCCACTTTCTTCCTCTGAGCAAAACTCGAACAATGCTCCAAAAGGCCTTCCTGAAGTTGAAAAACCGCAAGTAATCAATTCCCATAGCACTGATAAAAAAGAGAAAAATGTTGATAATGCAAATGAAACAGAAAAAACTACCAGCATCAATACCAAGACTCCATTGGAAAAGCCATTTAATTTAGAGGCAGAAATAGCCAAGTTGAAGATATCAATACCCCTCTCAAAACTTTCCAAACATGATGTATATAGGCAACAAATTCAAAGATCACTGTTACGCAGTAATTTGTCACTGTCTCCCTGTCAGTCTCCCTACTGTGTCATGAAGTCAAATCCATCATGCTCATGCTCTCTAAACTGGCCAAATGACCCACTTTGCCAAATTTTATTTCATCAGTGCGACTGTTATTAAAATAACCGCACTGACTGGCAGCTGATAGTGCAACTGATGCACTGCCAGCGCGGAAGCACACGAGTTTCCTGTGCTGGTCGAATTTCATGCTCCAGCGCATCCTATGTTTGTATTAAGTCGCGCTGACACAGCCTGCTCCGTTATTAAGATGCGACGTCAGCGCTCCAGTCCAGTTATGCACCCGCGCTGATCCTGTTTGGGCGAGTTTGTTCTAACAGCCAGCCTTCTAGATGACTCCATACCTGGTTGTTGGCCTTGTAAATGTCGCCCTACCTTCTATGGCATGTTTGTTCGTCATTTGAGCCACCTTCCTTGGAGATAAGCTCATCCTCCCACCATTCATGGAGACTCCTTCTCCTATTTAAACCTCTACCATTGCCATGAGCAGCTAGTTTTTTGGATAGTTTGGATAGTGTGGAATTCATGGTGCTTAGAGTGCTGCTGCTAGTAGGTAGTTGGTGTGACAAGTGTGGATTTGCTAGAGGAAGCTTAAGGAAGGTTGTGAGTATTGCTTGTGTGAGAGAGAGATTTTGTCTTCGGAGAATCTACCTCCAAGGGTGAATGCTTAAGAGACTTGCTGGCTGGACCCTCTAGAGAAGGACTCAGCGTCAGAACTTTGGTTGTACCTTTCTCTGTTATTGATTAATAATAGATGACTACTGTTATGGTTCCATTCTCATTTGTCTTTGTAATGGTTAATGTGAATTACATCCTTTCTGACTGATGTATAATTGCATTTATTAGATTTCACATTTGTGTTTGTGTTTCTCTTCGTGTGTGCAGGTATCTATCTACAGAGATCGTGGAAGATCGTGACCGGCCAAAGCGAAGGAGCGAGAACGACATCTCTTCATCAAACAATAGCGTTGGAATCCAAGTAGGTGTTCATTGCCTATCTTTTATTTCCAATTAGGAACTTGCACAGTAGCATTGCTTGATTGTTGCTAGACCCATTCTGGGCTAGTAGGGATCGCCTCTATCCATATAGGGGATTTACCTCTCCAACAATTTGGCGACTCCGCTGGGGAGATGGCCTTTGCCTCTTTTTGTTCATTCTTGTTTTTGAGTTTTATTTTTACTCTCTTTTCAAAGATTGGGGATTAGTTCTCTGCTTTTAGACTTCCTGGTTCAGTCTGGGAGGTGTCTAAATTGTTTAAAGAGTTATTTCCTTGGTTTGGGAGCTTTTGGCTTGATTCTGCTTGTTTTTTGGCCTCAACGCGGTTTATATCAAAATAGTCGCGCTAACAGCGCATAGCTGTTTCTTTGACTTCGTGGTCATCACGTAATTATGCCTAATAATCGTGACGATCCTGGAAATCGGATCAGCACGAAAAGACGTGTACAGTCGCGATGTCAGCGCCACTTGGTATGCTTTTTACCCGCGCTGACCTTGGGTTGCTAGCTTAATTCCCACGACGACTCCTGAAATCGGATCAGCGCGGGTGGTCTATGTAAAATTTGCGCTGACATCTCGGGTGGTCTGTGTAAAAATTGCGCTGACATAGTGATCAGCGCGAGTTCTCAGTGTGTAACTTGTGCTGATTCCTAAAAAGTTGTTTTTATAACTTTATCTCCTGAATTCATCAATCTTTCTTATCCCCTGTTGTTTCTTGTCTCTCATTAGCTTGTTTTGATTGCTTTTGGTTAAGGGACGCTCTCTCTTTGATTTCATTCGAGTGAGTCTTGTGTTTTTTAGACCATGTGACCTAGCCCTTTAGAAGTTTCATCGAGAAACCATTTGCTCAGGTTACTTGTCTATTCAAGGTTCATCCACAACCCTCTTATTGATTTGCTTGAGGCTTTTTCACTGCTTGTTGCTGGTTGATTTTTAGTGTCGATTATTGAACCACTTTTTATGTTGATTCGATTTCTTCACTACCAAGCATAGATCACAATTGTTTGGATCGATCAGTTCACACTTGCTAGGTTGTTTAGGTGATTGTTATTGAACCAGTCTTCGTATTGTTTCGATTACTTCTCACTACCCAGACACGGATCACGGTTGCTTGGGTTCAATCGGCTCTTTTCACGCTTGTTGTGTTTTTCATTGAGTGATTTTATTCCCCTTTACTCGGTGTTGTTGTCTCTCAAAATTCATTTTAAGTGCATTGTGCCATTGGAAAAAGAAATCAAACTAATATCTTTTGCATTCAATAGTTAATGGGAAAAAGAACATTTCGTTGATTTGTGTTCTCAAAAGAAAAAGTTTCATTTCTTTGCCATTAGCTGCATTAGATTGTTTGATTGATTGAGTTCATTTTGTTTGGTTGGAAACTCTTAACCCTCTCATAGTTAGAATTCATCGAACGAAATGGTATACTTTCGCATATATTTTGCATCTAGGTAATTGTGAGAGATCACACGATAGGGCCTGAAACCGAAACTTAATTCAAGATCAACCATAAAATAAACTGAATAAACCTAAAAACGCATTGGAACTTAACGCAGACATTTAGAGGTCTAGGCTAGAGACGTGTTCCGGCGTCTTTAAACATAGTCACTATTGTTTCACATTACGGTTGGGTGATTCCTCCTTCTGTGACTCAATAGTGGTCTAACACGGACTGTGCTCCCACGTACCGTCGCGTATATAGGGAGACCCCACTAGGCTTTTATCCTTGATCCATAGGAAGCCGAGTCTGCCGCCCTGCGAGCCGTAACGCACCGAACACAGCATTCGGGAAAATTGACTGCAGTATGGAAAGTCCTTGGTTCTCATATGATTGCCAAGGTGTATAAGCAGTTTTACGGATTGCTTGCTAAACCCTTTGTCTAGAATCTCCAGAGCAGTCACTTTTGATCCTTTTCGGACTCCCTAAAAGAAAAGGTGCCAGTGAGCATCTTGTCACTTCGTGCTCATTAAACATTCGAAGGAGACTAGAGTCATATTTTCGTCCTTTTCTCGACTCTTGAAACATGAAAAGGTCAAGTTTAGTTCCTGTGTCTTAAAAGTTTATTTGGCCATGATTAACGTTACCTAGTTAGATCTTGTGTGTGTTAGCTTGAATAGGTTTCTTTTTGTTTGCCATGGCAACTTTTCCGAGGTTCACCAACCCAAGTTCCCCTCCTGATGGGAATCCTGGTCATTTCCCTCCTCTCGGGAATGTTGGTGCTCCTTATATGGCAACGTTATCCCTTCCAGGGTTAACTGTCGGGTTTCCTGTTTGGTTGTTTTCAACCTCTTTGGTCCCTGCCGTGTCGGCTGTTAGTCCATCGGTCCCTCCACCTGAACAACATCATGTTGATCCTAAGGTGGATCTCTCCCCTTCGACGCCTACTTCTACGTCTTCCTCTTCTACTTCGCCTGGTGAAAGTGTGGATTCAAGTACCCAGGTGGCTAAGAAGAAGAAGAAGAAGACCAAGAAGAAGAAGTCTCCTAAGGGAGAGGCTACAAGTATAACTGTTAGTCCCTCGAGTACACCTGAAGTCGGGCCACCTTCTGCTCCTCCGCGGAAGGTTAAGTTTCCTTGTCGATTATGCAAGGAGGACCATCTTCTTCGCGATTGTCCTGGCATTCCCAGGGTACTAGAAGTATGGTCTCGTGATTCGGCTCGCCCCTCATCATCCTCTGAAGCTCACGGCGATGCTACATTATCAGTCGGGAATGGTAAGGGAAAAGGGAAGATTCGAATCCCCTGTAGAATTTGTGAAGGAAATCATCCCCTTCACCTTTGTCCACTAATGGATAAAGCCTCCACTGTCTTGGAAAGTCTCCCAGCTCCCTCACCCCAACTCCCCGTTGGATATCAAAGCCTTTCTGCAGCTGCAGATCATCCGCCTCCCGACAATGAGATTGGTTCGCATTCTTCTCTTGTCCAGGCCCCTCTTCCCGAACCCGGCTGTGTCCAGCCTGTTCCAGACCAACCATTGGTCGGAAAGAGTGTTGACTCGAGTCCGCCGCTCGCTCACTCTGTTTCGGAAGAGAATCATGCCCATGTTCTCCTCGTCTCTTCATATTCTCCTGAGTCTCGAAATGACTCTCCTAACCCAGCTGCTCCCGAAGGTTCTCCTTCGGTTCCTTTAGCACATGGGGGCAATCATACAATTCCTCCACCAAGTAGTCTGGTCGCTTCCTTTGATTGGAATCGCCTGATCGCCGGTCGCCTTCCATCCCATATGCCTTTCCAGATCACAGTACATGCATGTGCTAAGGCAGTACCTGGCACTGTTTTGGATGAAGGGGCGTCTGTGAGTCTTATGCCGTACACTACTTGGCAAGCTTTAGGTTCCCCGCAGCTTGGGCCAGTCACTCAGAATCTGTTGGCCTTTGACGGAGGAGCCTGTCCATCTCTAGGAGTTCTCCAAAAGTTCCCTATTACTTTGGGAGGCAAAACCGTCTATATAGACGTCTTGGTTACCCAAGGTGTTTTAGACTTTAGTCTTCTCCTTGGTCGCGACTATGTTTACGCCATGGGGGCACTTGTTTCTTCGCTTTTCCGTGTGGTTTGCTTTCCACACGATGGAAGAATTGTGACTATCGATCAATTGTCGTTCATTAGTCCCCCAATGCCTCCTGCGTAGTTGTCGCCCCCTCCTAGTTTTTATCCACTAGTTGTATCTGCCCCACCGCAGATCAACTACGTGGCCACCTACCCCGTGCCTATATCCAGTGCTGACACGGTCGTGCATAGTGTCCTGGGGGCATTAGGTCCTAACTTCCAAGATGTGGTCCTTTCACCGGGAGTAACACTCTTGGAAGCACCGACTTCCTGTTCATTATGATGAAGTTCGGTCGGAGCATAGTTCACTTTCCTATGTCAAGCTCCCTAAAAAATGAAATTGGGTCTGGTTGGAGCATAGTTCCTTTCCGGTGTCAAGCTCCTTAAAAAATGAAACTAGGTTTGGTTGGAGCATAGTTCCTTTCTAGTGTCAAGCTCCTTAAAAAATGAAACAAGGTGTTGGAGCATAGTTCCTGATCTTGTGTCAAGCTCGTTAAAAAATGAAACAAGGGTTATGAGGATAGTTCTTTTACTGTGTCAACCTCATTAAAAAATGAAACACCTCCCTTTCCAAATCGAGTCTTTTGATTAAGATCTCGTAAAATACAAGTCGAGTCTTTCATCGATCTCGAGAGTGAACCTTCATTCCATCCACTTTGTTGAATGCAATGAAGCTTGGGGGGCATGTACCTCGATTTGCATTATTATGCTGGGGGCATGTGAACTCATAACAAGCATAGTTTTTCATTTCAAGCTTGTGTAAACATGAAACAGAATCCAAGCAAAGTTCTCCGTGGCTCAAGCTTGTGTAAAAATGAACCCATACCCGATTTACATCTCGTGATTGCCATTTTTATCCGCTAAATTTTGCTAGATGAGCCTTAGTTGTTTTCATTCCATTGCTACCATCTCTTTGGCCGGTCATATGCTTTCACTTGGTTGTTTTTCCTTTCCTGAGGAACCGCAGCGATGAGTGGTTTTATTAACCTCCCTCTTGACCATTACATGTTTTGAGCAGTTCCACCATTGCCGGAACCAGTTGCTACCTTTTATACCACTCGTTCCTCTAGGACGAGTCTCCTTTAAGCTCTTTTCTGACTCGTAAAAGATGAAAAGATTGCCGAGTATTTTTCCCTTTTTGACTCGTTAAAGAGAATAAAAATGGAGGTCTGCTTTCAGCTCTTTTCCGACCTTTTAAAGACGAAAAGATTGCCGAGTTTTTCCTCTTGACTCGTTAAAATGTGAATAAGAGGCAGTCGTCTTTAAACTCTTTTTCGACTGTGTAAAGACGAAAAGATTGTCGGGCCCTTGTCATTTCAGGCTCGTTAACGGTTATGAAACGATGTGGTTTCAATCGCTTTTTTACTTTTTCAGGTCGGAATCACTACTTACGAAAAGTACTCCTCGATCATACTAGTCGGGCGGTTCTTTCGAGCATTGTTTTATACTTTTTCGGGCTCGAGAGACACAAATTTACGAAAAAGGACCCCCCCCTGGAGTTTTCTTTTCCGCTGTCTTTTCAGACTCTCTAAACAAGAAAAGACGCCGAGTTCTTCCTTTGTCAGACTCGTTAAAACTTAATGACATCGGACACCGTCGAAATGACGCCTTCCAAGCATATGCTATCCCCGTCAAGCTTGTCCTCCAAAAATAATCGGGGTACCTGCCAGGAATGGTGGGGAAAATGAAACTGTAATAATGGTATTTGTTATAGACAATTTTGTGCCTTGCAGCATCAGGCATGAATTGTCAATAATCCAAGGGATCCAAAGTCCCTAAACATGATGTTCCTACCCCTAGAGGAACAAGGTCGGCAAACCAACAGCTCTCAGATCAGTTCTCCACCTGAAAACACTCAAAAACAAGCAATCCTGAAATCAAAGCAGGTGCTCCACTAGGCTTCTGCGCTGAAACTCAACTCCTCCATGGTGTACCTGCGTTGCAAAGCAAGTGGAACAAAGGCCACCTGCGCTGAGCGAGATGGGACAAGTGGCACACTAAGTCATTGCTCTGGAATCTTCCAAAAATGACACTTGGATCAGGTATTTCGCCTTGTGATGAGTCAGAGGCTCTGTTTCTCCAAGTGGAAGCAAGGTTCTCCAAGTGGACTCAAGAACTGAAGATCAACTGAAGAGAGAGAGGACACAAGGCAGCTACACATCAGTTGCAAGCTGACTCATCCTTTCTCAATTCATCTATATATTGAGCTCTCTCCTATGAGCTCAGTGAGGCTGGAATTTTGTGCAAAGTAATGATATGCTGTTGGTTTCACTATAGAACTATTGGGTGATTGCTTGAAGGAGGTGAAGAGGAGAAATTCTTTCTGCTGGGAGGTGTTGCTGGATTGGGGCCTTCAATGGTTGTAACTCTCTCAGAACTTTACTTCTTCATTAATAAAAGCTATTGAGGTTCTTCTATATGCACTTGTTTCAATGATATATTGTGATAATTGTATATTTGATTTATGCTAATCCTTGAATCAGTTATGATTGCATGCTTCTTGTAGTTTCCTTCTTTGTTATTTTGCAGGATCTCATTGTAGCTGGGCCAGCAAAAGAGCAAGGAGCTAGGAGCAAGCAGCCAAAGAGAAGAGTTTGGATTTGACATTAAGCGCAAGGCAACGGTTAGTGCACTTCCTCATTCTCTCTTGCTTTCGTAAAGAAGTAAACCTTAAGTAGTTTTCTTTACAGTTGTTGCTGAGGTACTATCACCCTTAGAGTGGGATAGGGTCATCCGAGTCGGATACTTTTCCCTACAACAAACTGGCGACTCCGCTGGGGATCGTATCTGTTTGATTGTTTGTAGTATTTTTCTATTCATTTCCTGAACAAAAGAGTACCAAATCGAAAAGCTTTTGACTATATCAAAAGCGAAGTAGAGGGCAGCTACTCTAGCTCATTTCTGAGCATGTTCATGATTTGAAGAGCTGATCTACAAGGATCCTTGTAAGCTCTTAGTGATAGCTTTTCATCTTCCTTGTCATCCCTTACTGTGTGCTTGACTGATAGCTTCTGATTTGAGCAAAAACTGTGAATTTTTGAGAAAATTGTGACCCGGAAACTGAGAAAACGCAACTTTCGTTTTCCAAAGCAGGTAGTACACAGGCTACCTGCTTTGCAACACAGGTCCCGAAGGGGCTACCTGCGCTGAGAACCAGACTGGCTGTGCAGCACCTGCGTTGGCCCAATTTTGCCTTGTGCAGTTGGGGTTTCCTCCCTTTTTCCTGCCTGTTTTCACTATAGTTTTTGCAGCAAGTTGTCTTTCTTGTACCTATTCTGAAACCAACCTTACTTGCCATCATTCCGCCTCTGTTATATAACGAAATTGTACTTGTTCTTTTGTATTTCTTACATCATTTACAATTTCCCATAACGAAAGTGAACTAGTCTTGCTTTGGCCTCTTAGATCTGAACCTGTGTTAGGCATTTTGCTGGTCTAAAGAGTTAGCTTGTTTGTTGTCCATAGCTGATTAGTCTTTTTACTTTCGTCATTATGGTTTGATTTCATGTATTTCCAGTGATTAAACAAGTAAATCTTAAGGTGTCTTTTGATTTTGGACAAGCTTGTTTGTTTTCGCTTTAAATCGAAATCAAAGTTATATAACAACTTTCTTTTTGTAATACATCAACATTAAGAAAGGGAAAAGAAAATACATGCATTGTGCATTTTGCATTTGACTGTTTGCATGCTGATTTAGGAAATTTTGCATTAGTGTGTGCTCTATGATCTGTGTGAAAAGATTTGCCTTTCTTCTCCCTCAGTAGTTAAGATTTTCAAAGTTGAAAGATTGAAAAGTTTGCTTCTCATCTTAGACTGCATTCAGGAATTTGTTACATACATCTCGTGGTGATCCTTAAAGGAAAACTGCTAAACAAGATCAACATTAAAATAAATTCAATTTACATAACAACGCTTTGTAACATAACGCAAACACATAGAGGTCTAGGTAGAGACGTGTTCCGGCGTCGTTAAACGTAGTGACTGTCGATCTCTACGAAGGTGGGTGATTCCTCCTGAGAGTCGGTGGCACTAATACAGACTTGTGCTCCCACGTACCGTCGCGTATATATTGGGAGACCCCTATAGGAACAAAGCCTTTATCCATAGGAAGCCGTGTCGGCCACCCTACTGATCGCGATGCAGTGAACACAGCATTCACGAAGATCGACCACCCGTACCATAAAACGTATTCTGTGGTTTCGCGAAAAGTTTGGCACACCCTCTGCCTAGAACTCCAGAGCAGTTTCTTTTGGCCTTTTTCAAACTCTACAACTGAAAAAGTCCATCCGAGCATTTGTCACTTCGGGCTCGTTAAAACATCGAAGGGGACTAGAGTCATCTTTAGCTTTTTCTCGACTCTTAAAACATGAAAAAGCAAAGTTGTGTCTAAAGCGTCGTTAATAAAATTTATTTTAAACGGAACATAATCACCTATTATTCCCGCGTTGATCTTTCAGTTGAAAAGTATGGAGCCCACCAACCAAGGAAGTCACCTTGGCGGAAGTCCCAGTCCCTTCTCCTCTTGGGGAGATGTTGGTGCACCCCATATGGCCACATTGTCACTTCCAGGATTGACAATTGGCCTACCTGTATGGCTCTTTTCAACTAATGTAGTTCAAACCACCACAAATCCTGAGCAGTCGGATCAACAGTCAGACCAGTCTAGAGCTACCCACCAGCCTTCCACTTCTTACAATTCTTCCTCTAATCCTTCATCTTCGCAAGGTAGAGCTGGCAAAAGTCAGCCTCCCATGGAGAAGAAGGAAAAGAAGAAGAAAGAAAAGAAGCAGAAGGGGCCTATGGCGAAGGCGACTGGGGGCAAGCAAAAGACATCTGACAGAAATCCACACACTGCACCGACCGGGCCTAAATCGCCATGTGTCATTTGCAAAGGGGCCCACTTTCATCGTGATTGTCCTTGTATTCCCCGGATACTAAGGGACTGGTCCCCCAGGTTGCACAATCCGGTAGCATCAACCTCTAGTAGTCATGTTGATTGCAGTCCGTCAACTAGCAAGAGTGAAGGATGAAAAGGGAGACCAAGATCACCCTGCATGTTGTGTGAAGGCGATCACGCCATCCACCGATGTCCATTCTTAGACGAGGCGAAGAGAGTTTTGGAAGATCGTCCGGTTTCACCGTTACGACTTCCTCCTGGATACCAAAAACTCGTGCCAAGTCCCTCGATAGTTGAAAATCCAGCTGGCCCGATCAAGTGATCAGCTGAAGTGTCGGTCATTGAGAATGAACCTACTGAATCCAGACCATATGAAAGTCTAAAGGTCGAAACGGCAGTTGACCCGGTTCTTCCTTCAGAGGTTTCATCCTCAAATGACTCTGTCATTGAAGACCCATCTTCAAATGACACCCTCACTGAAGAGGATAAGGATGACACCGTCCATATTCTTTTCATCAACATAGACTCTGATGAGCATCAGGGCAATGCGCCCATTCCTTTATCGCAGGAAGGAACATCGTCAGGGTCGTATCCGGCCGTGTATTCGGTCCCACCACCAAGCAACCTAGTTGTATCCTTTGATTGGAATCAACTAGGCAGACCCCGGTTACCAGCCAGTATCCCATTCAGAATCATCGTCCAAATCTACAGAATGGTGATGGCTGAAACTATCATTGATGAAGGGGCATCTGTGAGTATCCTTTCCTCTATTGCTTGGAAAGCACTGGGTTCCCTGACGCTTTTACCTGAGATGAGAAATCTATCGGGTTTTGATAAAGGAACCAGTCACCCGTTAGGGATTCTCCCCAATGTTCCCATTACATTGAAAGGGAAGACAGTTCATATGAATGTCATGGTCGTCCAGGGACCCTTGGTATATAACTTACTCCTTGGACGAGACTATATATATTGCATGGAGGCGATAGTGTCCTCACTCTTTAGAGTTATGTGTTTTCCGCACGAAGGAAGAATGGTCAAGCTCGTAGACCAACTTTCATTTCCAGGATCACGCATCGCAAATAGTCAAATACCATCCCTTAATGGTTTATTCACTCAAGGAATGCCTCCACTCCCGGTTCTACTTCCCGATGAATGCGAGTGATTCGGAAAGATGTAACTGGGACCCAGGGGGCATGCACCCTGGCCTGCCTTGGGCAGAGGAAACCTTGGGTATAAAGTTAATTTCTGCAGAAGAATGGGACTAGTCCGTACCCCGTCCGAAGGAAGGAAGAGAGGGTTGTTCTAGGATAAAGTTCTTTTGTCAAAGTTATGTGAGTGAGATAATCAGCTTCTCGCTCCCTTTGTCTAAAAAGTAGGCTCTCCTGAGGGAGGAGATCCATTGTGGCGGCAAGTAGCCACCATCTTTGAAGGCAAGCCTCACCCATTAAAACATATGTTTTGAAGGATAAGTAGGGGCAACCTCCAAAGAAAGAGATGAAATTGCTGCAACAAGTAGTCACCATCCTTAGCAACCTAGTAATAGACATCGCCGAAAAAAAGAGTTTAGTTTGCGGCAGCAAATAAAACCATTTTTCGGATAATAAGTAAGAGGTCGATCCTAGAAATTATACTTTATACCTGGGGGCATGCGAACCTTTTGAGTGCGAGCACGGGACGACTATTTATTTTTTAAATTTTTAGGTCCTCCCTTTAAACCTGTAGGTCTAACCCGTTAAACTCGTAGGATTAGCCGTTTCCAGCTTGCATAAAGAAAGGATGTGGGGCAAAAGTTAAAACTTGCCAAATTGGAGTAACTAGTGAGGTATAGCTCCTTAAATATGACTACCTCACCTGAGGCGTTCCTTGTATTAAGACTGGTATAATCGAGCAGTTTTAGCACACAGTTCATGCTCGTTAAAAAATAAACGCAAGTTCCGAGAAGTTTTAGCACATAGTTCATGCTCGTTAAAAAATAAACATAAGTTGTGAGCAATCTTCCCCTAGAGTTCAAGCTCACCCAGAAAAAATGAACCGGTAAATAACCTTGGTAAGTGTAACCTTTGACAGCCATATTAAAAACCTTTGGTCGTGTTCTTGCAGTCTCACCTCCATCTGTTCATTTGGCCAATCGTTCATCTCCATATGTTTGTTTACCCATTTTGAGGAACAGCTGCGAAGGGTGATTTCACTTAGCCATCCTTGTGACACTGCCGTGATTGGAATATTCCAACCTGTACCTGGAATCTGCTGCTATCCCTGTTTATCACTCGTTCCTCAAAAGACGAGTCTTCTTTGAGCTCTTTTCTCTTGACTCGTAAAATATGAAAAGTTTGCCGAGTTTTGGCCTTCCAGCTCGTTAAACGACCGGAAGAGCTATCCCTCCTCTAGATTTTAATCTTTTTGGACCTGAGGGATTATTGCACAAAAAGATCGAGCGCTTGTTTTGTTCAGCTCGTTAAAGCAATCTAAAATTCATCCCTTCTGTATTGTTTTATACTTTTTCGGACTTAAGGGATTAGATGACGAAAAAGGAATTTTGGAGTTGACTTTATGTACCTTTTCAGACTCTCTAAAAATGAAAAGGACCGAGTTATCCTTGTCGTTAGACTCGTTAAATTCATTAAATAGCGACAAACTTGTCTTTAGACGAGAACGAGTTTCCCTATCGCTAGGCTCGTTAAAACATAGCGATGGGCTTGCCCGAAGGGCAGGTTATAGAACAAGCATATGTTATCCTCCTCAAGCTTGACAAAAATAAAGAGGTACTGGTCAGCAATGACTGGGGAAAAATTGGGAGAACCTCACAGCTTTAATGGTAGCAAGTCGCTCTTGAACATGACACTTTGTCCTCCGTATCACATCGGGTTGGGTTGTTTCATTCACCGGTCTCATCGCCATGGTCCTCGCCACACCATCCACATTTGGGGTAATGCTACCGATCCATCACATCAGTGTCGTTATATGTTCAAGAGATGTTGTTCTGCAAAGAGTCAACCGTGTCCCATCCACTGCCATACATTGTCCTTCATCCATTTCATGACCGCCACCCTGAATCATACATCACAGTTTGTTTTCACCTCATCACAATCACTAGCTCTGTTCCGTGTCAATGATGTGGGATTCATTAAGGCCCTCCTTTGACGGATCGCTCCTTGTCGACATCAGCTCATTATCCAAGGAGTTGATCTAGGAACAACCCCTTAAGTACTTTGAAGCTTGCATGCCTCAATGGCAAGTTTCTCACTTCCGGCGACAGGTATACATCAATGACCTTCGACCAGAAGATTTTGCATGGTGGTCGACGCCAAGTCCTTTATTCCCACCATGTGAATTGTACTGCCGTACCTTGAGGGTCATCATCCTTATCGGTGATTCCTCTCACACTTGTTAACGGTTTACATCATTGACCGGTAATCAAGCGATGTCTTTCCATGTTCGACTTCAAGAAATTCTCACATGGATTGACTTGTACATCGAGTGAAGATCGGAAGAGATTGAAGACCCCGGATCTAGTTTCATCCATCCGGGCTGCGATATATATTCAGGACATAAAGACATTTGATATGTACATCATTGCAGCAGATGATCATCCTTCTCAAAGGATGATAATTTCAGCAGAGAATTATCAGTCTATCATCAGACGATCGTCTGTTCTATGTACCAAAATGTATTTATAAAGCTGAGCATGGGAATGCCCGCCTCAGCTAGATCATGAAAAAGAATGAAAAATAATGTATTGTATTGTATCTTATTACAGGACACTTCTCAGCAGATTGAATGAACTTCGGATCCTCCTAATAAAGCATTTCACCCGATAAACGACCTCATACTTTAGGGGGCATCTGTTATAGACAATTTTGTGCCTTGCAGCATCAGGCATGAATTGTCAATAATCCAAGGGATCCAAAGTCCCTAAACATGATGTTCCTACCCCTAGAGGAACAAGGTCAGCAAACCAACAGCTCTCAGATCAGTTCTCCACCTGAAAACACTCAAAAACAAGCAATCCTGAAATCAAAGCAGGTGCTCCACTAGGCTTCTGCGCTGAAACTCAACTCCTCCATGGTGTACCTGTGTTGCAAAGCAAGTGGAACAAAGGCCACCTGCGCTGAGTGAGATGGGACAAGTGGCACACTGAGTCATTGCTCTGGAATCTTCCAAAAATGACACTTGGATCAGGTATTTCGCCTTGTGATGAGTCAGAGGCTCTGTTTCTCCAAGTGGAAGCAAGGTTCTCCAAGTGGACTCAAGAACTGAAGATCAACTGAAGAGAGAGAGGACACAAGGCAGCTACACATCAGTTGCAAGCTGACTCATCCTTTCTCAATTCATCTATATATTGAGCTCTCTCCTATGAGCTCAGTGAGGCTGGAATTTTGTGCAAAGTAATGATATGCTGTTGGTTTCACTATAGAACTATTGGGTGATTGCTTGAAGGAGGTGAAGAGGAGAAATTCTTTCTGCTGGGAGGTGTTGCTGGATTGGGGCCTTCAATGGTTGTAACTCTCTCAGAACTTTACTTCTTCATTAATAAAAGCTATTGAGGTTCTTCTATATGCACTTGTTTCAATGATATATTGTGATAATTGTATATTTGATTTATGCTAATCCTTGAATCAGTTATGATTGCATGCTTCTTGTAGTTTCCTTCTTTGTTATTTTGCAGGATCTCATTGTAGCTGGGCCAGCAAAAGAGCAAGGAGCTGGGAGCAAGCAGCCAAAGAGAAGAGTTTGGATTCGACATTAAGCGCAAGGCAACGGTTAGTGCACTTCCTCATTCTCTCTTGCTTTCGTAAAGAAGTAAACCTTAAGTAGTTTTCTTTACAGTTGTTGCTGAGGTACTATCACCCTTAGAGTGGGATAGGGTCATCCGAGTCGGATACTTTTCCCTACAACAGTATTATCGGCAGTATGTCGCTCTTGAACATGGCACTCGTTTGCATTCGTGTCTGGGTGGGGATTTCTCATCTTGTTTTACACTAGCCTCCGTAGGTTTGGGTTATCCTATTTGACCTCTCATCTGCTCATTGCCTTGTCACCATGACCTCTGCTCATTTGATGTTAGATACTGCCAAATCCGTTGTCGTGCCACCGATATGTTCAAGAGAAGTTGGCCTCTGCAAGCTTACCACCTCCCTCTGATGTCTCACACAAAATATTTTATCCTTCTCTGTCTCGTGTCGATGATGTGGGAAACATTATGGCCCACCTTCGATCAAGGTTACTTCCTGTCGACTTCAGCTCATTATCTAGGAAAGTGACCTAGAGACTCCCTTCAGGCGCCTTAGAGCCTGCATGCCTCAATGGCAGGTTCTTCGTGTTCGACGTGAGGTTTTCGTCATTGGCCTCCGATCGGATGATTCTGCGGATGTTCGACACCAGCTCATTGATTCACACGTCGCGGATTGTACCTATAAGTACTTTGAGGACCATTGTCATTATTGGTGGTACCTCTCGCGTCTGTTAACAGTTTTCATCATTGACTGGTAATCAGACGATGTTCATGCATGTTCGACTTCAGTTCATGTATTCACAAGCTTGGACTTGTACTTTGTTCGGGTTGGGATGGAGCGCGAGACCCTGGTTTTTTTCTGTTGTGAACCAGGCTGCGACTTTGTGGATTGTTATTACATGACTCATTGATGGATGGCTACGCCCATACCTGAGTCTTTGGGATGGCTGCGACCATACCTTATTATCATCATGGTCTCTTCAGCTGGGTGGCTGTGTCCATACCACATACCTTCTTCGTATGTCTTTTGGATGGCTGCGCCCATGCCTAGACTACATGTAATAGAGATATCAGTTGTACATACGTGCAAGTTCTTCTTGGTGGTGTTCCAGTTCATCGAGTTTTGTAAAGCATTTCACCCCTCCCACTCTCTCGGGCTTCATGCTTTAGGGGGCATCTGTTACGCAGTAATTTGTCACTGTCTCCCTGTCAGTCTCCCTACTGTGTCATGAAATCAAATCCATCATGCTCATGCTCTCTAAACTGGCCAAATGACCCACTTTGCCAAAGTTTATTTCATCAGCGCGACTGTTATTAAAATAACCGCACTGACTGGCGGCTGATAGTGCAACTGATGCGCTGCCAGCGCGGAAGCACACGGGTTTCCCACGCTGGTCGAATTTCATGCTCCAGCGCATCCTATGTTTGTATTAAGTCACGCTGACACAGCCTGCTCCGTTATTAAGATGTGACGTCAGTGCTCCAGTCCATTTATGCACCCGCGCTGATCCTGTTTGGGCGAGTTTGTTCTAACAGCCAGCCTTCCAGATGACTCCAGACCTGGTTGTTGGCCTTGTGAATGTCGCCCTACCTTCTATGGCATGTCTGTTCGTCATTTGAGCCACCTTCCTTGGAGATAAGCTCATCCTCCCACCATTCATGGAGACTCCTCCTATTTAAACCTCTACCATTGCCATGAGCAGCTAGTTTTTTGGATAGTTTGGATAGTGTGGAATTCATAGTGCTTAGAGTGCTGCTGCTAATAGGTAGTTGGTGTGACAAGTGTGGATTTGCTAGAGGAAGCTTAAGGAAGGTTGTGAGTATTGCTTGTGTGAGAGAGAGATTTTGTCTTGGGAGAATCTACCTCCAAGGGTGAATGCTTAAGAGACTTGCTAGCTGGACCCTCTAGAGAAGGACTCAGCGTCAGAACTTTGGATGTACATTTCTCTGTTATTGATTAATAATAGATGACTACTGTTATGGTTCCATTCTCATTTGTCTTTGTAATGGTTAATGTGAATTACATCCTTTCTGACTGATGTATAATTGCATTTATTAGATTTCACGTTTGTGTTTGTGTTTCTCTTCGTGTGTGCAGGTATCTATCTACGAAGATCGTGGAAGATCGTGACCGGCCAAAGCGAAGGAGCGAGAATGACATCTCTTCATCAAACAATAGCGTTGGAATCCAAGTAGGTGTTCATTGCCTATCTTTTATTTGCAATTAGGAACTTACACAGTAGCATTGATTGATTGTTGCTAGACCCATTCTGGGCTAGAAGGGATCACCTCTATCCGTAGAGGGGATTCATCTCTCCAACAATCACTTCAAATCCCAGAGAATAAGCACGATTTGAATGTCCTGGATGATACCCCTGTACTGTTGTTTGGCCCAGAAGTTAATGGAAAATCAACATATGGACCTATTCCACCCTTTTATTTCAGTTTGCATATACATGACAAAGTTCTGCACAACGCTATGTTTGACTCAGGAGCATCACACAATCTGATGCCCAAAGCAGTTATGGAAAAGCTAAACCTTGATATTACAAGACCCTACAAAGATTTGTACTCATTTGACTCAAGTCAAGTCAAGTGTTTAGGCCTCATCAAAGACTTGTGTGTCTCCTTAGTCCAATACCCCAATAAGACCATCCTCATGGACGTAGTAGTGGCTGACATCCCACCAAAATATGGTATGTTCCTATCAAGATTGTGGGGAGCAAAGCTCCAAGGATCCCTTAAACTAGACCTCTCCTATGCTACTATTTTGGTCTTTGGGCAACCAAAGAGACTGTACAGAGAAACACTCATGAAGTATGTGGTGAGTAGTGAGAGTAAGCCTGAAAATTTTCCCATTTACTCAATCCATTCTGATATGGATTCATTTATTTTATTTAATGATAATACAAATTCTCTAACTGATGATGAGCCGTTAGCTCTAGAACAATGAGCACAAATCAATGAAGAATCGATTGCATATACCCATGAGACTGTCACAACAATTAATGCAACCAGCATGATAGAGGAAACTCCCCAAACAGAAATTTCAACTCTGCCCAATCCTAACATAGTTGAAACTCTTGGCACAAACCACAAGCAAGAAATCACATGGTATTTAGAGTTTGATGGCTCTGTCAACAAGTTGGGAGTAGGGGCAGGTGTTTGGATTCACAATACACATGACAACCATGCGGAAGGCCATGCCTACAGACTGAATTTCAAATGTTCCAACAACATGGCAGAGTATGAGGTTCTGTTGTTAGGCCTTAAACTGCTCAAAGCTCTAGGAGCTGCAAAGGTGTCTATTTTAGGAGATTTTGACCTAGTCATACAGCAGATGAAAGGTAACTTTGTAACCAATGATAATAGAATGAGGGCCTATAGGACTGCTGCCACTAATATACTCAATGCATTTACTGAATTCAAACTGGCCAAAATTTCAAGAGAGCATAACATTCATGCACACAGCCTAGCCACCTTTGCTAGTACATGTAAGCTTCCTTTTGACCCAAGCCATCACTTCACATCTAAAATAAAACATAGGCCCACTGTCCCGAACAACGTGAAATATTGGCAAGTGTTTGAAAATGATGCCCAGATCAACAATTTCCTCACCCTTGAGCATGATTACTCTAATATCAACATTGACATGGATGCTATGAACGATGTCCAATAACAAACAAATGAAAACCAACAGGTCATAACAACTACAACAGCCAAACAAATCCTAAACCCCACTGTTTTTGACAAAACAATCATAGGAAAGCTGAAACAATTACATTTGGAGGAAATTGCCAAAACAGGCAGAAACCATTGACCTGAAGGATAATTTTCTGCCTGCTGGCCTAACCCCATTAGAAGACATGTTTGACGCCAATGATGTTCCCAGAAATCCAAAATTGCAACCATTGAACACTGCTATAGAAGAACACAACATTGGGACAACAGAGAATCCCAAGATGATCAAACTGTCAAGAAATTTACCACCTGATCAAAAGCCCAAGTACGTTGATTTGTTCAAAGAATTCCAAGATGTATTTGCTTGTAGTTATGAGGATTTAAAATCCTATGACACCTCGGTGATCCAACACACAATTCCCTTAAAACCAAACCAGAAACCTTTCAAACAGAAACTTAGGAGAATTAACCCTATGCTTCTTCCAATGATTGAGAAGGAAGTAAAGAGAATGTTTGAAGCAGGCATAATAGCACCCATCAGATTTTCTGAATGGGTATCCAACCTAGTTCCTACAAGAAAAAAGATAGGTGAGATTAGACTCTGTGTAGATCTAAGAAATTTAAACCAAGTCTCCCTAAAAGACCACTATCCTTTGCCCAAAATGGACCACATATTACAAAGAGTAGTGGGGTCATCTAGAATCTCTTTGCTAGATGGCTTTTAAGGTTTCAGTCAAATACTTGTTCACCCGGATGACCAAGACAAGACAGCCTTTACCACACCCTGGGGAACATTTAAGTATGTTAAGATGTCGTTCGGACTTAAAAACGCTAGTGCAACCTTTCAAAGAGCAATGGATATTGCTTTCGCCAAAGAAATACATGACTTCCTAGTTGTCTATCTTGATGACCTAACCCCGTTTTCCAAATCTGATAAAGAGCACCTCAAGCATCTTAGGAAAATATTCATCACATGCAGGAAATATGGCATTTCCTTGAATCCCAAGAAGTCTCTATTTGGCCTTGAAGAAGGAAAATTACTCAGTCACATCATATCAAAAGATGGTATTAGAATTGATCCTGAAAGAATCCAAGCCATCGTCCAAATCCCATATCCAAGAAACATAAAAGAGCTACAAGCATTCCTTAGGAAAATCAACTTCCTAAGAAGATTTATTCCAAATCTAGCTGAACTGATATGACTGTTAAGCAATATGTTAAAAAAGGATGCCAAGGTAAAATGGTCTCTTGAAACCAAACAGGCATTTGAGAGTATCAAATCCGCCCTAACACAAACCCCTGTCCTCACCAGCCCACAATTTGACAAAGATTTTATCATTTTTTCTTTTGCATCTGATCATACTATAGCTATTGTCCTTTTGCAAAAGGATGAACAGGGAGCTGAAAAGCCAATTGCGTTTTTCAGCCGAGCCTTAAGAGATGCCCCTTTGAAGTACCCAATCATGGAAAAGCAGGCCTATGCACTTGTTAAGGCCATCAAGGATTTCAGAGTGTACATTTTATATTCCCATGTGATTGCCTATGTCCCACACGCTGCTATAAAAGACATATTGACCCAAGAGGGATTAGAAGGCAAAAGAGGCAAGTGGATAGCAAACATCCTTGAATATGACATAGAAATAAAACCAACCAAGCTGATAAAGGGACAAGGTTTAGCTAAACTGATGTCCGAAACAAACTTTCAAGCCTTAGACATTAACCAACTGGACAATGAACAGGAGTTGGTGACTCCACAGATCAGTGAGACCTTTTTGCAATCTCCTTGGTATGCTGATATATGTTTTGTATTGTTAAACCTGTTTGCTCCCCCAGGATTTTCCAGAACCAAGAAAAGATTTTTGAAAATGAAAGCTTTAAAGTTTTGTGTCATAGATGGTGCATTATTCTGGAGAAATCATGAAGGTATATTGCTTAACTATTTAACCATGAGCGAAACTAACCATGTCACGAAAGAATTCCATGCAGGTGATTGTGGAGGACATTTATATTGGAAGTCCGCTGCGGATAAAATTTTAAGGGCTGGTTTTTATTGGCCCTCTCTTTTTGCAAATGTAAAGAAGTTTACCATGTCATGCCACAAATGCCAAGTCTTTGAGGGCAAGAGAAAGTTGTTACCTTTGCCCCTGAAACCTATCTCTACCGAGAAACCTTTTCAACAATGGGGTCTTGACTTCATTGGAGAAATCCATCCCTCTTCCTCAGGCCAGTACAAATGGATCCTGACAGCCACCGACTATTTCACTAAGTGGGTCGAAGCCATTCCTTGCAGGCAAGCCAATGACACCGTCATTATCCAATTCCTTGAGTGTAATATCCTTTCTAGATTTGGCTGCCCTGAGAAAATCATCACTGACAACACTGCTGCCTTTAAATCCAAAAAGATGGTTAGTTTTTGCCACAAATTTCATATTACCTTGGGCCACTCTACAGCCTATTACCCTCAAGGCAATGGCTTGGCCGAATCATCCAACAAGAGCCTAATCAACATTATAAAGAAAGTGTTGGAAGAGAACAAGAAGAACTAGCACAAGAAGCTCGTAAATGCCCTATGGGCAGACAGACTTTCAAGCAAGAGATCCATTGGAATGAGCCCTTATGAGCTAGTGTATGGCATGGAGGCCAGATTCCCATCATCCCTGGGCATTCCTACTATCAGACTGTTACAGGAAATTCAGGCTGAACCAAATGACATTCAAAGAATGATTAATTAGACCATTTATCTCCACCAAACCAGAGAACAAGTTTATGACATAGCTCAAATTCTACAAGAAAAGCTCAAAAAGATGTTTGACAAGAGAGTTAAGGCTGAGGATTTCTACATTGGTGACAAAGTTCTAAGGTGGGACTCACGAAGAGAAGACAAGGGGAAACATGCCAAGTTTGATTTTTTATGGAAGGGACCATTCGTTATTTCTGCTGTTCAGGGAAATAACACTTATTTTCTCAAGTCTGTAGGGGATTGTTCTGTTGAAGAAGGCCCTGCCAATGGCCGTATGCTGAAACATTACCATGATCCCTTTTAAGGGACACAGTGCAGCTTTGTATATATCTTTTGTATGGCGATATTTGTATATATCAGCACTTTTTTTTCATTTTTTTTTATAGCAAACCTATTGTTAAGGGAGCAGCAGTGAATTTTGAGAAGACACAGCCAATACAAGTGCTCCAGTTCAAAAGCTCTGTCTCTGCACTAACCTCAACAAAATAGCAAAAATGGCACAGTCACATCACATCATCGCATGGTAAAGGGAAGTTGTTGGTAATCTTCAGTCAAAGGTAGCAAAACAGATCAGTATTTCAGTACATATTTGCACCCTGATCAAAGCAAAGTAAAGCAAACATATCAGTTTTGATTTATGTTTTGAAAATGTTTCAAAGGCAATGCTCAAGCAACATTCTACATAATAGCAATCACGTAGAAGAAAGCAGACAGTGCTATGCATTTCACAATATTTCAGTTGAGGAGGAGGTTGTTTATATTACAGAGTTTTAATTATCTAACAGCCAGCATAAAGAAGTTCCTTCAATCTGCAGCAACCATAGAAGATCAAGGCATTCTGACCTGCTGTTCTTGGCTTTTCACAAGGAAAAGCCATCCCCAAGTGGAGCCACTATTAGCCTCCTGTTGCGACAGGTGTTCATTTTTCATGATTGACATCTTTACATGCCAAATATGTCATACTTTGCATGTTGCAGTGTTCCATATTTCCAAAAAGAGGTTAAAGAAGATACTGTGAAAGTGTGCCAATCCAAATGCCACTGCTAAATTCCAATTTTGATGACTCAACCATTTTTGTCCTATAAAAGGGAGGGCCAAACAGCTTAAACATGGTCTCCCTAGGTTTTAATTTCTTGTTTTAGAATATAGAGAATGATATCTGTCCAAACAGTTTAATCTTGGCAGATTTGTAGATAGGTAGAGAATCAAAGGAGCCCAACTGCTTAATCTGGGCCCTTGGCAGAAATAAGTGTAGACTTAGATAGGATAACAGAAAAAAGAAAAATTTGTAAAGCTGGGCCTGCAAGTCTAAGTGCACCCAAACCAAAGAGAAGAAAAAATGTCAGGATGGTAGGCTGGGTAGGTAGTTTTTGAGGTTGCAGAATGATGATTCATGATCAATCTTGTGTTTCTAAGTGTTATATCTTTTCAGATCACAGCCATGATGCAGTTTTCATCTGGAGGAAGTCAAGCTGGACATAACTAACTCCCCTGTTCATTTTTATTCCCCAAATCACTCACTAATTTTCCCAAAGAGGTCAAGATCTGCTTGATGCCTCTTAGTCATCATTTTCCACATCATTGGCCTTGGTGAAGATCTGCTTTACTCAAGGATTTCCATTCTTCTATTACAAAGTCCTATTCCCCCATAATGGCCTAAGGTTCCTTACCTTAGCGCTTTCTCATCATCTCCATATTAACTCCTGACTATATTATATAGCCCCCTATCTATTTCCCCCTCCCCTACTAAATCTATACTAAATAACTCCCCTATATACATACCCCGCCCTCTAGCACTATAGCTATGTATTTATCAGTTCTGCGACATAATAGTCCACCTGGGACTATCATGAACCTGTCTGCGTCCTAACAGGAGTTAGTGTGACACTTGGTCATGATAACAACCTTTTTCCCTCACCCTAGCCCTGAAAAACCCTCTTTTCCACCCTCAACCTAAAGTTGTGTGCATAAAACATTAACCCCGCTCGTTAAACAATCCCATAACCCACATTTCCTAAGTTCTAAACCCCCCCCCGCCGCGCCGTATAAAGATTCGCATATTTGAGCACCCGTCCATTATGCTCCCTCCAGCTCCGCGCTCCGTCCACAGTTGGATCGGGCCCTCCCCATCCAACGGCTCTCGGCATTTTCGGAGGCGCCCCGCTGCTCGGTCATTAGCTTCTGATAGCGAGGTGGTTTTTCCACCGTACCCAAAGACACTTGTCCACTTCCTATTGCATTGGAGGGGCTCTGACGGATACCACCCCCGTACAGAAAGCAGTCCGATGAAACCGCTTTGTGTCTTCTGTACGTGTGCCCCATGTCGCCTGTCCGGTTCCACGTGTCTGCCGAGTCACCTTCACCACGTCGGCCCTCTTCCGAGTCACCCTTGCCACATCATCGACCGCACATGCTGACATCACCCTGTTGACGTCACCTTGCCACGTCATCTGCCGTACCATGGTCCCACCTGTTGATGTCATGCTGACGTCAACATCAATTTTGAGGCGAAAGGCGAAAATCATGCTTAGGAGGCCCGAATTCAAATTCTGAGGCATTTTTTCATGCGCGATTAGTGCCTAGCGCTAATCGCGCATGGCTACGGGAAAAGGGCCGAAATGGAAAATCCCTCATTGTGCAGCCCCCAACAACCCCAAAAGGCACCGAATGACCTGTTTTTCTTCGCGAGGCATGCAGAGATGAACAAAAGCCAATTATAAAGAAAGCAGAGGGTTGAACAACGGCCATTAAGTTTTGATTTGACCCGCAATGAGAGACAAACTAGCCCAATTCATTTGTCAAAGAGTATCAGAGGAGAGATGAAGCGGCAAAGAGTATCAGTTAATTTTTTAATGGAAATCTTCAGTTCCCAAGGTAGGTCAGCATTAATTGGCCTCCAGCAGAGTCAAATCAGGAGGTGTAAGCCCATCCCAGCTCTCAAATCACAGTTAAAGCACTTAAAGCCACCGAACTACAATGGAGCAGAAGTCCATGCTCAGTTATTATAGAAGCACTGCACCAAGCCACCGAGGACAACACATTGATTCAGTTCTGATACGACTACCCTCAGTGCAGCTCATAGATATTTTTTGCATTTATAAGTTTAGGTTAGAGTAATCATTTACTTTCAGACCTGCTTAGGTCACAGCTGTAATAAACAATTTTGGAGAATCTCACCTATATATACCACCCACTGTATTGTTTCAAGGGTTGGTTGATTGATAACTTTTCATTAGAGACTCGCACTATATGTCTGAGACTTTTCTTTAATCAAAGATTGCTGAAGAGATTGGAAGAATGACTGCCTGATCTGTTTTTACTGGTCTCTAGAGACTGAATGATGGAATTCTTGTGCTGCAACATGAATCAATAAGTGCCTCTTACCTCTGTTTTCATTTTTCACCATCCAAATAGCAAAAAGAAATATTAGCTTAGAACTTGTTTAACTGCACTCTAGGCTCAGTTTCTGCTATTTCTTTATGTTTTTTCATCTGAAATGAACTGGACATGAATATGAATTCCTTGTGGCTCATATCTACTCTTATTCACATGTGTTTGATAGTTATCTAAGGATTCTTTACTGCCATTAGATAGAGATCATCCACTTTCCTCTGTTAAGCTGACTAAGAGATTCTTAATTGCCTCTCCTTCCTTAGCATTCTTTCCATCCTTTAAATTTGGAAAATTGTTCCATGTGCAACCACCTTGCTCCTTATTCCTCTTGTGACCAAGAAAACGCACTAGCAATCTTACATCCTTGACTCCATGCCCAATGGTTTCAAACTTTCACACCACACTTGACTCTTTACTTGAAAACATCAATTTTCCCACCAAAACATAAACAAAACACAAACAAAAAATCCCTTAACTCGATAGCTAGCCTAGAATCATCATAAACAAAGCTAAAATCATAAAGAGAGAGCCCTCTCTGACTACAAGTGGGCTAGAACCTGCAGTCCAAAGTTGGTTTGTGGTTACCTCAGCCGTATCCCTTTACTCCGACCTGGGGGACAACTTGAGTGATAACAGCAACAACCTTAGCTATGAAACAAATTCACTCTTTGACATCTATCCCTCTTCATATTTGGCTTGAGTGATGAATTTAAAATCCATGTTGGCCTTTGATTGCTTGTCCTTTAACTGTCCCTAGATACTAGGAAAACTACCCCTGTTTTTCTGCTTTGGTCTCCAAAGTGGTTCCTCAAATTTTGCTAACCATTTTATCCCATTTAATAACATGTAATGCCTTGAATTAGACCAAAGGTCCTGCTCATATATTCGTGCTATGACAAAACCCTTTAGAAGCCGGTTGAAGCATGACAACTGTCTGAGCTACAAAAATGATTGTTGTTTTCGTAGCTTAGAGTTTGGAGATATTAAATACCTTTCATTCTTTGAATTTTCCTTTGCTTAGTATTCAAAACTTCTGAGGTCGCCCTTTTGTGTCTACTACATCAGCATTCTTTCATAATTGTTCCCCCCTTTCATTTCAAAATTGATTCAAAAAAACAAAACTACTAGCTTCAGAAGTTTTGTAGCACCCTACGAAACTATTGTGCATTATATGTCATTTTTGGTAGTTTCGTAGCGCGCTATGAAACTGCTGTGTGATTCAAGAACACATTTTTTGTCATTTTTTGGAATTTTTCGATAGCTTATCCACATGATATGAACCAAATAATCTAACATTATCTATCCAAAATAACCTTCAATCTTCAATAATTAGACTTCACATCAAAATTGTCTCAAAATTGATTCACTTACTGTCTACTTCATTTATGTTGAGGTTTCTCTTCTGGTTCATTTAGTTGAATCTTCAAATCTTCGATCTATCTTTTCATCATTCAGATTCCAGTTCTCAATGTTTCATTGACCCTTCTGATATATCTCACCTCTTTTATTGCAGGGACCGTCCAAGTGAAATATTGAGCATGACAGCTAACTACTTCAGGTACTGAAACTATTTTATCTTCCCATAGAGCCTCCATTATGTTGAAATTATCTTCCTTAATTGCATTTTTCCTTGCTATTTTTCTAAGTTTGGTAATCTCAAGATTGGAAAACTTCAATTTCTTTTTAACCTCTTCAAAACCACATTCCTCCTGCTGAGTGATAATTTCCTTACCTCTGTCATCTTTGTGCAGCTGTGATGATGTTTCTGATGGAAACACAGGTTCTTCATGTAATTCTACTACCTCCCCTGTCTCACTTGTTTCTAGTTGTGCCTCTTGTATCCTTTCTGAATGCCTTGTCATAGGTCTTCTCGGATTGAACACAAACTTTGAGACCTGGTCATCAAATTGAAGCTTTTTAGAAGATTTAACTCTTTTGGTTTTTTTCTTGATGGCTTCAAGTAGCTTTGCTTGGACCAGAGGAGTCTCTTCTATGTCGATGGCCTGGAGGAGATCGTTCAAACTTCCGTTTGAAGCTGGGCTTTCATCAGCAATCACAGTCTTCCCCTTTTCCTTGGCTAATTGACTTCTTGTTACTCTTCTTTGGACAGTTTTATTAGCAGATTGCTCTTGTACCACCTCATTGATCTTAACCTTCTTCCTCTGTGACTGTTGAGGGGTGCCTTAAACTACTAGTGGTGTCATAGGATCCTTCACCTACTTTCTGGATTTCAATTTTATAAATCTTCTTGATCTTGTTTCCTCCTGATGACTTATTGCTGGTGTAGAAATATCCTTAGCCTTAGGGCTAAGTCCTATTTCTGTTTCAAAGCCTTTCATAAACAAGAAAGCAGACCATTCTCTTCCAATCTTTTGAAGATCATGTAAAACAATCAACTTGATCAACCCATGATGGAATAAGGAGGTTTCACAAGCTTCTTTCTTCAATTGAAACGTATCAGACATTTTGCCTAAGCTACGAAATAGATAAAAAGGTAAATCAATAGATATTTTTCTAGTGAAACGCAAGAGCAACTTAAAATGGTAAGAGTACACCTTATGGTATTTCCCCTCACAAGTAAAATATCTTTGGATGAATGTCAGTAGGTTGGCATATGAATCCTTTACATAGCTTTTGGGCACTGATTTGGTTAAGTCCAAGCCTATGAATTTTGGCTTCAAAAACTCTTGGCAGGGTGCCAATTTGAACTTAAAGTTCTTGAACCATCTTTCCTGGCCTCTTGGTATCTCGGTGATTGTAGATATGACCTCAGGAGAAATTGGAATTTCTATCACTCCAACTCTTGAATTCAAACCAGTGAAATTGAAAGAAAAATCTTTGGTTACTTGAACATGACCACCTTGAAGTTTTTGGTAGAATATCCAACAACCCACCTATTTGAATGCATGTTCAACCTCTCTGCCTCTCATGAGCACATCTAAACCTTTAGGCTCAGCTATAAGACACTGGCCTGATTTGTGATTTTTCCTTTCTTTAGACATGTCTATGAAATCCCTGTAAGGAAACTTGAAGATAAATGTACACTGTATTGGTTTGAACACTGCCTCGCTTGAATTTGAAACTGAGAACTGCCTTGCTTGAGATTTCAAAAAGTTTTGATGAATGCCATCCTTAAGTTTTCCAATTGTCTTCCTATGCATGAAAGGAACACGAGAAAAACCAAAACTAACTCACCTCACCTTACTTTTTTTGAAATTTGAAAGAATGCGTACAAGACATCTAATGAATCTAATGATGAGAATGAATGGCTTCATGTGATAGCCATGGTTCAAGAACTGACAAATGGTGATGAAACATTAGAGGATTTTGATGGAAAAGATAGCTATACAAGATCTGGCATGAATCCCTAATTTCATAGCGCAGCTAGTGAAAATTCCAGGTTTTGCGCTACGAAATTTCCTAGTTGCGAATCCCTGTTTTCATAGTGCACATAGTGTATTTTTATTAGTTTACGCTATGAAAACTCCTAGTTGATTTCGTAGTGCATGCCAACTTTAAAACAATCTTGACACATGACACCTATGAATCAATATGGGACTAATGATAGTTAAAACAAGATTGTTGACCTTATTTAACAATGGGAACAAGACTCTATCCTATATTTTAGACTCCCTAAATAAAACAATAGAAATGACTTGACCGAGATTGAATTACAACTTTGAAACCATACAAGTTGTCCAATTTTTTTTAGTGATAACAGTACTTATGTCAGGGGTTTTTGGATGACTACCATGAATCATAGGAAGAAGGGAAGCCATTCCATTATGTGTGGTTGTTACTCTTAATCGCATTGGTAGCATGGTGAACACTAGAGGATTCAGAGTTCCCTAATGTCAAACTTGATGTGTGTGAGGTTCTGAAGTTTTCCTTGTTATGGGCCTCTAAGGAACCAATCCGGGTTATGTAGAATAAAATATTATGGATTCTCTTTGAGATGGACATGCTCATAGTCATCAATGAAAGGCTGAAGTTGTCACCTACATTATTTCAAGAGTTTGGCGACGTTGTTGATTTTAAAGCGGACTTTCACAGTGTCTCTATCTAAGGCAAGAAATATTCGGAGAAGGTATGTCATCAACTACCATACTTAGTGTTTGAAGACGACATCTTGGTGGTCATTAGCAAGTGGTCGAGTTATTGGCTTACCCCAAAAACCATAAAAGTGACCGAGAAAGTAGGAATGAGTGCATAGGCTAAAAAAATAGCAGCTAAGAAAGATACCAAGAAAGCACCTCTGGCAGTCACCATTGATCTCAAGGGAAAGACTACCGAGCCTGTAGTCAAGTAGGAGACTGGAAAAATAGATTAGGGAATCAAAGGAAGAGGTGGGAAAGGTTCACTTTGAATTACAGATATAGATTACAGATCTCAACATGAAGTATCAGCCTACAATGCCACAAGAAGTTTGTGTGCAGTGCAAAGTTGCCATCAAAGATGCTAAGGTTCAATTAAATATTGCAGTCAAGGACTGTAGTCAACTTTTTGAAGATACAAGTCACTGTAGGAGGACCCACATGCATAGAATATAAAAGCAGAGATCAGAGAAAGGCAATTACAGTTCGATGAGATGAGTAAATAGGCCCCAGCAATTGTATGCACATGATCAAAAAGATTGTATTTGAAAAGACTTGACTAATAAAGATTGGGTAGAAAGACTAGTTGAGGCCACCTAGGCCTACAATACCACATGGAAGACCACCACTAGATTCACACCCTATGAGCTGGTCAATGGGAAAAAGGCCTTGTTGTCCATTGAGTTTGAATATAACACATTAAGGATGGCAGCCCAACTAGATTTTGATCTCAGTAGTGCACAGGAGGAGAGATTGTTCCAATTGAATGGCTTAGATGAATTCAGAATGCGGGCCCTCCTACATACAGAGGTAGTTCAACTTTAGAGGAATATCTGGCATGATAAAAATATTAAGGAGAAGCAATTTCAGGAGGGTTATTGGGCATTGTTATATGATTCTAGGTATAAATACTTCAAGGGAAAGTTAAGGACAAGATGGCTCAGACCTTACATTTTGGAAATATGCCATGATAACAGTTCAGTGCAAATCTGAACTATAGATGAAGAAGCCATTCCTTTGATTTTTAATGTGCACCGATTGAAAATGTACAAGAGACCTTTATAAAAACACGAGTTCATTGATAATATCAGTAAAATAGTGATGATGGTGGAGCAAGTTCTAGCTCCTCCCTCATCAAATCATTGAGAAAAAACAAAAAAGAATAAGGACTCAGGTGAAAACCTCCATGAGGCACCTGAGTCCCATGTTTGGGTTGAAAACCTCATGAGGCGACCTAGTGATGAAGAGGAAAAAACAAAAAAACAAAAAGAAAAGAGAATCAGAATATCCCTAGACGAAAACCTTCCTTGAGGTGCCTAGGGCAAATAGCTAGTGTGAAAACCACTATGAGGCAACATAGTTGTTTTTCAAAAAAAAATAAAAATTATATAATTATATATCTATCTATATATATATATATATATATATATATATATATATATATATATATATATATATATATATATATATATATATATATATATATATATATATATATATATGGATATAGTTGTCATGAAATTTCCATTTGCAGATGGGCGAGAAAGATAGTCATGGAGCAAAAGAGGATCCAAAGGAGACCCTTGCCTCTCATATATTCATATTCTCCACTCCTTACCATGTATTCCTCCATCATTTTTGTCATTTTTCCACTCCATTGCTTCAATTTATGCAAAGGCTGTGTTTTCTACAGGATCCCCAGAAAACCTACAGGATGATCTTGTAGGAATTACAATGACCCGGAAATCCTACAAGAAGCAATCTGAAGGCACATGATGGATTTTTTAGGTCCCTAAAATTCACCATATGCATGGTCTAGCACCTCACGACGTCCAACATCATCATCCCTGCACTCACCATTCAAAAAAAAAAAAAAAAACAGTTTCAATAGTTTCTGCCAGTCTTAGAAAAAAAGGGAAATCGAACGGAGTAAGAGCATTACCTGAGTATCCTTTTCTCTCCATGCTTCTACTCTTTCTTTCCATCCATGTCACTATCCTCATAGCCCCAACAAGAAAATGATTAAAGAATTCTGAGGGAGAAGAAGCTACAGGGCATCCTATAGGAAATCCTGTACCAGCCTATCCCACAGAATGCCAATCACAATAGCAAAAGGTCTTCACTAGGATGATCCAAGAGCTCCACAGCAGCAACATCAAATCTTTAGCCACAAATACATACAAAAGAAAAGAAACCCTTAGGAGACAGCAAGAGGAGGAAGAATAATGACATATATACAACGCAACACCTTTGGTCTTCGATAATTGTAGCATAGCATTGCAACCATAGGTAAGTATCCCGCTCGCTCACTTATATGCATCATGTAGTAAAAAATTGTAAGGGTTACAAGATAGTTGGTTTATGAGTGAAAAGGTGGCCAGTTAACTTGGCCACCTCCATTTATTCAGCACATGCACAACCGGGTGTCCTCTCACATGTGGCTATAGTCAACTCAATGACAAAGAAGGAGTAGGACAAAAAATGGTTAAACTATGGATCTATGACGTGGGAGCTGATCACGAGGAGTGGGAAATGATGAGGTGGTAGTGGGGACTAATGGTCCAAAAAAGGCAACGTACCATTGCTGCCAGCACACCACCTCACCCTAAATCAACATAAGAGGAAATAAAACATCGTTCCCATGCATTCATGCATTTCACCTCCTCGAAACTCCCTCATTCAAGTCGCTCTCATAACCCAGGCCACTCACTGGAAGCAAAGATCTATTGTTATGCACAGGAATTCCTATAGGAGCATGCACAAGAATTCCTACAAGATACAGTGTACATGATACACAAAGACTGTCTATAGGATTGGCAGAGAAGAGTTCAGAAGGGATATCATGGGAATTGGCCACTGCAACCAATCTAAAGTGGTAGGCTCTACAATTTCATCCCCCTCTACAAGTAAATGAACCAGGGATACTCTAAAATTGAGTGAATTTAGCAACTATGTGAAGTGAATTAAATACACATTCAACTTTGCTTTTCTCCTGCATTTGAAAAATTGTGTCAACCCTCTCATTTTCTCCTCAAGTTTCACCAGCAATATGACAGGAGGGTTTAATAGGAGAGAGCCCACAAACACTGTGATAATCCAACAACAAACCCAAGTGCTTGAAATATTTACAAGACACAATTGGATGGGGTTTTTAAAAAAATTCAGAGAGTATGATGATGAGGTGGCTCAAGAATTTTCTCTCTCCCTCACTCCACATAGCAGAATCTATGCCACTGTTGTAGTAAGGGGCCTCACTATAGATCTCACCCCAGAGCTCATCAGTAAGGTCATCACACTTCCCCTAGGAATCCCATTGAGAAAAGAAGACAAAGGAGATAGTCGAGTGGCAAAAAGAAAATTCTTTTTAGAAGGTGAAGAACCCACTAAGGACAAAAATGAAGGAGGGAAAGTCTTCCATACCCATGGAGTGAGGTAGGCTACCAACTCATCAAATACATCTCATGTGAGGGTAGATATAGTTTTTTCTATGGCTATCATTTCAGGATCCTTGAGGAATTAAGATTTGTGGCAGAAACACCACCTCACCAAAGACTCAACATACCATATTTCTTACTGCAATCACTCATAGACTCAAGCATCAAAGTGAAGGAGGGGAATTCCCGAAAAGTGGCTCACCATGGGTTGATTATGATCCTCATTGAATATGCCCTCAAAAACCTCATAACCCCTATAACATGGTCATCCTTTAGAGACTTGCCAGCAGAGGATGACATAAAGCCCTCAGTTATGATGTTAGTCCTACTATCAGTGAGGAGGAGGAAACCATGAAGAGGAAGATACAAAGAAAGATAAGGATGAGATGGATGAAGAAGGAGCTGACACAGAGGAACATGATGAATCTGAAGAAGAAGGGGGAGAAGAGAAGGAGGATGATGAAGCAACAGAGGAGGAAATTAATGAGGAACTGATAGAGATGATGAAGATCTACAAGAGGAAGAAGACAGGAAAAATAGAGAGGAAGAAGGCAATAAAATATAAGGGAAAGAGCACAAGGAGGATTCACCTAGGGTCTCTCCAAAGGCCACTCAGAGAGAGGTAGCAACTACCCTCACTTCTCTCAGCACCCCAATCAAGCAAAAAGGAAAAAGGCAGAGGTAGACCCCACTATATTTCAGAACAAGAAAGAGCACAAGAATAAAATAGGGGAAGCCACAAACATCAACAAAAATTCCTATTAAGATTGAATATTCCCCTACACAAAAAGACAAAATGCCTTCCCCTAAGTCCCCTATCACCTATGTAAGGAGGCCTATACCAGATCAAATTCCTCAAATGGTAAGGCAATCCTACAGGATCCATAGCAAAATTTATAGGAAGCAAAAACACGTATAGGATACTCTGCTGAATCTAAAGGAGGCACAAAATGGGAAAGAAAGGTAGGGGAGCAAAAATAAGCTAAATAGGAAGACCCAGAGACAAAGGAACCCAGCCCCCAACCTAACTTAGACTCAAATTACCGGTTTATTGAAGGAGGCCGGGTAATACCTCAAAAATTTGCCATCCCACTATTCTTCGAGCTTGAGAAGTAGAGGGCCAGAACCCACCGATGGATGCAGATCGCCAAATTAAAGGGGGTGGAAGACATTGGGCACATGGAAGAGAAACTCAAAGAAATGGGTAGAGAGCTAAGTGGCTTACGGGACATAAAAGCTATAATGAGAAATCAACTTTCGACAGAAAATGCATGGCTGAGGGGACAGCTGCAGGAAAGAGAAAACCAACTAGCATGTATGGTCAGCCTCTCCTTGGAGGCAATCCAATGTAGGATTCCAACTAAATCCTATGCTATTTACCTCAAAGAACAATGGTTGTAGTTTTAGATTAAGACACAAGCATAGAGGGGAACCATGCCGTTTCAGGACTATAGGCAATTTATTGATCATTGTGGTCAAAGTACACTAGAGGATAGGGCCAAAATGGTTGAGTTTTAATTGCACAACATCGCCCTCACATACATGAATGTTTGGGACCCTAATGCCAAGCTAGGAGATCTACAATTGATGGCTTTAGCATCATGGATGAACCATGAGGAGTCAAGAGTTACAGACATGAAAAGGATATTGGCCACAAAGCAAACTGAACCTCTTTTTATCAGATTTGAACAATAAAATCCCATGGCCCTCATTAGTACCCATAATTTGATAGCAAATGATCCTCAGTTAGCACCTAGATATCTTGCTTCCAAAGAGCAAGCAATTTCACATTTTGAAGACATGCTAAGGTTGCTAGGAGATGATAGTATACATGCTTGCCTAAGAAGATGGAACACACAGCCACACACCTTAAAGATAAGAGAATATCACTCCCCTCAAAGGTTGAGAGAGGCACTCAACATGACACCTATGTATAAGAAATCTATGCAAAGGTTGAAGGTCAATTGGATAGGCCTAAAACTCAGTCCACCACTACTCTCAGGGATGCTAGAAGGGAGAAAAGGAGAAGAAGAAAAGAGGCAGGGGGAAGAAGTAGAAAAGAAAACAACCTTCTATGACCAAGAAGAGGAGACCACAACAGAGGCATGGGATGTCAGAGAGGCTACCAGAGCCATGAAGGATATGGATATTGACTAAGTTTCTCAGAGGATGAGCAACACTTTTAGTAGGGGGGTGATGGTGAACCTCATCATTGGGTAATTATATGGGCCTTAATTCACCTCCTAGCTTAGTCAAACCAACTATTCTCATAACTTATTGCATACTTTTTTTTATATTTTGTTTACGAGATGAGTTAGAGTTGGATCTTTTTCTTTATGGTCTAATGTGCATTTAATGCAGAATTAAAGGATAAAAGCAAGGAGTTTTAGGAAACAAGAAGGTAAAAACTCGAATGGGACATGGTAGAGGGATTATAGGAGGCAAATCCTCCTCATTTACTACCCCTCCATTCGAATAGTCCTCCATCAGCTTGGAGTGCAAACAACCAAATCATGAGGACTAGAAGGTAGCCAAGCAAGTGAAAGACAAAGCACCAGTTTATCTCAAGTTTGGGAGCTGAGCCTCCCAAATTTTAAGGAAGTCATTGGAGACTTCATATTTATAAGTAGAGAGGCCTAGGACCTTAGTAGGATTCATATTTTTTATTGTAAAACTCTACCCTATTTTCGAGCTACAAGACTTGTGACAGTTTTTGATGTAATCCATTGTTTTGGTAATGAGAATGAGTTTTGTTTTGAGCCAGCACTGAGTTAACTCAGAGGGATGAAGCTCTTGCGCCAAGGCCCAACCCTAGAATCCAAAGCTCCTCTTTATTGTACATGTATGGTAGTATAGATTCATAGCTTAATTGTTCATTTGCCTAGTAGATGCATTTCCATTACAGTAGTATAGATTAGATTGGTTGTGTGATTGTTTGCTTCCATTTGTGCCTTCTTTCAAGTAGTAGGTTAGAAAGGAGAAAAGTGATCACCACAAGGTTTTCAGTAGGTGTGTCAGCCTCACTTCCTCCCTCTGGGACCATGACTTGAGGAAGGGACCCTTCATTAGCCCCAAAAACACAGATTACTAGTTCTTGTATGAGCTTTGGAGTTTGTTGTCTTTGATTTAGTATTTGGTTCATGTTGCAATGTAGATTTCATTGTCATCTTTTTCCATCTCTGCTTCTGTAATAAGATCTCATTCATGCTTTCATTCCCTTCTGTAACTTTCTTCGTGCATAATATAGGAAATTGATTCATGTTTTTCTAGTTTATGAAAATGTATCTTGTTTCATAGTTCTTGGAAGACACACATGTTTTAAGCGGATTGAGTACTTCAGGAGGAGACCCAAACTTCATCACCACTAGCCACCTTCCAGTTCATCCACCTTAGCCATCTCTTGTTTCACCATCACCCTCACTATTATTCATCATTTTTCATTGAAATTCCCCTAGATACATTAAACGAATCTAGCCATATCTTATCTTAGATATTGACTCTTGAGTGCTCCTAGACCTTCTAACACCCCATTCCACTCATCACACACCTTTCCCAAGCTTCCAAACACCTCCAACACCTCACAATTATCTCTCGGTTGTATCCTTTAGGTTTCTTGTAATTCCTACAAGATCATCCTATAGGTTTCTAGTACATCCTGTAGGTTTTCCTGAAACGTCCTATTTTGAGGCTGAAATTACGAGAAACCTCTAGGAAGTCACAAAAAGCATTCTAGGACCCATCCACACCATCTAACCAATTCATAAACCTTCCAGCCATATTCAAACACCTTCCATCCACCTGTCACATCCACAAGAACAATTAGTTTGCATACTTGATTTTACCTAAAAAACAAAAAAAGTGAAAACAGATTTAGTTAGGTTTTTGCATGCACATTGGTATTGTTTGATGCTTTTTACTTCTGCAACTTAGATAGTAGAATTTCTTTAGTATTGATTTAGAAATTCTGCTTAGCATAGCTGCTTAAATGGTTAATTACAGTATGGTGTGATTTAGCATTACATGTTTTTTCATTACTGCAATAGAGTAGATCTCTTAGAGTAGATTTTCCCTTCTTCCATCAAAGAATCAAGATTCTTCTGACTCCATAGAAAGCTGGCTTGGAGCCCTAGTGGTCTCTCGCCAGCTGAACAGTGACAACTGGCAGGACCATCACTTTTACTTGTGCATACAAAACTGTCACCTCCAAGTTTGTATGAACCCCAGGTTGATAACTAAAGATGGTAGCCGAGGCGTTGTAGCATCCTTGTTGTAATACTGGAGCTCATCACATACCTACAGTATTATGGGCATAGAGGATTACTTGCAAGAAGCTGATAGGGCATACTCCGTTCAAACTAGTGTATGGACAAGAAGTTCTAATTTGAATGGAATATATAGTCCTTAGTATTAGAATCACAGTAGTCACGAATATGGTAGACAATGATATTATGGAAGAAATATTGGAACAACTTCTCGTGCTAGAAGAAGATTGTTCTCTTGAAGGATTTCACCAACAAGTATAGAAAGCTTAGGAAAAGGCATGGCACGATCACCATATTAAGCAGCTAAATTTTAGGAGTGGAGACTTAGTTTTTTGGTATGGTAATATGTTTGCGCAACTCCTTGGTAAGTTCAAGATGCGTTGGCTAGGAACGTATGTTATCAAGGATATCTCCGATGGTGGCGTAGCTCAGCTTGCAAAGCTGAATGCATAATTAATTATTGGACGAGTAAATGGGACTAGGTTGAAAATCTACAAAAACAACTCCATATCTGGGCTTATGCGATGAATATATGAATAGAGGACAGTCTTAGTGCTACATGTAGTTGGAAGGAAGCACAAGACTATAAAATACTCTGCCAAGGAAGGACCTTGTCAAAGAAGGAGGGTTGCACTACATTCCGTAGGATGGCGCAAGTGGAGAAAGCTATGACAGAGAAGGGGTAACTACGCTATAAGGAGGGCTCTGATGAATTTCATCTAGAATATGACTGTTGGGGATGATTTGATAGGGAAATTATTGTTTAAAGGAGTGGAGGAAACACATTTAAGATCCATATCTCAGAACATATACTACCAAATCCACATTTATGGGAAAGATATGGAAGTAATTAAGTGGTTTGAATTTTAAAAAGGCTATAAATATGGAACCCCTCTCAACATTTAGACACTTTGTTTGCTAATAATTCACTGCATAATTTTACATCTATGTGTGAGCTGAGTTTTCTACTACATGTCTGGTTGGAGTTGGAAGAAGCTTGAGTAGGAGTTTTTGATTCGAGGGCTAGAATCTAATATGTCTGCCTCCTAGCCAATGCATACTACTACACCTAGATTGCCAAGAACTAAGCCTATTGTCACATCATCAGTGGCCAAGAATCAGAAAAAGCCCCAAAGGAACCCATTTAGACAATTACCAAGGAAAATCCCTGCAGAACTATAGAGTAAGGAGAAAATGGATCCGTAGAAAAAACCAATGGAGCCCCAAGATTTGGATGAGGAAGAATTAGTTGACAGATTTGTCGATATCAATGTAGACGAGGTGGAACCAATCTCCAGGTTTCCACCCTATATGCCGCCAAGGAAACCAACTGCAAAGGTGATGAAGGACCTAGATTCCATCAAATACAAGATATTTACACCCCTGTTACTAGAGGAAGTGTCAATTGAGGGGGAGTTGTTGGCCAAGGTGCCACACCTACACATGGAGGACTGCGATTTGAATGATCACAACAAGTATCCCCAATTTGAGCCCAACAAGTACCTCTTTTCTATCTATTACGAAGAAGCTAGAGTAACAAGGGTTGAACCAATGAAGTGGGTAGTCGGGGTTTAGCATGCTCGGTTGCTAAATATGCTTTATGTTCCACATTTCGGGGGAAGCAACATAAAAAAAAATTGTTTACACCAACCATTGGCATTGGTACATGATGGGCATATTTGACATGGAGAGCAAATTTTGATTGGTGATATGTTAATCCAAAGGATTACCACGATGCCTCATCAAGGAGAGAACCCCAATGATGCATTTTTTGGGAAATATCAGGAGAAGAAGCTAGCTGATCAAATTAAGAATGACAATGGTATCATGAAAAATTCCTAGGGTTATGCTATTAGTTTTATTAATGATGAAGATGTATGCTTTGCCATGTTTATTTTGCTTGGTAAAATCATGAGGAAATGTCGATAGATGAAGTTCTTGTCCTAGTCGTATCCTTGGCTGTGCAGTGCAGAAAGGGCATTCAATTTCATTGGGTCATGTACCTATGTCAGGATTTTTTGGATGACTATTGTGAAGTACAGGAAGAAGGGAATCCATTCCATTATGTGTGGTTGTTACTCTTAATCGCATTGGTAGCATTGTGAACACTAGAGTTTTCGGAGTTCCCTAATGTCAAACTTGATGTGTGTGAGGTTGTGAAGTTTTCCTTGTTATGGTCCTCTAAGTAACCGATCTGGGTTATGGAGAATAAAATATTATGGATTCTCTTTGATATGGACTTGCACATAGTCATCCATGAAAGGCCGCAGTTGTCACCAAGCATTATTTCAAGAGTTTGGCGATATTGCTGATTTTAAAGCGGACTTTCACAGTGTCTCTATCCAAGGCAAGAAATATTCAGAGAAGGTATGGCATCGACTACCATACTTAGTGTCTAAAGATGACATCTTGGTGGTCATTAGTAAGTGGTTGAGTTATTGGCTTACCCCAACAACTGTAAAAGTGACTGAGAAATTAGGAATGAGTGTGTAGGCTAAAAAAATAGTAGCTAAGAAGGATAGTGAGAAAGTGCCTCTGATGGTCACCTTTGACCTCAAGGGAAAGACTATTGATCCTGTTGTCGAGTAGGAGACTGGCAAAAAATATTAGAGAATCAAGGGAAGAGGTGGGCAAGATTCACCTTGAGTTACAGATATATATTACAAATCTCCACATGAAGTAGAGCCTATAATTCCAAAGGAAGTTCATGAGCAGCACAAAGTTGCCATCAAAGATGCTAAGGTTCAAATAAAGACTGTATTCAACTTTTTGAAGATACAATGGAAGTGTGGGCCTCATTGCTGGAGGACCCACATGCATTGAATATAGAAGCAAAGATCGGAGACAAGAAAATATAGTTCGATGAGCTGAGTGCATAAGCACCTGTAGTTGTATGTGCAGGATCAAAAAGATTGTATTTGAAAAGACTTGACTAATAAAGAAGAATTTTTGAGCATAAATCTATGTATTTATGTATGTTCACATAATTTCTATGGTTCAGCCTGTTTGTAGTTAATTTATATATTTCTTCTACAAAATGCTTCGTGAAGGTTTAGATGCTATTTCATATGATGAATTATGCATGTTAGTTTATTCTTGTGTAGTTCGCTAATCTGTTAAAGTAGAAAACACTTCACAATTGTAAGAATAAAGTTAAGAGTTCACGAAGGTTAGATTAAGCCCTGAACCCTTAAAATCCTTACAACAACACTGCATAGTCCCTCTAGATGTAGAAATTTGGTTCTAGCATCCCCTAATATCACCCTGGGTGAGATTATAATCTATTCAAGCAGATCGTTGCCAAAAGGGTCGTGGTATAGGATTTTGTTGGTTAGCGCAACTAACTCTAAGCCTGGGTCTAAGCCCCTGAAGCCAACAATCGATAATAATTCTCACTGCAAAAATTTGTACTATGTTATTCCAATTACAAAACGACAAGGCCACATGGCTGGTGCCTGCTACTATGTCATTATCAACTTTTTCATTACGAATAATCGAAAAAACAAATTTGGAAAAGCTCAGAGACGCATGCAGTTTGATGAATCATTGAAAATTTCTTTGCTCTCTTATTTGCTAACCTAAATAAAGGCTAGTTCAAAAATTAATCATATTTTTTAAAAATTCCATGAATTTATGGAAAAAGTGTCACAGAAGATAGGAATATGTAGATAAAATATGAAAAGTAGCTAGTATGCACGAAGAACGAAATATGTAGAAATGATAACAACACTTTCACACATTTGCAAGTTCCACATAACATTTATGAAATTTTCCTATCTTCTGCAATTGTGTAATTAGTAATTAGATTAATTTATAATAATGCAATTAAAAAATATGAAATTTCAAATATTGGATACAATTTCTGCGATCTATTTTTTTTCCTTACAGCAGTTAAATTAATTTCTTATTCATTTTGGACTATGCATGAGAATGTACAAACAAATCTATCGTTACATTTTATATGAAAAAGATAAAATTTAGGAAAATGTGTTGTATTTCATTTATAATTGTTGATGAACTTTATTGCTTCAAAAAATAAAATGTATTCCTTTTGCAGTGTTACAATCACTTAAAGTATAATAAAGCATGACATGCATCATGATCACTCCAGTACGAATGTGAAATATAAACATGACATTGATGAGGAGGGAAATTTGTCCACAATACTTTAATCTAAAGATGAATATCTTTTAGCAGTCGTCTCCATAGCCTAAACTTGAATATGGCTTCTACACGAGAGAAGGATTGGTGCTTCTCAGTCGCAAATTCAATGATGTAGCTCTCAAGATTCACATCAACCCAAAAGTCGACAACTCTCGATAAATCTATATCCAACAGATGAAGATCAATAATATTAGATATAGTCCAAGTTCTATGTAACCTTGGTTGCATCACATCACCCGATTTATGCTAAATTCGAGTCAACCAATTATCTAATTCCTCAAGGAAACTTTCACCAAAAGATCTCGTATTGATCACAAGTAGGTGTGACGTACAAAACCTCCTCTTGGATCCAATCTTGATCCTTCTCTTTCAATTATTATTCCCACCAAACTAAGTGATCAACTTTATCATGCCACCTTCTTTAATCTCCCAACAAATATACCTTGGTTGCAAGAACTAGATTGCCTAATAAGCTTGGAGTCCTAACAACAAAACCATTTGTTGGTGAAAATTTTTAAATGAATAATGACCCAGGTTTTGTCCTAGGGTGTCAACAAATATTTTTGCATAGTCTAGCACTTTGCTGACAATTTCACTCCCTTGGATCAAAGAAGTGTCTCACCCGAGGCATACCAAAACCATAGAAAGATAGAAGGGGATCTAGAATTAAATATCTACGCAACTATCCATACATTCATTTGAAACAAGCTAAATTATGAATTTAAAAGAGAATACTCAACATACATAAAATTTTAAGAAGGGGTGCGAAACACATAATCACGTGACAAAACTCCCATTCTCCTTTTATTATTAAAAAACAATCTTTTAGTACAAATTATGATACATTATAGACATGTGCACATATATTACAGCTCAAAACAACTATCAAAATGCATCACTACATAATCAGATCTACCTAAAAGAAGTATTTCTTTTGCATAACTCATATCTAAACTTATGTCGTCTAAACTTGTTTCTCATTGCTTTGCATCTTCTTTTATAGTCCATGTTCACTTGATTTATTCTTCAATACTTCGCTCGCTTGATCCGCAATTTTCCAAAACCTCGAGCCATTACCTTGTTTCCTGTTAAATGTATCAAAATTGGTTCCAATGTTTTTAGTGTTTGCCCTTACTTTCCGTTGTGCAAATCCAAACACAAATATTCTGCTGCCACTTTGATTCTACAATGCTCCGCTTTTGGCTAAAATTTCCTCTGAAACTCCTATTCTTTCAAAAATGAAGGACTAAACAATTCCTAGAAATAAAATTCCTTATTATTTCTTTTAACTTCTTTAAGTGCATATACTATAATAGTTGTTTACTTCTTTTATTATTTGAATTGATGTCAATATTGAAATCTGTAATAAGTATAAAATGGTGATCACCAGGTGTGAAATTTTTCCTTGTTCTTTTCATTTCTTTAATGATTGTAGGAACATATATAAGTGGTGCAACATATCAATTTATTATGCATATCCGACATTGTAAATATACTTCCGATAAAGAAAGTTCAATTATATTATTGCAAATATTTTTCATTGTTATAATTTCTATGTTTTCTTGTATGCAAGTAAGGACGCCATGAAGACAATTCGATATGTTGAAATTAAATTTGTGAAATTCATTATCTGATAGTAGAAATTTTAAATGTGTTTCCTGGATACATATAATCATAATATTCATTAAGTCTTCACCATGTACAATGTAACCACCTCCTCCCACACTTATACAAGTTCGCCAGTCCACTAGGGTAAATATGTGACTTAGATTTAGTATGATATGACTCAAACTCCTAGGTATAGTTAAGGAAGTGGAATCGATAAACCAAAACTTTACTAACCTTCCTCAGGAACTACATGACCGCAACAGCTAAAAAAGCACTCAATGTGCACCAACCTTGAGTGAACTTGCATTTTTCGTGATCTGGACTCCAATTCACTTGCATAACAAGGAAAGTCAATGAATGTAACCATCTAGTCGTATAGATAACCCTACTTCCCATGGACTGTAGTCTAAAATCCCCATTTCTGTGAATGAGACTTCAAAATTTGAGCCACTTTTTCAGGGCTAAGATCCAAACCTTTGCCGAGAACTTGGTGGAAATTTCCAAAATGATGAATGGCACTAGGGAAAATCCATTAACACAAAACTTAGACAAGAACTTGACCTAACTAGGACTAACCATGATAGACATTTCATCAAACACATTGTGAACATATAATCTATAGGTTATAAATGCATAGATAAAGATAGGGGTCTCATATCTATCTAAGAATCCTCAAGAAGGTCTAATTCCCTCTCAGAATAGCTGCAAAAACATCTATTGGGTCATGCATTCAATAACCATTCATTCACTTATCAAAACATTTTAAGATCCATAACTAGATTCTATCGTGAAAACATGTTTATAACCAACATATAACTTGAATAATAACAATTATACAATGACCATCATAGTCACATAATAAAAAGTATAAATACTCATGAAATGCAAGAGGAAAATAACTCTTATTAACATATGAAAATCCAATGAAGTCAAGGAATTCCACGTACCAACTGATCATAGATTGCGCTAAACCAAATCTCTCTTTCATCCAATCACCCTCATGCCATATGCCCAGGTTAAATGTTAGATATCATGGAATAAACCAAGAAAATCAAACCATGGCTTCTAGAGGCTAAACCACCTCAACCATCAACTAGAGATTCCACTTGATGGTCGGACATCACTAACCATCACTAGGTCAGTCACTACCCAAGTTATCTAGGGCTCTAGAGCATTTGTTCCATATTGTCTCTAGGGCTAGTATCTCAACCCACAGTTGCAATAGGGCTCTAGAGCATTTTTCCGCCCAAGGCTCCAGGACTAGTAACTCAACCCACTAAATGCTCTGGGGTGTTTGTCCAACCAAGGCTTCTAGGACTAGTATCACAACCCAAGTTGTTCTATGGCTTCCAAAGAATTTATCCAACCAAGGCACTAGGAGCTAATAACTCAACCTGCAACCATAAGGAACATGAGAACCAATCAGAAAACAAATGGGAAAACCCACAACACCATGACTATCCAGGAAATGGAAAGGCTAGGAAAAACCATTGTCAATCTAGACAATCATCCATGCTAATGACAAATAATAACCAACTAACTGCATGTGTGTACCATGCATGCCAAAACTAGAAAGGAAATAATACATGCAACTCAGTACCTGAAAAGAAAACATGATGTAACTATTGATCCCACTGTCCACTTGCACTTTCCTTCTTTTCCTTTTCCTTCTTTCTCCAAATCCAAAGTATGCCACGATGCTCCAAGAAATGCTAATTGTGAAAGAGGATGAGAAAGAAAGAAAAGAATTAAAGTACCAAATATTGAATTGACAAAAGTTGTGAATTGATCCTCAAAAGAATTTTTATTATTGAGGCCTCTATTTTCTTCATTTTCCTCTATTTTTCCTTCAATTTTCATAACTTGCAATTTTATGACCTTTCACCTTCCTTTTCTCCTATTTCCATCATTTTCATAAATAAAATACCAATTAGTGCCTCTTTTCCATTGCTATTTCCTTTTCCAATTTCCATTTCCATTTATCAATCACAAGTGATCTAGATTCCACATCACTATGTTTTCTTCCCAACATTCAGTTTGGAATACATGTCCCATGACCATACTATTATTTTTCCTTTATTAACTTTATTACACGGATTTTCAACTAGGGTTGTTACAGAACCCTCCCCCTTGGGGGAAGATCATCCTCAATGTTCAATGACACCTATAAACTAGAAAAACATATGCTTCCTATGGAGATTTATAACATAGCTTGATACAAAATTTACTTCATATCTATCTGGTGAAAACATAAGCAACATATCATGAACACCATACTTCTTATTGGAGATTTATAACATAGTTCAATGTGGTATTTACATACATATGCATATATAGACATAACCAAACACAACATCAAACATATACCAAAATAAATCTTCTCAACCAATAAATAGAGAAGGTTACATGGGCCGCATCTGATCAACCATCTCCCATGTAGCTTCATCTGACCCAAAGTGCTTCCGCTACACTTTAACTTTCTCTCTTTCTCAATTTTAGGAATGCACATATTTTTCTACAAAATGGACTAAGGTTCCTGATGGAATTCTCCTTTTGGCTCCAACTCCAATACACACCAGTCAATCACATAATCAATGTCCTTCACATACTTCTTAGGTAATGACACATCGAAAACATCATGAACTTTCATTGTCAGAGGATGTACAAGTGGTAGGCTATTGGTCCAATCCTCTCAAGAATCTTGAAAGGCCCACAATATCGAGGTGCCAAATTGGCACATGGCCCAATCCCGAAGGAGCTATTCTTTGGATTGATGAATAAGTACACCTATTCCCCAATCTAAAACTCCTTAAACACCATGTTCTAATCTACATAATTATTTTGTCTATCCTGTGCTACCTTTAGATTCTTCTTCTTCTTGATTAATTTCATTTCCTATTCCATCTCTGTTAACATGTCCATTCCAATCAATACCCTGTTCTTTGGATCACTCCAACTGATAGGAGTATTGCGACCATTCCCATAAAGTGCCTCAAATGGGTTCATCCTTAGTGACTCTTGATACCCATTGTTATAGACAAACTCCACTAGTGGAATATACTCTTCCCACTTTCATCATTGATGCATAACATACATCCTCAGCATGTCCTCCAAAATCCTATTGAACCTCTCTAACTGTGCATATATCTGCGGATGATAAGCTATACTAAAGTCCAAATCTATACGCAAACCTACAAATAATTCTTTCCAAAACCCAAAAGTGAACTTGGCATCTGTGTCTAACACAATGTTCTTCAGATTACCATGCAGCCTCACTATATCTCTGATGAAGAACTATACTAATTAACTAGATGTACTTGTAGACTTTAATGGAATGAAGTGTGCTACCTTTGTCAACCAGTCAACATAACCATAATAGAATCATGATATCTCGAAGTCCTCGACAAACCTATAATGAAGTCCATGGAAATGGCCTCCCATTTCCAATATGGAATCAGAATAAGCTATAGTAATCCTCCTAGATGCTTAAACTCTGCTTTTACCTATTGACAATCCAAGCATCTCACAACAAACTTTGCTAGCTTTTTCTTCAAATTCAAATAATAGTAGAAATTCTTAAGTGTTGTTAATGTCTTCTAATATGCTGAGTGACCTGAATGCGACTGAACACGGAATTACCTCAAGATAAGCTTCTTGAGTTCACTGTTGTCCAACGCATAGATGATGTCCCTAAATCTCACCAAACCATTGGTCATAAGATGATAATCCACATCCTCTTTACCTACAGCCTGCTACTATAACCTCTTTTTAAGCTAATGGTACCTCTCATCCTTCAATCTAGCCTGCAATATTTGATCCTGTAAATCTATCCCATATGAACTCATAGTTGCTATTTGATTTACATATACTCTCTATTGTAGTGGCTGAAACATCCTCCAAAAACTTTGGCCTATATCCAATTTCAGAGCCTTCCTTTGGTTTTTTACTTGATGTTTACAAACATTCAAGCCCATCCCATGAGCTCGTGTTGGGTCTTTCCACCCTCCTCCCTTGACCTTTCACCGAACATCTTTTAGCATGTTGGTCACAATGTCATGCTTGCAACCATGTTCTGGCTATGCACAAAGTCCGTCTTCGTGTGTACAAGTTGTATTCACTATGTAAGCCTTTGTTGCACTCACACACGAATTTGTATGCAATGTCATGCAAGTGTCATCACAGTCATTGAATGATCCATCACAAGTGTCACGCTTGTCACCCACACCATTGATCAGTCATAATGAGTGCATGTTGTCTTGATGGTTCGGGGTGTCTTGTCATCAAGTCATATTGAGTGTATGTTTAGAAGGTCATTGATGTACAAAGTTAATCATTCACATAATTATTCATTTTTTTGAATCTATGTTGACCGGACCAACCCCAAGAGTCGGACCTCCACTAAGCTGCACTGCCCAGTCTCAACCCTCAGTGAACATGTATTGCTACCCAGAATTGCACAGAGCTTTAGGCTACCTCCTAGGCAATCTGCACTATACAATCCTAGAGTCGACTTCACTAAGTGTCACCTAGAACAATGCAAAAGTTCCTTAGCAAGCCATCATAATCTGCAACCCCCGCAAGAAAAGTCACCAACCCTCCAGCTGGTCAACTATGGAGTTTGACTGGGTAGGGACCCTAGGCCTCACTGCTCCAAAAAAATTTGTAGAATCTTCCAAGAATGCCTGCTTCTGCTGAATAAAGAAATTGAATAGACATGCTAGATAGACACCCGCTTCCTATCACTACACTATCCTTAAAAATTGTGCAATTTTGCTAGCCAATTTTCATGTGAGAAAACCTCCTCCTCCTCCTCAAAATTGCATAGTTTTCATGGGCTATCTCCCAGCATCTTGGTCAGCCCAGAAACTATGCAAGGATGTCCTATAGGCTAGCCTCCCAACTCTACATATTTTTGGCTAGTAGCCTCCCTCAACCCGCTGCTAACCTTCTTGAAAAAATTGCACAGTTTTCAGTACCAGTCTCCCCTTGCTACCTGCACTGTCTCCCTGGAGAAATTGCGCAGCTCTTACCTCCAGCTGAGCCAGATCCTGCAAATAGTAACTACTGATCCAGACTTCCCATATCAGCCTCCCAGTGACCTTTGCGTAATTTTCATAGATAGTTCTAGAGCCTGCATCCCAGCTTGAAATGTGCTCTGTGCAGTTTCAGAGCCTTGTCCTCTCTCGGTCACCTACACCTGAAAATGAAAGATAATACATCATGCTAGACTAGGAGGTTTCTGAATTTAATGTTGTCTCATCATGAGTGATTGTAGATATAGGTACATGGATCAGACATGGCATGATGATGAACGAGATGAACAAGGAGCGCATGCAAGGGGACTTGTTCACAAATGGAAGAACACATGGAACATGCAAAGTACATGCAAAGGAGAGACATTCACGTTCAACATGAAGCTAAAACCAAGACCATTGAAGACTCCGCACATCTTTCCATGTGAAGGTAAAGTTAGGATACACCAAGAGCACATTCATTACTCAACAACACTGCAACTTGACATGGACACCACTAGCAACATGAACATACCATCTTTGTCGTGTCGAGTCATGTCATGAGTCATCTCGACCACATCACTATCGTGGGCCATAATGTTGTAATCAATGTAATGTAAGGTGGAAGTCCAAGAGACCCACATGTAAATCTAAAGAGTCATGTAAAGTTGAAGAGTCATGTAACTCAAATAGTCATGAGGAAAGTCGAACAGCCACAAGGGCCTGTTTTACCCTTAGCTGTAAATACCACTCATTTGTACATGCAAAAGACTTTTCACCTTGGCTCCTCCCCGATAGCCTCGAGTGCTTGTAGTTTTTTCTTTGAGAAGTGAGAATTGGCTCCAACTTCCTGCTATCGGGGTTAGAGATGTAATGATGTAATGATGTGTCTTTGAACTTTAACTTAATTCAGAAGCTTGATAACAGGTCAGCACGTTTTCACACTTGTATTGTATTTGTGTGTAAGACTATTCTTTGGACACTTGTAATGCTTGTTGCTTTAACTAGTATGAAGACAATTGAACTATTTTGGTTGTTCTAATATATATGGTTATGAAAATGTGTTGTATAAGTTTTTAATGTTGTCTCTCCTATGTGGGATATCCTACCAGACACTCAACATAACCCTTCTCATAAAACTTGTTATAATGACCATCACACTTGTGTGGACGCTTCCGCTAGGTGTTCTACGTGCTATCCGTTCACTGTGTGTTTACGACTACCGCATCCAAGTGGACTACTCCAAAATCTTCACATGTCCTATTGTGTTGCATGTCTCAGACAGAGTTGGGACTATTCACTTTCAACTTGAGACTCACGTCCACCCTCTCTCTCTGCGGTGAAAGAACCCTGACACAAGTAACACTACACACTCACCAGGCACATGAACCTCGCTGTTCAAATACAAGGAAGACCACTCTCATGTGTTGATCTAAAGATGATCTGAGGTTGTCAGTGATGTCAACCTAAGTAGCACCAAGGGCTACCATGATCCTGATTCTTCACGGTTTGAGAGATATTCATGTTCGAAGTTAGTAACCCCAGTTAGTGGGCTAAAACCCTATGGGGTTGTGGCATGGCACTCATAATTTTTTTTGGTCATTGAATAATCATTAATTAATAATTTTTTAAGCTCCTAAAATTCCTCCAACATTCTCTATAAAATCCCCTCTCAACTCTACAAAAAGAAATCTCATATATCCTCCAAATGTAGTGATCATGGAATTTTTGCTATAACTTCATTTATGCGAAGTCTTAGATTTTCAAATTAAAACCCATTTGATTCGCAATCCTAATGATCTTCGTGATTGAATTTTTACTCTATTTTGAGTCAAATATCTTCCAGATAGATTCTACTCATTGAGATGTTTCCATTGATATATGGCACACCAAGTAATTCTTCACGGTTTGAGAGATATTCATGTTTGAAGTTAGTAACCCCAGTTAGTGGGCTAAAACCCTATGGGGTTGTGGCATGGCACTCATAATTTGTTTTGGTCATTGAATAGTCATTAATTAATAATTTTTTAAGCTCCCAACATTCTCTATAAAAGCCCCTCTCAACTCTACAAAAAGAAATCTCATATATCCTCCAAATGTAGTGATCATGGAATTTTTGCTATAACTTCATTTATTCGAAGTATTAGATTTTCAAATTAAAACCCATTTGATTCACAATCCTAATGAACTTCGTGATTGAATTTCCGATATTGGTTTGCTATAGTTTCTGAGATATGATATGTGGAAGTTAGAGTGTTTGTAGGCTGTCGAATTTCATCTCAAAGAAGCGACCTTGGGAAAATTGTCACGACTCTCTCTCTGAGAAGAGGATTGGAATTCTGTAAGAAGTGGAGGATAGTGCACAGACTATATTTTTCTATTTATCAATTTCATAGCTTAAGGAGGAAACAGTGACATGTGGCACATCGCACATGTTTGCTCTACTGAACTAGCCCATAATTAGGTCATTATGAGAGATTGTGCATAACTTTGTCTTGAAGAGTCCAAATTGTGTTAGAGCTATGGCTTTGGAAAGAAGACTTATAGTGATACCACTGGACCGAAGATCACATATTGGGGATCTAAAATCATAGAGATACATCAGATTAAATATCATGCTCCTAGAAGGCAATAAAAAACTAGATTAAGCGCTGTCAAGGGGGACCAAGACTTTCTAGGGCAGCAAAGAGCAAGGTTTAGAAAAATGATGCAACAAAGGTAAGCTATAGGTAAGTATATTCTGTATATACATGTTCATCTCTTGGTTGCATTAGGTTCATTGTATTCTAGTTTGTTGTTTCTATTTAGCACTAACATATGCTCTGCAGGATGAGGTAAGTTTTGTTATTATCATGTCATGGGTATTTCCTTGAAGAATTTTTGCAGGCATTATATATTGATCAAGACAAGAATAAATGCATAATCTAATGTTCTGAAGAGTGAGAAACAATAGCATGAAAGAGCAGCAATCAAGGTGCATAATAGAAGAAAGAAGTTCACTACATGAAGTCTTCAAGTGGGAAGCACTGCATACAATCATTGCGAAAGTATCATTGTACAGAGTCATTGTAAAAGCATCTTTGTAAAATTTGTATAGGTGTCTATCTACCAAGAGTTGAAGAGGTAGTGTCGAGAGGTCTAGGATCAACATTAAGTGGTTGTGCCATAGTTGGGGTTATGGTCTAGTGTGTCGTCTTCTTCTACATCATTCTATATCATTGTAAAGTGGACCATTTTCCTTGGTATGAGAATACATTCTTATTTTATTCTTCTATAGGGTGGTAGGGTGGTGCTAGGCTGGTGCATCAAGTCACCAACAGGTTCAAGCCTGTGAAAACTTCAGGGTGGTAGGGTGGTGCTAGGGTGAGTTGTAGCTCATTGGGTGTTGGGGCATCCATTCAATTGACTACTAAAGAATCTTGGGCATTGTAGTGTCCATCCAGTGGGAGCTGGAGAAGAATGATTTTCTAGAATTCTAGGAAGTTGTTGCTTTCATTTCAGTTTGGGCTTAGGATTAGAAAATTTATTAGAAAAGCATTCGATGGTTTTCGACCTAGAGGGGGTTTTCCACCTAAAATATTTGTGCCTCCTGCGTTATTTTGTTTTTTGTTATTACTGCATAAACGTTAATAATAATTGAAGATTAAATAATGCTCTAAAAATATTTAAAAGTGCTAATTTCTAAGGAATACTGATTCACCCCCCCCCCTCTCTCAGTATTTTCCAACAATTGGTATCAGAGCTTGGTTCCTTTAGTAACAACTTAACCGCTGGAAGTCAGTTTTCAGAGCATAGAGAGGGGAAAGTCAAAGAACCGGGTTACAAGGATTTCAAAGGAAGGTACGATTACAACAAAATCTCAAGAAAGTGAGTATTTTGTACCAACCCCTGATTTTGATGCAGATAATTACTGGATATGGGAATCTAGGATGGAAGTATCTTTGCAGGCACATGGAGTATGGGAATTAATTGCTTCTAGAGAAACACCTATCGACGAAGCTAAAAGGTACAATTCAAAGGCCATGAATGTAATTTTGAATGTTTTGGCAAATTCTGTGTAAACAAAAGTTGGTTAATGTTCAACAACTAAATCTCTTTGGGAAAAGCTTCATAATCTCTATTCAACAAAGAAATCAGGTCAAGATGTTATTGAAAATTTAGATCCTTCTGAGTATGATGAGGAAGGCCTGACCATAGAAGAATTTTCTAAGAAGGCAATCAAGCTTATAAAAGAGCTCAAGGCTGAGAACATCTGTTCCAATACTCTTGAAGAACAAGTTCAAGGTCTCAAAATTGGAGTTGAAGAACACAAATGTATTGAAGCGTCACTTCAAAAGAAGTTGGAAGAAACCAATAATATAGCAACACAAAACATCAAGAGAGAAGTCCAATGGAAACAACAAGAACTCGACACAACATTTGCAGAGATTGGCAGGATCACACAATAGATGCAGGAAACAAAAATTGAAAGGAAGGAATTTGATCAAAGATAAATATCTGTTGTTGACCAAAATAAAAAGGAATTAGAAACATCTTCAATAGAAATAAGCAGGCTCAGGAATGAAAATGAGAAGCAAAAGGAACAGATATAGGTTCTCAACAGAGAAGAAGACCACTCTTCTCAAGCTATAGGTTGAGGAGGCAGAAAAAAGAAGGAAGTTATTGAAAAGATGGTTTCAATAAGATCTTGCTCAAAAGCAAGAAGAACTTGATGCAACTCATGATGAGATCAACAAACTCAAGGGATCGCAAAAAGAATACTTACAACATAAGACAGATGAAGAAGAGAAAATGAAGGCAATTAAAGATGGTAAAGCTCCTCTTGATGAAGGTACAAGCTCCACAGCTTTGCATGATGATTCTAAGAAGAAAGTTGATCAAAGTGAAAAGCCAAAGAATAATGTTGCAACTCTAAATAACAAGACCAAAGCAATCAAGAATAAAGGACCACATGAAACTACAACACCGCCTCCAAAGAAGCATGAAAAATCTTCCAGGTATGTTCCTTTATTTAATGGTTATTGGTTTTTATGTGCTAACTATGGACATATGGCTAGGGATTGTGAAGTTTTTGACAGGTACAATCATTATCTGCAGGACCCTAGAAGCATGTTGGTAGGATCATGAGACAAGTTCCATGATGATTTTGTCAGAAGAGAATACGTGCTAGATGGGCCAAATATTGAATGTTTAAAATTCCATAACTATGGCCATAGCGCTCGTGGTTGCAGATATCAGATGGAATCGCCTATGGACATCATTGAATGCTTCAAGTGTCATAACTATGGGCACATGACTCGAGATTATAGGAATAAGAAGGTCTGGAAAAGGAAACAGGCACAGGAAGACAAAGAAGATAACAAGGTTTCAGTAGTTATGCTTTCAGGATTTGTAAAAGAAAAATGTCATGAGGAATTAGCAGTTGCTTTAGATAATGACTCAAGTCAAGATGGCCTGTTAGGTAACTCACTAGTTTGAAAAATTTGGCTTCTTGACTCCTTAATGTTTGTACAAGAGGAGTCTATGCAGCAGTATATAGCACAAGTATATGATTGAGATGAAGGTAGTTTGAACAAGATGGTAGTTTCATTAAAGGTTCATGGGGAGAAAAATAGTTGAAGGATTACAGGTTACTAGGAACAAGACAAGATTAGTCTGCAAAGGTTATGCACAAGTGGAAGGAATTGATTTCGACGAAACATTTACACTAGTTTCCAAAATGGAAGCCATCTAGATGTTTCTCACCTATGCATGCTCAAGAAAAATAAAAGTCTACCAAATGGATGTTAAGTCAGCATTTCTAAATGGCGAATTAGAAGAAGAAGTTTACATCGAATAACCTGAAGGTTTTTTACTATCAGAAAAAGAAGATTATGTTTACAGGTGTTGAAGCCCCAAAAATCGGGTCTACAACAAGGGGGATACTCACCCGGTCTGGACCTTGGTTAGTAGCTCCTTTTCCGTCTGGTATAGTGGGTCTGACTGGGGATATAGGACTAGTTTCCCAAGTTATGTGTGTGTGTGTGTTGAGAATTGATATTTCCTTTCTAATAGTTCCTAAGTAAAATGCTTTTTATTCTAAATCTAATCTAGCAACATGCAATTGTATTCTAATAAACAGAAATATCTAATTCTAAACTAACCTGGGATGTAATGTTTCTGTTATGCGATCTAAAATGATTTCAGATAACAGTTGGTAATAGAGATCATTCAACTACTATGAGAAAAGAATTCAATTAAGATAAACCATTTCATATAAAAATTTAGATGAAACAGTTGTGAAAAACATATCGCATAATAAGCTACTCATATATTAAACATAAATAAATAGCTATCACTGTACAAAAGTGTGAAATGATAACTCAAGCATTCACGCATTCATATATAAATAATTAAACATGAATATCACCTTAACACATAAACAGAAACAATTAAGAGATAAAAGTACCATTTATAACTAGTTCTACTCATGAGCTTCAAGCAATAATGATTTATCTCTTCTTAATCCAACATCTACTAAGAGTACAAAAGTGCAACATCAGTAGTAGATATTAAACATAGATATCAATAAATCATATTCCATTCATTCATCAAAACCTCCTCGAAGGGTGCAGAAGTGCATGTTCTGAGGACAAGTTTTTGATAAATTTCTGGACCCTTCTCTAAATGCATGAGAAGGGTTTAAATACTACTAACTAAATCTAAAAATAATTTATTACAAAAATGTAGGATGCGGTTTAAATGATCGTCCTCATTTCAAGCAAAAATAAAGAAAAATTAAAACTAAAATTGAATCTAAAACTAAAATTAACAACTAACTATCTATGTATATGTTCCTTGCAATCGCAAGCATTCAGTATTTTCCTGAGGAGAGTTTGCTAGCCAACTTCTGATTTTAGCTGTCCTGCGAAAATGGAATCAGGAAGTGTTGGCACCATCTTCTCGACAGAATTGATGATACATTTGAGAGTCATGCACTGGCTGTATGGTTTTACCAAGTACGCCCAGTAAGAATCCCAATTCAACTTGGTTAATCTTTTGATGGATTTTGCCCTTTCTTGAGCCTTCTATCTCCAGTTTGTCTATAGATGTTGTACATTCAGTAGATATCTACATACCACTTGATGATATACCTGATAAATACCAGTAGTCTAGAGTTCAAGTTTTGCCTTTCACCTTTAGTGCCTTTTTACAAATTTCTGGGCTTACAGGCGACTGAGCCATTAGAGGCTTTCCTTCTCGAGGGGTTTTTCTTGGTGATGCGTGATTAGCACTAGGTTCTAATCACGCATTAGAAACTGCCTCCGTTTCTCGATCCGGGCTTCCCTGGTGCAATTTTCACCTCTTGCACGCTTTTTGTTAGAGGATATAAAGCTTAAATTTTCTGAAAATAATGACTTTGTGAGTTCGTGATTTTGAGCTTTAAATTCTCTATACGTGATATCAGTGTTATCTAGTACCCATTTAACCATGTTTGTGTATGGAAGAATTTTGGGCCTCACCGCTATCCTGTGCAAGAACAAACATGCTAGTTTTATAATAGATGCCTCAGAAGACCTGTGTGAGCCTGCAGTAGCTGTAACCTCCATTAGCTTGGGATTTTCTTCCTCGAGTAGACTATACATGCCTTCCCAAGTAGTAATACCAGCATCTTTGTTACAGGTGGTGTATGTGTACGAGGGCATCATTTCTTTATCTTCAGAACTCGGAGCTTTACCCTTATTTCCCATAATATCCTGAACACTGCTATGTATACTTATCTGCTCTTCACTCCTGCAGTTTACAAATGAGGTGAGAATAAAGATAAGAAAAAGGTGATGGGAAAGCTTTAAATGTGGAAAACATATAAAATATACCACCTTACGTGAAATTCCTCTTCGATAGGGTCAAAACCATATTTCATTAATGATTACGTACTAACTCATTGATTAATATTAACACGCATAACCGAGCCTCGGTTTATGGAAAAATATTTTTAAACAACGAGCCCTAAAGATCTGTGATAAGCCAATTTTGCGATTTGATTCGCAATATCGCAGATCGCAGTATTGCAAATCGCAATATCACAAATCCGTTGCGTGTGGTAATCATCCATCAATGTGTTTTCTGCGAAATGTGATTTGTGAGATGTGCCATCGCATATCGGTGGTTTAAGGCATTTCAGCGTAAGTGATGTTTGAGGCATGCGATGTGATGAGGGTCTTTTGATGCATGATTTCACATCGCAATTTTACAATATTAGAATTCCGCTTGTAGGAAGGCATCCATTACCCTTTTTGCGATGCGACGCGCTTTAAGGAGTGATTTTATTCCAACTTATCATAAAACTTAAGTCTTTTTAGATTTTTCGAGGGTATTCTCCTAAGTTTATGATAGTAAGTTTTATTGAAAAAGGAAATACAAGCATTAATCGATTTTTTAAATTTTTGAATAAGGGTCCCCACTTATTTAGTATTAGTGATAAAACTAAATAAGAAGGGGGGTTGTTGCTGGCCACAATAGCAAGTTAAAGAAGACTATGTTTGCAGCTTAAAGAAGGCTTTGTATTGTCTCAAGAAGGATCCCAGAGCATGGTATGCTCATCTTGATGGATATCTACATCAACAAGGGTTCAAGAAATATTTCTCACCAGGATAAAGGAATATTCATATATCAAACCAAGTACATCAAATAAATGCTCAAAATTCCAGATGGAAGATTGCAAACTAGTCCTTACCCCCATGATAACAGATTTCAAGTTAAGCTTATAATATTTTTCAAAGGATGTGGACCAAATATTGTATAGATCCATGATTGGTAGTCTCCTATATGTGATAGCCTCCTAGCCTGATGTGATGTAGGCAGTTGGAAAAGTAGCAAGATTCCAAGCAGCACCAAAAGAATATCATATTATTGTTGTGAAAAGAATTCTTCGATATCTAAAGGGCATAGTGAAATATGGTCTATGGTATCCCAATGGAAATGATCTGGTTATCCAAGCTTATACAGATGTAGATTGGGCAGGAAATGTTGATGATCGTACAAGTACCAGTGGAGCAGCATCCTAACTAGGCAGTTGTCTTGTTTCATGGTTAAGTAAAAACCAATTTTCAATTTCATTATTCACAGCAGAAGTAATATCGTGGCAGCATCTTGTTGTACTCAAGTTCTCTAGACGAAGAAAACTTTTTCTTCATGTCAAGTTTGATGAGCCTATTGCCATATTTTGCAATAACACCAACACCATCAGTATCTCCAAGAATCCTATCATGCATTCAAAAACAAAAAACATTCCCATAAAATATCATTTTGTTAGAGAACAAGTCGCTAAAAAGAATATTAAACTTGAATATGTTGGTACAAAATAAAAATCATTGATATCTTCACTAAACCTTTACCTCATGAAGCATTTGAATACCTTCACCAGAAGCTTTGGATTCTCCCAAGTTCTCATTAGATTTTCCTTATTTAGAAAATAAAGGAGGAGTGGAAGTGTGTACAAGTCTACAGGATGGTTGTGCGTAAGGGGGAGTTACCCTTTGCCATTGATGTTAAAGGGGGAGAGAAGACAATAGGAAGAGGTGCCCTGATCATAGGGGGAGTATTTGTGTTGTTGTCAATGCAAAAGAGGGAGATTGTTGATCTAAGGATGATCTGAGGTTGTCATTGATGTCAACCCAAGCAGCACTAGGGGCTACCCTGATCTTGCAAGGGAATTTTGACTTGACAACTTACTCTATTTTGAGTCAAGGATTTTCTAGATAGATTCTACTCGTCGAGACTTTTCCATTGATATACGGCACACCATGCAATTCTTCACGGTTTGAGAGATATTCATGTTGAAGTTAGTAACCCTAGTCAGTGGGCTAAAACCCTATGGGGTTGTGGCATGGCACTCATAATTGGCTTTTTTCATTGAATAGTCATTAATTAATATTTGTTTAAGCTCCTAATATCCCTCCAACATTCTCTATACAAGTCCCTCTCAACTCTATAAAAAGAAATCTCATATATCCTCCAAATGTAGTGATCATGGAATTTTTGCTATAGATTCATTTCTGTGAAGTCGTAGATTCTGAAATTAAAACCCATTTGATTCAAAATCCTGATGCACGTCGTGACTAAATTACAGATCTTGGTTCGCTATGTTTTCATATATATGATTTGTGGAAGATAGGGATTTTGCAGGCTACCGAATTTCATCTCAAAGAAGTGACCTTGGGAAAATCATCATAAATCTCTCTGAGAGGAGGATTGGAATTCTATAAAAAGTGGAGGATAGTGAACATAATGTAGTTTTCTATGTTTCAATTTCAGAGCCGAAGGAGGAAATAGTGACACGTGGCACGTCCTACAAGTTCGCTCTACTGAACTAGTCCATAATTAGGTCATTGTGAGAGATTGGGCATAACTTTGACTTGAAGAGTCCAAATCGGGTCAAAGTTCTGGCTTTGGAAAGAAGACTCAAAGGGATACTACAGGACCAAAGATCACATATTAGGGATCTGAAATCACATATATACATCAGATTAAATATCATGCTCCTAGAAGGAAAAAACAACTAGATCAAGTGTTGTCAAGGGTGCAACGGACCAAGACTTTCTAGGGAAGAAAAGAGCAAGGTGCAACAAAATGATGCAATAAAGGCAAGATACATGTAAGTATGTTTTGTATATGCATGGTCATCTTTTAATTGCATTAGGTTCATTGTATTCTAATTTGTTGTTTTTGTTTAGTACTAACATATGCTCTGCAGGATGAGGCAAGTTTTGCTATTATCATGTCATGGGTATTTCCTTGAAGAAGTTTTGCAGGTATTATATATTCATCAAGGAAATACTCAATGCATAATCTAATGTTCTGAAGAGTGAGAAAGGGTAGCATGAAAAGGGCAGCAATCAAGGTGCATAACAACAGTAAGAAGTTCACTACAGGAAGTCTTTAAGTGGGAAGCACTGCATACAATCATTGTAAAAGTATCATTATATAGAGTCATTGTAAAAGCATATTTGTAAAAGTTGTACAAGTGTCTATATGCCAAGAGTTGAAGAGGCAGTGTCAGGTGGTCTAGGATCATCATTAAGTGGTTGTCTCATAGTTTGGGTTATGGTCTAGTGTGTCATCTTCTTCTACATCATTCTACATCATTGTAGAGTACTGGACCATTTCCCCTGGTATAAGAGTCCATTCTTATTTTATTCTTCTATAGGGTGGTAGGGTGGTGCTAGGCTGGTGCATGAAGTCACCAACAGGTTCAAGCGTGTGAAAAAATCATGGTGGTAGGGTGGTGGTAGGGTGAGTTGTATCTCATTGGGTGTTGGGGAATCCGTTCAGTTGACTACTAAAGAATCTCAGGCGTTGGAGCATCCATCTAGTGGGAGATGGAGAGGAATGATTTTCTATAATTCTAGGAAGTTATTGCTTTCATTTCAGTTGGGGCTGAAGATTAAAGAATTTATTAAAAAAGCATTCGATAGTTTTTTACCCAGAGGGGGTTTTCCACCTAAAATATTTGTGCCTCCTGTGCTCTTTTATTTACTGTTATTACTGCATAAACGTTAATAGTAATTGAAGATTAACTAATGCTCTGAAAAGATTTAAAAGTGCTAATTGCTAAGGAATACTGATTCACCCCCCTCAGTATTTTCCAACATCATGTGCTAACGAGCAAGAGCTAAGGAAAACCTTTAAGATAATGGCAACTAGGCCATCATACCAGATGGGACTCCTACACCAAACAGTATGATGTCTAGTTATGACTTCATACAGAGGAGATACCCTGAATGTTGTTGGGTCCAACACCATCATATTTATGGCTCTTGAATGAGGGTCACCAATTGTTTATGGATGGATTTCCTCTCACCCCCACTCATTAATCATCTTCTCAAGGCAATAAATCTTACTCCCTCTCACCTACGTGTAACTTTGAAGTTGGTTACTTCTCACCTCCCAGACGTGAACACGAAATTTCATATCAACACCTCCGCTTTGTTTGTCCCATCACCCGTTATTTTATGAAATAATTCGAATTGATGCCAGGAATAAAAGATCTTCCATACACATTAATAAAGACAAAGACCACTCCCACATGAGTAGTTGTATCATCCGTGGAAGAAGATGTTCTTGCCACACTTGAAGATCTAGCAGAAGTTTTTGAGAATGGAGAGGAACCTACAACCTTCCAATAGGGAGAATGAGACATCCTCGTGATCTTGGGTTATGATTCAGGTACAGGAGATGGAGGTTGAGACAGACCAACAGACTTAGATCCGGAAACGTTAGATTCTAAAGAAGAGCAAGAGGATGAAGAGAAGAATACATCGCTGACAAAAAATTGGAATGGATAACCCAGGGACCATTGGCTCTCCTGGGTTCTTTGCAAAGGATGCCAAAGTGTTCAAAGAGAATGTTCACAAAGTATGACCCTAACAGAGCAGTGAAGGCAGAAGATCATTTGGATAACTTCTAGCTATAGCTACAAACACTCGAGGTATGGTACGATGTTGTTGCATGAAGATTGTTCCCATGTACCTTGGATGGCCACGCAATAGTATTGTATCACAACCTTCCTATCAACTCCATCCATAACTGGGGTATGTTCAAACACATGTTTCTGGAAAAATTTGTTGATGACAAGACTCCAACTATGTTGCTCAAAGATTTGGGTAGCCTGAAGATGGAGGCAAAAGAAAAGGCAAAAGATTTTAATCAAAGCTTTTGGGCATATTGAACAAGTTTGCAGTGGACATGAAACCTCATGACTCCATCACTATCTATTACTGCACATCTACACTACCAACCAACATTGTGTAGTTCATTAAGCGAGTTGGGAAACCAACATTACTAGAAAACTACAAAGAGGTAATCATTGTAGAGAAGGATCTATAGATGATTGGAGTCATCAAGGATGATGAACCAACAAAGGACTCTTAATACATAAGAAGGAATGCCCAGGCTACGACAAGCAAGGGTAAGGACAAGGAAGCAAGTGATATTGAAACCCTTACTCGTGTGGTTAAGAACTTGACAACAGAAGTGTTTGAGCTCAAACGACGAACAATTGACACATCTGCGAGCAGACGGCCACCCAAACAATAGAAAGGAAGCATGTCATTAGGTAATAATCACTTCCCAAATAAAAATGCACAGAGCTCCAGTTCACTATTCTAGTTAGAACAATGCGCAAATAATGAATTTTTCTCTTTCCGTGAAGACAATCACCTAAAAGTGTCTTGCTCAGAATGAAAACGAGTTGCAGGCTCAAATGAAACCATGAACGATACGTAGTAAGTAGTACACAGTGCTAGGTGAGAGACATAAAAAATGATGAAGATGCTACACCTAATGAGGCACCCAACACTGGGTAGGCAATCAACATGTATCAGTGCTTGTAAGTAGTGTAAAAGATAAACACCGCGAAGCAGCCCCAAAAGAAAGGTGGTCGATACAATACCAGAAGTCAAGGGGCTCCCCCTACATTTGGGGAAATGAGAGAAAAGCATGAACTGCTGAGGAAGGTTGATCCACCAGCCATCCAAAAGAAGAAAATAGAAAGCAATCTCGAGAAGACAGTGGCGGATAAGAGTACATCCATAAGTAGCAAACTACAGAACACTCCGCTGGACAATACAAACACAAGTTTGACCCTAGATACGTCGGTTAGTCTACCCACTCTTGACTACAACATTGTGGAAGACATGAAAAAATATTGCACAAACATCTCTATGTTCGATTTAGCTAAGATTCAGAGTCAGCGGGATATTCTGTTGCGTACACCGGGGCAAACATCTCCAAACAGCATAGCCACTAATACAAAGTGAGCAAGCACATCTCCCGGTTCACTCACAACTGTGTTCAACACACTCTAGATGGAAGAAGCAAACTCTGTTTGCCTTCAATTCCTACTTTCATTCAAAAAATTAAACTGCAAGGTTCACAAATGTTTGGTTGATTCTGGTGCATCATCCAACATCATGTTGCTCCCCATTGCCAAGAATATCAATGAGAAATGGAGCAAGACATCTGTGGAGATTATCCAGCTTGATCGGGCATGTGTACCAGCCAATAGTGAACTTTGGGATGTGATCATTCTTTATCTCATGATGGTTGAGTTCACCAGTGCATAAATATTGTTATTGTGGACATACCAGAAGCATATGGCTTACTACTCAGTAGAGACTAGTCTAGCAAGTTGAATGGATACTTTTCTATAGATTGGTCACACTTGTGGCTTCCATATCAAGGAAAAATTAATCAAATATTAGTGTTATCTAAGAGATACATGAGGTATAACATCACCCCTATATATGGTGAGAATGAACCTTTGGCTTTCATAGAGCTCATGTTTGACAACTACCTCTTGGAAACAACACTGGAGTGTTATCTCGCACAGCTAGCTCCAACCCCACCAGACATGCAGTTGGGTCTCCTTCCTTACCTGATTGATGGAAATGAAATTTGTACAGTGCATTGTAACACTAGTAGCAGTAGTAGTAGCAGCAGTACAAGTGCATCAAACGGTCCATGTATAGATGAGTTGTGGACCATGTTCTTTGATGCATCAAATACAAAGGATGGATCTAGAGCCGGGTGTGTCTTGATTGACCCAAAACAAAGGAAACATTTGACCTTGAGCCGCTTTGAGTTCTAGTGCACAAACAACATTGTTGAATACAAGGCACTCATGTTGGGCCAACAAAAATCCCTTAGCCTCAACGTTATTGTGCTCAAAGTTGTAAGTGATTCAGGAATAGTGGTACGATAGGTACGTAACACCATAAACTATTTATCAACTCATCTAAAAAGTTACCAAAAAGAGTTATGATGACTGATCTCTAACTTCCAAGAATTTAATATCATTGTTGTGCCAAGAATTTATAATGCAGTTGCCAATGCTTTAGCAAACACAACTTCTAAGATGTCACCACTTAGGGATAGATCTACTGTTGAAATTTTGTATAAGACTTTTATCCGTTATAACGTAACTAATCTATGTTTTTCGATGATGATCAACATATACTATATTTCATCACCAATGTTGATGTCTTAAAAGACGCAGTGATTGATGAAGATGAGCAAGAGCAGTCTTTGCAAGTTGGGGATGATGACAAGAAAGAAAACCTCATCCCCAAGGGTGTGGTATATTTGGAAAATATCTATGACTTGCAGAACCACTTTCAGGGGCCAAGGAACAACAAAACCCATAGCTCCACAATGATGCACGAACAAATAAACCTGGGAATGGAAGAAGATTTGAAGTTCATCAAACTCAGTATGTATTAATGACAAGCCTTTGTTTGCCTTTTCAAACAGTATCGATATGTGTTTGTGTGGAAATTTGATGATATGAAAGCATATGACATGTGAATAATCCAACATGTCATTCCAATCAAGGAAGGGGTCAGGATGATTCAGCAAAAGCTAAGGAAAGTACATCCCTCACTTGAATCCCTCCTATGGAAAGCATTGACAATGTTGTTGGATGCACGAATCATATATAGAGTTCTTCATTCCACATGGGTTTCTGATCTTGCTCCAATACGTAAGAAGTCTAAGGAAATCTGTGTGTGTGTTGATTTATGAAACTTGAACTGCACCTTAGAAAAAGAAAATTACCCCATGCCGTCTATGGAGCATATTTTATAGACAATATCTGGGCAAAGATGTTTTCCTTACATGATGATTTTTTAGGATATAATCAGGGCTTGATAGTAGAAACTGATCGACTCAAAACTACCTTTCATGCCAAGTGCGGTATGTTCACATACAGATGAATTCCATTTAGGCTCATGAATGCAGGCGCAAACTTTCAGTGCACCATGGACATCTCCTTCCAGGAACTCATTGGATAGAGCATAGTGGTGTACCTTGATGACGTGACTGTCTTTTCAAGAAAATGGTCAGACCACATATGCCATATGAAAAACATATTTGAGCGATGCCGGAAATACGAGATTTCCTTGAATCCCAAAAAGAGCATATTCGCAGTGTTTGAGGGGAACCTCCTTGGACACATCATTGCCAAAAGTGGGATCAAGGTTGATCCGGACTGGGTCTAGAACATTACACAGATCCCTCACCCAACCAATAAGTAATCAATGCAATCCTTCTTGGGATAGATAAAATTCCTCCAGAAGTTCATCTTGGACTATGTGCAGATAGTAAAACCCATGTAAGACATGATCAAGAAGGATGAAATATATATCTAGGGCATGAGGAAAAATAATGCATTCACCCTTATCAAGCAGGCTATAGCAAAAGCGCCTACACTTTACAACCCAGATTTTAACAAATATTTCTTTCTATACACTTTCACCTCCGACAACTCGCTTTGTGAAGTAACCATTTAGAAGGATGAGCTAAACAATGAACGTCCCATCTCCTTCATGGACACAAGCATACAGGGACCCAAACTCAACTACCCCACCATTGAGAAACAAGCATATGCACTATAAAAGGTGTTCAAACACTTCAAACCCTACTTCTTGAAGAACCATCGCATAGTCTATTTGCCTCACCCAACATTCCGCTCACTACTCGTCAACAAGAGCTGGGTGAACGACATGCGAACTAGATGAGAGGCTTGCAAGACTATGATCTTGACATCAAGCTAGTTCACATTATCAAGGGTCATGGTCTCTACAAACTCACAGCTGAAGCAGTCCATGCACAGGAGGAAGAAGAAGATCTCGCTGGTTGGGAGCAAGAAATCAAGATGTATGATGTAGAGAGAACATCAGCCACTACATGCAGACACTCGGTACGAAGATGTGCGCCAATACCTTGAGCATGGAACCATACCCTCTCACTTCTCCATGAGACAGAAGAGGGCAATGTGCCCCAAATCTTTATCATATCAGTTGGTGCATGGAGTGCTTTACAGAAAGCCCAGTAACAAAATCTTTCTCAGGTACCTGGAGGTACATGATTCAGAGAAGGTCTTGCATGATCTACATAACGGACCATCCAGGGGCCACTTCATAAGAAATACCACTATGCACAAAGTTATGCAAGCTGGTTTCTAATGGCTAACATTGTTCAAGGATGCATGCTTACACCAGCAAGTGCCCAGTCTATTAGCAATTCACCGGTAGAACATGAAGGTCAACAACCCTACTACACCCTATTGTAGTGACTGAACCATTTCAAAAATGGGGTTCGAACATCATCAGGGAAATTTTCCCACATTCGTCAAAACAACATCGCTATGTCTTGATAACAACTGATTACTTCATGCAATAGATAGAAGCAGTTCCACTCAAGCAAGTGAATTACCAGGAAGTCATCAGCTTCCTCCAACAGAACATCATCTCATGTTTTGGTGTTCTGGTAGCACTTGTGTTTGACAATGAAACTTACTTTTCATATTTGAAGCTTTATAATTTTGCATTACAATATGGTATTGTACTGAAACACTCATCTAACTACTACCAGCAGGGGAATGGTCTCATAGAATCGACAAATAAAAACCTTATTCGCATGATCAAAAAGACAATTTACTCTTAACAGTGTAACTAGCACTCCACTTTGATAAATTCCTTATGGGTTGACTGCATAACACCCAAACCCTCTCTAGAAACTTCACCATACTTCCTCGATTATGGTAAAGAGGCCATCTTACCACCAAACATCTACTTTCCTGCGCTCCAGTTGTCTCAAGAATCCCAAAGCAAGCCTTGTCTGCTATTTTAATGTAGGATGGATACACTTCACAAGCTACAGGAAGAAAGGATGAAAGAAAAATATAAATTTGCATTCCACCAGAACCATATCAAGATATGGTTCGACAATAAGTGTGTAGGGAACTCAAACTTCAATGTTGGTGACGTAGTCTTCAAATGGGACAAACCCCATGAAGACAAAGACAAGCATACAAAGTTCCAATCCTTGTGGATTGGTCCGTACATTGTCCATGAGAAGCTTGCCCCACACACATACCATCTACAATCACTTGAGGGTAGGATTGAAAACCTTCTTGTCAATTGCCAAGATCTCAAATGTTACTTTCAGTAAGTCAGGGCTGACCCCCGTGCCATGTACATAGTCTGTTTATTGCTTGTGGGTTTTTTTTCTTTGCTTACTATTTTTGTTTCATTTTTTTTTTATTTCTTACTATCATGCTATTTTTTGTTTTGTAAATAAGTGTTGCTCCGTACTGAGTTCTGGCTTTTGAATGAGTATGTGGCTAAGATATAAATAGCCTTGTGACATTGCAGCACTTGGCCAGTCCTACGTCCGCCTTCTCTATGCTTGGTTATAATATTCAGACAATGAATTCTTGATGGAAAATATGAGCCATCTACAAGGGAAGCTTGGGTGCAACCATGAACTCGCGTCCACATTGGGAAACCCCATGCTTGTACTCATCCTTCTACTCTTTGTGTTCAAGCTCATCCAATTAGTAGAAACGGAGAAGGGAAAAAATATAAATGAGCAAACCTATGTCATAGGTATTACAAACTTCTTTGAAGGAACAACCTCTTCTGCTATCAATAACAGTATCCACTTCTACCGCAAAAATTAATAAGTTCCTCTTCATAGTCCTCTTAAGAATATCCAAGGAGAAAGAAGAGAAAGGCTTCGTGTGCACAAAGGTGAAGCATGCAACTCCACCAAGGTACTGACTAGGCTCGCTGGTAGTGGAGCAGTGCGTGTGTTCCCATATGACTTTTTTGGGGTACTGTCCAGGCTTGATGGTAGTGGAGCAACACTAGAGATGAAAATGTATACTCTGAAATTTTTTAACTCATGAGCCAAACTACCCTTCCCGATTTTGAAACACTGTGATCAATCTAAAACTTATTGTTGTGTTTCACTGAGTTGGTGAAAGGTGAACCATGTCTATCCATGGGGTAAGTGGGGAAGCTAAAGTAACTCTCATAATGATTCAATACTCCTTGAAAGACCAAGGCCTTGTGCTATCAACAGACCAAAACAAAGAAGTTGGAATTCAACTAGTGTGTTGCCAAATGTTGTAGCGGCTACAACACCCTCCAAAATTTTCTCTTGCATCCAATTTCAGAGCCTTCCTTGGGTTTTTTCCTTGATGTTTGCAAACACTCGAGCCCACCCCATGAGATCATGTTGAGAATTTTCACCCTCCTCACTTGACCGTTCATCGAACATCTTTTAGCATATTGGTCACAATTTGATGTTTGCAACAATTTCTGGCTATGCACAAAGTCCATCTTCATGTGTAAAAGTTGTATTCTCTATGTAAGCATCTATCACACTCACACATGAATTTGTATGCAATGTTTCACAAGTGTCATCGCAGTCGTTCAATGATCCATCACAAGTGTTGGGCTTGTTGCCCGTACCGTCAGTCAGTCACACTCATTTCATGTTATCTTGATGGTTCGAAGTTTCTTGTCATCAAGTCATATTGAGTGTTTGTTCAAAAGGCCATGCATGTATGAAGTCACTCATTAGCACACTTTTCATTTTGTTGAAGCTATTTTGATGACACCAAACCCAATAGCTAGACCTCTACTGAGCTGCATTGCGTGGTCTCAGTCCTCAATGAACATGTATTGCTGCCCAGAATTGTGCAGAGCTTGAGGCTACCTGCTTGGCTTTCTACACTGCACAATCCTGGAGTCGACTTGATTGAATGTCACCTAGAACAATGTAGAATTTCCTCAGTCAGCCATCTCAATACGCGTTGCCCACAAGAAAAATCACCAAGCCTCCAGCTGGTCAACTACAGAGATTAATCGGGTAGTGACCCCAGGTGTAACTACTTCAAAAAATTGGGTAGAATCTACCAAGCATGCCCACTTCTACTGACTGAAGAAATTGCACAAACATGCCAGAAAGACACCAGGTGCCTCTCATTGCACTGCCCTTAAAAATTGCACAGTTTTTCTATCCAGTCACCCTGTTAGCCGACCTACTGCTCCTCCTGAAAACTACACAGTTTTCATGGGTTGTCTCCTAGCTTCCCAAAATACCACTCAGCCCAAAAACTATGTAGGGATGTTTTGTAGGCAAACCTCCTAGCTCTGCATAGTTTTGGTCAGCAGCCTCCCACAACACGTTGCTAGCTTTCCCAGAGAAATTGCACAGTTTTCACTGCCAGTATCCCCTTGCTGCTTGCACTATCTCCCTGGAAAAATTGCTCGGATCTACCCTCTAGCTGAGCTAGATCCCAAAGATAGTCACTGCTAACCTAAAATGCCCATCTCAGTCTCCCAGTGACCTCTATGAAATTTTCATGGATAGTGTCCAGAGCTCGCATCCTGGCTTGAAATGTCCTATATGTAGTTTTAGAGCCTTATCCTTTCTCCCGGTCACCTACACCCGAAACGGAAAGATAATGCATCATGGTAGAGTAGGATATTTTTTGGATTTAATGTCATCTCGTCATGAGTGATTGAAAATACAGGTACATGGATGAGACATGGTGTGATGACGAATGGGATGAGTAAGGAGTGCATGCAAGGGGACTTGTTCGTGAATGGATGAACACATGGAGCATGCCAAGTACAAGTCAAGGAGAGACATGCATGTGCAATGTGTTGGGAACATGATCTCCCAAAGGACATTTTTGGGGTTAAAAGCCCATATTTTGGTCAAATTTTGTAGGAAACTTGTAAAGACTCTGCATTTTGTGGTCGTGGAGGTGTCATAATTCATAAAGGGTTGTCCACCCTTAGTTTTATAAAGTAAAGTTAGTTTTAAGAGATCTACCCATGGTTCGTGAACCATGGGATTGTATAAAAAGAGCTAAGCTCTAAGTAGTTAGAAAAATCAGTTGATGATGAACAAGATAAGAGAGTGATATATATAAAGTAAGAAGTTTAAGTTTCGGGTCATAGCATAGGTAGAGACTCTATAGCTGAGTTCGCAGAGGCCTAAGGTGGAAGTTCGCAGCTGAGTGCACGAACCCCTGTAGCCATGTGAGTAGGGTGGATAGAGTCTGTAATCACTTGGAAGATGTCAATAAAGAGAATTATTCCGCAATTTATGTGTCTTTGTCTCGATTGATGCATCTTGCCATTTTATGTATGAATTTCCTTTATAATGCTTATATGGTGTGCAAATGTATATATTTATGTTGGATAATTGAATGCATATAAGAATATATGTTTACACGGTGCTAACTGTGAGTATCTAATAAGACAAGTAATATTCTTAAGATAACTTGAAAATCTATGCAATATGATGCCTTAGGAGTGCGAAAGTATCTAAATCGAAGGATAGGGCTGTGCGAAGGTTAGTTGTACCCTTTCATGAAGGTATTGAAGAATATAATAGAGGGATCATTTGGCAAGCCCTAGAATGAAGTGACTTGCGAGAAGGCATGAATAAAGGGAATAAAAAGACATTGAGACCATCTCAGGGTGTGGAAATTTGGTTCCAACATCCCCCCATACTGCTTCGGGTGAGACTTTGATCCACGCTCCATGGGCTGATGCTGAAAGGGCCATTAGTGTAGGGATTTGTTTGGCTAATTAATGATGAACCTAGGTTAGGCCCCCCCAAGCCAACACAACATCAAGGGAACACCAAGACCATTGAAGACTCCACACACCTTGGCATGTGGAGGTGAATCTATGATACACCAAAAGCACATTCATCACATAACAACACTATAGCTTGACATGGACACCAGTAGCAACATGAAAATACTAGCTCTATCGTGTCGCGTCATGTCATGAGTCATCTTGGCCACATCACTACTATGGACCATATTGTTTTAATCAATGTAATGTAACGTGAAAGTATAAGAGACCCACATTTAAACATGAAGAGTCATGTAAGTCAAATAGTCACGAGGGAAGTCAAATAGTCACAAGGGCCAGTTTTACCCTTGGCTATAAAGACCTGTACATGTAAAAGACTTTTCACATTGGCTCCTCCCACATAGCCTTGAGACTCTGTAGTATTTTCCTTAAGGAGCGGGCAATGGCTAAAATGCCCTTCTATCAGGGTTAGTGATGTAATGTTGTAACAATGTGTCTTGGAACTTTCACCTAATTCCAAAGCCTGATAATAGTCCAACACGTTTTCACACATGTATTGTATTTTTTTGTGAGACTATTCTTTGGACACTTGTAATGCATGTTGATTTAACATGTTGTTGGCTTGACGGGCCCTGACCCAAGATCAGTGTTAGTCAGCCAAGCAAATCCCTACACTAATGGCACTTTCGGCATTAGCCTATGGAGCGCGAATCAAAGTCGCATCGAAGTAGTATGGGGGGATGCAGGAACCATGTTTCCACACCCTTAAATGGTTGTCATGTCAATCTAGACTTCCTGATGCTACCTTTGTGCAGATAGATAAGCCTTTAGGGCTTAAAGATGCCCCTTTTCTTCCATCCTTCAGTACCTCCACGAAGGTACCCGACTGATCTTCGTTCATCATTAACCCGAGGTCCAGGCACTTACGCACTTTAGTGGCTATGTTACTGTATAAGTTCCCAAGTTATCTTAAGTGTTACCTACTCTACCATGCATTTACAGTTATCTTCACGTAAACCTATATTCTTACTCGCATTCAATTAATAGATATAATCAAATACATCCGTGCATCAAATAAGCATTATAATGTAAGCTGAGATAGTAACATAATATAATCATATGCATTAAACAGAGACAAGATACAAGGTGATTTGCAGAATACTTCTCTTTATTGATATCTCAAGTTTAGTACAGACTCTATCCACCCTGCGCACACCGCTGCATGGGTCCACGCACTCAGTTGCGAACTTCCACCCTAGGCCTCCATGCACTCAGCTCCAGAGCCTCTACCTATGCTAAGACCCGAGAACACTTATAACTTCTTATCCTCAAACTCTTTCTACCACTACTCCTTCTTTGCCTTAGATTCTTCTAAGACTCCGTTTTTATACAATCCCATGGTCTGTAGACCATGGGTAGATCTTTACAGCCAACATGAGACTTTACAAAATAAGGGTGGACAAACCTTTATGACTCTTGACATGTTCGCGCTCTGCGACTGCAAAATGTGGAAACTTTACATCCTTATTACAAAATTTGGGCTTTTTGCCCCAAAACTGACTCTTGGGGGAACCCATTCCCAAAAGGTCCCCAACACCAACATGGTGACTCACCCTCAAGTCACTCTGTTGGTGTAGTGATCTTGGCATAAAGACCCCCCAGCTTGACTTGTATGACTACTACTTCGGCAGTGTAGTGCACGGTCGCATGCTTTATTACCTCGACCAACTGCTCTATCACTGGCCCTGCACAGGCAGTCTAAAGCTTCCACTGAGTCTCCTATGGACTATCCATCTTGCCTTCAATGGAGGCTGTCATCAAGTAGACCTTGTCCAACCAAGGCTTCAAGCACACCTTTAGCACTTCCTCTTTTTGTTGAGCTGCATCTACCTGATCCTTCAATGCCTTGGCCTCCTGCAGCTTCGTGGGTCTTTGTGTGAGGGTGACAGTATGCACTATCACTTTTACGTCATTTTAGTTCTGTTGCAGCTCTCGCGCCTCCATTTCCAGCCTCTACACAGTAGGGTCTTCTTGTAGGCTAGTTAGTACATCGAACGATTGTTCGAAGAGCATTGTGCAGTCTTCCACTACACTTTCTACTGCCACTATTGCCTCTGTTATAACAGTCATGCATTGCTCCTTGATTTCCGAGAAAGTTGAAGGCTAGGCCTTCAATTGAAACTCTGTAATTTGGAGGTTCAGCGCTAGCTGAACTTTTTCCAATTCCGTGGGGGTGTCGCACACCCCCGTAGTGAGTTTGTGAATGTGCGCATCTACCAGCTCATTCTCAGGAATGGTCAACTCTGGGACCATTCGGAATGCTTCCTCCACATCCTTAATCATGGACTGATTTGTGTAAGTGAGTTTCATCATGGAGGTGATGGGAGAGTCTTGCTCCACACCCATCTAAGTATTATTGATCTTCTGCTTGTTGATCACCTACAAAGCATGTTGTTTGTGGGCCGTCAGTTCTGCGATCACCCCATCTTGCAATAGGTGGAGTGCCTCGCTAGGAAGCGCTACCAAGTTTAGCCCTACTCCCTTTAGGGAACTAACAATGGGCCTGTCAGCTTCAGTTTCTATTTTCAGTGCTCCATCTGGCAGCACTATAACTGGGGAGTCCCTCGTGTGTAACATCAAGGTGGCTTACAAGGTACCAATGGCCAAACTGGTGGATGCCACGTCAATCTGTGATGCTCAAATCTGCATCGCTCGTAGATCCAACTGAATGGCCCCCAACGTCTACTGCTATTGCTACTCAAACTGCTTCATTGTTTTGTAGTGGCATCCCACACTGTATCTCCAATATCATTCACATCCCCCTCTATTATGGTGATCGGATCCATAGATGTCTTGCTAGCCTGAGACTTCTTCCGTGGCCCTACTTTTTCTTGTCCCCTTAGACGCTTGATACTGAATGGAGGTGTCTGTGGATCCGCTCCTCCCTACTCTGTCTGATCATCCTCTTCTTCCTCTAACCTAGGGAGGGTGACTTTTCTTTATCAAAGTCATGCTCCTCTCCTCGTTTCTGTCCACCTGTCTCCTACATGGTACCATGGTCTACCTTAGCCTTATCCTTAACGTCCTTTCTCCTTTTCTCAGCCAGCTACTCCATCTTGAGCTTGGCTTCTTCCTTCTTTTGTTGCGTGGCTATCTTGCTAGATCACATAGTCAAGTCTGAGGAAGTGTGCCATTCTACCGGCCAACTGTCAATGACCGCTTGAATCACATTGTCCGTTGTCATGTAGGGAAATTCATGCCACTTCAGCTCGGGGTCCTTCCACACCGTTATGGATACGTGGTGGAAATCAACCTTGAATTCCGCGTACAGCAGCAATTTATCAAAGACCGTAGGTGAAAACCATGGCTTGCAGTTGATGGCCATGTGCACATTCATCTCCATCATGATCAAAAATATCTTACTGTCCTTGATCTGCTAAGGATCCTTAGTTGCCGACAGTGAAGCATACTTTGTGGCCTCAAAAAGGTCCAACGCAACTAAGGGAAATTGACTGGCTTTGGGTAGGTTCCAAGCTACCAGCACGATGGACAACAAGAGCCATACATAGTGGAAGGTCTTACTGAGATCCTACACCTCGCGGCAGTTCACGAGGAACTCATTGTAGAGGTAGTGTGCCCAATTAAACTAAAGCCCCTCAGCGAATTGGGTCGTTAGATGCATGACGGGCATCAGTACTTCATCGGAGCGACACTTCCACATGACCTTCCCTACCAAAATTTGTGTGGCCACTTTAACCGTAGGGTCGGAAATGCTTGTAATATCATAGCCGTGCAAATTCTTTACTAATCTAAAGTTCTTCTTCATGGCCACCATGAGGGTCTGCTCACCCACCTTTCCACCAAACATCATGGCTGGATTCTCCGCTGAGTAGCCTCGTGATCCTATGGATTAGTTTAACAGTGATGGTTACTAGATCCTCCAGCCACAAGCATCCATCATGTACCAAGCACAACAGTTGTTTGATTACCAACAAGGTAGTGGGTGCGTGACTGTGATGCGACACCCATATCACGTTGAACAAGCTGCCTTATCCATGCCTTTGAGCCACTTTCGTGGTTCCAATGCGTCATCCCAGTGGTCTTATGGAGAACGCTGTGCATTAGCTGGTTCATAGTCAAGTGAGGGGATCACTCAATGTCAGCTAAGTCTCGGTCCTTCAATTTCAACATTGGAATCTACCCCAAGTGCGGTCCTTAAAAAACAATTCGGTCTGGCAGCAGAGGTGTGTACAAGGTGACCTTTCTCTCGTCAATTTCCTTAGGCACCTTTGCCTTTCCCCTCTGTAGAGGGACATACTCAGGTAGTTTAGTAATGGGGTCAGACGCCTCAACTTCAACGTCCTCCATTTCCACTCCAAGATCCTCATCATCCATTGGGATATCCTCAATTTCTTCCTCCTCCAGTTCTAGGTTAATTGTTTTGCCCTTTTCTTGTGCAGTGGGCTTGTCATTTGGTAGGTTTCTCCTAGGTGACATGTGCACTGGTTGCGGTGTCGCATCCTGCTTTCCTTTCTTTATTTTCGCACTCTCTTGGGTTATGGCAGGCCTTGTTCTAAACAACCATGGAAACTTGCGGACTTTAGTTGGTATCTCTGCAACCTCGGGAGCAACGCCCTTTGCTTCCATAAAACCTATTGCATAGCCCCTTCGGCTATCACTGCTTCCCCAATATCTACGGTTTCTGATGGTGTCAACATGATGCTATTCAATAGTTCTTGTGTCTCTTTTGGCAATTGCTCAAACGCTGAACTCGCTATCAGAGCCTTAAAGAATTCACTATTCATATGTGCTTGAGAGCTCAACAACTAAATGCTAAAATTGCCAAGTGTTCTTTATTGGGAAGCCACATGTAATTTATAGGCCATTTTGAATTCAAATCAGACCATCCCCCCAAAATTAGTTCATTAATGCTACATTGGTGGAAAATTTTTAAAGATCTCACCCATAAATTTTGCCTTAAATACTGCCCCCTGCTCCATTTGGCCATTTTTTCATCGTCAAATCATGAAAAGTGACTTTAACAGTCACTTTTCGGCTGACCTGCATGGTTTTTTATTGGGTAGTGTAGCCTTCTGTGTGCTTGTGTGGTCTTTGTGATATCTCCTTGTTCTGCGCATTTTCCTCATCATGTAGTTCCCCAACTCGGGCAGTGTATTTTATAGTCCCATGCCTCCTTTCAGCTGCGTGAAGCGCTAAGACTACTACCTTCATATAGTCACCTAGTAGGATCACTAGTGTATGGCCTCAATTGGCTACCATTCACCTTTCATGGGAAGGGATCCCCATACTTAACCAACTAAACTGCTCCACCGTCGGTAATATCTTTGATGACATAGGGTCCCATCCATTGCATCCTAAATTTCCCTGTAAATTTATCAAACTTGTTGCCATATAACAAAACCAGATCATTTATCTTGAAGGTGAGGAATTTAATGTGCTGATCATGCCATGCTTTTTTGCACTCATTTTGAACTTGTTGATGAAATCTAGCTAGAAATCGGTCCTCCTCAAGCTCTGCTAGTTGTGTGAGCCTCTCTTCCAAGGCTCTGCGGTCCGTAATTCCTGTGAGTGTTGCTATGCACACACTAGGTAAAATGTATTCCATTGGCATCACAATTTCTACGCCATACATGAGACTGAAAGGAATTTTCCCATTCAACTTCTTGCAAGTCATTTTGTAGGCCCACAGCACTGATGATACGTGCACATCCTAGTCACTTCTCTTAGCATTTAAGACCTTTGTTAGTGCGTTCTCTAGTATCTTATTCAATGCTTCCACCATCCCATTGGCTTGCGGGTGATAAGGCATGCTCTTCTGATGATACACCTGAAATTATTTTGTCAACATGTTGATTGTTTTATTAAGAAAGTGTGTACTACGATCGATCATCAAGATCGTTGGACAACCAAACCTTGTCAATATGTCTTCAAAAATAAACTTTGCTATTGTCGCACCTGTACAGTCCTTCATAGGCTGCGCCTCTTTCCACCTGATCAAGTACTCAATCGCGATGATGATGTACCACGCACCTGTCTTCTTTCCTGGACGCTGAATTGGGCTTACAGAGTCGATTTCCCATTTCTTGAATGGTAGTAACATCACCTGCGGTATAAATGTAAGTTCATCCCTCCGCGATGGCCTACTAGTCCTTTGACATGCATCAGAAGCCCTACAATATGCTTTTGCATCCTTATGCAGAGTTGGCCACCACACTCTAGTACGCATAACCTTCTGCATTGTTTCTTTTCCTACATAATGTCCTCCTGTGGCAACTCGAAGAGCCTCTGTGGGGATGTTTCTTCACTCAAAGTCAGGTACATAGCATCGCAATATTTCATCTGTCCCCATTTTTTACAAATGACCTGCATTGATGGAGAAGTCTGTTGTGCACACTACTAACTCCTTCTTCTGCTGGCTCGTATACCCTTCTAGAGAAGTCCCTGTTGTCAGGAAATGTATGATATCTTCAAAGTGATTGTCCATGACACACAATGAAAAGAGCTACGTATCAAGCAATCCTTCCTCCAAATTAGTGGGCTCCTCTCCAATTTTGATGCGCGATAGATGATCTGGTCCCACGTTCAATCATCCAGGCTTCACATTAACTTCAAAATCATACTCCTAGAACAATAACAATCACCTGCAGATCTCCCCTCCCCCCCAACACAGGACTATTGACTAGGTATTTCAATGCAGAATGATCCATATACATCTTAAAATTTCCACCTAGGAAATAGTGCCTAAAATTTTGGAGCGCATATACCATGGCTAGTCCTTCACGCTCTGTAGTGGAATAGTTCTTCTTAGCTTTAGACAGCTTCCTCCTTGCGAATTCTATAGGATGGTCCAATTCCCCCCTCACCTACCTATGTCAACATGGCCCCCAATGCAATACAGGAGGCATCCACATGCACATGAAATTCCTTCTTCCAGTTTGGGAAGACTAGGATTGGCGCGGTGATCATTTTCTATTTTAGCATGTCCAAGCTCTTCTTTCATTCATCACTCCAACAAAACTTAGCATCCTTTTTCCACAATTTCTCCATGGGTGCAGTGATTTGGGCATAGCTCCTGATGAACTTCCTATAGTATCTGGTATGCCCTAGAGTTGCGCATAGTTGTTTCACATTCCTTGGCACCTCCACGTTGATTATCACCGTGATCTTCGCGGGGTCTACCATCAATCCTTGTTTGCATACCACATGACCTAGCAGGGTCCCGAAAGGGACACAAAATAGACAATTTTTCAGATTAAGCGTGATCTAGTATCTTCGACACGTATATAACATTAAGTGCATACTTTCCACATGATGCTTGACCAATCCAAACACTATCCAAACGTCAAAGTACACCTCTAGGAACTTATGAATGAAGTCTTTGAATGCCACAATGACTACGCACGAAAATATTGCTACTGCATTCTTCAGCCCAAAGGGCATTACAATGTACTAAAAACATCCCCATTCCATCACAAAGGTTGTCTTGCTTCTATCTTCAGGCGCAATTTTGATCTAATGATACCCAGAGAACCCATCAGTGAAAGATTATGTGTTATGAAACCAGCTCAAGAAAAGATAGAAAAGATAGATCAACGCCTTAGAATTCAGCCTCTTCGAGGGGGCAACCTCCTTTACATTACATAAATGAACAATTCTTCGATGATACAAATGACAAAACCTCCTTTCTATATATAGGAGTCTAAGGAGTCACAATATAATCCAGCCAACCTAACAATAATAATATAAAGCCACAAAAATAACAATAGAGGGATTCTATGGGGCACAGAAATAACAATAAGGGGGTAATAGGGGCACAACAATATAAATAAGGGGTATAACTATAATAGTAATGGGGTAATCACTAGTATTATAGGGACCCAACATGCCCCTCTCCTTCCAAAAAGTGTTGTTCTCAACGCTTGAGTAATTCTGGATACTTCTGCATAAAATTCTCATCCTCCCATGTGGAATCTTCAGCGGATAAGTTCTTCCACTTGATAAGATACTCTGAAATTGATCGATTTCGTAGCTGTCAAGTTCTTGTTTCTGTGACTACTTCCGGTTCCAATATAATTTTTCCTTCCTCGTCAAGTTCTGGCAATATTGTTTGAATTGGGAGCTTGTCGCCTATAACCTTCTTTAAACATGAAACATGGAAAACTGGGTGCAATCGAGAAGCTGCAGGAAGCTCCAATTTGTATGCCATAGTACCAATCTTTTGCAACACCTTGTACGGACCATAATACTTTGGTGATAGTTTATTATCCTTCTTAGCTTTCTTTAGGGACATTTGCTTATATGGTTGTAACCGTAGGAATACCCAATCACCTACATCAAAACTTCTTTCACTGCGATGTTGATCTGCCTGTTGTTTCATTCTATTTTGTGCCAACACGAGGTTATCCTTTAAGAGTTGGAGGACTTGTTGTTGATGTTCGATGTGATGTTCCACTACTTGAACCTTAGAATTTTCTCTTAAATATGATGTGATGGATGGTGGTTAATACCCATAAAGTGCCATAAATGGGGTCATTTTTGTTGCTATATGGAAGGAAGTGTTATACCACCATTCAGCCAAAGGCAACCATTTGACCCATTGTGTCTGTTTATCAGATACAAAGCAACGAAGATATCCTTCCAAAAATTTGTTTACTATCTCAGTTTGCCCATCAGATTGAGGATGATAAGATGAGCTATGAGCTAACTGAGTACCAAGACAAGAAAATAATTCTGTCCAAAAATTTCCAGTGAAAATGGGATCTCTATCACTTACAATAATCTTTGGGTTTCCATGTAGCTTTTGAACTGTTTCCATAAATGCAGTAGAAACTGTACTAGCTTTAAATGGGTGTGATAATGCACAAAAGTGTGCATACTTGGTAAGTCTGTCAACTACCACCATGATGACACTCTTTCCCTCAGACTTGGGTAAACCTGTGATAAAATCCATTGAAACCTCCTCCCAACGTTGGCTTGGAATGGATAAAGGTTGTAATAGACCCGGTGTCTTAATTGTTTCAACTTTATTTTGTTGGCAAACCAAACATTCCGCCACAAATTTTGAATATCTGATTTAAGGCCATCCCAAAAAAATTCCTTCTTAACCCTGTGGTAAGTTTTTAAAAATCCTGAGTGCCCTCCTAAGGGAGAAGTGTGCAATTCCATAAGAATCTTTTGTTTTAGCTGGGAATTCTTACAAAGGTATAAGCGATCTTTGTACCATAACGAATCATTTTTCCAGCTAAATGTATCAGAAGTACTGGAATCTTGTTGTAGCTTTCGAATAAGTGCCCACACTTCTTCGTCATTCTTCCATTCCTCCCTTGCTTCGTTTATCCAATCTGGTTGGATAATAGAAATGGCACACAACAATGCTTCCACATCCTCATCCTTTCTTGAGAGTGCATCTGCCACCACATTTTGCTTCCCTTTTTTGTAGATGATTTCAAAGTCATAACCCAACATCTTTGTGACCCACTTTTGTTGCTCTTCAAAGGATAATCTTTGTTCTAAAAAGTATTTAAGGCTATCATGATCCGTTTTTACCTTGAAGTGTCTTCCCATTAGGTAGGGTCGCCATTTCTTAAGTGCATGGAGTATTGCCAACATTTCCTTCTCATAAATAGCTTTGCTTAAAAACTTTCCCTTGATTGGACGACTTTCAAAAGCAATGGGTCTTTCATCTTGCATTAGAACAGCACCAATTCCATTTCCTAGAGCATCACATTCCACAATAAAGGTTTTTGTGAAGTCCGGTGTAGCTAAGACCGGTGCTTGGCACATTGCCTCTTTAAGATGTTCAAAGGCCTTTGTTGCTTCCAGAGTCCATGAAAATGAATCTTTTTTCAATAATGTTGTTAGAGGTGCTGCTATTCTCCCATAATTCTTAACAAACTTGCGATAATACCCTGTCAACCCAAGAAATCCTCGCAGATGCTTTATGGATGTGGGGATTTTCCATTCCTTAATGGCTTTAATTTTGATAGGGTCTACCTTAACTCCTTCATGAGATACAATATGACCCAAATATTCCACCTTCTGGACTCCAAAGAAACATTTGGATCTTTTTGCATATAATTGTTTCTCCTCCAATAGTTGTAGCACCCTGTCAACATGTTCAACATGATCCTTCCAAGACTTGCTGTAGATTAGTATATCATCAAAAAATACTAACACAAATTTTCTAAGGAATGGTTTGAAAATTGAATTCATCAAACCTTGAAATGTTGAAGGTGCATTGGTAAGGCCAAAAGGCATGACCAAAAATTCATAATGACCCTCATGAGTTCTAAATGCCATTTTCAGAATGTCTTCAATCTTCATTCTGATTTGATGATATCCCGAATGAAGATCCAACTTGGTGAAGTAAATTGATCCATGCAATTCATCCAGTAATTCATCAATGACAGGAATGGGGAACTTATCTTTAATAGTGAGCTTGTTGAGCTCCCTATAATCCGGACACATGCGCCATGATCCATCCTTCTTGTGCACCAATACTACTGGAGCTGAGAAAGAACTTTGACTTGGTTGAATTATACCAGCCTCTAGCATTTCTGCAACCATACGTTCAATTTCACTTTTTTGGACATAGGGATATCTGTACGGCCTGATGTTTGGAGGAACACTTCCTCGAATCAGATGAATAGCATGATCATGATCACGCATAGGTGGGAGACCTTTGGGAGTCTCAAATACCTTGGAATGATTGTCCAGGACTTTTTGGAGATCTGGAGCAATAGATGATTCCAATGTGGAAACATCTAGCGAACATAATTGTGCAATTACACCTCTTTGCTCCCTTTTTAGAAGCTTAGTCATGCCATTAGAGCTGATTATCTTTCCTGGTTTCCCTGCAATACCCCTTAATTCAACTTCCTTTCCTTCCACAGAAAATTTCATGAAAAGTTCTTGAAAATTAAAATCTATTGTACCCAAGGATTGTAGCCATTGTACTCCTAGTACAACATCGGCACCTCCCATTGGAATGGAAAGCATTGGGCTAGTCAATACATATTCTCCCATGGATAGCTTGATATTATGGCACTTTCTAGAGCAATTTATTGTTCCTCCATTTGCAATCATCACTTGACACTCTGGTGCTGGATATAGGAAGCAATTCAATTCTTTTGCTACCCTACAATGAATAAAATTGTGGGTGCTTCCTGAATCAATCAACACTATTACCTTTTTCTTCTTGATTTGTCCTTCTATCTTGATGGTTTGAGGAGTGGTAATTCCCGCCAATGCATTACAAGATATGGTCGGATTTATTTGTTCTTCATCTAGGCTTTGTTCCTGGAATATATCCTCTTCTTTTGACCTTTCTTGCTCCTTTTCTTCTTCCTCTTCACAATCTATGTAGAATAATTTCTTCTCAGCACACTTATGACCTTTTGTGTATTTGCTATCACAATTGTAACAAAGCCCTTTTGCTCTTTTTTCTTCCAATTGTTGTGGTGTCAACCTTGTAGGTTGTGGAAGACTAGGGGCAACAACACTTCCGTCTTTATAGTTGTGAGTGGTATGCTTCCTAGTTGCCATAATTTTGCTTTCCATTTTTCTTGCTAACCTGAATGCCTTCTCTAATGAATCAGGTTCCCAAAGGCGAATATCATGTTGGATATTATCCTTTAAAGACCCTATGAACACATCAATCCTATGCTCCTCTGGAATATCTTTTACCCTTATGTTCAATTTTTGGAACTCCTCAATGTGCTCCATTATTGAACCCTTTTGTTTGAGACTTATCAATTGGCTAAAAAAAGTGTTGCTTTTTGTGTCCTCATAATGTGTTGTCAATTCTTCCGTAAAAATTGCCCAAGTGATAAATTGTTTACGAGAACAAAGCCATTGATACCATACAAACTGATTTGGTTCCAAATATACAGTTGCCATACGTACCTTTTGTGCGTTTTGCACATTATTGAGATCGAAGAATTGCTCCATCTGTAATATCGATGTGGCGGGATCCTTGCCATCAAACTTCCTCATATCGATTTTTGGAATATGGTGATTCTTCGATCCAACATTAGCGTCTATGGAATCATGATTAAAATTTCTTTTGTTCTCATCATGAGTTTCCTTTACTACCTTTTCACCATTAGTAAGTATTTCTTGTAGAAAATTTGTCAAATCTGTCTTCAAATCTGCCATGCATGTCTTCAAATTTGTGTTCAAATCTATCTTCAAATTGTCCATCTTAGCTTCCATGCCATTTATCTTAGCATCTGTTAACTTTTGTGAGCGTGACATTTGTTGCACTTGTTCTTGTAATTTTGATATATCATGTAGCATTTCTTCCTCTTCTTCATGAGTCATGCTAGAGCTTTCAGGTTCCTTACTAGGTGTTTGCATTTTCTTTCCTTGGGGCATCAGTTACCGATAATAATGCTCTACTATGCCCTTTGAATTCCTTCAAAATAAATTTTCAAACCAAGCTTAAGCAAAAATTTAAAAAATCTACACACCTTTTTTCACTTTGTAGGAGCTCGATATTGCCTCTGATGTATCTCTGTACTTTCCAATCATCTAGTTCTGAATTTGTGACCTGTAGTAGCTCTCTGTGTCCTCTTTCCAATGCCACCAGTCTGATCGAAATTGGATTCTCCAAGAAAGAGTTATGCACAATCTCCCAAGATGACCTGATTATAGACCTTTCCAGAACAGCGAAGTTGTATGAAGTGCCACGTGTACAATTTTCAATATTTGGTTCTAAAATGATATACAAGGAACTATAGTCCGTCCCCTTTCTGTACCTTCTTACGAAATTGTAATCTGATTTTCAGAGAGAAAGTTATAACAATTTTCCCCAGGTCACCTGTTTTGAATGTAATTCAGGAGTCTGCAAAAAGACCAACTTCCTCAAATCATATCTCTGAAAATGTCGCACAAAAAGCTCTAAAATTCGGACCCAAGGTTCAGCGCGATTTCTTCTCAAATGGGTTTTGTTTGCAACTTCTGAAACGTTACAGAAAAAAGTTATAGCGAAAATGCCACGATGACCTGTTTGGAGCAGCGAAACCCTAGAATCCAAAGCTCTAATACGAAATGTTATGAAACCAGCTCAAGAAAAGATAGAAAAGATAGATCAACGCCTTAGAATTCAGCCTCTTCGAGGGGGAAACTTCCTTTACATTACATAAATGAACAATTCTTCGATGATACAAATGACAAAACCTCCTTTCTATATATAGGAGTCTAAGGAGTCACAATATAATCCAGCCGACCTAACAATAATAATATAAAGCCACAAAAATAACAATAGAGGGATTCTATGGGGCACAGAAATAACAATAAGGGGGTAATAGGGGCACAAAAGTATAAATAAGGGTTATAACTATAATAGTAATGGGGTAATCACTAGTATTATAGGGACCCAACAGTATGATTCTTGGATGCCTACATTATCTAGGACTTCGTCACTAAACGAGGTCGGCAAGAGGTCATGCACACAAGCATCATTCAGCTTCCAGAGATCCACGCATATCCTTATTTCTTATTTCCATTTCTTTTCCTGAACCACTATCGGGCTTACCCAATCAGATTCCTCCACTAGTTCAATAATTCCTACCATGAGCATCTTATCTAACTCAGCATGAATCCTTTCCCTATACTTAGGATTAAGGCGGTAAGGTCTTTTATTTACGGGCTTCGTGTCCGATTTCAGCGTGATCTTCATGACACCCAGGTCTCATCTTATCCCTTTCAAATTAGAAAAGTTCATGGGGAGCAAATGTTGATATTAGCGTAGGAGCTCAATGACCTTGTCTACTATTGCATCTTCCCAATAGTCCCCAATATTTGCAAATTTTGGTTCCGCCTCTGTCCCAATGTTGACCTACCTGGTTTTCAGCGGTGAGGTTATATCGGGATCCTCTATTTTTGGACCTTCAACCTTGCAGTGACCTTTAGTTTGTTTGAGTATTAATTTTTCGGAGATCCTTGTCTTCTTCATCAACGGTCATGTTATAGCATTCCAGTGCATGGCTCAGCTGGGTAGTCCAATCAGGTTGGATCAGGTCCTAAGGATCTTACGGTATCCTAAAGATCATTAAACCACATCAATATAGTCAAACCCATCCTCAAAGTTGAACGTAATTAAAAATACCTAGGGCAAGATGTCCCATTCTTTAGTGCCATGGCGAAGCTTGGTTTCCAAGTGCCAATTCATTGGTATGATGCCCAGGGCATGACAAAATAGATGCACCCATTCAGGCTGAGGCTCTGCTACATAACCCTTAGTCCATTTGGCCAGGTGATCATGTGAGTCATCCCTTCCATCATACTTATCCGTCATTTGCACTTTTGGCTTCCCAAAATGTATTCTCATCATCCTCCTATAGTCGCGCCAATCTCCGAAACTATCCTTGGTGGGCAGCGGATCCCCTCATAGCATGCTTTTGGGGCTTGAAGGCCAAATTTTGGTCAAGTGTAATGTAAAGACCCCGTAAAATACAGTTGCAGAGCGCAAGATTCTAGGGTTGTTCGCCCTAAGATAATGTAATTTATTGTAAAGTGTGTCAGCCTACCCATGGTCCGTGGACCATGGGATTGTATAAATAGAGCGAGGCTCTAAGTGTAAAGGAAGTCTTGGTTTTTGAAAAGTAATAGGCAGATGCAAAGGCATGGTTAGAAGTTAGAAGTGGATCTGAAGGTATTGGTCGTAGTGATAGGTAGAGGCTCTATAGCTAAGTGTGCAGAGGCTTAGTAGAGTCCACAGCTGAGTGCACAGGGTAGAGTCGGGTCTGTAACTAAATTTGAGTATTAATAAAGATAAGATTGATTCAGAATATTGTGCATGTTTTTGTAGATCTATATTTCCATGTTTTGGTTATCTTTATGCATTTATATTGTTTTTTAGTATGTGCACTAATCTGAAAGTTGAACAAGTAATAAGAATATTGGGCCCACACAAACTAAGCACTAATATAATAGCACAGTAAGGATCAGATCAGAATAACATGGTATTCACAAAGGGTGCACGAGTTGTGAAGAATAGAAATCTGCATCGAGCAGCACAGTGTGCAGACTAGGATCGCAAACCTCCAGAATCCTCATCAAGACATCCCTAGGGTGTGGAAACCTGGTTCCAACACCCTCCCATACTATTTTGGGTGATACCTCAGTCCGCGCTCCACAAACTATTGTTGAAAGAGCCAGTAGTACTGGGATTTGCTTGGCTAAACTCACTGTTGAAGCTAGGTCAGGCCTCATGTAGCCAACAAATGGTTCCATTGCCGGGACCCGCATCTGCGTAAGGGATGTCTGATGTCGTGCCACTGGAACCCAACAAAGAAGGAAATTGAAGAGTGGTTGGATAAGATGATTCACGAATTCACGACACAGGAAAACAAAACTCCACAGGTATCCAAGAAAAGGTGGCTGGATCGCTACATGTATACAGAAATCCATGAGATCTTCTTCGCATCCTTTCCTTCTGGATTGTATGAGTGGATTGTGAGGTTAGCCGACAGCCAGGGAAGGTGTAAACTTGACCAACTAATAGTGTCGACTTTGGAATTAGTGCACAGACTAGAGGCATCAGAAGATAAGATCACGTGAGCTATGGACCATTGGCTTGATCGGATAATAGGGGGATTTATCACTAAGTATGTGGTAGACATGACCATGAGCTACAATGAAGCAGAACAACATTTTCTCAAGGGACTGCGAGGTAAGTACATTAAATCTCTGAATACCTGGATTAAGATGCTATTATGTGAAATGAGGATTATGCGAATACATTAATGTTTGGAATGATGCGGAGCAGAATGAAATACAAAGGTAGCAGGGAATTAGGAAATAGTCCCTTAATTTCACCTTCACGAGAGAGTAAGGAGGATCTTGCTTGGGTCCCTCTGAGAAGTGAGATTAGTTTGATAAGACAACACATTCCACAGTTACCACCTCCACCCACGCCACCACCAGCTTCACCTCCTTCACCTCGATCTTCACCCACTCCACCTCCACCAACCCCATACTTCAGCATGGTGAGTGCGATTAAGCTACCCATATTCAGAAGAGTAGGTAATGAGGATTCGAACTAGTTTTGGTTCATGGTAAGAGCAGTGTGGGAAGCGCAAGGGGTTACAGATGACAAAATTAAGAAGGCTACATTGGTGAGCATGCTGCAGAATCACGCATTGACATGGTATATCAAGCACTCTAATGACCACCCAAATGTAGGGATAACAAAGATCCAAAATGCGTTGAACAGAGAATTTAGCTAGCCGAAATCAGAGACATAATCAATCATCGGGTTTAAAGAGATCGCGATGCTTCCAGGTGAGACCCCCTGGGATCTAGATCAACGAATGAAGAGTACAATCCGCAAGGCTAATATGACACTCACTAATGCACAACATCGTGCATGGTTTGTGGCATCTCTAACACTGCACCTAAGGATGGCACTGTCACAACATAAACTTTCTACCCAGGCTGAATCATTGGAAATGGGTGATGAGTTTGCATGAGACACTGATACAAGATCCAGGGCTAGGAATTCAACAAATCCACATGCAACTATAGAATCTTTTCCTAGGAATGAAGAGCTTGAAGCAAGATAGGGCACCGTGGCCAGAGGCGTGCGAGGAAGTATGGTATGTAAAATGCAAAGGCCAGGGCCATGACAAAGACCATTGTCCAATATTCGCGAACTACTTGGCAGGAGGGGGGCCAATGCCATTGAGACCAGAGGCATGGGCAGGGCCAAGTGTGACACCCATGTTATGGTGTATGATCTTTCAGATAGGAGGAAAACACACGTTGAATAATTGTCATTTGTTGCAGAAGTATACAGAGATTCCACAACAGTTGTTTTGTAATATTTGCTGGTCAGTAGGCCACGATGACTGCACTTTTTGTAGCTACGAGTTAATGATGGATCGTACCCCAACCTATAGAATGGAGACAGAAACACGAGTTCTTGACGCAGCGGCAAGGATGGTGCGCGCTAGATTTCAGGGGTGAGGTCAAGGATGAGGAGGAGTGGGACCAGGAAGGGGCCGTGGATAGACAATTTGTTACAATTATGGATGACCAGGGCACTATGCCTGTGATTTTACCAACTCGACGAGAATATCATGTTCATAATGTGCTCAGTTTAATCATGAAGTAGTAGATTGTCCTATGTTGATCGCAAAGATGTGCGAGAAAGGGGTACTCCAACCTCCTCCGACTCAGAATATCCAAATGATGAGGTCTCAACCACATGAAGAACACCCAAATGTGAACATGGTTCTCAGAAGTGGTTCGACCACCGAGGAGGATAAGGGGAAGAAACCCGAGGAAGATACATGGGTTCGCAAGGCTCCTACAAAAGAACCTAAGTTTGACTTAGAATGCACAAAGGAGACGTTCATGGAAGCTAAGAAGAGTTTTGCGGAGGCCTCCACTTGAGGTAGTAAGGATGAACCAGAGCCATGGGTGGATCCCTCTATGCTTACAACCTTTTTGGATACATGCATGAAACTGCTGCACGAAAATAAGGCAGTTAAGGGACTACAAGAGTTGATCACTAGGTGCGTAGGGTGAGGGGTACCGTGCATAGTCTGGAAACTAGGAAAGTATGCATTGTGCAACGTGAGGGAAATAATATTGATGGCATAGATTGGCGAGTATGAAATGGATCAGGTAATCCTAGACCTGGGTTCAAACATGAATGTATTACATGAAGAAGACATGGGAATGCATGGGCAGGCCTACATTACAGTGGTCCCCTATTCAATTACGAATGGAAAGCCAATAGAAGATTTTCCCCATGGGGAGGTTACAAGGGGTAACAGTTGATATCGAAGGTGTGAGCACACTGACGGACTTTGAAGTAATAGAGATTGTTGATGACAGCAATTCTTATCCCGCATTGCTAGGAATAGACTGGGCCACTGATATGAATGGATTCATCAACTTGAAGAAGTGGAAGATGGTCTTCGAAAAAAATCCCTACGTGTAGCAGTCCCGCTAGACCCAGCCAAAGGAGCACACTACACCGAACTAGTGCGTGACAATGAGCTGGATTGTATTTACAAGATAACCGCGTGAGACCAGAAGCAGGTGAACCCGACTGTGGATGGGATAATCTCATGGGAGCATGATAGTTCCTACACTTCGGATTCAGACGAAGAAGTAGAATGCTAGCAAAACCAGTTGCACAAAGTGACAATGCTAAATTGCAACATGATGATTAGATCATTGCATTGCATGACAATAGAGGCAAGGGAACTTCCAACCTATGATGGTGATGACGGTCGATGAAATCCTTGACAAATTTGAAAGCGTGGTACTGGAACAGTAGCAATACGGTGCGCTGGAATGGCCACTACATGCAACACCCTCATAGTGGTGGAGTACACATCAGAAGACCATTGTAAACTAGCGCGAAAGTAGAAGATGGATGTGCTTATGTTTGGAAGCCCCCAACATCGAACGAGAGCTGGCAGCCAGGACGAAGCAGCTTACACGCCCACCTGTGTCAACGGTTGCAGATGCGTGATGTGCAAGCACATCCTAGAATAAGGATCAAAAATCAAAACCAGATGCAATATTAGGAAAAGCGACACACACCACAAATATTCCATGTCGGAGCATTCAAAAATATTTGTGGAATTATGAACGGAGTTCACCAGGTGAGACAAACTAACTGGGACCTGCACGTACCAGTGGTTCGATGGGCCTATAGGGCCATAAGAAAACCCTGGAGCGCAGATGTGATCTCAACACTAATGAGAAGAGATGAAACCATAAGAGTAGAGAAGAATCCCCCTAAAACAGATCCCACAGTTGGGACAGTACGTGAGAACCTAGGTAAAGGAATTATGCGGTTACAGGAAGCCATTTAGTGAGGACACTTGAAACTTCACGAACTCGAAGAAGATTGGGTATGGCTGAGAAAGAAAAGCATGATATTGGATGAAGAAATAGACAAACTAGAAACCGAAGTCGTGCAAGCATGTTGCGCTGAGAAACTAAGCACGATGGGGCAAGGTATAGCCAGCCATACTACTACAGTAGAAGAATTTATGACCCGGCTACCATGGCTGTGACCGCACCTTACTAGACAAAGTAAACAGAGGGCCGGACAGATAAGGAGGAACACGATGTGCTAACTAGCATGAGGGTAACTAAGGAAGGAAAATTGAAGCCTCGTACTGGTGGTGCAACCACCTGACTATCCTTAGGGAGCACAGTCTCAATGTTCCAAGAAGTTGGAAGAGAGCGTGGGACTATAAAAGAGTCTGTAAGGGAGATGCACGAGATGGAGGCTACATGTAGGACCATGATGTCACAAGGGTCGCAGCCACGCATAAGGGGCTGCGTTGCTGCATGGATAGGCTGGGAGGTGATCTTTGGTGTCACTATTCATGAAAAGAGGTCCAATTTAAGGAAAAAAGTAGTGGGCGGCGGGCAATTAAGACACGAATTAAGAATGAGATTTGGGATGATCTGCTACTAAGAAGACATTAATGATGTAGAAGTGGGGGGAAGGGCTGAATTCAAATTCAAAGGACGCTATAAAACCCCTAGGGCCAGCTCCAAGGAAACACATGGTTGTTTGAGAATTGAGCAAGTAAAGAGCATTGAGTGCTGCGTACTCTTACCGTCGTCAAGTGTAGACAAAACGACAACTGCTAGAATAAGAACGCGATTCGTTGAAGTTACCACGGAGCCCAGTATGGCCCATGAGGAGCCTAGAGAGGCGGTAGCTGCAACCGAAGTTCCAAAATCACTACACACATCACGGCCACCGAAAGATAAGAAAACTATGGGGCCAGTCCGTGTATCCCCAAGAAACCCATGGTTTGGAAAATTGTCAATGGTGGAGAAGGGAAAAGCCATCACCATTGAAACAACAGAGGAGGAGGAAGACTTGTAGGCCCTGATCACCCAAATTAAGGCACAAGATGATGAGGTGGAGGATGTCTCCCAAAAGCATTCCGCGACAAAGTTACCTCCCTACATCCCCCTGTGGAAGGGGAAAGCCAAGGTACCAAAGGACCTGGAGGCCACGAAGAGTGCGCTCCAAACCCTGCTCCTCCCTGATGATATAAGGTTTGAAGGTCCACCGTTGGGATGAATACCTACTATGAAGTTCAAATATTGGGACCTTGTGGATAGTGAGAAGTTCCCACAGTTGGCCGTGGAGAAGTTAGTAAAGAAGAAATGGTTGCATGGTGCGGAGAAGGCTGGGTTACTCCATCTTTGAACTGGTTGAGCCCATCACCATTTTTATCATCAGGCAGCTACTGTGCCTGGTGCATGATGGGTATCTCTAGTTGGAGGAGTCGATTCCCATCATGGATGATCTAATTCACCGAATTTCTCAACTGCCAGTCAAAGGAAATGACCCCACGGCCATAGCTGGAAAAAGCAACGACTTGGCCCTCGCGGAAGCTATGAAGGCTAAGTATAAACTAGAAAAGAGAAAGTGGGGTTACGCAATAGCAAGTATTAAAGACCAAGGGGTATGAGTAGCCACCTAGCTACTGACTAGCAAGCTAATGAGGAAATGTCACACCGATGAACTACCAACATCTGTGATTGCGTTAGCAGAGCAATGCGTAGAAGGGGTCCAGTTCAACTGGGTGCAGTTCCTCTGTGACAAATTCTTGACAAACTGTAGGGAGGCCCAGGAGTAGGGTAAGACCTTCCACTATGTGTTGTTGCTCTTATCCATCCTATTGGTTACAGGGGAGCTGTCAGCGGATAGCCAGTTCCCCACTATTAAGGCTGACCTTGCCAAAGCCACGAGGTACACCTCGCTCTGGGCTACAAAAGACATGAACAAGATTCACGAGATAAAGGTGTTTTGAGTGTTTGTAGAGGCAAGCATCCGAACATGGATCAACCGCAGGCTTCGCTTTTCCCCTACAGTTCATAACAGCTTGCAAAGCACAATAGAATTCAAGGTGGATATGCATAACCTATATATCTTGATGCGCAAGGATCTAGTACGAAAATGGGTGAAGCTTATGTTCATTGCAACGGATGATGCGATCTTCACAGTGATAGAGTCATGGCCTCCAAAGTGGCGTGACCCGGACTTGGCGAAAATGGAGAAGGTTGCAACTCAGCAACTAAAGAAGGACACCAAGCTATGCCTCACATACCTGGATGAGAGGAAGCGCCAGGGACAAGAAGTAGTGACACGGTAGAAAGCAGCTGATGCAATAGCAGTAGCACAGACGGCAGAGACCACAACCGTGCCAACCAGAGAGGCCGAGGAAGTTTAGGAGATGTCCTTAGGGTAGTAGACCGAAGAAGTGGATAGGGAGGAGGACTGCGTAGCCCTAGTATGACATCAAAACAACTCAAGCACCCACGTGACCCACAAAGAAAAACCCCCAGGAAGAAAGGGAAAGCCACAAAGACGTCCATCGACCAGTTCACGCTCACAAAAGGTGATCTATTGGGTATCAGCAAAATAGTTCAGGAAGTCACAGAGGGCGAGCTCCAAGGATTGCAGATGGAGAAGAACACTGTGTTGGGGACGCTCAATGCGTAGCTACAAGGTTTATAGATACATCACCCCCAAATAGGCAGAATGGCCCAGTATGTCGTAGCAGGAACCATTGAGGCTGAACAGCCACTGCGCGCTTGTATGGGTAACACCTTCATCTTGCCCGAAGGCACATTAGCAGCAGCAAGCGAGGACGATGATGAGAAGCATGAAGGGCATCATCTAGAACTTGGCTGCTGTGCCACACAAAATACTATACCAACTACAGGATGGGGTCATCACCGAACTCCACATCCGGGAAGGCCAAGCGATCCAGGTCCTTCATGAGCAAAAAATCAACATGGACCAGGTCGAAATCTAGAGGGATGTGTTGGTTGCGTAGGCTAGCAGATTGGAGCAGGCTGTACAAGATGCATGTAGGAGCATTCCAAAGTTGTCCATGCCGGCAAAGCTACCAGCAGTAGAGTGGGTCCATAGATTGGTAGCTGGAGTCGATGAGGCCCGGGAGGAAATGACAAAGGTTCAGTTGGAGCTAAACCTGAAAATCATTGAGCTGTAATTGAAGGCGCAACCCTCCACACCCCTAGAAGTCAGAGAGCAACGCACTCGCGCTATCCAGATGAGGTTGGAACAAATTGGCTAGGCGACATAGGGGTGCACTAGGATGTTGGACCAAGAACTAACCATACTTACGCACCTATAGGAAGACCCAATCCTATAGCGCCTAGAGATAGAGGCGCACGAGTTGCAGTAGGAGTACGATAGTGTCTCAAGCACCATGTAGACAATTTCCCTTACTCAACGACTCACCAGACTACAACAAACAAGGGCACTGAAGGACTGATTAGATGTCGCACACAAAAAGAAAGCCCTGCTTAAAGCATGCATCCAACCATGGATCGATGAAGTGTTTACAATCACAACTACTATTGAAGGGAAGCTAGCACAGATGTAGGAATTGTATATGGTTGGACAGGAATGTGACCCTACTCATGAAAGTTTAGAGATACGCATGCAACAAGTACAACAGGTGGCGAAACAGTGTGCTACGGACACCCAAGCTATGCGAGACCTGCTGCATGGACTTGATGCAAAGACTGCTGCACTAGAAGAGTGACTTGGGACAACTCGTGATGATTGTGTCGGGGGCCTGTTGGGTAGCGAATCCCCCCCATAGCATGTTTTTGGGGCTTGAAGCTCAAATTCTAGTCAAGTGTAATGTAAAGACGTCATGAAATGCAGGTGCAGAGTGCAAGAGTCTAGGGTTGTCTGCCCTAAGATAATGTAATTTAGTGTAAAGTGTGTTAGCCTACCCATGGTCCACAGACAATGGGATTGTACAAATAGAGTGAGGTTCTAAGTGTAAAGGCAGTCTTAGTTTTTGACAAGTAATAGACAGATGTGAAGGCATGGTTAGAAGTTAGAAATGGATTTGAAGGTATTGGATCATAGTGATAGGTAGAGGCTCTGTAGCTGAGTGCACAGAGGCCTAGTAGAGTCCACAATTGAGTGCGCGGACCCCTGTAGCTGAGTGCACAGGGTGGAGTTGGGTCTGTAACTGAACTTGAGTATTAATAAAGATAAGATTGATTTAGAATATTGTGCGTCTTTTTGTAGATCTGTATTTCCATGTTCTGGTTATCTTTATGCATTTATATTGTTTTTGAGTATGCACGCTAATCTGAAAATTGAACAAGTAATAAGAATATTTGGCTCACACAAACTAATAACTAATATAATAGCACAGTAAGGATCAGATCAGAATAACACAGTATTCACAAAGGGTGCACGGGTTGCGAAGAATTGAAAGCTATGCGGAGTAGCGTAGCACGCAGATTAGGATCGCGAACCTCTAGAACCCTCATCAAGACATCCCTAGGGTGTGGAAAGCTGGTTCCAACACCCTCCCATACTACTTCGGGTGAGACTTTAGTCTGCGATTTCCTAAAAGGGCCAGTAGTATCGGGATTTACTTGGCTAAACTCACTGCTAAACCTAGGTCAGGCCTCACGTAGCCAATAATCCTTGTGCGTACCCCACCATCTTGTAGGCATAGCATGCAGTACCTAGTCCAAGGCTTGGAAGCGATGTTTCTCTGACACTTCTCTTTCAAATGCATCAAAAAAGAAATCAACATCAGTTAGTCCATCATAATGACGCAGATCCTTGACTTTGGATGACACACAGTGCAACGACTTGGTCATCATATTACATCGCAGTGTAGATACTTCATGCAACCAGTCTTGCTAATGCTCCAATTCTTCATCTGAATCTGACGTGCAGGATCTCCTACGATCCGATGCAATACGTCCATCCATTTTCATATTCACCCAATCTTGGTCTCGCACCGTTATCTTGTAAATCTGGTCCAGATCGTCATCACTTTCACAATCTCGGACCGGTTCTATATAGCACGGTCCCTCCATGGGATCCAGCGACACCACTACGCGGAGCGACTTCTTTTCAAATATCATCTTCCACTTCTTCAGGTTGATTACCCCATTCATGTCAGTGGCCCAATCGATTCCAAGGAGCACAGGGTAGGGATTGTTATCATCCACAATCTTTATTACCTCAAAATCCACCAGTGCACTTGTGCCCTCGATGTCAACTATGACCCCTTGTAGCCTCCCCATTGGGATAATTTTCTGTTGATTCGCCATTCTTAACTGTATCAGAGACCATTGGAGTGTAGGTCTCCCTATTCTTTCCCAAGTCTGTTTTGGCAAAACATTCACATCAGACCCCAGATCCAAGATAACTTGGTCCATCTCGTATTCCCCTATTTGCACGGTGATTCTCATCTCCTACCCGGTCCTTGCCTTGTGCTTGCAAAGCTTCTTGACCACATGTAGTTCACCAGTAGAGCCATCCTTACCAACGCACTGACTGATCAGTTGCTACAGGCCCTTCATAGTCTTACTTTCACAGAGCAGCTTCATGGAGGTCTCCAAGAACATGGTAATCATGGATGGGTCCATTTCTTCAACTATTTTTTCCTAACTTCTTGAGGTAGAGACCTCATCGTAGATTTTCTTTTCTTCCATAAATTTTTCTTTTGTGCGCTCCAAATCAAACCCAGTCTCCTCTTTTGGTGCTTTGCGGACCCATTCACCCTCTACAAACTGCTTGCTTTTATCCTCCCCTGTCATAGTTCCACTTCGAAGCTTAATTTTTACCTTAGGGTCTTCCTTGCGGGGCTCGACCCTCATCATCTACAGGTTCTGCGTTAGCTACGTCCCATTTTCACAAATCTTTGCTAATAATATTGGGCAATCCTCAATCGCATGGTCAAACTGAGTACAGTAATGACATGAAAATCACGTTAGATTCAGACAGTCCCTCACATACTGTCATGGGTCTTCGTACTTGTAACAAATTAACTACCTGCAGCCTGTCCTAGGCCCTCCTCCACCTCAGCCTCGGCCGCGCCCCTAATACTCACCTTGCGTTCCCCCAACACATTGGTTTGGAGGCCACATTTCTATCTACACCCTGTATGTAGGTGTCCTATCCATCATCAATTGGTAACTTCAAAAATTGTACTCATCATGGCCTACTGATTGATAGAAATTGCAAAAGAGTTGTTGGAGTGTCTGCACGAATTTCTACAGCAAATGGAAATTATCAGTTGTATGTTTCCCTGCTACCTGACATATAGCACAACATAGCGCAAGCCCTGCACTTGGCCCTACCATGACCTCCAGTCGTAGAGGCATTGGTCCTCCTATTGCAACATAGTTCGCAAATACTGGGCAGTGATCCTTATCATGCCCTCGACCCTTGCATTTTATGCACCAAACTTCTTCGAGCGCCTCTATCCCAGCTATTTTTTCCTGCTTCAGACTTTGCATCTCAAGACAAATCTTTTGGAATTGTACATGAATCTAGTGAACCCCAGATTCAGATCTTGCATCGACGTTTCATGCGGTCTCATTGCAATCTTCAAGGCTTTTGCTTGACTCATAATCTTCTGTTATGACAACACAGCCCTTAGGTGAGGTAAGAGTGATGCCACAAACCATTCACGGTGCTGCTCATCCGTTAAATTCATATTAGCTTCATGGATTTTACACTTCAATCTCTGATCCAACACCCAAGGGGTATCACCTAGTTTCATCACAATTTCCTTGAATCCCATAATCAACTATGCTTTAGACTTAGGCCCACTGAATTCTTTATTCAGCACAATCTAGATCTCTGCCAGCGTAGTTACCTGGTTATCATTAGAGTACTTGATGTACTAGGTTAGCACATGATCCTACAAATCAATAGGAAATTGATGACTTGAGCTTCCCATATAGTCTTTATGATGAACCAAAATTGGTTTGGGTCCTCATTCCCTATGCCCTTGAATATAGGTAGTTTTACGGAGTTCACCATATTGGACAGTGGAGGTGGCAGTGGTGTGGGTGATGGGGTGAGCGATGGAGGGGAGGATGGAGGTAGTGTGGATGGATGGGATGAGGGTGTAAGAAGTGTAGGTATTTGTGGGAACCCTTGTCTTATCAACTGACTAGCACTAAGGGGAGAATTTTGCGGTGCTCCTTCATCATCACTTAAAGGAGGTCAGATCAGTGGGCTATACTCAAAAGCTTTTCTTCCTCCATCCTTGAAAGGTTTTCCACTTCACGTAGCTCTAAACATCAAGGTAACTGCATAACCCGTTGTTCACACAAGAGCATCTTAATCCAAGTATTCAATGATTTTAAATACTCACCGAATGGTACTTTTAAGAAGCAGTGCTCTGCTTTGCTGTAACTAATAGAGGTATCAACCACAAAATCTGTCACAAATCCTCCAATGATGCAGTCAAGCCAATGGTTGAAAATGCATGTGATCTTATCTTCAGTAGCTTCAAACCTCCTTACTAGCCCCAGTGTTCAAACAATTGCCTTGTCAAGCCTCCACCTTCCTTGGCCATCTTCCAACTTCACAATCCACTCATATAACTCAACTAGGAAGGAACATAAGAAGATTTTGTGTAATTCTATGTATAGGTATCTGTCCAACCACTATTCTTCTATCAATCGTAGATTCTTGTTTTCTTGTGCCACGAATTTGTGAATCTTTCTATCCAACCAGGTTTTGATTTCTTTCTTAGTTGGATTCGAATGGTACGACATCACACATCTATCATGCAGATCCTAGTCCTGGCAATGGAACCATTTGTTGGCTTGATGGGCCCTGAACCAAGTTCAGCGTTAGTCAGCCAAGGAAATCCATACACTATTGGCCCTTTCAGCATCAGCCCATGGAGCACGAACCAAAGTCTCACCTGAATCAGTATGGGGGGATGCAGGAATCAAGTTTCCACACCTTGAGATGGTCGTGATGTTGATCTACACTTCCTGATCCTACCTTTGTGTAGATCGATAAGTCTTTAGGGCTTATCGATGCTCCTTCTCTTCTGTCCTTCAGTACCCCTGCGAAGTACCCGACTGATCTTCACGTAGCCTTAACCAAAGGTCCAAGCACTTACACACCTATGTGGCTATAGTACTGTATAACTTCCCAAGTTATCTTAAGTGTTACCTACTCTACCATGTATTTACAGTTATCTTCGCGTAAACCTATACTCTTTCTTGCGTTCAATTAACAGATATAATCAAATACATTCGTGCATCAAATAAGAATTATAATGTAACCCATATCGTAACATAATATAATTAGATGAATTAAATAGAGACAAGATATATATTTGCAGAATACTTCTCTTTATTGATATCTCAAGTTCAATACATATTCTATCCACCCTGCACACATAGTTGCAGGGGTTCGCGCACTCAGCTGGGAACTTCCACCCTAGGCCTCTGCGCAGTCAGCTCCAAAGCATATATCTATGCTAAGACCCGAGAATAATTAGAACTTCTTACCCACAAAATCTTTCTACCACTACTTCTTCTCTGCCTTAGACTGTTCTAAGACTCCCTTTTTATACAATCCCATTGTCCATGGACCATGGGTAGATCTTTACAGACGACATGAGACTTTACAAAACAAGGGTGGACAACCCTTTATGAATCTTGACATCTTCATGCTCTGTGACCACAAAATGCGGAGACTTTACATCTTTATTACAAAATTTGGGCTTCCTGCTCCAAGACATGGGCTTTTAGCCCCAAAATTGACTCTTGGGGGAACCTGTTCCCAACACCTGTATTAAGACAGTTGAACTATTTCAGTTGTTATAATACATATGCTTACGAAAATGTGTTGTATAAGTTGTTAATGTTGTCTCGCCTGTGTGGGATATTCCATCGGACACTCGACATAACTCTTCTCATAAAACATGTTAAAACGACTCTTACACTTGTGTGTACTATTCTGCTGGGTGTTATACGTGATATCCATTCGCTATGTGTCTGTGACTATCGCATTTATGTGGACTACTTTGCTAGATGCTACACATATCCTACTGTGTTTTGTGTCTTTGACAGGGTTGGGACTATTCCCTTTCAACTTGAGACTCACTGCCACACTCTCCCTCTGTGGTGAAAGAAACTTGACACAAGTAACACTAAGCACTCACCAGGAACATGAACCTCATTGTTCAAAGACAAAGAAGACAACTCTTATGTGCTAAAAAGAAAGAGCTAATGAAAACCTTTATGATAATGGAAATTGGTCCATCATACCAGATGGGAATCCTACATGAAACTGTGTGAGGTCTAGTTGGGACTTCATACTGGGGTGATCCCCTGAATGTTGTCGGGACCAACATTGTCAACACTCTCCTAGTAAGAGAATATGCAATGCTATTCTCTTTTCCCTTAATGTACCTAATCTCAATTTCAAACTCACTAAGTATATCCGCCTAGCTAGATTTCCTAGAATTCATGTTAGGTTGTTCAAATAAGTATCATAATCCACTGTGACTACTCATCAATACAAACCTTCTACCAAGAAGGTAGTATCTCCACATGTTCATGAATGATAAATACCAACTCAAGATCATGTGTCACATATTTCTTCTCATGCTCATTCAATTTGTTTGATTCATAGCATACTACTTGTACTTCATGCATCATAACCCCACCAACTCCTCTCTTGCAAGCATATATACACACCACAAACTCTTTATCTGAATCTACAATTTTCAAACTGGAGCATTGGTAAGAAAATGTTTCAACTGCTCAAAACTAGTTGCACATTCCTCCATCCATTCAAATTTATTTCCCTTTCTCTTTAATGATGTAATAGGATAGGACATACATGAGAAGTTCCTAATGAACCTTGTATAATAACCTTCTAACCCCATGAATGATTTGACTTCATCCACATTCCTAGGAGTTTCCCATTCCATGATAGCTCTGATCTTTTGTTGATCCACTGCTATTCCTTCCTTTGAAACCACATGCTCTAAATAATGAACCTATGCTTGAAAGAAACTTCATTTACTAAGATTGGCATACAATTGATTTTGTTTTATCAATATCAACATTGCTTCTATATTTTTTTGCGTGCTCTTCCTCATTCTTAGAAGATATCAATATATCATCAATAAATACAATCAAAAAATTATCCATATATAGATGTAACAAACTATTCATCAAACACATGAAAATAGTTGGAGCATTAGTCAAACAAGAAATAAGCACAACAAACTCATAATTCCCATACCTAGTCCAGGAAGTAGTCTTGTATATATCCCCTTCTTCGATGTGTACTTGATGGTATCCTGATCTCAAATCAATCTTCGAGAACATTGCCACTCCCTTCAACTAGTGAAACAAGTCTTTAATCCTCGACAATGGATACATGTTCTTCGTCATAACCTTGCTCAAATGCTTGTAATCAATGTGTAACCTAAGAGCACCATCCTCATTCTTCACAAATAACACTGATGCAGTCCAAGGCAACACACTTGGCCTAATCTATCTCTTGTCCAACATTTCCTCCAACTACAACTTTAGTTATTCTAAGTGACTCCTCCCTAATTACATTGAAACTGATTCATTTGACTTGATGAAGTCTATTTACCTAATGTATTTACCCCTAGATAATAGTAAAAGACCATAATTTCATTTACAATAGCAATTACATTAGTAAAAAGTTGATTTCCAAAGATGAAAATAAAATCTGGAGAAAAGAAATGAAAAATCAGACAAATGGTCAAGTGTCCCATCTTTCTGTCAAGTGCACCCTCACAGTGTCATGTGCGCCCTCCATATTGCAGGCTACATTTGACTTCTTTCTAGGTGTCCAAATTGAGCCCAGGATAGCTCATTAGAAAGCTTGTCCTATATGGTTTCAAAATTTTCCTTCAGTTTCCAAAATGGGATTGATTTGACCCTGAAAAAGTTGATTCTACCAAGACTGGTCTGCGCGGAGCGCCTAGGCCAAAAACGAGGCAGAAACATTATTTTTTTCTTGTTGTTAGCCCTTTTCACCTACTAGTTTTGTAAACTAAGGCTAGAAACATGGTTTTCTTAGATGTATTTGTCATTATGCATCCAGTGGTGGTCTCCATTTGCTCAAAAAGTTCCCCAAAAAAGTGTGTAGCGCTTATGGCACTACGCGTTTAACCATGTTGCTCATATAAAATTTCCTAAAAAATCACAGAAGAGACAAAATTTGCAAAAATGAGCCAAGAGGCTTCAAAATTGGTCAAGTAGCTGATGTTGGTGTGGCTAGGCTTGGAGTGAACCCTCTTCAAGTATATCAAGATTCTTCTTCTCTTCTTGGCGAGTTAGGGCTTCAATTTTTGCGTTTGTAGCCTTTAGCTTTGCCCTTGCATTTCGTTCTCTATTGGCATCGTGTTTTCCATCTTCATCTAAATGTCATTTTTCTGATTAGCCTTGTCTAGGAGCTTCTCTAAATGTTGATTGACATTATTAGGCCAATGCTCCTAGTTCTCATTAATCAAGATGGCAAACTGCTCATTTCATGTGAGCTCATTTGCAAGCTCAACTTCCTTTTGTTTTTCTAGTTCTATAGCTCTTCTCAGCCCTCTAGTCCTAGGTATGCTTTTTGGTTCTTTCTCTTCTTTAGGTTCACCATACTTTTCATAGGTATCATCAAGCAATTCCTTGCCTTTCATTCCTTCCCTTTTTTCCTTCATGAGTTGAATCCCCATGACATCATGTTTGGCATGAAGCTACTTATTTGCTTCCTCATAATATGAAATAATATATTTTGACCTCTCTAAGTTGATCTCAATCTCCTTGAAGAGTTCATTTTTTTCCTTGATGACAATACTAGTGTCCTCATTGTCATCATACTTACCTAGGTCAACCAAGTCAAAATCCTGCTCTGTCTCATGGAGGTCCTCCTCATCATACTAAATCTATGTCTCTGTCATCTTCTCTTTGCCTTTGTGTACTTGCTTTGTTGGTGAAGAAGGCAAGGCCACTCCCACAATCTGTGGGAAAAACACCTACCTATGGCCTCTCTGATAAGTGTGTGCCAATGTGACCAAATCTGCCCTTTTAGGCTTGATGACATCAACCTGCTCAATCTGCTCTAGCTCACTGATCTCATCTATGCTAGGTGACTCAATATGCTCATGAAATGGTCATGGTGGAGGTGATGGTGAAGATAACTGATAAGATGACGATGAATGATCTATAGGATGAACTAGAGGAATGGAGGTGGAAGGATGAGATGATGAAGGGACATTTTGAACATTTTGAATAGATGGATCAATGAATATGGGATTAGCTATGAAGGTACTCCATGCAATGTTCAGCCCTTTAAGATGATAGAGGACTATGATTTTGATGAGGAAATGATGAAAAACACTCTTCATTTGATGTTCAAACTCCCTTTTCTCGACAATATAGGCCATCTTATCAGTGCTCCAGAAAAGGTAGTAGGGTATGTTGAATATTTTTACCCTAGTGAAATGCATTAAGAGCCGCACATTATTGGAATATAGCCTAGAAAATATACCTTCACATGAAAATTATTTCATGATAATATTCATCATTGGGGCATATCTGTCTAGGAGGTGAGGAAATGGAAAATAGCTCTTTCACTCATTTTGGTACCTTAGTTTTATCAAAGGCTCATAGTAATGTTTCTCCAACTCACCTTGTTTAAACCATTTCTCCCCAACATCTGGGATCCCGGTATCAATTGATATAATGGCAGTTGATAAAGTAAAAGTGACATGAACTAGAGTAACTTGGCTATCATGAAGTTTAGATATGAAGAGTCTAATCAACATAGCATGGTGTTCGAATTTTTGAATTTGCTCACATAAATCATAATAGCCAAGATATTTGAAAGATGTCATAGCCATAGGAGATGCCAAGAGTTCCCTGATATCCGTTATCTTAAATCTTTGTACTCTTCCCCCTTTGTGTGGTCCCTTCACCTCTATTTCTTCTCCTTCACTATATGGTTTGTTTTCCTCTTCTGCCATGGTGTTTTAATATCAAACCCTAAGGAGGTGTGATGTTGTTGGAATGTGGTTTTTTAGGAGTAAGGAATGGGGAATGGAAATTGAAGGAGATAGGTTTAGGGATTTATGTAATGGAGGAGGGGACAAGGAGTATTAATATGATGGCTTTTTATGATGGTGAAATTGTTTACAATGTTGGGGGTTTAGGAGCCTAGGTAGTTGTAGCAACTAGGTCTTAGGGTTTTGCGATAAAAGTTATAGAGTATTGGGATAAAGGGTTTAGGGAAAGGGGATGAAAGTTTATGGGAGTGTATGAAAGTGCAGTGGAGTTGAAATTTGGGAATTGAGAGTGCAATGGTGGTTCTGAGGGAGATATTATGGTTTTGATGTGAGAAAAACACCAAATATTTAATAAACTTTCAAAACACCATAAAAGTGACTTTAGGAGGGAGAAGCATGATATCTTTAGCTATTTCTTACATGTTGGGGGTTGAATAAAAGTTTAGTGGAGCTTTGGAGGCGATTTTGGCTTTCATGGACAAATGCGCAATGCCACAAGGAAGTGTGCCCTATCTCTGGCAAGTGCGCAGCACCTGTAGGAAGTGCGCAACACAACAAGGAATTGAATAGCACCTATCAAGTGTGCAATGCTTGAAGGGAGTGGGTAGAGCTTGAAGGAAGTGCGCAACCCCTACTCTTTTTTTTTCAATTTCGCCCAGAATATTGAGAAATGCTCTCTTGGGGTTTGCTCAGTTGATGGTAGGAGACGAATGAAGTTAAGTTTGATGCTATGAAGGCTCTTATACTTGAGTGAATTTGATTGTTCAACTTTAAAACTGAGTTTCTAATGTTTCAGTTCACCTTTTTGAAAACATTTCCAATTACCCTTTACACTTTGATTTTCTTCTTTGCAGATTGATGATGCTGGAGTTTGGCACTCTTTACATTTGGATTTTCTTGGATGAAGTTGGAACATAGAGTTTTAGTTAACAACTTAGGAATAGTACTTATTACATATAATGAACATAAAATTATATAAATTAAAAAATAATATTACATCTCTGTTTTTTGGGATAAAATTTCAATCTGAAATAAAACTCATACTTTGGAATGAAAGTTAGAGCTTGGGAAACGATAGTTACATGTTTTCAAATCCTCTTTAAATTAAAAAGGGATATTATTTTTCTTACTCTCATACTTATTTTCTGGCCTTATGCAGTGAAATGGTGTATTATTGAACCTTCGAAAATGAAACCAAGTGACCTAATGGGACCTTGAATGACTAGACTCCATGTCGACTTGAGTAGCATAAAGACATGATGAAATGAGATTTTATGATTGATGTATGCTCAGTAAGACATGATGGTGGGACAAAAAGTATTGATCTTTTAAGGAAGGGTGAGGATTTTGAGCTAGGCTACCATAAGTGAATAAATTTTTTAATGAGGACCTTGGTGGAATGACAAAAATTTCAGAATGGCACCCTAATATGATATAAAAGGAGGAGTTTTGATCACTGATGGCAGTATGAAAATACTGACTCTAAGATCCACCTTATTTGGGGATGGAATCTCCTTGTAGGTGTCAAGAATACGATAGACCAGGTTCCTAACCATGTGGGCCAATATGGTCAAAAAATTAAACTGAAATGCATGACTGAATACTGACAACTCAAATAACGCAAACTAACTCGAAACTATCTTGAAATCAGCTGAAACAATGACTCAAAAGTGACTTACTTAATTGACAACTGAGCTTTGAAAATGGTAGAAAATCGTTGAAGCTCCATGGCCTTCACTTTGGGCTCTGAACTCCAGTGATTCTCTCCTTCACACTTGCAGAAAGTTAAATTGTTATGTACAATGAAACTAGGAAATTTCTGAGAAGCATATTTCAAAAAAGATAGTGTGTAAGGAGCCTACCATTGAATGGTCCTCCTAAGCATGGTTCTTCATTCACCTCATCCAGCATGAAAGAATTTTTCCCTCGAAAATATGAAATCTGATAAGGGCCTTTCCACCATTTTTCAAATTTACCATGCTTACCCTTGTCCTCATTTCTGGCATCCCAACGGGGCACCACATCTCCAATTTTGAAATCATCCTCCTTTGCTTTTTGGTCATAGATTTTCTTTATCCTGTCATGGAGCTTAGAGGTGTTATGAAAAACCTCATCTCATGTCTGTTGTAGGTGAATCATTTTATTGATCCGGCGTTTTATATCATTCTCTTCACTTCCTGTTTCCTGTAATACTTTCGTGACCGTGACTGCGAATGATGAAGGAAAAACAATATCTACTCCATACACTATTTTAAAAGGGGAAAGTCCAAGATATGTCCTACTACTCACCCAATCTACCCACAATGCATTGATAATAGTTTTGTCCCAATTCTTTTTGTTGGTCTCCAACATTTTCTTGATGATGTTGATTAAGGATTTATTGGAGGACTCGACCAAACCATTTCCTTGTGGATATTATGCTATAGAATATCCCAACTTGATGTTATATTTGTCACAAAACTCATTCGTATTTTTAGAATTGAATGTTGTCATGTTGTGTGTGATGATGTTATTAGGACAACCAAAATGGGACAAGATATTAGTTTCTAAAAACTAAATGATAACTAAATCTATTGCTTTCCTGGTTGGAATCACTTCGATCCATTTAGTAAAATAGTTTGTAGCTGTCAATATCCACCTGTGTTGAGTGGATGATGATTGGTTAATCTTGCCTATAAAATCTAGGCCCCACCACTGAAAAGGTGCATGAACTGATATAGGTAGTAGAGGCAAAGGAAGACGTTTTCTTTTACCTTAGATAACTTGGCACTTGTGACAACTCATCACTGCCTTGTAGATATCTACAAAAAGTGTAGGCCAAGAGTAACCCATTCTCAATACTTTTTTGGCCGTGGTATTCAAGTACAAGTGGCCCCCAAAATCTCCTTTATGGAACTCATTTATCACCTCTTTAGAATCATCTTCGGTTAGACATTTCAGCAACACACTCAAGATCCTTCCAATAAAGTGCATTGTCCATAATGCAATATTTAAAATCCTTCAGCTTCAATGATCTTCTCTTACCTTTAGACATCCCTGGAGGGGGATTTAAATGTTGAAAAACATAAATAATATCAAAATATCATGAAGATGATAAAAATATATCAGATACCTAAATGAGATCTACTTCTTCTTGATTGTCAGACAATGCTGCTACAAGGTCGATATCTAGAGCATGGAGATTTGACTTAGGCATGAATTTGGCTAAGCCTTGACCCTTGATCCGCTTGGTAGGCTTGTTCTCAAGATCATATTCTAATAATTCTGCTATCCATCTACCTCTTCTACCTTCTGGTTCATTCTTCACAATAACTTTTTTACCGCTACATTAGGCACATAAGCAAGAGTATGTGAATGTACAATGTAAACTCTAAACTCTTTCAACACTTTTACCAAAGCCAAAGCCTATTTATCTATGATGTTGTACTTAAGGGATGCATCTCTGATATTGCGACTGAAAAATTCTATTGGCAGCTTGGTTTTATCCCTTTTCTACATCAATACCACTGCCATGGTATGCTCAGAAGCAAAAGAGAATATTATGAAATCAATGGAGTAATCGAGACTGATTAAAATAGGGGAAATGGTCAAGGCAAGTTTTTCTATCTGAAAGGACATGCGGGCTTCTTCGGACCACTTTACGCCATTATCTTTTTTCAACATATTTGTCATCTCTCTAAGATGTTCAACCAAATTAGGAATAAATCTGCGTAAGAAACTCATCTTACCATTGAATCCTTGGATTTATTTCTTTCTATGAGGGAAATCAACTTTTTGAATGGCTTCTACCCATGAAGGGTCAATCTAGATGTCATCCTTTGAGAAGTTTTACTTCCTCCATAGAAACTAAATTTTTCTTCAGGTTGACAAATATTTTGAAGTTTCTACATCTCTGGAAAATAACTCTTAAATGATGCAAATTCTCTTCATCTGGATGTGAAAATAATGTCACATCATCTAAATATACAACCAAGAAAACATACTTTTCATTGGCAAAGGCTATGTCCATGGCACACTGAAAAGTAGCCCCTGCATTTTTTAGACCGAATGGAATTTTTGCATATTTGAACGTGCCCCAAGGTGTGGTAAATGTTGTCTTGTCCTGATCATCCTCATGCACTAAAATCTGATTATAACTGGAGTAGCTATCTAGTAGTGACATCCGAGAAGCACCAACAACTCTCTTAAGGATATGGTCCATTTTGGGAAGTGGATAATTATATTTCAGAGATAATTTGTTTAAGTTTCAGAAGTCTATGTAGAGCCTTATTTCCCCATATTCTTTCTCATTGGAACAAGATTTGATATCCAATCGGAAAAACTGATAGGAAAAATGATGCCCGCCTTGAAAATTCTATTAATTTCTTTCTCTATGGATGGTAGCAACCTTGGGTTAATCCTTCTTAGCTTTTGTCTAAAGGGCTTTTGATGAGGTTTAATTGGGATAGTATGCTGAATTATTTTCTTGTCATACTCCTTTAGTTCTGCATAATCCCACGCGAAAAGATCTGAAAATTCAGACAACAAATGAATATATTTCTCTTTTACCTCTTGAGATAATTGTTTGGATAGCTTGATCATTTTTGGTTTGTCTGTTGTTCTGATGTTCATGTCTTCGACACCTTTCACTGTAGGAACCAATGTGGGCTTCCTTGATATATCATCTTGACCAAATGAGTCTTCCAAAGTTATAAGACCTTTCAGAATATTGTTGTCCTTCAGTTGTAGTATATCAACTTGAGCTGCCTCCATGACTTTATGATCGTTGTTGTAAAGTTGATCCATGGAACAATTCTCAAACTCTCCATCATTCTAAAGAAATTATTTACTTGCTTGTCATCCAAGAATACTTGCCAATATCGCAAGTTGTTAGGAACATACGGATGATGCTTTACATGAATCTCAAATTTCCTATTTGAAAAGATGAGGATTTTGAAATTGCTTGCACCTATAGCCAATGAATCTGCCATAAGATTCTAACTCCTTGGTACAACTGAAAGTGTATATTTAGGAAACATTCTAAAAATATCTAAAACAACATTTATATATTGTCTCATTTATAGATGGTGATCTTGATATTCACCTTTAACTTGATTGATCATAAGTTTTGAATCACCATACACAAAAATTCTTCGTGCACCCAATTTTTTAAAGATATTTAAAACTATGATTAGCGCTTCATACTCCACCTCATTGTTAGTGCAATCAAAATGTAACTTGTATGAGAATAATCTAACATTATGAGGGACCTCACCTTGCTAATGATGTGGACTTCGGATCCAAATGCCAATGCCTGCTCCATGTTTTCCAAGAGCACCATCAAATTCCATGGTGCAAAGACCATGTTCCTCTTCCAAGGGTTGTAAATCTGGTTTCTTCTTTGGCTCGACTTTTTGAACTTTCTCTTCATGATTTTCTAGATTTTCTACAAGATGACTATCTACACCATTCAATCCACTATCATTATATAAAATAAATTATTCTAAATATGTATGTACAACATTTATAGGATGATTATTCAGACTCTCCTTACTAGTTATGATGAATTTCATTTCAGTTTCTCTGTACAATTTCCTCAATTGCCCGAAAACAGGGATGGTGGCATAGGAGAAGTCTAACTGCAGTGTGCCTCATAGTTTCTCTCCCTAGGACCTTGAAAATAACATACCAAATCATGGTGGTATATTAGCTACCACCACATCCACTAAGACATTCTTTGCTGGGATTTGGTCCAGGGATACTACTAAATCTTTGATTAGACCAAGACAACGGACCTTATTGGAATAAAAAAAGTACAAATCATGGTATTAAGGAGTTATATCTAGACCAAAATTTTCCATGATGGCCTTGGGAATTAAATTCTGGGAGGCTACGGAATCAAGCATGGAGTTATGAAGAATGTACTGGTGGATTCTTAAACTTAGGTAAAATGGATGAACCTCACTATCTTCTAACTCACCATCTACCATTGGACCAAAAATTAATTCAGGTTGGTTATCTTCAACATTAACCATGTCAAACAAAGGATCAAATTTCAGAATTTGAACTATATCAAACTTGTAATGGCTATTTTTGACTGGTTCAGTAAGAGGGATTGACACTTTCAACTTTAAAATTTCAATTTCTAGATTGAATGAGCTAGATTTATCTACCTCTTTTCGGATGATGTCTCTTTTCTCAAGCAGGTGTTTTGATGTCTGATCCTTCTTCTGACCGTCATGGTCCTTGTTTGGATTGCTCGTAGATGGATGATTTACTTTTTTTTGGTTAGCTATTGCCAACTCTTTACCTTTACTTTGATTAACTTGATGATTTGTCTTCTATTGGGTATCCTTCTGCTACGATGTCCTTTTCTGAATAGGAGTGATCGGGACATCCATGTTTCTCAAGGAATATTTATTCTGCTGAGAGATGAGTGCATTCAAGTATCCTCTTCAATAATCATCTAATTTGGTTTCCAATGCATAGTCATTTGCTAGTATGTAGTCTTCATCTTTGGGTTCTTCTGTCTTCGCGGCATACTCTTCATTTTCAGTCAAGAAAATGGGATGGTAATCTTCCCTGAAGAAGTGGTTTTCCTCGACAATCAGGTCTATTTCATCCTCTCATTCTCCTTGAGCATAATTATGCTGCAAGGGTGTCCAAATTTGCTATTGAGATCTCTATGCCTCAGGAGCCCTTTACTCTCTTTTTTTTATCCTGTACTGAGGTTACTGTTGATTTCTGAAATTCAGATTTATGACTTGCGGTTCTAGCTATCTATCTAGATTTATCATTCGGTCATCCATCCTCTCCATGGTTCTGATCAGTGTGTCTAGTTTAAGATTGGTGGAAGAAGAAGGCTCTTCTTTGATTGTTACTTTCTTTTCTAGTTTCTCATGTTTTAACTGAGACATTTTAATCATCAAATTTGCTTCGATGCTCATCGCATTATTATGCAATTCTTCCAGAGTTTCAGGATCTCTTTCCCTTAGTTGATAAGCTATCTTTGGATCAAAGGCATCCGAATAATGTTGAAGTTCCAAACCAGGTGGAGGTTTTATGTTATCTGGAATATAATTGTAGACTTGATTGAACCTTATAGTAAAATCCTAAATCATCTCATTTGAATTCCTTTTCAATGTATTGTATTCCACCAAGATCTTCATTGGGTTTTATTTTCTCGCCACCTAGCTAAGAACAACTCATTGAGCCTCTGAGGAGTATCAATGGAGCGAGTTTCCAAACCACGGAACCATTTTTTCACATCTCCAAAAAAAAATTGAGCCATTAGTCTCATTTTCACATCGTCTTCATCAACCTCCTCTAAATCAATGAAATCAGCCACTTTGTCAATATGTTGTTGTGCTGTGATTCTTGGGCCGCCGTCAAAAATAGGAAGTCTATGGCCATAGGTTTGAGGTAAAGCTCCCAACTGACTAGGTAATACTAAGGGAGAAAATCTCACCATGACTACTGGGGGAGGGTGTAGGGGAACTACAATGGGTTGTGTTGGCTGGGATGAAGATGGAGGTATAGATATGGATGATTTCGAAGGTGCAGTAGATGGTATGGTAGAAGATAAGATTTCAAGCTAATACTAGATATAGGATTTTTCTACAGTAATTTGTAATTGATCAGCTAAGCTTTGAATTTTATCAAAATTAGACCAAAGCTCATGCTCAAGTTTTGAAAACTAAGATGTCGCAGAAGGTTGATTAAACAAAAATTTTGAGGAGGGTAAGTACAAATCAAACTTTATGGGATAAAACACTATCTCTGTAAGAGAGGACTCAGACTTCAAACAAAATAGGGATAGCTAGAATTTAATATCAAAAGGAATATCCTCAACACTTAGTATCTAATATGGTAGGGAAGTGGTCCTTTCCAATTTTTTTCTTTCAGTCTCGAGGGAAGGGATTTTAGGTTTTCTTAACAATATTTTAGGATCATCAATAGGAGAAGGAGGGTTTGGGTCAAGGTTAGACCCGGTATATATTTTCAGAGCCAGAATCTTAACAGGGTCAAAGACTATATGAGGTAAAATACTTCACACTTGAGTGGAACAAAGAGAGCTTCAAACTTCACAACAAACAAATGTCTTCAAGATAAAATATTAAACAGATAACGATCAAGAGGTTACCAGTGGACTGAGGTTTGATTGAACTTATGATTTGTAAACTTTTTTTCTTTTCGAACAAACTCTAAAAATATTCGACTGAATTAGCTGGATCAGGATATGGATTTTGATCTTATTTGTCTACTCAAAGCCAGCTCTACAATCTTGATAATGCAATTAAGGAATCAACCTTTGTGAAACTTAGTCCTATCATCCAAAGGACCAAATTCCAATGAAAACTTTTCATACATTTAGGGAAAATGAATCTTTCATTCCCTGGAAATGGTGCGAGTATGTTATCACTCCTCCGGATCTCCATGGCTAAGGAAGAGTCTAGCTGAGGTAACCATAGACCAACCTTTTGACTTGGTAGCTAGCCCTACCAAGACGCTCTCTTCAAAGAATCATAACCAAAAGGTCTAGATTGATTATGGTTTTAGGCTATTCATGATGTGTAGAGGTTGTTTTATTTGATTTTTTATGGGATTATTATTGGATGAGGGTATTAGGTCAAAGAGGCTAGGTCAAGGCAAATCAAATATGATTGGAGACATTCAAACGGGCAAGTTAGGTAGGAGGCTTAGTACTTAAAAGGTGATTTGGTGAGATATTTTAAGACTGATGAGGAGTTAGGAAGAGCATATGAGATGTATTCTTCCTAAACTAAAAAAATGGACAAGTTATTATAACTTTCCCAAAATAGAGTATGAGAAAACATGTATTCTACCTCTCAACTTGAAAATTACCATATAACAGACATGAAATTTTTTATGAACTTAAAAACATTCATACAAATGATAACGAAGAAGAAACAATGCTAAACATCCATACCACATGCATCCCAAAGAAATAACTGCAACTCATCTATTAAAATTGACCAAAATATGATACAATAGTGTCTCTAATCACTAGTACAATATCAAACTGAGTCCAACCTTTGAAAAGAGTGAAGAAAGAGAAGATATAGACATTAAAAAAAACTTCTCTCATCCTTAGGGGTAGAATCCCTTAGTTGAGGAAGATATCAACAAAAGTTTGAACTGATGCCTAGAGTGTAGGGAGCTCTAACTGACTCGTCCCTAATTACATTGAAATTGATTCATTTGACTTGATGAAGTCTATTTATGTAATGTATTTACCCCTAGGTAATAGTGAAAGACCATAATTTCATTTATAATATCAATTAAATAAGTAAAAAGTTGATCTCCAAACATGAAAATCAAATCTGGAGAAAAAAATGAAAAATCAGGCAAATGGTCAAGTGTGCCATCTTTCTGTCAAGTGCGCCCTCCATCGTGCAGGCTATGTTTGACTTCTTTGTCGGTGTCCAAATTGAGCCCATGATAGCTCATTGGAAAGCTTGTCTTGTATGGTTTCAAAATTGTCTTTCAGTTTGCAAAATGGGATTGATTTGACCCCTCAAAAGTTGATTCTACGAAGATTGGTCTGTGCGGAGAAACTAGGCCAAAAATGACGTTGAAACATGATTTTTTGCTTGTTGTTAGCCCTTTTCACCTGCTAGTTTTGAAAACTAAGGGTAGAAACATAGTTTTCTTAGATGTATTTATCATTATGCATCCATTGGTGGTATCCATTTGCTCAAAAAGTTCCCTAAAAAAGTGCGTAGTGCCTACGACGCTTTGCATTTGACCATGCTGCTCATATAAAATTGCCTAAAAAATCATAGAAAAGACAAAATTTGGAAAAAAGAGCCAAGAGGCTTAAAAATTGGTCAAGTAGCTAATGTTGGTGTGGCTAGGCTTGGATTGAAGCCTCTGCAAGTATATCAAGCTTCTTCTTCTCTTCTTGGTGAGTTAGGGCTTTAATTTTTTCCTTTGCAGCCTTAAGATTTGCCCTTGCATTTCTTTCTCTATTGGCATAGTGTTTTTCGATCTTCCTTTGAATGTGATTTTGCTGATTAGCCTTGTCTAGGAGCTTCTATAAATTCTAATTGACCTTATCAGGCCAATGCTCTTGGTTCTCATAATCAAGATGGAAAACTACTCATTCCATGTGAGCTCATTGCAAGCTCAACCTCCTTTTGTTTCTCTAGTTATATAACTCTTTTTAGCTCGCTAGTCCTAGGTATGCTTTTTGGTTATTTTTCTTCTTCAGGTTCACCATACCTTTCATATGTCTCATCAAGCAATTCCTTTCCTTTCATTTCTTCCCTTTTTTCCTTGATGAGTTGAATCTCCATGACATCATGTTTGGCATGAAGCTACTTATTTTCTTGCTCATAATATCAAATAATATATTTTGACCTCTCTAAGGTGATCTAGAGCTCCTTGAGGAGTTCCGTTTTTTCCTTGATGACAATACTAGTGTCCTCATTGTCATCATACTTACTTATGTCAACCAAGTCAAAATCCTGCTATGTCTCATGGAGGCCCCCCTCATCATACTGAATCTCTGTCTCTGTCATCTTCTCTTTGCCTTTGTGTACCTGCTTTGTTGGTGAAAAAGGCAAGGCCCCTCCCACAATATATGGGAAAAACACCTACATATGTCATCTCTGATAAGTGTGTGCAAATGTGTCCAAATATGCCCTTTTAGGCTTGATGACCTCAACCTGCTCAATCTGCTCTAGCTCACTAATCTCACCTCTGCTAGGTGACTCAATATGCTCATGAAATGTTGATGGAGGAGGTGATGGTGAAGGTGACTTATATGATGATGATGAATCATCTATAGGATGAACTAGAGGAATGGAGGTGTAAGGATGATATGATGAAGGGACATTTTGAACATTCTGAATAGATGGATCAATGAATATGGAATTGGCTATGAAGGTACTCCATGCAATGTTGTGTGCTTTAAGATGATAGAGGACTATGATTTTGATGAGTAAATGATGAAAAAGACTCTTCGTTTGATGTTCAACCTCCCTTTTCTAGACAATATAGGCCATCTTATCAGTGCTCCAGAAAAGGTAGTAGGGTGTGTTGAGCATATTTACCCTAGTGAAATGCATTAAGAACCGCATGTGATAGGAATATATCCTAGAAAATCTACCTTCACATGAAAAGTATTTCATGATAATCTTCATCATTGGGGAATATCTGTCCAGGAGGTGAGGAAAAGGAAAATAGCTCTTTCTTTGATTTCAGTACCTTGGTTTTATGAAAGGCTCATAGTAATGCTTCTCCAACTCACCTTGTTTAAACCATTTCTTCCCAACATTTGGGATCCCGGTGTTAGCTGATATAATGGCAGTAGATAAAGTAAAACTAACACCAACTAGAGTAACTTGGTTTTCATGGAGTTTGGATATGAAGAGTCTTATCAACATGGCATGGTGTTGGACTTTTTGAATTTGCTCAGAAAAATCATAACAACCAAGATATTTGGAAGGTGTTGGAGCCATAGGAGATGCCAAGAGTTCCTTGATATCTGTTGGCTTAAATCTGAGTACTCTGCCCCCTTTGTGTGGTCTCTTCACCTCTATTTCTTCTCCCTCACTATATGGTTTGTTTTAATATCAAACCCTAAGGAGGTATGATGTTGTTGGAATGTGGTTTTTTAGGAGTAAGGAATGGGGAATGGAAATTGAAGGAGATAGGTTTAGGGATTTATGTAATGGAGGAGGGGACAAGGAGTATTAATATGATGGATTTTCATGATGGTGAAATTATTTACAATTTTGGGGGTTTGGGAGCCTAGGTAGTTGTAGCACCTAGGGCTTAGGGCTTTGCGATAACAATTATAGAGTATTGGGATAAAGGGTTTAGGTAAAGGGAATGAAAGTGTAGGGGAGTTGAAATTTTTGAATTGAGAGTGCAATGGTAGATCTGAGGGAGATACTAGGGTTTTGATGTGAGAAAACCACCAAATCTTTAATAAACTTTCAAAAAAACATAAGAGTGACTTTAGGTGGAAGAAACATGCTATCTTTAGCTATTAATTACTTGTTGGAGGTTGAATATAAGTTTGGTGGAGCTTTGGAGGCGATTCTGTCTTTCGTAGACAAATGCGTAGTGCCACAAGGAAGTGCACCCTTTCCCTGGAAAGTGCATGGCACTTGTAGGAAGTGCGCAGTCCCACAAGCAGGTGCGTAGCACCTGGCAAGTGTGTAGTGCCTGAAGGGAGTGGGTAGCGCTTGAAGGAAGTGCATAGATCCTACTCTGTTTTTTCAAATTTGCCCAGAATCTTGAGAAATGCTCTCCGGGGGTTTGCTCAATCGATGGTAGGAGACGAATGAAGTTGAGTTTGATGCTATGAAGGCTCTTATACTTGAGTGAATTTGATTTTTCAACTTTAAAACCCACTTTCTAATGCTTAAATCACCTTTTTGAAAACTTTGCTAATTACCCTTTACATTCTGATTTTCTTCTTTGCAGATTGATGATGTTGGAGTTTGGCACTCTTTACATTTGATTTTTCTTGGATGAAGTTGGCACATAGAGTTTGAGTTAACAACTTAGGAATAATACTTATTACATATAATCAACATAAAATTAAAGAAATTAAAAAATAATATTACATCTCTATTTTTTGGAATAAAATTGCAATCTGAAATATAACTCATACTTTGGAATGAAAATTAGAGCTTGGGAAACTATATTTACATGTTTGCAAGTCCTCTTTAAATTAAAAAGGGATATTATTTTGCTTACTCTCATACTTATTTGTTGGCCTTATGCAGTGAAATGGTGTATTATTGAACCTTGGAAAATGAAACCTAGTGACCTAATGGGACCTTGAATGACTAGACTCCATGTTGACTTGACTAACATAAATACATGATAAAATGAGTTGGTATGATTGATGTATAATCAATAAGACATGATGGTGGACCATCAAGTATTAAGTTTTTTAGGAAGAGTGAGGCTTTTGAGCTAGGCTACCATCGGTGAATAAATTTTTTAATGAGGACCTTGGTGGAATGACATTAATTTCAGAATGGGACCCTAATATGATATAAAAGGAGGTATTTTGATCACTGATGGCAGTATGAAAATACTGACTCTTAGATCGGCCTTATTTGGGGATGGAAGCTCCTTGGAGGTATCAATAACACCATAGACCAAGTTCCTAACCATGTGGGCCAATACGGTTAAAAACTTATACTGAAATGCATGACTGAATACTGACAACTCAAATAATGCAAACTAACTCGAAGCTGTCTTGAAATCAACTGAAACAATGACTCAAAACTAACTTACTTAACTGACAACTGAACTTTGAAAATGGCATAAAATCAGTGAAGCTCCATGGCCTTCACTTTGGGCTCCAAAATCTAGTGATTCTCTCCTTCACACTTGCAGAAAGTTAAATTGTTATGTACAATGAAACTAGGAAATTTCTGAGAATCATATTTCAGATAAGATAGTGCTTAAGGAGCCTACCATTGAATGGTCCTCCTAAGAATGGTTCTTCATTCATATCATCTAGCATGAAAGAATTTTTCCCCATGAAAGATAAAATTTGATAAGGGCCTTTCCACAGATTTTGAAATTTACCATGCTTACCCTTGCCCTCATTTCTGTCATCCCAACAGGGCACCACATCTCCAATTTTGAAATCATCCTCCTTTATTTTCTAGTCATAGATTTTCTTTACCCTGTCATGGAGCTTAGAGGTGTTTTGAAATACCTCATATTGTGTCTATTTTAGGTGAATCATTTGATTGATCCAGCGTTGTATATCATTCTCTCCACTTCCTGTTTCATGTAATAATTTCATGATGGTGACTGCTAATGATTAAGGAAAAATAGTATCTACTCCATACACTAGTTAAAAAGGAGAATTTCCAAGATATTTCTTACTACTCACCCGATTTGCCCACAATTCATTGATAAGATTTTTGTGCCAATTCTTTTTGTTGGCCTCCAACATTTTCTTGATGATGTTGATTAAGGATTTATTGAAGGACTCGACTAAACCATTTCCTTTCGGATAGTATTCTATAGAATGTCCCAACTTGATGTTATATTTTTCACAAAAATCATTCATATTTTTAGACTTGAATGTTGTCATGTTATCTGTGATGATATTATTAGGACAACCAAAATGGGATAAGATATTAGTTTCTAAAAACTAAATGGTAGCTAAATCTATTGCTTGCCTGGTTGGAATTGCTTTGATCCACTTAGTAAAATAGTCTGTAGCTGTCAATATCCACCTGTGTTGAGTGGATGATGATGGGTTAATCTCGCCTATGAAATCTAGGCCCCACTACTGAAAAGGTGCATTAATTGATATAGGTTGTAGAGGCAAAGGCAGAAGTTTTCTTCTACCTTGGAAAACTTGGCACTCGTCACAACTCATCACTACCTTGTAGATATATTCAAAAAGTGTAGGCCAATAGTAACCCTCTCTCAGTACTTTTTTGGCCATGGTCTTTAAGTACAAGTGGCCCCCACAAAATCCTCTATGGAAGTCATTTATCACCTCTTTAGACTCATCTTCGGTCAGACATTTCAGCAACACACCTTCAGGATCCTTCCAATAAAGTGCGTTGTCCATAATGAAATATTTAAAATCCTTCAGCTTCAATAATCTTCTCTTAGCGTTAGACATGCTTGGAGGGAGATTTAAGTGTTTCGAAACATAAATAATATCAGCATATCATGAAGATGATAGAAGTATATCAAATACCTAAATGAGATCTACTTCTTCTTGATTATCAGACAATGCTGCTACAAGGTCGATATCTAGAGCATGGAGATTTGACTCAGCCATGAGTTTGGCTAAGCCTTGAACCTTGATCATCTTGGTAGGCTTGATCTCAAGATCATATTCCAATAATTCTACTCTCCATCTACCTCTTCTACCTTTTGGTTCATTTTGCACAAGAACATTTTTACCGCTGCATTAGGCACATAAGCAATAGTATGCAAATGTAAAATGAAAAATCTGAAATCTTTCACGGCTTTTACCAAATCCAAAGCCTATTTCTCTATGATGTTGTACTTACGGGATGAATCTCTGATATTGCGACTGAAAAATGCTATTGGCAGCTCAGTTTTATCCCTTTTCTGCATCAAAATTGCTGCCATGGTATGCTCAGAAGCAAAAGAGAATATTATGAAATAAATGGAGTAATCAGGATTGATTAAAACAAGGGCAGTGGTCAAGGAAAGTTTTACTGCATCAAAGGACTTACGGGCTTCTTCGCACCACTTTACACCATTATCGTTTTTCAACATATTTGTCATCTCTCTAAGATGTTCTGCCAAATTAGGAATAAATCTATGTAAGAAATTCATCTTACCATTGAATGCTTGGATTTCCTTCTTTATGTGAGGGAAATCAATTTTTTGAATGGCTTCTACCTGTGAAGGGTCAATCCGAATGTTGTCCATTGAGATGATGTGGCCAAGATGTTTTCCTTCCTCCATAGAAACTAAATTTTTCTTCGGGTTGATAGATATTCTGAACTTTCTACATCTCTAGAAAATAACTCTTAAATGACGAAAATTCTCATCATCTGAATGTGAAAATAATGTCGCATCATCTAAATATACAACCAAGAAAACATCATTTTCATTGGCAAAGGCTATGGCCATGGCACACTAAAAAGTAGCCCCTGCATTTTTGAGACGGAATACAATAGTGTCTCTTGTCACAAGTACAATAGTGTCTCTTATCACAAGTACAATATCCAATTGAGTCCAACCCTTGAAAATAGTGAAGAAAGGGAAGATACAGAAATCAAAACAACCTTCTCTCATCCTCAGCAGTCGAATCCTTGAGTTGAGTAAGAGATCCACAAAATTCTAAACTGATACCTAGAGTGTAGGGAGCTCTAAGTGGCTCCTCCCTAATTACATTGAAACTTATTCATTTGACTTATGAAGTCTATTTACCTAATGTATTTACCCCTAGGTAATAGTAAAAGACCATAATTACATTTAAAATATCAATTACATTAGTAAAAATCTGATTTCCAAAGATGAAAATCAAATCTGGAGAAAAACTATGAAAAATCAGGCAAATGGTCAAGTGCACCATCTTTCCATCAAGTGCACCCTCACAGTGTCATGTGCACCCTCCATCTTGTAGGCTAATTTTGACTGCCTTCTAGGTGTCCAAATTGAGCCCAAGATAGCTCATCGGAAAGCTTGTCCTATATAGTTTCCAAATATTCCTTTATTGTCCAAAATGACCTTGATTTTACCCTCCAAAATTTGATTCTCTCAAGACTAGTCTGTGTGCAGCGCCTAGGCAAAAAATGAGGTAGAAACATGATTTTTTTCTTGGTTTTTGCCCTTTTCACCTGCTAGTTTTGCAAAGTAAGGCTGGAAACATGGTTTTCTTAGATGTATTTGTCATTATGAATCCATTGGTGGTCTCCATTTTTTCAAGAAAGGCCCAAAAAAAGTGTGTAGCGCTTAGGGCACTGCGCGTTTGACCATGCTGTTGATATAAAATTGCCTAAAAAATCACAGAAAAGACACAATTTGCAAAAATGAGGCAAGAGGTTTAAAAATTCATCAAGTAGCCAATGTTGGTGTAGCTAGGTTTGGAGTGAAGCCTCTATAAGTATATCAAGCTTCTTCTTCTCTTCTTGGCGAGTTAGGGCTTCAATTTTTGCCTTTGTGGCCTTGAGCTTTGCCCTTGCATTTCTTTCTCTGTTAGCATAGTGTTTTTCCATCTTCCTCTGAATGCGATTTTCCTTATTAGCCTTGTCTAGGAGCTTCTCTAAATTTTGACTGAGCTTATCAAGCCAATTCTCCTAGTTCTCATTAATCAAGATGGAAAACTTCTCATTCCATGTGAGCTCATTTACAAGCTCAGCCTCCTTTTGTTTCTCTGGTTCGAGAGCTCTTTTCAGCCCTCTAGTCCTAGGTTTGCCTTTTTGTTCTTGCACTTCTTTAGGTTCACCATACCTATCATAGGCCTCATCAAGAAATGCCTTGGATTTCATTTCTTCCATTTTTTCCTTGATGAGTTGAATCTCCATGACATCATGTTTGACTTGAAGCTTCTTGTTTTCTTTCTCATAATATGAAATAATATATTTTGACCTCTCTAATTTGATCTGGAGCTTCGTGATGAGTGCATTTTTTTCCTTGATGACAATACTAGTGTCCTCATTGTCATCATGCTTACCTACGTCAACCAAGTCAAAATCCTACTCTCTCTCATGGATGTCCTCCTCCTCATACTGAATCTCTGTCTCTGTCATCTTCTCTTTGCCTTTATGTACCTGCTTTGTTGGTGAAGAAGGCAAGGCCCCTCCCACAATATGTGGGGAAAACACCTGCCTATGGCCTCTCTGATAAGTGTGTGCCAGTGTGCCAAAATCTTCCCTTTTAGGCTTGATTACCTCAACCTTCTCAATCTACTCCAGGTCACTGATCTCATCTCTGCTAGGTGACTCAATATGCTCATGAAATGTTGATGGTGGAGGTGATGGTGAAGGTGACTGATCTAATGATGATGAATGATCTATTGGCTAAACTGGAGGAATGGAGGTGCAAGGATGAGATTATGAAGGGACATTTTGAACATTTTGAATAGATGGATCAGTGAATATGGGATTGGCTATGAAGGTACTCCATGCAATTCTCAGCTCTTTGAGATGATAGAGGACTATGATTTTGATGAGGGGATGATGAAAACAACTCTTCATTCGATGTTCATACTCCCTTTTATGGACAATATAGGACATCTTATCAATGCTCTAGAAAAGGTAGTATGGTATGTTGAGCATTTTTTCCCTAGTGAAATACATTAAGAGCCAGATGTAATAGGAATAAAGCCTAGAAAATTTACCTTCACATGAAAAGTATTTCATGATAATCTTCTTCATTGGGGCACATCTGTCCAGGAGGTGAGAAAAAGGAAAATAACTCTTTCTCTCATTTCAGTACCTTGGTTTGATGAAAGGCTCATAGTAATATTTCTCCAACTCACCTTGTTTGAACCATTTCTCCCCAACATTTGGGATCCCGGTGGAAGCTAATATAATGGTAGTAGATAAAGTAAAAGTGATGCCAGCTAGAGTAACTTGGTTGTCATGAAGTTTATATATGAAGAGTCTAGTCAATATAGCACGATGTTGAACTTTTTGAATTTGCTCACAGAAATCATAACAGCCAAGATATTTGAAAGATGTCACAACCATAGGAGATGCCAGGAGTTCCCTGATATCTGTTGGCTCAAATCTAAGTAACCTACCCCCTTTGTGTGGTCTCTTCACCTTTGTTTCTTCTCCCTCACTGTATGGTTTGTTTTCCTCTTCTTCCATGGTATTTTAATATCAAACCCTAGGGAGGCATGATTTTGTTGGAATGTGGTTTTTTAGTTGTAAGGAATGGGGAAGGGAAATTGAAGGAGATGGTTTTAGGGATTTATGTAATGGAGGAGCAGAAAGGGAGTATTAATATGATGGATTTTCAGGATGGGGAAATTGTTTACAATGTTGGGGGTTTGGGAGCCTATGTTGTTGTAGCACCTAGGGCTTATGTTTTTGGGATAAAGGTTATAGAGTATTGGGATAAAGGGTTTAGGGAAAGGGAATGAGAGTGTAGGTGAGTGTATGAAAGTATAGGGGAGTTGAAATTTGGGAATTGAGAGTGCAATGGTGGTTTTGAGGGAGATACTAGGGTTTAGATGTGAGAAAAACACCAAATATTTAATAAACTTTCAAAACACCATAAAAGTGACTTTAGGAGGAAGAAGCATGCTATATTTAGCTATTCCTTACATGTTGGGGGTTGAATACAAGTTTGGTGGAGCTTTGGAGGTGATTTTGGCTTTCATGGACAAATGCACAATGCCACAAAAAATTGTGCCCTGTCTCTGGCAAGTGCGTAGTGCCTGTAGGAATTGTGGAACACTAGAAGGGATTGTGTAGTGCCTGAAGGAAGTTCACAATGCCTACTCTGTTTTTCCAAATTCTCCTAGAATCTTGAGAAATTATCGTTTGGAGTTTGCTAAATCGATGGTAGGAGATGAATGAAGTTGAGTTTGATGCTATGAAGGCTCTTATACTTGAGTGAATTTGATTTTTCAACTTTAAAAGCCACTTTCTAATGTTTCAATTCACCTTTTTGAAAACTTTTCTAATTACCCTTTACACTCTGATTTTCTTCTTTGCAAATTGATGATGCTGGAGTTTGGCACTCTTTACATTTGAATTTTTTTGGATGAAGTTGGCACATAGAGTTTGAGTTAACAACTTAGGAATAGTACTTATTACATATAATGAACATAAAATTACATAAATTAAAAAATTATATTACATCTCTGTTTTTTGGAATAAAATTGCAATCTGAAATAAAACTCACACTCTGAAATGAAAGTTATAGCTTGGGAAACCATAGTTACATGTTTGCAAATCCTCTTTAAATGAAAAAGGGATATTAGTCTGCTTACTCTCATACTTATTTGTTGGCCTTATGGAATGAAATGGTGTATTACTGAGCCTTGGAAAATGAAACCTAGTGACCTAATGGGACCTTGAATGACTAGACTCCATGTTGACTTGGTTGAAATAAATGATAAAATGAGCTTTTATGATTAATGTCTGCTCAATAACACATGATGGTAGGGCAACAAGTATTGATTTTTTAATTGAGAGTGAGGCTTTTGAGCTGGGCTACCATCAATGAATAAATTTTTGAATGAGGGCCTTGGTGGAATGACAAAAGTTTTAGAATGGGACCCTAATGTGATATAAAAAGAAGAGCTTTGATCATTGATGGCAGTATGCAAATAATGACTCTAACAAGTACCTCTTTATTTTTTAACAAGCTTGAGGAAGATAAAATATGCTTGATCTGTAATTTCATATTCGAATGAATTCCTCTGAGAACATTTAACGAACTGAGAGAAGGAGTGCTTTAGTCTCATCATAGATGATGATTCCATCATTGTTTTATGTTTTGATGAGTCCAGCGAAGGTATAAATCGACATTGTTTTCATGTTTAGAGAGTTTTAAAAAGAAGTGGAAAAACAAATCTAGATGTTCCCTTTTGTAGATAGTCCCTTAGGTTTGAAAGTCAGAAAATGATACCCAAGAGAACCTCTTAGTCATGTTTGACTAAGGTATTCCTTTTTCGTAGTTAGTCTATCTCAGCTTGGAAAACGGTTAAACTTATACTGAGTTAACGATCTCGAAAAGGCAAGTGCTCATAAATATTTTCATATTTTGGGAGTCTTAAAAGAGCTGAAAGAGAACTCTAGGGGGTTCCTTTTTCATAAGTTTACAAAGCTTGAAAAAGTGATAAAGTGTGCTCCCTGGTCAAAATAATTTGTTCAAAACATGACAAAATTCATCAAACAACTGTCAACCTTCTCTGAACATCACAAAAAGCATTAAAAATACTTGTTTCATGGTAAAAATGGGTTATAACTAGGTCAAAACATTAAATTCCTATAAAATAATGGAATAAACAACCATAAGTATCCAAAATGACTAGTCTTATTTACCATTTCACATTTACCTTCAATAGTGAGAGTTTTGAGTAGCTTTTTCCATCGATCTTCTGTAGCTCATTACACTCAATCTAGTGGACCATTTCAGGTGTTTCCACTTCCAAGTAGGAGATAAGAACATTCTCTTTGAACTCATAGTCCCATTTTGTGATTTCAAGAAAATTTCATCTATTTTTAGGGCCCTGGGTTTTAAAAAAATTGCCCTAGGACCAACCTAGGGCCAGATAATCAAAAAGTGCATTGCACTAAAGTGAGGGTACATTGCAAGGAGGGGTGAAATGCATTATCTCTCCTCTTGGGGGTGCATTAGATGCAAATCCAAAATTCATTTTCCAGCTTCCCTTAAAAAAATTGAGTTTTGCTGCATGGAAGGGATCCTAATGAGTCTCCTCTTGATGTTTTAGGCCTTGATTAGCATAAAATTTATTTTATCTAAATAGAAAGAGAACATGAAGAATGAGATTTAAATGCAGCTAATGATCTTCCTACCATCCAAGAACTAAAATATTGTGGATTTTTGAAATTCTTATGGCTTCGTGGTATGAGGCGACAAATGGACCTACTAGAATATATTATTCATGCATGGGATGTGAAAGCACAAACATTCATATTTAGGGACAATCTTCTCACGATTATAGTAGAGGGCATATATTTCTGACCAGTTTATCGAGGATATGTGCCCCAATCTCTCTTCTATGTGGGAGAAGGTGTGGAGAAATAGTGAAATATTATATCACTACTTACTACAGACCTCAATCCAGGCCAACTAGAGATGGAAAGATCAACATAAAAGATGTAACAAGTTTTCCTTTAAGAATGATCTTATTCATCATTGCCAGATTGGAGAGTAGCTCAAAACTTCATGTATCTAGCAGATCATACATGCAGTATGGTGTGGAGTGTTTCGACCCAATAGCCTTCAACTGGTGTGAGGGAGTATTGGTGTTATACAATGAAATGACCTCCTCATTAGCTCAGAGTAGAAAGACATGATGGCTGAAGCAATAGCCAAAATCACAGGCCTTGTTTCCACTAACGTTGTCTATACACTGACAACATGCTTTATAAAGCTTCTCTGTAAGCCTAAGGGAGCGTTAGTGACCCTACTAACTCTACTTGTTGGTTCGAGCACAGAGTCAATGTATCCTAATGAGAATCTATAGGACAAAGGAGTGAATTGACTCATAAATATCTCTATATTCCCTCTTAAATCTACTCAAAAAAGCAAGGAAACATCTACAGTTCGACCTATTTGAGGGATTTCTAATCCTAATAAAGGAGACAAATGGGAAAGATCTCAAAAGCATGGCAACATCATTTCTTTTACCTAAAGAAACTCATGAAGGAACTTGGAAACCCTAACTTGAATGCTACATAAGCAGAGTTAGGGATAAGGTGATAGGCGTCAGATCATTTGAAAGGATAGCTTACTTGATTGTCAAGCATAGTCTCAAATCTAAGCACAAGAAGTTGGTAAGAAGGTAGAGAGAGAGGAGCTAGAGGGTTAAGGTAAGGCTGATGCAATAGATGGTTGTAATCACTCTTCTGACATTAATATAGAACTGCAGTTGTATTATCTACTCCGTGGTGTTGGTACTATCATTAATTTATTTGTTTGTCCAATACCTTTTAGCATGAGTAGCTTAGTTATGTGTAACTAGATGTCGTTTATATATTCATGTATTAATTATCAAGGTTGTATTCTATGATTATGCTTGTCTCTTCTATGTGCAGGACTTGATCTGGAGCCGACTTAGGGGACTTCCACCTAGCTACATTGTGCTCTCCAGAAAACCTACATGGAGGCTTGAGGTAATGAGTCTATTTTTATTTGATAGTTAGTTATTTTTTATGGACATGCATGTAGCTTTATGACAGATGCAGATAATCTTACAGTCTTCCAAGGGTCCCAAGAAGACCCTTAAGGGTATCTCCTTTCTCCATACACCGTGCATTTTATTGTATGGGAAAATTGGTGACTCTATTGGGGACTATACATTAGTTCCCATGTTCACCTCAAACATTCCTAGTTTCCTCCTCCTTCTAGACCTTCCTATACTTATGAATTCCTTTTTTGACCCATCAAGACCTTGCAACATTCTTCCTTCATATATTCAGCCTTGGATCTGATCCCCAAAGCCCTGTTTTGAAGTATTTTCCCACACTAACGCAGGTTAGAAGTGTAAACAGAGCTTTATAAAGCTCTGTATATGCACAAACAGTGCATTAGTACCTCCAGTAACTCTCTATGGCCTCTAGCACAGAGCATTAGTCACCCAAATTTTGATATTCAGCTATATTTGTGACCTAAAAGGGTTGGGAAACTTGCTTCCAGATTGATAAGGGATCTGTAGCTGCATTTTGTTAGCAAGATCTGTGTATTGAAATATTTTTCTTTAATCTAAATTTTTTGTTCATTATTTTGCTTAGTTGGTTATGTTTTGCATTATTTGGTACCAATAGTTGTTGGAAAGCATTGAAAAAATTTTGTCAGTTATGCTAGGTGTTATAATTAATAGAATGCATGGAACAAATATAGATGTATGAAAGACTCTCCCTTGTAGAATACAACTTTTTTCATTGAATTGAACATTTATAAGCATTGTCTTTTGCATGATTTTGAGTAAGAGTCCAACCAAATATCATACGTCAACACCCCTACCGAAGACACTAAAAAAGTACACTTAAAATCTACCTAAAATCAATCAGTACCTCTTTCTAGAGCAAACAAACATTAGTTCAGGCTAGGATCTTGCAATAGGCAGTGTGAGTAAACTACCCAAGATAAGAAACCAGAACCAGTGTCATTAAAAGAGAGAAAATTTCTTCTGCACTCATACTACCGGGACCACTCCAGTAAAAGTGGAGCTAAATACGAGACAACATCGGACTATAAGTGAAGATATCCCACCTTCGCTTACAACTTGTGTATTGGGGATCCCTTCGGGGATTTCGGAGCTGAGCCGAGGGCTCAAGTATCCTACCCACACAACATATTGTCTGCGACTATGTCCCCCATGGTACTGTCTGCGATTTGAGGTATCCTTAGTGGCCATACTTTTAGGGACTTACACAAGGTGACTGGGGTGGGCTGCCCTGGTACCTAACACAGAGGGACCTACTCTGTCTTTAGTTTTTGGGAGGGTGCTCATCTTCACGAGAGTACTTGGCCCCTTAATCTGAGGTTCGAGTGAAGCTCTAGAGTAACTGTAACTATGCATTTGGCCAACCCTCTCTGTTATTCATTGTGATACTAGGTTTCATCTCTAGTGATTGGTGATTATCAAACAGGGTCATTTCCCTCTGTTTGCTAATTGATTCACTTAGTGTATTTCTTATTTTTTAGGTGCTAGAGTGTTATCATTGAGACTTTAATAAACATCAAAATTTATTGATAAAAATTATCAGTCACCGTGGTTACATCTGACCCTCATCCTCAATGTAGATAATTGTTAGGACTTCCTCCACTCATTGTGGAAGATCCAATGAGCTCCATTGAACCAAATTCCCCATCTTCGGGAAATCAGTCTCTTCCTCCCTATAACCCTCTGATCATGAACCCATTTGACCCACTCTTGGTTCACATTGCACTTGTACCTCCTTTGTCTTTAGTTGGAACACTTCCACCCATCCCGTCAATGACTAACGGGTCGTGGAACGTTTTGGACACTTTTGGTCCCCCACCAATTCCCCAATCAATAGTCACTACCACACCGTTGATGTTGAACCCTTCTATCCCATTTTTCCCAGGTACAAACCCTCACATGACACCCTCCATGAGCAGAACCCAGCCTATGCCAGGTTCCACCCCTTTAGTGTCAAACTCTATACCTTTGATAAGTGCTACATACAACACTCCTTATAACGCTCAATATAGAATAGTTAGCGGGGGTCCCTTCAATGAGCCATATGGTTGGTATCCATTGTATAGTTTTAACCCCCAGAGTCAAATATATGGGGGCATTCCCAATATGCATATATCGACTGAGAACATAATAGTTCCCCCTCCATTTTTAGGCATGCATGGTCAATCACTGATTGACATGAACACCCCTTATGCCAGTCAAGGACATATGGTTAGTTCTGTGGCGGGTGAGAATCCTCAAGGAGGTCCGAACCAATCCATGGGGGTGCTATACTCATAACCTCAAACAAGTCAAGGGGGAACTGCTTATTCTGGGGGCAATTCTATACCCCAACATCACAATTCCCATGGACATCAATATTACAATGCCATACCCCAAGGCAACTACTATACCACGCAACCTATGTATAATATTGGGAATCAAACGATGGGAGGACTGCAAGGATCCTCAAGTCATATGTTATCGCCTTTGTCCGATTTGGGGGCATCACACACTCTGCCTTTCTTGGCAATTTTGGATATCCCAAACTTGTACAAACTTACAAATGACCCCATTGTTATAGACAATTTTGTGCCTTACAGCAACAAGCATGAATTGTCAATAATCCAAGGGATCCAAAGTTCCCTAAACATGATGTTCCTACCCCTAGAGGAACAAGGTCAGCAAACCAACAGCTCTCAGATCAGTTCTCCACCTGAAAATACTCAAAAACAAGCAATCCTGAAATCAAAGCAGGTGCTCCACTAGGTTTCTGCGTTGAAACTCAGTTGCTCCATGGTGTACCTGCGTTGCAAAGCAAGTGGGACAAAGGCCACCTGCGCTGAGCGAGATGGGACAAGTGGCACACTGAGTCATTGCTCTGGAATCTTCCAAAAATGACACTTGGATCAGGTATTTCGCCTTGTGATGAGTCAGAGGCTCTGTTTCTCCAAGTGGAAGCAAGGTTCTCCAAGTGGACTCAAGAACTGAAGATCAACTAAAGATTAACTGAAGAGAGAGAGGACACAAGGCAGCTACACATCAGTTGCAAGCTGACTCATCCTTTCTCAATTCATCTATATATTGAGCTCTCTCCTATGAGCTCAAGAGGCTGGAATTTGGTTCAAAGTAATGATATGCTGTTGGTTTCACTATAGAGCTATTGGGTGATTGTTTGAGAGAGGTGAAGAGGAGAAATTCTTTCTGCTGGGAGGTGTTGCTGGATTGGAGCCTTCAATGGTTGTAATACTCTCAGAACCTTTACTTCTTCATTAATAAAAGCTATTGAGGTTCTTCTATGTGCTCTTGTTTCAATAATATATTGTGATAATTGCATGTTTGGTTTACACTAATCCTTGAACCAGTTATGATTGCATGCTTCTTGTAGTTTCCTTCTTTGTTATTTTGCAGGATCTCATTGTAGCTGGGCCAGCAAAAGAGCAAGGAGCTGGGAGCAAGCAGCCAAAGAGAAGAGTTTGGATTCGACATTAAGCGCAAGGCAACAGTTAGTGCATTTCTCCATTCTCTTTTGCTTTCATAAAGAAGTAAACCTTAAGTAGTTTGTTTTACAGTTGTTGCTAAGGTACTATCACCCTTAGAGTGGGATAGGGTCATCCGAGTCGGATACTTTTCCCTACAACAAACTGGCGACTCCACTGGGGATCGTATCCGTTTGATTGTGTTTGTAGTATTTTTCTATTCATTTCCTGAACAAAAGAGTACCAAATCGAAAAGCTTTTGACTATATCAAAAGCGAAGTAGAGGGCAGCTACTCTAGCTCATTTCTGAGCAAGTTCATGATTTGAAGAGCTGATCTACAAGGATCCTTGTAAGCTCTTAGTGATAGCTTTTCACCTTCCTAATCATCCCTTTGAGTGTGCTTGACTGATTGTTTCTGATTTGAGCAAAAACTGTGCATTTTTGAGAAAATTATGACCCGGAAACTGTGAAAACGCAAGTTTCGTTTTCCAAAGCAGGTAGTACATAGGCTACCTGCTTTGCAACGCAGGTCCCGAAGGGGCTACCTGCGCTGAGAGCCAGACTGGCTGTGCAGCACCTGCGTTGGCCCAATTTTGCCTAGTGCTGTTGGGGTTTCCTCCTTTTCTCTTGCCTGTTTTCACCATTGATTTGGCTGCCAGTTACCAGTCTTGCACCTGTTCTGAAACCAATATTACTTGCCATCATTCTGCCTCTGTTATATAACGAAATTGTACTTGTTCTTTGTATTTCTTACTCATTTACAATTTCCCATAACGAAGAGTAAACTAGTCTTGCTTTTGGCCTCTTAGATCTGAACCTGTGTTAGGCAGTTTGCTGGTCTAAAGAGTTAGCTTGTTTGCTGTCCATAGCTGATTAGTCATTCTACTTTCGTCATTATGGTTTGATTTCATGCATTTCCAGTGATTAAGCAAGTAAATCTTAAGGTGTCTTTTGATTTTGGACAAGCTTGTTTACTTTCGCTTTAAATCGAAATCAAAGTTATATAACGACTTTCTTTTTGTAACCCATCCACATTAAGAAAGGGAAAAGAAAATACATGCATTGTGCATTTTGCATTTGACTGTTTGCTTGACGATTTAGAAAAATTTTGCATTTAGTGTGTGCTCTATGATCTGTGAGAAAATATTTGCCTTTCTCTTCCCTCAGTAGTTAAGGTTTTCAAAGTTGAAAGATTGAAAAGTTTGCTTCTCATCTTAGACTGCATTCAGGAATTTGTTATATACATCTCGTGGTGATCCTTAAAGGCAAACTGCTAAGCAAGATCAACATTAAAATAAATCAAATTTACATAACAACGCTTTGTAACATTACGCAAACACATAGAGGTCTAGGTAGAGACGTGTTCCGGTGTCGTTAAGCATAGTGACTGTCGATCTCTACGAAGGTGGGTGATTCCTCCTGAGAGTCGGTGGCACTAATACGGACTTGTGCTCCCACGTACCGTCGAGTATATATTGGGAGACCCCTATAGGCAATTATCCTTTATCCATAGGAAGCCGTGTCGGCCGCCCTACTGATCGCGATGCAGTGAACACAACATTCACGAAGATCGACCACCCGTACCGTAAAACGTATTCTGTGGTTTCGCGAAAAGTTTGGCACACCCTCTGCCTAGAACTCCAGAGAAGTTTCTTTTGGCCTTTTTCAAACTCAATAACTGAAAAAGTCCATCCGAGCATTTGTCACTTCGGGCTCGTTAAAACATTGAAGGCGACTAGAGTCATATTTAGCTTTTTCTCGACTCTTAAAACATGAAAAAGCAAGTTTGTGTCTAAAAGTGTCGTTAATAAAATTTATTTTAAACGGAACATAATCACCTGTTATTCCCACGTTGATCTTTCAATTGAAAAGTATGGAACCCACCAACCAAGGAGGTAACCTTGGCGGAAGTCCAAATCCCTCCTCCTCTTGGGGAGATGTTGGTGCGCCTCATATGGCCACACTGTCACTTCCAGGATTGACAATTGGCCTACCTGTATGGCTCTTTTCAACTAATGTAGTTCAGATCGCCACTAATCCTGAGCAGTCGAATCAACAGTCAGACCAGTCTAAAACTACCCACCAGCCTTCCACTTCTTACAATTCTTCCTCTGATCCTTCATCTTCACAAGGTAGAGCCGGCAAAAGTCAGCCTCCCATGGAGAAGAAGGAAAAGAAGAAAAGAGAAAAGAAGCAGAAGGGGCCTATGGCGAAGGCGACTGGGGGCAAGCAAAAGACAGCTGACAAAAACCCACACACTGCACCGACCGGGCCTAAATCGCCATGTGTCATTTGCAAAGGGACCCACTTCCATCGTGATTGTCCTTGTATTCCCCGGATACTAAGGGACCGGTCCCCAAGGTTGCACAATCCGGTAGCATCAACCTCTGGTAGTCATGTTGATTGCAGTCTGTCAACTAGCGAGAGTGAAGGACGAAGAGGGAGACCAAGATCACCCTGTATGTTGTGTGAAGGCGATCATGCCATCCACCGATGTCCATTCTTAGATGAGGCAAAGAGAGTTTTGGAAGATCGTCCGGTTTCACCGTTACGACTTCCTCCTGGATACCAAAAACTCGCGCCTAATCCCTCGATAGTTGAAAATCCAGCTGACCCGCTCAAGTGGTCGGCTGAAGTGTCGGTCATTGAAAATGAACCTACTGAATCCAGACCAGACGAAAGTCTAAAGGTCGAAACGGCAGTTGACCCGGTTCTTCCTTCAGAGGTTTCATCCTCCAATGACTCCGTCATTGAAGACCCATCTTCAAATGACACCCTCACTGAAGAGGATAAGGATGACACCGTCCATATTCTTTTCATCAACACAGACTCTGATGAGCATCAGGGCAATGCGCCCATTCCTTTATCGCAGGAAGGAACATCGTCAGGGTCGTATCCGGCCGTATATTCGGTCCCACCACCAAGCAACCTAGTCGTATCCTTTGATTGGAATCAACTAGGCAGACCCCGGTTACCAGCCAGTATCCCATTCAGAATCATAGTCCAAATCTACAGAATGGTGATGGCTGGAACTATCATTGATGAAGGGGAATCTGTGAGTATCCTTTCCTCTATTGCTTGGAAAGCACTGGGTTGCCCGGCGCTTTTACCTGAGATGAGAAATCTATCAGGTTTTGATAAAGGAACCAGTCACCCGTTAGGGATTCTCCCCAATGTTCCAGTTACATTGAAAGGGAAGACAGTTCATATGAACATCATGGTCGTCCAGGGACCCTTGGTTTATAACTTACTCCTTGGACGAGACTATATATATTGCATGGAGGCGATAGTGTCCTCCCTCTTCAGAGTCATGTGTTTTCCGCACGAAGGAAGAATGGTCAAGCTCGTAGACCAACTTTCATTTCCAGGATCACGCATCGCAAATAGTCAAATACCATCCCTTAACGGTTTATTCACTCAAGGAATGCCACCACCCCCGGTTCTACTTCCCGATGAATGCGAGTAATTCGGAAAGAAAGAACTGGGACCCAGGGGGCATGCACCCTGGCCTGCCTTGGGCAGAGAAAACCTTGGGTATAAAGTTAATTTCCGCAGAAGAATGGACTAGTCCATACCCCATCCGAAAAAGGAAGAGAGGGTTGCTCTAGGATAAAATTCTTTTGTCAAAGTTATGTGAAGCGGAAGGATCGCTCCCTTTGTCTAAAAAAGTAGGCTCTCCTAAGGAGGAGATCCACTTGTAGCAGCAAGTAGGCACCATCTTTGAATGTCAAGCCTCACCCATTAAAACAATATGTTTTGAAAGAGAGTAGGGGCAGTCTTCAAAGAAAGAGAGGAAATTGCTGCAATAAGTAGTCACCATCCTTAGCAACCTAATGATAGACATCGCCGAAAAGAGAGTTTAGTTTGCGGCAGCGAACAAAACCATTTTTCGGATAATAAGTAAGAGGACAGAATCTCGAAATTATACTTTATACCTGGGGGCATGCAAACCTTTTGGAGTGCAAGCACAGGACGACTATTTATTTTTTTTAAATTTTTAGGTCCTCCCTTTAAACCTGTAGGTCTAACCCGTTAAACTCGTAGGATTAGCCGTTTCCAGCTTGCATAAAGAAAGGATGAAAGGCAAAAGTTAAAACCTGCCAAATTGGAGTAATTAGTGAGGTATCGCTCCTTAAATAAGATTACCTCACCTAAGGCATTCCTTGTATTAAGACTGGTATAAATTGAGCAGTTTTAGCAATGTTCATGCTCGTTAAAAAATAAACGCAAGAATTGAGCAGTTTTAGCAATGTTCATGCTCGTTAAAAAATAAACGCAAGAATTGAGCAGTTTTAGCAGAGTTCATGCTCGTTAAAAAATAAACATAAATTGTGAGCAATCTTTCCCTAGCAGTTCAAGCTCACTCAGAAAAAATGAACCGGTAAATAACCATTGAGAAAATTAACCTTTGAAAGCCATATTAAAAGCCCTTGGTCGTGTTTATATGCCATCACCTCCATCCGTTCATTTTGGCCAATCGTTCATCTCCATATGTGTGTTTACCCATTTTGAGGAACAGCTGCGAAGAGTGATTTCACTTAGCCATCCTTGTGACACTGCCGTGATTGGAAAATTCCAACCTGTACCTAGAATCTACTGCTATCCCTGATTATCACTCGTTCCTCAAAAGACGAGTCTTCTTTGAGCTCTTTTCACTGACTCGTAAAATATGAAAAGTTTGCCGAGTTTTGGCCTTCCAGCTCGTTAAAAGGACCGGAAGAGCTATCCCTCCTCTAGATTTTAATCTTTTTGGACCTGAGGGATTATTGCACAAAAAGATCGAGCGCTTGTTTTGTTCGGCTCGTTAAAGAAATCGAAAATTCATCCCTTCTGTATGGTTTTATACTTTTTCGGACTTAAGGGATTAGAAGACGAAAAAGGAATTTTGGAGTTAACTTTCCGTACCTTTTCAGACTCTCTAAAAATGAAAAGGACCGAGTTTTCCTTGTCGTTAGACTCGTTAAAATGATTAAATAGCGACAAACTTGTCTTTAGACGAGAACGAGTTTCCCTATCGCTATGCTCGTTAAAACATAGCGATGGGCTTGCCCGAAGGGCAGGTTATAGAACAAGCATATGTTATCCTCCTCAAGCTTGACAAAAATAAAGAGGTACTAGTCAGCAATGACTGGGGAAAAATTGGGAGAACCTCACAGCATTAATGGTAGCAAGTCGCTCTTGAACATGACACTTTGTCCTCCGTATCACATCGGGTTGGGTTGTTTCATTCACCGGTCTCATAACCATGGTCCTCGCCACACCATCCACAATTGGGGTAATGCTACCAATCCATCACATCAGTGTCGTTATATGTTCAAGAGATGTGGTTCTGCAAAGAGTCAACCGTGTCCCATCCACTGCCATACATTATCCTTCATCCACTTCATGACCGCCACCCTGAATCATACATCACAGTTTGTTTTCACCTCATCACAATCACTAGCTCCGTTCCGTGTCACTGATGTGGGATTCATTAAGGCCCTCCTTTGACGGATCGCTCCTTGTCGACATCAGCTCATTATCCAAGGAGTTGATCTAGGAACACCCCCTTCAGTACTTTGAAGCTTGCATGCCTCAATGGCAAGTTTCTCACTTCCGGCGACAGGTATACATCAATGACCTTCGACCAGAAGATTTTGCATGGTGGTCGACGCCAAGTCCTTTATTCCCGCCATGTGAATTGTACTGCCGTACCTTGAGGGTCATCATCCTTATCGGTGATTCCTCTCGCGCTTGTTAACGGTTTACATCATTGACCGGTAATCAAGCGATGTCTTTCCATGTTCGACTTCAAAAAAATTCTCACATGGATCGACTTGTACATCGAGTGAAGATCGGAAGAGATTGAAGACCCCGGATCTAGTTTCATCCATCTGGGCTGCGATATATATTCAGGACATAAAGACATTTGATATGTACATCATTACAGCAGATGATCATCCTTCTCAAAGGATGATAATTTTAGCAGAGAATTATCAGTCTACAATCAGACGATCGTCTGTTCTATGTACCAAAATGTATTTATAAAGCTGAGCATGGGAATGCCCGCCTCAGCTAGATCATGAAAATGTATGAAAAATAATGTATTGTATTGTATCTTATTACAGGACACTTCTCAGCAGATTGAATGAACTTCGGATCCTCTCAATAAAGCATTTCACCCGATAAACGACCTCATACTTTAGGGGGCATCTGTTATAGACAATTTTGTGCCTTACAGCAACAAGCATGAATTGTCAATAATCCAAGGGATCCAAAGTTCCCTAAACATGATGTTCCTACCCCTAGAGGAACAAGGTCAGCAAACCAATAGCTCTCAGATCAGTTCTCCACCTGAAAATACTCAAAAACAAGCAATCCTGAAATCAAAGCAGGTGCTCCACTAGGTTTCTGCGCTGAAACTCAGTTGCTCCATGGTGTACCTGCGTTGCAAAGCAAGTGGGACAAAGGCCACCTGCGCTGAGCGAGATGGGACAAGTGGCACACTGAGTCATTGCTCTGGAATCTTCCAAAAATGACACTTGGATCAGTTATTTCGCCTTGTGATGAGTCAGAGGCTCTGTTTCTCCAAGTGGAAGCAAGGTTCTCCAAGTGGACTCAAGAACTGAAGATCAACTAAAGATTAACTGAAGAGAGAGAGGACACAAGGCAGCTACACATCAGTTGCAAGCTGACTCATCCTTTCTCAATTCATCTATATATTGAGCTCTCTCCTATGAGCTCAAGAGGCTGGAATTTGGTGCAAAGTAATGATATGCTGTTGGTTTCACTATAGAGCTATTGGGTGATTGTTTGAGAGAGGTGAAGAGGAGAAATTCTTTCTGCTGGGAGGTGTTGCTGGATTGGAGCCTTCAATGGTTGTAATACTCTCAGAACCTTTACTTCTTCATTAATAAAAGCTATTGAGGTTCTTCTATGTGCTCTTGTTTCAATAATATATTGTGATAATTGCATGTTTGGTTTACACTAATCCTTGAACCAGTTATGATTGCATGCTTCTTGTAGTTTCCTTCTTTGTTATTTTGCAGGATCTCATTGTAGCTGGGCCAGCAAAAGAGCAAGGAGCTGGGAGCAAGCAACCAAAGAGAAGAGTTTGGATTCGACATTAAGCGCAAGGCAACGGTTAGTGCATTTCTCCATTCTCTTTTGCTTTCATAAAGAAGTAAACCTTAAGTAGTTTGTTTTACAGTTGTTGCTAAGGTACTATCACCCTTAGAGTGGGATAGGGTCATCCGAGTCGGATACTTTTCCCTACAACACCCATCCATCATAACTTACTCTGGTCACCAATCCCACATAAAATCCGTTAGACATCCCTAAGTTCGAAGGGGAACAAGGGGAGGATCTGGGTACCCATATCACCACCTATCATCTTTGGTGTGTTTCTAACTCCATGGTGAATGATAGTATCTGGTTATGTCTTTTTCCCCGCACCCTTACTGGCAATGCAACCAAGTGGTACATCGAGTTACCATGCGCGTTAGTCAATACCTTTGACGCTCTAGCAATGGAATTGTTAAAGGACTTCCAGCGACCCATCCAATATGAGACTGGGATAGAACTCCTCACTTCATTACGTCAAGATACCACCACACACATCTCTGATCATATACATGAATGGAGATGTAGGTGGAGGTTAGTGAAAGCTCCCCTCGCAGACTATCTCTTAGTAGACTGGTTCTGCAAGTCACTACTCCCCCAAATCGCTAAGGATGTCACCTTAGGTGGTGCGGTCATAGAATACCAATCCATACATCATTCCCAGCACTTAGATCTAATATATTCACAGTATGGCACTCTTTACGATGTAATCCCCAATGTCCCTCACAACTCCAGTGCTCCCTACCCTGAAGCACACACTGATGGGATTATCAGCGCAACCGTCAGGGCTGCTATAAAACAACTCAATGGTCACATTACGAAGATGTCAGTGGATCCCTCTACCAAATTGACTGCTCTTCCTACCACCGTGATAAACTCTATGCAGTCTATGTAAAAACCCAGTCGTAATAACAAGAGGAATAAGAAAAAGATTGCTCCTTCTAAGGAGCAGTCAACAAAGTAGCAAAACCCAAAGCAAAAGGCTACTGCGCCTCTTGACGATGGAAAGGATAAACCCATTTGATTCCCTTGCAAAATTTGTGTGAAAGAACACATGACATATCTGTGTCTGTGTCTTCAGGAATGCATAGATCTCATTGCTAAAAAGGACATCAGAAGGACCCCTACTTTCCTGAATAATCCTTTCCCCACTCAGCAGAAGCAACACATTATTGCAAAACAACCCCAACCCTCGCAAGGTGGCAATGGTGGTTCACAAAATCCTTCAGTTGGTGAAGGACCCTCTACTGTTTACACCTTTGAAATTGTAGATCTACAAACCAGAGACAAATCTTATGGAGATCTTTTCGCTCATGCAGAAGAACCTTCCTCAAGTCAAAACCCATAGCTGCCTAATGATTTGCATATGGAAAGTCTAGTTGTTGACCTTGTGATTCATCCCCCTAAAGGGGCACTTCGACGCACAACGCATAATACATCTAAACATGCTACCCAAAACTACAACATTATATAAGACTTGGCACAAGCACCATCGGTTATGTTGGCGCTCAAAGTATTACAAACATGTCCAACACAAAGGAAATATTTTCTTTTGGCCATTGGTGGTATCGACCCACAGGATTCCATGCTTGCAATTTTCAACATGGAAAAGTGTAAACCTCCCCTTTCTCACCAGCTCGCATTTCAAGTGCAAATCTTTTTGAAAGGTAAAGATATATATAGAATTGTTATTGACGAAGGTGCTTCTACCTGCGTCATGTCGGCCTCATGTTGGCTCGCTTTAGGTTCTGCAACCCTATCCCCACCATTGAATTCCCTTAAAGCTTTTGACGGCCACACTTTCTTCCCAAAAGGTTACCTATCTAGCTATCCCATCACCTTGAGTGGGAAAAACGTAACAGTGGATATCGAAGTCATGGATCATAAACTCGACTATATTCTACTTTTGGGTTGCAATTGGACTTATGCCATGAATTCCATTGTGTCTTCGGCCTTCTGAATCATCCTATTTCCCTTGGATGGAAAGAGAGTCACAGTGGTCTAGCTGTCCTTTTTCACCTCAGATTACTCCCCGTTACCTAGCAGTTTTGTACCTGTAGTGGGTGGTGTACCTGACTCTTATGTCAGTATCGGTATCAGTCTACTGAAGGTATCTTCCTTGATGGGTTGTTTCCCTCTTCCGTCACCCACGGTTCCATAGACGGTCTCTATGGTTTCATCCATTCCTCATGAATCGATCAATCCTTTGATCCTACTGAACCCTTCAGACGCTGACACTTACGGAAAAAAAATGCCGCTGTCAGCAGCCGAATTGGCCTACCAGGCCATTCAATCTACATTCGAGTCTCTGGTCACTTTGGTCATGCCAACGGTACGACTGCCACTCCCATAATTGCTCCTTCTTTCAATCCCCTTAATCAAGTCCTACCTACGGATGAAGCTATTCAAGAGATGACGAGTTTAGAAGAGTGACCTTGGGAGGGATCACCCCATCGTGTTTCAATATCTGCTTCGGACATGATGCCTCTTCAAATCCTATCATCCGACGCACTTGAAATCATTTCCTCACCATATACGACTATCCAAACTTTGGACTCAAAGGGAAACATGTGAAATCTTTCAAATACATTTCTCATCGATATTTCAGTCAAGACAAGCATCGTGGAAAACATACAGACAACCGCAATCCTAGGGAAATTGCGAGGTTCACCTAACCTTTTAAGGACTTCCGCGATGTTTTTTCTTGGCCTTATGAGGAAATGCATGGCATAGACCCTTCTATTGTTAAGAATGAGATCAAGAAATATCGAGCATTCTTTTTATGGTATTTTTCTTGCTCGCTAATCCGAAAAAACCTCAAGTCTTCTTCTTTGGGCTCGTTAAACTACCACAAAGAAGATCGAGCATTATTTTTACGGTATTTTTCTTACTCATTAATCCAAAAAATCCTCGAGTCTCCTTATTTGGGCTTGTTAACTACCATGAAGAAGAGCGAGCGTTCTTTTTATGGTCTTCTTCTTGCTCGTTAAGTCTGAAAAACCTCGAGTCTCCTTCTTTGGGCTCGTTAAAATAATACAAGATATGAGCATGTTATTTTATGGGATATTTTCTCTCTCTTAAAATAGAAACATCCCCAAGTTTGTCATCGTTGGACTCGTTAAACACATATGACGATGGTCTAAGCAACTCTTTTTCTCTCTTTTTCTAGCTCATTAAACTAAAAAGGATCATTTGAGCATTCTTTTTAGGCACTTTCTTCTCGGTCATAAAACTGAAAAAATCCCGAGTTTTTTCTTTAGGCTCGTTAAAAATTTATAAAGATGACCCAAGCATTCTTTTAGGTACTTTTCTCGCTCGTTAAACTATAAAATCCCGAGTTTTTGTCACCGGGCTTGTTAAAAGCTATGGTAGCAACCAGAGAACATGCTTTTTTGGGACCTGTTAGAGCCTAGATTTACCTGAAGCTGAAAAGGTAGGATCTAGGGCCAACATCAAACCATGCTCAGCCTGGTAGCTAGCCCTACCAAGTCAAGAGAGGGCTCTCTCCGAGTCAATCTCAGCCAATAATGATCGATGATGGCTTGAGATGACTGAAATATCTACTGATTTTAGGCTAGGTATGAGTGCAAAAGGGTTTGATTTGATAAAATGGAGTTTTGTTGGCTCAGATGGAAAGATGGCTTTTGGGCGCGGGGATTGAAGATCAGTTCTGCAGAGATCTCAATGGGCCGAGATAGGCAATCGTTTTGGCACTTAAATTTGAGTGAGATGGAAGGAATAGATAGGTGAGGCATTGAAGAGGGAAAGAGAAATCATGGATCCTCCCCAAACAGCTGAATACATCAAATAACTAAAGCAAACTTCAAGTAGAGCACTGCACTTTCAATGGATTTTACTTACACTCTTGTTTGTTTAGTTAAGAAGAAACAAGAAAGAGAATGACATACATAACATATAAGAAAATTCACAATTATGAAGAGAAGCACTATACCAAGACAAATTGCCACATGAATCCTAAAGTGTGCTGCAAATCTTGGTCTCAATTCCTTAGCCAAAATGAAACATGAGTGTACAATGAAGTTCTTTTCTTCCTCAAGAGTCCAACCATGCTAATCTCTGAAAAAAAACATAATATACACAAACATAGCTCATCCTTGCCTCAGGGGTCGAGCTCACATGTTTAGGAGCTGATCCAGCTGATTCTAAACTGAGAACTAGAAACTAGGCAACATAACAGCGTGTCTCTAGAAACAAGGGAACTGATGAATCTACCTCTACAAGTGAAAATATAACATATTTACATCATGATCATCAATATTCATCAAAATACATCAAAAATTTGCCATTAGGAAAGTGAAAAAGTCAAACTAGGAAAAGCTGGGTGAAAAACAGAGCAAAACTTGGTCAAACTAGCAATTTTTCCCCTATGCACCGCACATGATTCTCTATGCATTGCTCCTGTTTGGACCCAATTTTGTAGACCTTACTGATGTCCAAATGAGCTCTAGGTGTGCTTTTTGGAAATTCCTGCCTGTCTACTTTCCAACCCAAGGGGAATTTTTCAATTTGGCCTCCATTTACCCCTCCAGAAGTCCATTCTCCCAACACTGCTTCTTGTGTGTCAAAATAGGGGCAATGAGGTCATTTTTTAAGTGTTTTTGACCCTTTTGAGGACTCAAAACCTACCCAAATTTCTTGGTCATAGGTAGGCAAGCATACTTTTTCATGCAAATTCCAAAAATTCTGAGTTTTTGTGATTTGGAGGCCCCTAGCAAAAGCGAATGCCACGTGGCGTGACGTATAGGGCAGAAAAACCTGTTTTTTGTGCCAAAATTTTCCAAAATGAAAAAATTGCTCCAAATTTATTGAAATTTGGGCTAAGTCTTCTCTATCAAGCATGATGTTGGGCCAAAGAAGCCTCATCCAATATCTGAAGTCCTTCATCCTATTTTTGTCTCCTTGATGCTCTCTTCAACTTTGCTTTCAAACTCCTGATTCTCACTTGGCACACCAAGTTCCGTGACAAGTAATGATATGACAGGTTTCTAAGCATATTATTTTCATTGATGGCCTTCTCCAGCTTCCTCTCCATGTGGATATTGACTCCTTCAAGCCATGAATCCCTATCGGCATTGATCTCTTGGACCAATGAAGTGAACTCCACTCTCCTCCTTTGGGAAGCTTGGCGATTCTCCCGAATGTTCCGCAACTCCATAATCACCTGCTGGTCCTCAAGATGCTTATTCCTCTGCTCCAGGTACTATATAGTCCATTGAGCTCTATCCAAGTTGGTAGACAAGGCATCAATGGTTGCCTACTTCTCCTTAATGATTTCTCTAAGATTTGTGCTTTCCAGGCCCATATCAGTATCATCACCATCAATGAGGATGAAATTAGTCTCCCACTCACCTGATGGTCCTTCCTCCTGTAGTGGCCTCTTGCCTCGGTCCTAAACCTGCTGTGATGATGATAGAAGCGAGGTCCCTTCCACCCCGGGTGGAGATAACACTTGCTTTGCTGCTGCAAACAACCGTCTAGTGCCCTTTTGATAGGTGATAAACACTGGCACACTAGTGGTCTATGTCTCATGGCCCTCATGTTGATAAGAAGGTCCACCTATCTCATGCTCAACCTCTGAAGGTCCCTGTGAAGCTCTGAAAAACTCACAAGAGATGAAGTCATCCCAAGTGATGCCCTGTAAACCAAGCTGATGAACGACCACAATTTTGATGAGAGCAAAATGATAAATACTGTTGAACTGTTGCTAAGGAGTCTTGTGCTTCACAAGGGTGGTCATCTTCTCTATGTTTGGGTACATGAAGTAAGGGATGTTCATCATCCGTACCTGGGTAAAATGCATCAGCAGCCTGATATGATAAGCATATAAGCGGGAGAACTGGCCCTCACAGTTGAAATACTTCATGATCAATTTCATTAAAGGGGCATATTCATCTTTGAGGTACCAAAAAGGAAACACCCTCTTGAGCTGTCTCAAGAAACCAGGCTTGATGTACGGTTCATAATGCTATCGGTCAATTTTCTGCCTCTTGTTCCATGGTTCTCCAATGTTAGGTATGCCAGTTGCTAATGAAATGGATTCTGGTGTTAATGTGAAAGTGACACCAGCTAGAGTGGCTTGATCACCATGTAAATGCAGTACAAACAAGCGAGCCAACTCATGATGAAACTGAATATTAGCAACCTTCTCACAAAATTCATAACATGACTAATGCTGGAAACAAAAGATGGCAAGAGGGCAAGCCTGTAACTCAACAAGAGTGGTTGGTTCTTCTCTGATATGTTTGCCACCTCTATGAGGCCTCCTGCGTACATGTCCTTCTGTGGGTGAGTCGCTTTGGGTCTCCTCTTCATAATCATATGAAGGATCTGATGCCATGTCTACTGGTAGAAAAACTTTCTTGGAGAAGTAGGTGCTGATATGTTAAACTTTCTTGAACTATTTTTGGTGATGTGTTTGACCTCTGCTACCAAGGGAAAACAGTGAAATGAGGGACAATGGAGGAGGAATTTAGGGAAATAGGGAATTAAGGACTGTGGTGTAGGGTTATTTAAGGGAACAAGGAATTAGACTGTATTTTGGGAGCTTTTGTATAGGACTAGGGTTTAGGAATTTACATTTGGGATTTTGGGAAAGGGAACTTGGGATAGGGGATTAGTGAATTTAGGGGGTAGGCGAACTTTAGGGAATAATGAAATCAATGAAAAGATGGGTAAGGGAGTGATGGAGGAATGATAGAATTGGTAGCAAAATAGTTAATCAAAACCCTAGGAAGCAAGTTTCTTTGAGGAATTTCAAATGGTAGGGTTTGATTTTTAAATACTCACCATCCATCATCCACCATAGCATAAACACCAAACTTGGATAAACAATAGAGATGGAGGCTCTACCTACTTGCATCAAGACAAATTCTTGTGTTTTTGGTGATTTGAGTGAATTATGGAAATTTTTGGGCTCTTTGGCTGTATGCACTGCGCATCCAACCCAATGCGTCGTGCCCTTGCAAAATAACACAGGAGTCAGAGGCCCAGTGCGCCGTGCCTCCTGCCCAATGCGCCATGCCGGTAACTGACAGAGATTTTCACCCAAAATTCTCACTTGCTCGCCAAAATTTCTTTGCCTTACTTCTCTTTGCTCTTGGAGTGAAATGAGTTTTAAACATTTCGAGAAATGATTTATACATGGAGCTTTTAAATTTTAATTTTGCCAAACCCACTTTCATCATGTTTTGCAACTGACTTTATTTTCAAACTCTGTTTTTGGACTTTTCACTTCATTTGAGTTTTGTGATGAACTAAATGACCTGAGCTTTACCTGTTTTGCATGTGTTGGAGCTTTTGGGGCTAAGGAAAGAAACCAGGGTTGCAGATGGAGTGATATACAATGAAGAAAACAAAAGTTCATGATTTTTTGTACAATAAAATCAAAATACTTTGTTTTTTCCTCAAAACAGAGTTTTGAGGAAAAACACATTTTCGAACATTTAGCGATGAAATTTATTGATGCTAAACCTCCTCATGACCTGCTAGTAATTATTGGACACTTTTAAACATTTTTGACAAAACCCTAATGAAACCCTAGACCTAATTGACAATAAAACCCTAAAGACAACCTTTGCAATCTTTAGGATAAAAAGAAGATTGTATGAGCTTTATTTTAATAAACAAACATGAACTAGCAGGTAAATGACATGAGGGAAACTGTAGGAAAGCCACTACTGTCAGATGATCCATGAGCCTAATGGAATTCAAATGACTGGGCGGGACACCTAATATGAAATGCAACAAGAGGATGTGATCTCTGATGGAGGGATAAGATACTAACACTAGCAGGACCATTTCTCGCTCTTAAATCAAAAAAATCCTCGAGTTTATATTTCCCCTTCTTCAAGCTCGTTAAATTTACCAGGAAGGAATGAACAGTTCTTTTGCTTCTCCTTTCTCAATATAGTGAAAAAGATACCTTAATTTTTCTTCGTTTGACTCATTAAAATTTGGTGAAGGTATTTATTTTGTCATCGTGTAACTCGTTAAAAATTCAAGATAAAAAATGAGTTTAGTCCGTCTCCTTGTACTCATAGATTAACTCACGGAAAAGTAATGAATCTGAGTATATTATTATACTTTTGTCATACTCGGTTAAAAACTATGACAAAGGGACCACCCTGGATTCGTTCTTTAAGATCTTTTCAGACTCTCTAAATATGAAAAGACCACCGAGTTGTCTTGTCTGGACTCATTACATTACACAGACGAGGTATAGAGTCACTTTTTTTACGATCCTTTTCAGACTCTTAAAACATGAAAATATCGATGAGTTTACCTGTCTAGACTTATTAAACTAATTATATAGGGTGTAGAGTCACTCTTTTTCTGGTCCTTTTCAGATTCATAAAAAATGAAAAGATCGATGAGTTTACCCGTCTGGACTCACTAAACTAATCAGATGGGGAAAGTAGACCATACAACTGTATTAAGTATTAGAAAGTGTGATTTGGCAGTAGTCATTCCCTTGAACATGGCACTCTCTTAGATAAACCTTCCTTGTGACAGCCTCTCAATATGATTCCTACCATCCTATGAGTTTAGCCTAAATACCCCGATGTTCTTGCATCTCTGTATCCTAACACGCTTTGGTGTTCATGATTCTAGTGCTGCATGGTTAAAACTGTTGTTGTTCCTTCTATTGTTCAAGGGTTAACCTTTTTGTTGTGGAGGTAAATCCTCTCTGCGGACAGAGACGATCCCTACTAGCCTAGACCGGGTCTAGCAACAATCACACAATGCTATCACGCAAGTTCCTAATTGAAAATAAAAAATGGATGGTGATAACCTATTTGGATTCCAACGCTAGTGTTCATAGAATAGATGTCGTCCTCGTTCCTTTGCCTCGGCCGGTCACGATCCCCACGATCTCCATGATTGGACACCTGCACATGCAAAGAACAACACGAAAACAAGCATAAAATCTAGTAGATGCAATTATATATCAGTCAGAAAAGGTATAACTCAACATCAAACATAAGACAATGAGAGTGGAACCATAATGATAGTCATCTATTATTAATAAATAACAAAGAAGAATACAACCGTTGTTCTGATGTCAAATCCTCCTTTGGCTGGGTAGTCAGCTACACAAGTCTTGCAAAGCTTGTTGGGATGAGGAACAAGCCTCTCTCTCTTTGGGTGACAAGAATCTCCTTACTTAGATTTGGCCTTATGGGTGCAAAGAAGGCTCTTGCAGCTTCAAACTCTCTATCACTATGCTGGAACTAGAACTACTGTAACTATGACTAGCTTGCTCAAGGCATAGAGGCAAGCTTTTATAGATAGAGAAGAAAGAGATAGGATCAACCACATTATTCATGGGATTGGCTTTATCACTTGGAAACTTCCATGAAAGGTGGCAAACCACTTTCCCTTCTATGGAGATTCGAAGCCAAACCATCCTAGCTCAACATAGATTCAGTTGGTGAATGGGTTGAAGAGAACCTTCGGAAGCTTGTTGGTTAAAAACTTTACTCAATTCGGTTGGCGCGAGTGTGACTCTGGGACAGAGCGCCAATGGCGCGCCCTTTTTAGAGGATTTCCCTCATTGGCGCGGGCAGTGAACTGTGGACCCGCGCTAATGCAAAAAGAGCTGTTTTCATGGGTATTTTGCAGGAGATGTCTTCAGGGCAAATGAAGCTCATACTTAGAGGAATATGATGCAAGTGGTTTCAGGTCATGTCACTTCTCACAGGTCCCAGAATGAGTCCTCCAGTGTGCGGGTGAGGGGTAACAGGGACGGTGACAAATGGTGACAAATTGTTGTGTAACAGATGCCCCCTAAAGCATGAGGCCCGAGAGAGAGAGGGGTGAAATGCTTTACAAGAACATGCATGACTGAAAACACGGCCGCCGGAGAACCTGCGTAAAGAAGTACAACTGATATCTCAAGTACATGATATATGTGGTATGGGCGCAGCCATCCTGTTGTTGGGAAAAGTATCCAATACGGAATGACCCTATCCCACTCTAAGGGTGATAGTACCTCAGCAACAACTGAATACAAAGCTATTCAAGATTACTTCTTTATGAGATGTAAGAGAGAGGAGAAAGGGATCCACTAACCGTTGTCTTCCGCTAATGGTTGATCTAATCTTCCCTCTTTGCTGCTTGCTCCCAGCTCTTTGCTCTTTCACTGGCCCAGCTACACAAAGATCCTGCAAAAGCACAAGAAAGGGAAACTACAAGAAGCATACATCCATAATTGATTCAAGGATTAGAATAAATCAAATATACAAGCATCAATACACCATTAAGACACATGCATATAGAAGAACCTCAAATGCTTTATTAATGGAAGAAGTAAAGTTCTGAGAGTGTTACAACCATAAGATGCCCAATCCAGCAACACCTCCCAGCAGAAAGAAATCTCCTCTTCACCTCCTTCAAAGCAATCACCCAATAGTTCTATGCACAAACCAATAGCACTTCCTTACATTCACAAGATTCCAGCCTCCTTAGACCTCATGAGAGAGCTCTATATATAGGAGTTTTGGAGAAAGGATGAGTCAGCTTGAGGCTGGCATGAAGCTGACTAGTGTCCTCTCCCACTTCAGTTATACTTCAGTTCTTGAGTCCACTTGGATTTTCTTGCTTCCACTTGGAGATCTAGATCTTCTTACTCATCACAAGGCGAATTCCCTGATCCAAGTGTCATTTTGGAAGCTTCCTGGGTATTTGACACCTTGCAGAATGACTGTGCCACTTGGCCAATCTCGCCCAGCGCAGGTAGCCTTCATTAGATTTGACATTCAGCGCAGGTACAGAGTGGAGTAGTTGACATTCAGCGCAGATGCTCAGTGGAGCAGTTGACATGATCCAGAATTAGCTTGTTTTTGAGTGTTTTCAGGTGGAGAACTGATTTTCAGTGGTGTGGTTTGCTGACCTTGTTCCTCTAGGGGTAGGAACAACATGTTTAAGGACTTTGGATCCCTTAGATTATTGACATTTCATGCTTCATGCTATAAGGCACAAAAATGTCTATAAGAGTTGCCCCCTAAAGTATGAGGTCGTTTATCGGGTGAAATGCTTTATCAGGAGGATCCGAAGTTCATTCAATCGCTGAGAGGTGCCCTGTAATAAAATACAATACAATACATTATTTTTCATTCTGCTTTCATGATCTAGCTGAGGCAGGCATTCCCATGCTCATCTTTATAAATTCATTTTGGTACATAGAACAGACGATCGTCTGATGGTAGACTGATAATTCTCTGCTGAAATTATCATCCTTTGAGTAGGATGATCATCTGCTGCAATGATGTACATAACAAATGTCTTTATATCCTGAATATATATCGTAGCCCGGATGGATGAAACTAGATCCGGGGTCTTCAAACTCGTTCGATCTTCACTCTAAGTACAAGTCGATCCATGTGAGAATTGCGCTGAAGTCGAACATGGAAAGACATCGCTTGATTACCAGTCAATAATGTAAACCGTTAACAAGCGCGAGAGGAATCACCAATAATGAAAATGATCCTCAAGGTACTGCAGTACATTTCACATGGTGTGAATAAAGGACTTGGCGTCGAACACCACGCAAAATCTTCTGGTCGAAGGTCATTGATGTATACCTGTCGCCAGAAGTGAGAAACTTGCCATTGAGGCATGCAAGCTTGAAAGTACTGAGGGGGTTTGTTCCTAGATCAACTTCTTGGATAATGAGCTGAAGTCGACAAGAAGCGATCCGTCAAAGGAGGGCCTTAATGAATCCCACATCAATGACACGGAACGGAGCTAATGATTTTAGTGGAGGTGAAAACAATCTGTGAGATATGATTCAGGGTGGCGATCATGGGTGGATGAAGGATAATGTATGGCAGTGGATGGGACACGGTTGACTCTTTCTGAACAACATCTCTTGAACATATAACGACATTGATGTGATGGATTGGTAGCATTACCCCAAATGTGGATGGTTTGGCGAGGACCATCGTGATGAGACCGGTGAATGAAACAACCCAACCCGATGTGATACGGAGGACAAAGTGTCATGTTCAAGAGCGACTTGCTACCATTAAAGCTTTGAGGTTCTCCCAATTTTTCCCCAGTCATTTCTGACCAGTACCTCTTTATTTTTGTCAAGCTTGAGGAGGATAACATATGCTTGTTCTATAACCTGCCCTTCGGGCAAGCCCATCGCTATGTTTTAACGAGCCTAGCGATAGGGAAACTCGTTCTTGTCTAAAGACAAGTTTGTCGCTATTTAATCATTTTAACGAGTCTAACGACAAGGAAAACTCGGTCCTTTTCATTTTTAGAGAGTCTGAAAAGGTACAGAAAGTTAACTCCAAAATTCCTTTTTCGTCATCTAATCCCTTAAGTCCGAAAAAGTATAAAACAATGCAGAAGGGATGAGTTTTCGATTACTTTAACGAGCCGAATAAAACAAGCGCTCGACCTTTTTGTGCAATAATCCCTCAGGTCCAAAAAGATTAAAATCTAGAGGAGGGATAGCTCTTCCGGTCATTTTAACGAGCTGGAAGGCCAAAACTCGGCAAACTTTTCATATTTTACGAGTCAGATGAAAAGAGCTCAAAGAAGACTCGTCTTTTGAGGAACGAGTGATAAACAGGGATAGCAGCACATTCCAGGTACAGGTTGGAATTTTCCAATCACGGCAGTGTCACAAGGATGGCTAGGTGAAATCACTCTTCGCAGCTGTTCCTCAAAATAGGTAAACAATCATATGGAGGTGAACGATTGGCCAAATCGAATGGAGGTGGCGGGTGCAAACACGACCAAGGCTTTTTATGGCTAATAAATTTACGGTCACAATGGTTATTTACCGGGACTGGGTTCATTTTTTAACGAGCTTGAATGTGCCAAAACACTGCTCAATGCTTATGTTTATTTTTTAACGAGCATGAATTCTGCGTTAAAACTGCTCGGATCTCGCTTTTCTATTTTTTAACGAGCATAAATTCCGCGGTAAAACTGCTCGATAATACCAGTCATAAGATAAGAATGTCTCCTGTGAGATAGCTATTTTTTATGGAGCTTTATCTCACGAAGCTATGCTCCTAATGTGGCAAAGTTTGACCTTTTCCCCATATCCTTTCTTTATGCAAGTTTGGAAACGGCTAATCCTACGAGTTTAAAGGGTTAGACCTACAGGTTTAAAGGGAGGACCTAAAAAATTAAAAAATAAATAGTCGTCCCTTGCTTGCACTCCAAAAGGTTGCATGCCCCCATATATAAAGTACAATTTCAAGGCTGCCCCTACTTATCCGCTAAAACATTTGTTTTAATGGGTGAGGCTTGCCTCTTCCTGGTTACCCAAAGATGGTTCTATTTGCTACCGAAAATCAATCTCTTTCTTCGGCAATGTCTACCGAAATAGACAAGGGTGAATGACTCTTTGTCAAACAAGTAACCTTGACAAAAGAATCCTGTTCTAGAACAACCCCTCTTCCTTCCACGGACGGGGTACGGACTAGTCATATTCCTTCGCAGAAATTCTACTTTATACCCAAGGTTTCCTCTGCCCGAAGCAGACTAGGATGCATGCCCCCTGGGTTCCAGTCCCATCTTTCCGAATCACTCGCACTCATCGGGAAGGAGGACTGGGGGTGGAGACATTTCTTGGGTGAATAGACCATTGAGGGTTGGTATGTGACTATTTGCGATGCGTGATCCCCGAAATGAAAGTTGGTCTACGAGCTTGACCATTCTTCCTTCGTGTGGAAAACACATTACTCTAAAGAGTGAGGAGACTATAGCTCCCATGCAATATATATAGTCTCGTCCAAGGAGTAGGTTATAATCCAAGGGTCCTTGAACGACCATCACGTTCATTTGAATGGTCTTCCCTTTCAATGTAACAGGCACATTGGGGAGGATCCCTAATGGTCGACTGGTTCCTTTATCAAAACCCGAGAGATTTCTTATCTCAGGCAAAAGCGCCGGGGAACCCAGTGCTTTCCAAGCAATAGAGGAAAGGATAATCACAGATGCCCCTTCATCAATGATAGTTCCAGCCATTACCATTCTGTAGATTTGGACTATGATTCTGAATGGTATATTGGCTGGTAACCGGGGTCTGCCTAGTTGGTTCCAATCAAAGGACACAACCAGGTTGCTCGGTGGTGCGACCGAATACACGGCCGGATATGACCCTGACGATGTTCCTTCCTACGATAAAGGAATGGGCGCATTGCCCTGATGCTCATCAGAGTCTGTGTTGATGAAAAGAATCTGGATGGTGTCATCCTTATTCTCTTCAGTGAGGGTGTCATTTGAAGATGAATCTTCAGTGACGGTGTCATTTGAGGATGAAACTTCTGAAGGAAGAACCAGATCAACTGCCGTATCGACCTTTAGACTTTCATCTGGTCTGGATTCAGTAGGTTCATTTTCAATGACTGACGCTTCAGCTGACCACTTGGACGGGCCAGCTGTATTTTCAACCAACGAAGGACTTGGCACGAGTTCTTTGTATCCAGGAGGAAGCCCCAATGGTGAAACTGGGCGATCTTCCAAAATTCTCTTCGCTTCGTCTAAGAAGGGACAACGGTGGATGGCGTGATCGCCTTCACACAGTCTGCAAGGGGATCTTGCTCCCCCTCTTTGTCTTGAACCTTCACTTTCGCTGGTTGACGGTAAGCAATCAACATGGCTACCAGAGGTTGATGCCCCCGAATTGTGCAAACGAGGGGACCAGTCCCTTAGTATCCGGGGAATACAGGGACAATCTCTATGGAAGTGGTCTCCTCTACATATGACACATGGCGATTTAGGCCCGGTCTGTGCTGTGTGTGGATTTTTGTCAGATGTCTTTTGCTTGCCCCCAGTCACCTTAGGCTCCTTCTTCTTCTTCTCCTTCTTCTCCATGGGAGCTTGGCTTTTGCCGGCTCTACCTTGCGAAGACGAAGGATTGGAGGAAGAGTTATAGGAAGTTGAAGGCTGGGGGGCGGCTCTAGACCCATCTAACTGTTGACTCGACTGTTCAGGAACCATGGTGGTCTGAACTACATTAGTTGAGAATAGCCAAATAGGCAGGCCAATTGTCAGTCCTGGAAACGACAATGTGGCCATGTGGGGCGCACCAACTTCTCCCCAAGAGGAGAATGGACTAGGATTCCCATCATGTGGAATTCCTTGGTTGGGGCGTTCCATGTTCTCAACCTACAGATCAGCGCGGGAATAAGAGGTGATTATGTTCCGTTTAAAATAAATTTTATAACGACGCTTTAGACACAACTTGCTTTTTCACTTTTTAAGAGTCGAGAAAAAGCTAAAGATGACTCTAGTCTCCTTTGATGTTTTAACGAGCCCGAAGTGACAAATGCTCGGATGGACTTTTTTAGTTATAGAGTTTGAAAAAGGCCAAAAGAAACTGCTCTGGAGTTCTAGGCAGAGGGTGTGCCAAACTTTTCGCAAAACCACAGAATACGTTTTACGGTACGAGTGGTCGATCTTCGTGAATGCTGTGTTCACTGCATTGCGATCAGTAGGGCGGCCGACACGGTTTCCTATTGGATAAAGGCTTTATTCCTATAGGGGTCTCCCAATATATACGCGACGGTACGTGGGAGCACAAGTCCATATTAGTGCCACCGACTCTCAGGAGGAATCACCCACCTTCGTCGAGATCGACAGTTACTACGTTTAACGACGCCGGAACACGTCTCTAGCTTAGACCTCTAGATGTTTGCGTTATGTTTCAATGCGTTGTTATGTAAATTCAATTTATTTTAAGGTTGATCTTGTTTAGCAGTTTGCCTTTATGGATCACCACGAGATGTATGATAACACTCCTAAATGCAGTCTAAGATGATAAGCAAGCGTTTCAATCTTTCAACTTTGAAAATCTTAACTACTGAGGGAAAATAAAGATAACATCTTTTCACACAGATCATAGAGCACACACTAATGCACTTTTTCCTAAATCAACATGCAAGCTGTCATAATGCACATGCACAATGCAAGTATTTCTTTTCTCTTTCTTAATGTTGGTGTAATGCAAAAAGAAAGTTGTTGTATAATTTTGAATTCAATTTCAAGTGAAAGCAAACAAGCTTGTCCAAAATCAAAAGACACCTTAAGATTTACTTGTTTCGACACTAGAAATATATAAACTCAAACCAAATGACGAAAGCAAAAGCTCAATCAGCTATGAACAGCAAACAAACTAACTCTTAAGATCAAAACGACACTTTATCACAGGTCTAGATCTAAGAGGCCACAACAAGACTAGTTCACTTTCGTTATGGGAAACTGTGAATGATATAAGAAATACACAAAGAACAAACACAATTTCTTTATACAACCGAGGCGGAATAGTGACAAGGAAGGTTGGTTTCAGATAGGCACACTGACTGGTAACAAACAACAAAAACAAGAGTGAAAACAGGGCAAGAAACAGCAGGAAACCCCAGTAGCACAAGGCAAGACTAGTCCAGCGCAGGTGGGACACTGTCTGTTTGACCTTCAGCGCAGGTAGCCCCTTCGGGAACTGCGCTGAAATGCAGATAGCCTTTGTACAACCTGCACTGAAGAACGAAACTTTCGTTTCTCTTGGTTTCCGGGTCACAGATTGCTCAAAAATTCACAGTTTTTGCTCAAATCAGAAGCTATCAGTCAAGGACACACTAAGGGATGACAAGGAGGATGAAAAGCTATCACTAAGAGTTTATTAGAGTCCTTGTGGATCAGCTCTTCAAATCATAAACTTGCCCAAAAACTGAGCTAGAGTAGCTGCCCTCTACTTTGCATTTGAAAGATTCAAATACAGTTCGATTCGGTACTCCCTTTGTTTATGAAATGAATAGCAAAAACACAAACAACCAACAAGATACGATCCCCAGCGGAGTCGCCAATTTGTTGTTGGGAAAAGTATCCAATACGGAATGACCCTATCCCACTCTAAGGGTGATAGTACCTCAGCAAAACTGAATACAAAGCTATTCAAGATTACTTCTTTATGAGATGTAAGAGAGAGGAGAAAGGGATCCACTAATCGTTGTCTTCCGCTAATGGTTGATCCAATCTTCCCTCTTTGCTGCTTGCTCCCAGCTCTTTGCTCTTTCACTGGCCCAGCTACACAAAGATCCTGCAAAAGTACAAGAAAGGGAAACTACAAGAAGCATACATCCATAATTGATTCAAGGATTAGAATAAATCAAATATACAAGCATCAATACACCATTAAGACACATGCATATAGAAGAACCTCAAATGCTTTATTAATGGAAGAAGTAAAGTTCTGAGAGTGTTACAACCATAAGAGGCCCAATCCAGCAACACCTCCCAGCAGAAAGAAATCTCGTCTTCACCTCCTTCAAAGCAATCACCCAATAGTTCTATGCACAAACCAACAGCACTTCCTTACATTCACAAGATTCCAGCCTCCTTAGACCTCATGAGAGAGCTCTATATATAGGAGTTTTGGAGAAAGGATGAGTCAGCTTGAGGCTGGCATGAAGCTGACTAGTGTCCTCTCCCACTTCAGTTATACTTCAGTTCTTGAGTCCACTTGGAGTTTCTTGCTTCCACTTGGAGATCTAGATCCTCTTACTCATCACAAGGTAATTCCCTGATCCAAGTGTCATTTTGGAAGCTTCCTGGGAATTTGACACCTTGCAGAATGACTGTGCCACTTGGCCAATCTCACCCAACGCAGGTAGCCTTCATTAGATTTGACATTCAACGCAGGTAGAGAGTGGAGCAGTTGACATTCAGCGCAGATGCTCAGTGGAGCAGTTGACATGATCCAGAATTAGCTTGTTTTTGAGTGTTTTCAGGTGGAGAACTGATTTTCAGTGCTGTGGTTTGCTGACCTTGTTCCTCTAGGGGTAGGAACAACATGTTTAAGGACTTTGGATCCCTTAGATTATTGACATTTCATGCTTCATGTTGTAAGGCACAAAAATGTCTATAACACATCCATAGCAGAGTACATAATAATCTAGATCCTAGGCATGGACGCAGCCATCCAGAGAGGATCGATAAACAGACTCAGGCATGGTCGTAGCCATCCAGTGAATGAGTCATGTAATGAACATAATAATCCACAAATCGCAACCTGGATTCCAACAGACGAAATCCAGGGTCTTGCGCTCCATCTCGACCCGAACAGAGTACAAGTCCAAGCATGTGAATACATGAGTTGAAGTCGAACATGCATGAACATCGTCTGATTACCAGTCAATGATGAAAACTGTTAACAGACGCGAGAGGTACCACGAATAATGACAATGGCCCTCAAGGTACTATAGGTACAATATACAGTGTGCGAATAAGTGAGCTGGCGTCGAACACCCGTAGAATCATTCGATCGGAGGCCAATGATGAAAACCTCTCGTCGAACATGAAGAACCTGCCATTGAGGCATGCAGGCTCCAAGGCACCGAAAGGAAGTCTCTAGAACAACTTCTTGAATAATGAGCTGAAGTCGACAGGAAGTGACCTTGATCAAGGGTGGGCCATAGTGTTTCCCACATCAGTGACACGAGACAGAGGAAGAATGTTGTGGTGAATCAAAATTATGTGAGGTATCAGAGGAGGTTGTACTGTTGCAGAGGTCAACTTATCTTGAACATATCGGCGGCACGACAGTGGACTTGGCAGTATTTGACATCAAAATGAGCAGAGGTCATGGTGACAAGGCAATGAGCAGATGAGAGGCCAAATAGGATAACCCAAACCCATGGAGGCAAGTGTAAAACAAGATGAGATGTCCCCACCCAGACACAAATGCAGACTAGTGCCATGTTCAAGAGCGACATACTGTCGACACGACAATAATTATGGGTCCATTTTCCCCACCATTTCTGGCGAGTACCCCAGTTATTTTTAACAAGCTTGACGGGGATAACATATGCTTGTGAGCGTCATTATGATGGAACCCGATGTCATTAAGTTTTAACGAGTCTGACAAAGGAAAAACTCGGCGTCTTTTCCTATTTAGAGAGTCTGAAAAGACAACAGAAAAGAAAACTCCAGGGGGGTCCTTTTTCATAAAGTTGTGTCTCCCGAGCCCGAAAAAGTATAAAACAATGCTCGAAAGAACCGCCCGACCATTACGATCGAGGAGTACTTTTCATATATAGTGACATCGATCTGAAAAAGTAAAAAAGCGATCAACATCACGTCGTTTCGTAACCATTAACGAACCTGAAACGATAAGGGTCCGACGATCTTTTCGTTTTTACACGGTCGGAAAAAGGTTTAAAGACGACCGCCTCTTATTTACGTTTAACGAATCAAGAGGGATAACTCAACGATCTTTTCATTTTTAGCGAGTTAGAAAAGAGCTGAAAGATGACTCCACAGTGACTTTTTCGTGTATTTACCGAGTCCGAAAAAGTATAAAATACAACTCGTTTCACCATCGAAGTTGCAGAAAGGACCTATCATAGCACCAAAAGCAAGCGTAAAATCCATTTTCGACCAAAAATACATTAAAATATTCAAAAAACAACTCTGTAAACCTAATTACAAGTCAAAATGTCTATAAATATGGTGAAAATGTAAAAAATAGAATTACTTTTACTTTTTACCTTTTGCATAGTGGTCGTGGTCCATTTGGAGAGCAAACTTCGAGCAGTGATTACCGCCAATCCGTGCAACCATTTGAGATTCCGCCAGTTCCAGGTAAGAGGCGCTCCCCTTAGCTCCATTTTCATACTATTTTTATGCATTTTGTTCCCTAATTGAGCCTCCGCAAGGGGGATTTTAAAATTTAGGGTTGCACCCCATTGGCACGGGTATCCGGCACGGGTCCGCGCCAATGGGGTGATTTGCCCAAAGGTGCCGCGCCATTGGCGTGACTGTTTTAGAAACAGTCGCGCCAACCGCGTGACCTAACTTTTTACTTGAATTTTCCCATCATTTTTGAAATTTGTCCGGTTTGTAAGCTTACCAGAGTTCCAATAATGATCTATTCATCCTTGTGGGTGCAGGAGACAAGCAAAAATGGTGGTGGAATGGAAAGAATGGGAGCATGATGCCGTAGATGCCTTGGCCATAGCGGATGAGGGATGTATGAATGCTCTGAGAGACTGTGGTCTCAAGAAATTCTTCCTCACCTCATATCTACGAGCTCAACCGGAGCTATTACAGTTCATAGTGGATGCTTGGGATGTTGATGACCAAGTATTTCGATTATGGGATCAGACCTTAGAGCTGGATGTATCTGATGTGTACTTCATTACTGGGCTGTCACGGAGAGGGGCAAGCCCCATTCTGACCGGAAGCAGGCCTTCCGGAGAGAAAATAGGTGAAGTGAAGGCCTGAGTGTGTCCAGAGGCACAATTTGGGAAAAACACTGCGAAGGTGGATATCGCCACCATCCATGACTTGGTTCTTAAGGTGATACTGTTCACCATCATGCGTGCAGCTGGGGTACAGGTGCCCCATGAGGCAAGAAAGAATCATCTATTACTAGCGACAGAATGTCTCAGCCCCACCATTTTTGACTGGGCTACAGCGGTGAGTACAAATATCAAAAGGTAGCTTACAAAGTTTAAGCGCGGGGAAGTGAAACAGTTCGGGTATGGCTCGATTGTGGTGTCTTTCTTCTTGGAACGATTACCTCTCTTCCAGTACCAGGGAGCTATAGTGGCAGACCCATTGCCACGAGAGCTTAGGATGGCTCGCTGGGCAGCATTGATGCCCAGAGGAGGAGGGGGCCAACAGATGTCTTGGCGGCCCGAGTTCTTCATATGGCTTTGCCGTCAGCTGATCATGGTAGAGGATTGGCCATACGCGGGAACCAAATTCATGGGGGACCCAGACCTCCCACTGCCACAGGGAGAGGAGTGGGAAGACGAGTTAGGTATGACCTCTTCTTTTTGATGTTTTATGTATTTTCATTTTTTTTTTTTGTCAATACATGCATGTTATGATGACAGTTGTATGTATATGCAGATGTGGGCCCAGAGCGCCCAGCTGGCTTGTCTCCTATAGCACGGAGGGGCCAACCTGCAGCTGATCCTCAGGCAAGGGGTGCCATGGGGGAAGAGCTGGTGCAGAATCTCGAGGGACTTACCCAAGGGATTCCAGGTTACGTGAGATTGGCGGACATGCCTTTTGCATACCAGAGGCACACAGTGGGGGTGCCGACCCGCATCCATCGTCTGTTGAGATGCTTGGTGCACGCGGTGACATGCTATCATGAGCACCACCACGAATAGACTTCTAGGCTTCTTTCATGCATATTTTTTGAGGGACCTGTTGTCCGAGGATGTATCAGGATGAACATGTATTATTTTTTGGACTTATGTAATGCACGTGGTGCAAAACTTTGCGACACACATATATATACATATGCCTATGGTTTATTATTGTGATTTTATGTGCTTACTTGTATAATGTTTTGATTATAAATTACGCAAATGTCTATCTAATACATGATTAGCCAATGCATCAGATAATGTGTTCAATCGTCTTGGAATATGTTGATATGTGATAAAGTCAAAATTCCTTTCCAACAATTTAACACGTAAGTACAACCTTAAAATGTGACGGTCTCTGACGGAATATCGCCCATTGAGCTGATGGACGACAAGTTGAGAGTCTAGGTTAACAAGCAATGTACGAATACTGAGATTAATTGCCTCGGCTAATAATTCAATAAAAGCGCTATATTCAGCAACATTGTTTGTAGTACAGCCTAAACAGACACCTTGAAGATCTATCAACTCACCGTGAGGATCGTAGATCACCCACGCTGTAGAGGACAAATTACAAGTGCTGCGGCAGGCACCATCGGCGAAACCAATGTAGGGTGCACTCGACATCTGCACAAGAAGCAAAAAGACACAATAAGGGGCAATCACGCTTTCACACCAATCCGAAAACATGAAAACTCACACACACACACATGCATGTACAAATCGAAGCGCACTAAACTTGAGAATAAAGGAATGGGCATGCCCCCCAGCATGGTGTCTCAATTCGAGGTACATGCCCCCCAAGCTTCAGTCCATTGAAAATGGAGTGAAGGTTGACATTTATTGCGCTCGAATGGCATCATATCGCCCCAAGATTCTATCTGATTGGCGGGAGGAAGAACCCACGGATCAGAACGCACAGAAATCATGTTAATCGGAGAGAGATTAGGAGGTGGGAGGGGAAAGACACCCATCAGGGCAGGATCCTTAAAGAGTCCAGCTCCCACACTCTCGAATGACTTGGAGGTATGCTCCACGAAAGGCACATTGCCTTCAGAATAGGATGCGAAGAAGGAGAGCTGGTCCACCGTGACAACCTTCCCCTGATGAGGGAAACGAATGACACGGAAAAGGGAGGAGGCCATGGCTTGCATGGTGTATGTCCAGCTACGTCCGAGGAGGAGGTTGTAGGTAAGATTAGTGTCGACAACTTCGACCTTCACTTCTACCATCTTCCCTTCCAAGGAGATGGGCAAGCATTGGAGGATACCGTAAGGACGGGACTCTCTTCCATCAAAGGCTTCTAACGTCATAGGAGACTGGCTCAATGTTGGAGAACCAATAGCTTTCCAGCAGGCAACAGACATGATGCAAGTTGAGGCGCCTTCATCAATGACCGTACGATGAATCGTTTTACCATTGAGGATGACCTGTATAAGGAAAGTGATTTGGTGAGGCAGCCTCGGCGTATAGCCCTCAAGATCAAAAGAAATCAAATCCGAGTCAGCCGGGTCTATGCCACCGATGGCCGATAGCAAGGACTTCCTCTGGGAGGGGCAGCTCTGGAGGACTTCTAGAGCGGACACAGCAGACGGAGCCTGGGCTAAGTCCTCAACGATGTTGTAGTGCTGAGCAGCGCGAGACTTAGGGTTGTAAGAAGACTTCCGGAGTACACCTTTTGGAGGGGATCGGATCGTCGTCTCAGTGCTAGGTCTTTCGATGTGGAGTGGACCAGAACTGGATGGAGGAGCGCTGGAGGGGACCTCTGGCTCTTTCCTGGCATGAGATGGATATTCTTTTGCTCGAGTAGTGACATGGATGGGAATCGTCCCAGCCATAAAGACTTGAGAGCCGAATGAAGAAGAGGGTTGCGATGGATCTGCCACCATTTGCATTTGCTGTGAAGGGAAAGGTTCTTTAAGTACAGCAGGAGTCCCAGGAGCACCTTTCAATAACCGACTAACTTCGGACTGCCTAGGGTAGTCTTTAGTGTAGTGATCCTCATCACAGATGAGACAAGGATACTTAGGTTTTCGTTTGGCTCCTTCCTCGGGTGGAGGTTTAGGGGAGTCCTGTTTGGGCTGTTCGGATTTATTTTTGGCTTTCCCTTTCTTTTTCCCTTTCGAGGATTTATCTGTCGTGGTGGATTGAACGGCGTTAACCTCGGAGGTACTTCCAGAATTAGATTGACCCTGGGAAGTGTTTCCATTAGAAGCATTCTGTTTTTGCTTCCCAGGGTTCGCAGATGACTTCTTTGAAGACGCGTTTACAGAGCCAATAACTCTGTCAACAGATGGTTTTGGCAGAGCTTTGGATGTTCCGGGTCTCGGGGCATCTGGAAAATAATCATATAAAGTACCCGACTGAGAATATACTAAGTCAAGGTACTGAGCACGCGCGATAGCCTGATCTTCTGTTACAAAAGCTCCCATGGCGATGTCTCGTGCGATTGCAGGGACAAAGGAAGTCGTGAACCAATCGGTCAGGAGCTGATCAGGAATCCAAAATTTGATCAAGCGACGACGTCGTCTCCATTCATGTATATGATCAGATATATGTGTGGTCGTGTCCTGTTTGAGAGACTTAAGGAGATGTGTCCCTGTCTCATATCGAATGGGTAACTGAAAATGAGTTAAGAATGCCATAGCCAGCGAGTTGAAATCTTGAAATGTTCCGCGATTCAACTCAATATACCACTTAGCGGCCGAGCCAGTGAGAGTCCTTTGGAAGAGGCAGAGCCAGATGGAGTCATCATGCCATGAGTTGGATGAGCACCAAAGGTGATAGGTCATGACATGGGCTTGAGGGTCCTCGCCAGCTTTGCCATCAAATTTTGGGCAATCACCGGGTATCTTAGTTGGAACTGGTGGCCAATATGGGTTATGAAGAATGGGCTCATTTGTCAACTTGGACACAACTTAGAGTTCCAACGTCACTAAGAAAGGAAACTGAGGATTAAAGGACATTTTTGGCTGCGGAAGAGAGGTAGTACCAGGGTTCCAACCAGGTGGTGGTTGCCCCCATGGACTTTGTCCGGATGGGCCTGGCCCATAAGGGTTCTGCCCATAGGGATTTTTCCCATAGGGGTTCTGTCCATATGGATTCTGTCCATAAGGATTCTGTCCATAAGCAGACAGTTGACCCTGAGACTGCCCCCCAGCACCCCATGGATTAGCAACTTGACCGGCAGGTGCAACATACTGTTGCTGATAATTCTGGTAAGGAGTGACCTGCATTCGTTGATAATTTTGATAAGGGGTAAATTGAGTTTGCCCCTGAGGTTGTTGGTAGCCATACGATTGTTGAGCTCCATACTGAGCCTGATAAGAAGTCTGCGCTTGGTAGGAAGGTTGGGGTTGTGGCCCACCTTGCATTTGATAACCAATTTGAGTCTAGGGCCCAGAAGGATGTCCTTGAACAGCGTGAGCTTGGACCCTCTGGCCGGAAGGTTGGCCTGGTTGGGTTTGGGACGGACCCGTTTGCCCAGAAGGATGTGCTTGCTGGGTACCAAGTTGTCCTTGAGCAACCGAGGTTTGTCCTTGCGGAACAGATGGTTGGGCGGGTTGGACGGCCGGTTGACCTTGAGGTTGGCCAGTCTGTCCAGAAGGATGACTAGGTTGGGCAGTGGGTTGGCCTTGCTGTGCAGAAGGTTGACCCGCTTGCCCAGTAGGATGAGGGTTGGCCCTGCTATACGTAAGGCTGCCCCCCTTTCCCAGAAGGATACCCCTGTTGGACTGCCGGTTGACCTTGTGGAATATAAGTTTGTCCAGCTTGTCTAGAGGGATAACCCTGCTGGATACCAGGTTGGCCTTGTTGGATATAAGGTTGTCCTGGTTGTCCAGATGGGTAACCTTGTTGTATACCAGGTTGCCCCAGGTAACCAGAAGGTTGGGTTAGATAAGTAAAAGATGGACCACCAGCGGCCAAAGGTTGTCCTTGATAGGGTTGTCCTTGTAGGCCCCCAGGTTGTCCTGGGTAAGACTGGCCATAATATTGCTGCCCTTGAGGAGTTTGCACATAAGATGGTTGGCCTTGGTTAGGCGGTCCCTGAGGCTGTGCAGGCCTTACTTGGCCCCCATGGAAAGTGGTGGCGTTCCAAGTAACGGATAATGGTACCGAAACCTCAACGATAGGTTGAGTAGGCAAGGGTTGAGAAAGCTGGAGGTATTGACCAGCAGAATCGTAATAATAGAATGAACCTTGCGCATTCGGATCCTGAACAGCTTGTCCATAGGCATCATATGGCCCCCTTCCTGGGACGGGACCAGAAGAGGGTGGTGCACTTTGTGCAGGGTGGATAACTTTAGGTGTGTGTGCCGGCTGGCCGCTACTCACTTGACCGTGAGGGGGACCAGCACCAGTGTTCAAAGCTGAAGACGTTGTAACGGCACTAACAACCGGAGTTGAATGTGCTATACAAATAGTTGGATTTGTGGGAACTGAAGTGACAGGTGTAGTGTGGACTTGTGAAACAAAAGATCCCGTGGTGGGAGTGATATGGGGGTCCCACATAGTCGAAGCAGGGATCCTGGCACTTACCCTATCCCTCAACGACTGGTAGCGTGGGGGGAGTGGAGAAGTAGCTGGGATGGGAGTGTCGATATTCGACAACACAGGTGTCTCGCTCACTCTAGGAGATGTCTCATCCATGTGAGAGGTAGACATTGGAGACGAAACACCAGGGGGGGTAACAGGAATATCGTCCTCGTCAGGCTCCCAGATGGGGTTCAAATTGACTTCGTAATCTTCGTCACCTGGGGCATGAGAGTTGATCAGTTGGATGCTCGGGATAACAGGAAGAGTATCACTCACAACCGGCACCTCAGGAGCAGCGGAAGACGGAGACCCTTGATCACTTGGAACGGGAGTCGATGGCTCAGCCAGGATGATGAACTTCAAACAGGACCTAAGGGAATCTAACGATAAAGGACCCTACTCAAACTAACGCACACAATATCTAACCAGGTAATGTTAATCGTCTCCAAATAAATTTTAAGACGCATAGACACAACTTGACCTTTTCATGTTTTAAGAGTCGAGAAAAGGACAGAAAGGTGACTCTAGTCGCCTTCGAATGTTTTGTGAGCCCGAAGTGACAAACTGCTCAAGTGAGCCTTTTCTTTTGAGGAGTCCGAAAAGGACCAAAAGTGACTACTCTGGAGAGACTAGGAAAAGGGTTTACCAAACAAATCCGTAAAACTGCATATACACCTTGGCAGTCATATGAAAACCAAGGACTTCCCGTACGGCAATCAATCTTCCCGAATGCTGTGTTCGGTGCGTTACGGCTTGTAAGGTGGCAGACACGGCTTCCTGTGGATAAAGGATGATAACCTAGTGGGGTCTCCCCTATATACGTGATGGTACGTGGGAGCTCAAGTCCGTGCTAGACCACTATCGAGTCACAAAAGGAGGAATCACCCAACCGTAGTGTGAAACAATAGTGACTAGGTTTAACGACGCCGGAGCACGTCTCTAGCCTAGACCTCTAATCAGTGAACGTTATGTTCCAATGCATTTTTAAGTTCATTCAGTTCATTTTATGGTTGATCTTTGGTTAAGTTTCAATTTCCAGGTCCTACCGTATGTGATCTCTCACAATTCCCTAAATGCAACTATATGCCAAAGAATATCATTTCGTTCGATGAATACTAACTACGAGAGAGTTGAGAATTTTTCAAACAAAATGACCATAAACAATCAAGAACCACTCTAATGCAGCTAATGACAAACAAACGAAACTTTTCTTTGTTTTAAATCGCTTAATCAATGAAAAGCTTCTAATTTCAATTAACTAATGCAACGCAAAAGAGATTATTCGTTTCCTTTTCAATGGAAAAGTGCACTAAACAAATTTTGAGAGATAGTAACACCCAGAAAAAAAATCAATTTCACTCAATGAGCACACAATCGAATCCCAAAACACCAAGATATTCCAAGAAGAAAACACAAAGACCTCTACGAGCTATGTAATCTAAGCCCAAACGAAGTCAAGTGAAATCCAAGTGGAAAAGGAGCAAAGCACTTGAATACCAACAAAAGGCTTTGACAACTACTGAGCAAGCGCAAAAAGTAATCACAAAGTCGACTGGATGATCAAAGAACCCAAGACTCCTACGGAAGGCTCGACGCACAAAGCCACTAGATGCCCTAGGGCTAAAATGTGAAATCGACAGAAAAAGGCAAACACCCGAAGGATGAAGGTCTAAAACCAGTCAAACAAGGATCAAACACACTCCAGTAATTGAAAAATACGCAGCAAAATACAAATCCAAGCTTAGAGGGCTTGAAGACAAGTGAACTGGAAAAGTTGACAGGCCTGGCGCGACTGTCAGGCTGCAACTCGTGCTTTTATGGGATTGGCGCGGGTTGTCTTTGAGAAACTTGTGCCAATTGGCGCTACTGTAAGGCTAAAAAGCACGCTAATCGAGTTTTCTAAGTCAAAAACAAAATCAAGCAACCCAGGGCTTGAAAACAGTATCTAGGCAAACCAGGGAGCAAGAAACAGCAAGAAATCCAACCCAAAAAGCTATCTAAGCAATCAAACGAGAAACCAAAGAGACAAGACCTCCCCAGTGGAGTCGCCAAATTGTTGTGGAGGTAAATCCTCTCTACGGACAGAGACGATCCCTACTAGCCCAGACCGGGTCTAGCAACAATCACACAATGCTATCACGCAAGTTCCTAATTGCAAATAAAAAGTGGATGGTGAGAACCTACTTGGATTCCAACGCTAGTGTTCGTAGAAGAGATGTCATCCTCATTCCTTTGCCTCGGCCGGTCACGATCCCCATGATCTCCGTGATTGGACACCTGCACATGCAAAGAACAACACGAAAACAAGCATAAAATCTAGTAGATGCAATTATATATCAGTCAGAAAAGATATAGCTCAACATCAAACATAAGAAAATGAGAGTGGAACCATAATGATAGTCATCTATTATTAATAAATAACAAAGAAGAATACAACCATTGTTCTGACGTAAAATCCTCCTTTAGCTGGGTAGTCAGCTACACAAGTCTTGCAAAGCTTGTTGGGATGAGGAACAAGCCTCTCTCTCTTTGGGTGACAAGAATCTCCTTACTTAGATTTGGCCTTATGGGTGCAAAGAAGGCTCTTGCAGCTTCAAACTCTCTATCACTATGCTGGAACTAGAACTACTGTAACTATGACTAGCTTGCTCAAGGCATAGAGGCAAGCTTTTATAGATAGAGAAGAAAGAGATAGGATCAACCACATTATTTATGGGATTGGCTTTATCACTTGGAAACTTCCATGAAAGGTGGCAAACCACTTTCCCTTCTATGGAGATTCGAAGCCAAACCATCCTAGCTCAACATAGATTCAGTTGGTGAATGGGTTGAAGAGAACCTTCGGAAGCTTGTTGGTTAAAAACTTTACTCAATTCGGTTGGTGCGAGTGCGACTCTGGGACAGAGCGCCAATGGCGCGCCCTTTTTAGAGGATTTCCCTCATTGGCGTGAGCAGTGAACTGTGGACCCGCGCTAATGCAAAAAGAGCTGTTTTCATGGGTATTTTGCAGGAGATGTCTTCAGGGAAAATGAAGCTCATACTTAGAGGAATATGATGCAAGTGGTTTCAGGTCATGTCACTTCTCACAGGTCCCGGAATGAGTCCTCTAGTGTGCGGGTGAGGGGTAAGAGGGACGGTGACAAATTGTTGTGTAACACTTTTGTTTCCTCCATCAACCCATCAAGCATATCCTTTCATCATGCCCTCTATCCTTTAGAACCAATGCTCAAATATTTCTCAAAAAACAAATCATTCTTGTCCTGTTTCGTGTCGATTGATGTAGGACACATTATTGCCTACCTTTCAACAGGTATCTTCCTATCGATTTCAACACTCTATCTATGAAGACAACCCAAAAACACATTCAGTGCCTTGGTACTTGCAGACATTAGTGGCAAGTCACCTTGTGGTTGATCAGGGGTTCTCATTATTGGCTCCTGGTTAAGCGATTCTATGAGTGTTCGATGACAAAAACATCTTTCACACTCGCTAGATTGTATTATGCATCTTAGAGACCATCACCATTATTGGTGGCCTTCCTCGCGTCTATTAACAGTCTCCATTATTGAGTGGTAATGAGACAATTTCATGCATGTTTGACATCAATGCATATATTCACATGCATTGATCTATGCTGTTCGGCGAAGTGGAAATCAAGACCTTGGGCAGAGGCTTGCATCACTCAGCCTTGTTTCCTCTCCCAAGTTGTGTAAATTGTTTTTTGGAGACAGCTCATCAGAATGATCCTATTATGACATCGGATCAGCATTGTGCTTATCGAAGACCAACATCGTCATATCTCTTTTATGAGAAAATCACTCTGACATAGCTACTGAGTGTGGGAAAGCTTGAATCAGGACACAATTTTAGTTGTTATATATATAGGTGTTGTATCAGGTTTCCCGTACCACCCGAAGCTCTGATCCTCTCTCTATTTTTGTCAAAGAAGGTAAATTATAGTTAAGTAAAGTATTTCAGCCAAAGTCACAGCCTCTGATCTCACACATTAGGGGGCATCTATTATACAACAAAATGACCTCCTCATCAACTCAGAGGAGAAAGACATGATGGCTGAAGCAATAGCCAAAATCATAGGCCTTCTTTCCACACTAATGCTATCTATACACTGACAACATGCTTTATAAAGCTTCTCTGTAAGCCTAAGGGAGTGTTAGTAACCCTACTAACTCTACTTGTTGGTTCAGGGACAACGTTAGTGGATCCTAATGAGAATCTAGAGGTCAAAGGAGTGAATTGACTCATAAATATATCTATATTCCCTCCTAAATCTACTCAAAAAAGCAAGGAAATATCTAGAGTTCAACCTATTTGAGGGATTTCTAATCGTAATGAAGGAGACAAATGGGAAAGAGCTCAAAAGCATGGAAACATCATTTCTTTTAGCTAAAGAAACTCATGGAAGAACTTGGCAACCCTAACTTGAATGCTACATAAGTAAAGCTAGGGTTATGGTGATAGGGGTCAGATCATTTGAAAGGATAGCTTACTTGATTGTCGAGCATAGTCTCAAATCTAAGCATAAGAATTTGGTAAGAAGGGAGAGAGAGAGAGAGGATCTAGAGGGGTAAGGGAAGGCTGATGCAACAGATGGTTGTAATCACTCTTCTGACATTAATATAGAACTGCAGTTGTACTGTCTACTCCATGGTGTTGGTACTATCATTCATTTATTTGTTTTTCCAATACCTTTTAGCATGAGTAGCTTAGTTATGTGTAACTAGATGTATTTTATATATTCATGTATTAATTATCAAGGTTGTATGTTGTGATTATGCTTGTCTCTTCTATGTGCATGACATGATCTAGAGCTGGCTCAGGGGACATCCACCTAGCTGCATTGTGCTCTCTAGCAAACCTACATGGAGGCTTGAGGTAATGAATCTATTTTTCTTTGATAGTTAGTTATTGTTTACGGACATGCATGTATATTTGTGACAACTACAGATAATCTTACAGTCTGCCAAGGGTCTCGGGAAGGCCCTTGAGGGTATCTCCTTTCTCCATACACCGTGCATATTATCCTATAGAAATTGGTGAATATGAAAGAACATATGTCTAAAGAAAGAGAGGGAAAGTTGAAAAATTTTGGATGTAGTTCCATCTTGGTCTCTTTCTCCCTAGACCAAATTCCATTACTACAACCTCAGAAGATTACACTCGAGCCCATTGATCCAAGGGTACCACGGATGAGGAAGTGGATATATCATATGTCCTAAAATGCAAGTTTGTCGTTGATCAGTTTCTCACCAGCTTTCTTTGGATGGTTTCACAAACATATCATTATGGTCAATGATTATTTGTATGCAGGGATGGACTTCTGTGATGACCCTGAACTCGTGCTTCCTGAGGGTAAGGGATGGGATGTTATAGGTAAGATATTTTGACTATTTGAATTTTTAAAAGTTTTACAATTTTTGTGTTTCTAAGACTTAAAATATTGATTTTTTCATGTAGATATTGGGCCTATTCGATGGATAGGTGCTTCATATCTCTGTTGTGCAAGAGAATAACCGCAAGTAGAAGTAGAACCAACAAAGGTTTTTTCAGTAGGACGATATGCACTATGAGATCTAAATATAGTAGAGATCCTAACAGAGGTGGGGCACCACATAGAGGGGTTGACACATGGGATAGATGAGACCATGATTCACCAAATTTTGATGTGACTTCAACAACACACTATCAGAGTGCCTAGCCATCTTGGTCATCTACTATGCAAGATCGTTCATGCAATGGATTTTTATCATGAGGAGTTTGATTAATCTACTTAGATATTTACATGTAGTTTCTTATATGGGCCGTGTGGCCATATGTGTCTCAGGCACAAATTTTGTAAAACCAAACTTCATATATATATATATATATATATATATATATATATATATATATATATATATAGTTAGTGATTTTGTGTTCCTATTGTTCTTCAATGATGTGATGTGTATTAAAAGTTATTTATATTTGTTGCAAATGTCTTTCTAAAACATTATTAATAAGGGAATTTGTCAGTTTGTTTAGATTTCTAGAAATGTGTTCATATTATATGAAAGAAAAATGTCTTTCTAGAAGGTGAAGCCTTAAAAACATATGTAAGATGGTAGGACTTATAACTGATTAAACATTAGCAAGTTGTAGTACCACGAGCTGTGAGTCAAGTCCAATGACTAAATGGAGGATACAATGTGAAATGGCATTAGACAACAGCTCGACCACTTCCCTACACTTAGTGATGTTGTTTGTAGAGAGACCGACAAAAATCCCTTTTAGACTCACTAACTCACCATTTGGAGAAAAGATAACCCATGTTGCAGAGGATAGGTTTCAAGTACTAGGACTAGCACCATCAGCATAACCAAAATACAGTTCAAAGGATGTTGACATTTGCAAACCAAACATAAAAAGAATAAATAGAAACTTTGGAAACTCTAAAGAGACACACAACAAACACACTCAACACACCTATATACAGTATGTACACAGTGTTACAATGCATGAGATCAAGCGTAGTATTATTTTAGGTACAACCCATTCCTAGGTTTCACTAGTGTAATTCCATCAATGTCGACTATCTCATAGGAAACGTTTGGAAAGGACACACTTGACAATATATGAACCTGACCACATAGGTTGGAAATTTCCTTATCCTAACTTATCATATTCTTGGTCATATAAAAGAACAAGGCCTCCTTCTGAGAATACATGAGGCTTAACACTTTTGTCATATTGCGCCTTGGTATGTCTTTTATGAGCTTCATTAGCTATAGAGGTATCACTACGTGTCTCATCCAATCGAATTAGATGTAAAAGATGTTCCTCTTCTATAGAAGTGGCAGGAAGAAGTTTAACAACTAGTTTCACTGAAAAAATCTCATACTCGATGGGAAGGATTTCTTCGAGACCATAAACCAACTAAAATGGTGTAAATCTAGTAGCACTCCTCACTGAGGTTTGGTATGGAGATAAGGGATCATAAAGGAGAAAGAAACAGTCTAATTTATGGACCCCTACCATATGTTGAAGCATAGTCTTAAGAAATTTATTGATAGCCTCTACCTTTCCATTAGCATGAGGATAGTAGTGAGTGGAGCGTTAACGCGAAAGTCCCAGCTTAGCACTTAGTTTGGTCATCATATGATTCTGGAGATTCTTTTCATGATCTATAACTATGGCTTGCAGAACACCAAATCATGTGATAGCGTGATTGAAAAATAAATATGCAGTCTTTTTACAAGTGTTGTTAAATGTAGGCATCGCCTCAGCCTATTTAGTAAAATAATATACTGCAACAATGATATAACCATTCCCCCTAGCCGAGTGAGTGTTACATGTCATGAATTTGATACCTCAGTCCACAAAAGTCTTGATGGTGATAGCAAGATGAAATGGAGAAGGTAGAGCATAGGTCTTATGATCATAAATGTGGCATGCATGATACTTCTGGACATCGCGAGAATACCGTCTCAAAAAATGGTAGGCCAAAAGTAACCAGTGCGTAAGATCTTCTTTGTGGTAGAATAACCATATAAATAACCACCACATTCCCTCGAGTGGAATTCATTAAATACTTTCTCAACCTCCTCATGTGTGAGGCAATTTAGTAAAATCATATCAATATTGTGTCGATAAAGAGTGTCACCAATGATGATTTAATTCTTCGCTTGGTATCAAATATGTCACTACTCGAAGCGAGAGGTATCAAACCAGAAAGCCTGGGTCTAGAGATAAATCAAAATGTCTCCATACCATGAATCAAATGACAAAATCATAAACAATGAATCATCATGGATAGAATATTCAAATGTCAATTCAAAATCAAGGGAAGGAAGGTTGCACATAAGCTTAGCAAAAACCAATGATTTCTTTGACGTTGATTTGATGAGTTCCAGGTGAAACTCTTGCAAGATGATGATCCATTTAGAGTATTTTCACCCCAACAATTAACATGACAAAATGTATATCATAAGGTTGCAATATGGAACAACCGTAGCTTTTTGGAGCAAGCTATAATGGAAAAACCTTTGGATGACTAAAATAGCCGCCAAAACCAACTTTTCTAGATGGGTATACCTAATCTCAGTATCATCGAGATTTTGAATCAAATAATATATGGGGTGTTGTATCCCTACATTATCTTCTTGGACCAATACCATTTCTATAGTAGAAATGGAAGAAGCGAGATACGTGAAATAGTCGCACTGGTAATCTGGGAGATATAATAGAGATGGCCAAACTAGTACATCTTTCAGGGCATCAAATGATTATGAGCTGCATTATCCTAATGCAAGGGAACCCCTTTTTTAAACAGGTGAGTGAATCCTTTGGTCAAATCAGTGTAATTAGCGACGAAACATTGCAGGAAGTTAGATTTCCCTTGAAGTTGTTGAAGTTAAACGAATGAAGAAGGTGCTGGTAAGTTAATGGTAGCCTACACTTTTAGAGGATCAATATAAATTCTGTGTTTTGTAATAAAAAAACCAAGAATTCAACTAGAACTAATGTAGAACACAATTTTTTGTGGATTTAGTTGAATAGTATAGTGTATACACTATAAGAAAATGGCCCTAAGATTCATTGGGTGATCAGCCCAATACTTACAATGAGTAGGGAGATCATCCAAATAAGGTTGCACGATGTTTTAATATCATGAAAAGCATAATCCATTTCCAATTTAAATGTGGCCCTAACATTCTTTAGACCAAATGGGAGTTTTTAGGTAGGAAAATATACCACAGGGAAAAATAAATGCAGTCTTAGGGTGATTCGTTGGGAGACTGTTGATTTTGATTATATCTAGAGAAACCATCAAGGAATGAATACATTTCACAAATGGCGCAGTCATCAACAATTCGGTAGATGAATGGGGTTGGGTAATTGTCCTTTAGAGAAGAATGATTCACATCCAAATAATTGACACATACATGGATTGTCCCCTATTTCTTCATGACAAGAACAATATTTGACACCTAATCAGTGAGACGTACGAGGTAGATGAAACTAGCATGAAGGAGTTTTTCAACTTCACTCTTTATCATGGGAGACTTCTTTCGATGGACCAGACAGAGGCACTACCATACTGGTTTAGCATCAGGATATGTTTTAATCTCATGCGCTACTATATTTGGGTTAATTCTTGCAATTTCCTCATAGTTCCAGGTAAAGACATCATGAAACTCTTGAAATAGAGATTTATAGGTCTCAATCTTGGGTGGATACCAAGACGTACCAAAGTGTATATTTTTGAAAATAACTGGTCTAACAAAGATATTAGGAGGTATCGTATCTTCGATATTTTTGAGATTCTTTTTGGAATCGACCTTTGGATAGAAATGGAACTCATAAAATACTAGATGACATCAGGTAGATACACTTCACTAGGATTATCCTCAATGGAATCTAGTAATGAGGAATGATAGTGATGATCATCCCACAGTGCATCATTTGGCATCATGATATCCATTATGATCTCATCGATAGAGAATACATGAAAGAATGGATCAGAATACATGCCATAATCTAATGCTCGATCAACCCAATTTATCAAAGAGAAGTTATGAGTCACACAAGATGAATAGATAACTTCCCAATCAAGTTCAATGGGGCTAAGCAGAATTCGGTCGTCAAAACTATGGATGTTAGTTTCATCTGGTACAATCCATGAATTAGTTCGAGTAGTAGAAGATGATATCATATTGATATAAGCAATTGAATATGAGTTATCCAAAAGAGGAGGAGGAGGAATTGAAAAGGTTCCTAAGAGCAAGGAATCCTTCAACAGTCCAACATGAACATGCTGATAAGAATATAGAGTTTCCCTTACAAGTGGGATACTTCCAGTAACATGAGAATTAGAGGCGAAAAAGGTGAGTTGGTCAATGGCCACAATCCTTCCCTTATGAGTAAAGTTGATCATACAGAAATAATTCGAAACAAATGTGGCCATAGGATCAAGAGGTCTGTCAATAATTTCCACTTCTATGGATACATTTTTCCCCATAATTCTACTTGTAAGGAATTGAGAATAACATAAGTCTTATATGTTCTCCCATCAAAACCTTTCAATGTGATAGGTGACTGACTCATTTGAGGTGAACCAATCTCTTTCCAACTAGACATACACATGATGCATCTCGATGCTCCCTCGTCCACAATAGAATGATGAATGTTCTTACCATGGAAGACAACCTAAATGATAAAGGCCAATTGAGTTTTAAGGTGAGACATATAGTTTTCATGACTGAAAATAGTTAGGTTGGAATTTGAAGGATCTAGACATGTGATAGCTAAAGGAAAAGAGTTTTTCTGGGCTGGGCTTTTTTGCAACACCTAGAGGGTCGAAATAATTGATGGAGACTGAGGCAAGTCCTCAACTACATTATAATTTTGATCAGGTTTGGAACGAGATTTGAAAGTAGACTAATGAATAATGCCTTTTAGAGGCTTAATAGTCAACTCCGTAGATATCATGGGTAGAGGAGGATCAGATGGAGGTGATGTTGAACTGGTAGATTGATTAGTAGCCTAACCATTCTAACGATTCATATTACCATAGTCCTTGCTTCAAGTAGCCACCATAACATCATATTTATGCTTCGTGGATTAAAGAATTAAAAGCATGTTAGAGGAATATGGGTGTCGAGCAACCATATGGGTCTCCTGATTGGGAAACAGGTCACTAAACATAGCAGGAGAAGTGGATTATTTTAGAAACTGATTCACTTTTGCATGGTGAGGACAGTCATAGGTAAAGTGCTCCTATCTTTAAATCAAACATGGATAGCGAGGGTTTCATTTCTCATAAGAGGATTTATTTTTCTTTTTATCCTACCGTGAAGAATCTCTCTTCCTTTTACCTTTTCCTTTCTTATTTATTCATGGTTGCTGTTGAGATTTTACTTTGTCAGATTAAATGACATTTATCTCAAAAGAAGATGCTACATGAGGATTGGATGAAGATTTTTGGGTAGAACTAGTGAGAGAAACACTAGATGGTTTACTCACTATATGCGAACAAGTAGAATTAATGATGCCATCAACTGCATGAGATTATTTACTAAGAGTGGGAGGAATAGTGTTTGAAGGTATCAGAAAATATGGTATATTTTCATAGAGTGTGCCAGATTGGGTATAGAAGAGGACCAAATACTGAGAGCAAGAAATTACGTTCTCTTAAATCACGACTCCATCTTTAGCTACATCCTCTGTGATAGATAGCAAAGGGGATTTAATGAACCATTCTGATAACAATTGATCTTAAACACGGGTATTAATCAACCAATGATGTTGTTTCCACTCATGAATGAGATATGAAATGTGAGTGCCTTTACTTTGTTAAAATTTTGCAAGAAGTTCCATTTGAGTTTCATACCGGATGGGTAACTGGAAATGGGTTAGGAAGGTGGTAGCTAAGGAATCAAAATCATGAAATGAATCTCTTGGTAACTCAATGCACCATTTAGCTACGGTACCTATAAGAGTACATTAGAAAGGATGTAATCATATGGAATCGTCATTAAGGGAGTTTGAAGAACACCACAGATGATATGTCATGACATTGGTCAACGGGTCTTTTCCAAGATTCCTATTGAAATTTGGGATATTGGAAGGAAATTTGATGGGAATTATCGGTCACCAAGGTGAATGAGTGATGGGACCATTAGCGAATCGAGTCAATTATGGAAATTAGAGAGTCACAACAAAAGGTAACTACCGGTTAAAATTCGGTGGAGGATAGCCTGGTTAAGAAGGAATATCTAGAGCAATAGGTACTTGCATTCCCAAATAAGGAGGGTTTCGATAAATAGGAACTTGGGTACCAGAATAAGGAGGATTATGGTAACCATCATATGCCAAACCTTGTTGGCCAGCTCTAGGATAACCTTGTAAAGGTTGGAATGGATAGTTTTAGATATATCAGCCTTGAAAAGGCAGTTGAGGGACACCCTAATAAGGTCTATACTGGTTCCCTACAGGATTTTGCATCATCCTAACATAAGGTGGGTTCAATTTGGGTTGTACCAAACTATATACATTTTGTCCTATCAGAATTTGAGTGCGACCTCGCCCAAGTGGTTGATACTATAAGGTACCTCGTAAAGGCCACGCAAGTGGAACCTAAGGAGTAGCAGATACCAACAGAATAGGTTAAGATGCAAAAACAACCTGTAAAGGTTGACTTACATGTATTTTAGCTTGTTGATGTACAAATTGATGGGTAGGAATTTGAGATGAAGATGGCACAAGTTGAGGATTCAACAATCGCTCCCAAAATGAACTAGGTTGGATGGGAAAATTAGGTTTCCAAACACTGGCACCTAACCTAGGATAAGGAGGATTATAATAAGGTTGATTACCAATTTTAGGTATACCAACAATAGGTTTCCCCCCTACCATAGGAAGAAGGGATGATGGAGGAAAATACAATCCAAATGGAGGGCACTTGACATAAGGAGAGTTAGGTTGTTGAAGATAACCTTGTCCACTAACATAAGGGCTAGCATGTTGTTCAATTGTAGTTGTAGGTGAAGGAGAAGGAGGAGGCTTAGTAGCATTCATAAGAGAAGTTCCAAATGGAAGTACTAATATGGATGACATGGGAGAGGTCCAACGACTCAAAGTTGCACCAAAGAAGGTACCAGATAAACACTGATAACCAAGTGGGATGGACAGGCCACCATACAGATGTGCCTCTCGTGATGTTGCCAACATAGATGAGGAAGAAGCATTCGATGTTTCAACCATAGTGGTGGACATGGGTGGGAGCCAGTCATGGTTAACAATCCCAATAAAGATTTCTGTGAGAAATCCATGGGAAATTCCAAAGAATTAGGTAAAGGAGTTTTTGCTACAGTCTAAAGTGGAGGAAGAGGATCAGCCTGATAAAAATGGGTTCCACTCCAATGAACAAGAGTAGAGGGGCGAGGCTCCTCTTGCAGGATCTCTTCAATACTCATAAGTTTGTATGGAAGAGGTTCACCATTGGGTCCAAGATATACGGTTGGAGGTTCGGTCTGAGACAAAGGAAGCGAAGGACAAGGTCCTAAAGTAATAGGTGAGGATGGATGAGATTCCTCACGTTCAATAACCTCAGGATGAAAAGTATTTGACTCAAGAAATTCAATTTCAATAAACTTAGGCAATAAGGTTTCAAGGACTTTTGTTTTGATTGTGTCAGATTCATTGTCAAAAGTAGATGCGATCTTTGGCTCAGTACTAAAAGGGAAAGATGATTATGGTTGATCAAATTGAGGAGGAGGACTAGAAGTAGAACCTGAATTTCTTGATTTGGTACTTTGTGTCTTCTTATGAATCTGATGATGGCTAGGAGTAGCCTCTAGTGGAAGAGGAGGCTTATTTTTCATTCTACACAAATTACAGAGTAGGGTATTTTTTCTTCCACGTTGGATAATAAATTTTATAAATGAACACAAAAATAAATAAAAAAGAGGGTTAACTACACATAAATAATTACCAAGAAATCGTGGGACTTAACGTAGATGTAGGAAATATCCTCGGATGTTGTGTTTAGTGTATCACAGTACACAGGGTGGTCGACTTGGTTACCTATGGAGAGGATAACAACCTAAAGGTGAATTCGAAAATATACTCAACATAACGTGGAAGTGCAATCAATAGTAGTGTTTTCTAATGTGTAATTGTTTGATGAGAGTGTTCCCATATAATTTATGTGTATGGGCCATTGTCTAATATACCCAAAGGTACGTGGAGAACAATCCTATATACTCATGTATGTGGAATAGGATTTCACCCCCAAGATACAATGCTAGAAAACAATGATAGCTCCTACATTCAACAGCATCAGAACACTTCTCTAGCCTAGACCTCTAAATGTTTGTGTTAATGTTACAAATGCCCCTTAGGTTCATTCAATCAATTTTACTATTTATCTTCAATTAAGTTTCAATTTTTGTGCTCACTATGAATGTCACCTGAATATCCTAAAATTCAAACTAGAATGAGGAAATAAAATCTTTCTCCTCCAATTAAAATCTATTTAAGGCAAGAGAAAGAGTATGCAACAAACAATGTACAAAATGAAATTCCCTTTTGGATGCAACTGTCCCAATTTCGATGCACACACAAAACCCTAAATGCCAATGAAAATATTTTTCTTTTCAAGTCACTTAATTTTTGAAAATGAATAAAACTAAGATGCAAAGTCTAATCTCTAATTGAAACAATATTTTTAGAATGATGAGTAGAACACATATTCATCTAAGCACTCAATGATAAAACAAAATCATCTTGCAAATGACCTAATGATAATAACAAAGGAAAATCTTTAAACAAATCCTTACCAAACGTATTAAAAAAAATGAAACCAAATGGAGTATTCAGAGGGACCATAAGCCACTCAGAGACTCAAGGAAGAGTAGCTGGAACAAGGATGATTAGAGACAAATCAAGGCAAAAAAAACTTATGAATGAATAGGGGCCAACACAGGTGAAAAGGAGGCACCAATTCTATTCAACGCAGGCACATGGAAAGATCTACTAGGGTGCAACGTGTGAAAAATACTAAACCAGAATCCCTACTGCAGCAACTGATGATATTTCTCCTACTTGCTAGATTTGCATGAACAAGTTATTTGCAGTTTCCTATGGAAGATATTAAAATAAATACACTGCAACCTTCACTAAATAAATTAATATGTGGAAAGAAGAGACTGAGTAAGAAATAAAATACAACACAATAACACCGTTATTTTTGGATAAATATCCCTAAAAAATCCCAATGCAGGAAAAACGATGCAACAAATCTGAGAGTTTATTATTATTGATAAGTCGCAAATTATGAATACATCTCTGAATACCTCAAGGGTTATTCAGTTAGAAAGAGAGAAATACTGGCAAAAAGATTTGTGAGATTACCTCACACAATCACTGAGAAAAATCTCGACTGATCTGAATACTGGATGAGGTGCGTCTAGCAGGCCCTACACTATCTCTATGTATTCCTCATCAAATCCCTACATCAGCCCCTCTAGTCACTATGTCACCATGGAAAATTTTAGGGGCGAATTTTCGCCCTTGGGAGAAATTAAGGGGTTTTATATTTTTATTATTCAAATATTTTTTATCACAGTACATTGTTACAAATCACCTCAAATTTATTTTATAAAAAAATTAGGTATGGAGGTTAGCACACCTTATTTTAAGGGAGAGAGTAAAAAAAATAAATTTAGCCCTTGAAATTAGGAGTTACAACCTTCCATTCACCCTAATTTTCAAGAATAGGTATTTATGATAGTTATTTCACCCTCCAAATTCGGTGTAAAAAAGGTTTTTTTCTTTTGTTTTCCCGTATTTCATGGTATTGGGGTTAATTTCAAGAAAATGGCCTTATTTTTTGGAACAAATGGTCACAAAAGAATAATTCACTTTATTTAAAAATTCAAGTCTCTTATTTTCATGTTTATTTAAAGATTGAATAATGTTCTTGCCATATTCCAGTTTGCATCTGTTTAGTCATAATCATATAAAGAATAATGGAAAACATTTTTTTTATATTTACTCATAAGTCACCTTATATTTACGTGTATATAAATAAAAATATAAATAAAGTGGAGTCTGGTAAATAAATAAAACCTCTTTTTATACTTACTCCAAAGGTATGGTAAATAAATATAAATATAAATAAACTAGAGGAATGGTAAATAAATAAAACCTCTTTTTATATTCAGTCCATAACCCTCTTTCTATTTAAGAAGGCTCAAAAAAGAGGTTTTATTTAAGTGAATCCTATGGGCCAAATACCATATTTATAAAAGAGGTATGGTAAATTAATAAAAATATAAATAAACAAGTGGTATGGTAAATAAATAAAACATTTTTTTATATTTACTCCAGCAGGCACATTATATTTAAGAACACTCAAAAAATGTGTTATATTTAGGTGAAGCCTATGGGCCAAATACCATGGGCCAAATTATTATTAATACCATGAAAAAAAACATTATTAACCATAATATTAGTATTAATTAAAAAAAGGATGGCACATGGTATTGACCCATGGTATTCACGTGGAATGTAGGCTATTTAAAGGGGGGAATTAAACCAACATAGATCCATGTTTACTCTAGATATACTAAGCCCCAGGAGGGATCAAATATTATGATATGCAAACTAGCATAGAGTGAAAAAATATTTGATCCTTAGATCAAGGGTAAAAATGGATCTTGTAATTTAATGTCACTTAAACATTTTAATTTGGTTAAAATAAAAAAATAAAATAAAAATCAATTATTAATTTTATTAATTTTTATAAATTACTAATAGTAGATTTTAAGCTCCAGGTTTATGATAACCCATGGTAATATCATGGTATTCATGTGAGCATAGACTATTTAAAGGGGAAATTCTATTAGCTTATAATTCCGGGGCTACCAAGTGCTGAGAGGGATAAATAGATTTCATCCCTCCAAGAGTGGTAGAAGTGGAGTTAAGATGGATATAGGGTGGTTTTTATGATAATGAAGATATTAAATAGACTTAGGCAATTATATTATAAAAAACATCTTAAGGTGAATGGTTAAATCTACATTTAGTCACTTCACAAAACTTAGTAAAAAATACCAATATCTCCATTAATATTGGTTTTTCTAATTTAACAAAACAAAAATTCAAAACAGTGAAATCTTATCACTCTTTCTGCATCACCCTCACAGAAGAGAGATAGTCAGTGCCCAGATTTCCCACCATTTTCCAAATGTTCTCAATATGATATCTTCATGAAAAAGTTAAAGGTACTGATGTTGGATTAGTTGTTTGAAAAATATGCTAGTTTGTACAACATTTCACCTTCTCTATTATTCTTAATTTGTCATAATGATCTGTAGGGGTTGGGCCAGTGCTTGAAAAATATGTTGGTTTGTACAACCTTTCATCTTCTCTGTTTTTCTTAATTTGTCGTAATGATCTATAGGGTTTGGCCCAGTGCACCATGTTGTCCTAAAAGGTGGAGATTGTGCACAAAAAAGGAAATTAATCGACATGTTACAACATTGTTAAAAAATGCAAGATGTATAAAGGTAGTGAATTATGATAATAAGAAATTTAGATTGGGATAGACGCAATTAAATTTTATTATTTAATTGAAGATTTCCAATTAAAATAATAATAAATCTATATGTATATATTAATATATTGATTGGAAGGCTTCTGACAACGGTCACTTCTTTCCATTAGATCCCCTTTAGGCCTTTGGGATACCTACTAATTTCTTATATTATATAGTTGGGGCTTGCTACTTGTTGGTGTGTTGGGGTAAACAAAATGTGTTTTTTTTTATCTCGCAGCTAGAGTCTATGGAATAAGAAAGAAATTTTGATACCTTGACAAAAGTGGTAGAGAAAAGATTAATCTCTCGTACCTTGACAGAACTGGTGGTCAAGATCAACACCTACAAGAACTATGTTGTGGAATATTATCAAAACTAATAGAAGGATATGAAAGAGTGTATAGTGAGAACCTTGACAAACATGGCCACTAAAACTTGCAACATTGTTTGTGGGAAGATAAAATTATGTTTCTTTTTTCCAAACATGTATGTTAGTATATTAAAATTTAATGAAAATGTTTTCCTATTATCATATATGGTTTCATACTTTAAGAAAACATTTGCCAAGACTTCACTTTTTATTATTTAGTGAAAGATTTGCCAAGATCTTACAAGATTTTATAATTCGATGATAGATTCGCCACGAATTTACAAGATAATATAATCTGGTGAGAGATTCGCAAAAAAAATTATATATACATATTATATTACTTATAAAATCAACTTCCATTTTTCCTATGTATCATGGGGATTCGCCCATTTATTATACATATAAATTTAAGGTGGTTCTTAAAATTTTCCATGTATGTCACCTAGCCAACTGATCAATTTGCTACCCGGAGTCACTGCTCTCATCTTCCCGGTCTCACACCCCAACTCCCGGCTTCAGAAATTGACTTTGTTGCAAAAATTTAGGAATTGCTCTCACACTCTATGATCCCTCTGTGTGAGATATGTTGGATCACTCTCTGCCTCTCTCTGTTGATGATTCTTCGACTGAGAAAATCTCTCTGTCCAAATGCTATCTCTACCCATCAACTACAAGAAATATAATCGATCATAATTTCCTCCTGAGAACTTCTCACTTCAAAAATTCAATCTCTTGATCTCTCGGTGTGTTTTCCAAATGACCCTCAAGCTTCCTTAAAAAATCTTTGCGTTGAAATTCAGTGACCCAGATTAAAAGCTAATCAATGGCTAAGATAATTTTAGCTTCATCCTCATCCTATTCTAGAAGTTATAACCACAATTAGATTAATACCCATTAATATTTTTAATTTCCTAACTTTAGACTTAGGGGCCCATTAAAAAATATTAATTATTTTAATAAAATCATTTTTGGGTTGAATTTCCTAAAATTATTTTTGGTTTCTATGGAATACATATTCCCAAGCCTCCCTACAAAATTTTATGCCTATATCACATCTGATGCTATCTAAAATCAACACTCCTTAGCAAGAAATGTGCTCTAGCAATATACGATGTTGGATGTTGTTCTAACTTTGAAGCATCATCCTTTGAGCTACTGATGTCTGACATGTTGTCCACCAACTACTGCGCTACTTCTACAACTATACTTCTACTAGCACTGCCACTGTCAAAATTGCATTTGTACTATAATTACCTCTCAAGTGTTGCATTTGTGCTATATCTAGCATTGCCAGTGCCCATTTCCACTACACTGCAAATTGTTGTTGCTACTATATTAGCAATAAAGAAACATCCAAAATTTCTAAAATAACTATGTTCAGTATGATACCACATGAATGTTGGAACCCGACTACTGCTATGATCTACACTAACCCTCTGAATCTATTGTGCTGACGCTCACCTCTAATCTGTGCCATATACACTGTTTCCAACTCTTCTCTGCATTATTAAGTCTCTGGCGCTCTTAGCCACTACAATTGTCTCCCCTACACTCCTCGATACCATCCGACACTAGTCCATCTTGCTACTTCTGATCTGGGATCTGGTAGTAAGGAAATGATCCTAGAGGTGAGCTCCTCAAGGATCCTATCCATCTGTAGTTCTTTCGAACTATAGCTCCAAATTATCCCACTTCCCTCCTAGAGGTATCTCAGTTTTCATGGTGAACTCCTCCTCTTCAATATTCGTGGGTGCAGCCTATGGATCATGCTTCTCATCCTTATTCTTCTTCTTAAGAGGACATTGAGTAGCGTAGCGACCCATCTCACCACACCTAAAACACTAGATCTTTGAGATGTCCTTCTTACATATCTTATTCTTCTGTTGTCCCTTCGAAGCGAGGGTTGCATTATCCTCCTCCTCCTTAGGCTTCGACCCACTGTTTTTGCTTCCATCCAATTTAAATTTGACTAAGTCTCTCCTCAACTCCTCTTGTTTTAGAGTTTCCCACATCTCATCCCAATTCAGTAAGGTTGCTCTGTCTAGCATACTCTAGAAAAAGACTTACCACTGATCTGAGAAGAATTGAGGGCCAGTATAACAAACTCTGAATCTTGAGGTTTATTCCCCAGAACAGGAAAATTCATCATGAGTCTCCTTAAGCTTCATGAAGGATGGATCCACATGCTCCCCCTTTTATATCTGAGCAGATCTCAACTTCTTCTCCAAGTACACCTTCTGTTGCTCAGAATATCCCTAATATAACATAGACAATGTGTACCACATCCCCTTATAAGTCCCTCTACTAGTGATGTGAGAGACCACATGATCGTTCACTCTGTCGAGTATCATTCTTTTTTCCTTTACCATTTTAGCTTGATACTTCCTCAACGGATCTGCATATGTAGGCATATCCACCATGCTATCGACATATCTCTTCAGGGAATTCTCATCTAGCAGGAATGACATTCTTTCCTTTCACATGATGTAGTTGGATGCCCCATCCAACCTGTCTTGATCCCTGAAGCCACTGGTTTCCATTTTGGCCACAAATGGAATGTCAAATGACCTCCTCTCTCTGTTGTGTTGTTGTTGGGCTAACCTACACACTCCCTACTAGAGCTAGTAAAACTACTGCCCCTTGTTGCTGCTCAGCTCTAGAGAATTCGAATTCATTGGATAGGAATTCTCTTAGAGATAAATTCCCTCTACCATGCTTCTCCTCTTTCTTCTAATGATTTTCTGCTCAGCAAACTATCTACAAAAAATCTGTGTCCCACCAAATTCTCCTCACACTGAGATTTCAGTGTTGCTCCCTCCACCCTAGAAAAAAATCAATCTAGAAGCCCTTATATTCGTCGAATCACTCGGAGATAGACCACCTCGAAATTTCAGCCATCCAGCTAAGAACTGTGCAAATCCTCTGGGGTTTCTAATGCTTCCTATTGTAGCTTTTTGATCTCCCTCTTCTCCTTAGTGCCAGATTCTCTCCAATTTCTCTTCTTGTTCCACTTGTAGCTCTGATACCATGTGAAAATTCCTAAACCAGAATTCCTACTGCAGCAACTGATGATATTTATCCTACTTATTAGATTTGCATGAACAAGTTATTTGTAGTTTCCTATGGAAAATATTGAAATACATACACTGTAGCCTTCACTTAATTAATTTATATGTAGAAACAAGAGACTAAGAAAGAAATAAATACAAAACAATAACACCATTATTTTTTGACAAATGTCCCTGGAAAAACCTAATGCGGGAAAACTAGTGTAGTAGATCTAATAGTTTATTATTATTAAGAAGTATAAAATTATGAATACATCTATGAATACCTCAAGGGTTATTCAGGTACACAGAGATAAATACTTGTAGAAATATTTGTGAGATTACCTCACACAATCACTGAGAAAAATCTCGGTTGATCTGGATATTAGATGAGGTGCCTCTGGCAAGCCCTACACAATCCTCACATCTTGTGTCAACCCCTCTAGGCACTGTGTCACCCAACCAGTTGATCGATTTTCTTCCCATAGTCACTTCTATTAGCCTCTTGGTCTCACACCTCGGCTCCCGACTTCTGAAACTAACTCTGCTACAAACATTTCAGTCTCTCTCTCACCCTCTGCACTTCCTCTGTGTGGCCCTACATGGCCCTACATCAACCTCTACATGAGAGTTGCTTGATCACTCTTTGCCTCTCTTTACTAATGATTCTCTACCTGAGAAAATCTCTCTTTCTAGACGCTATCTTTGCCCCTCAACTTCAAGAAATATACTTGATCATAATTTCCTCCTTAGAACTTCTCACTTCAGAAATTCAATCTCTTGATCTCTCTGTGTGTTTTCCAAATGACTCTCAAGCTTCCTTAAATAATCTTCTCGTTGACATTCAATAGCCCAGATTAAAAGCTAATGAATGGCTAAGATCATTTTATCTTGATCCTCATCTTCTTCTAGAAGTTACACCCATAATTAGATTAATACCCATTAATATTTTTCATTTCCTAAGCTTAGACTTAGGGGCCCATTAAAAAATATTAATTATTTTAATAAAAAAAATTCTGGGTTGAATTTCTGAAAATTCGTTTTTGGTTCTTTGGAATACATGTTCCCAAGCCTCCCTACAAAATTTCAGGTCTAGAGAACATCGTATGCTACCCCACATCAACACAACACTCTATCAGAGGACAAGAGGGTGCATTGGTCTAGGGATGCAAAGTTTTTACACAAGGATTGTAATTAAGACTCAATGAAAGGTCTTCCTAGGTATATTCTTAACCAAATTATATAGTAAAGGTCTGGAGAAGAGGCAAGACAAGCCCAATAGACAAATAAACCACCAATGGAATACATCGCTCCCTAGTATGGTCACCAATTTGTTATGTGGAATCTACAACTGATAACAGAAGTATCTTCCATAGGCTTGGTGGACTGACCTAGAACAACAAAATGACAAAGGGACTAATGTTTTCCTTAAATTAAATAGATAATGGGATGAATACTACCTAGAATCTATCATATGCTTCGCTCCTTCTTTGGCTTGAATGCTTCAATCCTAGCTCTGATCACTATTATTAGAACCTTCACAGTTAAATAACAAAAGCCAGTGATCAACAGAATCTATGTAGCATCATCTAATCGCTTGATTCAATAGATCAACATGGTATTGACATATATGAAACCATAAAATCATTTATAGGAAAACAAATAACTCTTTGCATTAATATAAATGGAGTGAGTTGCAACAAAAAATAGGTGTTCATCTTGCAAAAAATATCCTCCAAGTTGACTTATCCTTTCCTTGTCATAAAGTGCACCTCTAATTGCCCTAATGCATGGAAAGATATATCTCACATTAGCAGCATAAGGGTAGAATAATTCTCCAAAAACCAACCCCTTGCCTATGGATGGCAATAAATATATAGGTGAAGGAGGTAGTTCATTAATTCTTATCCTTTCACCAATATAGGCTTGATATCCACTCTTTATGGGAGGATGAGATCACGGGATAAGGGATGAAAAATCCAAGGTATTATAAGATAGTATTCGATACTTTTATTTGAGGTAAATGGTTACAACATTTTCTGGAAGCTTCTTGAAGAAGAGGCTTCAGGATTTATTTCTTTTCCCCAAATTTCTAGAATCAATGCGCCCCTAATGCTGAGAACCCTATTGGTGATCAATGCAAGTGCAGAGTAGGGAAACCCGATAGTCAACATTGTTTAGTAAGAGGCTAGGGAGCATGGGTCCTTAAAATGACTAAAACAAGGTGCTTTTAGGCAGAAACTTAGAGATTATAATGAGTCATGCTTAGGGCTTTGTGCAAGGATGATGAAAAGGAGGTCAAATGATGTTGATGTATCCAGTTGAAGGCCTATTGACTAGATGTGACAAAATGACCTATAACAAAGTGAATCAACAATTTGATGAATAAAAAAATATATAAATGATAAGTATTATATACCTGCTCCACTGGATCCATTATTTCAATACCTATTTTACAGAAGTAGAAATGGAAATAAGCATAATGAAAAAATGTTTTCACGTGTAAATGAAGATCTAATAGTTCTTGATGCAATTGACAAATCTCATAGTAAGTAAATATACTTTGTGTCATATGAGAAGGAAATGAGATTATCATCAATAATACTTATCAAATGAAATTTTCCTATTGAGATATATGCAAGGAACTATAATAGAGAGGATAGCCTCGTTAATGGTGCAGATGGAATCTGCAAAAAATATATGAAAAATAACAACAATGTTGATGTGTTATGGATAGATTTTTTAAATCCATATATTAGTAAACTTCAAAGAAACAAGTATCATGAAATGGATGATGGAAAATTTTCATCTAATTGGATTCCAATATTATGTGTTTCAAAACCATTAAGATTTCATAGCAAGAACTTTACAACTATAGTATGCAAACAATTTCCTATTTATTGAGATTCTGCTAGAACAATTCATTGATTACAAGGTTTAACGTTGAATGGACTTCCATTTCATCCAAGTGGCATATCTACACATGGACTAGTTTACATAGCATTGTCACCTGTTAGAATGATGTAATCGTTGTGCATTATTCAAAAACTAACACAAAAGAACTTTTTTGTGAACAATAAATTATCAGAAGATATGAAATGCTTAAGAATTGAAGCATCATGGAAATCAAGGTACATGGAAAATTTGATAGCAAGTGCAGATACTTTAAAAATTACAAGTTTTACTACATGAAGTCTACAAGCTCATAAAAATGACATTTTGTATAAAATCCCTTGTTATAAATGCATGTAATAAAGTTAATAAAAGAAAAATAAGACCAAGGTCATGGGACACATATTCCAAGTGGAATGTTGGGCAAAAACATAGTGATGGGGATCATTTGTGATTAATAAATGGCTATGGAAATTGGAAAAGGAAATGCCAAAAGAAAAGAGGCATTGATTGGTATTTTATTTATGAAAATAATATAAAATATGAGAAAATTAAGGTGAAAGGTCACATAATAGCATGTGAGGAAAATTGAAGGAACAATAGAGGAAAATGAAGAAAACGAAGGACGTAATAATAAAAAGGCTTCTAAGCATTAGTTCACAACTTTTGTCAGTTCGGCCTTTGGAAATCTCATTCTATTGTCTCTCTCATACTCTTGCACACTTAGAGTTTCTTTGAGCATTGTGGCATACTTTGGATTTGGACAGCGCAAGAGGACAGTGAGAGTAGTAACGAAAACATGTTTTCTATCTAGGTATCGAGTTGCATGTATGATTTTCTTGCTAGTTTGGCATGGATGGTATGTGCATGTGGTTATTTGGTTATGATTTTTCATGGCATGGAGGATTTCCTAGATTGACAGTGCATTTTCCTAGCCTTTCTATTTCCTTGATGGACATGGTGTTTTAGGTTTTCCAATTTTTTTTTCTAATTGGTGCTCATGTTCCTTATGGTTGTGGGTTCAGTTATTAGTTCCTGGAGCCTTGGTTGGAAAAAAAATTTGGAATCCCTAGAACAACATGGGTTGAGTTACTAGTTTTGGAAGCCCTGGGTGGGCAAATTCTTTGGAGCCCTTAGTAGGTTGAGTTACTAGTCATAGAGCCTTAGTTGGAAAAACACTCTGGAGCCCTACAACAACTATGGGTTGAATTACCAGTCCTGGAGCCGCGTTGGAACAAATGCTCTAGACCCCTAGACAACTTCAATAGAGACCAATCTGGTGATGGTTAGTGATGTTTGACCATGAGGTGGAATCACTGTTAGAGGGTTGAGGTGGTTTGGCCTCTAGAAGCCTTGGTCTCATTTTTCTTGTTTTTTATTCCATGATATAACACAATCATGCTTGGAATATGGCATGGGGGTGATTGGCTAAAAGAGAGATTTGGTCTATCCCAATCTATGGGCAGGTGGTACGTGGAAGTCGTCGACTTGCTTGGATTTTCATATGTTAATAATAATTATTTTCCTGTAGTATTTATACTTGTTATTATGCGACTATGATGGATGTTCTATCATTTTTATTATTTTCGTTATATGTTGGTTATAAGTATGGTTTCATGATAGACTCTAGTTATGGCTCTTAATATGTTTTGATTGGTAAATGAATGGTTATTGAATGCATGACCTAATATATGTTTTTGCAGCTATTGTCAGAGGGAGTTAGACCTTCTTGATGATTCTTAGATAAATGTGGGACCTCTATGTTTAGATATGCATTTATAACCTGTAGATTATATGTTCACAATGTGTTTGAAGAAATGTTTGTCATGGTTAGGCCTAGTTAGATCAAGTTATTGTCTAAGTTTTATGTTAATGGAATTTCCCTAGTTTCATTCATCATTCTGGAAAGTTCTACCAAGTTTTGGGCAGAGGTCTAGATCCTAGCCCTAAAATAGTGGCTCAGATTTCAGGGTCACGTGCACAGAACTGGGGATTTTAGATTGCAGTCACTGGAAGGTATCGTTATCCATCTGACTGGAGGGTTAAATGCATTGGATTGTAATGTTATGCAAGTGGTTGGGATTCCAGATCATAAACAATGCAAGTTGCCTCAGGGTTTGGGCACTTGGAGTGGTTGTTTAGATATCGGGGTCTTGTAGCTCCTGAGGAAGGTCAATAAAGTTTCTTTTTATCGATTACACTTCCTTAATTATACTTAGGAGGCTGATTCATATCATCGTAACTATTCATCACATATTTACCGTGGTAGACTAATGAAATTGGGTACGTGTTGGGCAACGGATTCCCCCATAGCATGTTTTTGGGGCTTAAAGCCAGAGTGTTGGTCAGTATAATGTAAAGACTCCACAAAATGTGGGCGTGGAGAGCGAGAGTCTAGGATGAGTCATAGCGTTGTCTACCCTAAAATAATGTAATTTAATGTAAAGTTGTGTCAGCCTACCCATGGTCAGTCGACCATGGGATTGTATAAATAGAGTGAGGCTCTAAGTGTAAAGGGGGAGAAGAGTTTTTGGAAAGTAATAGATAGATGTGAAAGCATAGTTAGAGGATAGAAGTAGATCTGAAGGTAGTGGGTCGTAGTAGTAGGTAAAGGCTCTGCAGCTAAGTGCGCAGAGGCCTAGTAGAGTCCGCAGCTGAGTGTGCAGATCTCTGCAGCTGAGTGTGTAGGGCAGAGTCAGGTCTGTATTGAACTAAACTTGAAAAGGATCATTAATGAAGCTAAGTTGATTTAGCATATTGTGCATTTGTTTCATAGATCTATACTTTGATGTTCGATGTTAATGGTATCTTTTTATCTATATGTGCACACTTTTATGTATGTTTATGTATGAAAACTTTCTAAGTAATTAACTAATAGAACCTAGCTAAGGAAGACTTGGGTAATTAATACTAGTCACACTCTGGCTGGATCTACGTGAAGGCAGTCCCACAGGATGTAGGGAGCCCACTGGTGTGTGTAATCTAGTAAGCGCAAAGGTTGAATCGTGTACCTATCGCCCATATCAGACATTCCCAGGGTGTGAAAACTTGGTTCCAGCACCCTCCCATATTACTTCGAGTGAGACCTCAGTTTGTGCTCCGTGGACTATTGTCGAAAGGGCGAGTAGTACTGGGATTTGCTTGGCTAAACTCACTGCTGAACCTGGGTTAGGCCCCCACATAGCCAAAAAATGGTTCCGTTGCTAGGACCAAGATTTGCCCAATGGGTGTCTAATGTCGTGCCACTGGAACCCAACAAAGAAGGAAATCTAAGAGTGGTTGGACAAGAAGATTCGCGAGTTCGCAACACAGGAAAACAAAACTCCACAAGTATCTAAGAAAAGGTGGCTAGATCGGTAAGTGTAAATAGAAATCCACAAGATTTTCTTTGCATCCTTTCCTTCTGAACTATATGAGTGGATCACAAGGTTAGTCGACAACTAGGGAAGCTGTAGGCTCGACCAACTGATAGTGCAGACTCTGGGGTTAGTGCGTAGACTAGAGGCATCAGAAGATAAGATCGTGCAAGATGTGGACCATTGGCTTGACCAAATAATAGGGGGATTCATCATTGAGTTCATGGTAGACACAACCGTGAGCTACAGTGAAGTAGAACAATGTTTTCTCAAGGGACTACGAGGTAAGTATATTAAATCTTTGAATACCTGGATTAAGATGTTGTTATGTGAAAAATGGGTTATGCAAATACATTAATGTTTCGGATGATGCAGAGAAAAAAGATCTACAATGGTGGCGGCGAATTAGAAAACAATCCCTTGATTTCACCTTCATGAGAGAGCAAGGAAGAGCTCGCTCTGGTCTCTCCGAAAAGTGCGGTTAGTTTCATAAAGTAGCGCATTCCATAGTTAACACCTCCACCCACACTAGCACCTACTTCACCTCCCTCACCTCCATCCCCACCCACTCCACCTCCACCACGTCCCCAGTTCAGTATGGCGAACGCGATCAAACTACCAGTATTCAGAGGGGTAGGGAATGAAGATCCGGACCAATTCTAGTTCATGGTATGGGTAGTATGGGAAGCACAAGGTGTCGCAAATGACAACATTAAGAAGGCTACATTGGTAAGCACATTGTAGGGTCACATGTTGACATGGTATATCAATAACTCTAACGACCACCCGAACACAGGAATAATAGAAATCCAGATCGTGTTAAACAAGGAATTCAGCTGGCCAAAGTCAAGAACCTAATTAATCATCAGGTTTAAAGAGATTACGATGCTTCTAGGTGATACCCCATGGGATCTAGATCAATGGATGAAGAGTATGATCCACAAGGTTAATATGATGCTCATGGATGCACAACATCATGCTTGGTTTGTGGCATCCCTAACACTGCACTTGAAGGTGGCACTGTCACAACAAAAACTTTCCACCGAGGCCGAAGCATTGGAATTGGCGATGAGGTTGTATGAAACCTTGATACAAGACCATGGGTTGGGAGTCCAAAAAATCCACTCAAAACTACAAAATCTCTGCCTAGAAATGCAGAGCTTGAAGCAGGATAGGGCACCATGGCCAGAAGCGTGCGAGGAGGTATGGTGCATAAAATGCAAAGGCTAGGGCCATGATAAGGACCATTGTCTAGTATTTGCGAACTACTTTGCAGGAGGGGGGCCAATTCCATTGAGACCGAAGGCACAGGCAGGGCCAAGTGCGACACCCATGTTATGGTGCACAATTTGTTAGATAGGAGGAAAACACATGACAGATAATTGTCACTTGTTGCAGAAGTATACACAGACTCCCCAATAGTTGTTTTGTAATTTCTGTAGGTCAGTAGGCCACGATGAGCACACTTGTTGCAGTTACGAGTTAATGATGGATCAGACCCCAGCGTATAGAATGTAGACAAAAAAACGAGCCCTCGACCCAGCTGTGAGGATGGTGCACACCGGATTTCAAGGGCGAGATCGAGGACGAGGAGGAATGGGACCAGGAAGGGGCCATAGACAGTTAATTTGTTATAATTGCGGAGGACCAAGGCACTACGCTTGCGATTGTACCAACTCGACAAGAACATCCTATTCATACTGTGCTCAGTTTGATCTGAAATGATAGATTTTCCCATGTTGATCGCACAGATGTGCGAGAAAGGGGTACTCCAGCCTCCTCCAACTCAAAATATCCAAATGATGAGGTTTGAACTACACGAAGAAGACCCAAATGTGAACATGATGCTCAGAAGCAGCACAACCACAGGGGAAGATAAGGGGAAGTGGCATGAGGAAGATACATGGGTTTGTAAGGCTCCTGCAAAGGAACATGAGTTTGACTTAGAATGCGCAAAGGAGATGTTCATGGAAGCTAAAAAAAGCTTCACAGAGGCCTCCACTTTAGGTAGTAAGGATCGACCAAAGACAAGAATGGATCCTTCCATGCTCACTACCTTTTTAGAGACATGCATGAAATTGTTTCACGATAATAAGGAAGTTAAGGGACTATAGGAGTTGATCACTAGGTGCACAGGGTGAGGGGAACCAAGCGTAGTCCGAAAACTGGGAAAGCATGCGTTGTGCACTGGGAGAGAAATGAGATTGATGGCGCAGATTGGTGTGTACAAAATGGATCAGGTCATCCTAGATCTGGGATCAGACATGAATGTGTTACCAAAGAAAACATGGGAACACATGGGCAGGCTCGAATTGCAGTGGTCCCTTATTCAATTACAAATCACGAACCAACAAAAGATCTTTCCCATGGGGAGGTTGCAAGGGGTAACCGTTGATATTGAAGGCGCGAGCACATAGACGAACTTTGAAGTAATAGAGATTGTTGATGACAACAATCCCTATCTCACATTGCTAGGAATAGATTGGGTCAGTGATATGAATGGAGTCATCAACCTGAAGAAGCGGAAGATGATATTTGAGAAAAAGTCCCTACGCGTAGTAGTCCTGCTAGACCCAGCTGAAGGAGCGCACTACACTGAACCAGTGCATGATGATGAAAGCGATGATGAGCTGGATTGTATTTACCAGATAACGATGCAGGACCAGGATTGGGTGAACCCGACTGCAAATGGGAGAATCTCATGGGAGCAAAACAACTCCTATACTTCATATTCAAACGAAGAAGTAAAGCATTGGCAGAACTGGTTGCATGAAGTGAAAATGCTGAATTGAAACATGATGATTAGATCACTGTGCTGCATGACGACAGAGGCTAGGGAACTGCCAACATATGATGGAGTGATAGCAGTGGATGAATTCCTGGACAAATTTGAAAGTGCAGTACCGGAACAGCAGTGGTACGGTGCACTGGAATGGGCATTGCGCGCAACACCCACATGATGGTGGAGTACACATCAGCAGACCATTATAAACTGGCATGAATGTAGAAGGTAGATGTGCTTATGGTTTGGAAGCCCCCAACATTGAATGAAAACTGGGCATCTAGGACAAAGCATCTTACACACCCACCTGTGTCGATGGGTGCAAACGTGCACTGTGCAGTCCACACAAGCACACCCTAGACTAAGGATCGAGAATCAGAACCAGACGTAGCAGCAAGAAAAGTGACACACACCACAAGTATTCCACATTGAAGCATTCAAAAGGCTATGTGGAATCATGAACAGAGTTCACTAGGCGAGACGAACTGATTGGGGCCTACGCGTACCAGTTGTTTGATGGGCCTATAGGGCCCTGAGAAAAAACCTAAGTGAGGAAATGACTCCAACACTGAAGAGAAGAGACAAGACCATAAGAGCATGGAATAATCCCCATACAATAGCTCCCACAGTTGGGACAATACGCGAGGACCTGGGTAAAGGAATTATGCAGTTACAGGAAGCCATTCGACGAGGGAACTTGAAACTTCGTGAATTCGAAGAAGATTGGGTATAGCTGGGAAAGAGAAGCATGTTATTGGATGAAGAAATCAACAAAATAGAAACTAAAATCACACAAGGATGCTACACCAATAAACTAAGAACGATAGGACAAGGTATAGCCAGCCATACTATTGCATTAGAAGAATTTGTGGCCCTGCTACCATGGCTACTACTGCACCTTACTAGACAAAGTAAACAGGGGAGCGCACCATACAAGGAAGAATGCGACGCACTGACAGATGTGAGGGTAATTGAGGGGTGCCCGTGGACTGGGCTGGAAGGTGAGTTGAAACCTCGGACATGTGGTTCGACCACCTGACTATCCGTGGAGAGCACAGTCTCAGCGCTCGAAGCAATTGAAAGAGAGCACGGGACTATAAAAGAGTCTGCATGGGAGTTGTGCGATATGGAGGTTGCGTGTAGGATCGGTATGTCATATGGGTCATGGCCATGCATAGTGGGCTGCACTACTGTGCAGGTAGGCTATGAGGTGATCGTTGGTGTCACTATTCATGACAAGAGGTCCAATTTAAGGAAAATAGGAGCAAGCAGTGGGCAATTAAGACACGAATGAAGAACTAGATTTGGAAACATCTGCCGCCAAGAAGGCATTAATGACTCAAAAGTTTGGGGAAGGGTCAGTTCAAATTCAAAAGACACTATAAAACCCCTAGGGCTAGCCACAAGGCAACACTTGGTTGTTTGAGAATTGAGCAAGTACAGAGCATTGAGCACCGCGTACTCTTACCATCCTCAAGTGTAGACACAATGACAACTGCTAGAACAAGAGTGCGATTCGCCGAAGTTACCATAGAGCCTCGTATGGCCCATGAGGAGCCTGGAGAGGTGACAGCTGTGCCAGAAGTTCCAAAATCACCATGCACGCTGTGGCCACAGAAAGATAAGCAAACGATGGGGCCAGTCCATGTATCCCCAAGAAACCCACGGTTTGGAAAATTGTCAATGGCAGAGAAGGGAAAAGCCATCACCATTGAAACAGAGGACGATAAGGAAGAATTGTAAGGCCTGATTTACCAAATTGAGGTGCAAGATAATGAGGTAGAGGATGTCTCCCAAATACCTTCCGCGACAAAGTTACCTCCTTACATCTCCCCGTGGAAGGGGAAAGCCAAGGTACCAAAGGACCTGGAGGCCACGAAGAGTGCGCTTTAGACCCTGCTCCTCCCTAATGATATAAGGTTTGAAGGTCCACCATTGGGATGAGTACTTACTACGAAGTTCGAATATTGGGACCTCACGGACAACGAGAAGTGCCCATAGTTGGCCGCAGAGAGGTTAATGAAGCAAAAATGGTTGTGCGGTGTGGAGAGGGCTGGGTTACTCCATCTATGATGGATACCCCATTACCACCACTCACCCATCACCATTTTTTTCATTAGGTAGCTGCTGTGCCTAGTGCATGATGGGCATCTCTGGCTAGAGGAGCTAATTCCCATCACAGCCGATCTAATTCACCAAATTTCCCGAATGCCAATGAAAGGAAATGACCCCGTGACCATAGCAGGTAAAAGAAATGACTTGGCCCTCATAAAAGTAATGAAGACCAAGTATAAACTATAAAAGAGAAGGCAGGGGTACACAATAGAAAGAATTAAAGACTAAGGGGTGCGTGTAGCCACCCAACTGTTGGCTGGCAAGCTAATGAGGAAATGTCACACCGATGAAATACCAGCGCCTGTGATTGCATTGGCAGAGCAATGCGCAGAGGGGGTCCAGTTTAACTGGGCACAGTTCCTCTGCGATGAATTCTTGATGAACTCCAGGGAGGCCCAGGAGTAGGGTAAAACCTTCCACTATGCGTGGTTTCTCTTATCCATCTTGTTGGTTGTAGGGGAGCTGCCAGAGGATAGATAGTTTCCCACTATTAAGGGTGACCTACCTGAAGCCGCGAGGTACACCTCTCTCTGGGCTACAAAAGACATGCAGAAGATTCATGATATAAAGGTGTTCTGGGTGTTTATGGAGGCAAGCATCCAAACATGGATCAACTGTAGGTCACGCTTGTCCCCTATGGTACATTACAGCTTGCAAAGCGCGGCAGAATTCAAGGCGGATATGCATAACCTATATATCCATGCATGAAAGAACCCAGCACGAAAATGGGTGAAGCTTCTGTTCATTGCAACAGATGATGCGATCTTCACAGTAATGGAGTAATGGCCTCCAGAGTGGCATGCCCCAGACTTGACAGAAATGGAGAAGGTCATAGCTCAGCAAAGAAAGAAGGACACCAAGTTGTACATCGTGCAGCTGGGTGAGAGGAGGCGCTAGAAACAAAAAGTAGCCACACAGTAGAAGGCATCTGATGCAGCAGTAGCAGCGCAGATGATAGACACCACAACCGCACCAACCAAAGAGCTCGAGGAGGGCTAGGAGATGTCCACGGGCAGCAGACCAGGGAAGGGGACATGACCGAGGAATGCGCGGACCCCAATTCCACATTGACCCAACTCAAGAGGCCGCGCGACCTTGAGAAAATAGCTCCTCGAAAGAAGGAAAAATCTACAAAGACGTTCGTCAACCCAATCACACTCACAGAAGGTGATCTATTAGATATCAGCGAAACAATTCATGAGGTCGCAAAGGATGCACTCCAGGGATTGCAGATGGAGTAGAACGCTTTGTTGGGGGCACTCAGTGTGTAGCTACAAAGTTTATAGGTACAACACCCCCAAGCAAGCACAATCACCCAGTATGCCGCAGCAGGAATAACTGAGGCCGAATAGATGCTACACGCCTGTACGGGCAACCCCTTCATATTACCCAAAGGCATGCTAGCAACATCAAGAGAGGGTGATCGGGATATGATGAGTGGCATGAAAGGCGTCGACTTTAACTTGGCTGCCCTACCACGAGAAATTTTGTACCAGCTACAGGATGTGGTCATTGCAGAGCTCCGCGCCTAGGAAGGTCGAGCGATCTAGGTCCTGCATGAACAGAAAATTGACATGGACTAGCTCAACATCCAATAGACTGAGTTGGTTGCATAGGCTCATGGACTGGAACATGCTATGGATGATGCATGTAGGAGCGTTCCAGTGTTGGCCATGCTGGCAGAACTCCCAGCAACAGAACTCGTATATAGATTGGCGGCCGGAGTCCGCTAGGCCTGGGAGGAAATGAAAAAGGTTAAGTTGGAGCTGAACCTGTAGATCACTAAGCTACGATTGAAGGCGTAGCCCTCCATGCCCCCAAAAGTCAGAGATCAGTGTGCCTCCACTATCCAATTGGGGTTGGAACAAATTGACTAGGCAACACAGGATTGCACCGGGCTATTGGAGCAAGAACTCACCATGCTTACACACCTGTAGGAAGATTCGAATCTACAACCCCTAGAGACTGAGGAGTGTGAGTTGTAGTAGGAGTACGACAGTGTCTGGGGCACCGTGCAGATGGTTGGCCTTACTCAACAACTCACAAAACTACAACAGGCAAGGGCATTGAAAGACCAATTAGACGTCCTGCGGCAAAAGGAAGCCCTGCTTAAAGAATGCATCCAACCATGGATCGATGAAGCGTTCACAATTACAGCTACCATTGAAGGAAAGCTGGCATAGATTCAGGAACTACATTTGGTGGGACAGGAAGGTGACGCTACTCATGAAGGTTCAGAGCTACGTGTATAGCAGATATAATAGACTGCCAAGCAGTGTGCCGCGGACACTTAAGCTGTGCACGATGTCCTAGATGGACTCTGCGCCAAGATCGCCACACCAGCAGAGTGACTCGGGATGAGTTACGATGATTGTGTTGGGGGCCTGTTGGATAGCAGATCCCCCCATAGCATGCTTTTAGGGCTTAAAGCCTGAGTGTTGATCAGTATAGTGTAAAGACTCCTAAAAATGTAGGCACGGAGCGTGAGACTCTAGGATGAGTCATAGGGTTGTCTGCCCTAAAATAATGTAATTTAATGTAAAGTTTTGTCAGCCTACCCATGGTCCACGGACCATGGTATTGTATAAATAGAGCGAGCCTCTAAGTGTAAAGGGGGAGAAGAGTTTTTGGAAAGTAATAGATAGATGCGAAGGCATGGTTAGAGGATAGAAGTGGATCTGAAGGTAGTGGGTCATAGTAGTAGGTAAAGGATCTATAGCTAAGTGCACATAGGCCTAGTAGAGTCCACAGATGAGTGTGCGGACCAATGCAGCTGAGTGCGCAGGGCGGAGTTGGGTCTGTATTGAACTGAACTTGAAAAGGATCATTAATAAAGCTAAGTTGATTCGACATATTGTGCATCTGTTTCGTAGATCTATACTTTGATGTTTGATGTTAATGGTATTTGTTTATCTATATGCACACACTTGTATGTATGTTTATGTATGAAAACTTTCTAAGTAATTAACGAACAGAACCTAACTAAGGAAGACTTGGATAATTAATACTGGTCACACTGCGGCTGGATCTGCATGAAGGCAGTCCCACAGGACACAAGAAGTCTAGTGGTGCACGTAATCTAGTAAGCGCAAAGGTTTAATCGCATACCTATCACCCATATCAGACATCCCCAGGGTGCGAAAACCTAGTTCCAACACCCTCCCATACTATTTCAGGTGAGACCTTAGTCCGTGCTTTGGGGACTATTGTCGAAAGGGCCAGTAGTACCTAGATTTTCTTGGCTAAACTCACTGTTGAACCTAGGTCAGGTGCCCACATAGCCAACAGTAAGTATGGGAGGATGTGGTTACAAAGTACTATCATAGATCCCAGGTTCAACACTTGGACCAAATGGGTGGAATTTTTTTGTCATGCATGCATGTAGGTTGTACATGTGCTTGTTAGGTATGAATGGTGATGTTCATTGTTGCAGTTGTGTTATCATGTAGAAGTTGATGATGTTATTTTTTGGAGGATGGATATGTTGATTTAAGTATATATAAATACATATTTTATGCTAATATGGATTGATCTTGCATATCACATAGCATTCCCAGAAATTCACTGAGGTATGTTTGATTATGTTTATATTTGGTTTATCTAACATAGTATATTTGCGGAAACAATATCAAATATGAAAATAAAAATGGTTGACTACATTTCATGTAACTCTCCCTAGATATCAGATGAGCAGTATCATGATGAGTACTCCCCTTATATAGCAGATACATTGAGAAGTGTGAAGGCAGAGATCAAGAGTTGTAAGGCAGAAAATGACAGGTTCATTCAGTAATAAGAAATACTTGCAAGGGCAGAGGAGAAACAAGTATGGGTTATGCAGTCATTATTTAGAGTCTATTAGATTTATAGAGATAAGAACCACTTAGGATTAGTCATGAATAGGAGGATGTGACAAATGGCACATATGGAAATAGGTCTCAATCATGACACATGTTGGATACAGATGATATAGTTAGAGATGTCATATTTCTACATACATTTGACCGAAGGGGCAGTGATCATGGGTTTTATCCTAGTTTTGGTTCAGAGAGATGGTATGGCCACCACTTTCACCATTTGTATAGGAGAAGTGAGAATCATTATCTGCCAGAAGATTTCAAGAAAGAAAAGCCACCTAAATTTCACAAAGAAATGCATAATTCATAGGATGCATTAGCTTGGTTTCTTGGGATGAATAGGTTCTTAAGATTGCATTATTACTTAGAAAACATGAAAGCTAGGATAGCTACCTTTAGTCTTAAAGGTAAAGAAGAAATTTGGTGGGAATATGTGAAGGATGTCAGAGACATTCAAGAGCAGGAGTTTACTTGGAGTGAGTTTGAAATGCTTTTCAAGAAGACGTATCTATCTGAAAGACACTATTATGATAGGGAAAGGGAGTTATATGATTTGAATATGGGTTCTATGAGTGATGACGAGTATACTAGAAGATTATTGGAGTTGTTGAGGTATGTACCTTATCTTAAGGAGAGAAAATCAAATATTCATAGATACATCAATGGGTTTCCTGTAGTATTCAAAGACAAATTGAGTTTATGAGACTAGATCACTGGAGGAATCCAACAGAATGTTGAAACACTATTATGAGAAATTGAAGAGTAGATTTGAGACTAAGAAGAATTGAGAAGTTAATGATAAGAATAAGGGAAAATGGGTTAATAAGAGAGAAAAACCACAAGATACAGATGAAAAAGGTAATTCAAACCCACACAAGAAGGCCAATGCATCTAACAGAGGATAGGGATTTTAGTCTGATGAGAAAAACAAGGGTGATGGGAGAAAGCCTTTATAGTGTTGGACTTCTAGCAGGGATCATCTCAAGAAACATTGTTCATATCATCAGGGTGGAAAATTGTAGATCTATAGTTCTCAGGAGGCATAAACAATAGGGGATGTTAGATAGAGTATTCCCTGGATTTAGGTAGTGTTCATAATATGTAAGAGGATCACCGAGCATCTATTATCAATATGGATAGTAAGCTTTGTGATCAAGTTGTTTCTATTTTGATTGACCCTGGATCTAATTATAGTTATGTTAATCTTGTCTTGGTGGATAAGTATGGTTTGAATAAAGAAGTGCATGTAGATTCTTGGTTAGTGCAATTGGATACAGGTACCAAGAAAAGAGTTCATCATTAGGTAAGGTCTTGTGCATTTGAGTTGAATCGTATATCTACATCAACACATATAAATGTGCTTCTATTGGAATCATACAATACGTTGTTGGGTATGGATTTGGTTGTATCTTCACAGGAGTAAGGTGGATTTTTATGAAAATTCTATTGAGTGCTTGGATGAAAATGGAGAATAAATATTATTGTAGGGTAAGAAGGAGACATCAATTAGAATGGTTATAGCTATGCAAGAAATGTGTAGTTGCGAGAAAGGGTGGGTATTATTTGCATTGCATATTTCCAGTGATAAAGGTAAGCATGTCGAGGATGTGGAGGTCTTCAAGAGGTACCTAGTTTTATATCAATTTGAGGGTGTTCCCATAAGATATTTTACAGTTGTTTCCTCATGGGGAAGTGGAATTTTCTATTGAGTTGGTACCAAGAGCCACACCAACATCAAAGACACCTTACAAGATGAGCACTCTAGGTACCAGTTCAGACTTTTATGGATCTCTTACTCAACTCAGGTATTCGACCCTTGAGGATGAGAGAAGGTTGTTTTGATGTCTATATCTTCCGTTTCTTCACTCTTTTTAGAGGTTGGACTCAACTGGATATTGAACTAGTGATGAGATACACTATTGCATCATATTTTGGTCAGTTTTAATAGATGAGTTGCAGTTATTTCTTTGGGATACATGTGGTATGGATGTTTAGCATTGTTTCTTCTTTTTTATCATTTGTATGAATGTTTTGTAAGTTCATAAACCATTTCATGTTTTTTATATGGTAATTTTCAAGTTAATATGTAGAATAGATGTTTTCTCATGCTCTGTTTTGGGAAAGTTATCATAAATTTTCCATTTTATCTTCAGTTTAGGAAGAATAGATGTCATATGCTCTTCCTAACTCCTCATGAGGTTCACATTTTAAGTTCTAAACCTCCTGCCTACCTTTCCCCTTTGAATGTCTGCAATCATATCTAGTTTGCCCCGACCTATCCTCTTTGACCTAATATCCTCATCCAACAATAACCCCATCAAAAATCAAATCAAACAACCTCTGCATATCATAACTAGCCTAAAACCCTAATCCATCTAGCCCTCTTGGCTATGATTCTTTGGAGAGAGCCCTCTGCAGCTTGGTAGGGCTAGCTAGCAATTTAAAATGTTTGTTTGTGGTTACCTCAGCTGGACTCTTCCTCAGCCTTGGAGATTCAGAGGAGTGATAACATACTGGTGTCATTGCCAGGGAATGAAATATTCATTTTCCCTAGGTGTATGAAAATTTTTCTTTGGAATTTGGTCCTCTGGATGATAGGACTAAGTTTCATAAAGGCTAGTTCCCTAATTTTAGTGTCAAGATTGTAGAGATGGCTTCGAGGAGAGAAACAAGATCAAAATCGATATCTTGATCCAGCTGGTTCAGTCAAATATTTTTAGGGTTTGTTTGAAAATCAAAGAAGTTTACAAATCATAAGTTCAATCAAACCTCATTCCATTGGTAACCTCTTGATCATTACCTATTTAAACTTTTCTATTGAAGACATTCCTTTCTTGTGAATTTTTAAGCTTTCTTTATTCTGCTCAAGTTTCAAGTCTTTTACCTCACATAGTTTACAACCCTGTTAATATTCTAGGTCTGACACTATACACCAGGTCAAACCCTGACCCAAACCATCCTTCTCCTGTTAATGTTCCTAAAAGATTTTTAAGAAAACCTAAAATCCCTTTCCCTGAGACTCAAAGAAAAAAATTGGAAAGGGCCACTTCCTTGCCAAATCAGATACTGAGTGTTGAGGATATTCCTTTCGATAGTAAATTTGAGCTATCCCTATCTCATTCGAAGTCTAGGTCTTGTCTTCCAAAGACAGTTTTTGATCCCATAAAGTTTGATTCATACTTATCCGCCTCAAAATCTTTGTTTAATCAACCTTCTACCACATATCATTTTTCAAAACTTGAGCATGAGCTTTGGTCTAATTTTTAAAAAATTCAAAGCCTAACTAATCAATTACAAATTACTGTAGAAAAAACCTATATCTGGTATCATATTGAAAGCTTATCTTCTGCCATACCCTCTACTACACCTCTAAAAACATCCATATCCATACCTCCATCTTCATCCCAGCCAACACAACCCATTATAGTTCCCGTACACACTCCCCCAGTAGTCATGGTGAGATTTTCTCCCTTAGTATTACCTGGTTAGTTAGCAGATTTACCTCAGACCTATGGCTAGAGACTTCCTCTTTTTGATGGCAACCCAAGAATCAAAACATAGCAACATATTGACAGAATGGCTGATTTCATTTATTTAGACGAGGTTGATGAAGATGATGCCAAAATGAGACTAATGGCTCAAAGTTTTCCTGGAGATGTGAAAAAATAGTTCTGTGGTTTAGCAGCCTGATCCTTTGATACTCCTCAGAGACTAAATGAGTTGTTCTTAGCCAGGTGGCAGGAAAAGAGAAATCCATTACAAATCTTGGCAGAATACAATACATTGAAAAGGAATTCAAATGAGACGATTCATGATTTTACTATAAGGTTCAAACAGGTCTACAATTCTATTCCAGATAATATGAAACCTCCACCTGTTTTGGCACTTCAACATTATCCAGATGCCTTTGATCTGGAGATGGCTTATCAACTAAGGGAAAGAGATCTTGCAACTCTATGAGAAATATAGAATAATGGAGTGAGTTGGAAGAAAATTTGATGATTAAAAGGTCTCAATTAAAACATGAGAAACAAGAGAAGAAAGTAACAAGTAAAGAAGAACATTCTTCTTCCACAAATCTTAGACTAGACACATTGATCAGGACCATGGAGAGAACGGCTGACCGAATGATAAATTCAAATAGGCAACTAGAGCCACAAGTCATAAATCCAAATTTCAGAAACCAACATCGGCCTCGATACAAGATAAAACCAAGAGAGTAGAGAGCTCCTGAGGCATAAACATCTCAACAACAAATTTAGACACCCTTGCGGTAAAATTATGCTCAAGGAGAAAGAGAGGATGAAACAGACCCACTTGTCTATGAAAACCACTTCTTCAGGGAATATTACCATCCCATTTTCTTTACTGAAAATGAAGAGTATGTCGAGAAGACACAAGAACCCAAAGATGAAGACTACATACTGGAAAATGACTATGCATTGGATACCCAATCATATGGTTATCAAAGAGGATACTTGAATGCACTCAAATCTCAGCAGAAGCAATATTCCTTGAGAAACAAGGATGTCCTGATCACAACTATTCAAAAAAGGGCATCGCAATAAAAGGATACCCAAGAGAATACAAATCCTCAAGGTAATCAAAGTAAAGGTAAAGAGCTGGCAGAAGCTAACCGAAACAAAGTAAATCGGCCATCTACAAGCAATCCAAACAAGGACCATGACAATTCGAAGAATGATTAGACATCAAAAGATCTGCCTGAGAAAAGAGAAATTATCTAAAGAGAGGTAGATAAATCTGGCTCATTCAATTTAGAAACTAAAATTTCAAAGTTGAAAGTGTCAATCCCTCTTACTGAACTAGTCAAAAATATCCATTACAAGTCTAATATAGTTAAAATGCTTAAATTTGATCCTTTGTTCGACATGGTTAATGTTGAAGATGACCAACCTGAATTAATTTTTGGTCCAACAATAGATGGTCAGTTAGAAGATAGTGAGGTTCCTCCATTTTACATGACTTTAAGAATCCACCAGTACATTCTTCATAATTCCATGCTTGACTCTAGAGCCTCCCAAAATTTAATGCCCAAGGACATCATCGAAAAGCTGGGTCCAGATATAACTTGTGAATACCATGACTTGTACTCTTTTGATTCCGGTAAGGTATGTTGTCTTGGTCTAGTCAAATATTTGGTAGTATCCCTGGACCAAATCCTAACAAAGAATGTCTTAATGGATGTGGTGGTAGCTGATATACCACAATGGTTTGCTATGTTATTGTTAAGGTCCTGGGGAGCGAAACTAAGAGGCACATTGTAGTTAGATTACACCTATGCCACCATCCCCATTTTTGGGCAATTGAGGAAATTGTACCAAGAAACCAAAATTAAATTCATGATAACTAGCAAGGAGAGGCTGAATAATCATCCTATAAATGAAGTACATACATATTTAGAATCATTTATTTTATATAATGATAGTGGATTGAATGATGTAGATAGTAAACTTGTAGAAATAAAAGATGTATGAGAGATTTCTGATTGTATAAGAACAATTTTAGATCAGGGAGAAGAAAATATTCCAAGTTCATCAGAACATCCATCAAACAAGGCAAATAAAGGCTTAGAAAAACCATAAAAAAAGGTAATGGAAAATTCAAAAACGCATGAAGAGAAATCTCAAAAAGTTGAGCCAAAGCAGAAACTAGATTTACAGCACTTGGAAGAGGAGCATGGTCTTTGAACCATGGAATTTTAAAGTGCTCTAGGAAAATCTGGGGCAGGCATTGGCATTTTGATCCAAAGTCCACATCCTCAGCAAGGTGAGGTCCCTCATAATGTTAGATTATGATCGTACAAGTTAGCTTTTGATTTCACTAACAATGAGGTGGAGTACGAGCGATGATCATAGGTTTAAAGATCTTGAAAAAATTGGGTGCACGAAGAATTTCTATGTATGGTGATTAGAAATTGTGATAAAGCACGTTAAAGGTGAATATCAAGCTCACAATCTGTGAATGAGACAATATAGAAATGGTGTTTTAGATATTTTGAGAATGTTTAATGAATATACACTTTTAGTTGTACCAAGGAATTAGAATCTTATGGCAGATTCATTGGCTACAATTGCCAGCAATTTCAAAATCCCCATCTTTTCAAACAGGAAATTTGAGATTCGTGTAAAGCATCAGCCCTCTGTTCCTGAAAACTTTCAATATTGGTAAGTATTATGGGATGACAAGCAGGTAAATAACTTTCTTCAGAGTGAAGGAGAGTTTGAGAATTGTTCCATGGATAAGTTTATGACAAGGAGGATCAAGTCATCAAGGCAGCTTAATTTGATATACTAAAGCTGAAGGAAAACAATATTTTGAAAGGTCGTATACCTTTGGAAGAATCATTTGATCAAGATGATGTAGCAAGGAAGCCCACATTGGTTCCTAAGGAGAAATGTATTGAAGACATGAACATCGAAACAACAGACAAACCAAAAATGATCAAGCTGTCCAAATCATTATCTCCAGAGGTAAAAGAGAAATATATTCACTTATTCTCTGAATTTTTTGATGTTTTTGTGTGGGATTATGCAAACTTAAATGTGTATGACAAGAAAATAATTCAGCATACTATCCCAATTAAACCTCATCAAAATTCCTTTAGAAAAAAGCTAAGAAGGATTAACCTAAGGTTGCTACCATCCATAGAGAAAGAAATTAACGGACTTTTCAAGGCGGGCATCATTATTCCTATCAGATTTTCCAATAGGATATCAAATATTGTTTTGATGAGAAAGAAGACTAGGGAAATAAGGCTCTGCATAGACTTCAGAAACTTAAACAAAGTATCTCTAAAAGATAATTATGCACTTGCCAAAATGGATGATATCCTTCAGAGAGTTGTTGGTGCTTCTTGGATGTCACTACTGGATGCCTACACCAATTACAATCAGATTTTAGTGCATGAGGATGGTCAGGACATGACAAAATTTACCACACCTTGGTGCACGTTCAAATATGCAAAAATGCCATCCATTCCCAATAATGTAGGGGCTACTTTTCAGCATGCCATGGACATAGCCTTTGCTAATGAAAAATATGTTTTCTTGGTTGTATATTTAGATGATGTGACAATATTCTCACATTCAGAGCATGAGAATTTGCATCATTTAAGAGTTATTTTCCAGAGATGCAGAAAGTTCAGGATCTCTCTCAACCCGAAGAAAAGTTTATTTGCTATGGAGGAAGGAAAACTTCTCGGCCACATCATCTCAAAGGATGACATCCATATTGACCCTTCATGGGTAGAAGCCATTCAACAAATTGATTTTTCTCGCAGCAAGAAAGAAATCCAAGCATTCAATGGTAATATGAATTTCCTAGGTAGATTTATTCCTAATTTGGCTAAATATCTTAGATAAATGACAAATATGTTGAAAACATATAATGATGTAAATTGGTTCGAAGAAGCCCGCAAGTCCTTTCAGGTGATAAAACTTGCCTTGACCACTGCCCCTATTTTAATCAGTCCTGATTACTCCATTGATTTCATAACATTCTCTTTTTCTTCTGAGCATACCATGGTAGCAATATTGATGCTAAAAAGGGATAAATTGTGCTACCAATAGCATTTTTCAGTCGTAATATCGGAGATGCATCCCCTAAGTACAACATCATAGAGAAACAGGCTTTGGCTTTGGTAAAAGTGGTGAAAATTTTTAGAGTTTACATTTTGCATTCACATACTCTTTCTTATGTGCCTAATGCAGCGGTAAAAGAAGTTCTGATGCAGAATGACCCAGAAGGTAGAAGAGGTAGGTGGATAGTAGCATTATTATAATATGATCTTGAGATCAAGACTATCAAGTTGATCAAGGGTCGAGGCTTAGCCAAACTCATGGATGAGTCAAATCTCCATGCTATAGATATCAACCTTGTAGCAGCATTGTCTGACAATCAAGAAGAAGTAGATCTCATTCAAGTATCTGATATATTTTTATCATCTCCATGATATTCTAATATTATTTATGTTTTGCAACATCTAAATCCCCCATCCAGGCATGTCTAACGCTAAGAGTAGATCACTGAAGCTGAAGGCTTCTAAATATTGCATTATGGACAACACACTTTATGGCAAGGATCCTAGAGATGTGTTGCTGAACTGTCTGACTGAAGATGAGTCTAGAGACATGATAAATGACTTCCACAAAGGAGATTGTGGGGTCCACTTGTACTGGAAGACCACGACCAACAAAGTATTGAAGGTGGGTTACTATTGGCCTACACTTTTTGTAGATATCTACAAGGCAGTGATGAGTTGTCACGAGTGCCAAGTTTTCTAAGTTAAAAGAAAACTTCTTCCTTTGCCTCTACAACCTATATCAGTTTATGCACCTTTTTAGTAGTGGGGCCTAGATTTCATAGGCGAGATTAACCCATCATCATCCGCCCAACACAAGTGCATATTGACAGCTACAGACGTGGATCAAAGTGATTCCAACTAGGGAAGAAACATATTTAGTTATCATTTAGTTTTTAGAAACTAATATCTTGTCCCATTTTGGATGTTCTAAGAAGATCATCACATACATCATGACAACATTCAAGTCTAAAAATATGAATAAGTTTTGTGAGAAATATAACATCAATTTGGGACATTCTACAACATACTATTCACAAGGAAATGGTTTGGCAGGGTCCTCCAATAAATCCTTAATCAACATCATTACGAAAAGGTTGGAGGCCAATGAAAATAATTGGCACAAAAATTTGATCAATGAATTGTAGGCAAATCATGTGAGTGGTAAGAAATCTCTTGGACTTTCTCCTTCTCAAACAGTGTATGGAGTAGATACTATTTTTCCTTCATCATTAACAATCTCGGTCATGAAATTGTTACAAGAAGCAGGAAGTGAACAGAATGATATACATCATCGGATCAATCAAATGATTCACCTACAATAGACATGAGATGAGGTATTTCAGAACACCTCTAAGCTCCATGACAGGATAAAGAAAATCTATGACCAGAAGACAAAGGAGGAATCATGATTTCAAAATGGAAGATGTGGTGCTCCATTGGGATGCCAAAAACGAGGACAAGGGTAAGAATGGTAAATTTGAAAATATGTGGAAAGGCCCTTATCAGATTTCAACTTTCTGAGGGAAAAATGATTTCATGCTAGATGAGATGAATGGAGAACAATGCTTAGGAGGACTAGTCAATGGTAGGCTCCTTCAGAACTATCTTTTCTGAAATATGCTTCTCAGAAATTTTCGAGTTTCATTGTACATAACAATTTAACTTTCTACAAGTGTGAAGGAGAGAATCACAGGAGTTCGGAGCCCGAAGTGAAGGCCATGGAGCTTCACTGATTTTTTTCCATCTTCAAAGATCAGTTGTCAATTAAGTAAGTTAGTTCTAAGTCATTTTTTCAGTCAATTTGAAGATAGTTTCGAGTTAGTTTGTGTTATTTGAGTTCTCAGTATTTAGTCATTAATTTCAGTTTAAGTTTTTCTGTATTGGCCCACATGGTTAGGCACTTGGTCTATGGTGTTCTTGACACCTCCAAGGAGCTACCATCCCCAAAAAAGGCCGACATTAGAGTTAGTATTTGCATACTGCCATCAGTGATCAAAAATCCTCTTTTTATATCATATTAAGGTCCCATTCTGAAATTTTTGTCATTCCACCAAGGTCCTCATTCAAAAGTTTATTCAGTAATGGTAGCCTAGCTCAAAAGCCTCACTCTCCCTTAGAAAATAAATACTTGCTGGCCCACCATCATGTCTTACTGAGCATACATCAATCATAAAAGCTCATTTTGTCATGTCTTTATGGTCAAGTCAACATGGAGTCTAGTCATTCAAGTTCCCATTAGGTCACTAGGTTTCATTTTCCAAGGTTCAATAATACACCATTTCACTACATAAGGCCAACAAATAAGTTTGAGAGTAAGAAAAATAACATCCCTTTTTAATTTAAAGAGGATTTGAAAACATGTAACTATTGTTTCCCAAGCTCTGATTTTCATTCCAAAGTATGAGTTTTATTTCAGATTGCAATTTTATTCCAAAAAAACTAGATGTAATATTATTTTTTAATTTATGTAATTTTACGTTCAGTTTATGTAACAAGTACTATTCCTAAGCTATTAACTCAAAGTCTATGTGCCAACTTCATCCAAGAAAATTCAAATCTAAAGAGTGCCAAACTCCAACATCATCAATCTGCAAAGAAGAAAATCAGAGTGTAAAAGGTAATTAGCAAAGTTTTCAAAAAGGTAAATTGAAACATTAGAAAGTGGGTTTTAAAGTTGAAAAATAAAATTCACTCAAGTATAAGAGCCTTCATAGCATCAAAATCAACTTCATTCACATCCTACCATCAATTGACAAAACCCCAAGAGAGGATTTCTCAAGATTCTGGGCAAATTTGAAAAAACTCAGTAGGCACTGCGCACTTCCTTCAGGCGCTACGCACTCACTTTAGGATCTGTGCACTTTCCAAGTGCTACAAACTTCCTTCTAGTGTTGCACACTTCCTGCAGGTGCTATGCACTTGCCATAGAAAGGGCGCACTTCCTTGTGGCACTGCACATTTGTCTAGGAAAGCCAGAATTGTCTCCAAAGCTCCACCAAACTTGTATTCAACCTCCAACAAGTAAGTAACAACTCAGGATAACATTATTCTTCCTCTTAAAGTCACTCTTATGGTTTTTTGAAAGTTTATTAAATATTTGGTGTTTTTCTCATGTCAAAACCCTAGTATCTCCCCCAAAACCACCATTGCACTCTCAATTCCCAAATTTCAACACCCCTACAATTTCATTCCCTTTTCCTAAATCCTTTATCCCAATACTCTATAACCTTTATCCCAAAACCCTAAGCCCTAGATGCTACAACTACCTAGGCTCCAAAACCCCCAACATTGTAAACAATTTCCCCAACCTAAAAATCCATCATATTAATATTCACTATCCCCTCCTCCATTACATAAATCCATAAACCCATCTCCTTCAATTTCCCTTCCCCATTCTTTACTCCTAAAAAACCACATTCTAACAACATCATAACAACCTAGGGTTTGATATTCAAACACCATGGAAGAAGAGGAAAACAAACCATACAATAAGGGAGAAGAAACAGAGGTGAAGATACCACACAAAGGGGGCAAAGTACTCAGATTTGAGCAAACATATATCAGGGAACTCTTGGCATCTGCTATGGCTGTGACATCTTTCAAATATCTTGGCTGTTATGATTTCTGTGAGAAAATTCAAAAAGTCCAACACCATGCTATGTTGACTAGACTCTTCATATATAAACTCCATGACAACCAAGTTACTCTAGTTGGTGTCACTTATACTTTATCTCCTGCCATTATATTAGCTACCACTGGGATCCCAAATGTTGGGGAGAAATGGTTTAAACAAGGTGAGTTGGAGAAACATTACTATGAACCTTTCATAAAACCAAGGTACTGAAATGAGAGAAAGAGCTATTTTCCTTTTTCTCACCTCCTCGACAGATATGCCCCAATGATGAAGATTTTCATAAAATACTTTTCATGTGAAGGTAGATTTTCTAGGCTTTACTCCTATCACATCTGACTCTTAATGCATTTCACTAGGGTAAAAATTCTCAACATACCCTACTACCTTTTCCGTAGCATTGATAAGCTGACCTATATTGTCCAGAAAAGGGAGTATGAACATCAAATGAAGAGTCTTTTTCATCATTCCCTCATCAAAATCATAGTTCTCTATCATCTCAAAGAGCTGAACATTTCATGCAGTACCTTCATAGCCAATCCCATATTCACTAATCCATATATTCAGAATGTTCAAAATGTCCCTTCATCATCTCATCCTTCCACCTCCATTCCTCTAGTTAAGCATATAGATCATTCATCATCATCATATTAGTCGCCTTCACCATCACCTCCACCATCACCATTTGATGAGCATATTGAGTCACCTAGCAGGGATGAGATCAGTGAGCCGAAGCAGATTGAGCAAGTTGAGGTCATCAAGCCTAAAAGGGCAGATTTGGGCACATTGTAAAACACTTACCAGAGAGGCCATAGGCAGGTGTTTTCCCCACAGATTCTGGGAGGGGCCTTACCTTCTTCACCAACAAACTAGGTACACATAGTCAAAGAGAAGATGACAGAGACAAAGATTTAGTATGAGGAGGAGGACCTCCATGAGATGGAGCAATATTTTGACTTGGTTGAGCTAGGCAAGCATGATGACAATGAGGACACTAGTATTTTCATCAAGGAAAAATATATATTATTTCATATTATGAGCAAGAAAATAAGAAGCTTCAAGCCAAACATGATGTCATGGAGATTCAGCTCATCAAGGCAAAAAGGGAAGCAATGAAAGGCTAGGCATTGATTGATGAGACCTATAACAGGTATGGTGAACCTGAAGAAGAGAGAGAACCAAAAATAAGACCTACGACTAGAGCGTTGAAAAGAGCTCTAGAACTAGAGGAACAAAAGGAGGCTGAGCTTGCAAATTTTCTCACATGGAATGAGCAGTTTTCCATATTGATTAATGAGAACCAAGAGCATTGACTTGATAAGGTCAATCTACATCTATAGAAGCTCCTAGACAAGGCTAATCAGAAAAATGATATTCAAAGGAAGAGTCAAAACACGATGCCAACAGGGAGAAAAATGCAAGGGCAAAGCTCAAGGCTGCAAAGGCAGAAATTAAAGCCCAAACTCACCAAGAAGAGAAGAAGAAGCTTAATATACTAGTAGAGGATTCACTCCAAGCCTAGCCACACCAACATCATCTACTTGGCCAATTTTGAAGCCTCTTGGCTCATTTTTGCAAATTTTGTCTTTTCTGTGATTTTTTAGGCAATTTTGTATCAACAACATGGTCAAACGCGCAACGTCGTAGGTGCTACACACATTTTTGGGGAACTTTTTGAGCAAATGGAGACCACAACTAGATTCATAATGACAAATACATCTAAGAAAACCATGTTTCCAGCCTTAGTTTGTAAAAATAGCAGGTGGAAAGGGAAAAAAAGCAGAAATTCATGTTTCTGCTTCATTTTTGGCCTAAGCGTTGCACACAGACTAGGCTTGGGAAAATCAACTTTTGGAGTGTCAAATCAAGCCCATTTTGGAAACTAAAGGCAGATTTGGAAACTATACAAGACAATATTTCCAATGAGCTATCGTAGTCTCAATTTGGACACCAGGAAGGCAATAAAAATTTTCCTACAAGATGGAGGGTTCACATGACACTCTGAGGGCACACTTGATAGAAAGATGGTGCACTTGTCCATTTGCCTAATTTTTCACTGTTTTTCTCCAGATTTGATTTTCATCTTTGGAAATAAACGTTTTACTGATGTTGTAGATGAAATTATGATCTTTTACTATTACCTAGGGGTAAATACATTAGGTAAATAGACTTCATCAAGTCAAATGAATCAGTTTCAATGTAATTGGGGATGAGTCACATAGAGCTCCCTACACTCTAGGTATCAATTCAGACTTTTACAGATCTCTTCCTCAACTCAGGGATTCAACCCTTGAGGATGAGAGAATGTTTTTTTAATGCTTATATCTTCCCTTTCTTCACTCTTTTCATAGGTTGGACTTAGTTGGATATTGTACTAGTGATTAAAGACACTATTGTATCAAATTTTGGCCAGTTTCAATAGATGAATTGCAACTATTTCTTTGGGATACATGTGGTATGGATGTTTAGAAGTGTTTCTTATTTGTTATCATTTGTGTGAATATTTTGTAAGTTCATAAACCATTTCATGTTTATTATATGGTAATTTTCAAGTTGATAGGTAGAATACATGTTTTCTCATGCTCTGTTTTAGGAAAGTTATCATAACTTGTCCATTTTTTCTTCAGTTTAGGAAGAATACATCTCATATGCTCTTCCTAAATCCTCATCAGTCTTAAACCATCTCACCAAAACACCTTTTAGTTGCTAATCCTCATGCCTACCTTGCCCCTTTGAATGTCTGCAATCATATCTAATTTTCCCTAACCTAGCCTCTTTGACCTAATACCCTCATCCAACAATAACCCCATCAAAAATCAAATCAAACAACCTCTGCACATCATAACTAGCCTAAAACCCTAATCCATCCAACAATATTGGATGTGATTCTTTGGAGAGAGCCCTCTGTGACTTGGTATGGCTAGCTACCAAGTCAAAAGGTTGGTCTATGGTTACCTCAGTTGTACTCTTCCTTTGCCTTGGAGATTCAGAGGAGTGATAACAATACTAACCAGTATGGTTGGGGAAATTGAGAAAACAAGGTACTCCATTTTGTTAATGGTAGTCAGTCACTCTTCAACACAACACTCCCCCACTTCATCTTCATGGTTGTTGGGTTGGGAAATCTTCTTGCCTTTTTGTTTATCATACCATTTGAAAGCCTCCACTTTTCGATTTGGGTCAATGCTTCCAACTCCATTCAGTCTCGCCAATGTGTTCAGGAGAAGTTATTCAGTCAATATCTTCTACAATACTCATAAGCCTTCATTCCATGTTTTCCTTTCCTAATACATTTCTGTATCACCATCAATATGAAGATTATTTGTCAAATCAACATACTTGTTTTGTGTTGTTGATGAGGGATACATCAAGGCATTGTTACAACGGTCCCTTACTTTCAACATCAGCTCATTATCTAGGAAGTTGACTTAGAAACACCCCTTGGTACCTTGGTGATTACATACATCAATGGCAGGTTTCCTTGCTCTCGTTTACAGGTTTACATCATTGGCCTTCGATCGAATGATTCTATGTGGCGTTCAACATTAAGTCATTTATTCACACAATAAAAATTGTACTAGAGTACATTGAGAGCCATTAACATCATCGGTGGTTACTCTCTCATCTGTTAACGGATTACATCATTGTCCAATAATCATATGGTGTCTATAATGTTCGACTCAAACTCATTGATTCACATGGTTAGACTCATACATTGGTTGGTCGTGTGAATGAGATAAAAGACCCCAAATCTAGTTTCATCCATCTTAGTTGTGATTTCAGGAGTAATACAAGATCACAATGTATGATGGCTATGATCATATAGGCATTCATCCAGTCATGCGTCCACGATTTTTCATCTATAGATGTGTCTTTTGATTAGTGTGCATGTAATGTTAGCTTATGTTTGAATATGGGTATGCTTCCCTCATAAAATATTTCAGGATGTAAATGTATTGTAACATATGATGATTTCACCGGTTGTTCTTGAAATCAACTTGTGACAAGGTAAAGCACTTTAGTCATAAGATATCATTTCTAACTTTTTGCTTTAGGGGGCAATCTATTATAGGCCATTTTGTCACATCTGGTGAATAGGCCTTCAATTGGATCAATCAACATCCTTTGACCTCCTTTTCATCATCCTTGCACAAATACCTAAGCATGACTCATTCCAATCCCTGAGTTTCTTCTTGGAAACACATGTTTTTAGTCATTCTAAGGACCAATTCTCCTTGGACTCTTAGTTGATAACATTCACTACTAGGCTTCCCTACTATGCACATACACTGATCACCAACAAATTGCTCAATGTTGGGGCTACGTTGATTCTTGAAATTTGGGAAAAATAGAGAGAATCCTTAAGCGTCTTCTCCCAGAATCTTCCAAGATCTATTGTATCCATTTACCTCAGATAAAAGTCTCAAACATTATCATATCATACCTTGGATTTTTCATCCCTTATCCCTTGATCTCATCCTCCCAAGAGTGGATCTCAAGCCTAGACTGGTAAAAGGATAAGAATTCATGAACTACCTTCACCTATATATTTACTCCCATCCATAGGAATGGGGTTAGCTTTTGGAGAGTGATTCTACTCTTATGCTGCTAATGTGATAAATATCTTTCCGTGCACTAGGGTGATTAGATGTGAACTTTGTGACAAGGAAAGGGAAAGTAAACTTGGAGGATCTCTTTTGCAGGATCAACACCTATTTTTGGTTATTACTCCCTCCATTTCTATTAATGAAAAATTTTCTTTTTTTTCCTATATATGATGTTATGGTTTCATATATTTCAATACCTTGTTTATCTATTGAATAAAGTGATTAGATGATGCTACATAAATTTTGTGGATCATTGGCTTGTGTTATCTAATCGTGCAGGTTCTAATAATAGTTATCGGATCTAGGATTGGAGCATTCAAGCCAATTATGGAGTGAATCATATGAAAAATTCCAAGTAGGATTCATCCCACTATCTATTTACTTTAAGGAAATCATTAGTCCCTTTGTCTTTATGTTGTTCTAGGTCAGTCCACCAGGCCCAGAGAAGATACTTGTGTCCATAGTCGTAGATTCTGCATAACAAAATTGCATTTTGTTAAGGATTGAGTGAATTTATTATTGTTTTGATGCATTTTCGTACACAATTTATTCATTTGAATTTTCCATTCAACTAATCATATGCTAGATTTTCACCTGTTAAATTTGGTTGCTAGAGAATTAGAGAATCTTTGGTTGCACTTGGAACAAGTCATCCTATAATATTACATGAATATTCTGAAAATAAGCCAATGATGTATTCTTAATTTCCCATATGTGTTAGTGAAATTAGTATAATAATGTTGAACCTATCAAACATGCCTCATCAATGAGCATGACACGAAGTTGTTCACAATGTTTTGTCAATGTGTCTAATTTTTCACCTTTAAGTGAAAGAAATTCCTATTTGTTAAATGGTAAATGGAATGTAGAATGCAATGTTATACCACATACATTTAACATTTCCTTGAATCTATATGTTTTTATGATTCCTTTTAATTGAACTCTCCAGTCATATCAAAACATGTTTTTGTACAAGTGAATTAGGAATTGGAATATTGCTATTAAAGTAAACATTTTTCAATCACCCACACCACCTGTTACAAGTACATACAATGGTCATTTAGATTTTTTTTATTTTTTTTATCTTCCACTATTTCTTTCACGATATTTTATTTTTTTGAGTTAAGCATTATCATGCTTTCATAGAATTCTGTTTCTTCTAATACTTATGCTATTTTACAATTTGATAAGGTCTTTCAACAATTAATTTTGCATTTCTATCCTTTTTGCGAATATGGAAAATCTGACTCGATATCGTATTCTTGATAACATTTTTCACTCTCTATTTCTTCATATGGAGGTACATTTCTTTCAAACAATTCTCTCTTTTTGTTTTCAAGCTCAAGAATTTTGCTATCAATATGAGTCCAAGTTTTCATTGTTTTGTTCATGAATTTTCTCTCGTTACATTTTATGATAAATATGCATTGTCCCAACTTGAATATTGTTCTTTAAATATGTTCTCATCAACATGATATGGGGCATAAAACATTAATCCTTCTCTGTAATAGTTATCAATATCAATATGTTTATTATAATTTATGTACCTTATAACATATTGTCTCTCAACTCCTCATTTTTTCCTTGTAGTGTATAACACGATGCAATTTATGCTAAATATAGATGTTTGATGTTTTCTAGTTGTTGCACATAGTGATCAATAATTGATAAACATGCTCTATTTTTTGAACCATCTAGTTCACACTCTAGGTCTTTCGGTTTCTTTCGTAAAAATGTTCTATCATGTATTACTAAAATATTAGAAAATATACATTTTCTTGAACTAGTATTTAGTGGCATTGACAACACTTATTGTGTCGACATTTTTTTTAAGTTCAATAAATATTTTCCAAGTCTTGCAATTGCTTCTATGATATCCTCGTCATCTTTTGACATTCACTTCGCACAAGTTTAAACATCGATGTCAATGTTTTATCGAGTTGTGGAATATATGAACTACAATAAATAGATGTATCATATGAATCAAGTACAAATTGAGCATCAATATTTTCACCCTAGGTTAATGGAATATGCTGAGCAAAGCTATTAGCCCATATGTCTAGTAGTTCTCTTTTCAACAAAATTGTTCTTCATTTCAGACTAGATTGAATTACATGGATATAATCAAATTTGGTTATACCTATTTTTTATAGAAAGCTATCAAATGTATATGTCTCATCATGTTCAATATTCTCTAGTGCATCAAATATTGTTCTTTCATTCACCTTTATATTTTCATTGTCGAATTCCATAGTCTCAAGTATTTGTGTCCTTGGCCTTAGTGGTATTAGAAAATTGAACCAAAAATGCATCTATTTTCCTTTCCTACAAGTGCTTGTGTGACGATGACATCAAATAGTTTTCATATTTCTAGATAGTTTAGTTGAATCACAGGACAAGTACTTGTCAATGAATATTTTGATTTCAATATTTGTTCTTTCTCCATAGATTGGTGCATTTTTTAATCCAGATCAATCCATCTTCATGTTGGCTTCCTCGATTTTGGAATTCAATTACAAAGAAATAGGAAACAACATCACCAAAGTACTTGGGCTCATGTAAATCTAATTGGCATAGAGCATTCACTCTAGTTCTATAATATCATACACAGGTAACAAGGTCATTTTTTCTCATGATATTAATATCATCTTTGTCTACTTCATTTTCAGTCGACAATTTTTTTCACAGTGTATTTTTTGTAAAGATTTCACTAAAGGCTCCCATATATGTTCAACACTGTTGAATAATAACAAAGAAATTGGGTGGACCTAATTGTCATATCATTGTGTACAAGTTCTTGTGCAAATGCAAAAAATAGTTCCACATTGTCCGTATTCATCTAAGATCCATATAAGAAATGTTCAATGCAAGAATACATTTCAAATTTTCCATTGCTTTAACATCTTTAGCTATTAGTTTTTTTCTTTTTAACTATCGTTTTCTTATCAAATCCAAATACAAGTGAATATTTTATGGAGGATAATTTTCACTACTTTGTAAAATGAATTCCTTATATGATACATAAATCATGATCTTAATGTAAAAATTCCAACCGATCAATATTGTGATATGTAAAGTTTCACGTAACACTGTCTAACCATTTTTTTTCTATAAAACAATGTGGGAAATTTCATCTCTTCTGAATACTTATATCTGAATATTACCAAAGGCCTATAGCCTCCACCTAAATAAATGTTTATTTGATTATTACAAAGATCATAATACTATACGAATCGCTCAATCCATGTAATAATGTTTTTTTTACCAACTTTTGATCACAATAATAATTATCATCATTTATTTATATATCTATCTCCATCTCACATGCATAGGAATATTTGTTTTGATCAAAGACTTCCTTTTAGTTTTCATTTATCATGACATTCTCTAGTATATAGAGTGAATTTTTATACAATCATCTCAATGCCTTCACGATCTTATGAACATGTATTTTACCAACAAAAAATATTCTTTTAAACACTAAACATATTTTAATTGCCACAATCAGAATGCTAAATTCATTTATGTCATGAGGAAGTGAAATTTGAATTTGAGATATGTCAGTAGGTATGTTGATTAGTCCAGCAGTCAATGCTAATTATGGTTATATAAAATGTTGTCCAAGTTCGTGTATTCACAAAAATGGTAATCTTAATTATATTTGTCTTTCCTCCAATTCATGAAGTTCTTTCACTATCAAATTTTTCTATTATGTCTAATTCACTATGGAACTACAAATTTGATAACTTTGTCATTGTCTAATTCCTTTCTACATTTTTTTCATGTGTACTTGATTTTGGACACATTGCTAATTTGTTGTTCTATGGAATCTTTTTTAAACCAAGTTTTATTGCATATTGAACAACCATAAACTAGAACATCTTGCATTTTTTTAAAATACTATTGTTCAGCCACTCTTTCAATTGAACATTTGTAACAATTCTTTATGTTCATTAGCAGATATGTTATTTTTCATTGAATTTTGCCGCTTCAACCATCTTATAATCTGACTTGTTTTGATAACATTTTTGTTTCTTATCTATTTTTTGAGTAACTTCATGCAATGAAGAACACGATCTCTATTTTACATTGATAGGATTTGTATTAAATTCCATAGTATGTTCATCAATGTCCATGTTCTTAGAGCTAGAATTTAATGGCTTGCATAGTTTTCTAAGAACACTTGCTTTGAAAACATCCTTGTTTATTATATGTTTTTTGAATTGATGCATTGATATTCGTGATCTCTTGTTCACATTGATAAATTTTGTGTCAAGTTCCTTTCCATTTTAATTCACGTTCATGTTTTTGAACTCATTTGTACTAATGCCACTATGGTTTTAATTATATTCTTCTATACATTTCTCTTCGTTTAAAACTTCAATAGGAAGCAAAATGTTTTTTTGTCATACTATCTCTTTCATAGGTTCATAATGGAACTGACCTATACTGTTTCAGGGAAAACTAGTGTCAATTCGAACTGGTACTCCCACTAAGATGCATAGATATCTTAGAAACAAATAATGAAATCTTTTCAAGAGTTCCTTTAAGTGTGATAGATGGAAGAGAAGAAGAGAGGACCAACCTGGATCTTTCGCTTTGATCCTAGCTTGATTTCTCCTTTCCTTGATAGAATTTGCCACTCCTCTCCTACTTTTCATGCTTCAAAGAGTACTTGTAGAGTCAAAGTAACAACAAACTATCAAAGAATCTCTATCTAAAACATCATAAACAATGCGGAATCAGAAACACATTGACCATACAATTGCATTCATAAATAATAAGATTCACAAATACAAGATCATATGGAGGAAAACTCAAAGAACTTTATTAATAGTAATGTAAGAGAGGATTACAACCCAGCTGTCTGATCCAGCATCATCCTCCCAGTTGTAGAAGCCCTCTTCACCTCATGAACAAGCAAATCACCCAACAACGCAAAGTCTCTTCTCACCAACAAACCAATAGCACTTCCTTACAAAATACAAAATTCCAGCCTCTAGATCTCTCAGATGAGGGATCCATTTATAGATGTCTTGCAAGGGTGTGAGTTAGCTCTAGGTTTTTTATTAGTGTCATTCCACTGATAGTTCTTGGTTCCACTTGGAAATTTCATGATCTCCTACTCATCCCTGGGCGAATTCAGAGAGGCGAGTGTCATAGGAGAAGTTTATGGAACATTCCATGATCATCCACCTTGCAAACTATCTCTGCCATTTGTCTATTCTCACTCATCACACCCCACAGAAGGCCATTTGAGTATGCATTGCACCTGGCTAGTTAGGTAGTCAGTATGCATAGCACCTTGCCCATGGAGTAGTCTGTATGGTCCAGTTTTGGCCAGTTCTGAGTAGTTTTTTCAGGTGGAACTTCTGGGAAATGATGTAATCAGTTGACCATGATCCTTTATGGTGTGAAAAAACACTCTTAGGGACTTAAGGAGCCCTTAATTTATGGACACATGAGTTTGGGGTTGCAGTGCCCAAATATGTCTATAACAGCTGCCACCTAAAGCATGAGGTCGTAAATATTCTGATGTCAGGTGAAATGTTTTATTCATGAGGATCCAAGGTATTGGTACTGGAAGGTGACCTATATAAGATACAATACAATACATCATCATCATATTATTTTCATGATCTAGCTGAGGTAGGCATTCCCATGCTCAGCTTTATAAATTCATTTTCGTGTACATAGGACAAACAATTGTCTGTTGTTGTAGATTGGTGATTCTTCACATGAAGGGTCATCTTCCCTGGCTTAGATGACTATCTATGCAGCTTCTATGTACAATTGATGTCTTTATTTTCCTGAAAATATCACAGCCCGGATGGATGAAACTAGATCCGGGGTCTTCAAAACTCATCCAATATTCACCCAATGTACAAGCTGATCAATGTGAAAAGCAATTCTAAAGTCGAACATGGAAAGACATCACCTCATTACTAGCCACTGATGTAAGTTGTTAATAGACACGAGAGGAGTCACCGATAATGATGATGACCCTCAAGGTACTATAGTACAATTCATGTGGTGTGAATATATGAGCTGATGTCGAACACTATACAAGGTCTTTCGGTCGAAGGTCATTGATGTAAACTTGTCACCGGAAGTGAGAAACTTCCATTGAGGCATGCAAGCTTCAAAGTACTGAAAGGGTTGTTTCTAAATCAACTTCTTGGATAATGAGCTGATGTCAACAAGAAGTGACCTGTCATAGGAGGGCCTTGATGTATCCCACATCTACGATGCGAAACGGAGCAAATGTTTTTTGTGGAGGTGAAAATGATCTGATGATATAATGTTCAGGAATGGCGGCCATGAAAAATGAAGAGTGGATGTAGTGTAGTGGATGAGGCATTTGCTGGATGGTGAATTCTCTGAATGACTTCTCTTGAACATATTGGCGACATTGATATGGGCTGGTAGCGCTAACCCCATGGATGGCTCAGTGGACCAATGGTGACAGTGAACGGAAAAACCCAACCCGACTCAATCACGGTGGTGGAGTGAAAGTTGTCATGTTCAAGAGAGACTTGCTACCAATAGAGTTCTTCAAGTTTTCTTCCCATTTTTCCCTAGTCATTGCTAACCAGTACCTCTTTATTTTTGACAAGATTGAGGAGGATAACACATGCTTGGTCCATAAGCTGCCCTTTAGGAAAACCTGTCGCTTTGTGTTTAGTGAGGCTAGCGTCAATGAGACTCGTTCTTGTTTGGGTGGACAAGTTTGTCGCTATTGTTTTAATGAGTTTAACGACAAATATAACTTGGTCCTTTTCATGTTTAGAGAGTTTGAAAATGGACGAAAAGGAGACTCTAATAGTCCTTTTTCGTGGCATAATCCCTTAAGTCCGAAAAAGTGTAAAATAATATGAAAGGGATGACTTTTCGATAGTTCTAATGAGCCGAAAAAGAAAAGTGCTCGATATTTTTGTTTAATAATCCCTCAAGCAAAAAACATTAAAATATATGAGAGGGATGGCGTTCCCCTTACTTTAACGAGCTGGAAAGGCCAATAGCTCGACAATATTTTTATATTTAACGAGTCTAAAAAGAGTTTAAAAGAGGCTCGTTTTTTAGGAATGACTGGTATTTCTAGGTAGCAGCTGGTTCCAGGTAAGTTTGGAACTTCTCAAAACATGGCAGTGTGAAGAGGGTGGCAATCAGAATCACTCATCATAGATGTTACTTAAAAGGGTAAACAATCAAGTGGAAGCGTATGGTCGGCTGAATGAAATGGAGGTGTTGGAAGGAACAGAACCAAAGTTCAAAAAGGGTAGATAGCAAAGCGATCACAAAATTTATTTACCAAAGGCAGGTTTATTTTTTAATGAGCTTGAACCTTGTGCCAACATGTGCTCAGTGCAGGTTGATTTTTTAATGAGCTTGAACCTTGCGGGAACATTTCTCTTACCAGTCTTTTGATAATGTCTCTTGGTAGATTTATTTTTTAATGAGCTTGAACACTACTATAACATGTGCTCATGACATTTTTATGCAAGCTAGAAACGACCGAGCTACGAGGTTAAAGGGTTGAGAACCTACAAACTAAGAAAATCAAAGGTCGCTTTTCACTTGCATGCAAAGGTTTGCATGCCCCCAGGTCTTTCAGTAAAAGGAGAGTTTCTAGGTTACCAAATGGAAGTTCCTGTGGTTAGGCAAGATTGTTTTTGTCAACCGACAAAAGAACTCTTCCTTTGCTTTGTCCATCGAAATAGATGAAGGTGATTGTTGTGAGCTTCCAATCACATAATGTACGAAGCTGAATGTTGTGAGCTTCCATTCACAATCGTACAAAGGAAATAATCAGGTCAGACTGATCACATAACCTATATAGGAATGTTATTTTGTCCAAGTATTATAACCTTTCAAGAAAATCTCTCTTTTCCTCTGGGTTCACTTGCCGAAGCAGACTATGTAGGTTTTAACACCGTACAGAAATTACTTGCATACGAATTCTAAAACACAGAAAAATAAACAATGTGAGAGCATAACACATAAAACACATATACACAGATATTTTCCCATTGGATCCCAAAACTAGGACTACCAGCTTGATTTTTCATTATGTTCCTTTCAATGTTACAATACATATTTATACATGCTAAAGCATCCAATACCATGGACCGAAAACCATCACGTCCAATACCATGGACTAAAAACCATCGCGTCTAATACCATGGACCAAAAAACCATCACGTCCAAAAAACATGTGCGAAAACCATGCACAAAACCATAGGTGGGTCCGCCCAACCTAACACAGGGTCGAAAACCAAAATTTTCTGGGGCGCTACCCCAAACCCCATAAAGTGGGGTTACGGGTGCCCTTCAAACACCCTGTTAACTACGTGGAAAGAATATAGCACAACCCAACATTCTCCCACTTGTTGTTTTCTCTCCATAGGGGGCCACAAGAGAGATTAATCATTTTCCCAGCCCTGAAATGCCCATTGTCTCTCTACACCAAGAGAACTTCTCATAGCTCATAGATTTTATCAATGCATCTGCAGTATTCTTCAAAGTGTCCACCTTTACCAGCAACACCTTTTTGTCTTCTATCATATCCCTCACAAAGTGATACTGAACATCAATGTGCTTTGTCTTTGAATGATATGCAGGGTTCTTTTTCGAAAAAATTTCACTTTGGTTGTCACAGTCTATCTCTATAGCTTCCTGTACGAACCCCATACGTGAACACAATCTTTGCAACCAAACTACTTCCTTGCTTGCATGAGTGGCTACCATGTATTCTGCCTCTGTAGTTGATAGTGCCACTATATATTGTTTCTTACTCATCCAACTGACTGTACCTCCAAATAGGTTAAACACATACCCACTTGTAGATCTTCTTTGATCTAGATCTCCAGCCGTGTTTGCATCAACAAAGCCATGAATATCCAACACTCTATCCAATCTTGGTCTTCCTTGGTAGCACAAACCATAATCACTAGTGCCACAGAAATGCCTGAAAACCTGCTTCACTACTGTCTAACGCTCCTTTCCTAGTTTTGACATAAACCTGCTCAATACTCCCACTGCATGTGCAATGTCTGGTCGAGTACAGAACATTACATACATCAGGCTACCGACTACGCTTGCATATGGAACACGGGACATGTCCTCTTCCTCTTCTTGTGTCTTGGGACATTGTTCAGTAGATAACCTCACACCTATAGGAATAGGAACCTTCACCGGTTTACTATCCTGCATATTAAACCTCTATAGTATTGTCTTGACATACTTCCTCTGGTTTAACCAGAGCTTCCTCTTTGCCTGATCTCTTTTAATTTCCATGCCCAAAATATAGTTTGCAGCACCAAGATCTTTCATGTCGAATTCGGAGGACAATTGGGTCTTCAAATCCTGGATAATTTCTTTGTCATTTCCAGCCAGCAACATATCATACACATACAAGACTAGATAAATAACATAGTCACCAATTAAAATACACACAATGATCTGCTTTGCTTCTGGTGAAGCCAAGTCCTCGTATAAATGTATCAAATTTCTGATACCACATCCTTGGTGACTATTTTAACCCATACAGAAACTTCTTTAACTTGTATACCAATGCTTTCTTACCCTTCACTGCAAAGCCTTCAGGTTGCTTCATGTAGATTTCCTCTTCTAGATCCCTGTAAAGAAATGTTGTCTTCACATCCATCTATTCTACCTCAAAATCAAAAGCAACAACAATAGACAAAAGTAATCTAATAGAAGTTACCTTGGCAACAGGAGAAAAAATATCACCAAAATCTATTCCTGGCACCTGGGAATAACCTTTTGCTACCAACCGAGCTTTCTATTTCTCCACTTTTTCTTCTGCATTTGTCTTCCTTTTGAACACCCATTTGCTGCTAATGGGTTTCCTTCCAGCCGCAACTCCACCAAATCCCAAGCCTCATTTTTGTCCAAAGATGCCATTTCATCAACCATGGCCTCTTTCCAGAGTTTTCCATCCTCTATATCTACTGCTTCCTTCATAGTTCTGGGATCATCGTCAGTAATAGATAAAGCAAAATTTGAACAGAAAGCAGATGGACTATACCTTTCAGGCTACCTTCTTTCTTGAACTTATCTTCTCACAGCCGGAGTTTGTGGCTCTTCATCTTTTGATTCCTCCTCTGTTGTAGAGTCTGATTCTTCATCCTTTAGCTCAAACTCTATCTTTTGAAGTTCCTTTCATTGGACTTCATGTTTAATAACATCTTTCACCTCTTTGAACACCACATCTCGGCTATACACAACCTTCCGTGTGACTGGGTTCCAAAGCTTATAACCCTTTAAACCATCCTTATACCCAATAAAGATGCACTTTTTAGATTTACTATCCAACTTGGTTCATTTCTCCTTTGGAACATGTACATATGCATCACATCCAAATACCCTCAGATGTGAAAGAGAGAGTTTCTTACCAGTCCATACCTCTTGTGGAGTCTTATCCTCCAACGATGAGGAAGGTGACCTGTTGACCAAGTAACATGCAGTATCCACCACCTCTACCTAGAATTCTTGTCCTAACCCAGCACCACTGAGCATGCTTCTTGCCCTTTACATCAATCTCTTATTCATTCTTTCTGCAACTCCATTCTGCTGAGGTGTATATGGAGTAGTCTTCTGTCGTGATATACCACACTTGTTACAGAATTCTTCAAATTCCTTACCACAAAACTCTCCACCATTATCTGTCCTTAGCACCTTTATCTTCTTCTCTGTTTGGTTTTCCACCAGAGCCTTAAATTCTTTAAACCTGTCAAAGACTTCAGATTTCTTTGTAAGGAAATATATCCATGTATTCCTTGAGAAGTCATATATAAATGATACATAGTACATAGACTTACCTAGTGATGGAGCCTTCACAGGTCCAAACACATCATTGTGCACAAGTTCTAATATTTATTTTGCCCTCTTACTACCATAGGGGAAACTCACCCGATTCTACTTCCCATATACATAATTTTCACAGAAATCAAAATCCAGAGAGCTATTACTCATACCTTCTATCATACCTTTACCATGACGTATCCAAAGGCCCTTTTCTCCAATATGTCCAAGCGTTTGATGCCACAGCATGGTCTTCTCTCCAAAGACCACTAGATTTTTTGCTCCACTTTCAGGAACCACAGAACTATTGCACCCATCAATAACAGTGCTACCTTGCAGCTTGTACAGAGTTCCAATCTGAACTCCCTGCATCAATACCAATGCTCCTTGAACCATCTTGCAGGTATCCTTCTCGATCACTGTTTTTACACCTGCATCATCCAGATTGCTTATGTTATCTCAAAATCAGGCCCTGGAAGGCTGCGGACCACGAAGACTTCAAGTAACTCTTTCAAACCAACTTTTGGCTGAGGCTTAGCCTCCTCAACCTGAGAGGGCTCTCTCAAAGGTTAATGATTTTGATAAAGATATGAATAGATGGCTAACTCTATGGTTTGTAATTGTAAATGTTTATAGGTTGAAAGATGAAGGCTGGCTACCATTGGGCTATGGAGTCAAAGTATGTTTCAGTACCACAACAAGATCAGCTTAACATGAAGTCAGGGCATTCAGCATTTGAATATTCAGAACATACACTCATATGGAACCACACAGTTTATAGATGCATACAGGAAATCAGAGCACATTCAGTGAATTCTGAGTGATTATACATCCATACCACTGTAAACAAAACTAAGGAAAGGACAACGCACATTCTGAATATAAGAAATCCTTCATGAATCCTGAGTAGTGAAGCCAAAGCATTCTACCTAGCATGGAAGTCAAGGAATTATAGAGTTCGAGTGTAGAAATGACAATACAAAACAATGAAACATAGTAAGTTTATCTATGAAGGAAGTCAGAGCATCAGTGATGAGTTCTGAGTATCATAAGTAAACAACACTGCAATGTAAGTATTGGAAGATGCCATCATAACAAGAACATACAAGAACTCTTCATGAATCTTGAGTTGTCTAAGTAGAAATCTGCATTAGGTTAAAAATATACACAGTCTGCACATAGAGAAGCAGCTGAGCCAAAAAGTCTCCAACCCTTTGCTAATTCGACCTATTGCTCTATATAAATCATTTACAATTAGGATTCCATCAACCCTCATCAAGAGAATTCGAATTTTCCATCAGTGACACCTATTCTAACCATAAAACCAACCATTAATTAGAACTAGTTGTTAACTAGGAGTGCTAGTGACCTAATACAACTAGGAGTGTAACTCCTTATTATGATTACAACATCCTTATCTAAACATTTAAAGCATTCTTTGACACCTAACACTCCATGAAGTTGAATTTGATGAAGCCTCCCACGTGGTCATCTGACTGCTGAAGAGAAACCCTAGAAATTAGGGAACATGTTTCCTTGTTTTTAGGTTTAGAATCCCTGAAAATGGCACGTGGGACAGAGCCTTTATCTCCTCATCCATGACACATTTTACTAAACTGAAGGATTTTTTTGTAGCTCATGTTGTCTAGAACAAAAACCTCTCCTGGTTTTTTAAAACATTCCTCCAGCTGTTCAGAATCTGTCCTTGAAAAACACGTGTCAAACAGGAAACTGTCCCTTGCTCTGTTCTAGCTGAAAAATAGGTCTTGGGATAGAGGTCATAACTTCTTGTAAAAAATGTATTTGGAAAAACGGAAGGTGGGTTTTGTGAAAAAATCCATGCTGAAAAAAAACCTCTTTTGGTTTTTTGAAACACTACTCCAGCTGCCCAGAATCGATCCTTGAAGAAGACGTGTAAAACAGGAAATTTTGATTCTTTGAAAAACTGCACCTACAGCAGTTTTGTAGCGCAAGTTTGGTCACCCGTTTCTCCCAGCTCATAATGAATTTGAGGAAACTGAAGGAGGCTTTTTTGAATCAATCCATTCTAAACAAAAAACTCTCTTGTTTTTTTGAAACATCGTTCCTACCGCCCAAAATAAGTCTTTGAAAAACAGTTTTCAAACAGGAGATGAAAAACTGCACCTACAGCAGTTTCGTAGCGCAACTTTGGTCACCCTTTTCTCCCAGCTCATAATCAATTTGAAGAAAGTGGAAGAGGTTTTTGTACTTTAGTATATTAGGAATGTAAACCTCTTTCACTTTTCAGATATTAGTTTTCCACTGCTCAGAAACTCTTCTAGAAGTTGACTGGTAGAAACTAGGAGACAAAGTTCCTCTTTTCTAGAGTTTCTTTTTTATTCTTGTCTTCGACCTTCTGCTACTTGTTTTGCCCTTGCTGGATGTTTAAACCTTGTAAATACTCCCTTTCAGAAATTTTTCTTCACAAATATTTGCTTTTTGTCTCTCAAAATTGGTCCATCAAGTCATAAAACTGCACCTACAGCAGTTTCGTAGCGCGCTACGAAACTGCTGTGTATTAGGCATCACCTACAGCAGTTTCGTAGCGCGCTACGAAACTGCTGTGTAATTTCAAAAACATAGCTTACATGCCAAATTTGACTGTCTTGAGCTTTTTTATCTTGAAATGTCCTTCTCATCTGCCTTGAAACTTGCTTGCCTTGCTTGAGCCTTCAAAGAACCTTTATGTATGCTGACCTTGAGTTTGCCAAGTGCTTCTTATGCATGAAAGGAGCATGACAATAACCAAGACCAAATCTTTCTTACCTTACCCTTTTCCTTTGAAATTTGTTTAGTGATAACAGCTTACATAAATCAGATTTCTAGTCAATGTAGGAATATGTAGAACACCCAGAAGTGTTCTAACCCTTCCATCTTGCAACTTCAACTTTACTTTTCTGCGACCAATGATTCTAGCCTTCTTGTCATCCCCCAAGAAGACATCACCACCATCATATTTCTCATATTTGCAGAACCACTCTCTATGGGGAGTGAAGTGAAAGGATGCACCTGATTCAATCAACCATGCCTCATGATCTACATGTGTACTTAAAGAATCCAAGTACACATTACCACCTTCATCTAAGGTGGTTTTCACCTCTGCAGAAGGAGCCTCATCAGATCCCTTTCCTTTGTCAGGAGCTTTAGATTTACAATCCCTTTTGTGGTGCCCTTCCTTCCCACATTTCTAGCACACCACCTTTACAGGTTTTCCTAGAGATTTAGATCTCCCTTTAGATTTAGATCTCCCACTCGATGAATTTTTTTTTTTTTCTGTTTTGGGTCTGCCCTCATACAGACAAGGCATCACCATTTTGGCTCTCCATGTTTTTTCGTCTCATCTCCTCTGCCAGCAAGGAAGAGACTATTTCATCAAAATGCAAGGCAGTTGCATTGCTAACTATTACAATAACCAGACTATCCCATGAATCTGGTAGAGAACACAACAAACTGATGCACTTATCTTCATCTGAAATTTTAATATCAACAGATGCTAACTGACTTACCACAGTATTAAATGCGTTCAAATGCTCTGTCACCGAGTCTCCATCTTTCATCCTCAGGTTATATAACCTTTTCCGCAGGAACAGTTTATTCACCAGAGACTTAGATTGGTATAAAGTCCCTAACTTGTCCCACAAAGCCTTCGTCGTAGCTTCCCATGATACAGTTAGCAATACTAAATCTGAGACACACAATCGTATTGTGCTCTTTGCCTTCCGATCCAACTTCTTCCATTCTTCATCAGACACTCATGTTGGTTTAGTACCCGGATCTATCACGATCCACTGGTCTTTATCCACCAACAGATCCTCCATCTTGAGTTTCCATAACTTAAAACTCTGACCATTAAATTTCTCGATCTCTATCTTTCCACTGCTCATCTTCTTTCACCACTAGAATCGATCTTGCAGATCTCCCACTGAACAAGGTCTACCACAGGCCCGAGTGAAACCCCTCAGCGACAAAGGTGTCCCCTTGAAGCCAAAACAACTCTGATACCAAATGTAGGTTTTAACCCCATACAGAAATTACCTGCATATGAATTCTAAAACACAGAAAAATAAACAATGCGAGAGCATAACACATAAAACACATATACATAGAGATTTTCCCACTGGATCCCAAAACCGGGACTACCAGCTTGATTTTTCATTATGTTCCTTTCAATGTTACAATACATGTTTATACATGCCGAAGCATCCAATACCATGGACTGAAAGCCATTGCGTCCAATACCATGGAATGAAAAACCATCACATCCAAAAAAACATGTGCAAAAATCATGCACAAAACCATAGGTGGGTCCGCCCAACCTAACATAGGGTCGAAAACCAAAATTTTCTAGTGCGCTACCCCAAACCCCATAAAGTGGGGTTACGGGTGCCCTTCAAACCCCCTATTAACTATGCGGAAAGAATATAACACAACCCAATAGACTAGGGTGCATGCCCGCTAACCTTCATCACACTCACTGAACTACTCACGGTAATTAGGTGGATGGGATGAAGTTTGAAGAGACATTGTTGATGTGAAGAGACCATTTAGGGACGATGGTTGATTTATAGCTGTGTTAGAACTAGGAAATGAAAGCTGGTCAACAAGTTGCACCAATCTGCCTTCATGTGGAAAACACATCACTCGAAAGAATGCGGAAATAATGGCTTCCATGCTATATATATAATCATGTCCAAGGAGTAGATTGTAATCTAGTGGACATTGGACTACCATCACATTCAAATAAACGGTTTTCTTTCTCAAAGTTATCGGTAACTTTGGAAGGATCCCTAATGGTTGACTGGTTCCTTTGTTAAAGCTTGACAAATTTTGTTTCTCAGGCAAAAACGATGTCGAACCAAGCGCTTTCCAAGCAGTTGAGGAAAGGATACTCACCAAAGCCCCTTCATCTATGATAGTGCCAGACACGATCATTTTGTAAACTTGTACTATGATTCAGAATGGTACATTAGACAGAAGGCGAGGTTTCGCTAGCTGATTCCAATCAGAGAAAATGACTAGACTACTTGGAGGAGGTACCAGATAAATGTCTGGATAAGTTTCATGAACTGGGGGGGTCTCTTCCTATTATGAAGGAATGAGCGGATTGCCCCCAAGTTCATTATACTTTGTATCGACAAAAAGAATTTGAACAGTGTTGTTCTCATTCTCTTTGGAAACTATATCATCTGAAGGTGGATTTTCTGAAGGCAAGACTGGGTTGATTGCCATCTTGACTAGTTGACTTTGGTCTAGTATGGACTCAGAAAGTTCACTTTCAATGATAGGCGATTCGATCGACAATTGAGTTATGTCAATCGGGTTTTCAACTAGTGAAGTACTTGGAAAGAGTTTCTTGTATCCAGGTGGAAGCTACTATGGTGAAGTAGGACAGTTATCCAAAATTCTTTTGGCTTCATCCAGAAAAGGACAATGGTGAAGAGTATGATCACCTTCACATAACCTACATGAAACTCTGACATTTGCTTTTTCTCTATTGACTTCGTTTTCACTAGTTGATGGTGTGCTGTTAACCTGACTTTCAGGGGTTGATGACACTGAATGGTGCAACTGGGGAGACCATTCCCTCAAGATCTGCGGGATGCAAGGGAAATCTCAATGGTAATGTCTCTCCTTGAAAATTACTCATGGAGTTTTGGTTTGGAATTTTTAGTGTGCGGATTTTCACCAAATGATGTCTAGTTGTCCCCTTGTTTAGCTGGCTTCTTCTTCTTCTCCCTCCCTTTCTTTTTCTTCTTAGTTACTTGGTTTTTAGTGTCACTAGTTTCACCAAGCGAAGAGGAAGAAGGGGAAGGAGAAACAAATGAAGTAGAAGGCGAAGGGGTAACTTCAGTATCATCTGGTTGCTGATTAGATTGTTGAGGAATTACGGTGTTTTGAATGACAGAGGTCGAGAAAAGCCATACTGGCATGCTGATTATGATTCCTGGAAGGGACAATGTAGCCATATATGGAGAACAAATATCTCCCCAAGAGGAGAAAGGACTAGGATTCCCTCAAAGAGGGATTCCTTGATTGGTAGACTCCATTATCTCAACCTCAGATCAATGAAGGAACAGGGATGTTATTCCGATTAAAATAAATTTTAAATACACTTGGACGCAACTTGCTTTTTCAATTTTTAAGAGTCGAGAAAAAGCTAAAGGTGACTCTAGTCGCCTTCGATTTTTAATGAGCCTGAAGTGACAAATGCTCAGATGGACCTTTTCTTTTAAGGAGTCGAAAAGGAACGAAAGTGACTGCTCTGGAAGTCTAGACATAGAGTTTACCAAATCGATCATAAAACTGAAAAATAAACCTTGGCGATAAATGATAGAGAAATTACCAAGGACTTATGTACGACAGTCAATCTTCCCAAATGTTGTGTTCAGTGCATTACGATTGATAGGGCGACAGACACAGCTTCCTAAGGATAAAGGATATTAGCTTATTGTGGTCTCGCGATATACACTCGATGGTACGGGGAGCACAATTCCATACTGTCACTTGTCGTATCAAAGACGAGGAATCACCCAACCTTCGATGAAAATGATAGTTACCAGGTTTTACGACGCCAGAACACGTCTCTAGCCTAGACTTCTAGATGTGTTGCATTAGGTTCCAAAGCGTTTTTATGTTCATTGAGATTTATTTTATGGTTGATCTTGCTTAGAAGTTTGTCTTTCAAGGTTCACCGTGTGATGTAGATTTGAAATTCCTAAATATGCAATCTAAAATGATAAACAGTCGTTTATGTTCTTTTAGCAATGAAAATCCTAGCTACAAATGAAAGAAGATAACGATTTTGTTTCAGCAGAGAGCATAGAGCACACACTAAATGCACTTTTCCTAAATCAAGTTTCGCAAGCAGTCAAAATTCAGATGCACATGCACGTATTTTTTTTCTACTTTCTTAACGTGTGAATGCCAAAAAAGAAAGCTAAGTACAGATCTGAACTATTTTCTTTCAAAGCGGCAATACTAAAAAATTTCTTTTCCAAATGAAAGGAAGACTTAGACGAAACTTTTCGATTTTGAATTGAAAACTTTTTTCAACACTTCAAATACTAATAATTTCAAATCATGTACAATGACAAAAGTACAAGAAACTATCTAGAAGAGGAAGACTTTACGACACTCTTCTTTTGATTCAGAATGACAATTACGACACTTGCATCAAAAATGACAGTTCGATTAGGCTACTTTCGACAAAGGAAGACTATAAATGATTGACAAATACACAAAAACATTTACAATTCCTAACTAATGGAGGCTGAAATAATTTGAAGGAAGATGGTTTCAGCAAGAAGGCACTGATCATGAACAACAAAACTACTGAATAACATTGAAAGAAAGGAGGAAAAGCCAAATTTCAGAGAAGAAAACAGTGTCACTCAATCATCGCACCTACAACACAAGGAAACAGGGATGCATCTCACCTACAACACATGGGAGGTGTGATGCATCCAGGTTGCACTATTACAGATAATATGATGGGTTAGGGAGTGAAACTGAGCTTGGTTTTTTCTCAAAACTTGCAGCTAAGTTCACTGATTTAAGTTGAGTAATGATGGATATTAAACACAAAGCATAAGGGTAGGATCTAATGAGGTTCTGAGCTACCATAAGGGCACTTAGAATGCTTTGTAAGTCAGATGTTCAGTTCATAAACCAACCCGGAGATTGACTGAAGCAGCATTTATCTACTTCGCAATTGCATAGCAAAGGCGTTTCGAAGGCTAGTTGGCTAACTTTAGGCTCCATCTGTAGTTTATAAAGAAAAAAATAAGAAAACAAAACAAACTATTCATTCCCCATTGGAGTTTTCATTTTGCTTCAGGGAAAACTAGTGTCAATTCAAACTGCTAGTCCCACTATGATGGGTATCTATCTTAAAAACAAACAATGAAAGATTTTCAAGAGTTCCCTTAGGTGTGATATATGGAAGAGAAGAAGAGAGGACCAACCTAGATCTTTCACTTTGATCCTAGCTTGATTTCTCCTTTCCTTGATAGGATTTTCCACTCCTCTCCTACTTTTCCCGCTTCAAAGAGTACCTGTAGATTCAAAGTAACAACAAACTATCAAAGCATCTCTATCTAAAACATCATAAACAATGTGGAATCAGAAACACATTGACCATGCATTTGCATTCATAAACAATAAGATTCACAAATACAAGATCATATGGAGGAAAACTCAAAGAACTTTATTAATAGTAATGTTAGGGAGGATTACAACCCAACTGTCTGATCCAGTATCATCCTCCCAGTTGTAGAAGCCCTCTTCACCTCATGAACAAGCAATTCACCCAACAATGCAATGTCTCTTCTCACCAACAAACCAACAACACTTCCTTACAAAATACAAAATTCCAGCCTCTAGATCTCTTAGATGAGGGATCCATTTATATATGTCTTGCAAGGGTGTGAGTCAGCTCTGGGTTTTCGATTAGTGTCATTCCACTAATAGTTCTTGGTTCCACTTGGAGATTTCATGATCTCTTACTCATCCCTGGGCAAATTCAGATAAGTAAGTGTCACAGGAGAAGTTTCTGGAACATTCCATGATCATCCACCTTGCAAACTATCTCTACCATTTGTCTATTCTCTCTCATCACGCCCCACAGAAGGCCATTTGAGTATGCATCACACTTGGCCAGTTAGGCAGTCAATATGCATCGCACCTTGCCCATGGAGTAGTCTGTATGGTCTAGTTTTGGCCAGTTCTGAGTAGTTTTTTAGGTGGAACTTCTAGGAAATGATGTAATTAGTTGACCATGATCCTTTAGGGTGTGAAACAACACTCTTAGGGACTTAAGGAGCCCTTAGTTTATGGACATATGAGTTTGGGGTTGCAGTGCCCAAATATGTCTATAACATATACTCGTACCAAATTGCATAACATGGAATATCATTGTGTCTTTCTCCAAACCATGAAATTTAGACACAATTAGTAGAGTTTCATCAGACCATATGCATATATTTATGTTCAAGATATACCATATCTAGTCATAAACAAAAAGTTTGTTGTCTATTTTCCCTTCTTCATTTGTAATTGCTAATTGTATAATGTATCCTTTCCAATCTACTATGATAGTAAATGTCCTAATTGCATTTTCGTTCATGTATTTTTCTATGCATTTTAATGCAAAAGAATCATTATGCATGATTGAATTGAAAAAATTCTATGCAATTATCCACCGTAAACAATTGGCCTGCTATTTAAAAAAAAAAAATCACCGTAAATACTCCTGAACCTAAAAAATTTCTTGAACATATGACTACCCATTCTTTTTTTCTATCTACATCCATCCATGTTTTGTTTATCCATATTTCTTTATTTTTATTATAGTTTCATGATTAGTTCCTATTGAACATCTTTTCTTGCACAAAAGTGGTTCAAAATGTTTTTTTCATGGAACGATGTGTCATAACTTTCTTAACACAAATTTCAATTAAAATGCAAATATTTTTTCATTGTTTTCTTTGACCAAAATCTTATGGGAATTTTTAGCGAGTCCGATAACCAATGTATACAAATATGTCACCCTAAAGTCCTCATTCTTCCCCAATGATAGTATTTGAAGCTAATTTTGTCATCCTTTCCAAGTAAAAATCTAGGTTATTTATACCATGAATTTGTATTAATGCATCTATATTAAGTTCATGTTCATAAGATAATATGGATTTTAATTTCCGATCATGTAAAAAATTCCTAAAATGTTCTGTTGTTCCTTCATGTAACTTTGTTGGCATGTATCTAAAATGAAATAAAGCTCGCATAGTATCGAACAAGAAATATCCTACAACATATGCCAAATTGTTTAAACGTAGTATATTATGTTGCCTTAATATTGCATTTGTACCATTTCTTTCTATAGTAAATAAATGCTTCTCCATTGATGCTTTAGCAATCACACTTCAAACATGCTTGTTCATTGATGCTTTAGTAATCATGCTTAAAAAATAAAATAAACTCACTATGAGATATTGCTCAACAATAAGCACAACATAGACAATGTACATCAAAATGAGTAAAATGATATAAATACAACTAATTCATGTAAAAAGTTTGTCTATGAATGAGATATAGAATCATAAAAAAGGTGAACCACAATGTACCTAATATGCATATTGTAAAATCTGTATAATGTCTCTTGAATTTTGCGATGTTGTTCGAGCCGAGTTGGAAATTGACTATGTATTTTACAATACATCATAGATATGAAAAACAATCAATGCTTCAACTATTACAATTTTCCCTTTCCGTCAAGCTCCCATGCAATTCAAACTGAATGAGTCTTTCCCTAATTGAATCCCTTAGGCTTTTGCCTTGTTGAGCCATGCTTACTCTAGTTATCGATAGAGAAGCCTTATGACACCTAAAATTTCCATAGCTCCACTATATTACACAAATTTATTTGACACGTGTTGCTAGTGCATTATTTTTTCATTAGTTCATTTTAAGTTGTTTTCCATGTAAATGTTTTAAAATTTTAGCTATCCAAAAGAGAAATTGCATAGATCTATAAATCTATGCAAAATGGAAAATCTGCACAAGATGCCAATGCATAGATGAACAAACCTTCAAATTTTAGTTGGGTCTAAATGGCTTCTCTAAATATTGTATTTAAAGTACTATATGGTGAACATAAAGCAACAAAAGCTAATACAAATTGGATATGTTGTTCAAGCTTAATTGGAAATTGAGGATGTATTTTACCGTGAAATCATGAATTTGAAAAACAACCAATGTTTGAACGACCATAGTTTTTACTCTCTGCAAAGTGAAAGTTATGCACAAAAGAATTTTTTAATAGCTATACAGAGATGCATGTCCTTTACACACTAGGGAGACCATTTATTTGGTTAATTTTTAAAGTCTTTTCCATTTACTTTTTTTTTAGATATAGATATGTGGAAGAACAATTGCACATAACTAATTAATTGATCAATGGTTGTGCTCTTAGCTAATACAAAATCGAGAAAATAGTTTTTGTTATGCGCAATGAAGAATGTGCGTAAGATAGAGTATGTGCAGGAGAATGGAAGTGCAGAAGGGACACATATTGCTAACACACTTATTTTTCATTTGCATAGTCTATCATAAGAGAAAAGGATAACTAAAGTGTCAAAAATGTAGAATGAAAAGTATATACTTTAATAGAAAAGCGAACATAATGACAAATTTATAACACATCCCTAGATATATAGATCTTTATGTATATTTTTTTATCATCCCAATGCCTTCGATGCAATATTGACAACATAAATCAATCTACCTTGGTTAAGAGCTTAGGAAACAACTAGAGTGACACTAAGCAATTTGATAGAAACCATGTTTGAACATGAAGGAATTATCATAATATCTATAGTAATGGCAATTGAATTGAAAGATATCAACCAAAATTATTCACTAATAACATGTTGATAGAAAAAACACAGCATGCAGATGACCATTTGAAGTCATTGGTTATTGGGATGATATGACCAAAAAAGCATTGCACTAGCAAGAACTGGTATCGGTTTTAGAGGTGGCATGTGTATGCTATCATTTTCGAAATAAATTGAAAAATATTTCATGCATTTTCCACACATAAGTTTATCGATCTAGATATGCAAGGACTAATGATAAAGCTAATGGAATGATCATCTATCAAAAATGGAAAACACTGTGAATATGCCAAAGTTATAAAAAAAACAGCTAATGGAACAAACCCAACAAAATAACTGATAGATCAACATAATATAATATTCTACAATTGCGACAAGAAAAGTAACACAACAATCACATCGGGAATAGATAAAGCCACACTATTGATAAAAATAGAAGTTAAAGAAATGACATTGATGAAAAGTACACAACGAAGAAGATCCTATATTGTTTACTGGTGTGCTATGATCCAATCACACAAGGTGGCTCCAAAGAAAATCCCTATGATTATCAGGAGGCCCTATTTTATCATAATGTTCTACATCGACAATATGGGGAAATAATGCACTGCGAATGCACCAAAAATCTTGTTCGACAAAAAAATGAACATTTTGATTAACTTGTTGTTAATGGTGATACCATATGCTTACATTCTCAACACATAACATTATAATTGAAAAAATGAACAACTTGGTCAATGAATCATTGTATTGAATGAATGCAAGTAAGTTTCCTGAAATTGAAACTCAATGATGTTTAATAGTTTTTATGTTATTTTAAATGAAATAATGATGTTTCTTATTTAATTTTTATTAAATTCCTTATTGTAGAAAAATAATTTTCCTTATTTAAAAGAAAATATTAATGTTTTTTCTTTAATGTTTATTAGACTTTTAGTTGTTATTTAAATTAATTTCATGTTTGCAGAATAAATTTTCCTTTACATCCTCATTTCACACACATATACTAACCTCCAAACATCCAAATCTTGTCCCTCGCGATTATTTCTACAAAACATTTCAATGGAAAAGAGCTCAAAATCAAACAATAGAAGATAACAACACTAGAAACTACTGTCTTACTCTCATTGTGAGAGCACTAACATAAGAAACACAACGTAAAATATATATATCTATTTAGTTTCTATGGAATTTTGACAAGATTAGTATGCTAGAATTTTTTGCAATATCAATGGGCTAATGATTACTATGAAATAATGGATTGATAATATAGGAACTCCATCAAATGAAAGCTCTCTGCACAATGAAATTTATCAGTAGGAAACTCTCACCTCTCAGAGACTGAATGCAAAAGTGCGGAGAATAATGACTTTTCCGCACTCCAGTAGAATACGATTCTTCTATGTTAAATATTTTTTTAATTAATTGATTAAAGGTTGTGCTCTACGCATAGTGAAATCTTTGTTTATCGTTATCTTTGTGTAAATAAGAAGGCCATTGCGCGAAGGAAGCTTTCAAGATTTCATTCTGTAAACACCCCCACTCTACACAATGACAAACTTTCGAAACAATTCATAAAAATTACAATCACAAAAAAATCACAAAAATTACAAAAATAATTTTGTTAAGGTCCACGCCTATAAACAATGCCAGTGTCAACTACTCTGTTATTAGCTAGCTTTACAAGGAAGTGCGGAAGTATAGAGAATATTGATTTTTCTGCACTCTTACAAAACCTCTACACCTTCATTTTGATCCAGGTGGATATTGGTGGCCACCTGCCTTTTCCACTTGGATTCCCACCATTGTTTCTTTTAGTTTCTCAGTTTCCTTAATTGTACCACAATTTACTATTTTTGGCAGTTTTTTGGGCCATGAACTTTCAGAGCCATTTTAAGGCCCTAAACGACGTTTTTTTGTAAATAAAAAACTTCAAGCTTTAATTGATGTTTGCAGTCGAACGTTTTAGTCATCAGATAGTTATTTCTAATGAGATATTGTGCATGTAAAACAAAGATCGTATGCCAAAGTTACAACCCCGGGAAGTTGATGCACAAATTTACCCAAACGAGGCCCATAATTTTTGTGCTTCATCTCCTACGATTAGGTTTTTGGATGTTTAGGGTTTTCCATTATTTTTGAATAATAAATCGGCCTTCAAGCCTCATTGTAATATACTTCAGAGGCATGTCTCTACAACATCTTTCTTAGAGATAACTACCATCACCCGAGCTAGTTTATTCCATTCAGTTTGTAAGCATATTTCAGTTCTTTGATATTAATGAAATGAATTGTTATTTTTGTAGCCTCTCTGTATTTATGGTCATATCCGTATTTTATCCTGTTCCTATTTAAGTTCAGATCAGTGGTATCAGAGTGATCTTCCCTTTCTTTATTTTTATTTGCTTGTCCCAAACAAGGTCGGGGTATAAGGAGTTAGGGCTTGAACTAGTTGAACCCTTGCAAGACCAGACTCACAAACCTGGATGACCTCCCATGGCAGAATAAAGCAAAGACAAGGGAGCAAGAGATTAAGTTTCAAAATATTTCTCGAAGAAGCCCTTGAGTGAGAGAGGAACACGATGATGAACAACTTTGCCCAAATCCTTCACCAGCTACCCACAGGAGACACATCTTCTTCCGAAAACCACTCTAACAGCACCACCCCCTTTAAGGTACAAGTTAACTTTGAGATCAACATATTTGAAGGTTAGATAGATGAAGATGCCATAAATAAATTGTTAAATATTATAGGAGGATATTTCTTTCTTCATGACTTTTCCAACCAAGAAACAATTACTTTTTCACTCCTTAAAGCTACCCCCCATGTTGAGGACTAGTAGGAAACCTACTGTAATAAGAGGGAAGAGGGTGAAACCTCACTATTCTCAGCCACACCCACTTGGAATTCTTTCCAAGACACCTTGAAGGAGCAGTATTGCCCTCTCGGTAGCTATGAAGATAAATACAAAAAGTGGACCACACCGCTGCAGCGAAGGGACCAAGATGTGCCATAGTTCACAAATATTTTTCATACCCTCTACATGAAGTTGGGTATTAAGGATTTAGATCTGTTCTCTACAAAAGTACATCTAGGACAAGATGGAATTCTTATAAATCTCTCTTCTCTGTGCTGCCAATCGATACATTGTCAACATCAAGTAGATATTTAAATAGGAGAAGCAAGACTTTGGATATGTCAATCTGAAGCAAGGGAAATGCACCCCCAGGCCGCAGAACATAGGACAAAGCTAAGGCAGTGTTACCTAGGATGACTTGTTGAAGTTGCAAGAAAAGGATAGAAGCATGAAGACAAAGACAGACACGGAGAAATGGTGTGATTTACATAAGATCCCCACTCACAACACAAGTGAGTGTCGGGCCAAGCAAGCACTAGTGGATGCCCTGAAGGCTTCCAAATTAGATGCATGCTCTAACTCTAAGCCAGAAACCAACAAGGGGAATGAAAAATGGAAGAGAATTATTGACGTGGATCCCAATGCAACCATTGCCACCACCAATATCCAAAATAATGAGCCCGAAGATCTAAAGGAGGGGGAGCTCTCTTCCACTCCCAGTTGTGGGTTAAGGGTTCTACATTGGAGTTCATTGTCAATAGTGGGAGCCAAAGGAACCTCATTTCAGTAGCGGTGGTGAACCGGATGGGCATACCGACCACAACACACCCACAGTCGTACACCATCGGGTGGCTTCTGTTAGGTCCCTATACTACTAGTGCAACCCCTTATTGTTATTACTACAACCTCCTTATTATATTTTTGTGCCCATGTAGTCCCCATATTGTTATTATTTTTCCCCATAGAAGCCCACTATTGTTATTATTGTGCCCTTACATTATTATTGTTATGTCGGCTCTGATTATATTATGACCCCTTAGACTCCTATATATAGAAAGGAGCTCTTGTCATTTGTATCATCCAAGAATTGTTCATTTGTGTAATGTAAATGAGGTTGCCCCCTTGAAGAGGATTATTTCTAAGGCATTGATCTATCTTTTCTATTTTTTGTGAGTTGGTTTCATAACATTTGGTATCAGGGCTTTGGATTTTAGGGTTTCTTTTCTCCAAGCAGGTCATCATGGCATTGTTCACTATAACCTTTTTTTTGCAACGTTTCAGAAGCTAACAAAAAAACCCATTTGACAAGACATCACGCTGAACCTCGGTTCCAAATTTCAGGTCTTGTCTCACTATATTTTTGGTGATATGATCTAAGGAAGTTAGGGTTTTTGCAAGCTCCAAAATTTCATCTAAAACGGGTCATCATGGAAGTTTCGCTATAACATGTTTGTTATAAATTTGAAGAAGCTAAAAAAAACCCATTTGAGAAAAGAAAGGTCTAAAACTCGAGTCCAAATTTCAGATCTTTTCTTGCTATATTTTCGGATATATGATCTAAGGAAGTTAGGGTTTTTGCAGACTCCCGAATTATATCTTAAACAGGTGACCTTGGGAAAATCGTCATAAATTTCTCTCCGAGCATCATATTGAAATCTCATAGGAAGTTACAGAAAGAGAACGGATTGTAGTTTTCTGTATATAGCTTTCAGATCCAAAGGTGAAAACAGTGACACGTGGTACTTCATACAAGTTCACTCTTCTGAAAGGGTATATAATTAGGTCATCTTGGGAGATTGCGCATAACTCTTTCTTGGAGAATCCAATTTCAATCAGACTGGTGGCAATGGAAAGAGGACGCAGAGGGCTACAGCCAGTGAAATTAAATAGTTACATTCGTTTCAAGATTGAGCTCCCAAAATAAAGAAAAGGAAATATGAGGAAGTTTGATGGCAAGGATCCGATAAATTGGATACTACAGATGGAGCAATATTTTGATCTACATGAGGTGCAACTGTTACAAAAGGTACATAATGCATCTTCATATTTATAATTGGAACAATTTTTATGGTATAAAGGGCTTCGTTCTCGAAAACCACTTTTTACGGGGTCAATTTTCATGGAGGAAATGATAGCACATTATGAGGATGTAAAGAGTAAAACCTTCTTTAGCCAATTGATAAATCTCAAACAAAAGTGTTCAATGGCAGAGCACATTGAAGAATTTCAAAAAATTGAATATAAGGGAAAATGATATTCCAGAGAAGCAGAGGATTGATGTCTCCATAGGGACTTTAAATGATAAAATTCAACATGAGGTTCATCTTTAGGAACCTGATTCATTGGAGAAGGCATTCAGGTTGGCAAGAAAAGTGGAAAGAAAAATTATGGCAACAAGGAATTCTACCCTTCACAACTATAAATATGGAAGTGTTGTTTCTCCTTACCTTCCACAACCTACAAGGGTGACACCACAACAATTGGAAGAAAAAGGAGCAAAAGGACTTTGTTACAATTGTGATAACAAATACATTAATGGTCATACATGTACTGAGAAGAAATTATTTTACATTGATTGTGAAGAGGAGGAATAAAAGGATCAAGAAACATCAAAAGAAGAGGATATACACTAGGAACCAACCCTAGAGAAAGAAGAAATGAATCCGACCATATCTTGTAAAGCATTGGCAAGAATTACCACTCCTCAAACTCTCAAGATAGAAGGACATACCAAGAAGAAAAAGGTTCAAGAAGTGAAAGATCACATTGAGAAAGAAGAAATGAATCTGACCATATCTTGTAATGCATTGGCCGAAATTACCACTCCTCAAAATATCAAGATAGAAGGACATATCAAGAAGAAAAAAGTGAAAGATCACATTGAGCATTAAGAAATGAATCTGACCAGATCTTGTAATGCATTGAAGAAATTACCACTCAAATTCTCAAGATAGAAGGACATATCAAGAAGAAAAATATTCAAGAAGTGAAAGATCATATCGAGCATCAACAACAAGTTCTCCAATTTTTAAAAGATAATGCCACTTTGGTGCAGAATCAAATGAAACAACAGACCAATCAACATCATAGTGAAAGAAGTTTTGATGTAGGCGATTGGGTATTTTTACGGTTACATCTCAAACAAGCTATTTATGAGAAGGAAATGTTGGTAATACTACATGCACTTAATAAATGATGACCTTACCTAATGGGAATACACTTCAAGGTAAAAATGGATCATGACAGTCTTAGATACTTTTTAGAACAAATATTATATTTAGAAGAACAAAAAAAATGGGTCGCAAATATGTTGGGTTATGACTTTGAAATCATCTACAAAAAAGGGAAGAAAAATGTTGTTGCATATGCACTCTCAAGAAATGATGAGGATGTGGAAGTATTTTTTTGTGCTATTTCTATTATCCAACTAAATTGGATAAATGAAGAAAGGGATGAATGGAAGAAGAAGTGTGGCCACTCATTCAAAAGTTGTAGAAGATCCCAGTTCAAACAATATTGCGAAAACTTGACGAGGAAGGAAAAATCATATTGGAACCTGGAGCAGTCATAGAAACAAGAACTTGACAGCTACAAAATCGATCAATTTCAGAGTATCTCATCAAGCTGAAGAACTTACCTGCTAAAGATTCCACAGAGGAGGACAAGAATTTTATACAGAAGCATCAAGAACTACTCAAGCGTTGAGGACAACAATTTTTGAAGGAGGGGCATGTTAGGTCCCTATACTACTAGTGTAACCCCTTATTTTTATCAGCACAACCCCCTTATTATATTGTTGTGCCATGTAGTCCCCATATTTTTATTATTGTGCCCCAAAGAAGCTCGCTATTGTTATTATTTTTCCCTTACATTATTATTGTTATGTCGGCTCTGATTATATTATGACCCCTTAGACTCCTATATATAGAAAGGAGCTCTTGTCATTTATATCATCCAAGAATTATTCATTTGTGTAATGTAAATGAGGTTGCCCGCTCGAAGAGGATTATTTCTAAGGTGTTGATCTATCTTTTATATATTTTGTGAGATGGTTGCATAACTTCTTCACCAAGGGAAAGATCTATGCGTCACCCAGTAGTTCCGCCTTCCGTACCACATTAAACCCTTCGCAAATGAGGTACTTTGTGATGTTTCTCGTCTTGAATTTTGTGATGTATTATTAGGACAACCATATTTTTCGAAGTGACATGTTGTGTATGAGTCTAGGCCCCGCATTGTTATTATTACTTTTGGCATTAAGTTTTACATGATACCAGATGTAGTGTCACTTACCACCATCTCTTTGATCACTTTGAAGCAATGCAATAATATCATTTCCCATACTAATAAATTTGTTTTCCTTATGATTCGCCCTTAGGGCAAGAGGAATATTGTGGTCGTGGCCTTCCAATAGGGATCCTCCGCACGATAGAAGCAGATGGACAAGTTCATGGAGGATTATAGGGACATCTTCACCTCACCCACATGGGTACCTCTACACTGTCAAGTCAAGCACTCCATTGTTCTTATCTCGGGTGAAATGTTTCCCAATGGATTGATATATCGACACTTTGTTCTGGAGAATGATGAAATAAAGAGGTAAATTTAGGATTTGTAACGGAGAGGGAACATCACGACAAGTTCATCACCTTCGGGGACCCGACCGTGTTGGTACAGAAGAAGGATGGGACCTGGAGATTCTATATTGAATATTTTGTGCTGAACAAGATCAGTGTTTGGAATAGGTATCCAATCCCTTAGATTGATGACCTTCTGGACGAGCTCAAGGGGGAAAAATATTTCAAAAATATTGACTTGAAGTCTAGATATCACAAGGTAACAATCAAACCCTCTCATGTGTATAATACTGCCTTCAAATCCAAGGAGGGCATTTTTGAATGGCTAGTCATGGATTTTCAGTTAATGAATGCCCCCACAACATTCATGAGGTTGATCGATGACATATTGAGACTATTCAATAACTCATTCATGGGGGCATGCTTGGATGACATCTAGATCTTCAGAGAGAATTGGGAAGAGCACCTCCAGCATATTCGATAAGTCCTCCAAACTCTGTGACAACATAAGTGGTGTGCGAATTTGTAGAAATGAACTTTTGGTATGAATGAGGTTCAATATCTAGGGTACATTATTTATTAGTAGGGTGTGCATGTGGACCTAACCAAGATACAAGTCATTCGAGATTGGCTAGCCCCAACCACTTTAACGGAGCTCCGTAACTTTTTGGGTCTTGCTAATTTCTAATGCAGGTTCATGTTGGGGTTCTCTCATATCACATGGCCTTTGAGTCAAGTCACCAAGGGCATAGCAAAAGAAAAATTATTTTGGTCTGAATCCCAATAGAAGGAATTTTCTAAGTTGAAGCATCGCCTCTACTTTGCACTAATGCTCACATTATCAGACCTACAACAACAATTTGAGGTTGAGACGGATGCCTTCGACTATGATATTGATGCAGTTCTTACTCAACAGGGGCATCCTGTGTCATATCACAGTGATACACTTTCAGACATAGTCTAAAAGTATCCCATATATGACAAAGAGATGTATTCCATTATGCATTCCTACTGACAATGGAAGAATTACATTCTGGGGAAGGAAATGGTCATACAAACACAAGGGAAGTTGCAAAATGATCGCCATGAGAAATGGTCCAAATAATTGCAATAATTCCATTTTAACATTAAGTACAAGAATTTCAACACCAATAATGTTACATATTGCATTAGCCGACCACCGGTCACGTCGTTGATCACTATGCTCGACTCTTATGAGCATGAGACTTCGGGGTGCCACATCTTTACAAGAGCAATCTAGAATTTGACAATGCATATGAGATGTTCCTGGAAGGCAAGCATGTTCCAAATTTTCACCTCTAGAATGCAATGTTATGCCACTTGGGACACATCTATGTTCCTTCAAGTGATCATGCCAAGATGATTTTGGAGGCGCACTACAGTCGAGTCACTGGAAATTTTAGAGTAGAGAAAACAATGGCAGTTTTGTATAAGTATTTTTGTTGGCTGAACCTTCGACATGATATTGGCAAGTACATCAGATTCTCCATTGCTTGCTCCATTGCCAAACCAACCATCTAGAAGAAAGGCTGATATACTCCTCTACCTACTCCTAATTGACCTTGGAAATCCATCTCCATGGATTACATGTGGGACCTTCCTTCCACTAAGCATGGAAACAATTGCATCTTCATGGTCGTGAAAAAATTCTCTAAGATGGCCATTATGTCAGCCTGCAAGAATAGTAACACAATAGAAACCATTGCTAGTATCTTCTTTGAACAAGTGTGGGTACACTTTGGGATCCCACATTCCATTATCTCAGATTAGGATAGAAGGTTCCTAAGTACATTTTGGTTAAGTCTCTAGTCGATGCTGGATACCAAGCTCACTAAGTCCATGCATTTCCACCCCCAAAGTGATGGCCAAACAAAGGTCATCAACAAGATGATCATGCACATTCTACGCATGTACAACTTGAAGCATCCACACATATGGGATGAAAGCCTCCCCTATGTCCATCACAACTACAACATAGCTCTCCATAGCTTAACTAGACACAACCTCTTTCAGGTGGGGTTGGGATTCGAGCCACTATGTCCCATTGATGTGGCCATGCCATTTGTAGCTATTTAGGCAAATTCAGCTCATGTCGTGCTTGAAGCTGACAACGCTAATAACTTAATTGAGCACATTCAACACTTCCACCAATAGGCCCATGACATATTGGACAGAGCCAATTCTAAGCACAAGAAGCATCATGCTCAACATTAGGTGTCACACAAGTTTCAGGCGGTCGACAAAGTTTGGTTACATTTGTAGAAGAAGCACCTCGCTAGGCCCCAGCGCAATATTTTCCCGCTCTAATATGGGCCTTACACCATCGCTAGGGTTGTAGGGGAGAATTATTTCGAGCTCAACATTCCACCATTATTTGGCTTGCACCTATTTTTTAATGTGGACTGCCTTCATCCATACTTTCCTCCATTACTAGGCACAACAGATATTGTAGAGCAACTCAAACCAACAGAGTTAAACCCAGATTGCATGGAACAAACCACAACTAACTGCATCACGGACACATATGTCAATAATACTCGACAACAGAATATCCAAATGTATCTAGTTGTCAAATTTGTCGAACTCCTGCACTAAGGCAAGTGGCTCACTAGAGACCAAGTTCAATAGAAGTTTCCCCATCTCATGGAGGCACTCAACACAATGAGGACCATTGCTTCCTAAAGGGAGAGGACTGATCGAGGTGGATACAAGTGGCCACTTGCTTATTCCACTTGGACCCCACCATTGTTTCTTACAATGTCTCAGTTTCCTTAATTCTAGCACAATTTACTATTTTTGGCATTTTTTTCGGGTCGTGAACTTTTGGAGCCGTTTTGAGGCCTTAAACGATGTTTTTTTGGAAAATGAGAAAACATGATCCTTTAATTGATGTTTGTAGTGTAAATTTGTATTCTTCAGATAGATATTTATAAGGAGGTATTGTGCATCAAGCATAGATTGTATGCCAAAGTTACGACCCTGTGAAGTTGATGTACAAATTTACCCAAATGGGGCCCATAGTTTTGTTGCTTCAGTGTCCCATGGTTAGGTTTTTGGATGTTTAGGGTTTTCCATTGTTTCTCAATAATAAATATGCCTTCGAGCCTCATTTTAACATAGTTTAGAGGCATGTAGCCACCACATATCATCTCAGAGAAAAGCTACCATCACCCAAGCTAGTTCATTTCCATTATGTTTGCAAACATATTTCAATTCTTTGATATTAATGAAATGAAGTGTTATTTCTTTGGCATCTCTGTATTTATGGTTATTTTTGTATTTTTTTTCATTCCCATTTAAGTTCGGATCACATTCCCTTGCACATATCTCGTTTTGTGCACATCCTTCATCCCACAGAGCTAAATCTAATTTTCCCTTCACCCTTCATTCTTGTGCACATTGCCTGTTCTCCACACAGTAAAAGCCTCACAAAATGAAAGCTTCACAAAATGAAACATAACAATACTAATTTGAAATTTTTTCATAGTTAAATTAATTATGTGTTGACGGTATAAATTCCCATTTGCACGACCATTTTCTCGCATATAGCCCATCCTCTACATGTCCTTCAAATAATGGATATTTACATTGTGCAGAGTTTCCGTGATCACCTCTAATTTTCTTAATTGTTTGGTATATGTGGACTCAGTTGAGATGAATGGAAAATATAGAGGCTTAAAATCAATGAAAGTTAGATCGATGGTATCTTTAGATTGCTGCAGCCAAGGGTTAGAGACATAATTAGGCAAGTTTATTAGTAGGTGTGGTAGAGGTTGAAGTTTATGGAGTGCAATTCCGGAGTTGCAGAGAAATAGCTCAATATTTATTTAGTTTAAATGGCCAGTGCTCTCAAAATTTTCATCAAATTGGTCACAAATCATGTTGAGATGACTCTATGTAAAGTGTGGGTCCATTTGGATATTTTTAATCATAAAATGGAAATATTGGAGTTGAAGCTACAATGGCTGTAGTTAGCAAATGAAATTTTATTTTTAGTGTGGATAATTTAGCTCAGGCAGAGGACATCAATGTTAAGGAGGACAATAATGAAGTAGATGATGATATCATGGTGTAGAATGGGATTTTAGCGCAACACGAGAAAATTAGCTTTGACTCTGCAACTGATCAAGGTCCCCCCCTACTCAGCTTGAGGAAGAAGTTAATGAAGTCCAGGTCGCTTCTATTATTGAGGATATGTAGTAGTTTAGATAGTTGTTGTTTTTTATTTTTGGTTTTGTTATGAAAATGAATTGTGTTTGTAGGCGTGTTTTGGAAATTGTATGGAGCAAATCAGTTCATAATAGTTTTATTATCCAATTGTGAACTGTGTCAATGCTTCATTGAGTTTTTGGACATTAGAAGAAGAAATTTCAGATGAATTCAAAAATAAAAAAAATTAATGTCCATTCATCACATTTATCTTTATTTATATATTTAATTCGTAGGCTATACCACATGTCAAAGTAAATCATTGTTGTTTTAGTCCTTGCTTTGCTCTCAGTAAATTAATTTCAAAATATTTTTGTAACTTAACTTGCAGAGTTCTCTATTTCCCTTTCTCGTTAGCGTAATAATTTATTTGGAAAATTGACATTGTATAACGATTATTGCTTTTGCATAATGAAACATAATAATAATAATAGATTAACATTAATAGTTTAGCATTAGTTTCTTCCCCACTGAATATTGTTCCCTATGGATACGTCATTCTCATGCACATATGCCATCCTCTACATAGTCAAACCTCCACACAATGAAACATTAATTTCCCTATGCACCCCCATTCTCCTACACATACCCCGTCTTCCGCATAGCAAAATCTCTCCACAATGAAACATAATAATATTAATTATTATGTTCTTCCCGCATCTACCCTATCCTCTGTAAAGATTCATAGCGCTATAAAATTAGATCTCTACGTTGTCAAAATTACAATGAGCTCGAGATGCTTCTCTCCAAGATTTTTAAGCATAGGAATAAAATCTTAAATCAAAATAAATAATTCGTTTCTTTAGGTCTGTTAGACCAAAGTTTGGTCTCACTGGAAGTTAACCATCATCATCATCATCATAATATGTGTCCTCCTCACAGTAAAAGCCCCACACGAGGAAATATCTTAACATTAATTTCATCTCTGCTAAACAAAGTTCCATATGCATTCCACTTATCCCGCACATACCCCATCCTGTGCATAATAAAACCCCCACACAATGAAATATAAGAGTATTAATTTGAAATTTGTTCATAGTTAAATGAATTAATGTTCCATTTACATCCCCTTTCCAATAATGCCATTAACAATGTGATATATGATGTGGAAATTTGTAAAAGTAGAAGTCATCTCTACAAAAGGAAATATTAATTGGAGATTTATTTAGCCTTGCTCTCCTACACATGCCTCGTCCTTTGCACAATAATATTACTTTCGTTCATCCGGAAGAAAGTTCCCTATGCACCCTCATTCTCGTGCACATACGTGGTCATATGCACAATAAAATCTCCACACAATGAAACAATAATATTAATTCGAAATTTTTCATAGTTAAATTAATTAAAGCTCCATCTGCATCCCCATTCCAATAATGTCATTACCAATGCCATATACAATTTGGAAATTTGTAAAAGTAATAGTCATCTTTCCACAAGGAAATATTAATTGGATATTTCTTTAGCCCCTACTACCCTCTTCCTTTCCCATCCCCGCTCCCCTACCGCCTATTTAAACCACTTGTGACAACATCAGTTCTATCATCATTAGGCAAAGGAATACCATAAAAGTGAAAGTGTCTCTGAGACATTATCCCTAAAAGCTCCACACAATGAAACATGAAAATACTAATTAAAATTTTGTTCATAGTTAAATTAATTAAAGCTACATTTGTATCCGTATTCTCACAAGCAAAGCTCCTCACACTGCTTTACATAAAAAGTTCCACTATACTCAAATTTTTAATTTCTGAAACAGGTTTATCAAGTAAAAATATGGATAATTTCATGAATTTAATAAAAAAATTTAAAGCTATAGTTTTAATAATGCCATTACTAGTGTGATATATGATGTGGAAATTTGTAGAAGCAATAGTCATCTCTGCATAAGCAAAAGATTAAGTGGACATTTGTTTAGCCCCCGTGCCTCACCTTTTTTATTTTTTATGAGGCAGTGACAAATACCAAAAATAAAATGCTTTCCACTCGGGGAATTATGTTCCATCGGAGGTTGCTAATCCAATCAAAAATTAGAAATAAGATTTCTAGAAAAACATATATTTTTTTTTAATTTATGGAAAATAGAAATATTCAACATTTTCCGGAAACTTTGGTTAAAATTGCAAGAAACTACAAAATAATGGAGAATCTATATACTTTGACTTCAAAACCAATGTTATAGTCCCTAGCCAGGTAAAGATTAATAGAAAAGTTTAAATATTTTGACAAAATTTTATGTTCTATTTTGGTAAACTGTATATATATATATATATATAAATTTTCAATCTTTCTTTTTTGTGACATTTTGCTCACATAACTAAAAGAGATGAGAAAGACAAAACAACAAAAGAGGCAACAATATAAGTAATGGAGAGAATAAACATATTTTGAAATACATTTCATTGAAATGGATCCTAACTAGTCCATATTGCTAAAATTTTAAATATTTATTAAAATAGATTTATTTTAATTAATTAAGAAAGTTTGGTAATTAATGGATGTGTTGTGATGGCTTCCCCTAGATCGTGAGAAATTTAGTAAATAAGTTGTTATGGCTTGTACTATTAATCATATAGAAATCTACTAGATAATTTTCAATATAAATTAGTTATTCCTATGGAGAAGGATTCAAATTCGTAAATTAAATTATTTGATAACACACAATAATCAAATAACCAATTAAACTAATTCTTTAAAGTATTATAATATTTTATAATTTAATATAAATATTACTTTTAAAAAGTAAACATATTATAAATACAAATATCTAAATAAAAAATTTAGTCTCATATATATATAGAGAGAGAGAGCTTTGGTAGGCCTAATGGTTAATAGCATGTGTTTCATTCTAAAAGGTCATAGGCTCAAAATCACATGGGGTAGACTATGTATGCCTTTGTAAACTTAATAGTCAAATCAGGGTGAGAGGTGCGTCCTTGTCCCACAAACAAGTGGGTCCCATAAGTCGTGACCTTAAAATTGCATAATAATAATAATAATAATAATAAAAAATAATAATAATAATAATAATAATAATAATAATATATAATTCTTTCACTTTTAATATATAATGGGTATTCACATTTAATTATTAAAATTTTATCACATAATTTTATCTCTAAAAAATACATATTTTCTAAACATACAACTATCCACAATATCATTACCACTAAACATACAACTATCCACAATATCATTACCACTTCAACTATAATGTACACGGATAACACATAAAGTTGACATGTTCCTATATTGTTTAGATATCAAAAATTAAGGTCTAACATTATTTCAAGTTACCACTCTACACCTATGTATCCAATGTTTACACTAATTTGGTGTCTCAGTTGGTAGTGACCTTAAAATTGGATAATAATAATAATATATATATAATTATTTCACTTTTAATAAATAATGAGTATTCAAATTTAATATTAAAATTTTATCACATAATTTCATCTCTTAAAAATACACATCTTTTAAACATACAGCTATCCACAATATCATTACCACTTCCACTATAATGTAAACATATAATGTACATAGATAACGACTAAAGTTGACATGTTTCTATACTGTTTAGATAACGAAAATACAGATTACTATTTAATGTAGTTGCCACTATGTACTCCTGTGTACCCTCAGATCCAATGCCAGATGATTGAAAGTGTTTTCACCATTAGATCCACCACTTTAACTGTCAACTCAATCTTGATTTTCCCAACAGTTCACTTTGTTGATCTTTATTATAAGCCATGAACATATTGTAGTGATTCCGTGGACTTTCCCTCATTCTGTTCTCCAAGAGTACTCTTATGGTTTTTCCCTCTTAAATGTTACTCAAGCATATGTTAAATTTATTGCCATGGATTCCTTTGAAAATGAGAAGTAATTTGGGACTCCATTTTTCCTTTAGTTTCTAGAATTAGAATGTGTTGTACATGATTATTTATGGCTCTACCAAATACATACTTTTCATGTCCATATTTGTGAATTTCTTCATATAACTTATGCATTTTTTTTCACATTTCCATCTTATCTTTTATTTGATTTTGGAAAACATACTTTATTGTGATGTTTTTCATATAACTTATGTATTTTTTGCACACTTCCATTTTTTGAAGACTATACTGATATATTTTATTTGATTTTGGCAAGCGTACAAGTGTTGATAACGACTGCAGGGAATTAAGCAGTGCGAATGAGGAGACCGACAATGTTCCTCAACAAAATATAATTTCATGAATTTTTGCTCTAGTGTTGCATATCCTTCATCTGAGATATCTGGTGCAATTTAATATAGTTGAAACATTTCCAATAAAAAATTTCAGTGGTGCTAAGTTTGGTTTTTTTTTGTCAGACTCTAGTCTGGTTGGCGAAGAAATTTGTATGGAAAAAAATGAATAACTTGTTGAATTTGTAGGAAGCAAATTGTCCTAGTTAGCGTTTGTTGTTTGCTTATTGTTTTTTTGTCTGAATGTTCCCACATGCTGCTATGGTACCACAAGATGGAGATGTAGCATGGGCAGATTAGACAAACTTGTAATATAATTTTGATATACGTTTAGTCACTTCTAGGTTTTTTTTTCTCTCTCAATGAGTAGTTTGAATTTTTTTTGTGAGAATAGTGAATAATTCCTAGAAGCTTCAGTAATGTGAAAACAGGTGGGTGTAATGTCCGGAAGATACTAATGTACAATTTTTAATATGAAATGGAAAAAAGAGTGCCATAAATTCTTAATGTGAAGAGGGTTATATTCCAAAATGTAATTTAGTCTTTTTAATAAGTATATTAATTCAGATTCTTAAATTTACAACTTCTTCAAATATAATATATTATTTTAAAAATTTAATATATTCTATTTTTTATTTATTACAAAAGTATAATACAATTAAACTCCCCAAACAATCAACCAAGTATCTTACCAACTTTCCAATTAACCAACTAAACCTATTTACCAAATTCCTTCGAAAGTTATTACTAAATCTATCAGTATCCTTATCATTACTGAAATCTTCATCATCTTATGATTTCGAAATGAAATTTCAATGAAATTTCAGCTTTTCATTCTTGTTTGCCACATTATAAGGGTTTCTTTTTTCGAAAAGAATGGAGTAATTCTATATAGAAACTTCTAAAAACTTATTTTACTTCTCGAACTAAGAAAAAAATTGTATATTTATATATGAAGTTGTTACAAAATCTGTGTATACCTGAAAGTTAATTGTATATATAAACTTCCGAAAAATTATTTTACTTTTGGAACTCACAAAAAAATTGTATATTTATATATGAAGTTGTTAAAAAATCTTTGTATGCTTGTCAATTTGAAATAAAAAATATAAAAAAAAAATGAAGACAAAGTATCCTTCCAAGTAAGCGAACTGCAGATTGCTAAGTTTTGAAAATTTCAGTTTTAAAAAATCACAGAATTTTATATTTTTATAATTGTGGATTTATTTATCTTGTTCCACACACACTAAATCGAAACACATGCAGAATGACATTACAACACTATGGTTGCACACTAAATAAAAATTTTTAGAACACTTTAGAACACTTTAACAATCCCACTTCAATCACGTTGCAGTAACTCACTATTCACATAGAATAGTGCTTAGGAGTTGTGATCAAAGTCTCACTATTCATATAGAATACTATTCCTGAGTTGAGTTGGGATCAAAGTTTTTGATTTATAGTTGAATGAAGAGTGTTGTGATATACTGGGATATTTCTTTTGGAAATAAATAGTTACTCTACTAAATAAATATAACTATTATTATATTAAGAAAATAAGTTTATATACAAGGATACAAAAGACTGAAAAATAAGATTAAAAAATTTTATACTAAAAAAATTATAAAATGAAAGTTAATATTAAATTCAAAGTTTCACAATTTAAATATGTGTAACTCATTATATAGGAAAAATATTATTTATGGTTGAAATGGGACTAATGAAAGTTAATATTAAATTCAAAGTTTCACAATTTAAATATGTGTAACTCATTATATAGGAAAAATATTATTTATGGTTGAAATGGGACTAATGAAGTTTCATTTATTTTTATTGAAAAATATCAAGAATAAGTTTAAACATTTTAAAGGTTAAATATTTATATTCATAAACAAATCTTATATTTTCTAATTATGAATTTTTGTGAATGGGTGTTCCCACAGTTAAGAATCATGTTGCAATTAGTTTTTGAAGTGTATTTTGTTTAAATTTTTATTTTTAAGAAAAGTTATTTGATCGAAAGACATATGTAGAATGTCAACATTATGAACACACATCTTGTTAAGACATTTTTTCACTTCTTTTTAATAGTTTTAAGAGCTCGAAGCAACTCACCATGCACACATAATATTAGTCATGATTGAGTTAAGAATAATATTTCTGATTAAAATGTCAAAATTTCGAGGAGATGACTAATTTTGGAATAAATAGTTATTACATAAATTTTGAATCCAAGTGGGGAAAATAACAACCTCTTCTAAATCTATTACCTAAGCTAGACCCAATTAACAAAAAAAAAATATTGGAGAACATGGAGGTGCAATTGGATCCACTTTTATGTGCACAAATTAGCATGTCAAAAAATTGTTGTCAACAAGTTCCATGTTTGTAAGAAAAACACAATTAACAATATTCTTGTTCACTATATTCCTCTAACTTAAATGTTGAACTATTGCTGCAACAAAAACAATAAAGGCACTCATACCATGAGATGATTGAAAAATAAGAACAAAAGAATCTTCTAGTGGGCCGATAAAATTCATCAAAAACCCTTATTTTTCAAGTCACGGGTATTTCCATTCTTATAATATTGAGACTCATAGGTGGAAAGGGGGATTGTTCTCTTAACCAATTATTGAGATATACCTTTAGATTCCACTATAAATATTAGAGAGTATATAACATTAATGAGTTTGTTGTTGGGTATATAATATTTTTTTTATTACAATGTTTGTAATAGTTGAAAAATAAGAGTTATTTTAGAATATGACATATCTATATAAATTTATTTCACAAACAATTTTGAAAATATCAAAAAATTTATAGTTTAATATTATGGATTTTTTAAATAATTATTTTTCTTACCAACTTAAGGCGTTCCTTTGGGAATAACTCCCCTTGATGCCATTGTGTCTCATTGTGCATTTTTTATTTGTGTGTTAGACAATTAAAATAATTTGCATGGTTGAATCATATTGATAGTGGAGATCCAAAAACAACTATTTGGAATGACCCAACAGTGATATCAGATTTTGGATCTCATATATTCTTTAATTAATATATCAAAATTTCCATTTCCAAACACTTTTCCTACACAAATATCTTCAGGGATTGTCATTTATCTCGACATTTATTTTTGTTTATCTTGCAAGCAGTGGATGAAAATGTGGACGAATCCTTTGGATTTCAAGCCTTTCAAGCCTCACTGTTCAAGTGCAATACAAATCCACAAGAAATATGTTTTGGTGGAAATAGGTTCCTACTCTTGAAAATAGCAACAAGAAATGTTAAAAATAGAATCCACAAATGACAATTTAATTTGTCCTTGAATTAAGTTGTGAATTAAAATCGAATTATATTCTCATAGCAACTTGTAAATAGTTAATTAAGTTTAATTAACTTAATTAGCTTAGGAATTTTGAGTTGGAAGTCTTTGTGAAGTCATGTATATGTTCTCCCTAAGTTTTAGTGTCCACGATGGGTTTAATTGTGAGTTGGAATTAGATAGCTCATTTTATTGAGTTATGTTCAATTAAATTAGTTCCAAACTGTTTGTAGAACTAATAGAGAGTTAACAGTGAGTTTGTGCATTAGTGCTTCCACAAATTTGATTCTAGTTAACTAAAGATTCCTTCATCAGAAACTCATGGATCTCGATTATGAGAAAGACCCTGTTGAGACTAGAGTGGAGAAATAAGAGAATGAAATATTTTGGATTGCACAATTATGGATGAGGAATTTCCCTTTAAATATGGGCTAATTCTCGCAGGAATTGGGAAAATAATTATAAGCTTGGAGGCTTGGAAATTTGGCTAATTATTGGTCAAAGGAAGTCATCACGCGGGAGATAGGAAAGACTTGTGCAGGTTAAGCTCAAGGTTCAGCAAAATAATTAGAAGATTGGAGGCTTGGAAATTTGGCTAAATATTCGCCAAAGGAAGTCACCACGCAAAGGATAGAAAATACTTGTGCAAGTTAAGCTCAAGGTTGAGAAGAGCATATCGTATTCATCCAAATTCTTTGACCAAGGGCGCAAGGAAATAGTGGCTTGGAGAGGAGTAGAATAAGCTAAGGTTTGGCTTGAGCTAGCTCTGAGGAGAGAGTTTGTCATACTTGTGTAGGAATTGTTCTAGTGAGAACACGCTTTGTATTTTCACTTAGATTTTTTATTAATGCAATATAGATAGTAGGGATTTTGAGGAGTAGCTTTCCCCAGATAAATATTGTGTTATGTGCCATTGATATTCTTACTCTTGCTAATTATTCTTTTCATCGATCATTGGTTTTTGTTGTTTGAGAGTAGATTAGATTTTTGTCTGGTGTTTTAGTACATTACACAAGCTCCTAAATCTACCTGAAAATCTACATGGTATGAGAGCTAGATTTGTAGAGATTATCTACATGGTACCAGAGTTGATTATAGTATATAAGATAAGAATTCGAATTTGTCCTTGTATATTGATGGAGCTCTAGTTTAGGGTAGATCCATAAGGTCCTATGTGAGGACTTCAATAGAGCTAGAAGGTTGCTAGTGGACAGATTGCTAAAGGATTCCTTTGGAAAAAATACCCAAATTAAAAAAAAAAAAAAAAAAAAATCATTTGAATTTGAGTTCAGGTGAGGGAGATATCGCCGATTTAAAATCAACTTTTTTTTCAGAAAATTTCATGACAATGGGATAGATGAAACAAATTAGTGTGCGAACCAAGAACCTGTATGCTCTTAGATACAATATGCATTCAAAGCCATGAAGAGAAAGGAAAAGGTTAGAGACTTGATGGTTTAGAGAGAGAGTGGATTACCTCTCAACATGCAACCCCCAGAAGAAGCAGCCTCAGAAGCAACTTCAGGAAGTTGTGAAGTAGTCACAACTAGAGAAGCTAAGAGGAGTCTGAGCTGAGGCACCCACCTATGCAAATACCTCTAGTAGGGGGAAATTTCGAGCCAAGTGGAAAGAGCGATCACATGCAACTATATCTCCAGGTGTGAGGTGGGGTGATGTGAAGTGATAGTCCCAAGAGAGCTGAAATTGGGCAAGCTCCATTGATAGGTTTTATCTCATGCATCATACCTTACTACGGGAGCCCAAAGTACATAGTAGTGGAAGATATCAATGGGATTGATGTGGTGAGAGATCATAGTGATATACACTAGAGCAGTGAGTTATTGGAGTGCGCAGAGAAGGGTTGAAAACAATGTATAAACGCAAAGTCAACAGAAGTGCAGAGTTTTCAGTCGACAGAGGAAATAATAGTGAGAGACTTTTATGACAGATGCATCATATTGATTCAGGTTGGATTTTTTTTTCAGTTTCAGGAGTTGTTGTCGAAACAACACTAGAGATAACTGTTACATGTAGAACATTCCAAAGGTTAAAGATCAGGATCGAGTTGAATTTATTTCTATTGAGAGGGAGTTTTGAAAATTTCAATAAGAAATGTTAAAAATAAAATCGAGAAATTCTAATTTAATTTGTCCTTGAATGAAATTGTGAATTAAAATCTAACTATATTCTCATAGAAACTTGTAAACAGTTAATTAAGTTTAATTAGCTTATGAATTTCAAGTTGGAAGTATTTCTGAAGTCATTTATATGTTCTCCCTAAGTTTTAGGGGTCCAGGATGAGTTTAATTTTGAGTTGTAATTAGATAACTCAGTTTACTGAGTTATGTTCAGTTAAATTAGTTCCAAAATGTTTGTGGAACTAATAGAGATTTAATAGTCAGTTAGTGCACTAGTGCATACACAAGTGTCACTCTAGTTAACTGAAGATTCCCTCATCAGAAACTCCTGCATGTCGATTCTGAGAAAGACCTAGTTGAGACTAGAGTGCAGGGATAGTGTACTATCAATTGTATGATTTACTGAGTTGTAAATATCATGCATGCAATCAGATAAGGACCTAATTTTGGATTGCACAATTATGGATGAGGAATTTCCCTTTAAATACGAGCTAATTCTCTCAAGAATTGGACAAAGAGTTAGAATCTTGGAGGCTTGGAAATTTGGCTAAGTATTGAACAAAGGAAGTCATCAGGCGGAGGATAGGAAATACTTCTGGAGGTTAAGCTCAAGGTTGAGCATAGCATATTTTATTCATCGAAATTATTTGACAAAGGGTGTAAGAAAATAAGGGCTTGGAGAGTGTCAGGCCAGGCAGTAACTCTGTTAGGCAGAAAAGATGATTCGATTTATTACATTAGGTAGCTATTTTTATATACAAAGAATGTGACTGCTCAGTTCATCTTTTGATGATTGTTCACATTCCAGATTCACCCAACCGTAAAGGATTAGGTGTCAACATTCTCCCCCTTAATCTGAAGGGATGTTGGTGAGTCCAAGCATCATTCTGAATCTTTCAAGCTTTTCTCTTCCAAGTGCTTTGGTGAAGATGTCTGCAATTTGCTCATTTGTGGAACAATGACGGAGATGGATTGTTTTGGCCTCAACATGATGTCGGATCAGATGATATTTAGTATTGATGTGCTTTGTACGATCATGGAACTTTGGGTTCTTGGCCAACTTTGTTGCAGAGGAGTTGTCAATCATGAGTGGAGTTGATTGTACTTGTTTTACCTACAAATCTTCAAGAATTTTCCTTGGCCACACAATTTCTTTCATTGCTTCAGCTGCTGCCACGTATTCTGCTTCTGTTGTGGAATCTGCTGGAACTAATTGTTTGCGTGATCTCCAAGAGACAGCTCCTGATCCAAGAATCATAGCATATCCTGAAGTAGATACCCCAGTTTCTTTGTCTCCATCGAAGTCTGAATCAAAGTATCCAATCAAGCTAAAGTCGTCCACCTGTGTATACTTGATTCCAAGGTCTTGAGTTCCCTTCAAGTACCTTAGAACTTTTTTTGCAGCAGACCAATGTCCCTCACAAGGCTTTTGCATAAACCTGGAGAGAGTTCCAACAGCAAATGAAATGTCTGGTCTGGTAGTAGTGAGGTAGATGAGACTTCCTACAAGCTGTCTATACTTTGTTGCATCCTCAAATTCCTTTCCTTCAATAGATGTGAGCTTTAAGTTTTGTTCCATTGGAGTAGAAAGAGGATTGCACTCTGTCATGCTAAATCTGTTTAACAAATCTCCAATGTATTTCTTTTGAGAAATAAATATGGATTTTGGATGTTGGGTTACTTCAATGCCAAGATAGTAATGAACATAGCCCAAATCAGTCATTTCAAAACTTTTCCCCAATTCCTTCTTTATGGATGCAATGTAGCTTTCATTGTTCCCTGTCATTAAAAGATCATCTACATATACCACAAGATATACAACTGTTTTTCCAACTTTCTTGACAAATAAAGTTGCATCATCAAGATCAAAATGATTGAAGTTGAGTTTCAGAAGATGCTCAGTTAGTTTCTCATACCAGGCTCGCGATGCTTGTTTGAGGCCATACAAGGACTTCACAAGTTTGCATACTTTTTGTTCATGTCCTTTCACAGCAAATCCTTTAGGCTGGGACATAAAAACATTCTCTTTTAGGTCTCCATTCAAGAAGGTAGTTTTTACATCCATTTGACGGACTTTCCAACCGTTCTGAGCTGATAGTGCAAAGAGTGTCCGGATGGTGGCCCATTTTGCTGTGGGGGCAAAAGTTTCCTCATAATCGACCCCTTCCTTCTGTGCAAAACCTTTTGCCACAAGCCTAGCTTTGTGCTTGTCAAGTGAGCCATCATCTTTGTACTTGTTCTTGTAGACCCACTTGCAGCCAATTGGTTTGGTTCCAAATGGAGGATCAACCAGCTTCCAAGTGTCGTTCTTTATGAGGGCATCATACTCCTTTTGCATCGCTTCTTTCCATTCATCATGAGAAGCTTCTTCTTTCAAGGAAGTTGGTTCAAAATCTGTAGACAAGTTCAATTCACAATCATAAGAAACATCCATATCAACAGCTGAATTAGAGTCATCTACATCACCTCCATTTTGTCGGTTTGAATTTCTGGTTCCCGTTTTTCCAATTTCATCACGATGAACACTTTCAAGTGTCTTTGTCAGCCACTTTGGGGGACCTTTCTGAGATGGTTCGGGCTGCTCTGTTGATTGAGTTGGGACTGAATCAAGATTGAGTCTCCCAATTCTATCAATTACATCACTTAAAGCATCATCCGTTGTTGGAGTTTCATTCGGGGGAGAGTGTTCTTCAGAAGAAGATTCCACATGTTGATCTAGTATAGGAATCCCCCCTTCAAGATGTGGAATCTGATTATCAAATTCTTGAAATGATTTCGTTTTTATGAATCTATCCAAGCGATCAAGTTGCCGCTCAACAACATTGTCAGATTTGGATGATTCAAGAAAAATTACATCTCTAGATACAACAAACTTTTTATTTACTTCATCATAGAGGCGGTATTCTTTGGAGGTGTTTGAATACCCCAGGAAGATACACTTACGACTTCTAGCACCAAGTTTGTTTCTATGTACCTTTGGTATCAAAGCATAACAGGTGGAACCAAAGATCCTGATATTTTTTACCGAAGGAACATGTCCATACCACAATTCATAAGGAGTCTTGTTTCTTATAGCATTAGATGGACATCTATTCTTTATATATGCAGCACATAGAACAACATCAGCCCAAAACATTATCTTTACGTTTTTGAAGAAAAGCATGGATCGTACCATATTCAAGATTGTTCTATTCATTCTTTCAGCTACACCATTCTGTTGGGGATTATAAGGCACAGTTGTTTGATGTTTGATCCCATGTTGGCGGAGATAGTTTTCAAATTCATTTGATGTATATTCTTTTCGATTACCAGTGCGAATAGACCCAATATGAGATTGTGCATCATTTTCAATCCATTTATGAAAATTCTTGAATGTTTGAAAAGCATCATATTTGTTCTTCAATAAATAAACCCAACACATCCTGGTGTAATCATCAATAAATGTCATGATATATTTATTTCCATTTGCAGAAGGAACAGGCATTGGACCACATAAATTTGAATGAATGAGTTCAAGCTTCCTATGTGCTCTTGAATGTGAATCATGAAAAGACTGTTTGCTATGCTTTCCTAAAATGCAAGCATCACATTGCTTATGTTTCCTAAGAATTGTAGGCAAACCAGCAACACCATTTTTCTTCAATAAGCGGAGACTGCCATAGTTTAAATGTCAAAATCAAGCATGCCGTAATAAACTTGATGGAAGTGTACCTTCTTCATGATGAGAGATATATGAGAAATGTTGTGCATGAGCAGAGGTTCCTTGTAGTTTGAGAAGCCTTTATTCTTCTATTCCCCTCATGACAAGTGAGTGGTCAGATGCTTTTCTTTCCTCAAGCTTGCATCAAACATATGAATGGAGTGACCTTGCTGGCGGATGTGGACCAAGGACAACAAGTTTCTCTTGAGCTGTGGGAGATATAGAACATGATCCAGAAGAATGTCTGGAAGACCAGGCAGTTTAAGCCTGATTGTGCCAAGCCCTGATGGCTTGATTTTTGACTGATCTGCAAAGTATACTGCTCCATCAACATTTTCAGTGAAATCTTCAAAAAAATCTTTTCTATGAGTCATGTGACAGGTTGCTCCTGAATCAAGCAACCAATCATTTTTCGAAGAAGCAAGTGAAGCATTAAACAAATCTTCATTTACTCCAATGTTACATTGTGCCTCAATATAGTGAGCGGATTCAGGGGCTTTACCTTTATCTGTATCATCATTTTTACCTTTCTGTTGGTTTCTTTTTTGCTCAATTTTGTCCCATGGTAGCTTGCATGTAGAGGCATCATGTGATCCATTTCTTTTGCAGTGAATGCAGCGTAAGTCTGCCTTTTCTCCTTGAGAATGTCTGCCCCCCTGCCTCTAAAATATCTTCCTCTTCCTCTTCGTCCACCTCTTCCTCTTGTAGAATCTTGAGCAGGATGCTTTTCTTTATGGGAAAGGCACACAGTCTCTTCAGAAGATTCAGGGGTTGTCTTCTTTCCAAAGGCTTTCTCTCTTTCAGCAAACTTTTTCACAAGAGAGTCAAAGGTTATATCTTTAAGATTTCCATTTGCTTGTAAAGACTCAAGATAATTGGAGTAGGTAGGATAGAGTGCCTTGAGAAAAGCAATAAGAGGGATATCCAGCTCAACCTTAGTGGAATTGAAATCATGCATTATAGACTTTACTTCAGATGCAAGAGCAAGAGGATCATTATTTTTCAATTCAAGAGTGAAGAGTTTAATCATGAGCTGAACAACTTCAAGTGCAGAATGTGAGTCATAGAGTTCTTTCAGCTTTTTTAAGGCTTCAAAGGTAGTTGAATATGACAAAATATGGCGACTCACCTCTTCATTTACAGATGCTATGATTAATGCATAAGCTTTGCTGTTCTTTTTTTCCCAAGTGACGAGCTCTTTGTCTGAGGTAGGCTGTACTGGGTCTTTGTCTCCTTCTCCGCCACATTCCTTTCCACAACTCATTGAAGATGAGGGTGTGTTTTATCATCCGGGACCATTCAGGATAGTTCTCCTTGCCAGTGAGAACTATTCCTACCATAGAGATGATTGAATGCATTCTGAAAAAAACTTCTGCTGATAGAAAAAAATACTTCTGCTGATATACAGTGAAATTGTACTCAAAAGGGAAAAAAGATTTCAAATACTTTTATGCACTATGTTTCTTCAAATCCCTCCAATGTTTATAAAACGATCCTCATATAATACATCCAACATATTCCATCCATTCAACGCATTCAAATATCTACAAACTCAGTTCATAACGCATTCAAATGAAAACCATAATATATATATATTGGTCAATGTATATCTTTCTACGCATAGACCCACAGCGCACAGCTTTAATATATAAACCACAGTGCACATACAACACACAACTTTAATTTATATAAGCCACAATGCATATACAACACACAACTTTAATATATATAAGCCACAGCGCACATATAAACCACAGCTTTAATATATATATAAGCCACAACAACATTTATTGCTTTTACACGCATTAATTCTGATGGCATCTCAAAAAAGAGCACCGCACGATACCATGTCACTGTTTACCACGATACCATGTCCGCACCACTATCTCAAATAAAGAAGAGCACCGCATGATACCATGTCACTGTTTACCATGATACCATGTCCGCACCACTATCTCAAATAAAAAAGAGCACTGCACCACCACGAGCCATCTCAAAAAAGAGCACCGCACCACCATTATTTCACATCGCCCGGAGGTCATATTTTGTAACTTCTTTATGCGGGTCCCTGGGATTCGATCCTGAGACACCCACTACACCAAAACCCACAGGTTAAGGATGCCTATTTCATGGTTAATGGACTGTGCGTTAAGGCGTTGGTTCGAATCGTAGACTTGGTAGATTGGAAAAAAAATCAGCTTCAGAATAACAAGAGCAGTCACATACAATTACAAGCGCAGTCAGAATTACAGGCACAATGTTAAATATATATCGACAGGTGAATTAGAGTGTTAAAGATATGGAGACCGAAAGAAGGCGAGGGGATAGACTACCAGCGTCAGCATATTTTGGACTCGGCTTCAGGAACTTCCGTAGAACTCGACCCGGTGGCGCCACCACTTAGAACGAGCTCTCGGTTCTGTGTGTGACCATAGTGGTCATCGTGCCACTAAGGGTCGTTACTGAATTCACCATTAATCTCTGCGATATGATAGTCCTGAGCCTCGAAACCGCTCAACAAAGAATCAGCCAATGTTATGTGAAATTGTTAATGCAAACATTCAAAGGTGGCCTGTACTGATGGACAGAAAGGAATAATGAAAAAAAAGCAGCGTTCAACAATGATGCTATGGACGAACAGGCAGGGGCAGCGCATTATGGACAGAAACGTTTATGCACAGTTTCTTAGATTATGCGCCCTCTTCAATTGAATATGCTCAGAGTCCATAGATAGAATATGTCAGGGCAGCGCAGGTGTGGCAGAACGCAGATATGGAGTTACAAAGACATAAAGACTAAACAGGAACCTAGCTCTGATACCATGTCAGGATAGGCAGTAACTCCGTTAGGCAGAAAAGATGATTTGATTTATTACATTAGGTAGCTATTGTTATATACAAAGAATGTGACTGCTCAGTTCATATTCTAATGACTGTTCACATTCCAGATTCACCCAACCGTAGAGGATTAGGTGTCAACAGAGAGAATTAGAATATGCTAAGGTTTGGCTTGAGGTAGCTTGTGCCCAGAGAGTTTATCATACTTGTGTAGGAATTGTTCTAGTGAGAACAAGCTTTGTATTTTCACTCAAATTTCTGATTAATGCAATATAGATAGTAGGCATTTTGAGCAGTGGCTTTCCCCAGATAAATATTGTGTTATGTGCCATTGATATTCTTCCTCTTGTTGATTTTTTTTTCAACGATCAATGGTTTCTTTTGTTTCAGAGTAGAGTATATTCTTATCTTGTGTTTTAGTACATTACATGAGATGTTCAATCTACATGAAAGCATACCCTTAACATCCTTTTTTATTAGAATTCATTACTTGCAAATTTCTTACCTTTCTTTTCATCAATTGACACCTAAGTTGGATAATAGTTATTAGGGCCTATTCTCTCATGTTCAAAATAATATTCAATCAAACTTGTCAAGTTTCCAAGAATTTGTTTATGAAATTGAAAACCTCATGTATGAAGCTTCTTAGTTCGTTTTGCTTCTTATGAACATTCTCATGAATTAATATAGATAAGATGCCAGAAATTACCTGTAAGGGTTAAGAATGCTAGTAGAGATTGAAAATTTCCTTGAGATTGAAGATATGGAGCTTGACTTGTATTTTCATCTTTGAGACACTGAAAATTTTGTATGTTGTGACATCTGAAATTTGAAGCTTCGTTGTCGAACAAAAATGTAATTTAGAGGTAGTGTTTGTATAATCATTTATATTTATCTTAACATCCCATTAAAGATTAAAGTCGCTCAATCCTAGAGGTGCAGAAAATGAACACATGGTAGAAAAATGAACACAAGATTTCAAGGGTTTTGGGTGTAGTAATAAAGATACCTGTGCCTACCTTGGAGCACCTAAAATTTTGCAAGTAAGATTTATTTGCAAACTGTGAAAGATAGGTCCATAATTAGTATTTTGTTATTTCTTTTCAAATTCCAAACATCTTTAGAACATTCATACATCAACTTTCACCAAAGATTTAATTCTTTCTAGTTTGTTAGATTCAACTTAGTACCCGTGCCTACCTTGCAACACCTGAAATTTTGCAAGTGAGGTTTATTTGCAAAATGTGAAACATAGGTTTTTGATTAGTCTTTTGTTAATCCTTTTCAAATTTCAACCAATTTAAGAACATTCATACATCAAGTTTCACCAAAGATTTCATTCTTTCTAGTCTATTATATTCAAATACCAAACAAGATTCATCATACACTCCTCAATCCCGACTTCACCTCTTCTTATTCTAGCTTGCACCTTGACACTCCTCCTCCTTGCAAAAATTTAAACTATGAGGAAAAAGGTAGTTGTTTCATATAGGAGCATATAAATTTGATAATAAAAGCATGATACTATGTTCTAATTTTCTCTACAAATTTGATGGAAAGTGTGCCCTAAATGTTGGAAATTTCATGGTTAATTTAGTATAAACTAAATGCAAATTTACAGTCTTCTATATGAGATCAAGAAATCTATGACCAATATCCAACGCCACAGAGAAAGAAATGTTTTCCATTTCCATAGTTGCTACCAAATATCTCTTAGTGTTGAAGTTTTTTTTCTTAATATAGTTGTTTTCACGACTCTTGAAGTGATTAAAGCCACCATCGTTGCATATAGGAGAATTTAGATATGATAATAAATTTGATGTGTGATATTATCTTATAATTTTCTTTATAAATGTGATGGCATGTGTGCCCTGAATGTTGGCAATTTCATGGTTAATGTAGTATAATATAACTTCTACTTTATTCTATACAAGATCAAGAAAGTTATGCCTAGTAGCCAACACCATAGAGCATGACATGTTTGTCAATTCCACAACTACTACCAAATCTCTTTCGGTGCTAGATTTTTTTTCTCAGTATCCTTCCTTTTACTGCTCTTGAAGCGATAAAAGCCACCTCTCCATGTATTTTTTAGTCTCTGCACAAGAAAAAAAGTGACCAACTTCATATCAACTACTAAAATATAAATCACTTCCTTTTGAGATACTAAGAAATAGAATGAAAACTTAGTATATTAAACAATATATAATATGTTAAGAACCCACAAAGAAAAAAACATACGCAGTGAGTATGAAACCAAATGTGCATAAAATTGTTAACGACATCCATATAAAATCCTCATCAATATGGAAGTAGCATTTTTACAAAAGCTATTTTCATTATAGTACAATCTTAAGATTCTTCAGGATGGCAAGAAGAGTACCTAAAGAAAAGAAAACATAGAACAACATATTCTCAAGAGAAAAAATCTTCATGCATATTTAACTTCAACATAGGGCTCGCGATTCATAAATATCAATGAAAGAGTATTACACTAAGATTTCATAGTAGCATAATCCTTGTCGTTTGTTCATATTTTTCTGTCTTTCAACAGTTGTGAAAGAAGCATTAGTTAGTGCTACATGCTATTGTCGTACGATGTTTCCTTTGCAACATTTGGTGCAATTTCTAGTCATACTATCTAGAAGACAAGTATGTTTTTTTCTTTTTTCATAACTTACAAAGTGTACTCAAATAATTTGATTTACGATTATACTATATAAACAATCAACACATATGCTATCTATATGAGATATATTAGATACAATGTGATAGGTGAATAAAAGAGAATAAGAAACTCCTCTATCACGGATTATAGTTCTCGGCTTGTAGTCAATGACTTGTAGTTAAAGGTTGTTGATTCACAATTATTCTATCCAACTTTTGTAATTTTAATTAAAGTTTCAAGAAATAATATCTAATTTCTGGAAATCTTATTTCTAATTTTCCATTGGTTGAACGAGCCTTAATATGACATAAGTCCTTTGGTGGAGGGATTTTTATTTTTTGTATTAGTTAGTGCTTCACATATCATTTTAAAATAAAAAAAAATGTTAATTTTGTAATTGGTCATTCCGTTAGTGAGTGATCTAACACTGACATTACTAGTGCCCTACCTAATTATGCCAAGATTGACGAGGTTGCAGGTCACTTATGTAAGCATGGGGGGAGGAGGGGGAAGGGGGGTTGATCAAGTATGCAAAGGAATCTCGTCTAAATTCATTTGTGATTTGACATTTTCTAACTAAATTGTTATTATCCAATATTAAATGAGGTGTCTTTGTAATGTGTATGAGAAGAAAGTGTTGTGTGGGAGAATAGATGTCTGAGACAAGGAGCATAAAATTTCTCCCTACCACATGTTTCTACTACACAACTATCTCTTTCATTATATAAAGTGCGGAAGTGCAAGTGATGGTAAAGTTAAAAATTTAATATATTTGATTAAAATATTTGTATGGAGGGGAGAAAATGTGTATGGAGACATTTGTGTGTGTGAAATGAAAGGTGTGCAGAAAAAGGAGTATGTGTAGGAGAATAGATATATGGAGCTATTAATGTGTGCAAAATGAAGTAGGAGAATAAGGTTATAGAGGGAACTTGGAACTTTGAAACCTTGTTCAAAGGCTTTGATCATTTGAAAACAATATCAAGCTAGAAACAAAAAATCTTGCTTTTCACAGTTCTCGAATACTGTGTGCATCTCGGGTCTACTTATTATCCAATACTAAATGAAGTGTATTTCTAATTTGTGTGAGGAAGAAGTGTTGTGTGAGGAAATGAGTGTGTGGAGAAATGAATAAAAAAAACTATCAGAATGTTCTTCTACTCTTCATACATTACCTCTCTGCACATTTCTTGCCACACAACACTACATATTAATGAATTAATTAGTGATTTTGGATTATTTAAGTTTGGGGCATGAAAAGTCTAGTTTAGTATGTTTTTGCAATGCAATGTTCAGAATGTGTACAAAAGTGCAGAAGGAAAAACATGGAAATTGACATTGGCATGGAGTTGTTAGTGTGTGTAGAATTAAGAGTGTGGAAGAGGGGCTATGTGTAGGAGAACATGTGTAGTATCCAATATTGAATGAAGTGTCCTTTTAATGCAGGTAAGAAAGAAGTGTTGTGTAGGAGAATGATGGTGCAGAGAAAGGAACATAAACTTTGATTCACAATTCTCTGCATTTCTACACGCATTTCCCCTTTAGAGCATGAAAAGTTTTGTTTCCATGTATATTGGGTTATGTCGTTGTTGACTTGTTTTATTTAGCAACATTGATTTTTCAAATATTTAATGTAAGGTTTTCAAACTATGTTTGAATTCTTTGATCATTTAAAAAATGTATCAAAGTAGAAATATTGAAGCTTGGTGTCCATGGTTCTTGAATACTATGTGCATTTGTGAATTAAATACTTATTATCTAATATTGAATTAATTGTATTTTTAATGCGTGAAAGGAATAAGCATTGTGCATGGGAATGGGCATGTAGAGAAATTAATAAAATATTTCTCGCAAAATGTTTCGTAACTACGGATACATTCCCCTTCCACACATTTCTTTTGTATATGTATCTCCAACACACACATACATATTAATCAATTAATTAATGGTCTTCTCTTATTAAATTTTGGGGCATGAAAATTTTGGTTTACGTGTATGCTTCATTTGATATCTATATGCAAAAGGGCTATGGAAAAACAAATAATTTTGTTATTTATGATTTTTGAATACTATTTTCTTCTATAATGTTCCCTATTCACACTACATATTAATCAATTAATAAGAGGTTTTTCCTTAATAAAGTTTGCATGAAGACAAGAAGTGTTGTGCGGAGAAATGGGTGTGTGGAGCAAGGAATGAAAAATTTTAATTTCCAGAATGTTCGATAACTCTGAATACGTTTCCTCTCCACACACTTCTTGTGCGTATTTCCTTCTTAGGCAAGACTACATATTAATGAACTTATTAGTGGTTTTGACTTATTAAATTTTGGGGAATGAAAATTTTGGTTTACATTCATGTTTTATTTGATATCGAGATGCAAAGGAACTGTGGTAAAATGGAAAATGTTGGTATTCACACTTCCCAAATACAACTTTCCTCCTATATTAATTAAATAATTGATGATTTTTCCTTAATGAATTTTAGGGAATGAGGAGTTTCAATTATGTGTAGAGGGCTGTGAAATAAGGGTAGGAGATTAACTTTCACCACTACTTTGTTGATGCGTGCTCATTTTATTTGAGTTTCTCGAATACAAATGCATTTTTGATTTAACGTTTTTCAATTGAATAGTTATTATCCAATATTAGATAAAATGTCTTTGTAATGTGTATAAGGAGGAAGTGTTGTTTGGGAGAACGGTTGCTCAGAACAAGGTACAAATACTTTACATCCCCCCTATACACTTGTATCACACACCTCTCTTTTGCATAACATTACATATTAATCAGTTAATTAGTGGTTTGCGCTTATTAAGGCATGCGAGGAAGATGTGTTGTGTAGGAGAACAGGTGTGCAAAGTAAGTAATAGAAACTCCCCGCCTCCAAACACTTCTAGCGCACACCTCCTTTTCACATAACATTACATATTAATTAATTAATTAATTAGTGATTTTGTCTTATTAATGCATCTGTCAAAGAAGAGTTTTGTTGAGCAAGGAACATAAACTTTTTTCCATAATGTTTTCTATCTCCGCATACATTTCCACATACTACATATTAATCAATTAACAATAGTTTAGGCTTATTAATGTTTGGGTTATGGAAAGATTGGGTTATGTGTGTATTGGATGAAAAATAATGGCCGGCAATTAATTGTCTCAACTACTATGTTGACGTAAGTTCATTTTATTTGAGATTCTCAAATATCAAGTCAATTTTTGATTTCCCATTTGTCAATTAAATAGTTATATTAAATGAAGTGTGTTTTTAACGTGTATGATACTATGCAACTATAACTCTTGCTATATTAACTTTCATTTGTGACGTTCATGCTTCTGCATACATTCCCTGTCTACACACTTCTACCACACATATCATGTCCACATAAAACTACATATTAATCAATTAATTAGTAGTTTTGGGTTATTAATGCATTTGGTGAAGAATTGTTGATCTGCAAACTGATGTTGATATTCTACTAGACGGTTCATCACAACAAATATGACACAATTATACCTAAAATGTAAAATTTGCATCATTATAGTTTTATTTCCTTTAAATTTCTAGATATTTATATTACTATTAATAGTTTATGCATGCTAATTATAATTATGCATAAAATATAGAATGTTGAAATAAGATCTCCCACACACATTTCACACAAGATATGATGTGAATAACATTTCAAGAGAAAAAACTAGTTGGAAGCTAAGGTCGCTCTACTCTCTTTATTTGAATAGAAAATGTCTATGAGTACAAGCAAGTATGGCATGTGTCCTATGAGCTACTACAATGCATAAATCCTCTTTGTGTGCTCTATATACTATCCCTCTTGGCTATTTTTGCTCAACTATAGTACAAATTCACTCGAAAGAATGGAATCCCTTTTCCTCCTTGTGGCTCAGTTATAACACAACCCAGTAGCCGACTAGTGGTTAGGTTGGCTTGCCTCAAATCTTAAATAGAGTTACAATATAGAATCTTCTACAATTTTCTTCATCATAATATTTTAACTAGCCCCTTCTTCATGAATAGTGGGGGCTAGTGTGGTATCCTCTTGAATTACGATGGTGAAAATAGGAACGTCAACTTTTGAGTGGCATAAATTTCACATATGGACTCTAATTGATCTATTCTTACACTCTTGGAAAGGTATTTGTGTGTAGAATAGGAAAAAAATTTGTTTCACTAAAGAAGAAAATTTTTACCCCAAAAAATGTCATTTGATGCCTCAAAACACTCCTGGAAGGTTTTAGACCACATTTTTCCAAACTTGGCCCTAGTGGTAAAAGGGGTCTTGTGAGATGATTCCTCCATTTTTTCCACTTTGAAAGATTTAGATGCATGCAAAATAACATAATGATCCAATCCATATCACACCTCCCCATTTTTGGAGGATTTTGGTCCCCCAAATATTCTATTAAATGAGGTGAGGAAATATTTCCTCCACCTTCTCTCGGGTGTACCATTTAGCTTTCCCTAGAAGTTGTCATTTGTACTCAATCCACCATATGTTATGATACTATTGTCTTCTAGTTTTGGACCTCGTTTTCAAAAATATATCTTCTGCCAAATTTTCCTGAGCATCTAGTGCCAATTCCTCCACATAAGATGGGACCTTTTCCTCTTCCTTTTCCAATATCTTCAAGGGGCCATACCTTAGCGTCTTGATTTTCTTACTTGGACCTTGTAGCCTATTCTTGTTAAACTATAGCCATACTCTATCTCCCACCTTGAATGATTTCTCTATTCGATGTTTATCATGCCTAACCTTATATTTCTCCTGTGACTTATGTAGTGTCCCTTGTACCTATATATTGATCTTCCTGATCTTCTCTATAAATGTTTCAACCCTCAAGGTATCTCCTGTAAGATATTCCCTCACTCCTCCTTGCTGCCCATATGTAATGTCCAAAGGTGAAGGACAAAAATATAGATAACAAGTTTCAAAAGTGGACTTTATTGTAGAAGTGTAGAATGCTACGTTGTAATAATGTTGTATATATGCTAGATTTTCATCCCAGATCCTCATATGCTTCTCAATGTATCCCCTCAGAAGCTACACCAAAATTGTTGACTACTTCTATCTATTCATCTCTCTACAGATGGAATATTGTAGATCTATTCAACTTTGTCTACATCTTCTCCCATAGTGTAGTCCATAATGCACTCAGAAATATTGTGTCCCTATTTGAAACGATGCTTGTTTTTATCTCAAAATGCACACAGATCTATCTAAACAACAAGTTTGTTTCTTCTTTCCCATTTATGGTATTTTTACCACGAATCAAAACACACATCTTATTTAACTTTTCAACTACCATAAATAGGTAGTCACATCCCTTCCTAGTTGTTAGTAATCATCCGACAATGTCCATGGAAATGCTCTACCAAGGACAAGTGGGTATAGGTAAGGTATGATATATACCTTATTTCCTATTTCTATACTTGCTAATAAAACAAAGCACGCATCCTCTTATGGACCTAGCTACCTATTCTTGCACCTTGGGCCAGTACACATACTTCTGCAAGTTGGCCATGGTCTTTGATGAGGCTCATCAATAGGTTTATCATAATGGTCATAATGCCATCCTCCAGCTTTAAAATTATCTATTTCTCACATTTATTTACAATTTTCTTTTATATTATGTTTAGTGAGAGGGGTGAAAGATGTGTTGCTATGTCATGTGGCCTAATATGCTTTAAATGTGGGAATTGGATAAACTTTGAGATAATTTCAATGCAGGAGCTTGGAGTAGACAATAGGGAGAGATTCTAAGAGGTTATCCACCTCTTTAACTCATTCAATAAGCCAAGATCACTATTTTATCTCTCATCACATCGAAGCCAATGGAAACCAAGAAGGATCAGGTCATTGGCAACCAAGCCAGTGCAGTTCAAGGAAGATCTAGGTCCGCCTTTCTCAAGCTTTGGGAGAAAATCATCTCTATTTTCTAGGGAGCTCTTGGTAGCTACCTTTTTGTATAAATAAACATGCCAATGAACTCATTAGAATTCAAAATTTCTTTAGATATAAGAAGCTTTTGAGCTCAATCACTTGTGGTTGCTATTTGTGACTTAATATGTGATGTATTTGACATTTATGCAATGATAATGAGAAGTTTCCTATTGATCCATCATTGAGTTAGTTTAGAGGGTTGAGGCTCTTGGGTTTGGGCCCAACCCCAGTAGCTTAGGTCCCTCTTATGTATTTATATTCCTTATAGCTTAGAATGTTTAATATTAGTTGCTGAATTTTAGTAGAATATAGTTCCTCAAAAATATCGTGATTGTTGCATCTATCTCATCTCTCTCCCGGGAGCTGTTTGGTCAATTTAGTGTGCCCTAAATTGCTATATAAATTGTCAATCCGAGAGTCGTAAACTACTGAAGTGAGGTGCACTATATATGCAAGATAATCGATTTCTTACTTCTTTGTTGTTTTTTATTTTTGGTTTGTTTTTGGGTTTATCTTTTGTTGATTCCCTAATGTGAGATGGCAATTCTAAAAGTCAAGTATGGATATAAGTGTTCAAGACAATGATGACCTTTAAAATGATTTCCAAACTTCAAAGTTTTCAAAAAGGTTTTAAAACTTGCAATGATGAAATCAATTCCTAAGAGAAAATAAAAATGTACCTATATTCTAATTAAACCAAACAGTCAGATAGTGACTATGAAACGCAGTATCCTTGCTGCTATATAAAAAGAAACTGAAGTCAAAGAAATTCAAAACTGCAAACAAAGTAAACTAAATCATATTACATCAACTCATATTTTGACCCCTAACCATTCAACTCGCTCTGGCTATAAGAGGTAATCATAAACAAATTGAGCAATCTAATATCTAATTTGCATAAAATGAAACTAAGATCAAACTATGCATTCATACTTCAATCCCTCACCATTTGACTTGCTCTGGCTATAGGAGGTAACTGAAAATGACATGAGCAATTCAATAACTAACTTGCAGAAAAATAAACTAATATCAAACTACGCATTCATACTTCAATCCCTCACCATTTGACTCGCTTTGGCTATAGGAGGTAACTGAAAATGACATGAGTAATCTAATATCTATCTTGCATAAAAGTAAATGAACAAAACAAAACTGAAAGAAATAAACAATGTTGGAATTAGAACTAAGAAAATAAATCAACAAAAGGACAAGATAATTCCATGTCATTAGTCATTAAAAAGCTATGTGCAAATTCCCGGGTTGTCTATTAGAACCTGAAATAAAGACACTAATCAGTTAACAACATTAGAAAGCATAAAAAAAACTATGGACATCAATCAACATGAATACCATAAGCAGTGTAATATATACAAGCAAACAATTATGGCATCAGAAACGTAAAGGAAGAAAGCATGAAACTATACAACAATTACAGAACCTTGGTGCGTACAGGGGCCCTCTGCACAACCTCGGCCAATCAACAATCAACTAGGAATTGAGCTTAAACCAGTGTCTTCTCATGTATTAAAATGCAGTCATAACCTAAGGATCAAGTCATGGCACAATGGGTTCGTAAATAGTCAAAATTACATTCAAAAATCTAGCTAATATGCATATGATAAAGCTTTATTTATAACAGAGGATGACACAACTACTTTCCTAAAATGTGTGCTGATAAACGGACACGTGAATAACCACATCCAGAAATCTAGCATTATGGTAGCCGTGAAAATTAAATCCAAGGAGGGTGGCTGTTAGATTCGGTTCATGGAGAAGTCCACAGGTGTTAGCATGTCTCCTGAGATTTAGGAATTTGCCACGTAAGTCTTCACGTGGTGAAAAACAAAGTTCTGCCACCGTAAAACTCTTAGGTTGACCACCGCTTGATTGTCTTTGACCACGACCTTCTGTGAGGGATTCGGCTGAACCAAGAGGACACGTTCCATGTCCACATCATTTGCAACTTGCCCATGTGGTCGGATTCTCTTGTAGACACCTGTAACATAGACTTCAACAAAAAGGCTGCGGAAAGTTGGGTTGGCTACGGAAAGTGACAACATTCCGCAGCTGACTGAGCAAAAATCTAGATCAAACAACAGTCACAAGACATAGTTAGGAAACCATTTTATATGCTCCTTTTAAAATAATATGAAATGATTTGACAGCTTAGGAGGTCCAGGTAAATGGAAAAAAAAAGGCTAAAAGGTTTATAGGGAAGATGCAAGTTTGGGACTCAACAAGAGCCTCATTAGAGGAATCTACAATCAAGACTCAAAAACACTATGTTGATGATTTCTTAGAAAGTCTACATTGGTTATTTTGTTTTTCATATAATTTTTGTAGTTTAGAATTTGATTCCTTGCATATATCAAAGTTTTTGGCATAAGTTAGATAGTTTCTAAATTCAACTCATCTTTTCCACCATTGGTTATGATATTTTGTGAATGATAAGAAGAGAAAGTGCATGTGATGTTGTAGGACTATTGGACCTATGTCCACGGACCTTTTCACCATTTCTATCTAAGACTTCTCCACTCTCTTTTGACGAATCTCAACACTTGTTCTTAAGCTCTACCTTTTAGGACACCCTGAGTAACCCTCTTAGTCCAAAAATGGCCTTCCTGAAGTGATGAGATTGGCTAGGGGTGTGGGTCATCTTCCATTAATCTACCAAAACATTCATTCATCTTCCCATCCCTAGATCACATTTTTCTTACCTTCCAAACCCTCTCGACAAGCTTCCTGTAGCATTATAGATCTTCTTGTAGCAATATAGGGATCTTGTAGCAGCTTCCTATAGCATGCCTATAGTAGCCTGTTTTTCCCTTGTTTTGACCTGTAATGCAAGTTTTAATTCGTTTAGGAGTAGGTTTACCCCCCATATTGGACTTCATGATCAAACGTATCACCTAGACCATTCCATCCATCCTTTTTCCTTCGCTGCAAGAGAGAACAACATTAGTTTTTTTATCTCATATTTGGAAAAGTAGAACATTACTTTACATGCAAGCGTGAATTAGATAGATGATGCATGAAATATTGAGTTATGAATTGATAGAATAATTTCATGTTTACAAGTGAATTTGATAGCTAGATGGTTGAGTGCAATTAGTGTAGTTTCCTTTCTACATGTAGCATAGCTTTGGTGTTATTTCATGAATTGATCCAATACAATTTCCAAGTTGGTAGAATCTACAAGTGAGATTTGAAAAGCATTTAATTTTTCTACATTAGAGCTAGATTTTGAATTTCACTTTCAGTAGTTAATATCCCCCTAATCTAGTAGAAGAATGGTTTTGTAGCCCTAGTGATCAAATGACATAGTTGAGGGTGGTATGAGTAGAATTACATATACTGTGTATATAGCACAATCACCTTGAAGTTTGTATGAACTCCAAGTTGAAAAATAGATTTGAGGAGCCCCTGGGAGTTGCAACACTCTTGGTGCAATACAAAGGCTCACCACTTTTTGGCGCCATTTCCGGGGAGGTGTCTAGGTGGATGTTATTTATTCTTAAGAATTTCTTTCTTTTTTGCATTCAATTTTAAAAAATCACATAAAAAAGGAAAAAAAAATCTTTCATGCCTTGTAGGAATAGAGATACTCAAGTAAAAATCTTACCAAACACACTGACACCATCAAACAATGAACCTTCACTCTTCTTCAGTGACTATCAACTTCCCTCTCTGACTACAGGGGAGTTAAAAGACCCCTTAGGTGAGCACCTTGATATTTTTGAAGAGCTTATTGGGGAAGAACAAGAACTCATTTAACCTACCGAAACCATGGCTAAAAACTGGGATGAGAAGGTTTTCCCTATCAGAGAGACTAATGGAGAGGCTAGGATGAAGAATATAAGCCTTTTAAGAAAAGTCTTTTCGTAGAAATCACATAAGAGAAATTTTTGGCTAACGCATTTCAAACCAACAAGTGTGGTTCATCATTAGTAGCAGATGAAGAGGAGGACTAGGGAAAAGGCTTAAATAGATAGCAATGTAGAGTCATAATTTCAAGTAATGGATATATTTGAACAATACTATTTAAATTAATTTACTAATATATTAAAATCAAATATTATTAAGTAATGGCAATATTAAACGGCTAGTCTTTGAAAAATAGTATTTAAAGTAACAGGAAATCCTCTATCTACTTATTAACACACTTTTCTTGCAAAAGAACCCTATTTTGACCCTATTTGTCATGTGTGATGTTTTAATCTAAGCATGAAATATGATCTAGAGAGTACTAAATGTTGTGTGCATGTGTAAATATAAAAGAACTCATTTTTTTTTAATCTATTTTCTTTACAAATGCAAATGCTAATCTTCATTTTTTCTTTGGCAGGGGAGACAGGTATAGAGGAAGAGGGTTAAAATGGTCTTGATGGCATGGAAGTCAAGTAGAGGCCTAATCATAGCTTCAATGATGATTTTTCTCAATTTGGTGTCAAAACAGGTTGCTACAGGATTTCCTACCGGATGTACTAGTTCTCCTACAGGATCCCCTAGTTCTCCTACAAGATCCCCTATTTTATTATAGCATGTTACTGATTATATATATGAAATTATAATTCATCGAATGACCAAGGAAATTAAATAAAAATTGGATGGGACAATTTTTTTATTCACTAGGATGTCTTAGGTATCCATTCCAAGTGGAATCACTCAAGAAGACCTCTGTTGACCCATGCTAAGAAATAGCAGAAAATTACTAGTCGAAAATCTAGAAATTCGAGAACTAATGAGCTACTAAATCTATAAAATTCATAACTTAATCAAGTGCAAATGAAATGGGATAGTTTTTTTTATGAACTAATGTTCTTTTGATCTAATTCAAGTGGAGCCAACTTGATTGAAGCTCGTTAGCATGCTCTAAAAACTAGCAGAAATTTACTATTCTTTGCCACAAAGGAGTTCTGGAAATCTAGATTTGGGAACAAGAAAGTTAATCCAAGTAGCTCAATTATTAATATGACCTTCCAAATATTTTCCAAGTATAAAATGATGCTTGTGATCCTGAAAAAGAACTTATGTCAACCATTTAACCCAATCCTACAACAAGAAATCATTAATACTAAATGCAGAAGTAGAAAGAAATAAAAACAAGAGCTGCATGTGAATAAGAAGTGAAAAGAAGGAAATAAAATGATGCAAAAGGGCTCTGAGGCTTCTAGGATGGCCAAGCCCAAGGAAACTCAAATACCTATGGAGGATAACAATATTTATAAGCTGATCATGACACCAATCTTCATTGTTTTAATTAATACAATTACATCACTGCAAGAAAATACAATAGAGCTACAGAAATACAAGTTCTCTCCATAACAACACTAATGAAAATCTATCGCTAGAGGAAAATTCAACTTGGTATTTATAAAAAAATATTAGGAATTATGCCCGATGAATGGAGGAATATTTCCCAACCAAAATCCCTTGATTAGTGGTTCTGGTTCCCAATACTAGGAATCTGCATTAAATGGCAAGGAACAAATTCCGAGATTTTCTCAATCATTGGAGTTCCACAGTCTATGCCATAATTCCATAATATCTTGTTTATTTATTATTTAATAGTGATCCTCCTATAGTAGGGAGCAAGTCCCTAAATTATCTCCTCCTCCAAATCTTCATAATCTGCCCAATATTCTCATAATATTGCAGAAAAATAAATAATATTAGGCACAAATATGCAATTATTCATAAACCTTCCTAATGAATATATTAAATTTTAAAATACATTATCTAATCCAAAAAGAGAGGTTTAATGTGTTGAAGGATGGTCATAGGCCTTAATTTATGTTTAATTTAGGGGCATGGGTCTTAATTTATGTCTAATTTAGAGGCCCATCAGTGTAACAACAAGTACAGGGACTACTGTAGGTCCAAAGAAACCAAAGAATAATTATTTAGAATGATTGTTGGACCTGATGAATCTGTAGAGGACTATGAGGAAATATTCCATCTTAGTTATAGGAGTGCCAGATGCACCCTTGATCCTGAATCACTCATGTTAGTTCTTCTTCAATAGATCTGGGAGGACATGGTAGAAACCCTCAACATGTTTTCTGGCAAAGACATATATCATTTATCCTATGAAGACATCAAAATAGTGTTCAGAAGACATTCTAGGGATGCTAGGAAGAAGGGTAGGGATAGCCAAGATTTGGTCAGTTCCTCTCCCTCCACAACATCCATCAAGAATGAAATTGGAAGCATGTTGGAGGACTTTAAAAGTGAAATGTTGCATACATTTCCTCTGCAAATGGATACCATGTAGATCAATAGGAGATAAGAGGAATTAGATAGGGACTTAGCCACTTTTTACCCTAAGTACACTAGAAGGCACCCCAGAAATTAATGTCCATTAAATGTCATAGAGGTCTTCTCATTCTGGGAGGAAAACGATGCCACAAATAAATTTACTTCTTTGCCTAGATTAAAAGCTATATATCAAGGGGCATAAGGCAGGGCTGAGAAACTATGTTTTATCAATCAAGGGATGCCTCAAGGACCTTGGCCATACCAGCAGGACATGTAAGGTGCATCCTACTCTTATTACCATCTGTTGTGAAGGAAAATCCCCTCTATGGATAGAGGTGATACCTATAGCCCAGTGAATGGGTACAACAAAAAAACTAAACAAGCTAACATACACTTTCCTAGTTTATGTTTAACAAATGCAGAGAGAAGGAAAAACCTAGCTTGTTGTGATTCTAATCACACAATCCTTGGAGATGGCTTTGAATACAATCCTTGGAGATGGCTTTGAATCTTTCACTATAGGCTTTGATCCTTAGTTTTTCTTTATGTTCGAATACTTGCAAGGAAGATGAAAGAACTACGCAAGATATAAGAGAATATATAACATACATTAAGCATAAACTACTTAATAGATCAAGGAACATTAAGCTAATAGCATAACAATTTACACAATTATGGAAAGTGAACATCATATGTATATATTAAGAAACTAAAAAGGAAAGCATACAACCTATGCCTTGATTTTGAAGCCCTCCTTTTGGTGGATGTCCAAGTCTAAGAAAATACTCTTCAAGAACTCCTCCAACCTAGAACGGGTAGGATGTAAGAATAATCACATCATACAGATGCAGCAATCAATGACCATCCATTTTGGGATGGAAGGGAGTGAATTTATAGGAAGGGAGAGGGAGTTAGGGATCGATAAAAGAGGGAGGAAGGTCCACATATCAAGGGGAAATCCCATGACGATAAGATCAAGAGGCCCAAATGAGAGAGCTCAACCATATCAACATCCACCAATATCTAGCTCATTGTTCCCGAAGGTTCTAGTGAGTGAAGCTTCTCCTCTAGTTTCAGAAAGCCTACTAGAAGAGGTTCAACACAATTTTTCTCATGAAATCCATGTTGGAAGCGCGAGTGTATAACTGAGAAACCTGCCATCGGCATGAGAATGCAATGGATAAAAATGCGCTGATGCCAAAAAAATAGGTTTTTAGGCAACCTTCTCCAAAATAGATTCAGGGAAGTTTTCCTTTGATTCTTCAGGGAGGTTATGATCTATATATCATGATGAATATGATGCACAATAGTCAATGTTTTTGCCCTTATGGATATGGCATAGGAAGTGAATAAGAGGTATGACAAAATATTGTGTAACAAATGCCCCCTAAAGGATGAAGGCAGAATAGGGAGTGATGGTTGAGTTGATTTACAAGTCAATACAAGGATGCAAACAACACCATTAGGAGATGTGTAAATCAAGAATATACATATACATATACATATATGAGAGCTCTAATGATCATGCCTAACAATATAGGAATAGGCAACTAATAATACATGAATCCATGGTATTGACACAACCATCTGTATAAAAGGGATCATGTGCAAAGATAGTTGGTATGGTCGCAACCATCAGAATAAAAAGGATCATGAATAAGGACCCACGATATGTTTGAAACCATTTCTCTAGAGGAAACATTTGTACAATCATGAATGACTCATAACTCCACGCAACCTGGATTTTATCAGGCAAACTCTATGGTCTTGTGCTTTGTCTTGACTCAATCAATGTACGAATTCTAACATGTGAATAGATGTGTCAAAGTTGAACATGATAGAAAACCACCTTATTTTTTATCAATGATGTAAATTGTTAATAGGAATGAGAGAAACCACCAATAATTACAATGGTTCTCAAGGTACAATTAGTACAATCCACGACTATGAAAAGTGAAGCTAAAGTCGAACACCTATGCAATCACGTGATCGAAGGTCAATGATGTAAGCATATTGTTGAATGTGAAGAACTTGCCATTAAGGCATGCAAGCTATAAGGTATTGGTGGGGAGTTTCTAGATCATCTTCCCAGATAATGAGCTAAAGTCGACAGGAAGCGATCCGTAGAAGGAGTCCCATACTGGATTCCACATCATCAAAACGAAACAAAAGGATGTAATACAGTAAATAGGTGATCCAAGACTGTAGAAAAAATTCAAACAATATATAAGAAGTAAAGAACTGCAGATAGGACTTGTCTTGAACATATCAGTGACACAACTCCAGAGTTTGGCAACATTTGACTCAACATAGGATCAGAGGTCATCATGACAATGTGGTATAATCAAATGAGAGAAAAAATGGATTTCCCTAACCCTGGAAGGCATGTGGCTAAGTGAGGATGTCCCAAACCTGACACGAGCAATAGATGATTGTCATGTTCAAGAGCGACATTTTTCCTTTACAGAATACAAAAGATGATCGCTTCCACTTTATCCTCCACCATTTCTGGTGAGAACCCCATTCATTTTTTATCACAAGCTTGAAGGGGATAGCATATGATTGCCATATAAGTTCACCCATCTGATGAATCCATCCTAGTAAGTTTTATGAGCCTTAGAAAATAGAAACTCAGTCTCGTCATTTTGACAAGTCCCTGGTCATTAATGTTTTACAAGTCTGATGAAAGTGAAAGTCGACATATTTTTCATTTTTAGAGAGTTTTAAAAAGAATCAAAAAAGAAAACTCCAAAGGTCCCTTTTCATAAATCGTCTCTTGAACCTGAAAAGGTAGAAAACAATATCCAAGAGAACCTCTTAGCCATGTTCAACTAAGGCATTCATTTTTCGTACAATAGTCTATCTCAGTCCGAAAAAGGGTAAAATTATATTGAGTAGACATCATTTCATTTACTTTAACGAGTTTGAAACGATAAGTACTCAACAATCTTTTGATTTTTTGAGAGTCAGAAAAGAGCTTAAATATGACTCCACCTAGAGGAACGAGTGCTATAAAAGGATAGCAACTAGTTCTTGTCATGGTGGAACTGCTCAAAACATGTAAAATTCAAGGGGCTGGCTAATAATACCACTCATTGTAGATGTTCCTTAGGCAAGGGTAAAACAACAAAGTGAAATCATATGATCGGGCAAATAGTTGGTGACGATTGAAAGGAAAAAACCAAGGCTTATTTGGAAAAAACAGGCATAAAATGACAATCACGAGAGCTACAAAAGGAAATGGTTTCATTTTTAAACAAGATTGAAACATGGGAAACTATGCTTGAGTATACTTGAGGATGGTTTCATTTTTTCACAAGTTCGAAACATGAGAAAAAACTATGCTTAGATTTGGTTTCATTTTTACACAAACTTGAAACTGAAACAAACTATGCTTGGGTTTGGTTTAATTTTTACACAAGCTTGAAACAAAGATAAACTACGCTTGAGATGAGTTTGCATGCCCCAAATATAATGAATCAATTCGATTTTGACATGCCCCCCAAGCTTCATTTCATTCACCTAATTACACTATTGGTTATTAACAGGTGGATGGAATGAAGGTTCACTTACAAGATCAAGTGAAAGAATCAACTGGGATTTTACGAGATCTATTCAAAGAGTTGGATTGGAAGGGATTTGTTTCATTTTTTAGCGAGCTTAACACAGGAAAAGAACCATGCTCATGACACATTGTTTCTTTTTTTACCAATATTGGCACAAGAAAAAAACCATGCTCATGACACCTTGTTTCATTTTTTAATGAGGTTATCGTAATAAAAACAAAATCATCATGGGGTCGTACTTCATTTTATAACAAGGTTGACATAGTAAAATAACTATCCTCATGGGGACCTATTTCATTTTTTTAACAAGGTTGAGATAGAAAAGAAACTATCCTCATGACACCTATATCCCTAGTGGAGTCGCAATTTTGTTGTGAATGAAAATCCCCTCTGCGGACAAAGGTGATCCCTCTAGTCCAATGCATGGGTCTAGCAACAAACTAAACAAACTAACATACACTTTCATAGTTTATGTTTAATAGATGTAGAGAGAAGGAGAAATCTACCTCGCATTAATGCTAATCTCTCGATTCTTGGAGATGGTTTTGAATCCTTCACTCCTAGCCTCGCTCCTTAGCTGTGGTTCACGTCCGAATACTTGTAAGGAAGATAAAAGCACTATGAGAGATACCAGAGAATATATAGCATACATAATGCATAAAATACTTAATAGATCAAGGAACATTAAGCTAATAGCATAATAATTTACACAATTATGGAAAGTGAACATCAGATGTATATATTAAGAAACTAAAAAGGGAAGAATACAACCTATGCCTTGATGTTGGAGCCCTGCTTTTGGTGGATGTCCAAGTCAAAGAAAAGACTCTTCAATCACTCCTTCTCCAAGCTAGAATGTGTAGCATCTAAGTATAATATCATCATATGGATGGAGCAATGAATGACCAATGATTTGGGGATGGAAGGGAGTGCATTTATAGGAAGGGAGAGGGAGTTAGAGATCCAAAAAGGAGAAAGGAAGGTCCAAATATCAAGGGGAAAACCCATGATGAGAAGATCAAGAGGCCCAAATGAGAGAGCTTGACCATATAAAAAAAACCAATATCCAACTCATTGTTCCTAAAGGTTCTGGTGAGCGAAGCTTCTCCTCTGGTTTGGGAAAGCCTGCCAGAAGAGGTTCAGTGTGGGTTTTCTTATGAAAGCCCACGTTGGTAGCGTGACTTTATAACTGAGAAACCTAGCATCAACATAGGCAGGTAGTGGAGAAAAATGTGCTGATGCCAAAAAAATAGGTTTTTAGGCAGCCTTCTCTAGAATAGATTCAGGGTAGTTTTCCTTTCAATCTTCATGGAGGTTATGATCTGTATATCATGATGGATATGTTACACAATATTCAATGTTTTTTCACTTCACGATATGGCATGGGAAGTGAACAGGAGGTATAATAAAATAATGTGTAACACCATCCCAACCAGAATGCACCCTTTCCACCTTGATACTCCTCCACTCATCCATCATGGTCCACACCTCCTTCTTGGCCTTATGCACCTTAATATCCTCCCCAACCTGTCAATCAACCATTTCAACCATATGCTTCTACACATCCTCAGTGGAATAAACCATCACAAGGGTGGATGCCTCAACTCAACCAACCTCTTGATTTACTGCACCCACCTCCATCTCAACCACAACTCATTCATCCTGCTCCACCCAAGCAACTTCATATGCCTGCTCAACCCAATCCAAACCTGAATAACAAGAAAGCATAATAGGTCTACAATGGAGATACATCTTACCTTGCCTATGCTATGGAGATTCAAGAAATCAACCTTAGATCTAAAAGAGGGCTCCCAAATAACCAACCTCCATCTCCACCTCAGAAGCTTGAAGAGGAAAAGGAATAAAGTAACCCTCCAGTAAATCCACCTCCTTTTCCTAAGAGATTGATCCATCCTAACTAGCACAACCCAAAAGAGATTGAAATTTTGGGGTAATTGAATAATTTGTGTTAAGATACCCCTCCTCCAAGCTATTAAGGATGTTCCCATCTACAATAAATGATCAAAGATAAATGTTTCAAAAACCCTGGGAGGAGAAAAATAGACACCCCCACCATCAATGTTATTGGTGAATTATCTGATTTGATGCTGGCGAGAGTGAATTTTAAAAAATATCTAGACCCTGGAAGTCTAGTGGTAGATGTGCACATTGATGGCATCATTGTCTCTCACACCTTGATTGATCTTGGGGCTGTAATCAATGTGATGACTAAATAAACCATGCTAAAACTGAACCTCCAAGGATCCTTGAGAAAGACCACTACAATGATGAATCTTGCAGATAGATCCATAATGGCTCTCAAGGGAGTTGTTGAGGATGTAATGGTGTCTATTGACTATTGGGAGTATCCTACTAAATTCTTGGTTCTCCAACCCAAAACCAAATTCAATGGTTACCCTCTCATCCTGGGAAGGCCATGGCTAGTCACTACTAATGCTTACATAAGTTTCAGGGACAGGAACATGACCATTAAGAATAGGAATTTTTCCAAATAGTTGGTATTGTACCCTCCTTCTCAGCCATCCATTGAGCATAACTTACCCTTAGTTTTGAAAGAGGAGGAGTAATATGAAGTGTATCATACAACATCCCATCCAATATGTACCATAGATGTTGTTATAACAAGGGGGTAACCTAACAAATATGACCTCATTGACCAAATCCTCTAGAACCAAGCCCCCAATATGATGCCTCTTGTTGAGCTTATGAAGGAATCTGAGGGTAATACTTGAACTTAGTTATGCCTAGTTGACCCAAGTCCTGCACATGTCAAAGTTGTAGAATTTAGTCCATCTAGAACCTTGAATATTAACCCCTCTCTCTTAGCAAACCAAGAAGTAAAGTTGTGAAAAATGTTGAGAGAGAACTTAGTGTTGGCTTAGTGGGTCCTGACCCAGGTTCAGAGTTAAGTTTTCCAAACAAATCCCTACACTATTAGCCCTTTCGGCATCAATCCATGGACGATGGACTGAAGTCTCACCCAATCCAGTATGGCGGGATGTTGGAACCAAGTTTTTGCATCTAGAGACGATTGTGATGTCAGTTTGTGCCCTAACTCTTCCTTCACACAGTTCAATAGGCCTTTAAGGATTATCGATATAACTTCTTCTTACCAGCCTCTAGACCTTCGTGAAAGTCTACTAATGTATTTTGCAGACCCTAAATAGGTGAATCAACTGCTTATGCTCTTCTATAATTACCATTAGTTTTGTATTTACCCAGATCGACGTAAGTATCGAATATCTTTAACATGTATTAAGATATTCTTCACATAAACATATATTAGTACTTGTGTTCATATAACAATGTAAATAATGCAGAATCACACATTAATACAATATTAAATCATAGACCCATCCTTTATCATAACATCAATGCAATAATTCATAACATAAGTAAATGGACAAAACACAAATATTTCCAGAATAATTTCTTTATTAATTATTTTGTTCTACTTATAGACTCAAGACTACCCTACACACTCAGTTGCAGGGGTTCACGCACTTAGGTGCAGACTCTACTATAGGCATCTGCAGACATAGTTGGAGAGCCTCTCTTCTACTATAAGACTCTTCGCTCTTCACTTCTAATGACCCATTACATTCATTGATCTCTTCATTACTATCCTTAGACTCTATAAGACTCTCCTTTTTATACAATCCTATGGTCTGTGGACCATTGGTAGATCTACTAAAGTCAACACAGCATACATAAAAGACGGGAAGATCCCTTTATGAAACTTACTATGTACATGCTCCATGACCACAACCTACAGAGACTTTACACTTTACATAACAAAAAATTGGTTTTTTGCCCCAAAATTGACCGTAGGGGACCCTGTTCCAACGGTCCCCCAACATAAATATCGTGACTCGCCCCCAAGTCACTCTTTTAGTGCAGAGATCTTACTGTGGAGACCTCCCAGCTCGATCTGTGCCGCTGCTACCTCAGCCCTGCTCTGCATGGCTTCCTAATTGATCTGCTCAATCAACTGCCTGGTTGCTGGTCCTGTGTTTTCTTCCTTTACCTTCTGCTATGTCCTCTATAGGCTCGCCAACTTCTCCTCAATGGTGGCAGAGATAACATAGGCCTCGTCTAGCTAAGGCCCCAATCTGGCCTTGAGGAGGTCACCTCTTTCCTTTGTGTTGCCTCCACCTGTTCGACTAACTGCTTTGCCTCATACAACTTAGCCAGTCATTGTGATATAGCGACGATGCGTGTTGTTGCCCTTGCTTTGTCATACTGCGTCTGCAATTCACATTCTTCTATGTTCAACCTTTGCAAGTTAGGATCCTCCTATAGAGTCGTAATGACCTCCATAGGCTGCTCAAAGAGTGTGGTGTAATCTGTCACCACGACATCTATTGTTGCAACATCATCCTTTACAACTACCTTGTGTTGTTCTCTGACCTCTAGTGGAGTTGAAGGTTGTGACTTCAAATCAAGATCTATGATTTTAAGGTTCAGTTCAAAATGAACCTTCACCATCTCTGTCTTTCCATCATGCACACCTACAACCAATTTCCTAATCTTAGCCTCTAATGGCACTTCTTTGGGTATGTACAGTTCTAGAACAGTTCTGCATGCTTCAGCTACCATGACTACAATTCGCTCATTCTTCTCTTAAACTTTCTTCCATGCTTTGAGTGTTGTTGTATTCTCGATTAACATTTATTCATTATTGAATTTCTTCTCACTGATCATGCTCAGTGCACGCTTCTCTCGGGCCCTAAGCTCTGCAGTCACACCTGCTTGCAGTGCGTGAAGGAATTCACTGGGGAGCACGACCAAGTTGAGGCCAACATTCCTCAAAGCACTGAAACTAGCCTTGTCAGCTTCTGTCTCCGCACTCATATCTCCATCCAACAGAGTGACTACCTGAAGATCTAAGGATCGAACCAAATTTGTTGCTTGAGTGTTCCCCAACGCCAAACTAGTTGATGTCATGATGCTCTGCCCTGCACCTACCTGTAGTCTAGTTGTTTGGATCTGTAGCTTGTGTGGACCCGTCTTTATAGAGACCAATATTTACTTCTGCTGCTGCTCAAATTATTGCAGTAGTTCCACTGCCATGTCCCTTACCTTGTCTCCAATATCTTCCAAGTCACCCTTTGTCAAGGTGATTGGATCGAGTGACGATTTGGAGGATTTGGTCTTCTTTCGCTGTCCCTCCTTTGCTTATTCTCTATGTTGCTTTACGCGGAAAGGAGTGCTCTCCTGATCTTTGTCACCCTATTTTGACTATTCTTCTTCCTTCATTTGGGGCAAAGGAGATTTTTGACTTCTATGAGAGCTGCACTCTTCCTACTCTGCTTGCTCCTTTGTAGCATGCTCCACTTTTGCGTGGGCCTTCTCCTCAGTCTCCTTCTTACTCTTTTTTTCCAACTACTGAATCTTTAGTCAGGCCACTTCCTTTTTCTGCTTCTCCGTGGACTTTCTAGTCTCGGTGGCCAAATCCGATGGTGTGTGCCAATCTGTTGGACATCACTTGAGGACCTCTGCAATGGCATCATCTGTAGCCTTGTAGAGAAGATCATGCCACTTTTGATCTGGATCCTTCAACGCCCAGATGTAAACATGGTGGAAGTCCGCTTTGAACTTTGCGTATCTAGAAAACTTCTCAAAGATGGTTGGTGACAATCATGGCTTTTGGTTGATGGCCATCAATACCCAAAAAACTTTACTTTCTTGAACCCACGCAACATCCTTTGTGGCCCATACAGAAGAAAACTTCGCTACTTCTAGTAAATCTGTCTCAGTTGGAGGAAATTGGCTGTCCTCTAGCAACTCTAACGTGACTAGCACAATTGGCAGTAATATCCAGGAATAATGGAAAGTCTTACTTTGGTCCTATGCCTAACGGTAGTTCATGAGGAACTCGTTGCATAGGTAGCATGCCCAGTTGAACCGTACGACCACTGTGCACTAAGCCGCTAAGAAAACCACTGGTGCCGACACCTCATCCATGCGACACTTTCTCATTATTTTGCCAGCCAAAATTTGGGTGGCAACCTTCACCGCGGGATCAGTAATACTGGAAATAGAATACTCGCTCACTTTCTTAAAGTGTTCACCTATCAAGTAATGTCTAAACTTCTAGAGCACTTAGACCATAGCCAACTCTTCACGCTTTGTCGTCGAATAGTTCTTTTTAGCCTTAGACAACTTCCTGCTCACAAATGCTATCAGGTGATCTAGTTCTCCTTCACCAGTCTATGTCAGCACTACCAGTGTAATACATGACGCATCCACATGCACACGAAATTCCTTCTTCCAATCTGGGAAGACTAGGATTGGCGTGGTGACCATATTTTCTTTTAATACATCTAGGCTCTATTGACATTCCTCATTCCGACAGAATGTATAGTCCTTCTTCAACAGTTTTTCCATCAACGCGGTAATCTAAGCCTAACCCTTGATGAACTTCTGATAGTAACCAGTATGACCCATTGTTGCATGTAGTTGTTTAACACTCCTTAGCGCCCGCAAATTGATTATAACTGCAATTTTAGTTGGGTCCACCATTAATCCTTGTATGCACACTACATGAACCAACAATATTGCAAATGGGATGCAAAATAAACACTTCTTCAATTTTAGCATGATTTGATACCTTCGCCACGTATCCAGCATCAAATGCAAACTAGATACATGGCATTTGACCAATCCAAACACCATCCAATCATCTTAGTATACCTCCAAAAGCTTGTGAATAAACTCTTTGAACATCGTAATGACTACGCGTGAAAAGATCATCGGCACATTCTTTAGTCTAAAAGGCATTACAGTATACTGAAAGCATCCTTCTGCTTCCTTTCCTGAAATACCATAGGAATTACCCAATCAAACTCCTCTATTGGTTCAATAATACTTGCTTCCAACATCTTGTCCAACTCCAAAAGGTCCTTTTCCTTGAAGTTAGGATTAAGGTAATATGGCCTCTACTTCACATGCTTTGCAACTGGTTTCAACATTATCTTCATCACTCCTAAATCGCCTATTATCCCTTTTAGGTCTCAAAACTTTGTAGGGAACAAATCCTGGTATTCACAGAGCAACACAATGACCTTATCCACTGTAGCATCATCCTAGTAGTCCCCTATCTTTGAAAACTTCAGCTCCGCCTCTATTCCAATGTTGACTTGTCTAGTTTTCAGTGGTGTGGTGATATCTAGATTCTCTATTTGTAGCCCCTCAACTTCAAGGTGACCTTCTGCCTCGGGGATATTAATGTTGCTTGGATCATCCTCTTCTTCTTTATTAGTCACATTGTTTCACTCCAATGCATGGCATAGTTGGGTGATCGAATCTGGTTGAATCAAATCCAAGGGATCCTATGGGATTCTGAAGATCGCTACTTCGAACTCCTGTAGCACTTCATCGATACACTTGAATCCATCCTCAAAGATGAATGTCATCAAGAATCCCTGTCTCAAAATATCCCATTCATCCGTGCCATCACAAAGCTCTGTCTCTAAGTACCAATTCATTGGTATTACATCCAAAGTGTGACAGAAGAAATGCACCCACTTTGGTTGTAGTTTTGCTCCATAAGCATCAATCCATTTTTCTAAGTGATCACGTAGATCACTCCTCCCATCATATTTCTCTGTCAATTGCACCTTTGGGCGACCAAACTACACCCTCGTCATTTTTTTGTACTCGTGCCATCCATCAAAATTGTCTTTATGTGTACCCCACCATGTTGCAGGTGTAGCATGCAGCGCCAAATCTAAGGCTTGGAAGTGATGTTTCTCTAGCACTTCCCTTTCAAATGCATCCAAAAATTTATCGACATCAGTTAAACCATCATAATAAGGCAACTTCTTATGTTCGATGATACACAATGCATCGATTTGGTCATCATATTATAACGCAGCATAGACACTTCATGGAATCGATTCTACCAGTGTTCCAATTCCTCATATGAATCTGATGTGCATGAGCTTTCATGATCCCATGCAATACATCCATTAGCTGTCAGATTCACCCAATCTTGATCTCACAATGTTATCTTATAAATCTGGTCCAAATCATCGTCGCTTTCATAACAGTGGACCGGTTCACTATAACGTGGTCCTTCTGCATGGTCTAAAGGTACTACTACACAGAGCATTTTCGTCTCAAATGACATTGTTTGCTTCTTCAAATTGATCACCCCATTCATGTCAATAGCCTGGTCGATCTTGAGGAGTGCGAGGTAGGGATTGTTGTCATCAACAATCTATATTACTTCGAAATCCACCAACGCACTTGCACCTTCAATATCTACTATCACTTCCTGCAATCCTCCCATGGGGATAATCTTTTGCTAATTCACCATCCTCAATTGAATCGAAGACCATTGCAGCACAGGTCTCCCCATTCTCTCCCATGTTTTCTTAGGAAAAAAATTCACATCTGACCTAAGATTTAGAATAACTTGGTCCATTTCATACTCTCCTATTTGCATAGTGAGCCTCATCTCATGACTTGTTCTTGCCTTACACTTACCATTTTTTCTAACCACACGTAGTCCCTCAAGCGTATTTTCTTTACCAACACATTTATTGATCAACTCGTGTAATCCTTTTATGGCCTTGCTATCACGTATAAGTTTCATACAGGTCTCGAAAATGGTAGTAAGCATGGATGGGTCCATTTCTTTAGACTTCCTATCCGGACTTCTTGAGGTGGAAGCCTCAGTGAAGCTTTTCTCCGCTTCCATGAAGGTTTCTTTCACGTGCTCTAAATCAAAGCCAACCTCTTTTTCTGGAGCTTTGTGGAACCATTCACTTTCTTCAGGATGCTTTCCCTTATCTTCACCAATTGTCATTCCACTACGCAACATAGTATTCACATTAGGATCCTCTTCGCAAGGTTCATCCCTCATCATCTAAAGGCTTTGTGTAGGCTGCTAAAGCTATGTCCCCTTTTCTCCCATCTTAGCTATTAATATAGGGTATTATTCTGTCACGTCGTCAAACTGAGTACAGTATCGGCATGACAAGCACGTTGGTTTTGTACATTCTCATCCATAGTGTCCTCGCCCTCCACAATTGTAGTGGATAACTTTCCCTTGACCTCTCGCAGGTCCTCCTCCGCCTCGACCCCATCCACGCCACTAATATCCTCAACGCACTCCACTAGTGCCTTGATTCAAAGGCCGAGTTTTTATCTGCATTCGATATGTGGGCATTCTCTCCATCATTAACTCATAACTACGACAATTGTGCTTATCATCACCTACTGATTTGCAGAAGTTGTAGAAGAGTTGTTGCGATGTCTATACAAATTTCTGCAACAAGTTATAATTATCTATGACATGTTTTCCAACTACCTAATAGATAGCACACCACAACGCAAGCCCTATACTTGGCGTAGCTTGAGCTTCCAGCCTTAGAGGCATCGACCCTCCTCCTACAACTAATTCGTGAAGACAGAGCAATGATATTTATCATGCCCCTCACTTTTACATTTGAAACACCAAATTTCTTTGCGCACCTCTAGCCAAGCCACTTTATCCTTCTTCAGACATTGGAATTCTAGGCAAAGATTCTGCAACTCTACATGAATCTGCTGAACTCGCAAAGCAACATCTTGAATCATTGTCTCATGTAATCTCGTCACAATCTCGAGGGCTTTCGCCTGGGTCCCAATCTTCTGCTGTGATAAAGAAACCCTTAGATGAGGCAAGAGCAAAGCCACAAACCACTCGTAGTGCTACCCATCTATAAGATTCATGTTGGATTCATGGATCTTGCATTTCAATCTCTAGGGTGTCTCACCAGGCTTCATCATGATTTCCTTGAATCCCACGATCAATTGCACTTCAGACTTGGGTTTACTGAATTCCTTATTCAGCGAAGTCTAAGTATCTGCCAATGTAGCTGTTAGGTTATTGGTGCAGTACTTAATGTACCACATTAGCGCGCACTCCTGTAAAGTAGTAACCAACATTTCTTTCTTCATTTGATCATCTATAATGTTCTGGGCTTGCCCCACAACCTTCGCAACTAACCAAAATTGGTCCGGGTCCTCATTTCTTAAGCCCTTGAAAACGAGCAACTTCACTGTACTCGCCATATTGAACGGTTGTGGAGATGGTGGCGATGTGAGCAAAGTTGTATGTGGTGGAGGTGAAGATGGAGGTGGTGTGGGTGGGTGAGGTATTTGCCAAAACCCTTGCCTTTTTAACTGGACAACACTCTATGGAGAAGCCTGTGCTTTTCCTTCGTCATCAACCAGAGGAGGCTCAATCAACAGGCTATATTCAGGACCTGTTCTCCTTCTGTCCCTGAACAACTTTCCACTTCACATAGCTTCAAACATAAAGGTAATTTCATAATTTGCTTTTCACACAGGATAATTTTAATCCACATATTCAAAGATCCCAAATAAGTACCTCACAATCCTTTGAAGAAGCGTTGCTTTGCTTTGTTGTAGCTGAGTGAGGTATCGACCGCAAACTCTGTCACAAATCCTTCGATAACATGATCAAGCCAGTTATTGATAGTGCACACGATCTTACCTTTAGAGGCTTCCAAACTTTGCACTAACTCCGGGGTCCACACTATTGGACTGTCAAGTCTCCAACTTCCCTGTCCATCCGCTAATTTAGCGATCTAATCATATAATTCAATTGGGAAGGAACATAAGGAAATTTCATGTATCTCTATGTATAGATACCTGTCCAACCACTGTTCTTTCATCAATCGCATATTTTTGTTTTCTTGCACCGAGAATTCGTGGATCTTCCTATCTAGCTAATCTTTAATTTCCTTCTTAGTTGGATTCCAGTGATGCAACATCACACATATCTTTATGCAGATCCTAGTCTTGACAATGAAACCATTTGTTGGCTTAGTGGGCCCCGACCCTGGTTCATATTTAATTTTTCCAAACAAATCCCTACAGTATTGGCCCTTTTAGCATCAATCTGTAGAGTGCAGACTGAAGTCTCACCTGAAGAAGTATGGGGGGATGCTGGAACTAAGTTTCGACACCCAGAGACAATTGTGATGTCGATTTGTGCCCTAACTCTGCCTTCACGTAGATTGGTAAGCCTTTAAGGCTTATCAATATATCTTCCTCTTACCAACCTCTAGACCTTCATGAAGGTCTACAATTGTCTTTCATGGACCCTAAACAAGTGAATCAACTACTTACACACTTATGTAACTACCCTTAGTTCTGTATTTACCCTGATTAGCCTAAGTATCAGATATCTTTAACATGTATTAAGATATTCTTCGTGTAAACATATATTAGTACTTACTTTCATATAACAATGTAAACCATGCAGAATCACACATCAATACAATATTGAATAATAGAACCATCTGGTGAGCACCAGTATTGCAGTAAGAATGTTGCAACTCTTGGTCTGACAATTTTACTTTTATCAACCCAGTAGTTTGTAACAAACTTGGAAGCATTGGTGTTGTATGCAAAAGTACTAGTTCTCACTACAGGTTGTCACTTGGTTAGTCGGTGCAAGATCACAAGGAGCTCAAGCCAACTTCTATAGATTTCAGAAGAAGCTCTACGTGTGATGAAAGGAAAGAAGGATTACTCTACAGATTCTATTCTAACTGTAGAAATGAGAAAGACTATAATATAAAGCAAAACCTAGTACACCCTAATTAACAAGCTAATTCTACTTTTGCCAAAAACACTATGAAAACCATGAAAGAGATGCCATTACCTACTCAAGGAAGTAAACAAAATATAACCATGCTATTTCTGGAAGTAAATAAGCAAAAAACATATTTTTGGATTTTTATGTGTTTTTATGTGAATTCAACATGCATCTAATTTATTGTGTGTAAGTGTGGCAGCGAACAGGTGGCGTTAAAGGGTGGATTTGGAGCTTGGGAGGATGTAGGATGGTGTGAATGGGTCCTATGAGGAATTAGGTGGCCTTCTTGAGGCTTTTCCCACACTCGGCCTTCAGAAGAAAGCCTACCGGAAAAACTATAGGAGGACACAGGAAAACTACAAGATGAAAATAGGGAAACTACAGGAGGCCTACAGGAGGGGGATGAGAGAAATTTTCAATATTTTGAGGGTGTGAGAGTGGGTGGAAAAGGGAAGGAGGTTTTAGGGCACCTAAGGTCTGCCATGAATCACTAGGAGAGAGAAAGATTATTAGGTTTGCTCAAGGAGAGAGGAAAAAGTTCTATGAAAAATGTAGGAAACTAGGGCAGAATTGAGGTGAGGTTTCGGAGACCTATAGGGCATGGATCAGATGGAGGGTGTGGTTGCTGGTAGACTAGCCTACTACTGGAAGAGATCTACTACATAGAAACTGACATTCAATCAATAAAATCAAGCAACCCATGAAATGAGTGCATCCTAGGAAAAACAGAGTTTTGCATTGCAATGGCCTAAACTATGATGTATAGAAGGAAATGCTGGGAAATGTTGTAAGAAAGGAAAGCATGCAAAAGGACTATTGTAAATTAGGAAGTGAAAATGATAAATAATATCTAAAGCAAAGAAAAACTAGACTATCAACCTACTAGAGAGCTGCAAACACTAGGAGTCCTATGAATGAGGAAAATCTGTGTTTTTGGGGTAGCAAGAGAATCTTTGCCTCAAATCATAGTCCCAGAGCGAGGAAGAGAGGCCAAGGCACTGTTCCTAGCCTTTTGAATCTTCTCTTATTACTGTTGTACCTGATACAGAAAGCACAAACGGAAGCAAACTACTAAATCATCAAAAGAAACCTATTCTTAACCATAAGAGAAATACATCTAACAGCAAACTAATCTACCAACTGAAGTAGAGCATAAAAATACAAGTAAAGAGAGCTTGGCTACATGGATTGGGCCCTAACCCAAGAGCTTCAACCCTCTGAGGTAACTCAGTGCTAGCTCAAAAAGGGTTTCATTTTCATTATAAAAAGATAACAAGATTACATAAAACTGTCACAAAATAGTAAGCTCGAAATTTGAGCAGAGTTTACATACGAAAAAAAATCTGACCCTAATGAGGTCCTAGGCCTCTCTACTTATACATCTAAAGCTACCAACAACTTCCTTAAAATCAGGGAGGCTTGGCTCCCAAAACTCAAGATAAATCTAAATCATCTTCCACTTGCTCGGTTGCCTTCTAGTGCATGATTTGGCTGCTTGTACTTCGAGCTAAATGAAGGGGAATTCAAAGTGAGGAGGAATAAATGAGGGGGATTCCCTCCTATAAGTCCTCTCCTCTGTCTACTTCAAGTTATTGCTACAGTTTGACTATTAAATCCTTGACTTTGACCTCAAAATCCATCAATAATATACATTAAATACATGTTAGACCACATGGCATAATAACTAACTCAACTCACCCTATAAGCATAAATATAATCATAAAATCATACAATAAGCTAAGAGAATGGTTGATTTGACTAGGTTAGGAGGTAAAATGAGCCCATATAATTAACCATTTATGAGGCTCATCATCACCCCCCTACTAAAGGTGTTGCTCATCCTCTGAGCAACATAGTCAATCTCTTCGTCTTTTATGGCCTTGGTGGCCTCCCTAGCATCCCAGACTTCTGATGTGGTCTGCTCATGTTTGCCATAAAATCATGCCTTTCTGTCTATGTCCTTCCACTGCTCCTCCTCTTCTTCTTCCCTTCTACATTCTAGCATGCCTAATAGGAGTGGACGACTCAGTTTGAGGCCAATCCAGTTGACCTTCAGCCTTTGCATGGAGCACATTGGCACTCTTTTCAATGCCTCCTTCAGCCTAATGGGCAAATGGTATTCCCTGATCTGAAAGCTATGGGGTAGGGTGTTCCATCTTCTCATGCATGCATGCACACAGTCATTCCCCAATAGCCTAAGCATATCTTCAAAGTGTGCAATGGCTTGTGCCTGATTGGCTAAATATCTAGGGGCAATATGAGGGTCATTGGTAAGCAGGTTGTGTGTGCTGATGAGTGCCATAGGATCTGATGGCTCAGCTCTTATAATTAATGGTTCATTCTGCTCTTTTATCAACAGTCTTTTCATTTCCGCTGCCCTCAATTCTTCATGGTTCATCCATGATGCCATGGCCATCAATTGTAGATACCCTATCTTGGCATTGGGGTCCCACACATTCAGGTGTGTGAGGGCCATGATATGTAGGTAGAATTTTGCCATCTTTACTTTGTCCTTGAAGGTGCTTTGTCACAAAAATCCATGAACTACCTGTAGTCTTGGAAAGGCATTGTGCCTCTTTGTGCCAAAGTTTTTATTTGGAATTGAAGCCATTGATCCTTCAGATAGAGGCCATAAGATTTGGCTGGTGTTCTACATTGTAATGCTTCCATGGATAAGCTGGACATGTATGCCAAATGAGCCTCTTTCTCCTGCAGCTGCCCCCTTAGTATTTCATTTTCATTCTCAAGGTGGCTTCTTGTGATGGCTTCTCTGTCTCTGAGAGCACTCAATTCCCTTCTCATTTCCCTGAGTTTGTTCTCCATATGCCCAATATACTCAACTCCTTTGGACATGGCTATCTGCATCCACCTATGCGTTCTCACTCTTTCTTTTTCCAATGAGAAAAATAGTGGAATTGCAAATTTCTGTGGGATTATCTTGCCTCCCTCGAGTAGATTGTAATAGGAGGCAGGATTAGGCTAGGGGTTAGGTTATTGTATCTCTTGTGCTTCCTCTTTCACCTCTGGCTATCCTCCTATATTTTCCTCAAGTTTTTGTGTCTCCTGTAGGAATTTTTTAGCTTCTTGTAGGTCTAGTTTGGGGTCCTATAGAATTGCCTTTCCCTTCCATGTAGAAGATCATGGAGTCCCCCTTTCATAGGTTAAGGGTGTCTTGGAATGAGATTCTTTCACCTTGGCAGATGGTGAATCTTCAATGGTAATGGGAATCTTTGATGAGGGCTGAGGTTTACCTGTTTTAATTCTGGTACTCTTCCTTACCCTGAAATACATGGAGGTTTTTCTTTTCTTCTTCTACTTATGCTTTCTTAGTGTACTGAGGTCAGTGAGGGCAGCTGTTTCTTCTCTTTCCATAGCCTCAGAGGACTCTTCTCTTTGCTCTGCCCTCTCTGCCTCCATTTCTCCCTCTTCTATCTCTTTTTCCTTCTCCTGCTCTGTCTCTTGCCCTAGTATGTCACCATTGGCTTCATCTTCTCCTCCTTGTTGTTCTTTCTCCTCACTGACAGCAGGACTGACATCATAGGTTAATGCCTTTATGTCATCCTCAGCTGTCATATTTCTGAAAACTTCCCATGCTATAGGGATTGTAAGTGTATGGAGGGCTTCTTCTACTAGGATTTTGATTAGGCCATGGTGAGCTAGCTGCTGTGAATTTCCTGCTTGTACCTTGGTGATGGAGTCAATGAGGGACTGAAGAAGAAAGTAAGGGATACTGAGCTTTAGAAGTGCTGGGGTATCCATGCCATATCTCAAGTCATGGAGGATTCTAAAATGATATCCATAAACAATGTTGTGCCTCCCCTCACAAGAAATGTATTTGACTACTTGGTAGCTAACCTCATCCCAGGGATATGGTATACTAGCCCTTCTAATTCCATTTTTGTCTTCAACAGGGGTTTCATTATCTTGGAAAAATTTCTTCTTGGCAGCCTTGCCAATTGGTTTCTCATCTTTACTCCACGACAGCCCAAGAGGAAGGGTAGTGACCCTACTGATGAATTCAGGGGTTATTTCAATGGAGAGGCCTCTAATGGTTACAGTAGCATGAGTTCTTGTGTGAGGGAGCAGAGAGAGAGAGGATTCTTAGGCAATTTCATCATTAAACCCTCTAAACTTCTCAAAGAAATTCATCTAGTTTGCCCTTGTAAATATGTCCACCACTTAAGGATGTGCATGGAGCCTAGTGGAGTTAGTGGGCTCCTTTCTCATAAACCCCCCTGTCATACTACCTTTACTTCTTTTGAAAACCAAGTATGGAGGTGGAGACAAAGAATTTTGAGTGAAATAGAAAAACAGAGGAGATTGTGTTTTTTTTAAACAAACAATTTTTATTTTTTTTAATGTATTTTCTACGCTCCTAAAGACTCATTTCATCCTCAAATTGAGGCCAATTCTTTCACATTTTGATATTCAACAGAGGGAATTCATGAACCCTACCTCTTCAGACTAGAATTTGTGCCAAAAATCACGTTTTCTCCCTTCAAAATGACTCACTGCCCCTCCTATAGAAGCCCGTTGTCCCTCCTGTAGATTTCATGTAGGTGATCCTGTATATTTCCTGTAGGTGCTCCTGTGATCTAACTGTATTTATTGCCATCGAATGTGAGGTGTTGTGGCTTCCTCTACTGCATGCCTTCATTTTCCTTCATGCATGATGTCTCTGCTTGCTGATGTGTTTTGTTTTTTCAGGTTCTTCTTCTGCTAGAGTTGAGCTGCATGTGCCTTTTCAACCTACAGATGTGCACTCTCTTGCTACTGGTGCTAGACTTCTATGGGATCAGCTGCTACAGCAATTCCTACAGGAGCTCCTACAGCTGCTGCTCCCCTTGAAACTTCAGCTATTTTCCTGTGCTTGGAGCTCAAGAATGATGCGAGAGGTGGAGATGAATGATGGAGGGATAGTAGGTAAGCTTCAAGTAAATTTGATGGTTCCTTTTTCTCCTCTTATTTTTGTTTTTTTTTCAAAACTGAAAAACTGTTTTTCTGTGTTTTTCCTTTGAAAGGGAAAAAAATAATAATGATGATTGGAGTGTGATGCATGCTTGGAAATGATGGAAAGGAGGTTTGGAGATGGTAAGAGGGATTATACGTTCCTCATGAAGCTTTCCTGGTCCATCAGACTACCTCCTGTAGACACTTTTGCCTCTCTGTAATTCCTACAGGGGCCTCCTGTAGAAAACACAGTTTTGGAAGAAGTGGTACAACGGGGTGAAAGAGATGCCAAAGATGATGGAGGAAGGTGTGGAGAAGATGAGATGGATGCTGGTATGAATGTCAGGGTCCCCTTGGCACCTTCTTTTGCTCCCTGTAGTCCTCCTGCAAACTTGCAATGTAATAAAAATTCACTTTTTCTTTTTCATTTTCTTTTTTATATAACAACTAGGGCGCCTCAGAGAGGTTTTCACCTTAATTGCCTGCCCTAGGTGCCTCCAAGGGAGGTTTTCACCTAGGGATATTATTCTTTTCCTTTTTATTTTCTTTTTTTTTTGAGATCACTGGGCCGCCTCAGAAGAGGTTTTCAACCCAATGATGGGACTCAAGTGCCTCATGGAGGTTTTCACTTGAGTCCTTATGTTTTTCTTTTTCCTTTAGTGAGTGGGTGAAGTGGAAGCTAAGACATGCTCCACTACCATCAATGTTTTATTCAAATATTCAATAAACTCTCTCTTAGAGAGGGGTTTCTTGTAGACTTTCAATGTCCGTGTAGAAATTCTCACCTGTAGATCACTACTTGTGTGAATTGGCCTCTTCACACACTCACTAACCTATGATCCAACTACGCAGTCCTCAAGGAGATAAATCCTCATCATGGATGAGCTTCCTTTATAGGAAAAATATTCATCCAACTGATAATACACTATCCCTTCTCTAATCTCAACTGGGTCTCTGTCTGAACTAACATGGATGAGTTATTCATGAGAGAATCTTCACTTATCTGAAGTGCATCAGTTATATGCAAGCATGCATTAACTAACTGAACTTACTTAATTTAAACAAACTGTTTAAATCAATTATAACTGGACTTGACTCAGTTAACTGACCCAACTAATTACTACTCACATTAGAACTCATCCTTAGCTCTTTAACTAATGGATAAATTCCTCAATTAATAGAGAAACTGTTGCATGTCCTCACATAGAGTTCATGCTTGAATTTTATCAACTAATTAACTCATGGAGAATTAATTAATTTATTTTCAAACAACTGTTAAGTTCAAATTCGAATTTTACTTCCTATTTCTAGTCCAAGGACTGACCAAAAATAGGAATCCATCCTGAACTACTAAAAATAGAATGCTATTTTTAGCACTTCCATTTTTCATTCCCTGTTGCCCAATCTACCACCAGTACCCAAATTGGTATCTATAGCAGTGCTATTTTTAGCACTTCTATTTTTAGCATTTCTTATTGCCATTTTCAACACTCCCTCTCAACAAGAAGGGATTCAACTCGAACCCGATCCTGTACCTGTGGAATGTTCTGCATGCAACACTCCTACCAAGTGTGGTTGCTCCAACAACTCTCGGAACAAAAAAAACTCCCAAATAACCTCTCTTTTGGGCTAGAAACATACTCTAATGTTGAAGCTCTACCTGCTGCTACCAAGTGCTTCCTCTCTGGCCTTTGAGCTGCTGCAACACTCCATGCATCTCACACTATTGCACACCTCTTTGTGCCATCTTGCACTAGTGCAGCACTTCTGTGCCTCTCGCTTCGTTGCAGCCTACTAGCTCTACACAGTCCTGGGACTCCTGCACTGTAGCTCTCTCTGCCGCTCCATCCACATCTGTCTCAACCCAATCATCCAGTCCTGCTACTCCTCATCAGGTCTCCTTTAGCAAAGTCGAATCAAAGAGGTTGTGTACCTCAAGGATCCTGCCCCCATATCAGCCTCCATGGGATGATCACTGCACATTGTCCCACCTCCTACCTAGAGGTATGGTTGCATGTGATCCCTCTTCCCACCTAGCTCCAATTTTCCCCCTAATAGAGGTCTCTACATGAGTAGATGTCTCTACTCGATCTCCTCTCAGCTTCCCCTGTTGTTGCTGCTCCACAACCTCCTGAAGCTACTTCACCAATTGTGGCTCCTCCACAATCGTCTGAGACTTCTTCTGGAGCTACATGTTGAGAGGTAATTTACTCTCCCTCTCAACCACCAAGTATCTAACCTTTTCCTTGCTCCTCAAGGATTTTCATGCATCTTGTACCTCAAGTGCATACAGGTTCCTAGCTAGCACACCAATCTGTTTCCACTTTCCTACTGTCACGAAATTTTCTGGAAAAATAGTTGATTTTAAATCAGTGATATCTCCCTCATCCGAACTCTGATTCAGCCAATTTTTTTTTGAATTTGCATATTTTTCCACAAGGAATCCAAAAATTCTATTTGTTTCTAAAAATTTTGTACAAAAATTTTCATATCTACGCTGCAAAATGTCGGCCCAAAACTCAAAACTTTGATATCTCCTCTCAGTGTATTGTTCTCTCCTTTGATCACCTTTTCTCTGATACCATGTAGAAATTCCCACTGTAGATCGCTTGGTAATGATATGTACTAAAGAAAAACACGTGATCTACTTCTACAAATAATTTAGCAGAAGCTTAATCGAACATGAGCAACATAAATTAGAACACATATAACTAATAAGAAGGAACCAATCACACATAATGATGAGCCCCAAATTTGGTAACATTTTGGGCTCATTTGGCCTAACTACCCTTGCTCAACCCTTCATTTTTCATAACTTATGCATCATTTTTTAGTATATTTATGTCATTTGTACGAATGAGGGCAGTCACTATTCCTAGGTGGCTAACACATGTTTATTTCAGGTTTTTTTGACATTTAATGGAGCAAAACCACGCAGATGAGGGCTAGGAGACAGCCAAGATGGGATCGAGATTTTGTAGGAAGGTTTTCCACAGCATTGAATGGCCTTCCTCGTGATTTTTACCCCCAACTCCGAGCTCCAACGGCCACCACCACCGAGCTAGAAGGCAGCCAAACGGATTTTGAGGAAGCAGCAGATTACTCTTAGTTTGGTCAGCCAAACCCCACTAATTTAGGAGGCCAGCTTGGCCCTCGTAATGTATAAATCATGAGGTTGTAGCCTTCGATGGGGACTTTTGAAACCTTGTTGCATATTCTGAACTACGAGTTGATAGCTCTGTTTTGCTCTTTGTAAGCCATTTTTGGCATGTTATTCGACTTATGACTATTATCTTTTAATGAAAAGCAGGCAGATTTGAGTTCAGCTCTGAGTTCTTAAAGGAGCCATAGCTCTCGGGGTTGGGCCCAACCTGAGAGCAATAGGCCTCCTTCCTTTGTATTGTTACCTTTCTTTCAGCATTGTATTTCTTTTCCTTTACATGCATTTGGAAACACAGTTTGCTGAGTTGAATTTCTTGGTGTGGTTAAGTAGGTTAGTTTTATGAACAAAGTTGCTTTCAGTAGTTTAGATTAGAGTAAGAAGATTGGAGTTAATTAGAGTTCCAAAAAGGGTTGACTGTACACTCACTTCCACCTCTGTTTAGGGACTGGAATTGCAGACCGTGCCACCCACCGAAAACACTATTTTACATGTTCATACAAGCTTTGATGCAATGTTCTCGTTTGTAGTAGCATCCATGCATTCAGATCTTGTGGAATGAATCTTTTCTTCAGTACCATGCATGATTTTCCTTACAAAATCACGTTGCTGTTCTTTGGTTTTATAAAAACAGTTAGAATAGGTTGATGAAATTTCGGTTATGTGCAAGACATGAATGATTTGTTTCATTTACACTGTACAGTACTACTCCCTCACTCCCTTATCCTTCTAAGCCGTGCCTAGGCCATCCACTCATCTCTCAGTTAGACCACTTGCCTCCTAACTCTTCTATCACCCACGTGATTCTACCTTTTCGGCCTTCCATTTCCTCTACCCTCCTCTAGACCAACCAGCTTTGCACACCCCCTCTTCATCTCATCTCTCTGTCCATAAGCCATCACAAGCTCCCCTCCTACCTCCCTATCCATCCATACAGCCTCTTCCACTCATCCATCACCCAAAAACCCGATTGCAGAACATCCTGTAGGAATTACTGAACTTCCTGTAGAAATCCTGAACATCCTGTACAACCCCTGCAGACTTCCTATAGAAGCTCATAACCACGGTTGCTTGGCACCCAGACTTGGTGAACTTCTCTGAAAGGATGTTATGGATTCCTTAGACCCTCTCTGAGCCTTCCTGACCTTTTCCAAGCATTTCCCTCCTTGATCTATCCCTGCATAGTCAAGACCCAGTTAGAAGCACACACATAATAATTCAAACAACTTGAACAAAAATACAAAAATATGTTTTCTTTAGATCAAAGTAGTCTAGACACATGCATCTCACCTTCCTAGAAGTAATGGCATCACTTTCAGTAGTTTGCATTCTCACCGTTGCATCAGTAGGACTAGTTGGTAGAATTAGGGTTTGCTAGGGTTTTCATTTCTTGTTGGCTTTCAGTTCATTTTTGCAAAGTAGGTTAATTTCCTTTGAGTTAGCTTTCGTTCATCGGTTAAAAAGCTTCTTCTGAGAGCTCATAAAAGTTGGCTTGAGCCCTAGCGGACTTGTGCCAACTGACCAAGTGACAGTTGCGACAAGAGCTAGTACTTGTGCATACAGCACCGTCGCTTCCAAGTTTGTTACGAACTACCGGGTTGATAAAGATAGAGAAGGAAGTTCCAGGAGTTGTAGCATTATTGCTACAATACTGGGGCTCACCATCCCTTTTTGGCGTTGTTGCCGGGGAAGCATCAGAGTATTAGTAATTGTTGCTTTTCTTCTATTTTCCTACTCTCGCCTTCTGCCAAGTAGTTTATTTCATTTCCATTCTGCAAAAGTAGCATAGACATTTCCTGCTTTCATAGATTAACATTTCAATTCCGCAATTTCATTTTTACAAGCATAGACTAGCATTTCCATTCCTACAATTTCATTTGAGCAAAGTAGATTAGTTCTTTCCTGCTTTCATTTCAATTCTGCAAGATAGTTAGTTGTAGATCAACCTGTTTCAGTTTTTGCAGGTACCAGAGAAAAAAAAACAAAAGCAATCAAAAGTCTTTCCATTTCATGCCTCGTAGGAATCAAGATAAAACAGACAAATTCTTACCCAACACCCCCACTACATCACTGAGTCACCCTTCTCTCTTCTTTGGTGACAGTGACCCAGAAGAACCTATAGGTGAACCTCCTGAGATATACGAAGATCCTATAGTAGAAGAAGAGTTAGAGACCATTCCATCTAAAGCTATGGCTGACAATAGGGGAGAAGATGAGAGAATAGAAGGTGCCTTCCCCATCCGAGAGACCAATGGAGACATGAAAATGAAGAACATAAGCCCTTCTGCTTTACCTCACTTCCATGGACTAACTACTGAAGATCCTGATACCTTCCTGTTTGAGTTTGTTGTCCTTTGTCGAACCTATGACTATACTGAAGATGAGCAGAAGCTGAAACTCTTCCCCTCAACCCTTAAGGATGCAGCATTACGCTGGTTCATGGGCTTACCTGGGAACAGTATCACCACTTGGGCTCAGATGCAGCAAGCTTTCAATACCAAGTACCAGGACTACTGTAGATCCAAGGAAACCAAGGGAGAAATCTTTTGGATGACCATGGGAAATGATGAGTCCTTAGAGGATTACGAGGAAAGGTTCCAACTTAGCTATAAACGGGCCAGGTGCACACTTGACCCTGAATCCCTCAAGTTGGTCCTGCTCCGAGGAGTCCCTGAAGACCTCTTAGATACCCTTCACATGTTTGCTGGAGGAGATATTTACCAACTGCCTTATGAGGACATAAAGACTATGTTTAGAAACCACTCTAGGGCAGCCTGGAAACGAGGTAGAGGAAACCTCCTCTCAGCTGGTATTCCTTTCTCCAAACATGAGTTTGCAAATCAATTAGAGGATCTCAAGAGTGAGGTGAGACAGACCATTGCCATGCAACTTGATACATTCAGGATCCAGCAGAAGAAGGAAGAAGCTGAGAGGGCCTTGGCTATCTTCTACCCTAGGTGTACAAGGAAACACCCTAAGAATGAATGCCCATTACATTTGGTTGAAGTATGTTTTGTTTGTGAGGAGGACCACCCCACAAACCAATGTCCAACCTTACTTGGGCTTAAAGCCATGTATCAAGGGACAGAAGCCCCCACCGAGCCTCTCTATTTCCTCAACCAAAGGAGGCCACAAGGACCTAGACCTTACCAGCAAGGGATGCAAGGGGCACCCCAAGCTTATTACAGCCCCAACCAATCTACTCCTATGCCTTCCTGGGGTCCCCCTGCTCATCCTTCCTGGTCTATGCCTCCTCCTTGGTCTTACCCACCTCAGTACCATACTCAACCCACTACTCATTCGTATCACTCACATGCCCAGCCACAGCCTCAGTGGAATGCACTTCAATCGGGGTGGAGGCCCCAGTACAACACTCCTCCTGCCATTTTGCCTCCACCACCAGCTCAACCACAACCATTACCTCCTGCTCCTCCAAGGCAACCTCAAATGCCTGCTCAACCGAACCCGAACCCCAACAACAGACAGGCCCAGCAGGTATATACTGGGGAAATATCATGCCCTACCTATGCTGTGGAGATCCAAAAGATCAGTCTGCGGTCTGGAAAGACTCTTCCGGATCGCCAACCTCCTCCCCCAGAGGACGAGGAAGACAAACAGGAAAGTGAACCAAAGGCTATTCCACGCTTTCCTGAGAGACTAACAGCCACCACACAACCCAACCCAGAGGAGGATGAGCTTTTGGGAGAGCTCAAACAGTTGTGTGTGAAAATACCACTTCTCCAAGCCATCAAAGATGTACCAATATACAACAAACTGGTTAAGGAAAAGTGTTTCAGACACCTAGGCAGGTGAAAGAGGGATGCTTCAACCATCAATGTCATAGGACAACTGTCTGACCTTATGTTGGGACAAGTCATCTGCCCAAAGTATCTAGATCCTGGGAGTCCTGTAGTAGACGTCCACATCAATGGCACCATCATACCTCACACCTTGATTGATCTGGGGGCTGCCATTAATGTGATGACCAGAGATACCATGCTCAAACTTAACCTTCAGGGTTCCTTGAGGAAGACCTCGACAGTCCTACAACTAGCAAATCACTCCACCGTGACTCCCGAAGGGATTGTGGAGGATGTCTTGGTCTCTGTTGACTCTTGGGAATACCCTGCAGATTTCTTGGTGCTGCAACCAAAGGCAAAGCTCACTGGATATCCTCTTATTTTGGGAAGGCCTTGGTTAGCCACTGCAGATGCTTACATAAGCTGTCGTGTAGGAAACATGACCATCAAAAATGGTCCTATGTCCAAGCAGCTAGTCCTATACCCTCCTGCCCAACCCTCATTAGAGCATGACTTACCACTTTGGTTGGAGGAAGGAGAAGAGGATGAGGTGTACTCAGCACCTTTGTGCACCCTAGACACCACTAGGGGAGACCCCCCAACCGAGGATGATTGGATTGAGACCTTGATCCAGAATCCACCTCCCAGTGCACTGTCCTTAGAGGAGTTGGTGGAGGATGCCCAAGCCAGCACCTTAGTGGACCTTTGTGTGACAAACCCTATCACTCCCAGAGTCAAAAATGTGGAGTTCGGCCCTGAGAGAACGTTAAAGATCAGCTCCTCCCTATCTCCTTCCCAGGAAAAGGAGCTGTGTAGTCTGTTGGCCAGTCATCTAGATGCTTTTGCTTGGAGCTATAAGGAGATGAAAGGAGTCCATCCTTCGGTCTGTACCCATCACATCTACATCAAAGAGGATTGTAAATTGGTTAGGCAACCCCAGAGGAGAATGAATCCAGCCCTTAAGGACATCGTCAAGGAAGAATTGCAAAAACTGTTGGATGCCGGATTCATTTACCCCATCTCGGATAGCGAATGGGTGTCCCCTCTGGTGTTGGTGCCCAAGAAAAATGGGAAGTGGAGAATCTGTGTGGACTACCGAGAACTGAACAAAGCTACCAAGAAACACCATTTTCCTCTACCTTTCATAGATCAAGTGTTGGATGGACTGGCAGGAAAAAAGTTTTTCTCTTTCCTAGATGGGTTTAGCAGGTACAACCAAATCCAAATCAGCCCGGAAGACCAAGATAAGACCACCTTCACTTGTCCTTGGGGTACCTTTCCCTACTGAGTTCTTCCCTTTGGGCTATGCAATGCTCCTGCTACCTTTCAGAGAGCCATCTTGAGCATCTTTTCTGAGCTGGTCCATGATGCGATGGAAATCTATATGGATGACTTCACTCCTTATGGGTCCAACTTCGAGGAAGCATTGTCCAATATGGGAAAAGTCCTAACCAAATGCATTGAGATGAACCTGTCCCTTAGTCCTGAAAAATGTGAATTCTTGATGACTGAAGGGACCGTGCTAGGCCATACCATTTCTTGCCAAGGGTTACAGGTGGATCCTAACAAAATTGCTCTCATCAAGAAGGTTCCACCTCCTCAAAAGGTAAGGGATGTTTGGAGTTTCTTAGGATTAGCAGGGTATTACAGGAGATTCATTAAAGACTTCAGCAAGCTAGCCTCGCCATTGTTTGGCCTCTTGGCAAAAGATGTGGAGTTTAAATGGACTGACGATTGTCAGAGGGCTCTGAATGAATTAAAGGACAAGTTGGTGTCTGCCCCAATCTTGAGAGGTCCAAACTGGGCCCTACCTTTCCACATCCACACTGATGCCTTAAACAAAGCCATAGGGGCAGCCTTAGGACAAGTTAAACAAAAACTTCCGTATGCCATTTACTTTGTTAGCAAAAACTTATCCAAAGCGGAACTGAATTACACCGTAACTGAGAAAGAATTCTTGGCCGTGGTCCATGCATTGAACAAGTTCCGACATTATATCACTGGCTATCAAACATTTGTACATACTGATCATGCTGCAATTAGATATTTAATGAATAAACCAGATGTGAATGCTCGTATTATTAGATGGTTACTTTTGTTGCAGCAGTTTGATTTGACTATCGTTGACAAACCAGGTAAAGAAAATGTTGTTGCTGACTTTTTATCTAGATTGGATTTATCTGCAGATGAGGATGGAACAGTGGATGACAAGATGCTCGATGAACATCTGTTTGCTATTTCAGTACTTTCTCCATGGTTTGCTGATATAGCAAACTACCTTGTTTCAGCACAGTTCCCTCCGCACCTATCCTCAAGAGAGAAGAGCAGAATCATCAGAAAAAGTGCCTCATTCACTTGGATCGGGGGCAACCTATTCAAGCTTGGCCCTGATCAGATCTTAAGGCATTGTGTAAGGGAGGAGGAAGTCTTTGATATCCTCCTCACCTGTCATGATGGGCCTTGTGGAGGACATTTTGCAGCAAAGAGAACTGCCTTCAAAATCCTGCAGGCAGGCTACTATTGGCCCACACTTCATCAAGATGTCAGAAGGTATATCAGCCAATGTGACCGATGCCAAAGAATGGGGAAACCGACTCAAAGGGATGAGATGCCTCTCCAACCTCAAGTGACTCTTGAGCCATTTGAGAAGTGGGGTATGGATTTTGTGGGTCCAATCAACCCTCCTTCGAGGCAAAGGTCTTACATCATTGTGTGCACCGACTACCTGACAAAGTGGGCAGAAACTAAGGCAATCAAAGCAGCGACAGAAGAAAAGGTGGCTGAGTTCTGAAGAGAAAACATCTTCTACAAATTTGGCTACCCAAGAGAGCTAGTCACTGATCAAGGAAGCCAGTTCACCTCCAACTTAATTGAAGACCTACTAACTCATCACAAAATCAAGCATAGGACTTCCACCCCCTATCATCCTCAAGAAAATGGGCAGGTGGAAGTCACCAATAGAGCATTGGAAGGGATCTTGACTAAGTTGGTGAGCAGCAGCAGGAAAGATTGGGCAGATCGCCTAGTTGAGGCCACATGGGCTTACAAAACCACTTGGAAGACCACAACCGGCTTCACACCTTATGAGATGGTCTATGGGAAGAGAGCTTTGCTATCAATTGAGTTTGAATACAACACTTTGAGGATGGCAGCTCAGCTGGACCTAGATCTCAGCCATGCCCAACAAGAAAGGTTATTGCAGCTGAATGGATTGGACGAGCACCGAATGCAGGCCCTCCTTCACTCAGAAGTGGTTCAACTTCAGAGAAAGGTGTGGCATGACCAACACCTCAATGACAAGCAATTTCAGCCAGGAGATTGGGCGCTGTTGTATGATTCCAGGAATAAAGATTTCAAGGGGAAGCTGAGAACCAGATGGCTGGGACCATATGCAGTGGAAAAATGTCATGACAATGGATCTGTTCTTATTCAGACCATTGATGAGGCGGCCATCCCCATGCTTGTCAATGGGCATCGACTGAAGATCTACAGGAAACCTCTCTCAAGACAAGAGTTCATCAAAACTGTGGAGAAATCAGTGTTGTTCATAGAGAAGGGTTATGCCTCTGTTTTGGGCATACCCTGAAAGATCTTAAAAATAAATAAATAAATAAATAAATAAAGATCCTTGGGTGAAAACCTTTCTGAGGATCCCAAGGCAGATGGTAGGGGTGAAAACCTCATTGAGGCGCCCCTGCTGTCTTTCAAAAAAAAAAGAAAAAGGAAAGAGATTTGAAAAAGATCCTTGAGTGAAAACCTCTCTGAGGCACTTAAGGCAGATGGCAAGGATGAAAACCTCATTGAGGCACCCCTGCTGTCTTTCAAAAAAAAAAAAAGAGAAGAAAAAAGAAAAAAACAATAAACAAAAAAAACAGGGACAGCAAGTTCCCAATGTGGCAATGCATGCAGGTTGCAGGTATTCTATGAAGGAGAGGAGGTCTCTCAACTCAAAGTCAAGGGTCCTTATCATGCTACCAGGTGACCTCACCAGCACCTCCTCCGAAAACACTCATCTTCTCCAAGGTATGGGCACAATTTCATCACAGCTTAGTCTTCTACAGGAAGCTGCAGACTTTCTACAGGAAGTTCTGTATTTCTACAGGAAACTTCCTGTAGAAGTTTCGGACGGCCCAGAACTAATTGTGTGGGGAGATCTAATGGCCAAGGTTCGGCATGGAGGCATGCAAGCTACTATTTTCTCCATCGCACACGGCTGTCACCTCCTTCTACCACCCCAGTTGACATGCAATAAAAGTACCTGCACAATCAAAATAGATCATTGAATTATCAAGAGGAAGTGATTCTTAAATGAAAAAAGATGCCGAGATGCCATGCAATACCCATCACAGTTATCCAAGGGCCCTGCGAGCGTGATCGTGATGCAACTGTCTTCACCGTTCAACATGCACCCGAGGAGAAAAAACTGCTACAGGACATCCTACAGGAATCCCGTAGCAGTTAAGCCAACTAGAGTGTACACCATTCAATCGCCTGCAACATGCAATAATAAAGCGGGCACATGCAGCCGAGTCACAAGCTTCATCATCAGCAGCCTGTGAAGAGGAACCTCTGGGCCTGTGCAATTAAGCAGCAGCAAGCAAATCTAGTCATCGTCGTCCTGAAGCCTGGAAAATCATGTCGCGGCCGCACAGGTAAGTGCCTCGCCCTTTCTTTCATCGAATTACATGAATACTACTTTGAAATGTTTGCAAGTATGAAATGAATGGGTTGAGCGGTCGTATGGCCATTCGACTGGCCACATCGACCAGTCAGATGGGCTAGTCGGATGTGTAAAAGGTGGTCGTGGCAAGAAGAATGGGTAGTGGACACGTGAGAGCCATCCAGTCGGGGAGAAGAGCGTTTTAACAGAAATGGCGGCGGCGGATCTGCGGATAATGATGCGGCAGTCAGGGAACTTGCAGTAGAATGATTAAGTGACGTCGTCCAACGGTCCGGTAGGGACAGCTCACCCCCGTGCCACGGATTCTGTCGGATTCAAATCTATCGGCTAGATTGCCACCCCACGCATTTATCATCAGTCGTTTAGAAGTCGAGTGAGCACCCGGATTCCTCTGAAGCTCGACACTCCAAGTCTTCAGCCTGTTCGAACATCTGATAGCAGCACAGAGGGCGCAGAACCACTGCAGTGTTCTCCAGAACCCGTGTGCTGCTTCTACAGGAAAGCTCCGCTACAGGAAGCTCACTGCCACGAGGAAAATTGGGCTCTTCACGTCAAAGGTGGCGAATTAAAAAGGTAAGCCTGAACCTTGCCTCCCATGCAATTGGTTTCGAGGGTGGCGGAGTCGACGTTCTACAGTCTGCTCATAAAAGAATTGCAAGTGTTGTCTACCGTTTGCATGAATTGTCGTCGAAAGGTATGTAAGGTTTCCTACAGGATATGATTTGTAATTAAGCCCTGTTAAGGTGCATATGGAGATAGTCTTCATGAATTGTATGCGTGGCAGAGGCGTAATTCTACGCTCTGTCCCAAAAGGCTAGTTTTTTCGCATCCGCCACCTCCAGCTAACGTAGCAGTTTTTCACCATGCCGGGTGGGTTCATCAGAAAGGAACCAACCGACTCAAAGAAACTAAGAGAGAACCCTGAGGTGGTAGAGTTGTTCACTCGCGCTCAATGGATGTCATTCTACAACAAATTGCAAGGGTATGATGATGAGGTGGCAGAGGAGTTCTTGCGGGCTCTGAAGCCAAAATCAAAGACATTAGCCACCGTCAATTTCAGGGGTTTGAGTCTCAGACTCACCCCACAGTTCATCAGCCGAGTTACTGAGCTCCCAATGGGGGTACCATGGGACAAAGAAGAGAGGAAATTAGGCCAGAAGGCTAAGAAGGAATTCTTTCCACCAGAGGAGCAATTCTCAGAGGATAAGAACGGGGTTCGCAGAACCAGCTTACTGCCACTTTGGAGCGAAGTCAGCCTCCAAATTATGAAATACATCACCTGCGAAGGACGGTTTAGCATTGTGTATGGGTACCATTTTCGGCTACTCACAGAATTAAGGCATCAGATGGACCTACCTGCAGAGAACAAACTAAGTATTCCCTACTTTCTACTGCAGTCTATGACTGAATGTGCCACCAAGTTGAGAGAAGGCACACCAGACCAGGTAGCTCATCACGGGCTCATTAAGCTCCTCGTGGAGGATGCACTCCACACATACAAAGTCCCTCTCTCGTGGGAAGCCTTCTGAAATTTGACTAAGGATGGCGATATAAAAATGTTGACTGAAGAGCTTGGTTCCTCCAGCAGCGAGGAGAAGGAGTCAGTACCCGCAGGGAAGAAAGAAAAAGGCCAGAGACCCATGGCCAAAGCACCAAAGACAGAGCAAAAGGAGAAACAAGAGAAAAAGGGTGCCAAAGAGAAGGATGACACACCCATATTAACGCCCAGAGAGAAAAGATTACAAAGTAGGGTGGACAGGACTGAGCCAGTCCACGTCAGCAAAGGCACCTCGACAGCAGCCTTGACAAAGTTAAAAAGAAAAACACCCTCAGCAAAGAAAAATAAAGCGGTGCCACCTGTTTCTATAGGAAAACCAAAACCGGCTTCTACAGGAAGCCAGAAATCAACTGAAAAAGGGCCTTCTACAGGAAGCCCTGAGAAAGGAAAACCCAAGGAAAAGAAAGCCGACATTCTTGCAAGGGAGGCAGCAGCCGTGCTGGCTGCCCTCAGTACACCTCCTAAGCCAAAGGAAAAGAGAAAGAGGGAGGCCCCTCTATATTTTAAAGCTCGGAGAAGTGTGAGAATAAAAACGGGCAAGCCACAGCCTCCATCCAGCAGCCCAATCACTATAGAGGATGCCCCTACTTCGCCTAGGGAGAGGTCCCCCTCAAAGATATTAGTCACCTATGAGAGGGGGAGCCCGAAAAAAACTACTTGGAAAGAAAGGTTAGACCAATTGGCTTCAAAATCCCGGCTACAGGATGCTGAGGCTGCTCTACAGGAAACCTTAGCCCGGCTTAAGGAAACAGAGAGGATGGAAGGAGAAGCACCCTCATCACCACCGAGGGAGGACGAAGTAGAGCCACCAAGAGAGGAAGAGAAAGAGCATATTCTAGAGCCTAGCCCTCAGCAAAGTCTGAGCTCATACTATAACTTCTTAGAAGTTGGCAAAATTATACCACAGAAATTCACTGTGCCACTGTTCTTTGCATTGGAGGAAGAGAGAGTACAAACACACACGTGGATGAAAATAGCCAAATCAAAAGGTGTGGCAGACATAGGCCCCTTGGAGGAGAAACTCAAGGAGGCAAGAAGGGAATTAGCTATGGCTAAACACGTGGCAAATTGCCAGCGGGTGTTCCTACAAGAAGAAAACGAAAAACTTAGACTGCAGCTACAGGAGCTGAGGAGAGGAACAGGCACATCCTCAGGGGACATCACAGCAGAACAGCAAGGCAGAAAGGAACTGCAAATCGATCTTGGGGAGCCAACCACGCATCTACAGGAAACAGAACTGCAAGCACAAATTGAGGTGCAAGCTCTCAAACAACAGCTGCAGCAGAAAGAGGCACAATTGGCCTGGATGGCCAGTTGGGCCATGGATGCTATACAATGTAGACAGCCGGCCAAATCCTATGGCTTGTACCTGAGAGACCAATGGCTACAATTTCAAATCAATACCTTGGCACAAAGGGGTATCTCTCAGCTCCAAGACCCGCAGCAGTTCACTGAATTATGCAATACCAGTTCATCAGAGGATAAGGCCAAACTATCGGAGTTCTACCTCCATAATTTGGCCCTTCCTAATGTGACTTCATGGGATCCCAACACGGTCTTAGGGGATATGCAGTTAATGGCATTTGCCTCATGGTTGAACCATGAAGACAAAAGAGCAGCAGAAGCCAAAGCGGTCATGAACTGAGAGCTGAATGAGCTATTACTAATTAGAGCAGAACCAGGGGATCCAACTGCATTAATATCAGCACACCAATACTTATCCACCGACCCTCAAGCTTCATTGAAATATATGGATCAGCAGGCCCAGGCCATAGCGCATTTCGAGGATATGGAGAGACTGTTAGGGGACAACTGTGTTCAATCTTGCACCCGACGATGGAATACATTGGCCCACAGTCTAAAAATCAGAGAATATCATACTCCAACTCGAATGATGGAAGCTCTAGTACGGGTGCCCGTTTATAAGAAATCCATGCAAAACCTCTAGGCCAGCTGGATTGGCCTCAAGCTAAGCCCACATCTGCTGTTAGGATTGATGGAAGGCATCACAGAGAAAGATGAGCATGAACAGTGGGAAGAGGTGGAAAGAAAGGCTGGGTTCCATGTCAGTAAGGAGGACACTACTGCAGAAGCTTGGGATGTGAGGGTGGCAGTAAAGGCAATGAAGGATGAGGAGCTGGATTAGTTGCTCAAGGATGAGCAATCATTTTAGCTGGGGGGTGATGATGAGCCCCAAATTTGGTAACATTTTGGGCTCATTTGGCCTAACTACCCTTGCTCAACCCTTCATTTTTCATAACTTATGCATCATTTTTTAGTATATTTATGTCATTTGTACGAATGAGGGCAGTCACTATTCCTAGGTGGCTAACACATGTTTATTTCAGGTTTTTTTGACATTTAATGGAGCAAAACCACGCAGATGAGGGCTAGGAGACAGCCAATATGGGATCGAGATTTTGTAAGAAGGTTGTCCACAACATTGAATGGCCTTCCTCGTGATTTTCACCCCCAACTCTGAGCTCCAACAGATTACTCTTAGTTTGGTCAGCCAAACCCCACTAATTTAGGAGGCCAGCTTGGCCCTCGTAATGTATAAATGATGAGGTTGTAGCCTTCGATGGGGACTTTTGAAACCTTGTTGCATATTCTGAACTACGAGCTGATAGCTCTGTTTTGCTCTTTGTAAGCCATTTTTGGCATGTTATTCGACTTATGACTATTATCTTTTAATGAAAAGCAGACAGATTTGAGTTCAGCTCTGAGTTATTAGAGGAGCCATAGCTCTCGGGGTTGGGCCCAACCTGAGAGCAATAGGCCTCCTTCCTTTGTATTGTTACCTTTCTTTCAGCATTGTATTTCTTTTCCTTTACATGCATTTGGAAACACAGTTTGTTGAGTTGAATTTCTTGGTGTGGTTAAGTAGGTTAGTTTTATGAACAAAGTTGCTTTCAGTAGTTTAGATTAGAGTAAGGAGATTGGAGTTAATCAGAGTTCCAAAAAGGGTTGACTGCACACTCACTTCCACCTCTGTTTAGGGACTGGAATTGCAGACCGTGCCACCCACCAAAAACACTGTTTTACATGTTCATACAAGCTTTGATGCAATGTTCTTGTTTGTAGCAGCGTCCATGCATTTAGATCTTGTGGAATGAATCTTTGCTTCAGTACCATGCATGATTTTCCTTACAAAATCACGTTTTTGTTCATTGGTTTTATAAAAACAGTTAGAATAGGTTGATGAAATTTCGGTTATGTGCAAGACATGAATGATTTGTTTCATTTACACTGTGCAGTACTACTCCCTCACTCCCTTATCTTTCTAAGCGTGCCTAGGCCATCCACTCATCTCTCAGTTAGACCACTTGCCTCCTAACTCTTCTATCACCCACGTGATTCTACCTTTTTGGCGTTCCATTTCCTCTACCCTCCTCTAGACCAACCAGCTTTGCACACCCCCTCTTCATCTCATCTCTCTGTCCATAAGCCATCACAAGCTCCCCTCCTACCTCCCTATCCATCCATACAACCTCTTCCACTCATCCATCACCCAAAAACCCGATTGTAGAACATCCTGTAGGAATTACTGAACTTCCTGTAGAAATCCTGAACATCCTGTAGAACCCCTGCAGACTTCCTGTAGAAGCTCATAACCACGGTTGCTTGGCACCCAGACTTGGTGAACTTCTCTGAAAGGATGTTAGGGATTCCTTAGACCCTCTCTGAGCCTTCCTGACCTTTTCCAAGCATTTCCCTCCTTGATCTATCCCTGCACAGTCAAGACCCAGTTAGAAGCACACACATAATAATTCCAACAACTTGAACAAAAATACAAAAATATGTTTTCTTTAGATCAAAGTAGTCTAGACACATGCATCTCACCTTCCTAGAAGTAATGGCATCACTTTCAGTAGTTTGCATTCTCACCGTTGCATCAGTAGGACTAGCTGGTAGAATTAGGGTTTGCTAGGGTTTTCATTTCTTGTTGGCTTTCAGTTCATTTTTGCAAAGTAGGTTAATTTCCTTTGAGTTAGCTTTCATTCATCGGTTAAAAAGCTTCTTCTGAGAGCTCATAGAAGTTGGCTTGAGCCCTAGCGGACTTGTGCCAGCTGACCAAGTGACAGCTGCGACAAGAGCTAGTACTTGTGCATACAGCACCGTCGCTTCCAAGTTTGTTACGAACTACCGGGTTGATAAAGATAGAGAAGGAAGTTCCAGGAGTTGCAGCATTATTGCTACAATACTGGGGCTCACCACATAACACAGAAGAATTTACCTGGGCAAAGCCTTAGCCTAAAACCCCAACTCTATATTATCATACAAGTGGAAATATAGCCAGTATTACGAAAAGAATCAGCTCAAAAGCTATCCTACTCTCTCTGCAATACCTCTGCTACTCATAGATAGTCAAAGGCCTCTATCTAACCTCTATTCTGCCCTCCAAGCCTCCTATTTCTTTGCGCAGTTTTTATTGGGGTCGAGTGCAGTCACTTGTGTGAATTGGCCTCTTTACACACTCACTAATGTTGTGGGGAAAAATGCCTATGCAGGACGATCCTATCCACCTAAGGTGTGACAGTGCCTTAGCAACAAACAGATACAGCTATTCTGGTTCTTTCCTTTATGAAATATGAAAGAGGGGAGATCGATAGAGTTACCGTTGTCTTCCGTTTGTCCCTCGATCTAGATCCTCTCCTCTTTGGGTGTTCACAGCTACTTGCCTCCTCGCTTGGTCAAGAGAACAGCTACTTGATTCCCATGAGATCACAAGAGAACAGCTACCTGTGACAAGAGAACAGCTACTTGCGACAAGAGAAGAACACAACACAAAGGCAAATATACATATTCATAAATGATTCAGGATTAGAAGTAAATCAAATACACTAATGCAATCATACAAATACACCAGTATATAGGAGAAAACCAAGATAGCTTTATTGATTGATAACAAGGTTCAGGAAGAGATACAACCCAGAGGGCTCCAATCCAGCATCTCCTTCCCAGCAGAATGGAATTCCTTCTTCAGCTCCCTTCAAAGCATTAAGCACCCAATGTTTCCAGTCTCAAACCAACAACAATTCTTTACATTCACAAAATTCCAACCTTTAGATCTCATGGAGGTGAGATCCATATATAGATGTTTGGAGAGAGGATGAGTCAGCTTGAGATCTGACTAGTGTCCTCTCCCTCTGTCAGTTCTTGAGTCCACTTGGAGGTTCTTTCTTCCACTTGGAGATTTGGAACCTCTTACTCATCACCAGTCGAATTCCCTGATACAAGTGTCATTTTGGAAGCTTCCTGAGTATTGACACCTTGAGGAATGACTCTGCCACATGTCCAAACTCGCTCAGCACAGGTAGCTAGTGTTGGAGTTGACATTCAACGCAGGTAGCCAGTGTAGCAGTTGACATGATCCTTGTTGGCATTATGTTACTGGTATGGCTATATGTTACAGATGTTGTACTTGATGGCAACTCCCGTGGAAAGGCTCTCAATTTATTGAAAATTAAGAAGTACGCAGGAAATCAGTTCAGAAGGTGCGTACCCGCAGGTGCACCATGCAGGGACCGCATCCAGATACGCAGGCCAGCCGTTCAGGAGGTGTGTCCCCCCAGTGCACACATTTCAAGGCAGAGAAAAGCACACGTGGGGTTTCTTATGTTTTACTCCTGGTATTTAGCCGACGGTATTGGGTTATTATGGTGTCGGCTCGTGGTATTGTTCCATGATTTTAGGAGGAGCTTGCCTATATAAAGCAAAGGAGATCACTTGGCTAAGCATCTTTTGTAATTGAATATCTTTAGATCTGAAATATTGGGTTATGGTCTTAAAAGCTTGATCTATATAAAAGGGAAGTTGAAGGCGAATCTGTGAAGGGTGATCTCTCGAGCACATGATCAGATCTGAGCAACTGTGCCACTCTGGTGGACTACCTACTTTGCCCTAATCAGAAGGCCGCAGGTGTTTAACAGAAGAACTGCGTGGGTACGCAGTGCAGAAACAGGAGATCTGCGTCGGTACGCAAAGAAGAAACAGGAGACCTGCGTCGGTACGCAGAGCAGAAGAAGAAGACCCGCGTCGGTACGCAGAGCAGAAGAAGGAGAGCTGCGTCGGTACGCAGAGCGACTAAGGTTCAGGTGCGTCCGCATAGTAAAAGTACGCGGCGCGATAGTATTCTTGGGTGCGTCCCTGCAGTAACAATACGCGGCGCGATAATGTTTCTGGGTGCGTCCCTGCAGTAATAGTACGCAGTGCGGTTGAAGGAACAGTGCGTGGGCACGCAGTGCAGCAGAAGGATCTCTGTGGGTATACGCAGGGAAGCAGAAGGTGAACTGCGTAGCGACGCAGGCCACAGAAGGGAAAACTGCGTATCTGTTCTGTTGATTGAATTTTTCTGTTGATAAGGTGTTCTGGGTTAGTTCTGTTATTGCTGATCTGATAACTGTAGTGGACTGTAACTTTTATGTACTTGATGATCATTTGATGCTTTATGAAAAGAAGTAGGGGGTTGTAGCTCCCTTCCAGGAGAGACTGGAAAACAAGAGAGAGAGAGAGAGTTGTAGCTCTCTGCAGGTTGCAGCCTGCGTACTGGTAAAGGACTGCACCAGTATAAAACCATTGTAAAAGAAGTTTCTAATTTGAAAGAAGATAGAGACATATTGCAGCAGGTGGTTTTCACCCACATTGGGTTTCCACCTTACATCTTGTGTTCTTTGGTGTGACTATCTGTTTTTCTTTGTTCATGCTCATTATTTTATGGTACTGACATGCAAAAATAATTCAAAGAACAAATAAGGAAGATTTATTAAAAGAATTAGATAATACTGATTCACCCCCCCTCTCAGTATTATTGTCAACAATTGGTATCAGAGCAGGTCCTTCAAAGAAGCTTGATCGCTTGAAGGTAGATCGTTCATCATGAGCAACTACGAGAGAGAAGCATCAATTAGGCCACCGGTTTTTGATGGGACAAACTTCAATTATTGGAAGGTAAGAGTTACTCCCTATCTTCAATCTCTTGGTACAGAAGTTTGGGACATCGTAGAGACAGGCTATGCTTTTCCTTCAGCTACTCCTACAGATGCAGCCGAGAAAAAGAAGTATGAAACAAATGCGAAAGCAGTCAGTACTCTATTAGGATGTATATCTCAATCAGAATTCATGAAGGTAATGCACTATAAATCCGCAAAAGAGATATGGGACAAAATTGTCACGAGCTATGAAGGAGACGAACAGGTAAAATGTGCTAAACTTCAAACTCTCAGAATTCAGTATGAGACTCTCAAAATGTATAATGATGAAAGTGTGGCTAACTATTTTCTTCGGGTAGATGAGGTTGTTAATTGTATGAAAAATTTGGGTGAAGAAATAAAAGAGGTTATTGTGGTTGAAAAGGTCCTAAGATCATTATCCCCCAAGTTTGAATCTAAAGTATCTGCAATAGAAGAAAAGGAAAATCTACGAATTCTTACTATGTCTCAGCTACATGGAATTCTAACTGCTTATGAAATGAGAAAGGGAGGTCCATCAGACAGAAGAGAAGCTGCTTTCAAGGCATCAGGCAAAGGAGATTATTATGAAGCAAGCCACGTCCCAGAAGAAGAGGAAGAAGAATCAAATTTTGTCAGAAATCTTCAAAGGGGTTCTGGAAGGTTCAGAGGTAAGTTACCTTTTAAATGCTTTTCTTGTGGAAGAGTAGGTCATTATGCTGCAAAATGTCCTTATAAGGATAAAGGAAAGGAACCTGCTAGATGGAACAAGAAACAGAACGCAAATAAGAAAAGCTACTACACTCATGAAGATAGTGATGGTCTATCAAACAGTGATGAAGATGAACAAGGTAATGAATATAAGTTGTTAATGGCATTTGAAGATGATGATGATATGGATGCTATAGATGTGGATAATCTTTATGATGAAATTACTAGACTCAAGAGATGTATAGAAGAAAAGAACATGATCATTGATACTCTACAATTTCAAATTGATGAAAAGGAAAAACATCTTGAAAAATTAGAAGGTGAAATTGTTGGTCTTAGAAAAGAGATTGAGAAAACAAAAGCTATTAATCTCAAGTTTGTCAAAGGATCTGAAACTTTGGATGAGATTATCAATGTGCAGCGGTCTCCACTAAACAAAACAGGTCTGGGCTATAATGGAGAAACTTCTCAAGCATCCACCTCAAAAAGTTATCTTGATGCAGCAAGAAGAAATGAGAAAAAGCACAATGAAGATCATCAGGTAAAGCAGGGATGAATTACAAACAGAAACTATCAGGGGCAATCCATATTAAGGGTGAAAAAAAGCTACAACCAGCCACAGGTTAAATCTTCTCAGTTTGGTTCAAGAATAGATGAAAATAGAAATTACAATCAGTTGGCTGGTAGATTCGATAACCGCAGAAGTTTCTTCAATGGACAATGTTTTTCTTGCCATAACTTTGGTCACAAAGCAGCTCAATGTGTTGCATATAAAACGATCATGACTAGGGAAGCTCAAAAACAAAGAAGTATGACAGGAATTACAAAAAGAACCTATAACAACTTTTCGGTTCTTGAAAATGAAGTTGAGTGCTCTATTTGCAATAACTTTGGTCATGAAGACTCTGAATGCAGGAGCAGGTTACAGCAGAAAAAGGAACAAGCCTCAAGCACCAAAACATGGAAAATAAAGGAACCAGAAACAGAAAGATGTGGGATAGCATTTTATGCAGAGGGACAGGAAAATCTATGGTACATTGACAGTGGATGTTCGAAGCATATGACAGGTGATAAAGAAAAACTTGAGTCTTATTCTGCTCTAGAAAAGGGAAAGAAAGTCTCTTTTGGAAATGATACTCCTGCAACTATAAAAGGAAAAGGCATTGCTCAGTTAAAAGAAAAGGTCAAGGCTGGAAATGTTTTGTATGTTGATGGATTGAAGCATAATCTTCTAAGTGTCAGCCAGATGTGTGATCAAAGAACCGAGGTTATATTCAGATCAAATGGATGTCTTGTTCGTGATCTTGATACAGGTAAAACAGTGATCAAAGGCAAAAGAACTCCAAATAATCTGTACATATTTGAAGAAGGACAACAACAATGCTATCTGAGCAAGGATGATGAGCACTGGTTATGGCATCGGAGGTTGGGGCATCTAAGCTTTTCACAAATAAGGAAAGCATGCAAATATTAGGCAGTTCGCGATCTTCCAGATATCAAAATTCTTGACAACACCATATGCAAATCATGTCAGTTTGGAAAACAAACCAGAACTAACTTTCCAGAGAAGGAAGGATCAGCTAGCATGCCTCTTGAGCTAGTACATACAGATACATGCGGTCCATTCAGGAAAAGAACACCTAGAGGAGAAGAATACTTGATATTATTCATTGACGATTTCTCCAGGTTTGTCTGGCTAGGACTTATGAAGCACAAAGATGAAGCATTCGAAAAATTCAAATCCTTCAAAGCCTTGGTGGAAAATGAATCAGGTCACAAAATTAAGTGCCTCAGATCCGACAGAGGTGGGGAGTTTACCTCAAATGAATTTTTCGATTTCTGTGAAGAACATGGGATTAGAAGAGAATTCTCTACAGCTAGAACTCCTCAGCAAAATGGAGTTGTGGAAAGAATGAACAGAACAGTCCAACAAATGGCTCGTGCTATGCTTGATGAATCAGGAACTCCCGCAACTTTCTAGGGTGAAGCTGCACATGCTGCGGTTGTTATTCTTAACAAAACAAATGTTAGGGTGAACAACACTCAAACTCCTCATGAGCTCTGGAGTGGTAGGACTCCTTCAGTAAAGCACTTCAAAATCTTTGGGAGCAAATGCTATATCAAGAATACTGATGAGCAGCTTGGCAAACTTGAACCTAGAGCAGATGAAGGTATTCTTCTTGGTTACTCTCCACATAGCAAAGCATACAAATGCTACAATAAAAGACTTCGCAGAATTGTTGACAACATTGATGTAGTGGTTGATGAGAAGGGATACATTCCTAGGCAAGTACATCATGAAGACATCGAAGAAGATGAAGGCTACCCCCAATGACAGAATGATGAAGAAGAACCTCAAGAAGAACCAGAGGAGCAAACAAGAATAGAAGAAAAGACTCTGTTATCACAAAATCATGCCCCTGATAGGCTGTTGATCAAGAAGACTTTGAGTAACTATTTCAAACCAAACTTTTGGCTGAGGCTTAGCCTCCTCAGCCTAAGAGGGCTCTCTCAAAGGGTTAAAGATTTTGATTAAAGAATAAGATAGATGGCTAACTCTATAGTTTGTGATTGTATATGTTTATAGGTTGAAAGATGAAGGTTGGCTACCATTGGGCTATGGAGTCAAAGTATGTTCAGTACCACAGCAAGATCAGCTTTAACATGAAGTCAGGGCATAGAGAGTTTTTATACATCAACAAAAAAAAGATACAATGCAAGGAAACACAGTTTATAAATACATGAAGGAAGTTAGAGCATCATTGATGAATTCTAAGTAACATGTATTCATACCACTGCAAGTAAGTGAAAGAGGAAAGCCATGAGACAATAGGACATTAAAAACCCTCTTTGAATCCTGAGTAGTGAAGCCAAAACATTCTACCTAGCATGGAAGTCAAGGCATTATAGAGTTCAAGTGCAGAAATGCAAATATAAAACAATGAAACACAATTAGTTTATCTATGAAGGAAGTCAGAGCATCATTGATGAATTATGAGTATCATAAGTAAACCTCACTGCAATGTAAGTATTGGAAGATGCCATCAAAACAAGAACATACAAGAACTTTTCATGAATCTTGAGTTGTCTAAGTAGAAATTCTGCATTAGGTTAAAAATATACACAGTCTGCACATAGAGCAGCAATTGAGCCAAAAAGTCTCCAACCCTTTGCTAATTTGACCTCTTGCTCTATATAAAGCATTTACAATTAGGATTCCATCATCCCTCCTCAAGAGAATTCGAATTTGCCATCAGTGACACCTATTCTAACCATAAAACAAACCATTAAATGTATTTGACACCTAACTAGTAGTCCTAGAGACCTAATACAACTAGGAGTGTAACTCCTTATTATGATTACAACAAACTTATCTAAAAATTTAAAGCATTCTTTGACACCTAATACTCCATGAGGTCGAATTTGATGAAGCCTCCCACGTGGTCACCCAACTGCTGATGAGAAACCCTAGAATTTAGGGAACATGTTTCCCTGTTTTTAGGGTTAGATCCTTGAAAATTGCAGAGCCTTTATCTCTTCATCCATGACACATTTTATGAAACTGAAGGCGGTTTTTGTAGCCCATGATGTCTAGAACAAAAACCTCTCCTGGTTTTTTAAAATATTTCTCCAGCTGTCCAGAACCTGTCCTTGAAAAACACGTGGCAAACAGGGAAAAATCCGTTTTCTGAAATTAGGGTCTCAATGAAAGCTTCTTATCTCCCAACTGAAAACACATACGAATAAAGTGAGATAGGTTATTGTAGCTGGACATGTTATGAAGAGAAACCTCCTTCAGAATTCCAAGATAGCCTTTCATGTGACCAGAAACTGATTTTGAAAAACACTACTAAAACCAGTAAACAAAGCTTGACTTTCTGCAGTTTCGTAGCGCAATTTTAACCATAAATTACTCCCACCTCAGAACGAATTTGAAGACACGGAAAGAGGTTTTTGTAGTGAAGAATGTTAGGAAGAAAAGCCTCTTTCAGTTTGAAAAATTAAGTTCTCAGCTGCTCAGGAAAGCTTTTAGGAATTGACTAGTAAAAGCCGAAAACAGAGTTTCTTCAGCTGAAACAGGCTGCTACAGGGGTTTCGCAGCGCGCTGCGAAAACACTGATTTCGTAGCGCAAAACAGAATTTTTACACTGTCTGCGCTACAAAAACGTGGATTCGTAGCTAGTTTCAAAATTTCTCCTTATCCTCCTCAAAGCTCTGTCTTTCTTCTTGACTGTTGGCTGCCTTGTTTCTGTCATTCTTGTACATTGGTGATGGTTGTACTGATGATGATATTTTCCTTTCTTTTGACATTTTCTCCTTTGAAATTTCTTTAGACAAAACAACTTGGAAGAAAATACCTTGCTTAATTGAGGAGCTGCCTTGCTTGAATTTGATGAAGATTTCTGCTCTCCTTTTCCTTTGAAATATTTTCAGTGATAACAGTGGCTCCACTTGGGATAGTGTGCCCTTGTGGTACACTAAGAACCTGCAGTTCCAGTGCCTTATCCTCTTATCATGAACAAAAATTTATTTGACAAACATCTTCTTTAAGTTCCTTGGGCCTTCACCTCTGGCTTAAGCTTGATGATCACTGTAGGAGAAAGAAGTCTATATCTACTGAAAAATAAAAATGCTCAGTCACCTTGAGCTTATTTGCACTTTCCTACCTACCTACCCTATCAGCTGCAAGCTCCACTTGTAGCTCAAGGAACATGAAACTTCCAATAAATCCAGTCATCAATCTGATCTGAAACTTGGATCTCCTTACTGTGCTTGAAGCATAAATAAACCAGATACTGAAATAACCAAGGAAGCATGAGGTGCAACTGTTCTTCAAGATGAACATATAATTGGAAGCCTGAACAGTAAATCTTTTCCATGTAGTCAGCTATAGGGTCAAAAAACACATGGTTAGTTTGATAATCATCATAACATTCTATCTCTTTAGACAACTGATCCTTAGCCACACAAAACCCCTTTGATGTGCTATCCAATTTGCTATTTGACAAGCTATCCAACTGCTTTTCTGAATCATTCCAACAAACAATGAAATTTTCCTCATTATTATCATCATTCTTTGGTGTAAGCTGCTGCAAGAAATTACAAAAATGAACAATCTTTTCCTCTGCCTGAGGGTCATAAAAAATTTCTTCCAACATTTCTTCTTGGTGTTTGTAATCATGTTCATTTTGATAATGATCCGAAGACTGACAAGTCTGCTGCATCTCTACATCAATATCAGAGGATTGAACATGGTTTTCATAAGTAAACCCCTGCTGATCTTCATGCTGCATTTCATGAGATGTTGTACTTTCTTCTTGATGCTGAAATGCATTGTTATGAAGAGCCTCTAAAATTTCTTCATCCATAAACTCATCATCATCATAACAATCCTCCAAGTACTGAATGAGATTTAAAGAATGTCTACAACAATCTTTGAGCAACAATAAGGAAGGATGGCGCTCTTTATACATGTCATAGAACACATTATGGAAATCAGCAAGAGAAGATAATGAACCATTTTCCAAACTTTTATACCAAGACCATGCTTTTCCTTCTAAAGTGGCCATAAACATCCTCATGAGACAATCCTCAGGAAAGTGAACCTTAAGACTGCGTACATGCATATGAAACCTAACCAAATGAAGAGCAGCATTGTCCTTCTTTTCATCTTTGAATATCGGAAGATCCTCTAACCAATCAACCTTTGGCATAGGATTTGGAAAACCAGGGATATGAGACCGATTCATAGGAGCATACCTGGCATTCATTCTTGCAGTGGAACTCATCTTGTAACTTCATCAAGCTACTGATCTTCTAGCAGTGGAGTCACCTTCTAATTTCTTATTTGATGTGTGGAGTCGCCAAGGTAGTTTTGCAGCCTCGAAAACCTTTTTGAGCTCCTGCTACCTTCAGAAGTTCAATCTTAAAATTTCGGGAATGAGTAATCTTCAGGCTCCCGGCAGACGCACCAAAATGTTATCACAAAATCATGCCCCTGATAGGCTGTTGATCAGGAAGACTTTGAGTAACTATTTCAAACCAAACTTTTGGCTGAGGCTTAGCCTCCTCAGCCTGAGAGGGCTCTCTCAAAGGGTTAAAGATTTTGATTAAAGAATAAGATAGATGGCTAACTCTATAGTTTGTGATTGTATATGTTTATAGGTTGAAAGATGAAGGTTGGCTACCATTGGGCTATGGAGTCAAAGTATGTTCAGTACCACAGCAAGATCAGCTTTAACATGAAGTCAGGGCATAGAGAGTTTTTATACATCAACAAAAAAAAGATACAATGCAAGGAAACACAGTTTATAAATACATGAAGGAAGTTAGAGCATCATTGATGAATTCTAAGTAACATGTATTCATACCACTGCAAGTAAGTGAAAGAGGAAAGCCATGAGACAATAGGACATTAAAAACCCTCTTTGAATCCTGAGTAGTGAAGCCAAAACATTCTACCTAGCATGGAAGTCAAGGCATTATAGAGTTCAAGTGCAGAAATGCAAATATAAAACAGTGAAACACAATTAGTTTATCTATGAAGGAAGTCAGAGCATCATTGATGAATTCTGAGTATCATAAGTAAACCTCACTGCAATGTAAGTATTGGAATATGCCATCAAAACAAGAACATACAAGAACTTTTCATGAATCTTGAGTTGTCTAAGTAGAAATTCTGCATTAGGTTAAAAATATACACAGTCTGCACATAGAGCAGAAATTGAGCCAAAAAGTCTCCAACCCTTTGCTAATTCGACCTCTTGCTCTATATAAAGCATTTACAATTAGGATTCCATCATCCCTCCTCAAGAGAATTCGAATTTGCCATCAGTGACACCTATTCTAACCATAAAACAAACCATTAAATGTATTTGACACCTAACTAGTAGTCCTAGAGACCTAATACAACTAGGAGTGTAACTCCTTATTATGATTACAACAAACTTATCTAAACATTTAAAGCATTCTTTGACACCTAATACTCCATGAGGTCGAATTTGATGAAGCCTCCCACGTGGTCACCCAACTGTTGATGAGAAACCCTAGAATTTAGGGAACATGTTTCCCTGTTTTTAGGGTTAGATCCTTGAAAATTGCAGAGCCTTTATCTCTTCATCCATGACACATTTTACGAAAATGAAGGCGGTTTTTGTAGCCCATGATGTCTAGAACAAAAACCTCTCCTGGTTTTTTAAAATATTTCTCCAGCTGTCCAGAACCTGTCCTTGAAAAACACGTGGCAAACAGGGAAAAATCCGTTTTCTGAAATTAGGGTCTCAATGAAAGCTTCTTATCTCCCAACTGAAAACACATACGAATAAAGTGAGATAGGTTATTGTAGCTGGACATGTTAGGAAGAGAAACCTCCTTCAGAATTCCAGGATAGCCTTTCATGTGACCAGAAACTGATTTTGAAAAACACTACTAAAACCAGTAGACAAAGCTTGACTTTCTGCAGTTTCATAGCACAAGTGTAACCATAAATTACTCCCACCTCAGAACGAATTTGAAGAAACGAAAAGAGGTTTTTGTAGTGAAGCATGTTAGGAAGAAAATCCTCTTTCAGTTTGAAAAATTAAGTTCTCAGCTGCTCAGGAAAGCTTTTAGAAATTGACTAGTAAAAGCAGAAAACAGAGTTTCTTCAGCTGAAACAGGCTGCTACAGGGGTTTCGCAGCGCGCTGCGAAAACACTGATTTCGTAGCGCAAAACAGGATTTTTACACTGTCTGCGCTACGAAAACGTGGATTCGTAGCTAGTTTCAAAATTTCTCCTTATCCTCCTCAAAGCTCTGTCTTTCTTCTTGACTGCTGGCTGCCTTGTTTCTGTCATTCTTGTACATTGGTGATGGTTGTACTGATGATGATATTTTCCTTTCTTTTGACATTTTCTCCTTTGAAATTTCTTTAGACAAAACAACTTGGAAGAAAATACCTTGCTTAATTGAGGAGCTGCCTTGCTTGAATTTGATGAAGATTTCTGCTCTCCTTTTCCTTTGAAATATTTTCAGTGATAACAGACTCCATCCAGATATGTTCAGAAGAACCATCCAAAATCTCAGATTATGGGGCAGAAAGAAGCAGGTGTACAAACAAGAAGAACAGTTGCAGAAGCTTCAAGCTATTTGGCATTACTCTCCTCTACTGAACCACAAAATGTGAAAGAGGCATGCAAAGATGAATGTTGGGTGAAAGCAATGGATGAAGAACTTGAGCAAATCGAAAAGAACAACACTTGGGAGTTGGTTCCTAGACCAAAAGATAAGAATGTTATCGGGACAAAATGGGTCTTCAAAAACAAATTGAATGAAAATGGTGAAGTAATTAGAAACAAAGCCAGACTTGTTTGTAAAGGGTATGCGCAGCAAGAAGGAATAGACTTTGAAGAAACCTTTGCTCCTGTTGCAAGACTTGAGGCCATCCGAATGTTCCTTGCTCTCTCAAGTTTTCAAAACTTCAAAGTATTTCAAATGGACGTGAAATCAGCCTTTCTGAATGGAGACTTGGAAGAAGAAGTGTACATTGAACAGCCAGATGGTTTCATTCTTGGAAATGATCCAAATCTTGTATGCAGATTGAAAAAGGCTCTCTATGGTCTCAAACAAGCTCCAAGGGCTTGGTACTACCGTTTGGACAAATATCTTCATCAACAAGGCTTTTCAAAAGGATCGGCAGATAGCAATCTTTACATAAAAGTTGAAAATGACAAATTGCTAATACTTGTTGTGTATGTAGATGACATTATTTTTGGGAGCAATGAAGAAGCTATGAGTCAAAGCTTTGCCTCGGTCATGCAGAAAGAATTTCAAATGTCTTTGCTAGGAGAACTGACATATTTCCTTGGTTTGCAAATCCAACAAAAAGAAGGAGGAATCTTTTTATCTCAAACCAAGTATCTCAAATAGATTTTGAAGAAATATGGTATGGAAGATGCAAAACCCGTACGTACACCCATGGTCACAGGATGTAGCCTCAGTGCAAATGATGAATCTGCAGCAGTACATCAACCAACCTACAGATCTATGATTGGAAGTTTACTTTATTTGACAGGTACCCGACCGGACATCATGCATGCAGTTGGAATAGTTGGAAGATTTCAGGCAAATCCGAAGGAGACTCATCTTCAGGCAGTGAAGAGAATCTTCAAATATCTTCAAGGGACTCAAAATTATGGCTTATGGTATCCTAGAGATACAGATCTTACACTTCATGCTTATACAGATGCAGATTGGGCCGGAAGCGTGGATGACAGGAAAAGTACAAGTGGTGGTGCGTTCTTTATGGGTTCCAGACTGGTATCTTGGTTCAGCAAGAAACAGAGTTCGATTGCCCTGTCTACAGCTGAAGCGGAATATGTTGCTGCTGCATCTTGTTGCACTCAACTCCTTTGGATGATGCAGACTTTGCAGGATTTTCAAATCACTTGTACACCACCTATCCCCATCTTATGTGATAATACAAGTGCAATCAGCATCTCAAAGAATCCGGTTATGCATTCGAAAACCAAGCACATACCAATCAAGTACCATTTTCTCCGGGAACAAGTACTTGAACAGAAGGTCAAGTTGGAGTATGTTCCTTCTAAGGAACAAGTTGCTGATATTCTCACCAAACCATTGCCCAGGGACACTTTTGAATACCTCAGGCAAAAGCTGGGGGTTGTTGATGCATCATCTTATTGTTGAACCTCTTCTGATTGATGGTACAGGTTCAGGGGGAGCATATAATGCATTGTTGGCATTATGGAGGATGGTCAGAAGGAGATCTTGGAAATAGCTGCAATATGTCTCTATCTCTTTCATGGTGGATTATGGTTCTTTGTTGCAGATCTGGTTCATTTTCAGGGGGAGCATGATCTTAGGGGGAGCATACCCCTTTGCCCTTGATGTCAAAGGGGGAGAATGAAGCTGAAGTTTGTGAGGTTGCCATCAAGTCCAAAGGGGGAGATTGTTGGCATTATGTTACTGGTATGGCTATATGTTACAGATGTTGTACTTGATGGCAACTCCCGTGGCAGGGCTCTCAATTTATTGAAAATTAAGAAGTACGCAGGAAATCAGTTCAGAAGGTGCGTACCCGCAGGTACACCATGCAGGGACCGTGTCCAGATACGCAGGCCAGCCGTTCAGGAGGTGCGTCCCCCCAGTGCACACATTTCAAGGCAGAGAAAAGCACATGTGGGGTTTCTTATGTTTTAATCCTGGTATTTAGCCGACGGTATTGGGTTATTATGGTGTCGGCTCGTGGTATTGTTCCATGATTTTAGGAGGAGCTTGCCTATATAAAGCAAAGGAGATCACTTGGCTAAGCATCTTTTGCAATTGAATATCTTTAGATCTGAAATATTGGGTTATGGTCTTAAAAGCTTGATCTATATAAAAGGGAAGTTGAAGGCGAATCTGTGAAGGGTGATCTCTCGAGCGCATGATCAGATCTGAGCAACTGTGCCACTCTGGTGGACTGCCTACTTTGCCCTAATCAGAAGGCCGCAGGTGTTTAACAGAAGAACTGTGTGGGTACGCAGTGCAGAAACAAGAGATCTGCGTCGGTACACAGAGCAGAAACAGGAGACCTGCATCGGTACGCAGAGCAGAAGAAGAAGACCCGCGTCGGTACGCAGAGCAGAAGAAGGAGAGCTGCCAGTACGCAGAGCGACTAAGGTTCAGGTGCGTCCGCATAGTAAAAGTACGCGGCGCGATAGTATTCTTGGGTGCGTCCCTGCAGTAACAATACGTGGCGCGATAATGTTTCTAGGTGCGTCCCTGCAGTAATAGTACGCAGTGCGGTTGAAGGAACAGTGCGTGGGCACGCAGTGCAGCAGAAGGATCTCTGCGGGTATACGCAGGGAAGCAGAAGGTGAACTGCGTAGCGACGCAGGCCACAGAAGGGAAAACTGCGTATCTGTTCTGTTGATTGAATTTTTCTGTTGATAAGGTGATTCTGGGTTAGTTCTGTTATTGCTGATCTGATAACTGTAGTGGACTGTAACTTTTATGTACTTGATGATCATTTGATGCTTTATGAAAAGAAGTAGGGGGTTGTAGCTCCCTTCCAGGAGAGACTGGAAAACAAGAGAGAGAGAGAGAGTTGTAGCTCTCTGCAGGTTGCAGCCTGCGTACTGGTAAAGGACTGCACCAGTATAAAACCATTGTAAAAGAAGTTTCTAATTTGAAAGAAGATAGAGACATATTGCAGCAGGTGGTTTTCACCCACATTGGGTTTCCACCTTACATCTTGTGTTCTTTGGTGTGACTATCTGTTTTTCTTTGTTCATGCTCATTATTTTATGGTACTGACATGCAAAAATAATTCAAAGAACAAATAAGGAAGATTTATTAAAAGAATTAGATAATACTGATTCACCCCCCCTCTCAGTATTATTGTCAACAATCCTGAATTGACTTGTTTTTGAGTGGTTTCAGGTGGAGAACTTCTGTGAATTGCTGTGGTTAGTTAGCCTTGTTCCTCTAGGGGTAGGAACAACATGTTTAGGGACTTTGGATCCCTTAGATTATGGACATTTCATGCTCAATGCTGTAAGGCACAAAAATGTCTATAACAGTTGCCCCCTAAAGTATGAGGCCGTTTATCGGGTGAAATGCTTTATCCAGGAGGGTCCGAAGTTCATCCATTTGCTGGGAGGAGACCTGTAATAAGATACAATACAATACTTTATGATTCATACTGCTTTCATGGTCTAGCTGAGTCGGGCATTCCCATGCTCAGCTTTATAAATTCATTTTTGTACATAGAACAGACGATCGTCTGATGGTAGACTGATAATTTTGGCGAAACTATCATCCTTTGAATAGGATGATCATCTGCTGCAATGATGTACATCTCAAATGTCTTTATTTTTCCTGAATATATATCGCAGCCCGGATGGAAGAAACTAGATCCGGGGTCTTCAAACTCATTCGATCTTCACTCTAAGTACAAGTCGATCCATGATAATGACCCTCAAGGTACTGCAGTACAATTCACGTGGTGTGAATAAAGGACTTGGTGTCGAACACCACGCAAAATCTTCTAGTCGAAGGTCATTGATGTATACCTATCGCCGGAAGTGAGAAACTTGCCATTGAGGCATGCAAGCTTCAAAGTACTGAAGGGGTTGTTCCTAGATCAACTTCTTGGATAATGAGCTGATGTCGACAAGAAGCGATCCGTCAAAGGAGGGCCTTGATGAATCCCACATCAGTGACACGGAACGGAGCTAATGATTTTAATGGAGGTGAAAACGATCTGTGACATATGATTCAGGGTGGCGGTCATGAATGGATGAAGGATAATGTATGGCAGTGGATGGGACCCGACTGACTCTTTCTGAATGACTTCTCTTGAACATATGGCGACACTGATGCGATGGATCAGTAGCATTACCCCAAATATGGATGGTATGGCGAGACCATGGTGATGTGACCGGTGAATGAGACAACCCAACCTGATTGTGGTACGGAGGAAAAGTTTCATGTTCAAGAGCGACCTGCTACCATCAAAGTTCTCTTTAGTTTTCTCCCAATTTTTCCCCAGTCATTGCTGATCAGTACCTCTTTATTTTTGTCAAGCTTGAGGAGGAGAACATATGCTTGTTCTATAACCTGCCCTTCGGGCAAGCCCATCGCTATGTTTTAACGAGCCTAGCAATAGGGAAACTCGTTCTCGTCTAAAGACAAGTTTGTCGCTATTTAATAATTTTAACGAGTCTAACGACAAGGATGACTCGGTTCTTTTCACTTTTAGAGAGTCTGAAAAGATACATAAAGTCAACTCCAAAATTCCTTTTTCGTCATCTAATCCCTTAAGTCCGAAAAAGTATAAAACAATATAGAAGGGATGAGTTTTCGATAGTTTTAACGAGCCGAACAAAACAAGCGCTCGATCTTTTTGTGCAATAATCCCTCAGGTCCAAAAAGATTAAAATCTAGAGGAGGGATAGCACTTCCGGTCCTTTAACGAGCTGGAAGGCCAAGACTCGGCAATCTTTTCATATTTTACGAGTCAGTTGAAAAGAGCTTAAAGAAGACTCATCTTTTGAGGAACGAGTGATAAACAGGGATAGCAGCAGATTCCAGGTACAAGTTGGAATTTTCCAATCACGGCAGTGTCACAAGGATGGCTAGGTGAAATCACTCTTCGTAGTTGTTCCTCAAAAATGGGTAAACAATCATATGGAGGTGAACGATCGGCCAAATGAAAAGTGGAGGTGGCAGGTGCAAACACGACCAAGGCTTTAATGGCTGATAAATTTACGATCACAGTGGTTATTTACCGGGATAGGTTCATTTTTTATTTTAAAATGAGCTTAAACACTGGAGGAAACTCTTGCTCACTGCTTATATTTATTTTTTAACGAGCATGAAGACCGCGTTAAAACTGCTCGGATCTTGCGTTTATTTTTTAACGAGCATGAACTTTATGCTAAAACTGCTCGATTACCTAGTCATAAGATAAGAGTGTCTCATCAAGATTCTATTTTTTATGGAGCTTCATCTCACTAAGCTTTGCTCCCTATCCTTTCTTTATGCAAGTTCGGAAATGACTAATCCTACGAGTTTAAAGGGTTAGAGGTCCTAAAAATTTAAAAAATAAATAGTTGCCCCTTGCTTGCATTCCAAAAGGTTTGCATGCCCCCAGGTATAAAACAGAGTTTCAAGGTTACCTCTACTTCTCTTCCGCCAAAACATTTGTTTTAATCGAGAGAGGCTTACCTCTTTCAGGTTACCCAAAGATTGTCTCGTTACTCTTTCAAACAAAACACTTCCTCGGCAATGTCTACCGAAATAGACAAGGGTGAATGACTCTGGTGCCAAACACGTAACTTTGACAAAAGAATCCTATTCTAGAACAACCCCTCTTCCATCCACGGACGGGGTACGGACTAGTCATATTCTCCCGCGGAAACCTACCCTATACCCAAAGTTTTCCTGCCGAAGCAGGCCAGGACGCATGCCCCATGGGTTCCAGTCATATCCTCTCGGATTACTCGCGCTCATCAGGAGGACGGACCGTGGGTTGAGACACTTCTTGCATGAATAGACCATTTAGGGATGGTGCATGACTATTTGCGATGCGTGATCCGGGAAACGAAAGTTGGTCCACGAGCTTGACCATTCTTCCTTCATGCGGAAAACACATTACTCTAAAGAGTGAGGAGACTACAGCTCCCATGCAATATATATAGTCTCGTCCAAGGAGTAGGTTATAATCCAAGGGTCCTTGAACGACCATCACGTTCATTTGAACGGTCTTCCCTTTCAATGTTATAGGCACATTGGGGAGGATCCCTAAAGGTCGACTGGTTCCTTTATCAAAGCCCGATAGACTTCTCATCTCAGTAAAAAGCGCTGGAAAACCAAGCGCTTTCCAAGCAATAGAGGAAAGGATACTCACAAATGCCCCCTCATCAATGATAGTGCCAGCCATTACCATTCTGTATATTTGACAAATAATTCTGAATGGTATACTGGCTGGCAACCAGGGTCTGCCTAGTTGGTTCCAGTCAAAGGACACAACTAGGTTGCTTGGTGGTGGGACCGAATATACGGCCGGATAGCGCTCTGATGAACTTCCTTCATGCGATAAAGGAATGGTGGCATTGCCCCCTTGATCATCAGAGTCAGTGCTGATGAAAAGAATCTGGACGGTGTCGTCTTGATTCTCCTCTGTGACGGTGTCATTCAAAGATAGAGCCTCTGAAGGCAAAACCGGGTCAACTGCCGTATCAACCTTTTGACTTTCGTCAGGCATGGATCCAGACGGTTCATCTTCAATGACAGGTGCTTCGGCTGACCACCTGGGTGGGTTAGTCGGATTCTCAACTAGCGAGGGATTTGGCAAGAGTTTTTGATATCCAAGAGGAAGTTGTGCTCGTAAAATCGGGCGATCTTCCAGAACTCTTTTTGCCTCATCTAAGAAGGGACAACGGTGGATGGCGTGATCGCCTTCACACAGTCTGCAGGGAAATTTAGCTTTCCCGCTCTGTCCTGGGGCTTCACTCCCGCTAGTTGATGGTGAGTAGTCGACATGGCTATCAGAGGTCGATGCTACCGAATTGTGCAAATGGGGGGACCAGTTTCTTAGTATCCGGGGGATACAGGGACAATCTCTATGGAAGTGGTCTCCCTTGCATATGACGCATGGCGATTTAGGCCTTACGAGTGCTGTGTGTGGATTTTTGTTAGATGACACTTGTTTGCCCCCAGTCGCCTTAGGCTCCTTCTTCTTCTTCTCCTTCTTCTCCTTAGGAACACGGTTTTTTGATTTACCAGTTCCGTCAAGCGAAGAGGAAGGAGGGGAGGAAGATGAAGTGGAAGGCTGGGAGGCAACTCTTGTCTGATCTAACTGTTGACTCGACTGTTCAGGAATGGCGATATTCTGAACGACATTGGTTGAAAAGAGCCAAACTGGTAGGCCAATCGTCAGTCCTGGAAGCGACAATGTGGCCATGTGGGGTGCACCAACATCTCCCCAAGAGGAGAAGGGACTAGGATTTCCACCAAGAGGAATTCCTTGGTTGGTGTGCTCCATCTTTTCAACCTAAAGATCAACGTAGGATTAAAGGGTGATTGTTCCGTTTAAAATAAATTGTTAACGACGCTTTAGACACAACTTGCTTTTTCACTTTTAAAGAGTCGAGAAAAAGCTAAAGATGACTCTAGTCTCCTTCGATGTTTTAACGAGCCCGAAGTGACAAATGCTCGGATGGACTTTTTCTGTTATAGAGTCTGAAAAAGGCCAAAAGAAACTGCTCTGGAGTTCTAGGCAGAGGGTGTGCCAAACTTTTCGCAAAACCGCAGAATACTTTTTAGGGTACAGGCGGTCAATCTTCGTGAATGCTGTGTTCACTGCATTGCGATCAGTAGGGCGGCCAACACGGCTTCCTAAGGATAAAAGATATATGCCTATAGGGGTCTCCCAATATATATGAGACGATACGTGGGAGCACAATCCGTACTAGCGCTATCGTCCCTCAGGAGGAATCACCCACCTTCCACGAGATCGACAGTCACTAGGCTTAACGACGCCGGAACACGTCTCTAGCCTAGACCTCTATGTTGTGCGTTATGTTACAAAGCGTTGTTAGGTTCATTCAGTTTATTTTAGGTTGATCTTTTTAAAGTTTGCCTTTCAAGGTTCACCACGAGATGTATGATACAAATTCCTAAATGCAGTCTAAAGATGATAAGCAAGCTTTATAATCTTTTCAACTTTGAAAATCCTAGCTACTAAGGGAAAAGGAACTATCTTTTCTCAAAGAGCAATCAGCACACTCTAATGCACTTTTCCTAAATCCAACATGCAAACTTATCAAATGCAAATGCACAATGCAGGTGTTTGTTTTCCACTTTCTTAGTATATATGCCTACAAAGAAAGCTTTTTGTACAACTTTGAATTTGCTTTTAAATAATCAATACAAACAAGTTCACTCTTTCGAAAACAACAAGGGTAGAAGAGATTACAATCACTTTGCTACTTTCAAAATAAAGACTTGTTTTGACACTTAAAAGAGACAAATTCAAACCAATAAGCAAAAGTAAATCTATAATCAATCTGCAAACAGCCAATGAACTCTCTTCTAAGATCACAATCAATCAGATCTGAATCAAAGGCTACAGGATGACCACTTTACTCATGCAAAGGAAAACTGTAAATGACTCCACAAACACATAAAAACACTTACAGTCTTTTTGTACAAAAGGAGGTGGAATCTAAGCAAAGAAAAGGAGTTATCAGACTGGTACCTATGCTGGTTAAAGGCTGCAAAAAACAGAGATCAAAACAGGGCAACAGAGGACAGAGAACCCCAGCTGCACAAGGCTAAACTGGTTCAACGCAAGTCCAACACTGAGGACTTGACATTCAGCAAGGTATCGCTCACGGGACCTGCATTGAAATGCAGACTGCCTTCATAGTAGTTGCGCTGAAGGAGAAACTCTCGTTTCCCCTGGGTTCTGGGTCATAAAATGCTCAAAAATCAACTGTTTCAGGCCAAATCAGAAACACAAGCAAGGTATAAACAGAGGGATGATTTGAGAGGGTACTAAAGACTATCACAAAGGATCATCACATCATTTGGGGATCTATTGTTTAGACCATAGACAAGTCCAGCAACTGGATCAAAGTAGCAACTTTCTACTTTGCATCCAGGAAAGATGTAGTTTGATTGTTGCTGTCAAGTCTATGAAGTAAACAAAAATGACGGAAACACAAATGAAATGAATAAACAAGTTCTTCCCCAGTGGAGTCGCCAATTTGTTGTGGGGAAAAATGCCTATGCAGGATGATCCTATCAACCTAAGGTGTGACAGTGCCTTAGCAACAAACAGATACAGCTATTCTGGTTCTTTCCTTTATGAAATATGAAAGAGGGGAGATCGATAGACTTACCGTTGTCTTCCGTTTGTCCCTCGATCTAGATCCTCTCCTCTTTGGGTGTTCACAGCTACTTGCCTCCTCGCTTGGTCAAGAGAACAACTACTTGATTCCCACGAGATCACAAGAGAACAGCTACCTGTGACAAGAGAACAGCTACTTGCGACAAGAGAAGAACACAACACAAAGGCAAATATACATATTCATAAATGATTCAGGATTAGAAGTAAATCAAATACACTAATGCAATCATACAAATACACCAGTATATAGGAGAAAACCAAGATAGCTTTATTGATTGATAACAAGGTTCAGGAAGAGATACAACCCAGAGGGCTCCAATCCAGCATCTCCTTCCCAGCAGAATGGAATTCCTTCTTCAGCTCCCTTCAAAGCATTAAGCACCCAATGTTTCCAGTCTCAAACCAACAACAATTCTTTACATTCACAAAATTCCAGCCTTTAGATCTCATGGAGGTGAGATCCATATATAGATGTTTGGAGAGAGGATGAGTCAGCTTGAGATCTGACTAGTGTCCTCTCCCTCTGTCAGTTCTTGAGTCCACTTGGAGGTTCTTGCTTCCACTTGGAGATTTGGAACCTCCTACTCATCACCAGTCGAATTCCCTGATACAAGTGTCATTTTGGAAGCTTCCTGAGTATTGACACCTTGAGGAATGACTCTGCCACATGTCCAAACTCGCTCAGCGCAGGTAGCTAGTGTTGGAGTTGACATTCAACGCGGGTAGCCAGTGTAGCAGTTGACATTCAGCGCAGATGCTCAGTGGAGCAGTTGACATGATCCTGAATTGACTTGTTTTTGAGTGGCTTCAGGTGGAGAACTTCTGTGAATTGCTGTGGTTAGTTAGCCTTGTTCCTCTAGGGGTAGGAACAACATGTTTAGGGACTTTGGATCCCTTAGATTATGGAAATTTCATGCTCAATGCTGTAAGGCACAAAAATGTCTATAACAACTAACCTCTAATCCAACCACACAGTCCTGAAGAAGATAAATCATCATCATGGATGAGCTTCCTTTATAGGAAAAATATTCATCCAACTGATAGTACACTGTCTCTTCTCTAATCTCAATTGTGTCTCTGTCTGAACTGACATGCATGAGTTATTCATGAGAGAATCATTAGTTATCTAAAGTGCAGTAGTTATATGCAAGCATGCATTAACTAACTGAACTTACTTAATTCAAAAAAACTATTTAAATCAATTATAACTGGACTTGACTCAGTTAACTAATCCAACTAATTACTACTCAAATTAGAACTCATCCTTATCTCTTTAAATGATGGATAAATTCCTCAATTGATAGAGAAACTGTTGCATGCCCTCACATAGACTTCATGTTTGAATTTTCTCAACTAATTAACTCATGGAGAATTAATTAATTTATTTTCAAATAGCTGTTAAGTTCAACTTCTAATTTTACTTCCTATTTTAGTCCAGGAACTAACTAAAAATAGGAATCCATCCCAAACTACTAAAAATAGAATGCTATTTTTAGCACTTCCATTTTCCATTCCCTGTTTCCCAATCCAGCACTGGTACCCAAACTGCTATTTATAGCAGTACTATTTTTCGCACTTCTATTTTTAGCATTTCTTGTTTCCATTTTCAACAGTCCATTGACAAGCATGGGGTTGGATTCATCATCAATGGTTCTGATCAGAACTGAACCATTGTCATTGCATTTCTCCACAGTATAGGGTCCCAGCCATCTTGTCCTCAGCTTGCTTTTGAAATCGTTGTATCTTGAATCAGAGAGTAGTGCCCAATATCCCTCTTGGAATTGCTTCTCCTTGATATTTCTGTCATGCCATATCTTTCTCTGAAGTTGAACTACCTCTGTATGGAGAAGGGATTGCAATCTGTATTCATCCAATCCATTGAGCTGAAGTAATCTCTCCTTCTGTGCATGGCTAAGGTCTAGGTCCAGCTAAGCTGCCATCCTTAGGGTATTGAATTCAAACTCTATTGACAACAAAGCTTTCTTCTGATAGACCAGTTCATAGGGTGGGAACCCAGTGGTGGTCTTCCATGTTGTGTTGTAGGCAAAATGGCCTCAACTAATCTGTCCGCCCAATATTTTCTGCTGCTACTCACAACCTTGGTTAGGATCCCTTCCAATGCTCTATTAGTGACCTCCACTTGCCCATTGGCTTGTGGATGGTAAGGGGTGGAAGTCTTGTGCTTGATCTTATGATGTGTGAGCAAGTCTTCAATCAAGTTGGAAGTGAACTGGCTACCTTGGTCTGTGACCAACTCTCTCGGATACCTAAACTTGTAGAATATGTTTTCCCTCAAAAATTTAGCTAATTTTTCCTCTGTCGCTGCTTTGATTGCTTTTGTCTCTGCCCACTTTGTCAGGTAGTCAGTGCACACAATGATGTATTGCTTCTACTTTGAAGGGGAGTTGATAGGCCCCACAAAGTCCATGCCCCGCTTCTCAAATGGATCAAAGGTTACTTGAGGTTGCATGAGCATTTCATCCTTTGGAGTGGGCTTCCCCATCCTCTGACACCGATCAGACTGTCTCGTGTATCTCTTCACATCCTGATGAAGAGTGGGCCAGTAGTAGCCTGCTTGCAATATGTTGATGGCAGTTCTTTTTGTTGCAAAATGACCTCCACAAGGCCCATCATGACAGGTCAGGAGGATGTCAAAGACTTCCTCCTCCCCGACACATCTTCTCAAGATCTGATCTAGGCCAAGTTTGAAGAGATTGCCTCCAATCCAGGTGAAAGGGGCACTTTTCCTTACTATCTTGCTCTTCTCTTTTGAGGATAGGTGTGGTGGGAACTGTGTTGAAACCAAGTAGTTTGCTATATCAGTAAACCATGGAGAGAGTACTGATATAGAAAATAGGTGTTCATCTGTCATTTGGTCATCCACCATTCCTTCTTCACCTGCAGGCAAATTTATTCTAGACAAAAAGTTAGCAACAACATTCTCTTTACCAGGCTTATCAATAATGGTCAGATCAAACTACTGCAGTAAAAGAAACCATCTAATAATGTGAGCATTTACATCTGGTTTGTTCATTAAATATCTAATTGCAGCATGATCAATGTGAAAAAAGGCTTGATAGCCTGTGATATAATGTCTGAATTTGTTTAAGGAATGCATGACAGCTAGGAGTTCCTTCTCGGTCACTGTATAGTTTAGCTCTGCCTTCGACAAGTTTTTTCTTATAAAGTATATGGCATATGGTAACTTTTCATCAAATTGTCCTAAGGCTACTCCTATTACTTTGTTTGAGACATCTGTGTGAATGTGGAAGGGTAAGGCCCAGTTTGGGCCTCTGAGAATTGGGGCAGTCACTAGCTTGCTCTTCAAGGTATCTAGGGCTTCTTAACAGTTTTCCGACCATATGAACTCAACATCTTTGCCTAGGAGGCCAAACAAAGGAGAGGCTATCTTGCTGAAGCCTTTAATGCATCTCTTGTAATATCCAGCTAAGCCTAGGAAACTTCTAACATCTCTCACCTTTTGAGGAGGTGGGACCCTTTGGATGATGGCAATTTTTTTGGGGTCCACCTGCAGTCCTTGTTGAGATATTGCACGACCTAGCACAGACTCTTCAGTCATCAAAAATTCACATTTTTCTAGACTGAGGGATAGGTTCATCTCAATACAGTTATCTAGAACTTCTCCTAGGTTAGATAAAGCTTTTTGAAAGTCAGAGTCATAAGGAGTAAAACCATCCCTGTATATTGCTACTGCATCATGAACTAGTTCAGAAAATATACTCAATACTGCTCTTTGGAAAGTGGCTAGAGTATTGCACAAACCAAAAGGAAGGACCCGATATTCAAAGGTACCCCAAGAACAAGTGAAAGTGGTCTTATCTTGGCCTTCCGGGCTGATTTGAATCTGATTGTACCCGCTAAACCCATCTAAGAAGGAAAAAAAATTCCCTGCCAGACCATCTAACACTTGATCTATGAAAGGTAAAGGAAAGTGGTCCTTTTTAGTGGCTTTGTTCAATTCCTGATAGTCGACACAGATTCTCCACTTACCATTTTTCTTTGGCACTAGCACCAAAGGAGAGACCCATTCACTGTCAAAGATGGGATAAATGAATCTTGCATCAAGCAATTTCTGCAGTTCTTCTTTAACAATATCTTTAAGTGTTGGGTTCATCCTCCTTTGAGGTTGCCTAACTGGCTTGCAATCATCCTTGATGTATATATGATGAGTACATACTGAAGGGTGCACTCCCTTCATCTCCTTATAACTCCAAGTGAAGGCATCTAGATGTTTTCTCAGTATGTTGCATAGCTCCTTCAACTGGGAAGTAGATAGGGATGGACTGATTTTCAATGTTCTTTGTGGGTCGAACTCTATATTTTTAACACCGAGAGAAGTAGGATCGGCCACACAGAGATCATCTGATGGGTTGTTTTGGGTTTCTTTTGCTATGTCTTCTAATGGTGATACACTGGGAGTTGGAATCTAAATCAAATTTTCAATCATATCATCCTCATCTTGCGGTTTTCCCTCAATAGCGATTCCTAATGTACAAAGTGGTGCAGAATAAACTTCATCCTCATCCTCCTCCTCCAACCAGAGAGGTAGATCATGTTCTAGCAAGGGTTGGGCAGGAGGATAGAGTGTTAACTGCTTGGACATGTGCCCGTTCTTTATGGTCATATTCCCAACTCAGTAACTGATGTAGGTGTCGGCTGTAGCCAACCAGGGTCTTGCCAAAATGACAAGATACCCCATGAGCTTTGCCTTTGTCTGGAGAACTAAGAAATCAGTAGGGTAATCCCAAGAATCAATGGAGACCATCACATCTTCCACAATCCCCTTAGGGGACACTTTGGAGAGGTCTGCTAGCTACAACACTGTTGTGGTCTTCCTCAAGGAGCCTTGGAGGTTAAGTTTGAGAATTGTGTCCTTTGTTATCACATTAATGGCAGCTCCTATATCAATCAAGGTATGTGGGACTGTTGTGTCATTGATGTGGACATCAATTACTGGGCTTCCAAGATCCAGATATTTTTGACAGATTATCTGCACTGACATCAGTTCAGACAGTTGTCCTATGACATTGATGTTTGGGGCATCTCTCTTGCACCTTCCTGGATGCCTAAAGCACTTCTCTTTAATCAACCTATTGTAGATAGGCACATCTTTTATGGCTTGGAGAAGTGGTATCTTCACACATAAGTGTTTCAATTCTCCCAGGAGTTCAGTCTCTTCTGGGGTAGGCTGGATTGTCATGGATAGTCTCTCAGGAAAGGGTGGATTTTCTTTAGTTTCTCTTTCCTCTTTATCTTCCTCAACCTCCCTAGGTGGAGGCTGGCTATCTAGGAGAATTTTCCTGGATCACAAGTTAATTTCTTGAATCTCCACACCATAAATTGGGCATGATGTTTCCCCACTATACACTTGTTGAGCTTGTCTGTTGTTCGGGTTCAGATTTGGATGGGTAGGAATTTTGGGTTGCCTTAGTGGAGTAGAAGGTAACGGTTGTGGTTGGGCAGGTGGTGGAGGTAGAAGAGTAGGAAGAGAGTTGTATTGGGGCCTCCACCCCTGATGAGATGCATTCCACTAAAGTTGTGACTGAGCATAGGATTGAAATGAATGGGTGGCTGGTTGGGCATGATATTGAGATGTGAAGGACCAAGGAGGAGGTGTGGACTAGGAAGGATGAGCAGGGGGGCCCCAAGAAGGTATGGGGGTGACTTGGTTGGGGTTGTAGTATGCCTGAGTTGTCCCTTGCATCCCTTGCTGGTATGGTCTAGGTCCATGCAGCCTCCTTTGGTTCATGTAATAGATCTGTTTAGTGACTCCTTCGGCCCCTTGGTACACAGCTTTAAGTCTGGGCAAGGAAGGGCACTTATCTATAGAATTATCTTCTTCACATACTGGACAAACCTCTATAGACTTCAATGGGCATTCATTCCTAGGATGCCTCTTGATGCATCTAGGGCAAAAAATGGCCAAAGCCCTCTCTGCTTCCTCTTGTTTTCTTTTGATATGTAAGGTATCCATTTGCATGGCAAGAGTCTGCACCATCTCACTCTTGAATTCTTCCAGCATGTTTCCAATTTCACCTTTAATGGATGAATTGGAAGAAGAGGCACTGGCTATGGGTTGACTCCCCCTACCTTTCTTTCTGGCTGCTCTAGAATGGTTTCTAAAAATAGTATTTATGTATTCATAGGATAATTGGTAGATCTCTCCCCGGCCAGTAGATGGAGGGTGTCTAAAAGGTCTTCCCGAATTCCCCTGAGCAGGACCAACTTTAGAGACTGGGGGTCAAGTGTACACCTGACCCTTTTGTAATTGAACTGGAAACTCTTTTCATAGTCTTTCGGGGACTCATCACTTCCTATGGTCATTCGAAAGATTTCTTCTTTAGTATATTTTGACCTACAATAGTCTTGATACTTGTTGTTAAAGGCTTGCTGCATCTAAGCCCAAGTTGTGATGCTATTTCCAGGTAATCCCATGAACCAGCGCAGTGCTGCGTCCTTGAGAGTAGAAGGGAACTGTTTCAACTTTTGCTTGTCTTTTGCATAGTCATAAGTTAGATAGATGACAACAAACTCAAACAAGAAGGTGTCAAGATCTTCTATAGTCATACCATGGAAGTGAGTTAGGGTTGAAGGACTTATATTCTTCATTTTGGTGTCCCCATTGGTCTCCTGAGTGGGGAAGGTACCCTCTAATCTCTCTCCATTTCCCCTAGCATTTCTATTTTCAGCCATTGGTTCCAGAGGAATGTTTTCTTCTTCTTCTTCCCCTATAGGTTCTTCAAATATATCTGGCTATTCACCTAAGGGTTCTTCTTGATTGCAGCCATCGAAGAAGAGAGAAGGTTGGTTGTGTGAAGCAGTGGCGGTGTTGGGCAAAACATTTCCTGAGTTATCTCTATTCCTACGACGCATGAAAGGAAATCCTTTTGGTTGGTTTTTTGTTTCTTTTCCCCACACTGATAATACCTGCAGAAACTGAAATTGTGATTGAACAGAACAAATTGCAACTAGCTGAAATGAACTTGTTGAATGGAAATTTGCAGAATTGAAAACAAAAGCAAGGAAATGCAGAACTGAAAGAAAAGAAATGACTAGTCTACTTTTGCCAAAATAAACTATTAGCAGAATGTTGTAATAGGAAATAGAAGAAAGAAGTAATCAAAAAATACTCTGATGATTCCCTAGAAACGACACCAAAAAGTGGTGAACGCCAGTATTGCAACAAGAATGCTGCAACTCCTAGGCTGCCAACTTTACTTTTATCAACCCGGTAGTTCATAACAAACTTGGAAGCGTCGATGCTGTATGCATAAGTACTAGTTCTCACTGCAAGTTGTCACTTGGTTAGCTGGCGCAAGATCACTAGGAGCTCAAGCCAACTTCTATATATTTCAGAAGAAGCTCTATGTGTGATGAAAGGAAATAAATATTACTCTACAAATGCTATTCTAACTGTAGAAAGGAGAAAGACTGGAATGTAAAGCAAAACCTAGTAAACCCTAATTAACAAGCTAATTCTACTTTTGCCAAAAGCACTATGAAAACCATGAAAGAGATTCCATTACCTACTCAATGAAATAAACAACATCTAACCATGCTATTTCTAGAAGTAAATAAGCAAAAAACATATTTTTGGATTTTTATGTGTTTTTATGTGAATTCAACATGCATCTAATTTATTGTGTGTAAGTGTGGCAGCGAACAGGCGGCGTTAGAGGGCCATTTTGGAGCTTGGGAGGATGTAGGATGGTGTGGATGGGTCCTAGTAGGTTTTAGGTGGCCTTGTGGAGGCTTTTCCCACACTCAGCCTTTAGAAGAAAGCCTACAGTAAAAACTACAGGAGGACACAGGAAAACTAAAGGAGGAAAACATGGAAACTACAGGAGGCCAATGGGAGGAGGCCGAGAGCAATTTTTGTTGTTTCAAGGGTGTGAGTGTTGGTGGAAAAGGTGGATGAAGGTTGGAATGAGGTGTTAGGGCACCTATGGTCTGCCATGAATCACCAAGAGAGATAAAGATGATTGGGTTTGCTCAAGGAGAGAGGAAAAAGTTCTATGAAAAATGCAGGAAACTAGGGCAGAATTGAGGTGAGGTTTGGGAGACCTATAGGGCATGGATCAGATAGAGGGTGTGATTTTTGGTAAGCTGGCCTACTACTACATAGAAACTGACAGTCAATCAAGAAAATCAAGCAACCCATGAAATGAGTGCATCCTAGGAAAAACAGAGTTTTGCATTACAATGGCCTAAACTATGATGTATAGAAGGAAATGCTGGGAAATGCTGTAAGAAAGGAAAGCATGCAAAAGGGCTATTGTAAATCAGGAAGTGAACATGATAAACAATATCTAAAGTAAATCAAAACTGGACTATCAACCTACTAGAGAGCTGCAAACACTAGGAGTCCTATGAATGAGGAAAATCTGTGTTTTTGGGGTAGCAAGAGAGTCTTTTCCTCAAATCATAGTCCTAGAGGGAGGAAGAGAGGTCAAGGAATTATTTATAGCCTTTTCAATCTTCTCTGATCACTGCTGAACCTGCTACAAAAAGCACAAATGGAAGCAAACTACTAAATCATCAAAAGCAACTTATTCTTAACCATAAGAGAAATACATCTAATAGCTAACTGATCTACCGACTAAAGTAAATCATACAAATAAAAATAAAGAGAGCTTGGCTGCTTGGATTGGGTCCTAACCCAAGAGATTTAGCCCTCTGAGGTAACTCGGTGCTAGCTCAAAAAGGGTTCCATTTTCATTATAAAAAAAATAGCAAGATTATATAAAACTGTCACAAAATAGTAAGCTCGAAATTTGAGCAGAGTTTACATAAGCAAAAAAAAATCTGACCCTAGTGAGGCCCTAGGCCTCTCTACTTATACATCTAAAGCTATCAACAACTTCCTTGAAATCAGGGAGGCTTTGCTCCCAAAACTCAAGATAACTATCAATCATCTTCCACTTGCTCGACTGCCTTCTAGTGCATGATTCGACTACTTGTACTCCGAGATGAATGAAGGGGAATTTGAAGTGAGGAGAAATAAACGAGGGGGATTCCCTCCTATAAGTCCTCTCCTCTATCTACTTCGAGTTATTGTTGCAGTTTGACCATTTAATCCTTGACTTTGACCTTGAAATCCATTAATAATCTGCATTAAATACATGTTAGACCACCTGGCATAATAACTAACTCAACTCACCCTTTAAGCATAAATATAATCAAAAAATCATACAATAAGCTAAGAGAATGGTTGATTTGACTAGGTTAGGAGGTAAAATGAGCCCATATAATTACCCATTTATGAGGCTCATCACCATCATATATTATAACATAAACACAATCATTCATAACATAAGTTAATGGAAAAAACACATATATTTCCAGAATAATTTCTTTATTAATGCTTTTTTTTTGCTTACAGACTCAAGATTACCTTTCTCACTCAGCTGCAGGGGTCCATACACTCAACTACAGACTCTACTCTAGGCCTATGTGCACAAATTTTTACAGCCTCTCTTCTACTCTAAGACTCTTCACTCTTCACTTCTAATGACCCATTACATTCATTGATCTCTTCATTACTATCCTTAGACTCTCTAACACTCTCCTTTTTATACAATCCCATGGTCCACAGACCATGTGTAGATCTACTAAGGCTAACACAACTTACATAAAAGAAGGGAAAATCCCTTTATGACACTTACTATCTATGCGCTCCACGACCACAACTTGCAGAGACTTTACACTTTACATAACAAAATCTTGGGCTTTCTACGCCAAACTTGGGCTTTTGCCCCAAAATTGATCTCAAGGGATCCTGTCCCAATAGGACCCCAACACAAATATCATGACTCACCCTCGAGTCACTCTATTGGTGTAGAGATCTTAGTGCGGAGACCTCCCAGCTGGACTTGAACCACTGATGTCTCAGCTACGCTCTGTGTGGTTGCATGCTTGATCTGCTCCACCAACTGCTCGGTTTCTGGTCTTGCGATGTCTTCCTTTACCTTATGATGTGTCCTTTGTAGGTTCGCCAGCTTCTCCTCAATGGTGGCAGAGATAACATAGGCCTTGTCTAGCCAAGGCCCCAGTCTGGCCTTGAGGACCGCCTCTTTCCTTTGCACTGCCTCAACCTGCTCAAGCAACTACTTTACCTCATGCAGATTATCCAATCGCTATGATATAGCGACAGTGCGCGTCATTGCCCTTTCTTTGTCATACTGTTTCGCCAAGTCATGGGCTTTTATGTTCAACCTCTATAAGTTAAGATTGTCTTGGAGAGTCATAACGACCTCCATAGTCTGCTCAAAGAGTGTGGTACAATCTATCACCGCAGAATCTATTGGTGCAACTACATCCTTTGCAACTGCCTCGCGCTATTCTCTAACCTCTGGTGGAGTTGAAGGTTGTGACTTCAACTCAAGATATGTGATTTTAAGGTTTCGTTCAAACTTAAACTTGGCCATCTATGTCTTTGCATCGCACACACCTATAGCCAATTTCCAAATCTTAGCCTTCAATGGTACTTTTTCAGGTATGTGTAGTTATGAACAGTTCTGCATGCTTTGGCTACCACTGCTGCAGTTCACTCATTCTTCTACTGAACCCTCTTCCATACTTCAAGTGTTGTTGTCTTCTTGATGAATATTTGTTCGTTGTTGACTTTTTGGTTGTTGATCATGCTCAGTGCATGCTTCTCTCAGACCTTAAGCTTTGTAATCACACTAATTTGTAGCGTGTGAAGGAATTCACTGGGGAGCATGGCCAAGTTGAGGCCAACATTCCCCAAAGCGCTGACATTAGCCTTGTCAGCTTGCACCTCCACACTCAGAGCTCCATTGAGTAGTGCGATTATCAGGAGATCCAAGGATCGAAGCAACTTTTCTGCTTGAGTGGTCCCTAGCCCAAAACTAGTTGATGCTACATTGCTCTACCCTACACCTTTTAAGAAATTTGAGTGTTTGGATTCCGGGGGGAGTATGGTTGCAAGGTTGAAATGTAAAGGAATTGATGCTGAAAGGGCTAGTAGTGTAAGGATTTGTACGTAAAACTTAGTTGTGAACCTGGGTTAGGACCCACTAAGCCAACAAATGGTTCTGTTGTTTGGAAAACTTAAATCTGAACCTGGGTCAGTACCCACTAAGCCAACAAATCCCTACACTACTGGCCCTTTTGGCATCAATCCGCAGAGCGTGGACTGAAGTCTCACCCAGAGCAGTATGGGGGGATGCTGGAACCAATTTTTTGCACCCAAAGACGATTATGATGTCGTTTTGTGCCCTAACTCTACCTTCGTGCAGATTGATAAGACTTTAAGGCTTATCAATATAACTTCCTTTTATCAGCCTCTAGACCTTCGTGAAGGTCTACGACTGTCTTTCATGGACCCTAAACAGGTGAATCAACCACTTACGTGCTTCTGTAATTACCCTTAGTTCTATATTTACCTAGATTGGCCTAAGTATCAGATATATTTAACATGTATTAATATATTGTTCACATAAATAGATATTAGTACTTGTGTTCATATAACAATGTAAACCATGCAAAATCGCACATCAATACAGTATTAAATCATAGACCCATCATTTATCATAACATAAATGCAATCATTCATAACAGAAGTAAATGGACAAAAAAAATATATTTCCAGAAGAATTTCTTTATTAATGCTTATGTTCTGCTTACAGACTCAAGACTACCTTGTGCACTCAGCTGCAGGGGTCTGCGCACTTAGCTGCAGACTCTACTCTAGGCCTCTGTGCACACAGGTGTAGAGCCTTTCTTCTACTCTAATACTCTTCACTCTTCACTTCTAATGACCCATTACATTCATTGATCTCTTCATTACTATCCTTAGACTCTCTAAGACTCTCCTTTTTATATAAAGCCAACACAACATACATAAAAGAAGGGAAAATCCCTTTATGACACTTACTATCTACATTCTCCACGACCACAACTTGCAGAAACTTTACGCTTTAAATAACAAAAAGTTGGGCTTTCTACCCCAAACTTGGGCTTTTGTCCCAAAATTGACTGCAGGGGACCCTGTCCCAACACTTAGATGGTTTTTCTTGGAGCTATAAAGAAATGAAGGGGGTGCATCCTTCGGTTTGTACTCATCACATCTACATCAAGGAGGGATGAAAACTTGTGTGCCAGCCTCAGAGGAGAATGAACCTGGCCATCAAGAACATAATAAAGGAAGAGTTGCAAAAGTTGTTGGATTCAGCATTCATATACCCCATCTCAGATAGTGATTGGGTGTCCTCTCTAGTTTTGGCCCCAAAGAAGAATGGGAAGTGGAGGATTTATGTGGATTAGAGAGAGTTGAACAAAGGCACCAAGAAAGACCATTTCCCTCTACCTTTCATTGATCAAGTTTTATATTGTCCTCCAGGGAAGAAGTTCTTCTCTTTCCTGGATGGGTTCAGTGGTTACAATCATATCCAGATCAACTGTGAGGATCAAGAAAAAACTGCATTCACCTATCCTTGGGGTACCTTTTCTTAAAATTTCCTTCCTTTTGGTTTATGTAAATCCCCTACCACTTTTCAAATTGATGTTCTAAGCATCTTTGCTAAGCCGTTTCATGACTCTGTAGAGATCTACATGGATGATTTCACTCCCTATGGGTGTGACTTTCTGTAGGCTGTTGGGTCCCTATAATACTAGTGATTACCCCATTACTATTGTAGTTGCAACCATTATTAATATTGTTGTGCCCCTATTATCCCCATATTGTTATCACAGTGCCCCATAAAATCCCTCTATTGTTATTTTTGTGGCTTTATATTATTATTGTTAGGTTGGTTGGGTTATATTGTGACTCCTTAGACTCCTATATATAGAAAGGAGGTTTTATCATTTGAATCATCGAAGAATTTTTCATTTACGTAATGTAAAGGAGGTTTTGCCCTCGAAGAGGTTGAATTCTAAGGTGTTGTTCTATCTTTTCTATCTTTTCTTGAGCTAGTTTCATAACATTTGGTATCAGAGCTTTGGATTCTAGGGTTTCGTTGCTCCAAATAGGTCATCATGGCATTTTCGCTATAACTTTTATTCTGCGATGTTTCAGAAGCTTAAAAAAAAAACCATTTGAGAAGACATCACACTAAACCTTGGGTCCAAATTTCTAAGATTTGCGCGCTATATTTACGGAGATATGATTTGAGGAAGTTGGTCTTTTTGCAGACTCCTGAATTACATTCCAAACAGGTGACCTGGGGAAAATCGTCATAACTTTCTCTCTGAGCATCAGATTGAAATTTCATAAGAAGTTATAGAAATAGGATGGACTTTAGTTTCTTGTAGATATTCTTTAGAGCCAAAGGTCAAAACAGTGAATCGTGGCATGTCGTAAAAGTTTGCTCTACTGAACTAGTCTATAATCAAGTCACTGTGGGAGATTTCGCATAACTCTTCCTTGGAGAATCCAATTTGGGTCAGACTGGTGGCATTGGAAAGAGGACACAGAGGGCTACTATAGATCACAATTTCAGAACTAGATGATTAGAAAGTATAGAGATACATCAGAGACAATATCGAGCTCATACAAAGTGAAAAAAGGTGTGTAGATTTTTTTAAAGTTTTGCTTAAGCTTGGTTTGAAAAATTATTTTGAAGGAATTCAAAGGGAATAGTAGAGAATTATTATCTGTAACTGATGCCCTGAGGAAAGAAAATGCAAACACCTAGTAAGCAACCTGAAAGCTCTAGCATGACTCATGAAGAAGAGGAAGAAATGCTACATGATATATCAAAATTACAAGAACAAGTGCAACAAATGTCACTCTCACAATAGCTAACAGAAGCTAAGATAAATGACATGGAATCTAAGATAAAGTGCATGGAAGCTAATATGGACGATTTGAAGATAGATTTGAAGACAGATTTGAAAACAGACATGGCAGATTTGAAGACAGATTTGACAAATTTTCTACAAGAAATACTTACTAATGGTGAAAAGGTAGTAAAAGAAACTCATGAAGCAAACAAAAGAAATGTTAATCATGATTTCGTAGACTCTAATGTGGGATCGAAGACCCACCATATTCCAAAAATCAATATGAGGAAGTTTGATGGCAAGGATCCCGCAACATGGATACTACATATGGAGCAATTTTTCTATCTCAATAATGTGCAAAACACACAAAAGGTACGTATTGCAACTTTATATTTGGAACCAAATCAGTTTGTATGGTATCAATGGCTTTTCTCTCGTAAACAAATTATCACTTGGGCAATTTTTACGGAAGAATTGATAGAACATTATGAGGATACAAAAAGAAACACTTTTTTTAACCAATTGATAAGTATCAAACAAAAGGGTTCAATAATGGAGCACATTGAGGAGTTCCAAAAATTGAACATAAGGGTAAAAAATATTCTAGAGTAGCATAGGATTGATGTGTTCATAGGGACTTTAAAGGATAATATCCAACATGATGTTCACCTTTGGGAACCTGATTCATTAGAGAAGGCATTCAGGTCAGCAAGAAAAATGGAAAGCAAAATTATGGCAACTAGGAAGCATACCACTCACAACTATAAAGATGGAAGTGTTGTTGCCCCTAGTCTTCCACAAACTATAAGGTTGACACCACAACAATTGGAAGAAAAAAGAGGAAAAGGGCTTTGTTATAGTTGTGATAGAAAATATACTAAAGGTCATAAGTGTGCTGAGAAGAAATTATTCTACATAGATTGCGATGAGGAAGAAGAAAAGGAGCAAGAAAGGTCAAAAGAAGAGGATATACTCCAGGAACAATGCCTAGATAAAGAAGAAATGAATCTGACCATATCTTGTAATGCATTGGTGGGAATTACCGCTCCTCAAACCATCAAGATAGAAGGACAAATCCAGAAGAAAAAGGTAATAGTGTTGATTGATTCAGGAAGTACCCACAATTTTATTCATTGTAAGGTAGCAAAAGAATTGAATTGCTTCTTATATTCAGCACCAAAGTGTCAAGGGATGGTTGCAAATGGAGGAACAAGAACTTGCTCTGGAAAGTGCCATAATATCAATCTATCGATGGGAGAATATGTATTGACTAGCCCAATGCTTTCGATTCCAATGGGAGGTGTTGTTGTTGTACTAGGAGTCCAATGGCTACAATCCTTGGGTACAATAGCTTTTAATTTTCAAGAAATTTTCATGAAATTTTTGTGGAAGGAAAGGAAGTTGAATTAAGGGGTATTATAGGGAAATTGGGAAAGATAATCAGATCTAACGGTATGACAAAGCTTCTAAAAAAGGAACAAAGGGGTGTAATTGCACAATTATGTTCGCTAGATGTTTCCACATTGCAATCATCTATTCCTCCAGATCTCCAAAAATTCTTGGACAATCATTCCAAGGTATTTGAGACTCCCAAAGATCTCCCACCTATTCGTGATCATGATCATGCTATTCATTTGATTCCAGGAAGTGTTCCTCCAAACATCAGGACGTACAGATATCCCTATGCCGAAAAGAGTGAAATTGAATGTATGGTTGCAGAAATGCTAGGGGCTAGTATAATTCAACCGAGTCAAATTTCTTTCTCTACTCCAGTAGTATTAGTGCACAAGAGTCATGTCATCTTCATCTAGAACTAGGCATCTCAAGAATATTGACATCTTAGTCAATGTCATATTGACATTAATGACAACCTTGATTAGCGATAACATTATTAGACTATTCAACTATATGTTTCCAAAAATTATGAAAATATTTGTTTTACTGCATCTAGAAAATTGCAATAAATAAATTTTAGTATATAGGAAATTTCAAAATTGGATGAGAAAGTAGTAAAATTTGGTAAATAAATATTTGTTAATCAATGATAGTTACTCGAGGTTAGTGATCCTATTGATTGTGTTACGAGAATGGAGGTTTGTTTTCTCCATTAAGAAATATTCTAAGTGCATTCTTATGGCATCCAATTCATCTTTCAACCTCCTAAGCCTTTGCTAAAGTTCCAATATGCTATTCATTAGCATTAATATATCTTGGCTAAGAATTAAGATATTTTTGATCAGTGCATATAACTCTTCCTCCATGCTTTTGCCATTTTTCCCTTCATCCATTTGTCTCAGTATTAGAATTTTAATAGTAACAACCAAACCATGGTATTCTAGGTCACAGAGTGTTCCTCCCCATCCTCCGCCTTCCTCATTCGACTTGAGAGTTATTTAAAACTATGACGATACAATCTAGTGCAACATCAAATTAATAATGCCAAGAATATCAAAATCATCTTCTAAAATCTTCGTAGAGTTTCCATTTAAATTAATTTTGGATTAAAACAAAATTAATTTTAGAAGGAAGTTCAATAGAAAATATTTCTAGCAACAATGATACCAAGAAGACTTAGAAAAATTAGAGAAAAAAATAGACAAGTGATAAAGAAAATCCTACTAACAATTGTTAGTTATAGAAGAAAAGAAGTAGATCACTTGCCGAGAGCTTTTCTAAATGAGTTCAGTGCTAGTGGGCTTACAACAACATTCAGGAAATTCAAAAGACATTAGACATATGATAAATCGAACCTCATTAATTCTCTTAAGTTTAAGAAAAAATGAATAAAATTTCTTACGAAATCTATCAGAAACGAGTTCAAAGATAAGAGGCCTACATATAGTGCGTCAAATTCCCTAATTGATCTAAATCAAATTTCAGAAAGGAAATTTCTGAAATGAAATTTGATTAATATCGATTTTAATGGTATTAATTTACCACTGATTTTCATCAATCTGACTAGTACTAATTTTCTTAATCTGTAATCAGCAAAGATTGTTCCAATATCAGTTTCTATAAACTACGTCTACTTTTCTTAAACTCACACTCAAGATAGTCCAATTAATAGAATTTCATTTCATGATTTCTATGTATGGCACACTTTAGAAATTTATGTCAACATACTATTTTATTAATATCCTAATTCTAATTCTATTTTGATTTATGTAACAATACCTTGAAAAACAATGGTTTTATTGGATTCAATTATTGCTTGTTACGGAAATGTTATTTCCCATATTATTTCAAATATGTTGTTTAATTTGGGATACAGATCTCAATAAATTTATAAAAAAACACAGAACAAAGTTTTGTTACAAAATAAAAAAACATAAGGCTTAATCCTACGATTAACTAAAACATTCTTGGAAATAAATATAAGTATTTTCAACATTTATTCAATGAATCAATGTGTAATCAAGAAAGTTTTCAAGTGCTTAATAGAATTTACTCTGTCATCGTGTTTCTCTATAAGCTAATGTTTTCCTATAAAAATAGAGTCAATGAATCTTGGTATTCACATTTCTGAAATACTAAGTGCATTAGTGATTCCACATTTGTGAATTGAACAATTATTATCCAATATTAAATGAAATGTGTTTTTAATCCATTTAAGGAAGAAGTGTTATGATATCCTCATACATTCTCTCTCCGCATTGTTCTTCCACACACTTTCCTTGTGCACAATAATACACATTAATAATACTTTTTGGCTTGCTAAATTTTGGGGCATGAAAAGTTTTGTTTATCTATATACTGGATACAGAATAAGGATAAATGATTAACTATCTCCACAACCCAATTTATTAACTTGACTCAATATTTTTTCTACCATTTCATATTATTCTAGAAACTAACATTTTAAAACTATTATTAGTTTTTTGAGTTCTTTAATTTTAATTTAGCTTTTAAATTTTTAGTGTGAAGCAAGTGTTCACAGAAAGTAATGGAAAGCTTCCCCGTCTTCACATAAACACTGGAGATTATGGTGTACTTGAATAGAGCGCATGAAGAAATGATGTGTAGGGTAGTATGTGTCCCTCTCTGAACACATTCATTTCTTGCTCATACTTTTCCCCACACTCCCCACATAGATTTTATCCACACAACAAAAAGAGATTATTATCCTCATAGCTTATCTTTTCTATGTACCTTGGTAGGAGTTCATATTTCTAGGAATATATCTCAATGAAAAGTGTGACCAATTGATCTTGCTAATGGGGAAGTCACAACATTATGTAGGAAATGGATTACATCCTAATTTGGAAATGATAACTTGGATCTCACTTGAAGAATCAATGTATACCATTATGGGAAATCAAAGCCTTGGTTTGGGCATGCTTAATAACTCCACATTATTGATTAATGTAAATATTCGACCTTTTGAATGTTTAAATATTATAGGAAATGAGGCCTATTATATTATTTCATAGATAGGTAGAACTAAAGCATTAAGCCATCAGCTTGAGTATTGTACACATAGAAATGCATAGAACACATCTTGAATGAAATGCATTGAGCATTAAAATGAAATTTTTAAGTTTTAAACGTTTTCTAGGAAACCGATTAATCAATTAATTAACATTTTTGTCTTATTAATGCATTTAAGGAAGAAAGTTTCATGTACGAAAATGGGTGTGTGGAGCAAGGAATGTTATAAACTAGATTTATACTGAGAGGGGGGGTGAATCATTAGTGGAGGCACTTATAATTTTTTCTTCAATTAATTAAACCTTTAAACCATGCATAAATATAAACACATAAGAAAATATTAGAGCATCATACATAAAAGTAAAACCATGAAAAATTCAACACAAAGGACACATGTATTTATGGTGGAAAACCCCCTCCGGGTCAAAACCCACCCTTACTATTGTTGTGCTACTCAAAATTTGTTATTATGTTAATAAAACTCATTACATATAGATTTAGATGGCTACTATTAGTAGGAAGTCTCTTTCTCACATGACTCTACAAACACCCATCTGCTGGAAGCCACCATGACCAACGAGCCTCACCCAACACCCAGTGAACTCTCCAACCACCATTAGATTGAGATATCTGCTCCCTACACTGATTTTTCCTGAGTCATCCAACTCCACTCCTTTCTGTCATTCACATTTTCGAATGTTCAAAACTGGAACCGTAGATATGCTCAAAACGAACATCGCAACAACAATCTCTTCAAAGAATGCAATCAAAATCTTCGATAAAATACCACAATCTATAACACAACCTCAATATATACATCAATCACTACATAAGATAATCTAATCAAAGGTTGATAAAAAACCATATCTCTAATAGATAAATTTTCACACAAACAAATGTTACACACAACCAATAAAATGAAGAATAACCATGCTACTACCAATCACTAAGAATATCTAAAACAAATATCTAGATAATCTCGTCGCTCTCTGCATGAAATGTTGATTGAAACAGACTTCCACTATTTGCTACAACTCCTGCAAACTATTTCATAAAATCCATGTCATAACTCTCACAGCTTGCACACAGTGTTGCACTCTCACTCTCTCTCAACACATAGCACATCCAACTATACTATCATTGAGATTTGTCCAATATATAGATGAACTGAAATGATTAAATCAATAATTACCAAGAACTATTGAGCTCAAAAAAAAAAAAAAATCATACACTTGATTTGATCAGAATGAAACTCCTTGACTTTATCTTGCCACTAACTCCACTTCATGAAGAATATTTTTAATGTTAACCACTTTCTAGAAGCTCCCTAAACTTTTCTGAACTTTACATGAAAAGTTTCAAACAAGGAAAGAAGGAAAAACCATAAATTAACCTGAGATGCATGAGTAATGTGGAAAAATTCTAGTTTAGCCTTCATCCACACCCACAACAAAGGAAAATATCAGCTACAACTGCATGCATGACACTGGAAATTTTTGACTGAAGAATTTCAGCCACATGCATGAGCCTTCTTCCAAATGGCTAGGGAAGAGTCTAGGGAAAAACATAGGGTCTTCAAGTCAACACTCCTCCCATATAAATCCACTCCATAAACATTTATACACCCTTCATAACATCAGTGAAAATGTTTGCAACTGATAACACAAGTCAAGAACCTATGGAACAAGTTAGGGACATGGAGGCTTAGTCTTCCAAAATCCTCAACAAGACCAACACCTCTAACACTTGTAGTAGCATCAACAACCATCCAAATACTTCCAACACCTGTAGCAGCATCATCGACCTCTCTAACTACTTCCAGCACCTATAACAACATCATCAACACCATCCTCAATATATGCAACTAACTCCAGTACATCAATACTCAACCTCTAGTTCCTGCAATAGGTCATAAGCATGTCGACACCAATGCTAAAAACAAGTATATAACATCAATACATAAACCAATGAACATTGTACCTATTAATCATGCCAACAACACTCATGACAAACATAAGAAGGTTTGCCACCAAGACCCTGTTGACATGAATGCCAACACTAAAATTCCAACAAACTCCCCCTTTGGCATTGATCTCAACCTCAACTCGATCTCCAACATCTAAGGCTGATCTCCATAAAATCTCCAACTCTGAATCTAATCTCCACAATGCAGATTTTCTCCCCCTTTCACATCAATGGTGAATGGCCAAACCATAATTAACTAACAATGTAAATAATGTGCTAGATGAGAGAAGTATCCCCCCTGTAATACTTAAAATCATGCTAATACAAAATGGATACAAACCATGAATCTCTCTCCTTCAAGATAATCATGTAAAACAAGGAACTCAGTTGCCAACATGTCTCTAGTCAATGCCATGCAATCTCTAAAACTAAACATGCTCCCCCTAAGCATGTAATAGAGGTGAAAGCACACTCTATTTTTTGTTGTAGAAACACATCAACTTCACCACTTTGATATACAATGATTTACAACTAAGTACCATACAATATAATTATTCATGGAGAAAATACATGGTTGTGACAAGTACAATATAGGACTGACATATAACTGAACCAAAAATATACCTATCATCAACCAATGACTCTATGGACCAAAGTTTACATCATTCACCCAATGCACTAGGGCTACATCAATGATATACAACATAAGACATGACCTAGACACCTATTACCCCATACATGGCCAATTGAAAATACATGCTAGGCACCATGATTATCTCCATGAAAAATACACCAACAAGATAAAACAATAAGAATACATGGCTTTTACATATACAAAAAAAAGTGATATCCTCTTTGCATGCCCAAAATAATGATAAAATATAAGCTCATGACATCAATGAGGAACAATATATGCTCCATACTCCAACGACAATGAAAAATACAATACATAGTATGTGCATGAATTAGAAGGCCTCCATTAGTAAATATATAGGCTCTATATGTAGCAACAATTATAGGAGTACTATCTGAAGCATATGGTAGTACATGGCCATTCTCAACACCTTAGCCATCAAAACCTGAACAATGAAAATCCAGTAACAAAATCATGATAACCACCAAAACCACCATGCTCCACTTAGGCATGTACTACATAATCATCTATGAACATCAACATAGGAAGAAGGAATAAAAGAAGTAGCATATATATATATATATATATATATATATATATATATATATATATATATATATATATATATATATATATATATATATGTATATATATGTATATATATGTATATATATGTATATAAATAAATAAATAAATAAATAAATATATATATATATACATATATATATATATATATATATATATATATATATATATATATATATATATATATATATATATATATATATATATATATATATATATATATATATATATATATATATATAGATATATAGATATATATATCCTCATCATCATCACCACAAAACATACATGAGGCTCATCAATATAAATGCATGGTATTGTAGCATCAACTCTAGCTCTGGGCAGAAAATCAATAAGTAACAACAACATAACTATCAACATATGAATGAGTAAAAGAAATCTCCCAAAAATCATCAATATGTCCCAATAGAGAACTAATCTATGCATCAGTAGCAACAACATAGGATCTAGCAATATAGCATCATCAGCAACACAAACTCATCACCTCCTTCACCTCACGCCATCAAGGTTAACACGCTCTCTCCTCATATAATGACATCAAAATCTCAATCAGTAGTAGCATAAAAACCAAAACATCATCTGAAATGATATACATTCTCACACTTCGAGCTACAAGGAAATTTTCAGTGTAAGAGTCCAGCAATCTATATCCTTTGACACTGTCAGGATATCCAACAAAGATACATTCAACACTTTAAGGCTCCAAAGCCTTCCTCTTATATGTCAAAATGTGAGCCGATGCTCATGAACAAAAAATGCAAAAGTGCGACACTTTCGGTTTCTTACCGGTCCAACATTCAAATGGAGTGGTGCCTTTGAGTGCTTTGTGAGAAATGCAGTTCTGAATTTATGTTGCACAATTAATAGCTTCAGCCCATAGCTTAGGAGCTAATGATTTGGACTGTAGCATACAATTGGCCATCTCTTTGAACGACCGGTTTTTCCTCTCCACGACACCATTCTGCTATGGTGTATATGGCACTGTGTCTTGTAGTTGTATACCTGCATCAATACAAAGTTTCTGCACATATTTGTTGACATACTCCCCCCCATTATCAGTACAGAGTATCTTAATCTTAAACCTAGACTCATTCTTAGCAATTGCTTTAAATTCTATAAGGCATTCAAATACTTCCGATTATAATTTTAGGAAAAATACCCAAGTAAAGAGAGAGAAATCATCTATGAAGGTGAGTACATATCGAGCCTTACTAATTGAAGGCTGCAGGAATGGGCACGCAATGTCACTGTGAATCAGCCCAAGAGGTGAAGAAGCTCTTTGTGCCTTCCCTTTGTCAAAATTTTTCTCCAGATGCTTGCTAAGTATACATCCTTGACATACACCGCTTGTGAATTTAATAGTGGGCAATCCTTCTACCATGTTTTCCTTGTTGAGTTGATGCAAGTACTTATAGTTTAGATGGCCAAATATTTCATGCCATAACCTGCTAATATCATTAGGTTGTGATAGGAATATAGTTCTAATAGATTTAGGAACAAAGTGGGAGAAGAAATACAAATGATGACTGTGATTTGCAATTCCATGTGCAAGTTGTGAGCCCTTGGAAATGTCGGTAATCATTGTGGAGTCCGGAGTGAACTCCACCTTCCTTCCAGAGCTGGAATGAGTGATCTGATATATCGAGAGAAGATTTGTGGACAATGAGGGAACATGAAGCACATTTGTGAAGAAGCCCCCTTCAAGGTCTATAATTCCTTCTCCGCACACCTTTGCAGGTGTGGCATCTCCTAGGTAAATTGGGGATCCGGTGCTTTCATCGATGCAGGAAAATTCATCTTTTGATGCAGCCATATGGTTCAATGCACTGAATCAAGGATCAAAGCTCATGGAGTGGATGTGATAGCCATTAAAGCATGACCATCTCGTTCTCTCCCTCTCCCATCTCCCATTCTATTATCATCCTTCTTCTTTGCATCTCGGGCACGGTGAGATTGTGCTACTGCAATTGCTTAGCCATCTCATCAATTGTTTTCCTCATGCAATTTTCTTCGAGATGAAAGCCTTTCGAAGAGTAGCTAAAAAGTTTTCTTTCCTTTATTCTTCTTATCCTTAGGAAAAGAAGAGCTCTCTTAAGATTGTATGGGTCTCTCCTTCTTCGATTCATTAAATTTACCCTTCCCTTTTTGCTTGTCTCTTCCACTGCTCTTTGGAGCATCAGTAGCCGCAAGTGCTTGGTTATTTGAACACTTGATGGCACCCATTTGTACAATGCTGCAGTGGAGTCATTCAATGGAGGCATTTTCAATTTTTCCTAAGTCAATTTAGATGCTTGAAAACGTGATACAAGTACAGAATATTCAAGGCCTAATTTCGAGAGAATCGAAAGGATGAGTTGATCTTCCTCTTTCTTGAATCCACATGCATCAAGTTCAACGAGGAGGGATTTAAAATTGGTGAAGAATTCTTTCAGGTTGCTAAAATGAGTTGGACTGAGGGATATGAGTTCATTCTCCAGTTGATGCACTCTCATTTCACCCTGCTTGCCAAATAGTCCTTCCAATGTGGTCTAGACCGCATTGGGAGTAGTGGCTCCACTAACATGAAAGAGGATTCCCGTGGAAATTGATAGGCATATCTGCCCAATTGCTTCATCTCATTTATTGAAATACTTGATCTTCTCCGTTGTAGAAGTCGGTTCAGTCTCCGTTCCCATTGTTACCCCATAAAGCCCTTTGCTTCGGAGGAGCAGAGTAATCTCTGTCTTCCATTCAAAGTAATTGAAAGGATTTAGAACGAGTTTTGTGGGATGAGAGAGATGATCCATCTCTTCTTTCTACACCTCCTGATGATCTATACCTGCAAATAAAGCCATGTACAATCCACTAGATTTGAACTAGCTCTAATATCATGTAGAATTCCTGCAGAAACTCTGATAGATCTAGAATTCTAGTTAAATTAAACACAAGTAATTTGCTGATATTCAAGAGAGGAGAGAAATAATTTTCTCCATAAAATCAATGTATTAAATTAATGAAAAATAGTAATAAATGAGAAACCAAAACTCTAATCCCGAAGGAAGGTGGTTATATAGAAATTGCCGAATTTAGAAAACTAGGAAAAAACTAGTAAAAAACTAGAAAAGGCTAAGAAAAGCTAAAGGGAGGCCTAAAATAGCAACAATGACTCAATACAACCTATGCCAACTATCAGCCATGAGGAAAGCATGAGGAGGGGTGCATTTCCCAAGGAAGGCAACTTTAAAACATGCTAAAATGGTCCGGGGGACCAAATCCCTTGATTTAAGGGGGAATCTTCATGTGGGGCACCAATCCTCAAATAACTCAAGTGGATGAGGTGTGGTTAGGTGTGAATATGCACTTAGATGTCTAAATGGTTTAGGAAAGTAGTTGGACCAATATTTCCATAATATTAATCCTTTAAAGGCAAAAAACAAAGGAAAGTTGGTCCACCAAGCTAGTTTACCAAAAACCAAGTGTGAACATGATTTTTAGTGCATGTGGCTAAGTCAAGGATACTTAGGCTAAAAAATAAATGTAGATGTTAGGATTATATTCCAACACATGCAACACCAACATCATGAACTAGCCATATAAGTACACAATATCTCATCAACAACATTCATTATATCAAATCATCATAAGCAACAACATATATCATACATATTAAAATAGAAAACATGAGCAATAATATGCATAATCTAAAGGCACTAACTCCAACACATCATCATCTGATCTCCACGAGAGCTCCACGAGCATGGAAATACATGACATAAATACGATGAGTACAATCAATATATCAACAATGTCATGCAAGCATATCACCTCATTCTACAAGCAATATATATGCATGAGTTTGTTGTAGGAAAGTTTTTGAAGTAGGGATTATTGTTTCTTCAATCTATATATATATATATATAGATATAGATATAGATATATATATTGAAGAAACAATAAGCCCTAGTTCAACACCTTTCCTACAACAAACTAATATAAAGTAAACATAACAAGATCCTTAATAGTGAGCACAATTCCAACCATCTGCAAGACCAATAGGAAGCAAACCGCCCCCCCCCCCCCCCCCAAATGTGTCATCCTCTATCACAACTTGACCATGCACATAAGACAACCATGTAGCTTCCATACCTCCAAAAACATCAACAAAAAATCAACATGAAACTGCTCAAAATCTAACAATAAACGATATGTGGCCATTTTGAATGATGATAAGCTAAAAAAGAAAATAGCTTAGAAATAAAATTAACACTTCAAACCTCATGCACTCCCCTTAAACACATGCATCTCTTTAATATGCATATTTGTCTTCATGCATGCTTTCCCATATGGAATCACCTCCAAATATCTCCATGCAACTCAAGATGCGGCCATATGCTCCCCTTGAGACCATGTAGGCCTCAGTTTTTGGTGGGAGTTCCTTGTTGCTCCTTTCTCCTCCAAACTTTCATATGCTAATCTAGCTTGTTTTTATGCAGTTGGTCTTGCCTGTTCTTCTCTCTTTGACTGGATTTCCTATAACACATGGGAAACTTACAATCCTTGAACTTATGGCCAATATTGTCACACACAAAACATCGTATGTAACCAAGGAACTAAGGAATGGACTAATATCTTCTGGTAATATGATTTATATTCCTTGCATGTTCTCATTAATCAATATCCGTATGGCTAAAATTATTGCATGAGAAACAGTAACCATGAAAAGGACTATTATACCTAGCCATTGATGAATCTTGAGATGAAGGTAGTTTCTATGCATGCATGCATGATATTGCTTCTCCTTTGGCTACTCTTTTTGTTGAGAAGATGAGATCTCCCCAATACTGTAAATCATTGTTATATGTCCATGTTTTCCATAGTTATAACATTTTTCATTTCTATTATTCTTCCTTGGTTTTGTTTGGGCCACTCTTATTTGCCTGTTCTTTTGTTTTTTTCATGGTTATTGATTTTGTTGATGATTGTCCTTTTTTACATTGCTACTACTTGTTCCAATGTTTTCAATTTTTCTTGTAGTTGCTTGAGCACTAGATTTGATCATCTCTAGATCCTTTCTTGTAGAGGTTGCTTCAAATTTCAATGTTTGATGCTCATCCTCCATTTCCTTGTACTTCTTTCTCATTCCTCCTGCAATTTTTCTTTCCTTCTTCCAGATGAGTTTTCAAATCTGAAATTTCTTCCTTTTACGCACACTCCTTTTCATAAAAAAATTGAAATAAATTTCTTTGATCTTTGTTTTCATTTATAATATTTTTTTATCTCTACCTCAAGTGCAATTATCTTTGATTCTTGTTCATCTTCGTTGTTGGTCTCTTCTTGTTGTCCCTCTAGATCAATGCTTGAGTCATCATTTCTATCACTGGTGTTTTCATCCTTTTTCTTTTCAGGAGACAATGATTTGTCACTGCAATAAGTGTGGAACCCTTTTCATTTTACTTCTCATCAACATGTGAGTGGAAATATTCTTCATTCTTCTTTGAAATCAACAAGCTTCCTCCAAAATACAATTTTTGCAACCTGCCCAACATCTCTTTTGCAGTTTCATAATGTCTCACATAAGAATATGAAATCTTGAATTTTCGTGTAGAATAATCTCTTCAGCCTTACATTAAATTAACATTTAACACCATACTATACTGATAGCAAATTATTTACATCAAGAGATGACAAATACATTTCTAATTCCACCATCCATGTTGCAAATTTACCTCTGTGAATAATTGGAACTTGTTGTTGATCCATATTGAAAATTTTAAGAAAATTATGTCAAAACACCCCATATCTACTCTCGAGTGATCGATATGCAATAGAGAGCCATGCTCTGATGCCAATTGTTAGAAACTAAGTCACTACTTGGGGGGGGGGGGTGAATCAGTAGTGGAGGAACTTATAATTTTTTCTTCAATTAACTTTAAGTGATGCATAAACCTAAATACACATGTAGAGATCAAAGCATTAAAAGTAAACATAAAACCATGAAAACATTCAACACAAAGGACACAAATATTTCTGGTGGAAAACCCCCTTCAGGTCAAAAACCACCCTTGTTGCTACTATACTATTCAAAATATTTTATTATGTTAACCAAATTCATTACATAGAGATTCAACTGGCTACTATTAGTAGGAAGCCTCTTTCTCACATGACTCAATAGAAACCAATCCGTTGGAAGCCACCATGACCAATGAGCCTCTCCCAAAACCCATTGGACTTGAAAACCACCATTAGATTAAGATATATGCTCCCTATACTGACTTTTCCAGAGTCACCCAACTCCACTCCTCTATGTGGTTCATGTTTCAAAATGTTTCAAACTCGAACTGTAGATCTGGTCAACACAAACACCAAAGAAATATTCTCTTCAGAGCATGCAATCAAAAGCTCCAATACAATAGCATAATCTGCCACACAAAATCAATCTATACATCAATCACTACATAAGAAAATATGATAAAATCTTCAACAAAAACCCTCTCTGCAATAGATAAATCTACTCACAAACAAATGTTGCACACAACCAATAAAATGAAGAATAACCAGGCTGCTACCAATCACCAAGAAGATCTGCAAATAATATCTACATCATCTCCTTTCTCTCTGCACAAAATTCTAACTTAAACATACTTCTATTATCTGTTGCAAGTCTTTCAAACTACTTAAGAAAATATATATCACATCCCTCACAACTTTCACACTCTTCTGCACTCTCACTCTCACTTAACACATAATAGAGCTAGCCATACTATCATTGAGCTTTCTCCGATATATAGATGAATTGAGAAGATTAACTCAATAATTTCCAAGAAATACAAAGCTCAAAAAAACTATATTCGTACACCTCATTTGATCTATATTCAACTCCTTGACTTGATCCTGTAATTAACTCCTCTTGATGAAGAATATTTTCAATTTAATCACTTTCTAGAATAGCCATGACATTTTCTGACCTTTACATGAAACATTTTGTAAAAGGAAAGATAGAAAAAACATAAATTAACCTAAGATACATGAGGAATGTAGAGAAATTATAGCTTAGGCTTAAGTGGCACCCACAACAAAGGAAAATATCAGCTATAGTTGCACACATAATCCTTTTTCCAAATGGACAGAGAGAAGTTTAGGGAAAAATATAAGGTATTTAGTTCGAAACTTCCCCCAGTTGCATCCACTCCTTCATAAAAAATTGTACACCCTTCATAACATCAATTACAAGCTATGTAACTGATAAAAAAATACAATAACCTCTGCAATAAGTCAGGGACATGGAGACCTAGTTTACCAAACTCCTCAATAGGACCAACACCTCTAACACTTGTAACAGCATCAACAACCTATCCAACTATTTTTGGCACCAATAGTAGCATCATCAACCTGTCCAACTACTTCCAACAATTGTAGCAACATCATCAATATCATCCCCAACATCTGAAACTAACTCTAGGACATCTCTACTCAGCCTCTAATTCCTCCACTAGGTCATAATCATGTTGACATCAATGCCAATGACAAGCATATCACATCAATACAAACACTAATGAACATTATTAATGAGTCCCATCAATAGGTATATTTTGAAGATCATCATGCCGTCCTGGAAAATTAAAACTATCCTTTTCTCATATTAATTCACATTTTTGGTTATATTATGCTTAGTAAGAAGAGTAAAAGGTGTTTATCATAGTATATGGCCTAATGTAGTTTAATTATAGGAAAATTAAGATTTTTTTAGGAAATCACTATGAAAGGGCTTGATGGAGACAACCAGGAGAGACTCTATGGGGTTTTGCACCTCCTTAACTCCCTAACTCTGCTTGGGATCAGAACATCCTCTCTCACCAATTCGAATTCATTAGCAGCTAAGTAAATTAGTACAAGTGAAGTTCAAGAGGGACTAGATCCACCATATCAGAGATCAAGGAGGATATCACTCCTATTTTCAAGGGAGTTGCTATCAGATACCCTTTTATATAAATAAAGTAGATGAAAATCTCATTAGGATTCAAATTTTTGATTCAAAGTGGTGTCACTATTGAGCTCAGAGCTTGACATCGTCACTTTGAACTGTTATGTGATGTATGATACTTTTACTTTATGATAATGAGAAGTTGGTTATTAAGCTGCATCTGAGTTAGCTTTAGAGGGCTGAGACCCTAGGGTTTGGGCCCAACCCAGAGGATTTGGCCCCTCCTTTATACTTCTGTCTTTCTCTTGCTTCCAAGAATTTCATAGCTTTCTTTCATTTCAGTAGAGGTTAAGCTATGAATGTGATTTCAATATTATACATCACCTCTCTTGTGGGAGAATGGTTAGAAGGATTCACAATCTCAGTCCAAAAATATTGTGTTTATGCTTTCTTGGAAATAGATGAATGTTAGTTGTTCTTCTTCACATTTTCGTCTTGTAGCTTAAAAGCCAGTTTAGTGATTAGAGTAGTGTTATGGAATAAAATAGATGTTATTTAAATTCAACTCATCTTTTCCATCATAGTTTATATCACTTTCTTAATGATCAATGGATGCATGCATGTGGTTTTTTGCAGGGTTGTGTTGACCTATAGGGGAGGGCACCTCTTTCACCTCTATCTTGGACTCCTCCATCTTCTATCTCAATGTTAGGAAACCAGCTCACAAAAACATAAAAATATAGATCAACGCCTTAGAATTCAGCCTCTTCAAGGGGGCAACCTCCTTTACATTACACAAATGAACAATTCTTGGATGATTCAAATGACAAAACCTCCTTTCTATATATAGGAGTATAAGGGGACACAATTTAACCAAGCCGACCTAACAATAATAATATAAAGGCACAAAAATAACAATAGTGGGATTCTATGGGGCACAATAATAACAACATGGGGACAATAGGGGCACAACAATAACAATAAGGGATACAATGACAATAGTAATGGGGGAATCACTAGTATTATAGGGACCTAACATGCCCCTCTCCTTAAAAAAATTGTTGTCCTCAACATTTGAGTAGCTTTGGGTTCTTCTGTATAAAATTCTCATCCTCCCATGTGGAGTCTTCAATGGGTAAGTTCTTCCACTTGATGAGATACTCTAAAATCAATAGATTTCATAGCTATCGAGTTCTTGTTTCTTTGACTGCTTTAGCTTCCAATATGATTTTTCCTTCCTCACCAAGTTTTGGCAATATTGTTTGAACTGGAATCTCGTTACCTATAACTTTCTTTTATGCATGAAACATGGAAAACTGGGTGCACTCGGGAAGCTGCACGAAGTTCCAATTTGTATGCCATAGTACCTATCTTTTGCAACACCTTGTATGAACCATAATACTTTGGTGATAATTTATTATCCTTCTTAGCTTGCTTGAGGGACATTTTTTTATATGGTTGTATCCATAGGAATACCCAATCACCTACATCAAAACTTCTTTCGCTGCGATGTTGACCTGCATTTGTTTCACTCTATTCTGCGCCAAGGTAAGGTTATCCTTCAGAGTTGGAGAGCTTGTTGTTGATGCTCGATGTGATCTTCCACTGCTTGAACCTTAGAATTTTCTCTTAAATATGATGTGAAGGATGTTGGATGATATCCAAAAAGTGCCATAAATGGGATCATTTTTGTTGCAGTATGGAAGGAAGTTTTATACCACCATTCAGCCAGAGGCAACCATTTGACCCATTGTGTCTATTTATCATATATAAAGAAATGAAGATATCCTCCCAAACATTTGTTTACTATCTCAGTTTTCCCATCAGATTGAGGATTATAAGATGAGATATGAGCTAACTGAGTCCCAAGGCAAGAAATAATTCTATCCAAAAATTTCGAGTGAAAATTGGATCTCTGTCGCTTACAATAATCTTTGGGTTTCAATGTAGCTTTTGAATTGTTTCCATAAATGCAGTAGAAACTTTAATCGCTTTAAATGGATGAGATAATGCACAAAAGTGTGCATACTTGGTAATTCTGTCAACTACCACCATGATAACACTCTTTCCTTCGGACTTGGGTAAACCTGTGATAAAATCCATTGGAATCTCCTCCCAACGTTGTCTTGGAATCGATAAGGTTGTAATAGTCCTGGGGTATTAATTGTTTCAACTTTATTTTGTTGGAAAACCAAACATTCCACCACAAACATTTGAATATCTGATTTAAGGCCATCCCAAAAAAAATCCTTCTTAACCCTGTGGTAGGTTTTTAGAAATCCTAAGTGCCCTCCTTAGGGAGAGGTGTGAAATTCCCTAAGAATATTTTGTTTGAGTTGGGAATTCTTACATAGGTATAACCGATCCTTGTATCATAACAAATCATTTTTCTAGCTAAATGTGTCAGATGTATTGGGATATTGTTGTATCTTTTGAATGAGTGCCCACACTTCCTCGTCATTCTTCCATTGATCCCTTGCTTCGTTTATCCAACTTGGTTGGATAATAGAAATGGTGCAAAGAAATGCTTCCACATCCTCATTCTTTCTTGAGAGTGAATCTACGACAACATTTTTCTTCCCTTTTATGTATATGATTTCAAATTCATAGCCCAACATCTTTGTGACCCATTTTTGCTGCTCTTCTGAAGATAATCTTTGTTCCAAAAAGTATTTAAGACTATCATGATCTGTTTTTACCTTAAAGAGTCCTCCCATTAGGTAGGGTCGCCATTTCTTAAGTGCATGTAGTATTGCCAGCGTTTCCTTCTCATAAATAGCTTTGTGTAAATACTTTCCTTTGATTGAATGACTTTTGAAAGCAATGGAACTTTGTTCTTGCATTTAAAGAACACCAATTCCATTTCCCAAGGCATCACATTCCACAATAAAGGTTTTTGTGAAGTCCAGTGTAGCTAAGGCTGGTGCTTGGCACATTGCCTCTTTAAGATGTTCATAGGCCTTTGTTGCTTTTGGAGTCCAGGAGAATGCATCTTTCTTAAATAATGTTGTTAGAGGTGCTACTATTCTCCCATAATTCTTAACAAACTTGTGATAATACCCTGTCAACCCAAGAAATCCTCGTAGATGCTTTATGGATGTGGGGATTTTCTATTCCATAATGGCTTTAATTTTTCTAGGGTGTACCTTAACACCTTCATGAGATACAATATGACCCAGATATTCCACCTCTTGTACTCCAAATAAACATTTGGACATTTTTGCATATAATTGTTTCTCCTCCAATAGTTTGAGCACCATGTCAACATGTTGGACATGACCCTTCCAAGACTTGTTGTAGATTAGTATATCATCAAAAAATACTAACACAAATTTTCTAAGGAAGGGTTTGAAAATTGAATTCATCAAACCTTGAAATGTAGAAGGTGCATTAGTAAGGCCAAAAGGCATGAAAAAAAATTCATAATGACCCTCATGAGTTCTAAATGTTGTTTCTGGATGTCTTCAGTCTTCATTCTGATTTGATGATATCCTGAACGAAGATCAAACTTAGTGAAGTAAATTGATCCATGCATGTTACAAGGAAAAGTGTCTATGCAGAACTGCTAATCCCACTAAGGTGTGGTAGCTACCTTAGAAACAAACAAAGTAAAACTACTTTCGTTTTCCTTTATGAAAGATAGATGAGAGAAGAATAGAGGAGACCAACCTCTGTCTTGTGCTTGGTTCCTAGTTCGATTCCTCTCTCTTCTGATAGTCCTTTGCTACTTGCTTCCTTGTACACCCAACTTCACAGAGTACCTGTAGAATAAAAGTAGCATAACACTATACAAGAACGTGGATCTATTATCATAAACAATCTAGGATCAGATGTAAATTGACCATACAAATGCATGAAACATAAATGACACAAGAGTATGGAGGAAAACTTAAATAGCTTTATTGATAATCAAGAAAGAGCCAAGAGAGTTACAGCCAGTTGTTCTGACCCAACATCATCCTCTCAGCAAGTAAGCCCTTCTTCACCTCATGCAAAGCTTAGATCACCCAACACTATGATGTTGCCTCAAGAAACCAACAACAATTCCTTATAAGATGCAAAATTCCATCCTCCGGATCTCTGGGACGAGGGATCCATATATAGATATCTGTAAGGGAGATGAGTCAGCTTGTGATTTGATTAGTGTCTTCCCTCTGATAGTTCTTGCTTCCACTTGGAGATTGATGATCTCTTACTCATCCTTGGTCGAATTCAGAATGGCAAGTGTCACATGAGAAGTTTCTGGAAGATTCCATGCGTTTCCACCTCGTAGATTGACACTGCCATTTGTCTCTTTTCGCCCATCACACCCCATAGAAGGGCGTTTTGAAATTCAACACACCCACAGAGTGTACTTAGGTGAGATGCAATGCACTTTGCCTATGGAGTAGGCGAAATGATCCTATTTTGACCAGTTTTGAGTGGTTTTTCATGGAGAACTTCTCGGAGAAGCTGTAATCAGTTGACCTTGTTCCTTTAGGGGTTGGAACAACACTTTTAGGGACTTAGGAGCCCTTGGTTTATGGACATTTTATGCTTGGGGTTTCAGTGCCCAAAAATGTCTATAACAGTTTCCCCCTAAAGCATGAGGTCGTTAATCTTTTTGATGTCGGGTGAAATGCCTTATCATGAGGATCTGAAGTTCTTTCAAGCTGGGAGGAGACCTGTAATAAGATACAATACAATACATAATATTCATAATATTTTCATGATCTAGCTGAGGCGGGCATTCCCATGCTCAACTATATAAATTCATTTTCATGTACATATGACAGACAATCATCTGAGTGTAGACTGATGATTCTGGTAGAGCCATCATCCCTTTGATTGGATGATTATCTGTGCAGCAATGATGTACATTTGATGTCTTTATTTTCCTGAATATATATCGCAGCCCGGATGGATGAAACTAGATTCGGGATCTTCAATCTCATTTGATCTTCACTCAAAGTACAAGTCGATCCATGTGAGAGATGTTCTGGAGTCAAACATGGAAAGACATTGCCTTATTACCAGCCAATGATGTAAGTTGTTAACAGGTGCGAGAGGAATCACCGATAATGATAATGACCCTCAAGGTACTGCAGTACAATTCACGTGGTGTGAATAAAGGACTTGGCGTCGAACACCACGCAAAATATTTCGGTTGAAGGCCATTGATGTAAACCTATCGCCGAAAATGAGAAACTTGCCATTGAGGCATGCAAGCTTCAAAGTACTGAAAGGGGTGTCCCTAGATCGATTTCTTGGATAATGAGCTGATGTCGACAAGAAGCGATCCGTCATAGGAGGGCCTTAATGAATCCCACATCAATGACACGGAACGGAGCAAATGATTTTAATGGAGGTGAAAACGATATGGTGATATAAGGTTCAGGTTGGCGGTCATGAAAGAATGGAGCGTAAATGTATTGCAGTGGGTGAGACACAGGTGAATTCTCTGAGTGACTTCTCTTGAACATATCGGTGACACTGACGTGATGGATTGGTAGCATTAACCCCAAATGTGGATGGTGTGATGGGACCATGGTGATGTGGCTGGTGAATGAAACAACCCAACCCGACTTGGATGCGGAGTGAAAGTGTCATGTTCAAGAGCAACTTGCTACCAACAAAGTTTCTTCAAGTTTTCTTCGCAATTTTCCCCAGTCATTGCTGACCAGTACCTCTTTATTTTTGTCAGGCTTGACGAGGATAACATAAGCTTGTTCTATAATTTTCCCTTCAGGCAAACCCATTGCTATGTTTTAACGAGCCTAGCGATAGTGAAACTCGTTCTTGTCTGCTATGGACAAGTTTGTCGCTATTAGGTTTTAACGAGTTTAACGACAAAGATAAATCGGTCCTTTTCAATTTTAGAGAGTCTCAAAAGGGATGTAAAGGAAACTCCAAAATCCTTTTTCGTCATCTAATCCCTTAAGTCTGAAAAAGTATAAAACAATATAGAAGGGATGAATCGATACTTTTAATGAGCCGAACAAAACAAGCGCTCGATCTTTTTGTGTAATAATACCTCAGGTCCAGAAAGATTAAAATCTAAAGGAGGGATAGCACTTCCGGTCCCTTTAACGAGATGGAGAGGCCAATGGCTCGACAATCTTTTCATATTTTATGAGTCAGTTGAAAAGAGCTTAAAGGAGACTCGTCTTTGAGGAACGAGTGATAAAATTGGGTAGCAGCTGATTCCAGGTAAGGTTTGGAATTTTCTAATCACGAAAGTGTTACAAGGATGGCTAGTGGGATCACTCTTCGCAGCTGTTCCTCAAAAGGGGTAAACAATCAAATGGAGGTGAATGATCGGCCGATACAGAGTGGAGGTGATGATGGGAACACGACCAAGGCTTTAAAGGCTGAAGTACTACATTCACGATGGTTATTTACCGGGAATTGGTTCATTTTTTATTGAGCTTAAACACTGGGGAAAGCATTTGCTCATTTCTTATGTTTATTTTTTAACGAGCATGAAGTCCGTGTTAAAACAGCTCAAGGCAGGTTTATTTTTTAATGATATTGAACACTGCAGTAACACTGCTCGTGATAAGTTTGCATGCCCCCAGCATAATAACACAAATCGAGGTGCATGCCCCCCAAGCTTCATTGCATTCAACTCGGTGGTTGGAATGAAGGTTTACCTTTGAGATTTGGAAAGGGGATTTGTTTCATTTTTTAATGAGGTTGACACAGTAAAAGAACTATCCTCATGACTCCTTGTTTCATTTTTTAACGAGGTCGACACGAGATAAGAACCATCCTCGAAATCCACCGTATTTACAGTATTTGATAGAAAATCAAAAACTGATGGATGATTAAGGTTGCTGGAATAATCTTCGTGGTAATCCGGAAGATGGGAGCGATGGTGGTAATCTTCCCATGGTGCCTCTCCTATCATCATTGATTGAATGATTCCTTCATCTGTAGAATGTACATGCAACCAAGGATCTGAAGAGGTGCCATATTCCTTAGACCTATCTATCCAAACACTCGATGAGCGTTGATTTGGGTTTGCCCCCCAAGCCAAGAAAATTGATTGCTACAATATTTCTAAAATGGCGATGGTCCATGCTGACAAAATGTTTAGGAATCTTCCGAATCGATTAGATATAGAAGATTTCATATTGCAGGTTTCCACTGTGGCCACTTCCGCCAAATTACTCGGAGATGGTAGGGTAAAAGTACCCATTAAGGTAGGGTCTTTTAGGAGGCCTGCTCCAATATTTTGAAGCGAATGATTGCTTCCATGGATCATTGGAATGCTTCCCGTAACTTGTGAACTGTTGGGGGGAAATGTTTGTTGGTCGACGATTGTAATTCCTCCTTTAAAGGGAAATGCAATCTTCCTGAAGTAAGTCGACACAACTACGGCCATGGCATATATCTAGGGCCTTCCCAGTAGGATGTTGTAATCGAGGTTTCTGTCAATTTCTTCAACATCAATTTCTACTGTTTTGCCCCCTAGTTCAAATTGCAAGTTACTTAAAATCTCGTATGGAGTGTATGATCGTCCATCAAATGCTTTTAACATTGTTTATGATCGTGACAAGGGTGGTGAGCCTAAATTTTTCTAGCAACTCATCGACATAATACATGTAGATTCCCCCTCATCAATAATTGTTCGATGAACAATTTTGTTGAGGGCTTTCACTTGAATAAGGAAAGCTAGTTGAGCTAGTAACTGGGGGTCATATCCTTTGTGATCAAAGGATACAAGATTGGAATCGGTTGGGTCAATCCCACCTATTACTGATAATAGATCCTGCTTTTGGGAGAGGCAATTTTGCGGTACCTCAAGTGTCGGCATAGCGGACGTGATTGGGCCAAGTCCTCTAATATATTATAATTCTGTGCTACTTTTGCACGAAGATTAAATGTCGATTTGTGTACTACTCCATTTGGAAACTTTATCATTGGTTTAGGAATGATGGGTGGCACAACTTTGGTCAAAGTTGTTGTCAAACTACTAGGTTGTTCATTAGCCTTGTTATTCGACAACTGTGGATTCCCGTAATCTTTATTCCTTGTCAAAGTATCATTTTGTTGCTTTGAGATAGACAACATAAGCACTTGGGATCGGGAAGCATTTTGATTAGCAACCAGTTTGGTTCTCGAGTTTGGAAACAGATCAGTCAATACTGTTGAGGTATTTGAACTCTTAAAGAGTTTCTTAACTTCAACTTTATGTGGAAAATCTCTCGTCTGATGATCCTCATCGCATATCTGACACCCCGCAGGGGGTTTCCTTTGCTTAGAAGGGTTTGCAGAAGGTTTTTCAGGTGATGATTCCTCTTATTTCTTCTTCTTCGCTTTGCTTTTCTTCTTGTCCCCTGGTTGCTTGGTTTCTTTGCCTTTATCTATCAAGACGACATTTACTTCCGAGGCAAGAAGTTCCTCTTTTGCATTTTGACTGGAAATCTTATGGGACTTTTTAGATGTAGCCTTTGTCGATTTCGTGTCTGTTGCGCTTATCACGCCATCACCGGCATGAGAGTCATTGTTTGATTTAGAAGGGGGGGACCGAAAATTCCGGTCTGGGAGCGTCAGGTATTTTATCGTAGAACATGCCAAACTGAGTATAAATCAAGTCTAAATATTGCGCACGAGCAATGAATTGCTCTTCAGTGATGACTCCCCCTTTTGCCACATATTCTGTAATGGAAGGCAATAATGACTTAATAAACCATTCAACTAAAAGCTGATCAGGAACATACATTTTTACCATTCTACGACGACGTCGCCACTCATGTATATGATCAGATATGTGAGTCGCCGTTGTTTGTTTGAAATTGGTAAGAAGTTCCGTTCCCGTTTCGTACCTTATCAGTAACTGAAAATGTGTTAGAAAGGTTGTGGCTAGGGTACTGAAGTTGTCAAACGAAGCTCTGGGAAATTCGATATACCATTTTGCTGTCGAACCAGTTAACGTCCTCTGGAAAAGGCGAAGTCTAATCGAATCATCGTTTAGGGTGTTTGATGAACACCATAGATGAAAGGTCATCACATGATTCGACGGATCTTCACCCGGATTTCCATTAAATTTAGGAATATCTGATGGAAGTTTATGCAGAATCGCTGTCCACTAAGGGGCGTAAGTGATTGGATCGTTTGTTAACCGATTTAAATCAGGTAACTCTAAAGTCGCCACGAAGGGTAATTGTTGATTCAGGTTAGGTGAAGCATACCTAGGATAAGATGGAATCGCCTGAGCAGTTGGTCTTTGCATACCAACATAATGCATTTGATGCTGGTAACTTTGGTAAGGTTGGTGGGCGTGACCATTGTAGAATGGTTGATTTTGACCGTTTTGAATATACGACTGCCCACTATTTGCAAATATTTGTTGCTCAGATCCTTGGTATACTTGTTGGAATTGCGGTTGTTGGTATTGCACCAGCCATGGTTGTGAATCCATGTGCTGTTGCCTGATACTAACTGTTTGGCCAAGATGATGGGTAATTGTACCCGATTGGACCTGTGTCATTCCACCAGTTGGTGATTGTGGTTGAGTCGTAGGGTCAAGAGGCTGTTGCATTACAAGTTGAGAAACCTGAGGTTGGCATACAATAGGCAGCGCTTGTACTTGCGACACCTTCACAATAGCTGGCGTAGTTAGTATATTTTACATAGGTAAACATTGTTGCATCGAATATACAACTCTTGGTTGTTGAGGTAGTATCGGTACCCAACCACTAGATGTAATTCCAACATAACCTAAATTTTGTTGTGAACTCCCATATGGCTGTCCTTCCGAAGGGGACAACGAAAGGGTATACTGCCCCCCATACGGCGGTAATCCGCTACTTAAAGGAATGGTTTGCCCTTGAGGACTGGACTGCCCAAATTAACATCCCAATGGATCAATTTGTTGAGACTCAACATAAGAGTTTCCGAATACTATTCCGGATGAACAAACAGGAATGGACCATACTGTCGAAATATCCCCTGAGTGGGCTCCTTCTAGCGATTGAGAGCTAGTTGGGACAGATGGTATACTGGCGAACATTGTTGGAGTGATAGCAGGAAGTTTTGCCATCGCTGTGTCGGATGACACAGTCCTAGATGTTGACAGTTGTTCAGACATTTCTAGTCTATCCAAAAGATTACCTAGCGATTCTACAGGAGCTTCCACTAGCGGTAGACTAATTTCTGATGAAGAAGGATACAGAGTGATCCCGACTCCAAATTGCGATGGAGTACTAGATGGAGGATCCTCCACAATCTCTTCTATAGCAATCAGACCAGGTGGAAGAGGTAGACTGTCAGGTCCGTAGAATATTTCTGGTGCCGAAGAAGGTATGGAATCTGCAGCGACAGATGTTTGGGGAACAACACTCTCCAAACCGGTTGTAGATGGAACTGGTTCAATGATACAAGTGTTTACCCTCAGACTAGGATCAGTACTACTGTCCTTTGGTGGCTGCTGAACTTCTTCTGTAAAGGCAGGGATACCAGAACTGTTTGGAGTAACCGGAGTCTCTGATGTTGTTGGAACACTTGTTCTAACTTTACCACGAGATTTGGAACCGGTTAAATGAGTTTGCTTTGTCCGTAATAGTTTTGATTCCAGAGAAAAAGACAGTTGACTCGTAAGCCTCCGTGAACGATGGGGTTTCAATTGACTTTCTTCCACGATTGCGGATTACTCGATCAACTAAAAATAAAGGGGAAGTATGTTTCCAAATTACATGAATTTTAGACGCTTTTGACACAACTTGTTTTTCAATTTTAAAGAGTTGAGAAAAAACAAAAGATGACTCTAGTCACCTTCGATTTTTAATGAGCCTGAAGTGACAAGTGCTCAGATGGACCTTTTCCGTTAAGGAGTCTGAAAAGGAACGAAAGGGACTACTCTGGAAATATAGGTAGAGGGATTACCAAACCAATCACAAAACTACAGAATACTTTTTACGGTACGGCAGTCAATCTTCCCAAATGCTGTGTTCAGTGCATTGCAATCGATAGGGCAGCAGACACGGCTTCCTATGGATAAATGATTAAGCCTATTGTGGTCTCCCAAAATTTACTCGACGGTACGTGGGAGCACAAGTCTGTACTGGCACTTATTGTCTCAAAGTGGAGGAATCACCCAACCAACAGTGAGAACAACAGTTACCAGGATGTACAACGCCGGAATACATCTCTAGCCTAGACTTCTAGATGTTGTGTGTTAGGTTCCAAAGCTTTGTTAGATTCATTGAACTTATTTTATAGTTGATCTTGCTTGAGAAATTTTCCTTTCAGGTTCACCACGTGATGTAGATGTACAATTCCTAAAATGCAATCTAAGATGATAAATAGTCTTTTATCTTCTTTGTGCAATGAAAATCCTAGCTACTAAGGAAAGAAAGACAGAATTCTTTCAACAAAGAGCAAAGAGCACACACTATATGCACCATCTTAAGTCAAACCAATCAAATAGTCTAAATGCAAATGCACATGCATGTATTTGTTTTCAACCTTCTTAATATGTGAATGATAAAAAGAAAGCTAATGCACAAATGTGAATTACTTTTCAAGCGACAATTACTAACAAGTTTCTTTTCAAAATAAAAAATGAAGACAATGACAACGCTTTGTGATTTGGAAATGAAGACTTGCTTTCGACACTAGAAAAACTACAAATTTAGATCAAATACAACAGTAATAGGGTAATCGACTATCAAGAGCAATCAGACTCTCTTCTATGACTGAAAACGACACTTGCAACACTTTCAAATCAAGAAACGACAGTACAATTACGTTACTTTTTTGCAAAGGAGAACTGAAAATGACTCAAAAAATACACAAAAAAATTTACAGTCTTTGCACAATGGAGGTAGAATATCAGCAAGGAAAGGGGTTTCAAACAGAGGTGTACTTACCATAGGTAGCAAAACTCATGAATAGAACTGAAAAGAATGAACACAGAAACCAAAATTCAGGAACAATGCCTAGTCTGATCAGCGCACCTGTAACACAGTGAATTTGAAATGCAGTGCACCTACTACACTCGGGAAGTGCGCTGAATTTCAGATTCACAGAACAGAGAGTGCGCTGGACTAGGGATGAGACTTTTCTTGGGTTCCGGGTCATAGTTTGCAGTTCAGTTAAGGGATTTTGGCCAAGAAAGTGGTAATAAGTAAATCAACAACAGGGGCAGATCTAAGGAGGTTACTAGAGCCACCACAAGGGCAATTAGAGAGTTTGTAAATCAGTTGTTTAATTCATAAAAAAAACCTGGAGATTGACTGAAGCAGCATTTATCTACTTTGCATTTGCATAGCAAATGCAGTTCGAAAGCTACCTGGCTCGACTTCAGGCTCCATCTGTAAGTTTATAAAATAAACAAATGTAGATAAACAAACAACCTAGTCGCTCCCCAATGGAGTCGCCATTTTGTTACAGGGAAAAGTGTCTATGTAGAACTGCTAATCCGACTAAGGTGTGGTAGCTACCTTCGAAACAAACAAAGTAAAACTACTTTCGTTTTCCTTTATGAAAGATAGATGAGAGAAGAATAAAGGAGACCAACCTCTGTCTTGCGCTTGGTTCCTAGTTCGATTCCTCTCTCTTCTGATAGTCCTTTGCTACTTGCTTCCTTGTAGACCCAGCTTCACAGAGTACCTGTAGAATCAAAGTAGCATAACACTATACAAGAACATGGATCTATTATCATAGACAATCTAGGATCAGATGTAAATTGACCATACAAATGCATGAAACATAAATGACACAAGAGTATGGAGGAAAACTTGAATAGCTTTATTGATAATCAAGAAAGAGCCAAGAGAGTTACAACCAGTTGTTCTGACCCAGCATCATCCTCTCAGCAAGTAATCCCTTCTTCACCTCATGCAAAGCTTAGATCACCCAGCACTATGATGTTGCCTCAAGAAACCAACAGCAATTCCTTACAAGATGCAAAATTCCAGCCTCCGGATCTCTGGGATGAGGGATCCATATATAGATATCTGTAAGGGAGATGAGTCAGCTTGTGATTTGATTAGTGTCTTCCCTATGATAGTTCTTGCTTCCACTTGGAGATTGATGATCTCTTACTCATCCTTGGTCGAATTCAGAATGGCAAGTGTCACAGGAGAAGTTTCTAGAAGATTCCATGCTTTTCCACCTCGCGGATTGACACTACCATTTGTCTCTTTTCACCCATCGCACCCCATAGAAGGGATTTTTGAAATGCAACGCAACCACAAAGTGTACTTAGGTGAGATGCAACACACTTTGCCTATGGAGCAGGTGAAATGATCCTGTTTTGACCAAATTTGAGTGGTTTTTCATGGAGAACTTCTGGGAGAAGTTGTAATCAATTGACCTTGATCCTTTAGGGGTTGGAACAACACTTTTAGGGACTTAGGATCCCTTGGTTTATGGACATTTTATGCTTGGGGTTGCATTTCCCAAAAATGTATATAACAATGCAATTCAACCAATAATTCATCAATGACAGGAATGGGAAATTTATCTTTAATAGTGAGCTTGTTGAGCTCCTTATAATCTGGAAACATGCCCCATGATCCATCCTTCTTGTGAATCAATACTACTAGAGTAGAGAAAGAACTTTGACTAGGTTGAATTATACCAGCCTCTAGCATTTTTGTAACCATACATTCAATTTCACTCTTTTGGACATAGGGATATCTGTAAGGCCTCGTGTTTGGAGGAACACTTCCTGGAATCAAATTGATATCATGATCATGATCACGAATAGGTGGGAGGCCTTTAGGAGTCTCAAATACCTTGGAATGATTGTCCAAGGCTTTTTGGAGATTTGGAGAAATGGATTATTCGATGTGGGAACCTCTAGTGAACATAATTGTGCAATTATGCCTCATTGTTCTTTCTTTAGAAGCTTTGTCATTCCATTAGAGCTGATTATCTTTCCCGGTTTCCCTGCGATAACCCTTAATTCAATTTCCTTTCCTTCTGAAGATAATTTCATGAAAAGTTCTTGAAAATTAAAACCTACTGTACCCAAGGATTGTAGCCATTGGACTCCTAGTACAACATCAGCACCACCCATTGGAATGGAAAGCATTGGGCTATCCAATCCATATTCTCCCATGGATAGCTTGATATAATGGCACTTTCTTGAGCAATTTATGGTTCCTCCACTTGCAACCATCACTTGACACTCTGGTGCTAGATATAGGAAGAAATTCAATTCTTTGGCTATCTTATAATGAATAAAATTATGGGTACTTCCTGAATCAATCAACACTATTACCTTTTTCTTCTTGATATGCTCTTCTATCTTGATAGTTTGAGGAGTGGTAATTCCAACAAATGCATTACAGCCAATGCATTACAAGATATGGTCAAATTCATTTCTTCTTTTTCTAGGGTTTGTTCCTGGTGTATATCCTCTTCTTTTGACCTTTCTTGTTCCTTTTCTTCCTCCTCTTCACAATCTATGTAAAATAATTTGTTCTCAGCACACTCATGACCTTTAGTGTATTTTCTATCACAACTGTAACAAATCCCCTTTGCTCTTTTTTCTTCCAGTTGTTGTGGTGTCAACCTTGTAGGTTGTGGATGGCTAGGGGTAGCAACACTTCCATCTTTATGATTGTGAGTGGTAGGCTTCCTTGTTGCCATAATTTTGCTTTCCATTTTTCTTGCCAACTTGACTTCCTTCTCCAATGAATCTAGTTCCCAACGGTGAACCTCATGTTGGATGTTATCTTTTAAAGTCCCTATGAACATATCAATCCTATGCTCCTCTAGAATATCTTTTACCCTTATATTCAATTTTTGTAAGTCCTCAACGTGCTCCATCATTGAACCCTTTTGTTTGAGATTTATAAATTGGCTAAAAAAAGTGTTGTTTTTTGTATCCTCATAATGTGCTATCATTTCATCCGAAAAAATAGCCCAAGTAACAATTTGTTTATGAGAGCAAAGCCATCGATACCATACAAACTGATTTGGTTCCAAATATCAAGTTGCAATGCATACCTTTCGTGTGTTTTGCACATTATGGAGATCAAAAAATTGCTACATCTATAGTATCCATGTTCGAGGATCCTTGCCATCAAACTTCCTCATATTGATCTTTGGAACATGGTGGTTCTTCTATCCAACATTAGAGTCTATGAAATCATGATTAACATTTATTTTGTTCTCATCATGAGTTTCCTTTACTACCCTTTCACCATTAGTAAGCATTTCTTGTAGAAAATTTGTCAAATCTGTCTTCAAATCATCCATCTTAGTTTCCACACCATCCATCTGAGCTTCCACACCATCCATCTTAGCTTCCACGCCATTCATCTTAGCTTCTACCACCTTTCTTTAAAACATTCATCTTAGCTTCCATGCCATTCATATTAGCTTCTAAGCCTTTCTTTAAACCATCCATCTTAGCTTCTATGTCTTTAAATCATTCATCTTAGCTTCTGTTACTTTTTGTGCGAGTGACATTTGTTGTACTTGGTCTTGTAATTTTGATATATCATGTTGCATTTCTTCCTCTTCTTCATGAGTCATGCTAGAGCTTTCAGGTTGCTTACTAGGTGTTTCCATTTTCTTTCTTTAAGGCATCAATTACCAATAATAATGCTTCACTATGCCCTTTGAATTCCTTCAAACTAATTTTTCAAACCAAGCTTATGCAAAAATTGAAAAAAAAAAAAAACTACACACCTTTTTTTTCACTTTGTAGGAGCTTGATATTGAATTTGAAGTATTTCTGTAATTTCAGCTCTTCCAGTTCTGAAATCATGAACTTCAGTAGCTCTCTATGTCCTCCTTCCAATTCCACCAATCTGATCGAAATTGGATTCTCTAAGAAAGATTTATGCACAATCTCCGAGGATGGTCTAATTATATACCTTTTCGCAAGAGAAAACTTGTATGAAGTTCCATGTGTCACTGCTTTGACCTTTGGATCTGAAAAATATATACAAGAAACTACAATCCATCATATTTTTGTAACTTCTTACGAAATTTCAATTTTATGCTCAGAGAGACAGTTATGACGATTTTCCCAAGGTGGCCTGTTTGGAATGTAATTTGGGGGTCTGCAAAAACCCTAACTTCCTCAGACTATATCTCTGAAAATATAGTGGGACAGGATCTGAAGTTTGGAGCCAAGGTTCATACTAATTTCTTTTTAAATGGGTTTTTGTTTTAACTTCTGACACTTCATAGCAAAATAGTTATAGTGAAAATCCCATGATGACCTGTTTTAGTTTAAATTATGGAGCTTGCAAAAACCCTAACTTCCTCAGATCATATCTCCGAAAATATAGCGAGACAAGCTCTGAAATTCAGACCCAATGGTTTCAGTGAGATTTTATAGCGAAAATGCCACAATGACCTATTTGGAGTAGTGAAACCCTAGAATCCAAACCTCTAATACCAAATGTTAGGAAACCAGCTCACAAAAAGATAAAAAGATAGATCAACACCTTAGAATTCAGCCTCTTCGAGGGGGAAACCTCCTTTACATTACACAAATTAACAATTCTTGGATGATTCAAATGAAAAAATCTCCTTTCTATATATAAGAGTCTAAGGAGACACAATATAACCAAGCCGGCTTAACAATAATAATATAAAGTCACAAAAAAAACAATAGTGGGATTCTATGGGGCACAATAATAACAATATGGAGACAATAGGGGCACAACAATAACAATAAGGGATACAATGACAATAATAATGGGGGAATCACTAGTATTATAGGGACCTAACACTCAATCCCTCAATTATGCCCCTAAAATTTGCTTCCATAGTCATTTTTCCTAGTAAACTTAGGACACCATGAGCCTTCATCCTAGTGCAAGACAAACCTTTGAGAGGTCCTGGGCTGGTCTAGGAGGCTCAACCCAACCTTCCTTCACTATATCTAACCTCCACACACCTCTTCATGCCTTCAATAAATCATTTTCACCCTAAAAGGCCTCTCATAACCCCTCCTACATCATTATAGGCCCTCCTATAGCAATATAGGACCTCTTGTAGTAGCACCTGTAACAAGCCTATAACACCACCTTTGTTCACCATTTTTTATCCCCACTTCAACCTTAGCTCAATCAATATGAATAAAGACCCAAAGTTGTGATTTGATGATCAAGGGAAGCTCCTAGGCCACTCCAACCATTCCTTTTCCTCACTGCAGAACATAGTAGAATTATTTTTTTTCAATCACAAGTATGATGCAAATTAGGTTTCTGATTTTAAAGAAAGTGTGAAATAGATAGTTAATACATGCAATTATGTTTCTAGTTTATGAATTATGCAAGATAGACTAGATTTATTTTTTCAAGTAGATTATCCCTTGTCCTTTCATGAAATTATTAATTAGAATCTACAAGTTGAGCAAATGGGCTTTCCACTTTCATATCTAGAATTAGTTTTCATTATACTTTCATCAGCAAGCTTTCAATATAGTTCAGTACGAGGAATTGTATCTAAGAACTTTCATATAATTTCATGACTGAGCGTGGCATGAGTAGAAACCAACCTACTGTTACAGGTTTGTTTGAGCACATCACTCTCAACATTCAGATCAGTACAATTAGGGCTCATCAAACCCTAATTTAGTTGTTACATGCCCTAGACAAGTCATCTCATTGAATGCTTCCATCCATGAAAGATTCCTAACCTGAAGCCTTGTTGAAATGCCTCCTTGGGACACCATGCAGCCTTGGTAAGGGGTAACTATCCTGCAGAGTAGGCAGGCCCATTCGGGCCTGCACTGCAACTCACTTAGTCCCTCGTTGACCTACTTTGGGCGAGATTGAGCGAAATTTGCATAGGGTTTTGGGAATATTCCTTGATTCTAGATCATTCTAGAAGGATCCCATCTCTTATCTCCTCCTATGAGCTCGAATTTGGATAGGCTAAGGATCAATTAACCTCCTATCCTCTCATCCCTTGCTCCATGGAAACTAACTCCAAGTTTGGAAGGCCATTCAATACCCTCAATTTTGACAAAACCACCTTCATTTCCATATAAATTGAGCACTCACTAGAGTGATTAGGGGGCTATAATCTAAAGTTTGTAATGAAATATTGTTGGTTTGATATTTGAGTTCATATCAAGCAATGTTATGTTGCTGGATTGGTGTGATTTTGGTGTGACAAGGGTTGGACTGAAGCTAGAGGAGTGGCACAGGATTGAACTGTATTGGGTGAAACTCTTCCTTCTACATTAATAAAGTGTTTATTCCTTTTCTCATATTACTTTTCATATATATGATGATTATGTGTCTCAATGTCTTCGATTCCACTGGTTTATAGTAGATAGATCATGCATGATTTGATTGTTGTTGTTTATGTTTCTGTTGACACAGGTACCACTTGAGTGGATTTAGTTCAAGTGGGAGCAATGGGAGAAATTCAAAGGGGATTAAGGAAGAGAAAGACTACAAGTAAGTTTCTTCATCTCATCTATCTACTATAGGAAAAGGTTAAACTACTTTCTTTCTATTGTTCTAGGTGTATTGACCCACCTAGGGAAAATGTGTTTATCCGTAGATGCACATTCCATATAAAAAATTGGCCACTCTATTGGGGAAAAACTGTCATTCCTGGTAGTTTATCCTCATCATATTACACCCTAGTAGACTTTTCTTCACTTCATTGATCTTATTTCAGTCTTTTTGAAGTGTTTTTGGTCAAAAAGTGTGCTTGAATGTCCCTTGATTTGACTCTCTAGCACCAACGCAATGTTGGTCTTGACACAGTGCACTGCAAAGCAACCCAATCTTAGAGATAGTGCAATGCAGCACACTGTCTCCCACTCTGGCTTGCGCTGATCCCTCTTGGCTAGAAAACCACCTTTGGCTTGATTTTTCCAAAGTTGCTTTTGTTTTTGTTTGCTGAAAGATCAATGTTTCTTATGGTTCTGAAATCAGTTTGTATTTATCCTCCTATCCCTACTTTGTCCTTGATTCTTTATGTTTCTTAATTGACTTCTTTATCATTCTCAATTCATTGTCAAAGTTATCTTATAGTTGATTAGTCTTTTCTGAAAAGGAAGTGTTGTAAAGTCTTAATTTCTTTGAAAAAGGAACTTTCATAAAGTCTTCGTTTCTTGAGAAAAGTATTGATTGATTGTATGTGCATTTAGTTTCCTTTTGGTCATCTAAACATTAAGGGAAATGAAAAGAAAACATGCATTATGCATTTAGAGGTTTGTGTGTGCTTGTAGGAATAGTGTACAGAAAGTTACATTAGATGTGCTCTATGCTCTTTGATGAAATATTATGATTGCTCTATCCCTTGTAGTTAAGGATTTCATTGTTCAAATCAAATGAAAAGAATGTTTCTCATCATAGTTGCATTCTAGGAAATTCAAATACATCACACGGTGAACCTGAAAGACAAACTCCTAAACAATATCAACTTAAAAGTTATCTCAATTAACCTAATGAAGCATTGTAACTTAATGCATAACATTTAGAGGTTCTAGGCTATAGACGTGTTCTAGCACCATAAAACATATTAGTTGTTGTTAATTGTCTGTGATACATTCCAAGTGTGATACCTCATTCCACGTATGTAATTATATTGTAGCTCGTCCACGTACCTTCAGGTATATAGGGTGGTGTTATAGTATAAATAGTGTAAAGGAATGCTCTCACTGTGCAGTTTCGCATTAGATAGCACTAACATGGATTGGGCCTCCATGTACTTTCAGGTATTTATAGGAGGACTACATTAGGTTTCTATCCATCCTTAGTTAATCGAGTCAGCCGCCTTGTACACTATGATACACTAAACACAACATTTGGTGAGATTTCCTGCACATATGTTAAGTCCATGGTTTATTGAGGCAGTATATTGCAGTTCACAGTTGCTTGGTAATCCTTTTGCCTAGATTACCCTCTTTTTTTTTTTTTCTTTTTGTAATAAAATCAATCAGCAATCGTGGAGGAACATCAACGTTTACCCCATCATTCGTCGAGGACAGCGAGTAAATCACTTTTACCCCCTGAAGATACACCTAGCCGACAAAAGCAGTCTCGTTTAATTGAACCTAGTACATCACAAACTTCTGGTTCTTCACCTGAATTACCAGAGTTACCTATACTGGTAAGTATTGCGACCCCAGTTACTCCCACAATTACTGTTACATTTGTTACTAAAGTGGAACTCTTTTTAATTACCTGAGGACACTAAAAGTGAAATTAGTGAAACGGTAACTCAAGTTGTTCAACAAGAAGTTGATCCTCAACCAAAAGTTGTTCAAAAAGAAATTAGTTCTGAACTTGAATCTACTCAACCAGAAGTTGATCCTAAACCTATTATAGTTCAACCAAAAGTTACTTCTGAACCAGAAGTTATTCAAGAAGCTCAACCTGAGCATGTTGTTCTTTTGCTGGAACACTTGGATCTTGAAGTTGAAGAATCACAAGTTGTTCCCATACTGGAAGATGATCAACCGATTTATCCTCAGACATATGTAACTGTTGAGACTTCCCCTTTACCACAAAGTCAAACATCAGAAGTCTATTACGGACCTGACAGTGAAATCCTTCCACCTGGTTTGATTCCTATTGAAGAGGAATCTTAAGAAGAAACACCCAAAACTCCAACTCGTTTTGGACCCAGGCTTTATCTTTATCCTCATACTCCTCATTTTATTGCTCCTTTTTATCCTGTTTAATTTCAAGCTCCCGTTGATTCATTTATTGGGTCATTTGACTATGGCTAAATCAACATCTCAGACTGTACCATCTATTACAATTGCGACAGAATCTACTATCACTACTTCTTCAATGTTCACCGGAACACTTGAGTCACATATGTATGGTGTGTCATCCATCCCACCAGGTTACCAATCTTTTTCTGGAACTCACTCAGGTGTTACTTCTAGTCCATGGTCTACACCCATGTCGTCCATAGGAATTTTACTTGGTTCTTCACTTATGGATACTGAACAGTTTGATCCATCAAGTCAATATCAAGTTGTTCCATCTAGTTATTGTCCAATGTATCCACTTTACACTGGATTACCTCCATATGGAGAACAATATGCCCAATCTCCATATCCTCCATTTTATGGGGGACAATCATATGGTAGTATACTGTCATCTTTAGGTCAGCCCAGAATGACTGTTTGTTAGTGGCAACCTACAATTCCTGTTCAACCAAGGCTTATGTATCCATCACAACCAATGTAACCTATTTCATCCATACCTACTACGTCTATCGTTATGACTTTACCACAGTCACAAGAACAATTAATTTTATCTCAACCTTTGCAAGATGGTCCTTCAACCTCTGACCCTCAAGTTTCAGGTCTACAGGCTCAGTCTTATCAGTTTGTTTTACAACAACCATTTATGCCTAGAATCCAACAACCTCAGGCCATTTTACCATTTACTGGAATGACTCAGAATTATACTAGTTTAATTTATTCACAACTTGGTCAAACTTAAATTGGTGGGAAACAACTGTTACATCAACAACATGGAAACCACAATATCAAGAATAGTAATTCCAATAGTACCAAACTTATCTTGTACTTGGTCAACTAGCCTATGTTAGTATTGGTCAACAACAAGTTTACCTAGGTCCTGTTCAACAAGCCTATGTTGGGTTTGGTCAACAACAAATTTACCCTGGTGCCCAACAACCAATTTATACCAAATTTGCTGAACAAACTTACCCCTCTCAAGGTTATCAACATCATATTCCTTTTGCTGGTATGCAAAGGCCTATTTCCTAGGCAATTCCATCTTACCCTCATTATGCTCAACCTGACTTAAACCAACAGTTGCCTTTTGTCGCAACACTTGAATTACCATATTTAAATTGGCTTACCAATGATCCAATTCTTTACGCACCTTGGTGGCCAGTGATTCCTCACAAATTGCCTTCTTATATTCCTAAGTTCAATGGAAACCCTGGAGAAGATCTGTCCAACCACATTATGACTTTTCATTTATGATGTTCATCAAAATCACTGAATGATGATTCAGTTAGACCACGTCTTTTCCAGTGAACGGTTACTGGTCCGGCTGCAAAATTGTATATTGAATTACCACTATCTTCATTTGACAACTTCACATCCTTAGCCACCACATTTCTAACCCACTTCTAGTTACTCATTAGATATCAAACTCGAACAGAGCTGTTGACCAACTTTAAATAGACCACTGCTACTCACATTTACGATCATATTCATGAGTTGCGTTGTCATTGTCGAATGGTAAAAAATTTTGTTCCTGATCGACTTTTAGGTGAGTGTTTTAACAAATCCTTGTTTCCATCTATCACCAAGGATGTGGCTAAAGGAGGAGTTGTTACTCAAGAGAAAGCAATTTCTCGTGCCCAATACTTAAACTTGATTTACACCTAGTCTAGCCCGCTCTATGACAAAATTCCAAATGCACTTAGACTAGCTTTTACTATTCCACCACCTCCATCTAGTAAGGACTCTCATGCCAGTGATGGTGTGATTGGTTATTCAAGCACGCAAATAGTAGGTAGACCATCTGGTCAAACACTTGCTATTTCCAATCAAACTTCTAGTGCATATGATAATACACTTTTTTCCGAAATAAATGTCGTGTCATTTGACAAAGGTAAAAATGAAAATCAACCTGGAAGCAAGAAAAAAAGGAAAGCTAAAAAGAAACAAAATCCTCCCCCTCAAGAGAAATAATTTGATTCCTCTTCCCCAGCTAGGAAACCTCTTTATCCATGTTTAATATGTAATGAGGAGCATTTTATGCGAGACTGTCCTCACCGCTCTAAAGTCTCAAAACTTCTTAAGACTTCTAGTGCATTCGTTGTGTTGACAGACCCTTTTCCAAATCTAGAGGCTCATTTGGTTGCTATAAATCATGCTTCCACTTCACTTGTGCTTATTCTATCCACCACTAAGCCTAATATTGATGTTTTGGTGACTACACGAAGTAAAGATTATGGTAATCTGTCGTCGTCGTCTAATAACTGGGCTACAGATCAACCAAATACTTCGACTTCGACTTTGCCTAATTCTATTCCACCACCTATTACACCAGAATTAGCAATAAAACCACCTAAGTGAGTTGTTCATAAATCTACATTCAACCCTCAAGCTCAAGTAGCGTAAAATTATAACATAGTAGAAGATTTGGCTCAGTCACCTTCTGCTATGTCGATGCTTGAGGTGCTTCAAAATTGTCCCTCCCAAAAGTAGGCTTTATTGTCAGCAATTGGTGGAATTGATCCAATGGATTCCAATCTTGTGGTTTTTAACCATGTGGGTTATACGCCACAATTACTAGCACAGTTAGCTTTCTTGATCCAGGTAAAGGATTTGAATAAACTCGTTCATCGAACCATTGTCGACGAGGGTGCATCTACTTGTATCATGTCAATGAATTGCTAGAAAACACTTGGCTTCCCACCTTTGTCATGATCACCTACAACGTTAAAAGCTTTTAGCGGTCACATTGATACACCTTGTGGAATTTTAAGTAACCTGCAGATAGAACTAGGGGGAAAAACTGTAACTGTTGAAGTTGAGGTTGTTCACAGACCCCTTGACTACAACATTTTACTAGGAAGACAGCGGGTTTATGCTATGGCTACTGTGGTTTCAACATAATTTCGTATGATAACTTTCCCTCATAAAGGTGTAATCATAGTAATTGATCAACTCGGCTTCTATGCCTCTAGTTCACAGGCTACTGGAAGTGTTCCATTAGTTCATGGACCCCCGATATCTCTTTAGAACGTTGGAGTAGGTCTCTTCAAACTTTCTTCCCGAATGGGCACCTTTTCGCTACCATCACCATTACAAATGGCAAAAGTTGCAAAAGTTGAGACTTGTAACATGATATCTTCCACTTCATCTGATTCGTGGAATATTTCCAATAATTCTGAAGATGATATGCATAATGAAACCATGCCGCTAAGCCCCATTGAGCTTGCATAGCAATCAATCTTTTTGTTTGTGTGGCAATCCAAATCCATCATCACCAATTGTATGGGTTGATCATTCATTAGAACATGATATCTCCTCTCATCCTTCGTCACATACATTTTCTACTGATGAAGAATCATCCAATCAATGATGACAAAAGAATAACCATGGGCAAATTATCATCATCGATCCCATCTTCCAGATCACATAGAAAATATTCCAAATGAACTAAATCACCCTTCAATTGTTGATTTCCCTTTGAATTCTGTATTTGTAGACACAGTCGATTCCGAATGAAACTTATAAAATATCAATGAAACCATTTCTATCGACATTTCGACCAAACTTGGAATTGTAGAAAACATCCATGTTGGCAAATTTTGTTCTCTGCAGAAACTTGAAACTTACTGTGCTCTTTTCCGTGAATTCCACGATATATTTACATGGTCATATGAGGAAATGATAGGTATTGATTCTAGTATAATTGAACATGAGATTAAAATGTATCATGATGTCAAACTAGTACAACAACACCTCCATATTGTTCATCTGAAGAAGGTTGCTGCCATAAAAGAAGAAATTGAAAAACTTTTGCATGCTGGTTTCATATACCTTGTTCCGCTTACCGATTGGGTTTCCAATCTTGTTCCTGTCATGAAGAAACAAGGAACAACATGAATGTGTGTTTATTATAGGGATGTTAATAACGCTTATCGAAAAGACAACTATCCCACTCCCTTTATTGACCAGATAATTGATGACTATGCCGAGTGTGAAATATTTTAATTTATTGATGGCTTTTCCGGCTATAGTCAGATCAAAACCCCCCCAGAAGACTAATATAAAATTGCTTTTATTTGTCCCTGGGGCACATTCACATATAGGAAACTCCCTTTTGGTTTGAAGAACGCTCGAGCAAGTTTTCAGAGGGCAATGAATTATGCCTTCCATGACATCAAACACATTATTCAACCCTATCTAGATGATTTACCTTCTCATTCATGGAAACAGGTTGATCACCCACAACATCTAAGTGCTATCATTTTACAGTGCCCATACTACAAAATTCAACTCAATCCTAATAAATTTGTGTTTTTTGTTGGTTCTGGTCATTTGCTTGGTTTCATAGTGTCTAAAGAAGGAATTCGACTCCACCCTTTAAAAGTTAAGGAAATTATGGATCTGCCTCCACCTTCCAATTTACTACAATTACAGAGACTCCAAGGGAAGGTTAACTTTCTAAGGAGGTTCATTCCCAACTATGCTAAAATGGCTAAAATATTTACTTGTCTTTCCAAAAAGGGGATTCCCTTCCATTGGGACTAGGTTGTGCAAGCTTCCTTTGATGCTCTCAAAGATATCCTGATTTGAGCATCATTAATGTATGCCCCTAATTATAAAAAAGGCTATTTCCTATATCTCGCTGCTGCAGATACAACCATTGCTATGGTTTTAGTCCAAGAAGAAGGTGGGATTGAGCATCCAATTTATTATTTGAGTCGCACTCTCAATGATACAGAAGTTAAGTACTCTTATGTTGAAAAGCTAGCTTTGGCTACTGTTCAAGTTGTACAGAGATTTCGCCACTATATCCTGCTCCAAAAGACCACTGTCATTACGGATTGCAACCCTATGACATACATCTTGTCACTTCAAGTTCTGGGGGGAAATATTCAAAATGGATCGTCATTTTGTAGGAATTTTATTTCGAATTCATCAAATCCAAGTCAAAGAAATCTCTAGTTTTCGTCGAGCTTCTTTGTGACCTTCCCTCTACCGACATCGATTCAACAACGGAACCATCAATTCTAAATGATTCTTTTTTTATGACTTTGTCATCTGACCCTTGGTATGGAGATATACTGATCTATCTCCAAACCCAAACTTTCCGGCCCAATACCTCTCTCTCGCAACAACGACATATTCAATATCAAGCCAAAGATTATCTGATCATTAGCGACACCCTTTACCGTTGTGGTATCGATACGATTTTATGGAGGTGCCTCACTCATGAGGAAGCTGAGAAAGTTTTGAATGATTTCCATTCTGGTGCTTGTGGTGGACATTTATCTGGTTATGCTACCACACAAAATATTCTTTGCGCTAGTTACTTCTGGCCATCCATATTTAACGATTACATTATTATTGTCAGAAATTGTTATGCATACCAGATTTTTGATTGCAAAACTCAATTAATGCCTATGCCACTACATCCTATCATCGTTATTGGACCATTTACAAAATGGGGCATTGATTTTATGACATGTAACCCTACCTTAGCTCAGGGTCATGGGTGTATTATTATCATCGTGGACTATTTTACAAAATGGGTTGAGGCCATGCCTACATTAAACAACAGTGGTGAGATAGCTGCTCTATTTTTCTTCAATCATGTGGTTGCATGGTTTGGTGTACCACAAGCTATAGATACATATCATGGTTTTCATTTTTGCAACCATATGATGATTGAATTAACTGCCAAGTTAGGACTTTCCTATCATAGTTCTACTCCTTATTATCCACAAGCTAATGGACAATTTGAAGCCATCAACAAAATCCTTAAGTGAATGCTTCAACGAATGATAGGAGTTCATAAACGAAACTGGCATTTGATCCTGTACTTAGCTTTGTGGGCTTATCGAACCTCGGTGAGAAATGCAACTGGATTCACATCTTTTCAATTGGTGTATGGTCTAGAGGAAATATTGCCCATACAATGTGAAATTTCATCATTAAAACTCGCAATTGACCTGTTACCCAACACTTTTGATGAAGAAGAACATTCCTTAGAACTCATCCATATAGATGAAACATGTCGTGAAGACGCATTGGCCAATGAAGCACATAAGAAACGAATTAAGGCGCAATATGACCGAAATTTCAAGCCTCAAATTTTCTTAGAAGGATACCTGGTCTTTCTTTATGATCAGGGAGCTGATAAATTAGGAGCAGGGAAATTTGAACCATTATGGATGGGCCCCTATATTTTCAAGTGTGTTTTGGCAAAATGTGCTTATGAGTTAGTTGATTATGATGGAATTCCATTGTCGCAGCCCTGAATCAAGTTGTAATTGAAACGTTACTATGCTTGATTTTTCGTAGTAATAAACACTGTATATATGCTTTGATTGCGCGTGTGTGGTGATAGTGTGACTTTTAGAGTTTTTGTATGTGGTTAAGTAATCTTCTTTTCATTTTCTATAGATGTCGAAATATTTGGAACCATTTTTTGGTTATGTCGATGGTGCTAGTCATAGTAAGCAGAACCTATCTTCTGCAGCATGGGCCATATTCGCTCCAAGTGGTGAGTTAGTGAGTTTTCAAGGGATTTTTATCAGTTGTTCTACGAACAATATTGTTGAGTATAGTGCATTGATCGAACTCCTATCTAATTCCATTTCGCTTAGCATTCATTGAATCATCATTAGGCTAGACTCACAACTCATCGTACTACAAGTAAAAAACGTTTATACCATCTGTAATCCAACTATTTATCGTATCTTCCTTAGAGTTTGTCTCTTGGATATACATTTTGACTACATGCAATATCAACATATTTCTAGGAACTTTAACACATTGACTGATTCTTTAGCAAACTATGTGTTAAACAGACATTTACGACACATGTAAAAAGTAAAGTTTCAATTCATATCAATAGTTGAATAAGATAACACATAGCTATATAAAAACACTGAAAGTAAAATAGATAGATGTGTAAAGTTTTTACAAAATTTGTGTCCAAGACATGTTAGTCATCTGACCTCAAAACTCAAAATGCATATAGAAAAACATCCTAAGTGTTATCACTCAGGTTGTCCCTCAGGTTGGAGTAAAGGGATACGGCCGAGGTAACCACAGACCAACTTTGGACTGCAGGTTCTAGCCCACCTGCAATTAGAGAGGGCTCTCTCTTTCTGATTTAGCTTTGTTGATTGTAATTTTAGGCTAGCTATTGAGTTCAGGGTTTTTGATTGTGTTTTGGTGGGAAGATTGATGTTTTCAGGTAAAGAGGTAGGTATAGTGTGAAAGCTTCGAACCATTGGGCATGGAGTCAAGGAGTAGGACTGCTGGTGCGTTTTCTTGGTCACAAGAGGAATAAGGAGCAAGGTAGCTGCTCATGGAGCAATGTTTCAGGTTTAAAGGATGGAAAGAATGCTAAGGGATGAGAGGCAATTAAGAATCTCTCAATCAGCTTAACAGAGAGGCGAATGAGCTCTATCTAGGAGCAGTAAAGAATCCCTAGATAACAGCCAACACAGGTAAATTAGGGTAAATATGAGCCACAGGGAATTCATATTCATGTCCAATTCATTTTAGATGAAAACATAAAGAAACAACAAAAATTGAGCCTAGAGTGCAGTTAAACAAGTTCTAAGCTAATCTTTCTTTCTGCTATTTAGATGGTAAAAAAAAAAAATGAAAACAGAGGTAAGAGGAACTTATTGATTCATGTTGCAGCACAAGAATTCCACATTCACTTCCTCATATTAGTAGGCACAAGGCAGACAATCATTCCTCCAATATCTTCAACAATGTTTGATTAAGTAAAACATATCAGGTATACATTACGAGTCTCTAGTGAAAATTATCAATCGACCAACCCTTGAAACAATACAGAGGGTGGTATATATAGGAAAAATTCTCCAAAATTGTTTATTACAGCTTTGACCTAAACAGGTCTGAAAGTAAAAGATTCCTTTAACCTAAACCTATCAGGAATAAATGCAAGAAAATATCTATGGGCTTCGCTGAGGGCAGCCGTATCAAAACTGAATTAATGCGTTGTCCTCGGTGGCTTGGTGTAGTGCTTCTGCAATAACTGTGCATGGACTTCTGCTCCATTGTAGTTTGGTGGCTTTAAGTGCTTTAACTATGATTTGAGAGCTGGGATGGGCTTACACCATCTTATTTGACTTTGTTGGAGGCCATTCAATGTTGACTTGCTTTGGGAACTGAAGATTTCCATTAAAAAATTTAACTGATACTCTTTGCTGCTTCATCTTTTCTCTGATACTCTTTGACAAAAGAATCGAGTTGGTTCTCTCTTTCGTTGTGGGTCAAATCAAAACTTAATGGCTGCTGTTCGGCCCTCTGTTTCCTTTAGAACTGTCTTTTGATCCTTTCTACATGCCTCGTGAAGAAAAACGGGTCATTCGGCGCCTTTTGGACTTGCTAGGGGCTGCGCAATGAGGGGTTTGCACGATTAGCGCTAGGCGCTAATCGCGCATGAAAAACTACCTCATAATTTGAATCCTGGCTTCCTAAGCACGATTTTCGCTTGTCGTGCCGAAAACTGATGATGACGTCAGCATGACGACAGCAGGTGGGACCATGGTATGGTAGATGACGTGGCAGGATGACGTCAGCATGTACAGTGGACGACGTGGCAGGGACACGGTGGCAGTGACGTGGCAAGGGTGACTCAGCAGGATGCCGACGTGTGCAGATGACGTGGTAATGTCCTGGTGCAGTCGTCAGGAGTAGGGATAGAAGGCGGTTTGTGGTTTTCATCGGACCACCTTCTGTACGAGGGCGATAACTGTCAGAGCCGCTCTGATGCAATCACAGGCGGACGCACGTCCTTCTGTACGATAGAAAAACCACCAAGCCATCGGGCGCTAAAGGTCGGGTGACGGGATGGCTCCGAAATCACCGAGAACCATCGGATCTGGGAGTGGTGGATCGGAGGGTTGACGGGAGACGGAGCTAGCGGAAGGTTTATACGGGGGATCTGTGTGAATATTCAGATCTTCATAAACGTCGCGGGGAGGGTTAAACTTTGGTTTTGTGGGTTTTATGGGTTTGTACAAGCGGGGGAGAACAAAACTTAATGTTTTATTAAAACCTTTAAACATTATCTTTGTGCAAATGATTGCGGAGGGGTAAAGTTACAGGGTTTTGAGGACAGCAAGGTGGGTAAAGGTTCTTGGTCTAACCAGAGGTTTAGACCAATCCCAGTTTCATGACACGGATGGGTTCATAATAGTCCCAGGTGGACTACTATGTCCTAGGACTGAAAAAATACATAGCTATAGTGCTACAAGGTGGGATATGTACATAGGGGAGTTATTAACATAGATTTAGTAGGGGAAGGGGAAAAAAGATGGGGATTTACATAATAGAGTCAGTAGTTAATAGGAAGATGATGAGAAAGCGCTAAGGTAAGGAACCTGTTATCACTGAAAAGTCTGTTGTAAAAAATTTTAGCTTAGCTTAAAGACAAGGTGTTTTTGCAGCGCATAAATCCGTTAGCAGTTTAGCAGCGCCATCTGTTTTAGTGATTTCGTAGCGAAAACACTGACCTTGCATTGGCTGCGCTGCGAAATTGGGAAATGACAGATATTTAAGGGAAACTTCTAGAAGCACTACAGAAAGCTGCACATGTGGCATTGGCAAGCTGCCCTCCAAATTGCCCAATTGCTCATATAGAACGAACCATTTCTACAGTACTTAGAAAGGTGGTACGGAAGTACAGTAGCAAACGGCCAGAAGTTATTGTAATGGCTATGGAAAATATTTCTGGTGTCACTACTAAAGAGTTAAAGTTAGAAAGATCCAGAAAAGACCACAAAGTTCTTGGGAGCTTTGATGATAGTGTGCCAAAAATTACATCTTTGCAAGGTGTGAAAAAAAATCATCAATGGAAGCATCAACAACTTCTAAACAAAATTCTAATAGTCAACTAATAATTGATCATTTATCTCCGTCAGTGCCTTCTATAACATTGTCTGACATATCAAAAGTTTCAAATGCGAAATCTGCTGTTGGAGTTTCTCAGGTTCCCACTGAAACATTGAATGTAGACTTGTCAGTTATATCTCCAACTAAGAAGCGTGGGAATATGGAAAATAGGTTTAAAACAGAGAAGGAAAAGGTAATCTGGGAAGAGATTTCGGCATCTTTGTTCAAGCATGGAATTGATCGTGGTCCAGACCAGTGTAAATCTCTATGGACATCACTGATTACAAAGTATGAGAGTCTTCTCCGAGGAGAGAAAAACATCATCAGATCTTTGTATTGAGGAGCGGATGAAAATAGCCCTTGATGGCATTATAATTGCAAGTGTGGATCCATGCCCACGTAATGTTGAACTTGGTCAAAACATTAAAATTGCTCTTGATTTTTATGTGCAGTAGCAAAGAATGCGGTATTAACTTCCATGATCGACAAGTGTTGCTGCAGTCCATGATGGTTATGTTCTTCAGAAGGCTATGGTGTCTTCTCCCATTGGCGGGGAGGTTTTAGCTGACTGGCTTATGAGGTTTTTGGAGAGTAAAGGGATTTTCATATGGAAAAGATTGATAATTTAGGGCATTCACTTCGCGGGTTTCCCCAGATGGTTATCGAGAATATAAATAAGTGGGACGTGGATATACGCCGAGAATTGTTTAGCAGTATTCTGCTTGCTGGTGGCACGGCATCAATGCAAATTGCAGATGAAGAGAACCGTGGAGCATTTGGAAATGTTACAGCGTTTCAACCGGATTTTGTTCTATTCTTTGATTGTCCCTAGGAAGAGATGTGAGGTGGCTTCTGAATAGGAACCAAGGCCGAGCTGATGACAATTGGATCATCAATCATAAAGTAAATTTCAATAGCTGGTGGCGTGAAGGAAGACATTCAAGGGCTAATATTTATGTGTAACTCGAAAACAAAGGAGGATTGTTTCCGTTATCGTGTTTTTGGGTTGCCTAAGGCGCACAAAGAACTTGTTGAGAAGGTAATGAATGGGATGCGACTCTTTTTGTATGACTTTGCATGATGGCAAATTCTTACACCTGCCAGTTGTGGATAGAGATGGATTCATTGTGGACCTGTATAGACGTGTTGCAAATTTTCAATGCAACAGTAATTCCACAGAGGACGCCTCTGGAACCAGTTACTCTGCTGGAAACCAGATGGATACAGGAATTGGTGTTGGAAATGAAGACTGGTTGTTTTGTCAGTGAAATGGTACAGGTGGAGACCGTTGCCCAATTTGGTGTTGTCTTCCTTCTTTTTGCCCTAGGTCTAGAATTTTCTTCAAAAAAGCTTCGAGTTGGATTCGTTGCTGTTTTGGGAAGTCTGCTTCAAATCTTGCTTTTCATGTGTTTCTGCGGCATTACTGCTTTGCTATGTGGGGCAAAATCTTCAGAAGGTGTCTTTGTGGGTGCTTTCCTGTCAATGTCATCAACGGCAGTGGTTTTGAAGTTTTTAATGGAACGAAATAGTGTCAACGCCCTTCATGGCCAAGTCACAGTTGGAACGCTTATTCTGCAGGACTGTGCTGTTGGGTTACTATTTGCGTTGCTCCCTGTTTTGGGTGGAAGCAGTGGAATTTTGCAAGGGATAATGTCAATGATGAAATCGTTAGTAGTATTGTCCATGTTCTTGACAGCTACAAGCATATTATCTTGGTCTTTTGTTCCCCGATTTCTGAAGCTAATGATAGGCCTCTCTTCTCAGACAAATGAACTCTACCAGCTGGCCTCGGTTGCCTTCTGCCTACTAGTGGCTTGGTGCAGTGACAAGTTAGGTCTGAGCCTTGAACTGGGTTCATTTGCAGCAGGAGTTATGATATCAACCACAGATTTCGCTCATCATACACTTGAGCAAGTTGAACCCATACGTAATCTCTTTGCAGCACTCTTCCTTTGTAGCATTGGAATGCTTATTCATGTTCAGTTTCTCTGGAACCATGTGGATATTTTGCTAGCATCTGTGATTCTGGTGATTATTGCAAAGACCGTTGTGGTTACTATCGTTGTGAAGGGCTTTGGTTACAGCATTAGGACGGCTTTCTTTGTTGGTATGTCCCTGGCTCAGATTGGAGAGTTTGCTTTTGTTCTCTTAAGTCGTGTATCCAATCTTCATCTGATTGAGGGAAAATTGTATCTCTTGCTGCTGGGATTAGTGGCATTGTATTTGCTTGTCTTGGGCAGCCGGTTATTACTGGATATTTACTTGCAGGGTCAATTAAAGAATGGTCTTCAGACTGTAAGGAAAGGAATATGATGTAAGACAAAAAATAATTGGAGCCAGATGGGACATTCTCTATGTCCAATTCCATTGCAGGGTGGCATTTTTGAGTGGGAGGCTCGTTCTGAACTTTGAAGACTAGATAAACGCATAAGAGGACTGCGTGAGTAAACTTTTCAAGGAGATCGAGAATCCATGCCGGTTTTGTTTGGAACAAGCATTGGTTATACAGCTTAGGTTGCTGTTTGCGTTGCAAAGAATGAAGGGTAACTTGATTTGGAAATAGGAGTTAAGTGAAAACATGGATGACTCAACTAGTAATTCAATCTCATGCACGAGTCCAGAGCTAAGAAATGTTAAGGGAAAGAATTTGGCATCCAGAAAACCTTTTTTTTGGTTGCATCATTTCCTAAAGCTCTTTTGCAGAATGCGGTTGCGCCTTTCATTTCTTTGAAGCAAGTCAAAGTAACAAGAGAAACTACAGGTCAATTTGTTTTCTTTCTATTGAAAGTTGCAGTTTTAGAGGTGGTACAAAGGACTTCTGAAACAAAATTTCCAGTAGTATGGAGGGAATAGTGTGTTCCTATATATGGATCAGGGATGAATGTAAAGGGGGTTGGAGATTTATACAAAAAACAGAGTTTTTATATCAGCTTATGTAAAAGACTTTTGACAGTAATATGAAGATTACTTTTTCTTCCCAAGATTCATCATGTGTTCAAATGCTCAGAATATATGTGGTTTTGTTTTTATCCTTTATATTTTACAGCTCACTAAATATGCAATCACTCTGAATTCACCTAGTGCTCAGACTTCCTGTGTATATTTATGAGTTGAGGTTCTTTTTGAGAAATGTTCTGAGGGTTTAAACATTATATGCCTTGGATTCCATGATTAAGTAGTTAATAGTTTACTGCAGAGGTGTTTGACTCCATGAGCCCAATGGAAGAGGTGTTATTTTGTTGTTCCAACCAGCTTATTTTCATGTACTATTTGAAAGTTAGCCATCTTTTCTTATTATTAATCCATATCAAAAATCTGTGAGAGAGCCCTCTCTGACTAAGGAGGCTAAGCCTTAGTCTAAAGTCTGGTTTGAAGTAGTTACATGAGATCTTACTAAGTAGCAGCCCTTAGTACACGATTTTGTGATAACAGAACCTTAGGCTATTTTGGGGGAATAGAACTTTGTAACAGAAGAATGGAAATCCTTGAGTGAGGCAGATCTTCACCAAGGTCAATGTTATGGAACATGATGAGACTAAGAGGCTCAAGCAGATCTTGACCTCTTTGGGAAAATTAGTGAGTGATTTGGGGAATAAGAAGGAAGGGGAGTTAGTTATGTCCAGCTTGAGTTCCTCCAGATGAAAAACTGCATCATGACTGTGATCTGAAAAGATATAACACTTAGAAACACAAAATTGATCATGAATCATCATTCTGCAACCTCAAAAACTACCTACCCAGCCTACTTTCCTAACATTTTTTCTTCTTTTTGGTTTGGGTGCACTTAGACTTGCAGACCCAGCTTTACAATTTTTTCTTTTGATTGCCTTCCTATCTAAATCTACACTTATTTCTGCCAAGGGCCCAGATTAAGCGATTGGGCTCCTTTGATTCTCTACCTATCTACAAATCTACCAAGATTAAGTTGTTTGGATAGATATTATTCTCTATATTCTAAAACTAGGAAATTGAAACCTAGGGAGACCAAGGTTAAGTTGTTTGGCCCTCCCTTTTATAGAACATTATTTAAAAATGGTTAAGTCATCAAAATTGAAATTCAGTAGTGGCATTCAGACTAGCACACTTTCACAGCTTCTTCTTTGACCTCTTTTAGAAATATGGAACCTTGCAGCATGAAAGATGACATATTTGGCATGTAAAAATGTCAATCATGAAACATGAACACCTGTCACAACAGGAGGCTAACACTAAGTAGACCTAATGATGCTCATGATAACAGATCACAACTTGAGATATCGTGCGAAATAGCCTCATCCAATGGCTAGGTACACCAATAATATGGCATTGTAGCCTCATTGGTAACTCCTCGATCCAAACATTTGGAATACCGCGGGTTAACCCCTCTATGTGATCCTACAACTTTGCCAGTGTCTCGGTCAAATACAAATCTTGGAGAACTACTCTTCTAACATTTCTCCATGCCAGTTCACCCGCCTCTTGTTGATGACCCATTAGTTGAATAGTACCAACATATGTATGCATGAGAACATTTTTATTTTAGTCTTGGAAACACCAAAAACACAAAAATATGTAGAAACTTAAAAAATTAAAAACACTTGGTCAAAACAATTCACCTATATCACGCCATTGAGCACCCACTGGTAACCTCAAATATGGATGTCCAAGAAAGTCCATCCATGCATATGGATGATCCTCAATCACAATGTTTTGTCGACTGAGACAAATAAAGAATGCAAGAGGAAATGAGATTGATGATTGACCAGCATGTCAAGCCATCAACTCAACCCGTCTCTACATCCGTGGATCTCTAGGACCAGTCAAACCGAGTGACACATGCTAAGGTTGCATCAATGGAATTCTCTCTAAGGTAAAGGTAATCAAGATCGAACCATAACTAAAATTCTTCTTTTTACCACTCTTTACTTTGGTCAGTTGCTCTTTCATCGAAGAGAGAACTGCCTCACACCAGTTGAATATAGCTGGCTCAAGGCACTCAAGCACAAACTGCATGTCTGATCAATTTGCCAGATGAAGTGTCGCACTACCCGCCAACTTTGTGATAGTGAAAAGGATTTTTCGCGAGGGAAAATCACGAACATCCCTGATGTTTATATTCCCATCTTTTCTAGGTTGTGTACCTGGCCGACAGAACTGTCGAATGTAGTCCCTCACTAATTTACCCCCATGGGGAGGACCTGAAAGAGATATGGGGGCACCACGTCTTGAAAATCCTATAAGGAAGTAAACATCATCGATTAATATAGGGAGAACCTTTCCCCCTATGTGAAAAGCCTGATCCACTGGATCCCATGAATGAACTAATAATTGCAATAGTTCTAATTGTTTCCCCATCTGGGACAACTTGAAGTATTTGAGTAACCCATAGTCTTTGAGGGCCTCAATAGTACCCAGATCATTTAGGGAAACCATATCCAGTTATTCATGTTATCTTTCACACCAAGTAATAGCCATTTTGATTCGATCAAAGCCTCAAGTCAAACCATAAGCTTAGTTAGGATCCATTTCATGCAAAAAACTGGAGGACTTTTGGGTAAAATAGGAGAAAGAAATTTCTAAACTATGCCCAACACAGCCCAAGGCTTGAGACAGTGCATTGCAAAGTAGTTACCCTTTTTCTTTGCTTCACTGCAGTGCAATTTTCGATGTGTTAGGATGCGCTCATCCCAGGGTGTGGTATATTTTCCCTAGGGACCCCAAAACCCTAAAAAAAATTCCTGAAACTACAAAAGAATGAACTTAAATGGAAAAGAAAAGGTAGATCTGCTACCTGGTCCTGACGGTGTGAAAAATGATCCACAAAATCTCTCACAATCATCTGTTGAAGTTCGAGGTAAAAACTGCTTCAAAGCACAAAACTGAATGGTAAATATCAAATGGTGAAAATGACTTGGTAAATTCTTGTTTTATGGTTATTTCATGTTCATTAAATGAACAAAGTATATTTTTTACCTATTTTTACCAATGAAATAGGTATTTTAATCCGTTTGGTGGTTCTTTGAGCCAGTTTATAGCTGATATAGTGAATTTGACGTGCACGATTGTGAATTGTACTTTTGACCATAGAGCATAATTTTATCTCTTTTTCGAGCTCTGTTAAACATAAAAAAAGAAACCCCCATGGAGTCCTCTTTAATCTCTTTTCAGACTCTCGAAATATCAAAATATCACCGAGCACTTGTCCTTTTCAACTCGTTAACGGATTGGAAATGACATCTACTCAGTATAAGTTTAACCCTTTTCCAGACTGAGATAGATTACTTACAAAAAAAGAATACGTTGATCGAACATGGTCAATAGGTTCTCTCTTGTATTATTTTACGATATTTTGGAGTTGAGAGATAAATTTACGAAAAAGAACTTATGGAGTTTTCTTTTTGTCCCTTTTCAAACTTTCTAAACATTAAAGGGGTCGAGTTCTCATTGTCGATAAATTCGTTAAAACATCAAATAGCGACAAGCGTGTCCATCATGACAAGACCGAGTTTCACCTTTGTTAGACTCGTTAAAACATCACATAGTGATGGATTCACCTGAAGGGTGGAATTATACTACAAGCATATGTTATCCTCCTCAAGCTTGTTAAAAAAAAAAAGAGGTACTGGTTAGCAATGATTGGGGAAAATGGGAAAATGGATAAACCACTTTATGGTAGCAAGCCACTCTTGAACATGAAACTTTCACCTCATCTCTGTGACTATTTGGGTTGGGTTATCTACTTTATGGTTATCATACGTATGGTCTATCACACCATCCATCACTTTGGTTTTGGGTCAATGTTGCCAATTCATTCAATGTCACCAACATGTTCAAGAGAAGTCACTCAGTAAACTTCATCCTTTGCAATACTCATAAACTTTCATTTTCATGACCGCCATTCCTAAACCTTGTGTCGTCAGTCACATTTTGTCTCCAAAATCATTACACTCATTTCATGTCGTTGATGGGGGATACGTTAAGGCCCTCCTGCAATGAGTCTCTTCTTGTCGACATCAACACATTATCCAAGAAGTTGACTTAGTAACACCCTTCTAGTACCTTGGGGCTTGCATGCATCAATGGCAAGTTTCTCACTTCCAACGACAAGTTGACATCACTGGCCTTCGACCGAAAGACTTTGTATGGTGTTCTAAATAAAAACATATATTCACGCCATGCAGAGTGTATTGTAGTACCTTGAGAATCATTATCATTATCAGTGATCTCTCTCGTGTCTGTTAATGGTTTACATCATTGGCTAGTAATTAGACGACGTCTTCCCATGTTCGACTTCAGATCACATATTCACATGGTTAGACTTGTACTTGAGCGAATGATTGGACGAGATAGAAGACCCCAGATCTAGTTTCATCCATTCGGGCTGCGATTTCAGGAAAGTACTAAATCATCTGTACGATGGCTTTACACAGATGGTTATCCTATCATGGGTCTATATCTGTAGATGACTATCTAATTTATGTACATGTAATGAAAAGTTTATATGTTGAGTATGGGTATTCCTTCCCTTAGCAATTCATGAAAAGTTCAAAATATCATGCTGTTATGTATTGTAATCAATGCAAGTCACCGTCTGCTTCAGATCCTCCCCATCACGTCGTAAAGCATATCACTCGTAATTATCATTTTCGACTTCATTCTTTAGGGGGAAAATTTTACAGGTCTATTTGGGCACATCACTCCCAACATTCAGATTAGTATAATTAGGGCTCATCAAACCCTAATTCAATTGTTACATTCCCTAGAAAAGTCATCTCATTGAATGCTTCCATCCATGAAAGTTTCCTAGCCTGAAGCCTTACTAAAATGCCTCCTTAGGACACCAGCGCAACCTTGGTCAGGGGTAACTACATTGCAAAGTAGGCAGGCTCATTCAAGCCTATAGTTTAGTGCACTTAGGCCCTCTTTGACTTGCACTGGGCGAGATTGAGCAAAATTTGCAAAGGGTTCTGGGAATATTCCTTGATTATAGATCATTCTAGAAGGATCCCATCTCTTATCTCCTCCTATGAGCTCGAATTTGGATAGGCTATGGATCAATTAACCTCTTATCCTCTCATCCCTTGCTCCATGGAAACTAACTCCAAGTTTGGAAGGCCATTCAATACCCTCATTTATGAAAAAACCACCACCATTTCCCTATAAATTGAGCACTCATCATAGTGATCAGGGGGCTAGAATCTAAAGTTTGTAAGGAAATGTTGTTGGTTTGAGATTTGAGTTCATATCAAGTAATTTTATGATGCTGGATTTGTGTGCTTTTGGTGTGACAAGGGTTGGACTGAAGCTGGAGGAGTGGCACAAGATCAAACTGTATTGGGTGAAACTCTTCCTTCTACATTAATAAAGTGTTTATTCCTTTTCTTATATTCTTTTTCATATCTATGATGATTATGTGTTTCAATGTCTTTGATTCCATTGGTTTATGGAGATAGATTATGTATGCTTTGATCATTGTTTCTTCTATTTCTGTTGACACAGGTACCAATTGAGTGGATTTAGTTCAAGTGGTGACGAGAGCAATTAAAAGGGTATTAAGGAAGTGAAAGACTACAAGTAATTTCCTTCATCTCATCTATCTACTATAGGAAAAGGTTAAACTACTTTCTTTCTATTGTTTTAGGTGTAGCTACCCACCTAGGGAAAATGTGTTTATCCGTAGATGCAGATTCCATATAACACCTACTGAGCATATATCATTGTCATCTCTATGTTTGTACAAACCCCACATTGATAATTTGAGTTTCGGAGCTCTTGGGAGTTCCAACATTCTTGGTGTAATATCAGGTCTCACCACATTTTGGCGTCATTTCTAGCGAGGTGTCTAAGTAGATGTTTTTTCTGATTCAGCATTGTTTTTGTTTTTCATTCATTTTTTGAAAAAGTGAAAAAAAGAAAAAAAACTTTCATGCCCCATAGGCATAGGGATAACGAAGGAAAATTATTACCAAAAATTCCCACACCCTAAAGCAATCATTGTTCTCTCTTCTTTGGTGACTGTGAAATTCCTTCTCTGACTGCAAGGGAATTAAAAGACCCTCTAGGTGAGAAACCACAATTATTTGAAGAACCAATTGGGGAAGAAGAAGAACCCACTTCACCTACCCAAATTATGGCTGAAAATAGGGAAAATGAGGTTTTACCCATCAAAGATACCAATGGAGACGCTAGAATGAAGAATATAATCCCTACTTCCCTTCCTCACTTCCATGGATTAACCTATGAGGATTTTGACACCTTCATGTTTGAAATTTTTTTTTTTGTAGGATCTATGACTATGCCTCTCATGAGAACAAGTTGAAGTTATTCCCCTCCACCCTTAAAGATGAAAAATTTCTTTGGTTTTTGGGTCTGCTTGGGGGTAGCATCAATACTTGGGCCCAAATGAAACATGCCTTCAATAGAAAGTACAACCACTATCGTAGGTCCAACGAAACCAAGGAAGAAATAATTAGGATGAATCTTGGACCTGATGAATCCCTAGAGGACTATGAGGAGAGATTTAAACTTAGTTATAGGATGACCAATTGTACCCTTGATCCTGAGTCACTCAAGCTATTTCTTCTCTAACGGATTAGGGAGGATATGTTGGAAACCTTCAACATGTTATCTAGAGGAGATATATGATGAGGCTCATCAATAGGTATATAATAAGGCTCACAATCCCATCCTCTAGCTTGTTAAATTATATTTTTCTCACATTTATATACCAATTTTGTTATATTATGCTTAGAGTTAGGAGTAAAATATATGTTACTGTTGCATGTGGTATAACGTGTGTTAAATCCAGGATTAGAGAAATTTTGGGATAATTTGAGTTCAGGAACTCAGAGTAAACAACAAGGAGAGATTCCATGATGTTTTCCACCTCATTACCTCCTCAAACAAGCAAAATATCACCACTCTATCTCTAATCAACTCGAGGGCATTGGCAGTCAAGCCAGTGCAAGTCAACGAATATCTAGATCCACCTATTATTGAGTTAGGGAGACAAACATCCCTATTTTCTAGGGAGATGTTGGTAGCTACCCTTTTTTATAAATAAACATGCTAAGGAACTCATTAGGATTCAAAGTTTTATTGTAGCTAAGAGGCCATTGAGATGAGGCACTTGTGACTGTTATTTTGATGATGTATTTGACATTTATGGAATGATAATGAGAAGTTCTATCTTGATCCATCACTGAGTTAGTTAAAAGGGTTGAAGCTCTTGGGTTTGGGCCTAACTGTAGAAGCCTAGGTCCCTCTTGTGTATTTCTATTTTCTTAGCCTAAAATGTTGATTACTTGTTGTAGTTCAGTAGAGCTTATTTATATTTCTTTTAGCCTAGAATATCGATTAGTTGTTGCAGTTCAATAGAGTATAATTCATCAAAAAGTTTGTGATTGTGATCTCTATCTCACCTCTCTCATGGGAGCATGGTTAGAGGACTCCACCATCACAACCCAAAAATGGTGTGTGATTTCTTGTCTATGATTTCTTGGAAAAGTTTACATTTGGTATCTTGCTTCACATGTGATTGTTGTAGCTTAGAAGGTAATTCATTGCATAGATCAAGTTCTTAGCATTAGTTAGATAGTTTTTTTTATGAATTCTTCGAAATGTTTACATTTGGTATCTTGCTTCATATTATTCTTGTAGCTTAGGAAGTACTTCATTCCATAGATCAAGTTCTTAACATTAGTTAGATAGTTTCCAAATTCAATTCATCTTTTCCACCATTAATTATAATATTTTGTAAATGAAAAGAGGAACAGGTGCATGTGATCTTGTAGGGTTATTGGATCTGTATTAAAGGAATATTTTCATCAATTCCACCTAGGAATTCTCCACTCTCTTATGATGAATGCCAACCCATGTTCTTGATCTCTATTTTTTGGTCACCATAAGCAGCCCTCTTAGCCAAATTCAGCCTTCCTAAAGTGTTGTGCTTGGATAGGGGTGTTGGTCACCTTCCCTAAATTCCCGCAACCTTCATTCATCTTTCCATCACTTCATCCCATCATCCTTACACTCCAAACCCTCTCGGCCAACTTCCTTTAGAATTTCAGAACTTCATGTAGCATTACAGGAATCCTGTAGTGACATCATGTAGCACACCTGTAGCAAAATTATTTGACCTACAATGATAACATATCTATGTTTAGGAGTAGTTTGACCCCTCATCTTGGATTCCATGACCAGAAGTACCACCTAGGACATTCCCTCCATTGCTTTTTCTTTCCATCAAAAGTGAATAGCATTAGTTCTTTCATCATAAATTTGGAAATTAAGACCTTACTTAATCCGAAAGTGTGAATTAGATAAATAATGCATGCATTCTTGAGTTGTCAATTGGTAGGATGATTTTTTGCTTTCAAGAAAACCTGATAACTAGATGATTGATTGCAAATTATGGTAGTTTCCTTTCTGCAGTTAGCATAATTCTTGTGTTTTTCATGAATGAAATCATTAGCATTTACATGTTGACAACATTTACAAGTTAGAGATGAAAATCATTTACTTTCTATACACTAAGACTAGCTTTTACATTCTTCTTTCAGTAGTTAATCTCCTTTAAGTTCACTATAGGAATGATCTTGGAGCCCTAATGATCAAGTGACCTAGTTGAGGGTGGCATGAGTAGAATTCATCTACTGCATAAATAGCACTATCACCTCAACATTTGTATGAACATCGAGTTGATAAGTAAAGTTGAGTATCCTATTTAAATTGAAGCACTCTTGGTGTAATACTAGGGCTCAACATTTTTTGACATCGTTGTTGGGGAGGTGTCTAGGTAGATGTTATTTCTGATTTTCTTTTGGTTTTGGATTAATTTTTTTAAAAATCATATAGAAAGGAAAAAAAATTCTTTCATGTCTCATAGGAGTAGAGACACTCTAGAAAACTTCTTGCCAAATACCCCCACACCATCAAATAGTCAACCTTCACTCTTCTTTGGTGAGTGTCAATTTCCCTCTCTCACTATAGGTGAGTTAGAAGACCCCGTAGGTGAAAAACTAAAGATATTTGAAGAACCTATTGGGGAAAAAGAAGAACCCATTCCACATACCCACAACATGGCTGAAAATAGGAATTAATAGGATTTTCCCATTAGAGAAACTAATGGAGATGCTAGGAAGAAGAATATAAGCCGTTCTGCGATTCCACACTTTCATGGATTAACCTCAGAGGACCTTGATACTTTCATGTTTGATTTTTCTATTGTCTGTAGGAATTATGACTATACCTCTGATGAATAGAAGCTGAAGTTGTTCCCATCCACCCTTAAGGATGCAATCGTGCAATGGTTCATGGGTATACCTAGGGATAACGTCACTACCTGGGCTCAAATGTAGAAATTCTTTAACAACAAGTACAGGGACTATTGTAGGTCAAAATACACCAAAGAGTAAATATTTAGAGTGAATCTTGGACTTGATGAATCCCTAGAAGACCATGAGGAAAGTTTCTAGGTCAGTTATAGGAGGGTCAGATGCACCCTTGATCCTGAGTCACTCAAGTTAGTCCTTCTCATAGGAATGAAGCACGACATATTAGAAACCCTGAACATTTTGTCTGGGGGAGACATTTATCATCTACCCTATGAAGACATCAAGATAGTGTTCAAAAACCATTCTAGGGTTGCTAGGAAGAAGGGAAGGATTAGTCAAGCTTTGGTCAGTTCCTCTCCCTCCACAAAATCCATTAAGAATGGAATTGGGAAACTGTTGGAGGAATTTAAAAGTGAAATGTTGCATACCTTTGCTCTCTAATGGACACCATGCATGTCAAGAGGAGACAAGAGGAAGAAAAGAGGGCCTCAGCTATCTTTTTCCCTGAATACCCTAAAATGCACCCCATAAATGAATGTCCATTAAATGTTATAGAGGTCTACTGAGCCTGTGAGGAAAACCATGCCACAAATAAATGTCCTTATTTTCCTGGATTCAAAGTTGTATACCAACGGGCAAAAGGTGGGTATAAATTTTTTTTTTTCATCAATCAAAGGAGACTTCAAGGACCTTGTCCATACCATCAGGGCATGTAAGGTGAATCCTCTCTTATTACCATTCTAGCCAGAATGCACATCTGCCACCTTGGTACTCTTACACTCATCCATCATGGTCCACACCTTCTCCTTGGTCTTATACACCTCAATATCCTCCCCAACCTGTCAATCAACCTCAACCAACCTCCTGCTTTACTACCTCCACCTCCATCTCAACCACAACACATTCATCCTTCTCTACCCAAGAAACCTCATATGCCTACACAACCCAATCAAAACCCAAACAATAAGTAATAACAACATGTCTATAGTGTAGAGACATCTTACCCTGCCTATGTTGTGGTGATTCAAGAAATCAACCTCAGATCTAGAAGAGTGATCCCAAATAACTGGCCTCCATCTCCACCTAAGGAGCTTGAAGATGAAAAGGAAGAGAGTAACCCTCAAGTGAACCCACCTCCTTTTCCTGGTAGATTGATCCATCCTAACTAGCACACCCTAGAAGAGATTGAACTTCTGGGAAAATTAAAGAACCTGTGTTTTGAAATTTCACTCCAAGATATCAAGGATGTTCCCATATAGATTAAGTTTTTATAATAGAAATGCTTCAAAAATATTGGGAGGAGAAGGAAAGACACCCCTATCATTAATGTTATTGGTGAATTATCTGATCTAATGTTTGGGAGATTGATTTGCCCAAAATATCTAGATCCTGTAAGTCCTATGGTAGATGTTCACATTGATGGCAACATTTTCCCTCACACCTTGATTGATCTTGGGGTTACCATCGATGTTATGAGTAAAGAAACCATGCTCAATCTAAACCTCCAAGGATCCTTGGGAAAGACAAATACAGTGATGAAACTTGTAGATAGGTCCACACTGGCTCCTGAGGGAGTTGTTGAGGTTGTAATGTACTCTATTGACTCTTAGGAGCATCCTAATGACATCCTAGTTCTCCAACCCAAGACCAAATTCAATGGTTATCATCTCATCCTTGGAAGACCATTGCTAGCCACTGCAAATGCTTACATAAGTTACAAAGCTGGGAACATTACCGTTAAGAATAGGCATTTGTCAAAATAGTCGTTATTGTACCCTCCTACTTAGCCATCCATTGAGCATGACTTACCCCTATGGTTGCAATAAGAGGAGGAATATTAAGTGTATCATAAAAGATACCATCCAAAATGTGCCCCATATGCTGTTAGGAGGGAGGAACCTGATGAAGATGAACTCATTGACCAAATCCTCTAGAACCAACCCCCAACTCCATGCCTCTTGATGAGATTGTGAAGGAATCTGAGGGTAATCCTTGGACTGAGTTATGCCAAGTGGACCCAAGTCCCGCACATGTCAAAATGGTAGAATTTGGTACATATAGAAACTTGAATATTAAACCCTCTCTCTCAGCCAACCAAGAAGAGAAGTTGCACAAAATGCTAAGAGAGAAATTAGATGCCTTTGCTTGGAGCTATAAAGAAATGAAACAGGTGAATCCCTTAGTGTGTATTCATCACATCTACATCAAGGAGGGATGAAAACGTATGTGCCAACCTCAGAGGAGAATGAATCCACCCCTCAAATACATAGTAAAGGAAGAGTTGAAAACGTTGTTGGATGCAGGGTTCATATATGCCATCTCAGATAGTGAGTGGGTATCCCCTCTAGTTTTGGTTCCAAAAAAGAATGGAAAGTGGAGGATTTTGTGGATTACACAGAGCTAAACAAAGCCATTAAGAAAGACCATTTCCCTTTACCTTTCATTGATCATGTTTTAGATAGTCTTATAGGGAAAAGGTTCTTCTCTTTCCTGAATGGATTCAACGGTTACAATTAGATCCATATCATCCCATAGGACCAAGACAAAACTACATTCAGTTGTTCTTGGGGTACCTTTTCATATAGTGTCCGTCCTTTCAAATTATGTAATTACCCCGCCACTTTTCAAAGGGTAGTTTAGAGCATATTTATTGAGCTGGTCCATGACTCTGTATAGATCTACATGGATGATTTCACTCCCTATGGGTGTGACTTCCTAGATGCTCTCTCTAAGCTGGGGAAAGTCCAGAAGAAGTGCATTGAAATGAACCTCTCCTTGAGTCTTGAGATGTGTGAATTCTTGATGAATTCAAGGACTATCCTTGGCCATTCAATATCTAAGGAGGGAATACAAGTGGACTCAAACAAAATTTCCATCATAAAAAGGGTCCCTAGTCCTCAAAATAAGAGGGATGTTAGGAGCTTCTTAGGCTTAGATGGATATTATAGGATGTTTATCATATAATTCAACAAAGTAGCCTCACCATTGTTAGGATTTCAAGCCAAGGAATCAAAATTATATTGGTCAGATAGCTGCCAAGAGGCCCTAGAGGTCTTGAAAGACAAATTAACCATTGCACCCATACTTAGAGGCCCAAATTGGGCTCTTCCCTTTCATATCTATGTTTATGCATCTGGAAAAGTTGTAGGAATATCTTTAGGCAAGATAGATGATAAGTTACCTTATGCCATTTACTTCATTATTAAAAAAAATTCTAAGGCCGAAATGAATGACAGTATAACTGAGAAAGAACTCCTAGTTGTTGTACACTCTTTAAACAATTTCAGACACTACATCACTGGATATCAAACTTTTATGCGTACTGACCATGAAACTATCAATTACTTAATGAACAAGCCTGATAAGAATGCTAAAATTATTAGATGGTTGCTACTATTTGTAGCAGTTTGATTTAACTATCATTGATAAACCAGGAAAAGAAAATGTAGTTGTATATGTTTTTTTTAGACTTAATTTGACTGCAGGTGATGAAGGGATGGTTGATAATAAACTTCCATATGAGCACTTATTTTCTCTCTACATGGTTTGATGACATAGCCAACTACCTAGTTGCTGCAAAATTCCCTCCAAATCTATCATCCAAGGAGAAGAGCAGAATTGTAAGGAAGAGTGCCCCTTTCACTTGGATTGGGGGCAATCTCTTCAAGCTGCAACCAAATAAAATCTTGAGGAGATGTGTGAAGGAATAGGAAGTCTTTGAAATCCTCTCAGCCTGTCATGATGGGCCTTTTGGAGGTCACTTTGCTACCAAGAGGACAACCTTCAAGGCTTTACAGGTTGGCTACTACTAACCCACTCTCCACCAAGATGCAAGAAGATACACCAACCGATGTGATCAGTGCTAGAGGATGGGGAGACCTACCACCAGGGATTAAATTCCCTTACAAACTTAGGTGGATTTGGAGCCATTTGAAAAGTTGGGCATGGATTTCATCAGGCCTATTTATCCAACATTAGGGTAGAAAAAGTACACCATTGTGTGGACTGATTATTCAAAAAAGTGGGTTGAGATAAAAGCCCTCAAGGTAGCAACAGAGGTGGAAGTGGATGAGTTCTTAAGGGAGAATCTGTTCTACAAATTTGGGTAACCCAGAGAGATAGTCACCAATCAAGTAGACCAATTCACATCACATCTTATTGAGAATCTATTAAGGAGACATCATATAAAGCACAGAAAATCTACAACATATCATCCTCAGGCCAATGGACAAGTAGAGGTCAAAAATATGGCATTATAGGGCATCCTCACCAAGGTTGTGAGCAACAACAGAAAGGATTTGGCAGGCATATTAGTGGAGGCCACTTAGGCCTATAACACAACTTCTAAAACAACTACTACTTTTACCCCTTATGATTTAGTCTATGGAAAGAAAGATCTTACCTTTATTGAGTTTGAATACAATACTTTGACAATGATAGCCCAATTGGATTTAGATGTCACCAAAGCACAAGAGGAGAGGATGCTCTAGTTAAATGGCTTGGATGAATTCATAATGTAGGCCCTCCTACACACCGAGGTTATCTGATTCCAAAGGAAGGTATGATATGATAGGAATATCAGGGACAAAGCTTTTCAAGAAGGGATTGGGCTTTTCTATATGACTCTAGGTTCAAGGAATTCAAAGGTAAATTGATGAAAACATGGTTAGGCCCATACTTGATAGAGAAATTCCAGGAAAATTTCTCTATCAAGTATGGGCCTAACCATATTTTCATCAATTTTCTTTGGATATAGGTTTTCTCTATCAGGTATGAGCCTAACCATCTTTACAGAAAATCTATGTCGAAGGAAGAATTCATCAGTACCATCAACAGAGAGGTGAATGTGATAGGAAGTGTCATAGCATCCAAGTCACCACATTCCTATATATTGTTTTTGTTTGTGAAAAAAAAAAAAAAAAAAAAAAAAATTCAATAAAAGGTTTCAATGAAAGCCTTTATGAGGCATTTAACGCCAACTCTTGGGTTCAAAACCTCCCTGCGGCAGCCCGGGAGTAAAAAAAGGCGAAAAAATAAATCCATGGCTAACAACCTCCCCTTAGGCACTTAGGGTAGGCATACAGGTTGAAAACCTCTCTTGAGGCAACCTACGTGTACCTCAAAAAAGAAAAGAGAAAACAAGAAAAAAACAAAAGAGAATTTAATGACATGGTTCCACAACCTGTCTGTTAATAATTTTTTTCATTTTGCTGGTTTTAAGGAAAGTGGCGAATTTTAGAGCTATAGGACCAGCATCCTCAAGTTTCCATCCAATTCTCACTCCACCCACTCCATATCCTCCATGAAAACCACTACCCTCACCACTCTCCACCATCCTAGTGGCTCAAAAATCCAATTTTAGGCCCTCTCTGGATTTCTACAGGAAGACTGTAATTACTACAGGAATATCTTGTAGCACTACTGGAAGATCCTGAAACTCTATAAGAGGGGGATGCTATTGAGAAAACCACCAAGCATGACCTGTCAAAAGGTAAATGAGGGCCTCCCACCTAGATCCACCACCCATCCAACCATTAAACATCACTATTCACAAAAAGTGTCAATATATTTCAAAACTGACCCTAAACTCTATATCATCCTAAAAATTTCTTGGAAAAAACACAAAGAACATTCCCTCCATATCCACAACCCTACACTACTAAATCAGGGCCCTAAAATCATCCTCCAAGTCCTCTACACTCTTCCTCATCACTCCCCCGAAGTTAAAAGACCTTGGAAGAAAAAAAGGGTTGCTATAGGATTCTCCTGTAGCAGCTTGTGCAACCACTACTGAAAATCTAGAAGCCTTGTTTTTTTCCTTCCCATAGAGTTGATGGGATGATACCATCTCATGAGGCACTATGTCACTCCAAGGACTCTACAGCAATAGTAGAAACACCTGGGATATCAACAAGGGACATGCACACATAGCAACCAAAATAATCAAACACAAAGGAGCAAAGAAAATATACACATGAGTAGAAAAAGATAGCAAGACAACTCCCTGAGTAATAGAACAAAGGTCCAACACTCCAACATGCACCCCCCTTGCATCAATCAAACATGAGGTAGGAACAAGTATGGAAACCTCACAGTTCTTCCCTATGTATAAAATAATGAAAAATGTATGAATGTTGAGGTAAGGTATTTTTATCAGCTGGAGGTGGCCAGTTAACTTGGCCACCCTCGGTTAGTGACACAAACATGATTTATGAGTCATCATGCAATGTGGGAGTGTCACATCAGTCAAGATTAGATAACAAAGTGTGGGTGTTGATTACTAGGGACGAGGGAATGATCACTCTAGGTGGAGCAACGGTCCTAAAGAGGAAAACTCATGCCTCTACCAAGTCATCACAACACTCTGAGCCCTCACCAAAAATAGCATATATTGTACTAAAACTCAAATTATCTTGCATCTATGCTCATTTAAAAAATAATTAAGGTAGGGACAAGCCTGGGCAGCCATCTATGAGAGTCGAAATTTACTTTGTCATTTTTACAGGAGGAAGCTATAGGAAGCCTGCAAATGCTACAAGAAGCCTAGGAAATTACTAGAGGAAGCCTCCAAGGGTGAAGAACATTGGAAACAGTCGATTTTGTCTCAAATTATCCTCATCCCAGGCCACGTGGTGAAAAGTAAGTGGCCCCTCTCATTCATCTATCCATAATTTACGTGTTGGTGCACCCTAACTTCTACAAGTAATAGAAGTAATTTTTTGAATTGAAATAAATTTTATAGTACCCTAACTAGAGATTCCAACCCTTTGTTCCCATTGAATTACACATCAGAGATATTACAAGAAGAAACCCTCCTAAAATTAGTTCAAAATAGAGGAAAATATGGGATGGTCATTCAATACAATAGAGCTTACAATCATTAAAATAATTCATCTTGGCCCTCCTATATTATAGATTTTCACAAGGCATCAGTAGTTAGGCTTCTTTGAGCCACTGAAGGGATATGATGATGACATTATATATGAATTTTCCATGGCCCTAAACTCTCAAACAAGAGCCAGTGCCACCAATGTCATAAGGGGATTATCCATTTCCATAAGAATTGAGCTAATTAGCAGGGTCACAACCTTTCCCCTAGGGATCGAATGGAGGAGAGAAAATAAGAGTAGCAATTTCATTGCCAAAATGAACTTCTTCACTGCTAATTAGAAACCTATTGAAGATAAAAATGGATTCAGAAGGGAAAGCCTACCCTATTTGTGGAATGAGGTGGCCTAACATATCCTCAAATTCATCTCCTGTGAAGGAATACTTAGTGTATTCCATGGCTACCATTTCAGATTTCTCCATGAAGTAAGGTTTCAAGCATAATTTCCATGGCCAAAAGACTCAGTGTACCTTATTTCCTCTTACATTCCATCAAGGACATGAGCCAAAAGGTGACAAAGGATAGCACCAACACCTAGGCCACCAGGGCCTCATCAAAATGATATTGGTAGATTCTTTGAATAAACTAAGGATCCATGTCCTCTGGTTCGAATTCAGGGATATGGATAGAGAAACCTCTATGGACATTCAAACCTTAACACCAGGTGAGACCCCAACCTCTAGTGCCAGAGGAAGAGAAGGGAAAGAAGAGGAAGAGGTAGAGGAAGAAGAAGAAGAAGAGGTAGAGGGAGAGAATATAGAAGAAGAGGAGGAGCATAATGAAGAACCAAGCCATGATAAAACCATTTCATCTAGAGAAGAAGAGGTATCTCTAGAGAAAACAATTTTGCCTCTAGGGCCCATTGAAAAATAGGTAGTTGCCACCTTATCTACCTTGAGCACACCAATCAAACCTAAAAAGAAAAGGCAAAGGAAAACTCCCCTCTACTTCAAAACCAGGAAAAGCACCAGGATTAAATAGGGGAGGCCTCAAACTCCCACAAAGGCCCCTATTACAATTGAGGAATCCCCAAGTAAAAAAGAGGAGTTAGGACCCACTAAAAGGAAAGTTGAGGAGGTCACCGCTCCTAAAACCATATCAAAGACTCCCATAGAATATGTAAGTAGGCCTACCGATATATCAACCTCCTCTAAACAACCCAAGGCACCTACCCCACTCCAAAAAAAAGGAAAAGGGAAGCTACTAGAAAAACATATCATGTTACAGGAAAGATGGGGCACACTATAGGAAGAACAAAAAATGCTACAAGAAGAGAAAAAGGAGAAACATGAAGGGAAAAAGCCAACACAATAGTTACAGAAGGGGAAAACTTCCCTAAGAACATTTGAAAAGGATTTCCTAGAGCTATAAGATCCTAGTCCACAACCTAGTTTGAGCTCCTATTATAAGTTCATTGAAGGAGGCAGAGTGATCCCACAAAAATTTATAGTCCCACTTTTCTTTGAACTTGAAGTAGAAAGAGGAAGGACCCATAGATGGATGTAGATTTCTAAATCCAAGAAGGTGGAAGATGTGGGCCTCATCGAAGAGAAAGTTGTTAAGTTATGGTATGTTCTATGCTTATAACAGTGTACTTCTTTTTCTTATTATATTCCATAGATTAGCAATCACATGTACATAAAGTAAAATGCAGATAGAACATTAAACGATCGACAGAAAACAAGCCAAGACAAGAGACACAAGATGTGGTGGCTAGCCAGGGACAAACCCCAAAATGTGTGCGAAAACCCTTTGATCAAATATTCTTTTATCTTCAATAATTCAGCAGAGAGAAATAATACAATAAATCTGATTCATATTAGCAGTAGCAAACCCTAGATCAGCAACATCAACATTAGCGGCTTCATTATCAAACTAGGGCAGACCATATCTCACAAACTGACTGTCGGATTGACTTCATTCCACCACCAAAAGTTTCAGCTTCCAGAGGAGGTTCAGATGAACCTACAGTGTAGTTCAGATGAGGAGATCTTCTAGGCCATGCAAGTCAATCTTTACTTCTGCAGTTGCAGCTTCAGTTTCAACAGTTTCTGGCTTCAAACTAGGGCAGTCGATATCTTGCAAACCGTTCGTCGAATTGACTTCATTCCACCACCAAAATTGTTGTGGGGAAAAATGACTATTTAGGAAGATCCTATCCACCTAAGGTGTGACAGTGCCTTAGCAACAAACGAATACAGCTATTATGATTTCTTCCTTTATGAAATGTGAAAGAGTGGAGATTGGCAGACTTACCGTTGTCTTCCGGTTGTCCCTCGATCTAGATCCTCTTTCCCTTTGTGTGTCTACAGCTACTCGCCTCCTCGCTTGCTCAAGAGAACAGCTAATTGAATCTCACGAGGTCACAAGAGAACAGCTACCTGTGACAAGAGAACAGCTACTTGTGACAAGAGAAGAACACAATACAAAGGCACATATACATATTCATAAATGATTCAGGATTAGAAGTAAATCAAATACACTAATGCAATCATACAAAATACACCAGCATATAGGAAAGAATCAAGATAGCTTTATTGAAAGTAACAGGGTTCAGGAAGAGATACAACCCATGGGGCTCCAATCTAGCATCTCCTTCCCAGCAGAATGGAATTCCCTCTTCAGCTCCCTTCAAAGCATAAACACCCAATGTATCCAGCCACAAACCAACAACAATTCTTTACTTTCACAAAAATTCCAGCCTCCCCGACCTCTTGTAGGAGAGATCTATATATAGGGATATTGGAGAGAGGATGAGTCAGCTTGAGACTGGTATGAAGCTGACTGGTGTCCTCTCCCTCTCATAGTTCTTGAGTCCACTTGGAGGTTCTTGCTTCCACTTGGAGATTTGGAACCTCTTACTCATCACCAGTCGAATTCTCTGATCCAAGTGTCATTTTGGAAGCTTCCTGGGCATTGACACCTTGAGAAATGACTCTGCCACTTGTCCAAACTCGATCAGCGCAGGTAGCCTTTGTTGCAGTTGACATTCAATGCAGGTAGACAGTGGAGCAGTTGACATTCAACGCAGATGCTCAGTGGAGCAGTTGACATGATCCAAAATTGCCTTGTTTTTGAGTGTTTTCAGGTGGAGAACTTCAGTGAATTGCTGTGGTTAGCTGGCCTTGTTCTTCTAGGGGTAGGAACAACATGTTTAGGGACTTTGGATCCCTTGATTATCGACATTTCATGCTCAGTGATGCAAGGCACAAAAATGTCTATAACAGTTGCCCCCTAAAGGATGAGGCCGTTTATCGGGTGAAATGCTTTATCCAGGAGGGCCCGAAGTTCATCCATCTGCTGGGAGGAGACCTATAATAAAATACATTATGATTCATTCTGCTTTCATGATCTAGCTGAGGCGGGCATTCCCATGCTCAGCTTTATAAATACATTTTGGTACATAGAACAGATGATCGTCTGATGGTAGACTGATAATTCTGGCGAAACTATCATCCTTTGAGTAGGATGATCATCTGCTGCAATGATGTACATATCAAATGTCTTTATTTTTCCTGAATATATATCGCAGCCCGGATGGATGAAACTAGATCCGGGGTCTTCAAACTCGTTCGATCTTCACTCTAAGTACAAGTCGATCCATGTGAGAATTGCGCTGAAGTCGAACATGGAAAGACATCGCTTGATTACCGGTCAATGATGTAAACCGTTAACAAGCGCGAGAGGAATCACCGATAATGATAATGACCCTCAAGGTACTGCAGTACAATTCACGTGGTGTGAATAAAGGACTTGGCGTCGAACACCACGCAAAATCTTCTGGTCGAAGGTCATTGATGTATACCTATCGCCGGAAGTGAGAAACTTGCCATTGAGGCATGCAAGCTTCAAAGTACTGAAGGGGGTGTTCCTAGATCAACTTCTTGGATAATGAGCTGATGTCGACAAGAAGCGATCCGTCACATGAGGGCCTTAATGAATCCCACATCAGTGACATGGAACGGAGCTAATGACTTTAATGGAGGTGAAAACGATCTGTGACATATGATTCAGGGTGGCGGTCATGAATGGATGAAGGATAATGTATGGTAGTGGATGGGACCCGGTTGACTCTTTCTGAACGATTTCTCTTGAACATATGGCGACACTGATGCGATGGATTGGTAGCATTACCCCGAATATGGATGGTATGGTGAGACCATGGTGATGTGACCGGTGAATGAAACAACCCAACCCGAATGTGGTACGGAGGAAAAGTGTCATGTTCAAGAGCGACCTGCTACCATCAAAGTTTTCTTGATTTTTCCCAATTTTTCCCCAGTCATTACTGACCAGTACCTCTTTATTTTTGTCAAGCTTGAGGAGGATAACATATGCTTGTTCTATAACCTGCCCTTCAGGAAAGCCCATCTCTATGTTTTAATGAGCCTAGCGATAGGGAAACTCGTTCTCGTCTAAAGACAAGTTTGTCGCTATTTAATAATTTTAACGAGTCTAACGACAAGGATAACTCGGTTCTTTTCATCTTTAGAGAGTCTGAAAAGATACATAAAGTCAACTTCAAAATTCCTTTTTCGTCATCTAATCCCTTAATTCCGAAAAAGTATAAAACAATACAGAAGGGATGAGTTTCCGATAACTTTAACGAGCCGAATAAAACAAGCGCTCGACCTTTTTGTGCAATAATCCCTCAAGTCCAAAAAGATTGAAATCTAGAGGAGGGATAGCTCTTCCCGTCACTTTAACGAGCTGGAAGGCCAAAACTCGGCAATATTTTCATATTTTACGAGTCAATTGAAAAGAGCTTAAAGAAGACTCGTCTTTTGAGGAACGAGTGATAAACAGGGATAGCAACTGATTCCAGGTACAGGTTGGAATTTTCCAATCATGGCTGTGTCACAAGGATGGCTAGGTGAAATCACTCTTCGCAGCTGTTCCTCAAAATGGGTAAACAATCATATGGGGGTGAACGATCGGCCAAATGAAAAGTGAAGGTGGTAGGTGCACATACAACCAAGGCTTTTATGGCTGATAAATTTACGATCACAGTGGTTATTTACCGGGATAGGTTCATTTTTTAGTTAAAAATGAGCTTAAACTCTGGAGGAAACATTGCTCACTGCTTATATTTATTTTTTAACGAGCATGAAGACCGCGTTAAAACTGCTCGGATCTTGCGTTTATTTTTTAACGAGCATGAACTTTATGCTAAAACTGCTCGATTTTATGTTTATTTTTAAACGAGCATGAACTATACGATAAAACTGCTCGATGATAAGTTTGCATGCCCCCAGCATAATAACGCAAATCAAACTGCATGCCCCCCAAGCTTCATTGCATTCAACTCGGTTGTTGGAATGAAGGTTTACCTTTGAGATTTGAAAAGGGTTTTGTTTCATTTTTTAATGAGGTTGACATAGTAAAAGAACTATCCTCATGACTCCTTGTTTCATTTTTTAACGAGGTTGACACGAGATAAGAACCGTCCTCGGAGTTTAAATCCATTAGATGTAGAAGGTTTCATATTCCACTGTGGCCACTTCCACCAGATTACTCAGAGGCGGTAGGGCAAAAGTACCCATTAAGGCAGGGTCTTTTAGGAGACCTACTCCGATATTTTGGAGCGAATGATTCCTTCCATGGATCATTGGAATGCTTCCCGTAACTTGCGAACTGTTGGGGAGAAAAGTTTGTTGGTCAACGATTGTAATTCCTCCTTGGAAGGGAAATGCAATCTTCCTAAAATAGGTCGACACAACAGCTGCCATGGCATATATCCATGGTCTTCCTAGTAGGATGTTGTAATCAAGATTCCCATCGATGACTTCAACATCTATTTCTACCGTTTTTCCCTCTAGTTCAACTTTCAAGTTATTTAGTATACCATATGGGGTATATGTCCTTCCGTCGAATGCTTTTAACGTCGTCGCAGACCTTGACAAGGTTGGAGATCCTAAAGTTTTCCAGCAACTCATCGACATAATGCATGTAGATGCCCCCTCATCAATAATTGTTCGATGAACAGTTTTGTTGAGGGCTTTCACTTGAATAAGGAAAGCTAGTTGAGATGGTAACTGAGGGTCATATCCTTTATGATCAAAGGCCACAAGATTGGAATCCATTGGGTCAATTCCACCTATTGCTGATAATAAAGCTTGCTCTTGGGAGAAGCAATTTTGCGGTACCTCAAGTGTCGACATAACGGACGGCGATTGGGCCAGGTCCTCTATCTGTGCTATTTTCGCACAAGGATTAAATGTCGATTTGTGTACTGCTCCCTTTTGCGACTTTATCATTGGCTCAGGGACGATGGGTGGCACAACTTCGGTCAAAGTGGTTGTCGAACTACTAGGTTGTTCATTAGCCTTGTTGTTCGATAGCTTTGGATTCCTGTAATCTTTATTCCTCGTCAAAGCATCATTTTGCTGCTTTGATACAGACAACATAAGCACTTGGGATCGGGAAGCATTTTGATTAGCAACCAGTTCGGTTCTCGGGCTTGGAAACGGATCAGTCAACACATCTGAGGTTTTCGAACTCTTAAAGAATCTTTTAAGCTCAGCTTTGTATGGACAATCTGCTGTCCAATGATCCTCATCGCATATATGACACCCCGTAGGGGGTTTCCTTTTTCTCCCTTTCTTTTTCTTCTTGCCCCCTGGTTGCTTCAGTCCTTTTCCCTTGTCGTCCGACACGGCACTTACTTCTGAGGCAAGAAGTTCCTCATTTGCATTTTGACCGGAAATCATACGGGCCTTTTTAGATATAGCCTTTGTCAATTTCATGTCTGTTGCGCCAATCACGCCATCGCCGGCATGAGAGTCACTATTTGATTTAGGAAGAGGAGGAATTGAAAATTCCGATCTAGGGGCGTCAGGTATTTTATCATAGAGCGTGCCGGACTGAGTATATACTAAGTCTAGATATTGTGCACGAGCAATAACTTGCTCCTCCGTTACAACTCCCCCCTTGGCCACATCTTCCGTTATGGCAGGAAGTAACAACTTTATAAACCATTCAGCTAACAGCTGATCTGGAACGTAAGTCTTTACCATCCTGCGACGACGACGCCACTCATGTATATGATCGGATATATGTGTGGTTGTCGTCTGCTTGAAGTTGGTTAAGATTTCCGTTCCAATTTCATACCTTATCGGTAATTGAAAATGGGTTAAGAAAGTCGTGGCTAGGGAACTGAAATTGTCGAAAGAGGCTCTAGGTAATTCAATATACCATTTAGCCGCTGGACCCGTCAATGTCCTCTGAAAAAGGCGAAGCCTTATCGAATCATCGTTCAGGGTGTTCGACGAACACCACAGATGAAAAGTCATGACGTGATTCGATGGGTCTTCACCTAGATTTCCATTGAATTTAGGAATGTCTGATGGAAGTTTATGCGGAATCGCTGGCCACCAAGGGGCATAAGCAATTGGATCATTCGTCAACCGGTTTAGATCTGGTAATTCTAGAGTTGCTACAAAGGGCAACTGTTGATTCAGGTTAGGCAGAACATACCTAGGATAAGATGGAATCGCCTGAGCAGTGGGTCTTTGCATACCAGCATAATGTATTTGATGCTGGCAACTTTGACAAGTTTGATGGGCATAACCGTTATTATACAGTTGCCCATTACTTACAAAGACTTGTTGCTCGGGTCCTTGATATGATTGCTTGAATTGCGGTTGTTGAGTTTGAACCAGCTCCAGTTGTTGGACCATTTGCTGTTGTCCAATACTGGATGATTGACCAAGATGAGGAATCATAGTACTTGTTTGAGCCTGAGTCGCTCCAGATAAGGAGGCACTAACCGGAGGTTGTGATTGAGTTGTTGAGACAAGAGGCTGTTGTATGGCAACCTGGGAAACTTGGGGTTGACATACAACAGGTAGCGCTTGTACTTGCGACACAATCAACATACCAGGTATAGTGGCAACATTCGACACAGGGTGGACTGGTTGCATTGAATATGCAACCCTTGGTTGCTGAGGCAGTATTGGTACCCATCCGCTGGATGTAATTCCAGTTTGACCTGAACTTTGTTGTAAACTCCCATATGGTTGTTCTCCGGGGGGGAACAATGAAAAGGCATATTGCCCTCCATATGGTGGCAATCCAGTGCTTAAAGGGTAGATTGGCCTTTGAAGACACATTAGATCAAGTTGTTGAGTTTCAACATAAGAAATACCAGATGATAATCCGGATGAAGAAATAGGAACTAACCATGTCGTCGAAACAGTCTCTGATTGAACTCCAGCTTGTTGTTGACAATTTGCCGGGACAGATGGTATACCAGCGAACATCGTTGGAGTAGCAGCAGGAGGCTCTGCCGCTGCTGTGTCGGATGACACAGTCCTGGATGTCAACGGTTGCTCAGACATATTTAGTCTATCCAAAAGATTTCCTAGCGATTCTACAAGAACTTTGTGATGAAGGTAGACTAACTTCGAAGATCAACGCAGGAATAAAGGGTGATTGTTCCATTTAAAATAAAATGTTAACGACGCTTTAGACACAACTTGATTTTTCAGTTTTAAAGAGTCGAGAAAAAGCTAAAGATGACTCTAGTCTCCTTCGATGTTTTAACGAGCCCGAAGTGACAAATGCTCGGATGGACTTTTTCTGTTATAGAGTCTGAAAAAGGCAAAAAGAAACTTCTCTGGAGATCTAGGCAGAGGGTGTGCCAAACTTTTCGCAAAACCACAGAATACGTTTTACGGTACGGGTGGTCGATCTTCGTGAATGTTGTGTTCACTGCATTGCGATCAGTAGGGCGGCCGACACGGCTTCCTAAGGATAAAGGATATATGCCTATAGGGGTCTCCCAATATATACGCGACGGTACGTGGGAGCTCAAGTCCGTATTAGCGCTATCGTCCCTCAGGAGGAATCACCCACCTTCCCCGAGATTGACAGTCACTAGGTTTAACGACGCCGGAACACGTCTCTACCTAGACCTCTATGTTGTGCGTTATGTTGCAAAGCGTTGTTAGGTTCATTCAGTTTATTTTAAGTTGATCTTTTCAAAGTTTGTCTTTCAGGATCACCACGAGATGTATGGTACAATTCCTAAGTTCAGTCTAAGATGATAAGCAAGCTTTATAATCTTTCAACTTTGAAAATCCTAGCTACTAAGGGAAAAGAGAGCGACTATCTTTTCTCAAAGAGAAATCAGCACACTCTAATGCACTCTTCCTAAATCAAGCATGCAAACTTATCAAAATGCAAATGCACAATGCAGGTGTTTGTTTTCCACTTTCTTAGTATAAATGCCTACAAAGAAAGCTTTTGTACAATTTTGAATTTGCTTTTAAATGACTGAAACAAACAAGTTTTTCTTTTTCCAAAATCAACAAGGGTAGAAGAGATTACAATCACTTTGCGATTTTCGAAATGAATACTTGTTTTGACATTCAAAAGTGACAAACTCAAACTAATAAGAAAAAGAAAATGATAATCAAACTGTAAACAGCCAATGAACTCTCTCCTAAGATCACAATCAATCAATCAATCAGATCTGAATCAAGGGCTACAGGATGACTATTTCGCTCATGCAAAGGAAAACTGTGAATGATGCCACAAACACATAAAAAAACTTACAGTCTTTTTGTACAAAAATGAGGCGGAATTCAAGAAAAGAAAAGGGGTTATCAGACTGGTACCTATGTTGGTTAAAGGCTGCAAAAACAGAGATCAAAACAGGGCAAAGGACAGCAAAGAACCCTAGCTGCACAAGGCAAAACTGGTTCAGCGCAACCTCAACACTGTGGTTTTGACATTCAGTGCAGGTAGCCTTCACGGGACCTGCGCTGAAATGCAGAATGCCTTCACAGCAGTCGCGCTGAAGGAGAAACTCTCGTTTCTCTTGGGTTCAGGGTCATAAAATGCTCAAAAATCAACTGTTTCAGGCCAAATCAGAAACACAAGCAAGGTATAAACAGAGGGATGCTTTGAGAGGGTACTAAAGACTATCACAAAGGATCATCAAGTCATTTGTGAGTCCATTGTTGAGATCATAGACAAAAACCCAGTGAAGGATCAAAGCAGCAACATTCTACTTTACAAAGCAGTTCGATTGTTGCCGTTGAGTCTATGAGGTAAACAATGATGTAAACACAAACAAAATGACTAAAACAAAGTTCTTCCCCAGTGGAGTCGCCAATTTGTTGTGGGGAAAAATGCCTATTTAGGACGATCCTATCCACCTAAGGTGTGACACCGCCTTAGCAACAAACGAATACAGCTATTATGATTTCTTCCTTTATGAAATGTGAAAGAGTGGAGATTGGCAGACTTACCGTTGTCTTCCGGTTGTCCCTCGATCTAGATCCTCTTTCCCTTTGTGTGTCTATAGCTACTCGCCTCCTCGCTTGCTCAAGAGAACAGCTACTTGAATCTCACGAGGTCATAAGAGAACAGCTACCTGTGACAAGAGAACAGCTACTTGCGACAAGAGAAGAACACAATACAAAGGCACATATACATATTCATAAATGATTCAGGATTAGAAGTAAATCAAATACACTAATGCAATCATACAAAATACACCAACATATAGGAAAGAATCAAGATAGCTTTATTGAAAGTAACAGGGTTCAGGAAGAGATACAACCCATGGGGCTCCAATCCAGCATCTCCTTCCCAGCAGAATGGAATTCCCTCTTCAACTCCCTTCAAAGCATAAACACCCAATGTATCCAGCCACAAACCAACAACAATTCTTTACTTTCACAAAAATTCCAGCCTCCCCGACCTCTTGTAGGAGAGATCTATATATAGGGATATTGGAGAGAGGATGAGTCAGCTTGAGACTGGTATGAAGCTGACTAGTGTCCTCTCCCTCTCATAGTTCTTGAGTCCACTTGGAGGTTCTTGCTTCCACTTGGAGATTTGGAACCTCTTACTCATCACCAGTCGAATTCTATGATCCAAGTGTCATTTTGGAAGCTTCCTGGGCATTGACACCTTGAGAAATGACTCTACCACTTGTCCAAACTCGCTCAGCGCAGGTAGCCTTTGTTGCAGTTGACATTCAACGTAGGTAGACAGTGGAGCAGTTGACATTCAGCGCAGATGCTCAGTGGAGCAGTTGACATGATCCAGAATTGCCTTGTTTTTGAGTGTTTTCAGGTGGATAACTTCAGTGAATTGCTGTGGTTAGCTGGCCTTGTTCTTCTAGGGGTAGGAACAACATGTTTAGGGACTTTGGATCCCTTGATTATCGACATTTCATGCTCAGTGATGCAAGGCACAAAAATGTCTATAACAAAAATTTGCGGCTTTTAGAGGAGGTTCAGATGAACCTACAACATAGTTCCAAATAGGAGATCTTCTAGGCCACACAATTCAATCTTTACTTCTGTAGTTGCAGCTTCAAATTCAACAGCTTCTAGCTTCACATGTGTGAGAGAGAGACCCATTTCAGCGCAGTAGAGAAGAGACACATTTATGCGTAATAGAGAGAGAGAGAGATGTGATGAGATGAGTGAGTCCAAATGAGGAAAAGTCCTCTTATATTTATACACAACGTTGGAGGGTGAATAGATGCGACTATTGGGCTTCTAAGCCTACATGAGTTGTAGGTCGGCTTGATAATAATTCCATAATTAAAATAAATTCATATCTCCATGAATACTTATCGGAATCGGATGATATTTATATCAATCCTACACCTCTTGACGAGATGAATCTAATAAAAATATTATCAGCCATGAATAAGATGACCCACATGAAGTTTTTCCCTAGTTTCCAATTTTAACAAAGGTCCTCAAAATGGGCAAGGAGTTAAGTGAGTTAAGGGAAAAGGAGTCCACAATGAGAGAATAAATGCCAGTAGAAAATAAATGGTTGAGGAAGAAATTGCAAGAGAAGGAAACATAATTGGCCACAATGGCAAGCCTCTCCATGGAGGCATTATATTGCAAATTGGAATCCAAGTCTTATGCACTCTTCCTCAAAAAATAGTAGATGAAGTTCCAAATCAAGACATTAAAAAAACATGGAGACATGCCATTTCAATATTACAAGAAGTTCATTGAGTTGTGTGACCAAAGTAGCATAGAAGGTAGAGCTAAATTAGCTAAGTTCTACCTGCAAAACCTCGCCTGAAATGATATGAATATTTGGGATCCCAATGCAAAGTTGGGAGACCTGCAACTAATGGCCCTTGCATCTTGGATGAATCATGAGGAGGCTAGAGCTGAGGAGGTAGAGAAAGTAATGGAAAAGGAAGAAAAATAACCCCTCTATATCAGGGAAGAATAAATAAGTCTCATGGCTATAATCAATACTCACAACATCATCTCCAATGATGCTAAGCTAGCACCTAGATACCTTGCCACTCAAGAGTAGTCCATCTCTCATTTCAAGGACACTCATAGGCTGTTAGGACAATGAGCCAATAAGCATGTCAGAGAAGATGGAATTCCTTGCCACATAGTCTCCAAATCAGTGAGTATCACTCTCCTAAAAGGTTGAGGAATGCATTGGAAATAACACCCATGTACAAAAGGGTTATGTGAAGACCAAAGGTGAACTGGATTGGGCTCAAGCTCAATCAACCTTTGCTATTGTGTTTACAAGAAGGAAGGAGTGAAGAACAGGAAAGGAAGTAGTGGAAAAGCATAGAGAAGGATGTAGGCTTCTATCCTCAGGAGGGCACACCATCTACATAACCTTGGGATGTTAGAGAACCCACCAGGTCCATGAAATACATGGACGTAGATGAATAAGTTGCTCAGAGGATGAGCAACAATTTCAGCAGGGGGGTGATGATGAGGCTCATCAAAAGGTATATCATAAGGGTCACAATGCCATCCTCCAACTTATTAAATTATCTCTTTCTCACATTTGTCTACAAATTTTGTTATATTATGCCTAGTGTGAGGGGTAAAAGATGTGTTGCTATGTCATGTGGCCTAATGTATGTTAAATGTGGGAATTGGAGTAATTTTGAGATAATTTGAGTGTAGGAGCTCGGAGTAAATCAGAAGGAGAGATTCTAGCAGCTTTTCCACCTCCTTAACTCCTCAAATCAACAAAATATCACCACTCTATCTCTCATCAAATCGAGGTCATTAGTAGCCAAGCAAGCCGAGGTCATTGGAAGCTATGGTAGTGCAAGTCAAGGAAGATCTAGATCCACTTATTCTTGAGTTAGGGAGACAAACATCCCTATTTTATATGGAGTTGTTGGTAGCTACCATTTTGTATAAATAAACATGCTAAGGAACCCATTAGGATTTGAAGTTTTATTATAGCTAAGAGGCCACTGAGTTGAAGCACTTGTGACTATTATTTTGATGATGTATTTGAAATTTATTGAATGATAATGAGAAGCCTTATCTTGATCCATCACTGAGTTATTTCATAGGGTTGAAGTTTGATGAGTGCCAATATTGCAGCAAGGATGTTGCAACTCCTGGGCTACCAGCTTTACTTATCAACCTAGGGTTCGTACAAACTTGGAGGTGACAGTGCTATATGCACAAGTAGAAGTGAAAGTCCTGCTATTATCACTGTTCATCTGGCGAGAGACCCCAGGGGTTCCAAGCCAGACTTCTATAGAGGTAGAAGAAGCTTGATTCTTTGATGGAAGAAGAGAAAATCTATTTTAAGAGAGCTACTCTACTACAATAATGAAGAAAAAAACATGTAATGCTAAATGACACCATATCCTAATTAACCATTTAAATAGCTATGCTAAGAAAAATTGCTAAATCAACACTAACCTAAAGCTTCTATCTAAGTTATATAAGTAAAGAGCATCAAAACTAACTAATGTGTAAGCAAGGAAACTAAACTAAATCTATTTTCACTTTTTTGGTTTTATTTGGTAAAATCAAGCATGCAATTTAATTGTTCTTATAGATGTGATAGGTGGATGGAAGGTGGTTGAGGATGGGTAGAAGGAGTATTGCAATGATCGGATAGTGTTGGAGTCTGATTGGCTAACCAAATCAAAGCTCAGGGGTGGTAGCATTTAACTAATATGCAAACCAAAGTTCGGGAAGGAGTAAAGTGGAAAAGCAATTGAAGATCAAAATCGGTGAAAGGAGGACGTAATGAAGCAGTAGTGCATAGGGACCGTTGGATCAGTTGGATCAACGAATAGTATTAACAGAAGATGAGTGGCAGAGATCTTATCGCAAGAGATTAAGTTAATAGATGGATGGATCACATTAAGTCATTTGTCAACAGAAAGGTGGAAAACGTGCGGTATGATGGAGAGGTCTTCATAGGTCGTAAGAAGTCTCTCGTGCGACCTAAGAGCTGTAAAAGGAATTCCTAAATTTCACACGATTAACCTAAGTGAGTGACACGTAGAATGGGAAAACCACTTTTCTCACGTGCTCTTGGTCGGATATCAGTCGTGCAATAATTCACACGAGACTGTGTGATAGCCATTGGATCATGCGGGATTGATCAATGGTGGAGATCGGCCAAGCTAGTTGGCGAGCGGGTGATGCAATAGCCATTGGATCAAGCGATTCAAATCGATGGTGAAGATAGGCAAAGCCAGTTGGTGAGCGAGTGACACGATATAGCAATATTCATAGGTGGTAAGCAGTATGCGCCCTAAGAGCTGTAAGCAGAATTCCCAAAATTTCACGCGATTAGCCTAAGTGGGTGACACGTAGCATGGGAAAACCACTTTTCTCTCGTGCTCTCGATTGGATATTGGTCATGCAATAATCCATGCGAGATTGTGTGATAGTTGTTGGATCATGCGGGATTGATCAACAGTGGAGATCGGCCAAGCTAGTTGGCGAGCAGGTGACACGATAGCCGTTGGATCAAGAAAAATAGATCAACAGTGGAGATTTGGAGTGCCTACAGTCAAACGTTGAAATGAATATGTGACACGTGGTTGACGACAATTGGTTAAGTTTGTTGTGGATCGAACGGTAAGGTAATCCATGGGTATAATCTGACTAGGACGTGATTTATTAGCTTCTGCATATATTATGCATGAAGAAAGTGCTGAAGGAAATGAGAATATGAGTGAGATCTTAATACAAAAAGAGTGTGATGGAAAAAGATGATCATAAAATGAACCAAGTACTAAATCAAGACGACAAATTCCAAAGCTCATGCAAGAACTAGAAATCTCTATTTTGGGGTTGCTGAAGGGTCTCTTCCTCAAGTCATGGTCCTAGAGGGAGGAGGTGATGCTGAGACACTTGTTGACAACCTTATGGCGATCGTTTTCTCCTTGTTAACCTACTAATTGAAAGAAGGCACAAATGGAAGCAAACTAAAACACAACCAATCTATGCTACACTGTTGTAATGGAAATGTAGCTACTTAATAAAATGAGCAATTAAACCATGAATCTACGCTAGCATACATGTACAATAAAGAGGAGGCTTGGCTACTAGGGTTGGGCCCTAACCCAAGAGCTTCAGCCCTTTGAGTTAAATCAGTGCTGGTTCACAACAAAACTCATTCTTATTACCAAAACAATGGATTACATAAAAATTCGTCACAAGTCTTCCAGCTCAAAAATAGAGTAAAGTTTTACAATCAAAAATTTGAATCCTACTAAGGTCCTAGGCCTCTGTGCTTATACATCTGAAATCTCCAACTACTTCCTTAAAATTAGGTAGGCTTGGCTCCCAAACTCAAGATAAACTGGTGCTTTGACTTTCACTTGCTTGGTTGCCTTCTAGTCCTCATGATTTGGCTATTTGCACTCTGAGTTGATGGAGGAATATTCGAATGGGGGGTAGTAAATGAGGAGGATTTACCTCCTATAATTCCTCTCCCTTGTCCCATTCAAGTTTTGACCAAAGTCTTTGCCAAAATTCCTTGCTTTTGTCCTTTAATCCTACATTAAATGCACATTAGACCATAAAGAAAAATATCCAACTCTAACTCATCTCATAAACAAAATATAATCAAAAGTGTGCAATAAGTTGTGAGAATAGTTTGTTTGAATAAGCTAGGAGGTTAATTAAGGCCCATATAATTACCCAATGATGAGGCTCATCATCACCCCCTACTGAAAGTGTTGCTCATCCTCTGAGCAACTTAGTCAATGTCCATGTCCTTCATGGCTCTAGTAGCCTCTCTGACATCCCATGCCTCTACTGTGGTCTCTTCTTCTTGTTCATAGAGCCCTACTTTCCTTTCTACTTCTTCCCACTGCCTCTTTTCCTCTTCTTCTTTTCTCCGTTCTAGCATCCCTAGGAGTAATGGTGGACTGAGTTTTAGGCCTATCCAATTGACCTTCAACCTTTGGATTGATTTCTTATACATAGGTGTCCTGTTGAGTGCCTCTCTCAACCTTTGAGGGGAGTGATATTATCTGATCTTCAAGTTTTGTGGTAGTGTGTTCCATCTCCTTAAGCAGGCATGTATACTATCATCTCCTAGCAACCTAAACATATCCTCAAAATGTGAAATTGCTTACTCTTGGGCAACAAGATATCTAGGTGCCAGCTGAGGATCATTTGCAATTAGATTATGGGTGTTGATTAGGGCCATGGGATTTGATTGTTCAACTCTAATGAAAAGAGGTTCATTTTGCTCTCTGGCTAATATTATTTTCATCTTTGCAACCCATGACTCCTCATGGTTCATCCATGATGCCAAAGCCATTAATTGTATATCTCCTAGCTCAACATTAGGATCCCAAACATTCATGTCTATGAGGGCCATGTTGTGCAAGTAAAACTCAGCCATTTTGGCCCTATCCTCTAGTGTACTTTGATCACAAAGATCAATAAACTGCATGTAGTCCTGAAATAGCATGGTGCCCCTTTTTGCTAGTGTTTCAATATGAAATTGCAGCCATTTTTCTCTAAGGTAAAGCGCATAGGATTTAGCTGGCATCATACATTGGATGGCCTCCAAGGAGAGGCTGGCCATACACACTAGTTGGTTGTCCCTTTCTTGTAGATGTCCTCTCAGCCATGCATTTTCCCTCTCAATTTGATCTCTCATTATTGCTTCTCTGTCCCTTAAGCCACTTAGCTCTTTGCTAATTTCCTTGAGATTCTCTTCCATGTGCCCAATGTCTTCCATCCCTTTTTGAGGTAGGATGGCCTTACCCTTTAAGGAAGTTGATCTGGTACTAGGCCTCCTTATATAGGTGATTGGTGACTTAGTGGAAGGCATTTTATCTATTGGTGTAGGGGAATCATCAATCTCAATAGTGGTTTTTGTTGATATTTGTGGCTTCCCTTGTTTGATTCATGTGCTCTTTCTTGTTCTGAAATATATAGGGGTTTTCTTCCTTCTTTTCCCCTTTTTTTTGACTGGGGTGCTAAGAGCAGTGACGACAGCTGCTGCATCCCTCTCAGGGGCCTCTAGAGACACCCTAGGTGACTCCTCCTTGTGTTCCTCCCCTTCTATTTCAACGCCTTCTTCCTCTATGTTTCTCTTATATTCTTCCTCTTGTTGTTCTTTCTCATCAACATCAATTTCTTCCTTCGTTTCCTCCTTTGTTTCAATGTTATCCTCCTTCTCTTCTCCCCCTTCTTCTTCTGCTTCATCATGTTCCTATTGTTATAGGCATATTTGGGCACTTCAACCCCAGTCACATATGTCGATAAACCAAGGGCTCTTTAACCCCTAAAAGTGTTGTTTCATACCCTAAAGGATCATGGTCAACTGATTACATCAATTCCCAGAAGTTCCACCTGAAAAACCACTTAGAACTGGCCAAAACTGGACCATACTGACTGCTCCATGGTCAAGGTGTGATGCATATTGAAGAGGGCTTTTGTAGGGTGCGATGAGAGAGAATGGACAAATGGAAAAGACAGTTTGCTAAGTGGAAACTCATGGAATCTTCTAGAAACTTCTCCCATGACACTTGCCTCTCTAAATTCGCCCAGGGATGAATAAAAGACCAATGAAATTTCCAAGTGGAACCAAGAACTATTAGTGCAATGACACTTGTCAAAAACTCAAAGTTGACTCACACCCTTGCAAGACATCTATAAATGGACCCCTCATCTAAGAGATCTAGAGGCTGGAAGTTTGCAATTTGTAAGGAAGTGCATTTGGTTTATCTTTGAGAAGAGACATTATATTGTTGGGTGATCTTGATTTTCATGAGGTGAAGAGGGCTTTGATGTTGGGAGGATGACGCTAGATTAGACAGTTGGGTTGTAATACTCTCTTCTACTATTAATAAAGTTCTTTGAGTTTTCATCCATATAATCATGTATTTGTGAATGCAATTGTATGCTCAATGTATTTCTGATTCTGCATTGTTTATGATATTATAGATCGAGATGCTTTGATGGTGTTTTGTTACTTTGACTCTACATGTATTCTCTAAAGCGGGACAAGTAGGAGAGGAGTTGCAAACTCTATCAAGGGAGAGAGAAATCAAGTGAGGAGCCAAGTGGAAGATCTAGGTTGGTCCCCTTTGCTTCTCTCTTATCTATCATACATAAAGGAAATTGCAAATTTCTTTGATTGTTTGTTTCTAAGATAGCTACCCGTCTTAGTGGGACTAGTAGATCGAAAAGACACTAGTTTTCCCAGAAACAAAATGGCGACTCCACTGGGGAATGAATAATTTGTTTGTTTATTATTGTTGTTTTCTTTATAAACTACAGATGGAGCTTGAAGTTAGCTAGATAGCCTTCGAACTACTCTTGCTATACAATTGAAAAGTAGATGAATGCTGCTTCAGTCAATCTCCGGGTTAGTTTATGAACTGAACATCTGACTTACAAAAATTCTAAGTGTCCTTGTGGTAGCTCAATAACCTCCTAAGATCGTACCCCTGTACTTTATTCTTTACTGTTCATAATAGCTCAGCCTAAATCCCTGAACTCAGCTGCAAATTTGACCAAAACCCCAACTCAGTTTCACTCCCTAGCCCATCTCACTATCTGTAACTGGAAACCAGTATGCATCGCACCTCCCGTGTGTAGTAGGTGAGATGCATCCTTGTTTCTGAGAAGCACAGGTGTGATGACTAAGTAATCTTATTTCTCTACTTGAAATTTGGTTTTTTGTCCTTGTTTTCAGCTCTGTTTGATTGTGTTGCTGCTTATGATCAGTATCTCATTGCTGAAGCCTCCTTACTTTACATATTTCAGCCTTCGTTGATTAGGATTTGCAATTTTTTTTATGTATTTGTCTATCATTTACAATCCTTCATCAAAAAGTAGCTTAAATCGAACTGTCGTTTTGATGCAAAAAAGTGTCATAATTGTCATTTTAAGTCAAAAAGAAGAGTGTCGTAAAATCTCCCTCCTCTAAATAGTCGATTGTACTTTTTGTCATGTATTTGATTTGAATTATTAATATTTGAAGTGTCGAAAGTAGTTTTCTATTCGAAATCGAAAAGTGTCATTTAGTCTTCCTTTCATTTTGAAAAGAAATTGTCGAAATGTTGCTTTGAAGAAAATAGTTCGGATCTATACTTAGTTTTCCTTTTTGGCATTCTCACGTTAAGGATACGAAAAACAAATACATGCATTTACGTTTGCATTTAGATTGTATGCAGAAAATGATTTAGGAAAAGTGCATTTAGTGTGTGCTCTTTTCTCTCTATTGAAAGAATTGTAATCTTCTTTCCTTAGTAGCTAGGATTTTCATTGCTAAAAGAAAATAAATGAATGTTTGTCATTTTAGATTGCATATTTAAGAATTTTACATCTACATCACGCAGTGAACCTTGAAAGACAAACTTCTAAACAATATCAACTCTAAAATAATTCTCAATGAACATAAAAATGCTTTGGAACCTAATGCAACACATCTAGAAGTCTAGGCTAGAGACGTGTTCCATCGTCATAAAACCTGGTAACTATCGTTTTCATCGAAGGTTGGCTGATTCCTCCTCTTTGATATGACAAGTGCTAGTACGATCTTGTGCTCCCCGTACCGTCAAGTATATATTAGGAGACCACAATAGGCTGATATCCTTTATCCATAGCAAGCCGTGTCTGCCACCCTATCCATCGCAATGCACTGAACACAACATTCAGAAATATTGACTGTCGTACATAAGTCCTTGGTAATTTCTCTTTAATTTATCACCAAGGTGCATTTTATAGTTTTGCGATTGGTTTGGTAATCTCTCTGTCTAGATTTCCAGAGTAGTCACTTTCGTTCCTTTTTTACTCCTTAAAAGAAAAGGTCCATTTGAGCACTTGTCACTGTAGGTTTTAACCCTGTATAGAAATTACGTGCATACGAATTCTAAATCACAGAAAAATAAACAATGCGAGACCATAACACATAAAACACATATACACAATGATTTTCCCCTGGATCCCAAAACTGGGACTACTAGCTTGATTTTTTTATTATATTCCTTTCAATGTTACAATACATATTTATACATGCCGAAGCATCCAATACCATGGACTGAAAACCATCGTGTCCAAAACCATGGACCGAAAAAACCATAGGTAGGTTTTCCCAACTTAATATAGGGTCCAAAAAAAATTTTCCCGGGGCACTGCCCCAGACCCCGTAGAGGGGGGCTACTCGCCCCCCTCAAACCCCCTGGATGGGGGGGCTGCCACCCCTCCTGACCGCCCCACTGCGCAATCGGCGCAACGAAGGGGGGGCTATGCCCCCCCTCTAACCCCCGGGTTCACTACGTAGGTTAGTCGTGGAAAGAATATAATACAACCCAACAATCTCCCACTTGTTGTTTTCTTTCCACAGGGGGCCACAGGAGAGCTTAGTCATTTTTCCAGCCCTGAAATGCCCATTGTTTCTCTACACAAAGAGAAATTCTCAGAGCTCATAGACTTTGTTAATGCATCTACAATATTCTTCAAAGTGTCCACCTTTACCAGCAACACCTTTTTGTCTTCTATCATATCCCTCACAAAGTGATACTGAACATCAATGTGCTTTGTCTTTGAATGATAAGCAGGGTTCTTTGCCAAGAAAATTGCAGTTTGGCTGGCACAGTCTATTCTTATAGCTCCCTGTACTAACCCCATACTTGAACACAATCTTTGCAACCAAACTGCTTCCTTGCTTGCATGAGTGGCTGCCATGTATTCTGCCTCTGTAGTCAATAGTGCCACTACATATTGTTTCTTACTCATCCAATTGACTGCACCTCCAAATAGGTTAAACACATACCCACTTGTAGATCTTCTCTGATCCAGATCTCCAACCCAGTCTGCATCAACAAAGCCACGAATATCCAACACTCTGTCCCATCCTGGTCTTCCTTGGTAGCACAAACCATAATTACTAGTGCCACGCAAATACCTGAAAACCCGCTTCACTGCTGTCCAGTGCTCCTTCCATGGTTTTGACATAAACTTGCTCAATACTCCCACTGCATGTGCAATGTCTGGTCTAGTACAGACCATTGCATACATTAGGTTACCGACTGCACTCGCATATGGAACACGGGACATGTCCTCTTCCTCTTCTTGTGTCTTGGGACACTGTTCAGCGGATAACCTCACACCTACAGGAATAGGAACCTTCACCGGTTTACTATCCTACATATTAAACCTCTACAGTATTGTCTCGACATACTTCCTCTGGTTTAACCAGAGCTTCCTCTTTGCCCGATCTCTTTTAATTTCCATGCCCAAAATATAGTTTGCAGCACCAAGATCTTTCATGTCGAATTTGGAGGACAATTGAGTCTTCAAATCCTGGATAATTTCTTTGTCATTTCCAACCAGCAACATATCATCCACATACAAGACCAAATAAATAACACGGACACCAATTAATTTAAAATAAACATAATGATCTGCTTTGCTTCTGGTGAAGCCAAGTCCCCGTATAAATGTATCAAATTTCTGATACCACATCCTTGGTGACTGTTTTAACCCATACAGAGACTTATTTAACTTGTGTACCAGCTCTTTCTTACCCTTCACCTCAAAGCCTTCAGGTTGCTTCATGTAGATTTCCTCTTCCAAATGCCCGTGAATAAATGTTGTATTCACATCCATCTATTCTACCTCAAAATCAAAAGCAGCAGCAACAGATAAAAGTAATCTAATAGAATTTACCTTGGCAACAGGAGAAAAAATATCACCACAATCAATTCCCAGCACCTGGGAATAACCTTTTGCTACCAACCGAGCTTTGTATTTCTCCACCTTCCCTTCTGCATTTGTCTTCTTTTTGAACACCCATTTGCTGCCAATGGGTTTCCTTCCAGTCGGCAACTCCACCAGATCCCAAGCCTCATTTTTGTGCAAAGATTCCATTTCATCAACCATGGCCTTTTTCCAGAGTTTTCCATCCTCTGAATCTACTGCTTCCTTCACAGTTATGGGATCATCATCAGTAACAGACAAAGCAAAATTTGAACAGAAAGCAGATGGACTATACCTTTCTGGTTTCCTTCTTTCTCGAATTGATCTTCTCAGAGCCGGAGTTTGTGGCTCTTCATCTTCTAATTCCTCCTCTGCTGCAGAGTCTGATTCTTCCTCCTTTAGCTCAAACTCTATCTTCTCAAGTTGCTTTGGTTGGACTTCATGTTTAATAACATCTTTTACCTCTCTGAATGCCACATCTCGGTTGTAAACAAACTTCTGTGTGATTGGGTTCCAAAGCTTATAACCCTTTAAACCATCCCTATACCTAATAAAGATGCACTTTTCAGATTTACTATCCAACTTGGTTCATTTCTCCTTTGGAACATGTAGATATGCATCACATCCAAATACCCTCAGATGTGAAAGAGAGGGTTTCTTACCAGTCCATACTTCTTGTGGACTCTTATCCTCCAACGCTGATGAAGGTGACCTGTTGACCAAGTAACATGCAGTATCCACCACCTCTGCCCAGAATTCCTGTCCTAACCTGGCACCACTGAGCATGCTTCTTGCCCTTTCCATCAACGGCTTGTTCATTCTTTCTGCGACTCCATTTCGCTGAGGTGTATATGGAGTATTCTTCTGCCGTGCTATACCACACTTCTTACAGAATTCTTCAAATTCCTTGCTGCAAAACTCTCCACCATTATCTGTCCTTAGCACCTTTATCTTCTTCTTTGTCTGATTTTCCACCAAAGCCTTAAATTCTTTGAACCTGTCAAAGACTTCAGATTTCTTCTTAAGGAAATATATCCATGTATTCTTTGAGAAGTCATCTATAAATTATACATAGTACACAAACTTACCCAGTGATGAAACCTTCATAGGTCCAAACACATCACTGTGCACAAGCTCTAATATCTGTTTCCCCCTCTTAGCACGAGAGGGGAAACTCACCCGATTCTGCTTCCCATACACACAATTTTCACAGGAATCAAAATCCAGAGAGCTATTAGTCATACCTTCTACCATACCTTTACCATGAAGTATTCGAAGGCCCTTCTCTCCAATATGTCCAAGCCTTTGATGCCACAGCATGGTCTTCTCTCCAAAGACCACTAGATTTTTAGCTCCACTTTTAGGAACCACAGAACTGTTGCATCCATCAACAACAATGTTACCTTGCAGCTTGTATAGAGTTCCAGTTAGAACTCCCCGCATCAATACCAGTGCTCCCCGAACCATCTTGCAGGTATCCTTCTCGAACACTGTTTTTACACCTGCATCATCCAACTTGCTTACAGAAATCAAATTTCTGGCCAATGCAGGAATATGCATAACACCTGGAAGTGTTCTAACCCTTCCACCTTGCAACTTCAACTTTGCTTTTCCGCGACCAATGATTCTAGCCTTCCTATCATCTCCTAAGAAGACATCACCACCATCGTATTTCTCATACTCGTATAACCACTCTCTATGGGGAGTGAAGTGAAAGGATGCACCTGAGTCAATCAACCATGCCTCATGATCTACATGTGTACTTGAAGAAGCCAAGTACACATCCCCACCTTCATCTGAGGTGGTTTTCACCTCTGTAGAATGAGCATCATCAGATCCATTTCCTTTATCAGGAGCTTTATATTTACAGTCCCTTTTGAAGTGCCCTTCCTTTCCGCATTTCCAGCACACCACCTTTACAGGTTTTCCTGGAGATTTAGATCTCCCTCTAGATTTAGATCTCCCACTCGATGACTTATTTTTGTTTCTATTCTGGAACCATCCTCGCACAAACAAGGCATCACCATTCTGGTTCTCCATATTTTTTCGTCTCATCTCCTCTGTCAGCAAGGCTGAGACTATTTCATCAAACTGCAAAGCAGTTCCATTGCTACCTATTGCAATAACCAGACTATCCCACCAATCTGGTAGAGAACACAACAAACTGATGCACTTATCTTCATCTGAAATTTTAATATCAACAGGCGCTAACTGACTTACCACAATATTAAATGCGTTTAGATGCTCTGTCACTGAGTCTCCATCTTTCATCCTCAGGTTATACAACTTTTTCCGCAGGAACAGTTTATTCACCAGAGACTTAGATTGGTACAAAGTCCCTAACTTGTCCCACAAAGCCTTCGCCGTAGCTTCCCTTGATACATTCAACAATACTGAATATGAGACACACAATTGTATTGTGCTCTTTGCCTTCCGATCCAACTTCTTCCATTCTTCATTGGTCACTCCCATTGGTTTAGTACCTGGATCTACCGCGATCCACTGATCTTTATCCACCAACAGGTCCTCCATCTTGAGTTTCCACAACTCAAAACTCTGACCATTGAACTTCTCGATCTCTATCTTTCCACTACTCGCCGTCTTCTTTCACCACCAGAATCGATCTCACAGATCTCCCACTGAACAGGGTCTACCACAGGCCCGAGCGAAACCCCTCAGCAACAAAGGCATCCCCTTGAAGCCAAAACAGCTCTGATACCAAATGTACGTTTTAACCCCGTACAGAAATTACCTGCATATGAATTCTAAATCACAGAAAAATAAACAATGCGAGAGCATAACACATAAAACACATATACACAGAGATTTTCCATTGGATACAAAAACCGAGACTACCAGCTTGATTTTTTTATTATATTCCTTGCAATGTTACAATACATATTTATACATGCTGAAGCATCCAATACCATGGACCGAAAACCATCGCGTCCAAAACCATGGACCGAAAAAACCATAGGTAGGTTCGCCCAACCTAATATAGGGTCCAAAAAAAATTTCCCTGGGCGCTGCCCCAGAACCCATAGAGGGGGGCTACCCGCCCCCCTCAAACCCCCCCTGTGACCCCCTCGCTGCGCAATTGGCGCAACGAAGGGGGGGCTCCGCCCCCCTCTAACCCCTCGGTTCACTACGTAGGTTAGTCGTGGAAAGAATATAACACAACCCAACAGTCACTTTAGGCTCATTAAAAATCGAAGGTGACTAGAATCATCTTTAGCTTTTTCTAGACTCTTAAAAATTGAAAAAGCAAAGTTGTGTCAAAGCATCATTAAAATTTATTTAAATCGGAATAACATCCCTGTTCCTTCATTGATATTAGGTTGAGATAATGGAGTCCACTAATCAAGGAACCCCTCTTGGGGGGAATCCTAGTCCTTTCTCTTCTTGGGGAGACATTGGTGCTCCGTATATGGCTACATTGTCCCTTCAAGGAATCACAATTGGCCTACCATTATGGCTGTTCTCAACCTCTGTCATTCAAAATACCATGATTCCTCAGTAATTGAATTAGCAACCAGATGATACTAAAGTTGTACCTTCACCTTCTACTTCGCTTCTTTCTCCCTCCCCTTCTTCCTCTTCTCTTGGTGAAAATAGTGATACTAAAAACCAAGTAGTTGAGAAGAAGAAGAAAGGGAAGGAAAAGAAGAAGAAGTCAGTTAAGCAAGGGGGCAACCATGAATCATCCAGTGAAAATCTGCACACCGAAATTTCCAAGCACATATGTCCATGCATAATTTGCAAGGGGGACCACCTTCATTGAGATTTTCCTTGCATTCCGAGGATCTTGAGAGAATGGTCTCCCCGTTCGCACCATCTGGTGTCATCAACCTCTAGCAATCAAGTTGACAGCACACCATCAACTAGTGAAAATGAAGTCAATGGATAGAAAGGAAAGGTCATATTTCCATTTAGTTTATGTGAAGGTAATCGTGCTCTTCACCGTTGTCCTTTTTTGGACGAAGCCAAAAGTGTCTTGGATAACCATCTTGCTTCACGACAACAACTTCCACCTGGATACAAGAAACTCTCACCAAGTCTGTTGCTAGTTCAAAACCTGACTAGCATAACTCAATTTTCGGTCGAAACGCCTATCGTTGAAAGTGAACCTTCTGAGTCCATACCAGACCAAATTCAATAGGTCAAAATAGCAATCGACCCAGTCTTGCCTTGAGAAGGTCCACCTTTAGATGATACTATTTCCAAAGAGAATGAAAACGATGTCGTTCAAATTATTTTTGTTAATACATAGTATGATGAACTTGGGGGCAATCCACCCATTCCTTTACAATAGGAGGAAAGTCCCCTAGTTCAAGCGGTTCATCCAGTCGTTTATCCGGTACCCTCTCCGAGCAGTCTAGTCATTTCCTTCGATTGGAATCAACTAGGAAGACCCTGCCTTCCATCTAATGTACCATTCCAGATCATAGTACAAGTTTAAAAAATGATTGTGTCTGGCACTACCATAGATGAAGGGCCATCAGTGAGTATCCTTTCCTCAACTGCTTGGAAAGCACTTGGTTTGCCATCGCTTCTGCCTGAGACACAAAATTTGTCAGGCTTTAACAAAGGAACCAGTCGACCATTAGGGATCCTTCTAAAGTTGTTGATAACTTTGAAAAGGAAAACCATTCACTTGAATGTGATGGTAGTCCAAGGGCCATTAGATTACAATCTACTCCTTGAGCATGGCTATGTTTATAGCATGGAAGCTATTGTTTCCACACTCTTTCGAGTGTTGTGTTTCCCGCATGAAGGCCAAATGTTACAGCTTATCGACCAACTTTCATTTCTTGGTTCAAACACAGCTATGAGTCAAACATCATCCATAAATGGTCTCTTTGCATCAATAATGTCTCTTCAACCTTCATTTCATCCACCTAATTACTACGAGTAGTCCAGTGAATGTAACGAAGCTTAGGGGGCATGCACCCTGGTCTGCTTCAGCAGATGAACCCAGCTGAAAAGATTATGTGCTTGGTCCAAAACACCATTTCCTTGTAGGTTATGTGCTTGGCCTGAAACACCATTTCCTTGTAGGTTATGTGCTTGGTCCAAAACACCATTTCCTTGTAGGTTATGTGCTTGGTCCAAAACACCATTTCCTTGTAGGTTATGTGCTTGGTCCGAAACACCATTTCCTCGTAGGTTATGTGATTGTTCTGAAACACCATTCACTTTTGTCCACTATGGGGGACAAAGCCAAGGAGGTGTTTTTGTCTAATTTCTTATAGAAACAACCTTGCCTAACCGCAGTGACTTCCGCATGGTTACCTGGAGACTCTCCTTTTCTCAATGCCTGGGGGCATGCAAACCTTTTTATGCAAGAAAAAAATGACCAATTTCATTTTTTAACTTTTTAGCATTTTTAGCTTTTTAGCTTTTTAGTTCAACTTCTTAGGTTAGGTGATTGGTCTGATCCACCATTCACCTTTGTCTGCATCGTGTAGATGAAGTAAAGGAAGTGTTTTGTCTAAACAGAAGACAAAACTATCCTACCTAACCTCAGTAGTTCCTTAGCTTTAGTGTAGTTAGATTTGTAGTTTGGTCATTTCTAGTTTACATAAAAAGGCAATGAGCACATGTTATCATAGATTTCAAGCTCACTAAAAAATAAACCTGCCATTGAGAGACATCTTTAAATGACTACTATGAGCAATGTTTATACAAGGTTCAAGCTCGTTAAAAAATAAACCCGCCTGTTGGAGAGGTAAATCCCCTCTACGGATAGAGGCGATCCCTACTAGCCCAGCAAGGGTCTAGCAACAATCACACAATGCTGCCATGCATGTTCCTAATTACAATTAAACAAGAGGTAAAGAGCACCTACTTGGATTCCAGCGCTGTCGTTTGACGAAGAGATGCTGCCTTCGCTCCTTCGCTTTAGCTGGTCACAATCCTCCGCGATCCCCGCGAATAGACACCTACACACACGAAGAGGAAACAAACGCAAGCGTGAAACCTAATAAAAGCAACCATACATCAGTCAGAAAAGATGTAATTCACATTTAGCCATTGCATGTACAAATGAGAATGGAACAATAATAGCAGTCATCTATTATTAATCAAGACAGAGAAGAGTACAACCAAATGTTCTGACGTCGGTATCCTTCTCAGGAGGGGCCAGTCAGCAAGCGTCTCAAGCATTCACCTTTGGAAATGATTCTCCCAAGACAAGAAACTCTCTCTCACACAAGCAATACAAAACAACCTTCCCTAAGCTATCAATCACTTCCACACCTAGCACACCAAATACCTATAGTAGCAGCAATCTGAGCACTATAAGCTCTATACAATCCAAGCTATTCAAAAACTAGCTGCTCATGGTAATGGTGGAAGTTTATATAGGAGAAGGAGCCTCCTAAAAAGGTGGGAGGATGAGCTTATCCTTGAGGGAAGTGGTTGCAAAGAGTCGAACAGACATGCCATAGAAGGGAGTCGATACTCACAAAGCCAACAACCAAACCTGGAGTGATCTGGAAGGCTGGCTGTTGGAACAAATTCACCCAAACAGGATCAGCGCGGATTATAAGGCGACTGACGCGCTGACGTCGCGCCTCAATAACTGGGAAAGTCACGTCAGCGCGACTCAATACAAAGGAGAGATGCGCTGGCTCATAAAATGTGACCAGCGCGGAAAAGTGATGTTCTTCCGCGCTGGCAGCGCACTGAATACACTAAGAACCGCCGGTCAGCGTGGATATTTTAGAAACAGACGCGCTGATGAGGAAAACTTTGGAAAAGTGGGTTTTGGGCCAGTTCAGAAGGCATGGACTTGATTATTGTGAATTCTTGACACAGTAGGGTGACTGATAGGGAGACAGTGACAAATTACTGTGTAACAAATGCCCCCTAAAGCATGAAGACCGAGAGAGTGGGAGGGGTGAAATGCTTTACAACGCTTTGCCGAACTGGAACACCACCAGGAAGGACCGAATATCTCTGATAATCAAGTACATGCAGTCTAGGTATGGGCGCAGCCATCCAAAAGACACGCGAAAAGGTCTGTGGAATGGACGCAGCCACCCAGCTAAAGAGACCAGAATAATGATAAGGTATGGTCGCAGCCATCCATGAAGACTCAGGTATGGGCACAGCCATCCATCAATGAGTCATGTAATGATCATCCACAAAATCGCAACCTGGACCATAACAGACAGGGATCCAGGGTCTTGCGCTCCGTCCCGACCCGAACAAAGTACAAGTTCAAGCATGCGAATACATGAGTTGAAGTCGAACATGCACGAACATCGTCTGATTACCAGCCAATGATGAAAACTGTTAACAGACGCGAGAGGTACCACCAATAATGACAATGGCCCTCAAGGTACTATAGGTACAATCCGTGGCATGTGAATCAATGAGCTGGTGTCGAACACCCACGGAATCATTCGATCGAAGGTCAATGATGTAAACCTCACGTCGAACACGAAGAACTTGCCATTGGGGCATGCAGGCTCTAAGGCACCTGAAGGGAGTCTCTAAGTCACCTTCCTGGATAATGAGCTGAAGTCGACAGGAAGTGACCTTGATCGAAGGTGGGCCATAGTGATTCCCACATCATCGACACGAGACAGAGGTCAAAATAATTTGTGTGAGACAGCAGATGAGGTTGTACTATTGCAGAGGTCAACTTCTCTTGAACATATCAGCGGCACCATAACGGATTTGGTAGCATTTGACGTCGAATGAGCGGAGGGTATGGTGATGATGGCAATGAGCAGATGAGAGGTCAAATAGGATAGCCCAAACCCATGGAGGCCAGCGAACAAGATGAGATGGTCCCACCCAGACACGAAGCAGAGGAGTGCCATGTTCAAGAGCGACATACTGCCGACGCAACTATGATTATAGTTCCATTTTCCCCACCATTTCTGGCAGGTACCCCGGTTATTTTTTGATGACAAGCTTGATGGGGATAGCATATGCTTGAAGAGTGTCATTTCGACAATGCCCGATGTCATCAAGTGTTTAACGAGCCTGACAAAGGAAAAACTCGGCGTCTTTTCTTGTTTAGAGAGTCTGAAAAGACAGCGGAAAAGGAGACTCCAAGGGGGTCCTTTTTCGTACAGTTGTGTCTCTCGAGCCCGAAAAAGTATAAAACAATGCCCGAAAGAACCGCCCGACCATTATGATCGAGGAGTACTTTTCGTAAATAGTGTCTTTGACCCGAAAAAGTAAAAAAGCGGTCGAAGACACGTCATTTTAGAGCCAATAACGAGTGCAAAACGACAAACACCCGACAATCTTTTTAAGTTATACGGTCGAAAAAAGAGCTTAAAATGACCGCCTCTCGTTCCTTTTAACGAGCTGAAAGGAGGCTCGGCCATCTTTTCTTGTTTTGTGTCGGAAAAGAGCTCAAAGACGACATTGTTTGCGACCAAGTGATTTCAGGATCATTATGATTTCCACCGTTTCGAAGGACCTGCACAATGAAAATACCCGCATAAATCCGTTCGACATGTTAAAAACATATTAAAACATGTATAAAATATTGACAAAAACGCTAAAGCCATGGCAAAAGTATGACCATAAACCCATATTCGTAAAAATTATAATTAATTGAGCCATTTTTACTATAAATAGAAAGGTAAATAGTCATTTTCACCATTGTTACCAAATTGAGCCATTGAGAACGTTGTGAAGCTGTGAAGTTGACGGAGCCAATTCTTCCTCGTGCGGACACCATTCGGCGAACGGCTTGCTCCAGGTAGGTTCCTCTTGCCATGCGCCCTTTTTTGAGTCTTTTTGTAAGTGTTTTGACGGTGGGATTGGCCCAATCAGGCGATTTTTTGAGCCATTGGTGCGCTCTCGGTCAGCGCGGGTTTCCCGCTCGGGTCCGCGCTGGCCAATGAAAATTACACGTACCAAATTCCGGGTCAGCGCAGAAAACCCGTGTTCTTCCGCGCTGGCCTGGAGAAAATACAAAAGGTCCGCCATTGCCAGCGCGGCTGTTTTAAAAACAGCCACGCTGGCACAGTCAAATTTTAATTTTTATAATTTGAACGTGGAATTTTTGTTAGCCAGCATTCTAATTGGTTTTAATGTTCATGCAGGATGCAATGGCATTCCAGTGGCAAGAGAGGGCTCACGATGTTGAGGACATAGCCGCTTTTGCAAGAGCGGATTGCCGAGATGCCATGCGGGCATGCAGATGCTTAAAATTCTTCCTTACTCCACGCTTGAGAGCTCATCATGACTTACTGGAGTTCCTGATCCGGTCATGGAACCCAATAGATGGCAAGTTTACCATCCGCGGTAAAGACTTCGAGTTTGACTACATGGACATATATTTCTTGACTGGTTTGTTGCGGCGGGGGGCGAGGCCCATTCTGGAGGGGCAGCGGCCCAGCGGCGAGACTCTCGACCAACTCATGGCTCGAGTATGTCCAGAGGAAGAGAAAACGCGGAGTGGGAAGGTGTCAATTCCCACGGTGAGAGACATAGTTCTTCGCACCATCCTTTTTATGGTGACCCGAGTAGCGGGGAGCTTGGCCAACCATGAGGCCTCGAAGACCCATCTGCTGCTAGCTCTTGATTGCCTACAGCCTACTATGTTTGACTAGGCCACTGCAGTGACCAACAGCATGAAGAGACAACTCAACAACTGTCGACGCGGAGAGTCGAAACAGTTTGGCTATGGGTCGCTCTTACTTCCACTTATTCTGGAGCGGGTGCCAGTCATGCGGCTGCAGACTATAGCCGTGGATCCTCCCAGGAGTCCGCAGGAGACGAGGGCCACTCGATGGGCTCGCATCATGCCACGCGGGGGTGGTGGCCGGCCAGCTAATTGGGGAGTGGTTTTCCGAGAGTGGTTGGAGCAGCAGATCGTTTTCGTTGAGGATTGGCCGTACGAAGGTATGGATTTCCGCAACGATCCTGACATGCCATTGCCGCCGGGAGACCACTGGGATGATGGAGGTATGACACTTGGATTTTTCTGAGTTTTTTAATGTTTTTGATTTTAATGTATATGTCTTAACAAATGTCGCCGTATGCAGATGTGGGACCTGTCAGACCTGTCGGCTTAGCCCCAGAGGCGCGGAGAGAGGGGCAGGGAGCTAATGTCCTTGCCTTGGTCCCTCCAGGAGTTGATACCTCAGAGACCATAGCTCGCAACCTTGAGGGGTTGCTGGAGGGTGTGCCGGACTATCAGGGAGTCGAGGAGGTCCCCATAGAGCACCAAATCCATACAGTGGGGGTGGTACCCAGGGTGCATCGCCTGTTGAGGTGGGTGGCACGAGCGACTGTGTGCTACAGAGAGCACAACCCAGCACAGTAGTCGCCTAGGTTTCTTTTTGATGTTTTGAGAGACATATGTCTCAAATGTATGGAGAACAGTGACTCTCATTTTTGACATATACACTTATTTTTGAGCGCCTCAGTGCGCCACACGATATATATATATATATATATATATATATATATATATATATATATATATATATATATATATATATACATACCGATTTTTGGATGGATCTTGTTACATATGATGATGTTTTGCTTATGTTATGCAAATGTTCAGTACAAATGTGATCTTATGTATGAATTGCACAACACATGACCCATGTATTTTAATGTTTTTAATGCAAGCTTAAAAACACACACAGCACACATGCAAACTATGCTTGAGAAAATATTTACATATGCTTTACTCTATTATGCTTCCTATGTCTTCTTGTATGATGTTATCTATTTCGCAAATGTCTGTCTAACACATGATTTGCCAATGCATCAGTCAACGTGTTTAATCGTCTCGGGATATGTTGATATGTGATATAGTCAAAATTCCTTTCTAACAATCTGACACGTAGATACAACCTTAGGATACGTTGGTCTCTGACGGAATATCGCCCGTTGAGTTGATGAACGACCAGTTGGGAGTCCAGGTTTACCATCATTGCTCGGATGCCGAGATCAACTGCTTCGACTAGTAGCTCAATTACGGCACTGTATTCAGCAACATTATTAGTGGTGCGACCGAGACAGACTCCTTGAAGATCTAGCAACTCTCCGTGAGGATCATAGATCGCCCATGCCGCAGAGGACAAATTACAGGTACTACGGCAGGTGCCATCAACGAAACCAACATAAGGTGCACTAGACATCTGCATGAGAAGAAGAAAACACAATAAGAGGCAAACACGCTTTCACACCAAAGCAAAACATGAAATCATGCACACAAAACACACTAACACATGTATGTACAAAGTGAGTGCATGAAGTCATGCATAATATTTCTTCAGATACAGCCCGTTGCGGGGCTTGTCAAGAGGGTTTCCTTCGTAATCAATCAACTCATATGCGCCCTTTTGTAAAACTCTTTTCACGATATAGGGACCTAGCCACATGGACTCGAGTTTTCCTGCCCCCAGCTTATCTTTAGCTTGATCGTAGAGCAGTACTAGATCTCCCTCAACGAAGGAACGAGGATGGATGTTCTGGTCAAAGTGAGCTTTGACTCTCTTCTTTTGCGCTTCGATAGCCAGAGAAGCTAAACGACGAGTCTCGTCTAACCGTTCTAGGTACAGAAGCCGTTCCTCCACCGGAGTGGTGTTGGGAAGCAACTCGACAGCTAATTTCAACGAAGGAATCTCACATTCGACAGGAAGGGTAGCCTCCAGTCCATAAACCAATTGAAATGGAGTGAAGCCGGTGGCGTCCTTCACGGAAGTCCGGTAGGCCCACAAGGCTGGGAACAGCATCAGATGCCAATTAGACTTGTGCGTATTGACGGTGCGTTGAAGCATCGTGATCAAAACTTTGTTCACGGCCTCGACCTGACCATTAGATTGTGGATAGTACGGTGTCGAACTATCCTGACGCAAGCCTAGTTGAGTCGTTAGTTCCGTCATCATGTGATTTCGGAAATGCTTTCCGTGATCCGTGACAATAGCTTGAGGGACTCCGAAACGAGTAATGACATGATTGAATAAAAACTGCGCTGCTGTGTAACCGTCTTCGTTTAATGTAGGCATCGCTTCGGCCCACTTGGTGAAATAATCCACAGCAACGATAATGTACCCATGCCCCCCGGCCGAACGAGGGTTACAGGACGTATAATCGATGCCCCATTTGGCAAATGGACCTACGGTGACAACAGGGTGCAGTGGTGCAACAGGTGCACGCATCTTCCGGTGGTAAACCTGGCATTCGTGACATGCTCGTACAGCAAGGATGCAATCCTTGAAGATGGAAGGCCAGAAATAACCAGCACGGAGGATCTTCTGGGCGGTAGCATATCCGGACATATGGCCGCCACAAGCGCCGGAGGGTCAGTCATTCAAAACCCGCTCAGCCTCTTCGAGAGTCAAGCAACGGCGGAGAACAGAATCAACGCCGATGCGGTAGAGGGTATCACCCAAAATGCGATAGGGTTGGGCTTGGTGACAGATTCGCCGTCGAGCATCTTTCGATACATTCGGACGGAAGGAAGACGTCTGTAAATATACGATAATGTCCCCGTACCATGGGTCGAGGGTGCTGATGAGAAACAATGTTTCATCCGGAATATGCTCCTCTGAGCGAGATGGTGCAGAATGGGATGGTAAGGAACAGAGCAGTTCAACAAAGACCAGAGATTTCTTAGACTTGGCGGCAGTGAATTCCAAGTCGAACTCTTGGAGGATTACAATCCACTTCGAGTATTTGCCCCCCAACAGCTGACGTGACAAAATGTAGGTCATGGGGTTGCAATCAGAGATCACGGTCGTTGTGCGCAACAGGATATAGTGACGGAATCGTTGGACGGCACAGACAGCTGCCAATGCCAACTTCTCGACATATGCGTAGCGAGTTTCCGTATCCAGAAGGTTGCGGCTAAGATAATAGATAACGTGCTCGGTGCCGGCATCATCATCCTGCACAAGAACCATGCCGATAGTGGTATCAGCGGCAGCAAGATAGAGAGTGTAGTCACGGTGGTAATTCGGAGGTCTTAAGAGCGGAGCTGAGACAAGAAGGTCTTTAAGACGCTCGAAAGATTCCTGGGCGATAGCGTCCCAGCGAAAGGGCGTGTCTCGCTTTAACAACCGTGTGAAACCCTTAGCCACCTCGGCATAATTTGGGATAAATCGTCTTAGAAAATTAGCTTTACCCTGCAAGCTCGGCAATTGCTGCAAAGAGGCAGGGGGAGGAAGATTCAAAATGGCCTCAACTTTAAGGGGATCCAGGCGGATGCCTTCCCGGGAGACGATGAACCCGAGTAGTCGGCCAGATTCTACACAGAAGACACACTTATGCGGATTGAGTCGAATACGGTAGTGTCGACAGCGGAGAAAGATTTCACGTAAATGAGATGGATGGTCTTGATGTTTAGCTGAATGAGCTGGAAGGTCATCCAGGTAAGGTTGTACGATGTGTCAGATATCATGAAAAGCATACGACATCGCACGCTGGAAAGTGGCACCGGCATTTTTAAGACCGAAAGGTAGCTTCTTATAAGCGAAGGTGCCCCAAGGACAAATGAAAGCTGTCTTATGCTGGTCTGCGGGAGCTATGTTGATCTGGTTGTAACCAGAGAAGCCGTCCATAAACGAATAAATCTCGCTTCCTGCGCAGTCATCAATAAGCTGATCAATAAAAGGCGTAGGAAAGTTATCTTTTGGACAGGCGCGATTGATATCGCGGTAGTCAACACAGACCCGGATAGTACCCTGCTTTTTATTCACAGGTACTATGTTGGATACCCATTCCGTGAGGGGAATGGCATAGATGAAACCATCTCGAAGGAGCTTTTCAACTTCAGCCTTGATGGCGGCAGCCTTTCGAGGGTGCACTGGACGTAAACGCTGACGAACAGGCTTAGCGCCTGGATAAGTAGGGATTTCGTGCACCACAATACTAGGGTCGATGCCGGGCATTTCCTCGTAAGACCATGCGAAGACATCGCGAAATTCACGAAATAAAGCGGTATACAGTTGAACTTCCTCAGGAGTGCATGTGACTCCAATGAAAATATTCTCGACAATCCCTGGTTTGACGGAGATATCGATGGCCTGGGTCTGCGTGATGTTACCCATATTGCCTTCCGAAGACACTTGATATAACTGAACAGGCGTTTGGAGAGGCGGAGATGGGACACATGAAGCAAACCGCTCAAGACATGCGACCATTTCCGAATGTGGAGGGAGAAACGAAGAGCGATGGTGGTGATCTAACCAAGGGAGCTCCTCGAGAGACATAGTCTCAATGATAGCCTCATCGGAGGGGAATGATGCCTTCAAGGGATCCGGAGTGGCTTCATCTCCCAACCAAGGGAAGTGGTCATATGAATCGGGAACGCTGCTTGGAAAAGCAGGTTCAGGAGGGGGAGCCGATGCAGCGACAATCTCGATGTAGTTGAGCTCGGCAGGACTCAACGGCATCATCTCACCCCAAGAGTCTTCCTGATTCAAGGGAGGAAGAACCCATGGATCCGAACGCACTGAAATCATGTTAACAGGGGCGAGATTCGGAGGTGGGAGGGGAAAGACTCCCATCAAGGAGGGGTCTTTGAATAATCCAGCACCCATACTCACTAATGACTTGGAGGTATGCTCTACGAATGGCACATTCCCTTTAGAAGAGGAAGCAAAAAAGGACAGCTGGTCCACCGTGACGATTCTTCCTTGATGAGGGAAGCGAACGACACGGAACAAGGAGGAAGCCACGGCTTGCATGGCGTATGTCCAGCTTCGTCCAAGGAGGAGGTTGTAAGTGAGATTAGCGTCCACAACTTCAACCTCTACTTCTACGGTTTTCCCTTCTAAAGAGATCGACAATCGCAGGAGGATACCATATGGACGAGATTCTCTTCCATCGAAAGCCTCCAGGGTCGTAGGAGACTGGCTCAGAGCAGGAGAACCAATAGCCTTCCAGCAAGCAACTGACATGATGCAGGTTGAGGCACATTCATCAATGACTGTACGATGGATCGTTTTGCCGTTGATGAGAACCTGTATAAGGAAGGCCACCTGATGAGGCAGTCTCTGTGTGAAACCCTCGAGATCAAAAGAAATTAAATCCGAATCTGCCGGGTCTATGCCACCAATCGCTGATAGCAGGGACTTCCTCTGGGAGGGGCAGCTCTGGAGGACTTCTAACGCAGACATAGCAGACAGAGCCTGAGCTAAGTCCTCGACAATGCTATAGTTCTGGGCAGCACGAGCATTGGGATTATAAGATGACTTCCTGAGTACACCTTTGGGAGGGGGTCGGGGGATCGTCTCAGTGCTGGGCCGTTCGATATGAAGGGGACCAGAACTGGATGGAGGAGCGCTGGAGGGAACCTCCGGCTCTTTCCCGGCTGGAGATGGATAATCTTTCACTCGAGTTGAAACATGGATGGGGATCGTTCCAGCCATGAACACTTGAGAACTGAACGAGGAAGAGGATTGAGAGGGATCTGCCACCTGATGCGTCTGCTGGGAAGGGAAAGGCTCTTTTAGCACAGCAGGAGGCCCCGGAGCGCCTTTCAAAAGCCGACTAACCTCGGACCGCCTAGGGCAATCCTTGGTGTAGTGATCCTCTTCGCAGATGAGACAAGGTTACTTAGGCTTTCGTTTAGCTCCTTCCTCGGAGGGAGGTTTAGGAGGGTTCTGATTGGGCTGTCCAGATTTATCTTTAGCCTTCCCTTTCTTTTTTCCTTTCGAGGATTTATCCGCCGCGGTGGACTGGACGGCGTTTACCTCGGAGGTAGTCCCAGAAATAGATTGGCCCTGAGGAGCATTTTCGTTAGAGGCGTTCTGTTTCTGCTTCCTAGGGTTCGCGGCCGATTTCTTAGATGACGAGTTAACAGAGCCAATGACCCCATCAACAGAAGGCTTTGGTGGAGCCTTGGGCTGTCCGGGCCTCGGGGCATCTGGCAAATACTCATACAAAGTACCTGACTGAGAATACACTAAGTCGAGGTACTGAGCTCGCGCGATCGCTTGCTCTTCAGTTACACACACTCCCAATGCGATATCTTTAGCAATTTTAGGGACAAAGGAAGTCGTGAACCAGTCGGTTAGGAGTTGATCAGGAATCCAAAATTTGATCAAGCGACGACGCCTTCTCCATTGATGTATATGATCAGAGATGTGCGTTTCCGTATCCTGTTTGAGAGACGTGAGAAGATGGGTCCCAGTCTCGTACCGAATGGGTAACTGAAAATGAGTCAAAAAGGCCATAGCCAACGAGTTGAAATCTGAAAACATGCCACGATTGAGTTCGATGTACCACTTAGCAGCTGAGCCAGTGAGAGTCCTCTGAAAGAGGCGAAGCCGGATAGAATCATCAAGCCATGAGTTAGATGAACACCAAAGGTGATAAGTCATTACATGGGCCTGAGGGTCTTCACCAGCTTTGCCATCAAACTTGGGATAGTCCCCTGGTATTTTGGTTGGAACCGGTGGCCAATATGGATTATGCAAAATAGGATCATTTGTTAATTTGGACACATCGGGCAGTTCCAATGTTGCTAAGAATGGTAGCTGCGGGTTAAAGGACATTTGTGGCTGCAGATTCGAGGCGACATTAGGGTTCCACCCAGATTGAGGTTGCCCCCACGAACTTTGTCCGGACGGACTTGGCCCAAAAGGGCCTGGCGAGTAAGAACTTTGTCCCGATGGACCTGGCCCAAAAGGGCCTAGCGCATAGGGAGTTTGTCCATAGGGGTTCTGTCCGTACGGATTCTGGCCATATGCGGACGGCTGTCCCTGTGTCTGCCCCCCAGCTCCCCATGTATTAGCAGCTTGCCCCGCAGGTGCACCATATTGATAATTTTGGTAAGGAGTGACCTGTGGTTGCTGATAATTTCGATAAGGAGCAAACTGATTTTGCCCCTGGGGTTGCTGGTAGCCATATGGTTGCTGGGCCCCATACGGAGCCTGATAGGCAGGCTGCATTTGGTAAGAAGGTTGATAACCTGTTTGAGTTTGAGGCCCAGGGTAATGTCCTTGAACCGACTGGGGTTGAGCCATCTGTCCCGAAGGTTGACCTGGTTGAATTTGAGATGGGCCTGGTTGGCCAGCAGGATAAACTTGTTGGGTACCAGGTTGTCCATGCGCCACCAAGGGTTGTCCTTGCGGAACGGATGACTGAGCTAGCTGGATAGCTGGTTGACGCCGAGGTTGGCCAGCTTGTCCAGCTGGACGATTAGGGCGGACAGCGGGTCGACCTTGCTGCGTAGAAGGTTGGCCCGTTTTCCCCCCAGGGTGACCAGACTGAGCAGAGGGCGTGGCCTGCTGCATAGCAGGCTGCCCTCCTTGGTGCATAGGCTGAGCAGAGGGTTGGCCTTGCTATATAGCAGGCTGCCCCCCTTGCCCAGAAGGATTCATGGATTGAGCAGTGGGTTGACCCTGCTGAACATAGGGTTGCCCACCCTGCCCAGAAAGATGACCAGACTGGGCGGTAGGTTGGCCCTGCTGTAAGTAGGGTTGCCCCCCTTGCCCAAGAGGATATCCCTGCTAGACTGCTGGTTGATTTTGAGGATTATAAACTGACCCAGTTTGTCTAGATGGGTACCCTTGCTGGAAACCGGGTTGGCCTTGCTGAACGTAAGGCTGCCCGGGTTGCCCAGTTGGGTAACCTTGCTGAGTACCAGGTTGCCCTGGATATCCAGTAGGTTGACCTTGATATGAATACGACGGACCTCCAATGGCCGAGGGTTGTCCCTGGTAGGGTTATCCCTGAGGGCCCCCAGATTGTCCTGGGTAAGGCGGGCCATAAAGTGGTTTCCCCTGAGGGGTTTGCACATAGAGTGGCTGGCCTTGATTGGATGGTCCTTGAGGCTATAGGGGAGGATCCCGGTTCCCATAAAAAACATGAGTGGCAGGATCATACCTCATGTTCAAAGGTTCCTCATTTTCTTCGAAAGGACGATGAGGAAGGACCGAAATGCTCTCGAGGTACTCACCGTTCTCATCATAATAAAAGAGGGGACCTTTGTAATCTGGGTCCGTAATGGGTTGCCCAAAAGCATCATACAGTCCTGCTCTTGGAATGCCACCAGAAAAGGGACCAGCTTCAGGGTTCGCAGATGAGGACGCTGGTACAGCATTGACGACCGGAGTCGAACGTGCTACACAGACGGTGGGTCTAGTGGGAACTGAGGTAACGGGCGTATTAAGCCCTGACGTAAGGGGTGTACTAAGGGGTTGCGAAACAAAAGGCCCTGTGGAGGCGATAAGACTAGGATCCCATATAGTCGTAGAAGCAGTCCTAGAGGCTATCCTATCCCTCACTGATTGATATCGTGGAGGGAGTGGAGAGGAAGCTGGGATCGGGGTCTCAATGTCGGTCGCCACGGGCGTCTCACCGGTGCTGGAAGCTGTCTCATCCATGGGGGAAGTAGACATCGGAGACGACATACCGAGAGGAGTACGAGGGGTACGAGGGGTATAATCAGGCTCCCAGATAGGATTCCAATCTTCTATGTAATATTCGTCGCCTGGGGCACGTACGTTGATGGGCTGGATACTCGGAACAACGGGAAGAGTACCGCTTACAACTGGTACCTCTGGAGCAACAGAAGATGGAGATCCTTGATCGCTTGGACCGGGAGTTAATGGGTCAGCCAGGATGACCAGACCCCTTAGAAAAACTAAAGGAAACTAACGATAAAAACCCTACTCAAAACTATCGCGCACAAGATCTAATCAGGTGATGTTATCGTGGCCGAATTAATTTTTAGACGCAAGAACCAAACTTGACCTTTTCATGTTTCAAGAGTCGAGAAAAGGACGAAAAGATGACTCCAGTCGCCTTCGAATGTTTAATGAGCACGAAGTGACAAGACGCTCACAGGCACCTTTTCATTTAGGGAGTCCGAAAAGGATCAAAAGTGACTGCTCTGGAGACTCTAGGTATAAGGTTTACCAAGCAACCCGTAAAACTGCTTATACACCTCAGCAATCGTATGAGAGCCAAGGACTTTCCGTACTGCAGTCAATCTTCCCGAATGCTGTGTTCGGTGCGTTACGGTTCACAAGGCGGCAGACTCGGCTTCCTACGGATAAAGGATAAAAGCCTAGTGGGGTCTCCCTATATATGCGACGGTACGTGGGAGCGCAGTCCGTGTTAGACCACTATCGAGTCACAGAAGGAGGAATCACCCAACCTAATGTGAAACAACAGTGACTATGTTTAAAGACGCCGGAACACGTCTCTAACCTAGACCTCTAGATGTTTGCGTTTAGTTCCAATGCGTTTTTAGATTCATTCGGTTCATTTTATAGTTGATCTTGAAATTAAGTTTCGATTTCAGGCTCTATCGTATGTTCTCTCACAATTACCTAGATGCAAACTGCATGCCAAAGAATTTCATTTTGTTCGATGAATCCTAGCTATGAGAAGGTAAAGAATTTTTTATCAAACAAAACGAATACAAGCAAACCAACAACCTAATGCAGCTAAAAGCGAGGAAAGGAAACTTTTTCTTTTGAAAATGCAAATCAATGAAATGTTCTTTTCCTTTTCGATTTCAAAAGAAAAGCTACTAGTTTGATTTCCTTTCAATGGAATAAAGCATCTAAATGAATTTGGAGGGACCGGAACACCAAGAAAATCACTTAATGAAAGCACACAAAGTTCCCAAAACACCCAACAAAGATTTTCAAATCAAAAGGAAAATCAAGTTCTGCATGAGCTATGTGATCTAAGCTCGGCGAGACAAGCAAGGATTGCAAGCAAAGAGGAAACGAAAACCACTCAGAAACACAACCCAAAACACTTCAACAATCACTGAACAAGTGCATAAACAAATCTGAAGTTGGCTGGTCAAACAAGCAACAAGATCCCTAAGGAAGGCTTGACACACACACGGCCACTAGATGCCCTAGGGATAGAGTGCGAAATCAATGGAGAAAAGCAAACACCCGAAGGATGAGAGTTACAACCAGTCAATTAGAGACTCAACACAATCCAGCAACTGTAAAGGTGATGGCGAAAACACAAATCAAGCAGCGAAAGCAAAGAGGAAGGTATTTGCAAAAACGAAAAGATGAGCAAAACGAAACCCTGTGGAACAAGACTTCGCAAGCAAGCAGCTCAGAGTTCAAATAGTGAAAGACAAGCCACAAACCAAGTGGAGAGAAGAGGGGAAAGCTAGAGGAAAAGGTTCAGGAGGCTGATCTGGACAAAATCAGGTTTTACAGGATCAGCGCGGGTGGCCTTCAGCAACTCGGCGCTGACAGGAGGTGTCCCGTAGCAACTTTGCGACGTCAGCGCGGAAATACACCGGTAAAGCGCGCTGTCTCAGAAAAACGAGGTCAGCGCGACTATTAATCACACAGACGCAATGACAGAGAGGACAAAGAAGCAAGTGTGTGACGTCAGCGCGGAAGCACACGGATAAAGCGCACTGTCTCTGAAAACGAGGTCAGCGCGACTATTGATGGTACAGGCGCGATGACAAGGACAACACAAAAGAAGGGACGCGACGTCAGCGCGTCTGTTTTGAATTAAAGCGCGCTGAGGGTAAAAAGCCAGTAAAACCAAAGCGAAAACTTCCCAAACCAAAGGTAAAGACCTTTTAACAGTTAAAACACTTCTCAGATGCACCCAGAAAGTTTACAAGCAGAGAAGCAATCCCGGAATCTCGACAAGAGAGAACAACCAAATTCAAACACAAAGATGGACTCAAGAGACAAAAAGGCTGATCCCCAGTGGAGTCGCCAAATTGTTGGAGAGGTAAATCCCCTCTACGGATAGAGGCGATCCCTACTAGCCCAGCAAGGGTCTAGCAACTATCACACAATGCTGCCATGCATGTTCCTAATTACAATTAAACAAGAGGTAAAGAGCACCTACTTGGATTCCAGCGCTGTCGTTTGACGAAGAGATGCTGCCTTCGCTCCTTCGCTTTGGCTGGTCACAATCCTCCGCGATCCCCGCGAATAGACACCTGCACACACGAAGAGGAAACAAACGCAAGCGTGAAACCTAATAAAAGCAACCATACATCAGAAAAGATGTAATTCACATTTAGCCATTGCATGTACAAATGAGAATGGAACAATAATAGCAGTCATCTATTATTAATCAAGACAGAGAAGAGTACAACCAAATGTTCTGACGTCGGTATCCTTCTCAGGAGGGGCCAGTCAGCAAGCGTCTCAAGCATTAACCTTTGGAAATGATTCTCCCAAGACAAGAAACTCTCTCTCACACAAGCAATACAAAACAACCTTCCCTAAGCTATCAATCACTTCCACACCTAGCACACCAAATACCCATAGTATCAGCAATCTGAGCACTATAAGCTCTATACAATCCAAGCTATTCAAAAACTAGCTGCTCATGGTAATGGTGGAAGTTTATATAGGAGAAGGAGCCTCCTAAAAAGGTGGGAGGATGAGCTTATCCTTGAGGGAAGTGGTTGCAAAGAGTCGAACAGACATGCCATAGAAGGGAGTCGATACTCACAAAGCCAACAACCAAACCTGGAGTGATCTGGAAGGCTGGCTGTTGGAACAAATTCGCCCAAACAGGATCAGCGCGGATTATAAGGCGACTGACGCGCTGACGTCGCGCCTCAATAACTGGGAAAGTCACGTCAGCGCAACTCAATACAAAGGAGAGATGCACTGGCTCATAAAATGCGACCAGCGCAGAAAAGTGATGTTCTTCCACGTTGGCAGCGCACTGAATACACTAAGAGCTGCCGGTCAGCGCAGATATTTTAGAAACAGACGCGCTGATGAGGAAAACTTTGGAAAAGTGGGTTTTGGGCCAGTTCAGAAGGCATGGACTTGATTATTGTGAATTCTTGACACAGTAGGGTGACTGACAGGGAGACAGTGACAAATTACTGTGTAACACCGCCTATGAGCATAGTTTCTCCCGGTTCAAGCTCATTAAAAAATGAATCCACCTTCGATAAATAACCTTTGTGATTTCCCTGCTATCAGCCTTTTGAACCTTGGTTGTGTTCCTACTGTCACCTCCATTCTTTTGGCTGATAATATGCTTCCACTTGATTGTTTACCCTTTTGAGGAATAGCTGCGATGAGTGGTCCTATTAGCGACCCTCTTCACATCACCATGTATTGAGATGTTCCAAGCTTACCCGGAACCAGTTGCTACCCAAAAAAACCACTCGTTCCTCAAAAAATGAGTCTCTTTTAAACTCTTTTTAGACTCGTTAAATATAAAATGATTGTCGAGCTATTGGCCTTTCCAGCTCATTAAAGTAAAGGGAAATGCCATTCCTCCTGTACATTTTAATATTTTTGGACCTGAGGGATTATCCTACAAAAAATATCGAGTGCTTGTCTTTTCTGGCTCGCTAAAGCGATCAAAAAGTCATACCTTTCGTATTATTTTATACTTTTTCGGACTTAAGGTATTATGCTACAAAAAAGGACTACTGGAGTTTCCTTTTCAACCCTTTTCAAACTCTCTAAACATGAAAACGACCGAGTTATCTTTGTCATTAAACTCGTTAAAACAATAGTGACAAACTTGTCCATCCAGACAAGAACGAGTTTCACTGTGGCTAGGCTTGCTAAAACATAGCGACAGGTTTGCCCGAAGGGAAAATTATAGAACAAGCATATGTTATCCTCCTCAAGTTTGCCAAAAATAAAGAGGTACTGGTCAACAACGACTAGGGAAAAAGGGAAGAAAACTTGAAGAATCTTATTGGTAGCAGGTCGCTCTTGAACATGACACTTTCACTCCATCACCATGATTGAGTTGGGTTGGGTTATTCCGTTCACCAGTCATGTCACCATTGGTCCTCCGTACCATCCATATTTTGGGGTTAACACTACCAATCCATCTCAGTGTCACCGACATGTTCAAGTGAAGTCATTTAGAGAATTCACCATCCATCTAACACCTGATCCACTACAATACCTTAACCCTTCATTTTTCATTACCGCCATTCCTGAACCTTGTATCATCACATCATTTTCACCTCCAGAAAAATCATTTGCTTCGTTTTGTGTCGTAGATGTGGGATACATCAAGGCCCTCCTACGGCGGGTCACTTCTTGTTGACATCAGCTCATTATCTAAGAATTTGATTTAGAAACAACCCTTTCAGTACTTTGAAGCTTGCATGCCTCAATGGCAAGTTTCTCACTTCCGGCGACCGGTTTACATCAATGGCCTTCGACCGAAATATTTTACGTGGTGTTCGACATCGGCTCATATATTCACACCACGTGAATTGTATTGTAGTACCTTGAGGGTCATTATCATTATCAGTGATTCCTCTCATGTCTGTTAACAACTTGCATCATTGGCTGGTAATAAGACGATGTCTTTCCATGTTCAACTTCAAAACCTCTTTACACATGGATCGACTTGTACATCGGGCGAATATTGAATGAGTTTGAAGACCCCGGATCTAGTTTCATCCATCCAGGCTGCGATATATTCAGGTATATAAAGACATCAACTGTACACAGAAGTTGCACAGATAGTCATCTAAGCCAGGGAAGATGACTCTTCATACGAAGAATCACCAGTCTGCGACAGTAGACAATTATCTGTCCTATGTACATGAAAATGAATTTATAAAGCTGAGCGTCAGAATGCTCGCCTCAGCCAAATAATGAAAATAATATGATGATGATGTATTGTATTGTATCTTATATAGGTCACCTTCCAGTTCAAATACCTCAGATCCTCATGATAAAGCATTTCACCCGACATCAAAAGATTTACGACCTCATGCTTTAGGAGGAAACTGTTATAGACATATTTGGGCACTTCAACCCTAGTCACATATGTCAATAAACCAAGGGTTCTTTAACCCCTAAAAGTGTTGTTTCATACCCTAAAGGATCATGGTCAACTGATTACATCATTTCCTAGAAGTTCCACCTGAGAAACCACTCAAAGCTGGCCAAAATTGGACCATACTGACTGCTCCATGGTCAAGGTGCAATGCATACTGAAGAGGCCTTCTATAGGGTGCGATGAGCGAGAATAGACAAATGGCAGAGGCAGTTTGCTAAGTGGAAACTCATGGAATCTTCTAGAAACTTATCCCATGACACTTGCCTCTCTGAATTCGCCCAGGGATAAGTAAGAGATCAATGAAATCTCCAAGTGGAACCAAGAAATATCAGTGGAATGACACTAATCAAAAACCTAGAGCTGACTCACACCCTTGCAAGACATCTATAAATGTATCCCTCATCTGAGAGATCTAGAGGCTGGAATTTTGTAATTTGTAAGGAAGTGTTGTTGGTTTATCTTTGAGAAGAGACATTGTATTGTTGGGTGATCTTGCTCTTCATGAGGTGAAGAGGGCTTTGATGCTGAGAGGATGATGCTGGATCAGACAGCTGGGTTGTAATCCTCTCTTCTACTATTAATAAAGTTCTGTGATTTTTCCTCCATATAATCATGTATTTTTTAATATTGTTATTTGTGAATGCAATTGTATGCTCAATGTATTTCTGATTCTGCATTGCTTATGATATTATAGATCAAGATGCTTTGATGGTATTTTGTTACTTTGACTCTACAGGTATTATTTAAAGTGGGACAAGTAGGAGATGAGTTGCAAACTCTATCAAGGGAGAGAGAAATCAAGCAAGGAGCCAAATGGAAGATCCAGGTTGGTCCCCTTTGCTTCTCTCTTATCTATCATACATAAAGGAAACCCCAAATTGCTTTGATTGTTTGTTTCTAAGAGAGCTACTGATCCAGATTTAAACAGGAACGCAACAAATTACAGAGATAACCATATACACAAAGATGCAGCGGAAATAATACTTCATTTCATTAATGGAAAATACTGACATATGCTTACAAACAGAAATGGCAATAAACTAGCTAGGGCGATGGTAGCTTATCTCTGAGAAGAGATGTGATGGCTACATGCCTCTGAACTGTTCTGAACTGTATTACAATGAGGCTCGAAGGCCTATTTATTGTTGAGAAACAATGGAAAACCCTTCACATACCGAAACCTAACCCTAGAAGATGAAACGCCAAATTGTGGGCCCCGTTTGGGTAAATTGGTACATCAATTTCTCGGGGTCGTAACTTTGGCATACGATCTCCGTTTGACGCGTACGATAGCTCGTTAGAAAGATCTATCCGAGTACTACCACTTTGGGAGGCAACATAGGGCTCGGTTGCCCCAGAATTCCAAAAAAACGTCGTTTAGGGCCTCAAAACGGCTCCGGAAGTTCAGGACCCGAAAAACTGCTAAAAATAGTAAACTGTGCTACAATTAAGGAAACTGAAAATGCTGAGAAAGACAATGGTGGGGGTCCAGGTGGACCTGGCAGGTGGCCACCAATATCCACCTGGATCATTCCTCCCCCCTTAGGAAGCAATGGTCCCCATTGCATTGAGCTCCTCCATGAGATGAGGAAACCTCTGCTGAACTTGTTCCCTGGTGAGCCACTTGCCCTGCTGAAGGAGTTGGCCTGCTTTGACAACTCGATACAGTTGGATATGCTGTTGGCGAGTGTTCTTGATCTGTGTGTCCATGATCCGATCAGTTGCAGCTTGTTCCATGCAATCGGGATTTAATTCTGTGGGTTTGAGCTGTTCTGCAATGTCGGATGTGTCTAGCAATGGTGGAAAGTATGGCCGAAGGCGGTCCACATTGAACACTGGGTGCAGGCCAAGGAATGGGGGAATGTTGAGCTCAAATGCATTGTCTCCCATAGCCTTAGTAATGGTGTAAGGACCATATCGAAGTGGTCTCAATTTCCGATAGGCTCCAGTAAGGCGTTCCTTTTGCAAATGCAACCAGACTTTGTCGCCCACCTGAAACTTGTGTGGCACCCGGTGTTGATCATGTCGCTGCTTGTACTTGGCATTTGATTTCTCAAGAATGTCATGGACCTGCTGGCGAATATGTTGGATGCGCTCAATGAAGCTGGTGGCCTTATCTGTTTCGGACTGGACATGAGCTGAATTCATGTGAGTAGCTGCAAGTGGCATGGCCACATCAATGGGGCATAGTGGCTGGAATCCTAAACCCACCTGAAAAGGGCTATGGCCAGTGGAGTTGTGAAGAGCTCGGTTGTAGCTGTGCTGAACATAGGGGAGGCTCTCGTCCCATGTGCGTGGATGCTTTGAGTTATACATGCGCAGAATGTGCACAATCATCCTGTTGACAACCTCTGTCTGGCCATCAGTTTGAGGATGGAAGGCTGTGGACTTCGTGAGTTTGGTGTCCAGCATTGACCAGAGACTGGACCAAAACGTGCTGAGAAACCGACTGTCCCGATCTGAGATGATAGACTGTGGGATCCCAAAGTGCACCCACACTCGTTCAAAGAAGAGTTTAGCAGTGGCTTCTGCTGTGATATTCTTCTTGCAGGCCATCATAATGGCCATCTTTGAGAACCTGTCGACGACCACAAAAACACAGTCATTTCCATGCTTAGTGGAAGGAAGGCCTGACATGTAATCCATGGAGATGGATTCCCAAGGTCGACTAGGGGTAGGCAACGGGGTATAGAGGCCTTGCTTCTTAATGGTCGGTTTGGCAATGGCACAGGCAGTACATGATCGGATGTACTTCCCAACATCCTGTCGAAGATTCGGCCAATAGAAATAGTTTTGCAGTACTGCCACTGTTTTCTCGACCCCGAAATGCCCAGCAGCCCGACTGTAGTGTGCTTCCCAAATCATCTTGGCACGCTCGCTTGAAGGAACACAAAGGTGACCGAGGTGGCATAATAGGGCATCCTGGAGGTGAAAATCTGCAACCTGCCGACCCTCCAAGAGTGTCTGGTATGTGTGGCCGAATTCTGAGTCGCTTTTGTAGAGAAGTGGCCAATCAGAAGTCTCGTGCCCGCAAGAGTTGAGCACGGTGGTTAGCGCCATGATCGGTGGTCGACTGAGGCAATCTGCAACATTATTGGTGCTGCCCTTTTTATACTTGATATTCAAGTGAAACTGTTGCAGGTATGTAGACCACTTCTGATGGCGATCATTCTGCAATTTCCCGTGGGTCTGTATGAATTGCAGAGGTCGGTGGTCTGTGTGGATGACCGTTTCCTTCCCCAAAATGTAATGCTTCCATTGTCGGCAGGCCTGTACAATGGAATACATCTCTTTATCATAAGTGGGGTACTTCCGGACTGTGTCTGAAAGTGTTTCACTGTGATATGCCACTGGATGTCCATGTTGAGTAAGGACTGCCCCAATAGCATAGTCAGAGGCATCTGTCTCGACCTCAAATGGTTGTTGTAAATCTGGTAACGCGAGCACTGGTGCCGTGCAGAGGCGATCCTTCAACTCCCTGAATGCCTTCTGTTGAGATTCAGACCAAAAGAATTTTGCTTTCGCCCCGCCCTTGGTGACTTGACTCAAGGGCCAAGAAATATGAGAAAATCCCAACACAAACCTGCGGTAGAAGTTGGCAAGACCTAGAAAGCTGCGGAGCTCTGTTAGAGTGGTTGGAGAGGGCCAATCCCGAATGACTTGGACCTTGGCTGGATCGACATGCACCCCCTGTTCATCAATGATGTATCCCAGATACTGGACCTCGGTCATGCCAAAAGTGCATTTCTCCAAATTGGCACATAGCTTGTGTTGCCGCAGTGTTTGGAGAACCTGTCGGATGTGGTGGAGGTGCTCTTCCCAACTCTGGCTAAAGATCAGAATGTCATCCAAGTATACTACTACAAAGGAGTTGGTGAATGGCCGCAAGATGTCATCCATTAGCCTCATAAAGGTTGCAGGAGCATTCGTCAATCCGAAAGGCATGACCAACCATTCGAAGAGGCCCTCCTTGGATTTGAAGGCAGTCTTCCACACATCTGAGGGTTCAATTGGTACCTGGTGATATCCTGACTTCAAATCGATCTTGCTGAAATATTTCGCCCCCTTTAGTTGGTCTAGGAGGTCATCAATCCGCGGGATTGGGTACCTATTACGGACAGTGATCTTGTTCAGCGCCCGATAGTCAATACAGAGTCTCCACGTCCCATCCTTCTTCTGTACCAACACTATCGGGCTCCCACAGGGCGAAGAACTCGGACGGATGTGACCTTTCTGTAGGAGCTCCTGAATCTGCCTCTTGATTTCATTGTTCTCCAGAACGGAGCGCCGATAAATTGGTCCATTGGGTAGCGGCGCACCTGGGGTCAGATCAATGGAGTGCTTGACTTGACAGTGCAGAGGAACCCCTGCCGGGGAGGTGAAGATGTCTTTGTACTCCTCCACAATCTTGTCCATTTGTAGCTGCCGTGCAGAGGGACCTCGTTTGGAGGCCGCGGCCACTGTCTTCTTCTTCCCTTGAGGGCGTATCATCAGGAAAACAAATTTCCTGGTTTTGGAAATGATCTTACTGCATTGTTTTGCAGTAATCAAAGAGATGGCGGCAGGTGGTGGTACCTCTGGTATCCTGAACAACTTATTTCCCAATGTAATAATAACAGCACGGGGCCTTGATTCATACACAGCATGTCGCTTCCACAAGTATGGTTGTCCTAGTAATACATCACAAACTTCAAGGGGAGCAATGTCACACAATACCTCATCCGTGAAGGGCTTGATGTTGTATGGAAGGCGACACTGCTGGCTCACGCGAAGATCTCGCCCTTGGTAAAGCCACCCAATGGTGTATGGTTGTGGATGTGCTGTGGTCGGTAAGCCCAACCGCTTCACGACCTCTGCCGAAATGAGGTTCTTTTGACTCCCGCTATCAACAATGAACTGTATCGGGGAGCCCTTGACCCACATCTGGGAGTGGAAGAGACGCTCCTCCTCCTCTGGATCTTCGGGTTCATTTTTCTGGATCTTTGCGGTAGCAACAGTGGCGCTGGGATCCGCATCAATGATCTGCTTCCCTTTTTCATACCCCTTATCGGGTTCTGACTCAGAGTCGGAACATGCATCTGATTCTGAAACCTTTAGCTCAGCCACCAGTGACTGTTTGGCCCGACACTCACTTGTGTTGTGAGTGGAGCTCTTATGGAACTCGCACCATTTTCCAGTGTCCTTTCTCGGCTTCGCGGCGTTGCTCTTTGCTTGCAGCTTCAGCTGGTTGTCTTGGGCTGTCCCGCCTTGGCTTTGTCCTTTGTTCTGTGGTTTAGGGGCACCTTTCCCCTGCTTTGGATTCGCTGATCCAAAGTCTCGCTTCTTTTGTTTAAACTTCTGCTCGACTTTGACGGCATACCGGTATGCTGCGCCGAGCGAGGGGATGTTTAGGAACTGTATTTCTTCCTGGATGTACTTGTGCAGGCAGCCACGGTATTTGAGTATCAAATGTTGCTCCGAATCCTTGATACCCAACTTTGTGCGAAGGGTATGGAAAAGATTGGTGAACTCCGGCACATCTTGGTCCCTTCCCTGCCGCAGCGTGGTCCACTTTATGTATTCATCCTCATAGCTTCCGACAGGGTAGTACTGCTCCTTGATGGCATCCCGGAACGAATCCCAGGTGGGTGCGGCTGAAAATAGTGAGCCAGTACTTTCATCCTTCTGCTCGCAGTAGGTTTCCCACCAGTCCTTGACGTGGGGGGCTGCTTTGAGAAGAGCAAAAACAATCTTTTCCCGACTCGAAAATTCATGAACAGAAAAATAACCCTCTAGCAGATTTAACCATTTATCTACGGCATCGGCGTCTATCTGACCCTCGAATATGGGGATTTCAAAATTAACTTGTACCTTAAAGGGTGTGGCGTTTCCAGAGGAGCTGCTGGAAGCCGATGCGCCGCTTCTGGGTAGCCGCTGAAGGATCTGCGCAAAGCTGTCCATCATCGCGTTCCGTTGTCGCTCGAGCGCTTCTTCGAGCAAGATTTTGATGGGATCTCCTGCCCCCTCGTCTTTCTTCTCGTCCGCCATGGGAGGCCGTCGGGATTTGCGAGGCTGGTCTTGCAAAGGTTCAACCAGTTCAAGCCCTAACTCCTTATATCCCGACCTTGTTGGGGACATGCAAAGAAAAACAGAGAAAAAGCAGACCGCTCTGATACCACTGATCCAGATTTAAACAGGAACGCAACAAATTACAGAGATAACCATATACACAAAGATGCAGTGGAAATAATACTTCATTTCATTAATGGAAAATACTGACATATGCTTAAAAAAAACGTCGTTTAGGGCCTCAAAACGGCTCCGGAAGTTCAGGACCCGAAAAACTGCTAAAAATAGTAAACTGTGCTACAATTAAGGAAACTGAAAATGCTGAGAAAGACAATGGTGGGGGTCCAGGTGGACCTGGCAGGTGGCCACCAATATCCACCTGGATCAGCTACCCATCTTAGTGGGACTACCAGATTGAGAAGACACTAGTTTTCCTGGAAACACCTATGTATTAGTTTCTTCTTCATCCATCTCATCCCCATCTAGCTATGTATCTTTTTCTTCTTGTTTTTCCTCCTCTGGTCTGCCAGAAGGACTGACATCATAGGTGAGGGTTTTGATGTCATCCTCTATTGGTAAGTCTATGAAGACTATCCATGTTATAGGGATCCTGAGGTTTTGGAGGGAATCCTCCATGAGGATCCTGATCAACCCATGGTGAGCCAATTGTTGGGAATTCCCTTCCTTTACTTTGTTGCTCAAGTCTATGAGTGATTGCATCAAGAAATAGGGTATGCTGAGTCTTTAGTGAATTGGTGTTTCTACCTCAAATCTTAATTCTTCAAGCATCCTAAAATGGTAGCCATAAAAAACACTATATCTACCCTCACATGAGATATATTTGATGATTTGGTAACCTACCTCACTCCATGGGTATGGAAAACCACCCCTCCTTACTCCATTTTTATCCTCTGTGGGTTCTTCACCTTCTAGAGAGAATTTCCTTTTTGCCACCTGACTGTCTGCTTTGCCTTCTTTTCTCTATGGAATTCCTAGGGGTAGTGTGGTGACCCTACTGATAAGCTTTGGGATGAGATCTATAGTGAACCCTCTAACTATAATAGTGGCATGGATTTTTTTATGTGGAGTGAGGGAATGAGAAATTCTTGAGCCACCTCATCATCATACCCTGTGAATTTTTCAAAAAACCTCATCCATTGATGTCTTATAAAAATTTCAAGCACTTGGGGGTGTTTTTGTATCCTCACAGTGTTTGTGGGTTCTCTCCTATTAAACCCTCATGTCATCTTGCTTGTGAGGCTTGAGGAGGAAATGAGAGGTTTGACACGGGAATTTCAAATTCAAGAGAGAATAAAGTGTCCTGTGTATGTAATTCACCTCTCACAGTTGTTATATCCACTAGATTTTAGAGCATTTCTAGTTCATTTGCTTGTAAATGGGGATTGATTTTTATATCCTACCTCTTCAGAACAATGGCAGTGGAAAATTCTCGTGATATTCCCTCTTAAACCCCTCTCTGCCTATCCTATAGACTACCTCTATGCATCCTGTAGACTGCTCTTGTAGACTATTCCTGTAGGAATTACTGTGCATGCTCCTATAGAAATTCTCTTACAGAACGATGGATCCTTTCTTCCAGTGGGTGGACAAAGTTATGAGAGTGACTTGAGTGAGGGAGTTTCGAGGAGGTGGAATGCATGAATGCATGCAAACGATGTTTTGTTTCCCTTTATGGCTTTTTGGGTGAGGTGGTGTGCTGGCAATAGAGGTACATTGCCATTTTTGGATTGTTGGTCCCGACTACCACATCATCATTCCCACTCCTTGTAATCAGCTCCCACCTCATAGATTTGTAGTTAACCACATCTTGTCCTACTTCTCCTCTGTCTTTGAGTTTACTGCAACCACTTGTGAGAGGACACCCAATTTTGTATGTGATGAATGAATGAAGGTGGCCAAGTTAATTGGCCACCTTTTCACTTATACACCAACTACCTCGTAACCCTTACAACTTTTGATCAAATGATTCATATGAGTGACGTAGGGTTTAACCCCATATAGAAATTACCTACATACGAATTTTAAAACACAGAAAATAAACAATGTGAGAGCATAACACATAAAACACATATACATAGAGATTTTTCCCTAGATCCCAAAACCAGGACTACCATCTTGATTTTTCATTATATTACTTTCAATGTTACAATACATATTTATACATGCCGAAGCATCCAATACCATGGACCGAAAACCATCACATCCAAAACCATGGACTGAAAACCATCGCGTCCAAAACCATGGACTGAAAACCATAGGTAGGTTCGCCCAACCTAATATAGGGTCCAAAAAAAAAATTCCCAGGGCGCTGCCCCAGACCCCGTAGAGGGGGGCTACCCACCCCCCTCAAACCCCTCGGACAGGGGGGGCTACTGCCTCCCCTCCCCCGCTGCGCAATCAACGCAAAAAAGAGGGGGCTCCACCCCCCTCTAACCCCTCGGTTAACTACATAGGTTAGTCATGGAAATAATATAACACAACCCAACATCCTCCCACTTGTTGTTTTCTTTCCACAAGGGCGACAAGAGAGTTTAGTCATTTTTCCAGCCCTAAAATGCCCATTTTCCCTCTACACCAAGAGAACTTCTCAGAGCTCACAGATTTTGTCAATATATCTATAGTATTCTTCAACTTCTCCACCTTTACCAGCAACACCTTTTTGTCTTCTATAATATCCCTCACAAAGTGATACTGAACATCAATATGCTTTGCCTTTGAATGATAAGCAGGGTTCTTTGCCAAGAAAATTACACTTTAGCTGTCACAGTCTATCCTTATAGCTCCCTGTACTAACCCCATACTTGAACATAATCTCTGCAACCAAACTGCTTCCTTGCTTGCATGAGTGGATGCCATATATTATGTCTCTGTAGTTGATAGTGCCACTACAGATTGTTTCTTACTCATCCAACTGACTGCACCTCCAAATAGGTTAAACACATACCCACTTCTAGATCTTCTATGATCTAGATGTCCAGCCAATTCTACATCAACAAAGCCATGAATGTCCAACACTCTGTCCGATCCTGGTGTTCCTTGGTAGCACAAACCATAATCACTAGTGCCATGCAAATACCTGAAAACCCGCTTCACTGCTATCTAGTGCTCCTTCCCTAGTTTTGACATAAACCTGCACTACATGTGCAATGTCTGGTCTAGTATAGACCATTGCATACATCAAGCTACCGAATGCACTTGCATATGGAACATGGGACATATCCTCTTCCTCTTCTTGTGTCTTGGGACACTGTTCAACAGATAACTCTACACCTACAAGAATAGGAACCTTCACCGGTTTACTATCCTGCATATTAAACCTCTGCAGTATTGTCTCGATATACTTCCTCTAGTTTAACCAAAGCTTCCTCTTTACCTGATCTCTTTTAATTTCCATGCCCAAAATATAGTTTGTAGCACCAAGATCTTTCATGTTGAATTTGGAGGACAATTGGGTCTTCAAATCCTGGATAATTTCTTTGTCATTTCCAGCCAACAACATATCATCCACATATAAGACTAGATAAATAACACAGTCACCAATTAATTTAAAATACACACAGTGATCTTCTTTTCTTCTGGTGAAGCCAAGTCCCCGTATAAATGTATCAAATTTCTGATACCACATCCTTGGTGATTGTTTTAACCCATACAAAGACTTCCTTAACTTGCATACCAGTTCTTTCTTACCCTTTACCGCAAATCCTTCAAGTTGCTTCATGTAGATCTCCTCTTCCAGATCCCCATGAAGAAATGTTGTCTTCACATCCATCTATTCTACCTCAAAATCAAAAGTAGCAGCAACAGATAAAAGTAACCTAATAGAAGTTACCTTGGCAACAAGAGAAAAAATATCACCAAAAACAATTCCCGGCACCCGGGAATAACCTTTTGCTACCAATCGGGCTTTGTATTTCTCCACCTTTCCTTTTGCATTTGTCTTCTTCTTGAACACCCATTTGTTTCCAATGGGTTTCCTTCCAGCCAGCAACTCCACCAGATCCCAAGCCTCATTTTTGTGCAAAGATTCCATTTCATCAACCATGGCCTCTTTCCAGAGTTTTCCATCCTCTGAATCTACTGCTTCCTTCACAGTTCTGGGATCATCATCAGTAATAGATAAAGAAACATTTGAATAGAAAGTATATGGACTATACCTTTCTGGCTGCCTTCTTTCTTGAATTGGTCTTCTTACACCCAGAGTTTGTGGCTCTTCATCCTCTGATTCCTCCTCTGTTGTAAAGTTTGATTCTTCCTCCTTTAGCTCAAACTCTATCTTCTCAAGTCCCTTTGGTTGGAATTCATGTTTAATAACATATTTTACCTCTCTAAACACCACATCTCAGCTGTACACAACCTTCCATGTGATTGGGTTCCAAAGCTTATAACCCTTTAAACCATCCTTATACCCAATAAAGATGCACTTTTCAGATTTACTATCCAACTTGGTTCGTTTCTCCTTTGGAACATGTACATATGCATCACATCCAAATACCCTCAGATGTGAAAAAGAGGGTTTCTTACTAGTCCATACCTCTTATGGAGTCTTATCCTCCAACACTGATGAAGGTGACCTGTTAACCAGGTAACATTCAGTATCCACTGCCTCTGCCCAGAATTCTTGTTCTAACCCGGCACCGCTGAGCATGCTTCTTTCCCTTTCCATCAACGTCTTATTCATTCTTTCTGCAACTCCATTTTGCTGAGGTGTATATGGAGTAGTCTTCTATCATGCTATACCACACTTCTTACAGAATTCTTCAAATTCCTTGCTCTAAAACTCTCCACCATTATCTGTCCTCAACACCTTTATCTTGTTCTCTGTCTGGTTTTCCACCAGAGCCTTAAATTGTTTAAACCTGTCAAAGACTTCAGATTTCTTCTTAAGGAAATATATCCATGTATTCCTTGAGAAGTCATATATAAATGATACATAGTACACAGACTTACCCAGTGATGGAACCTTCACAGGTCCAAACACATCACTTTCCACAAGCTCTAATATATGTTTCACCCTCTTACCACCAGAGTGGAAACTCACACAATTCTGCTTCCCTTATACACAATTTTCACAGAAATAAAAATCCATAGAGCTATTACTCATACTGTCTACCATGCCTTTACCATGAAGTATTTGAAGGCCCTTCTCTCCAATATGTCCAAGCCTTTGATGCCACAACATGGTCTTCTCTCCAGAGACCACTAGAGTTTTAGCTCCACTTTCAAGAACCACAGAACTGTTGCACCCATCAACAACAATGCTACCTTACAGCTTGTACGGAGTTCCAATTTGAACTCCCTGCATCAATACCAGTGCTCCTTGAACCATCTTGTAGGTATCTTTCTCGAACACTGTATTTACACCTGCATCATCCAGCTTGCTTACATAAATCAAATTTCTAGTCAATGCAGGAATATGTAGAACGTTTGGAAGTGTTCTAACCCTTCCACCTTGCAACTTCAACTTTACTTTTCCCCGACCAACAATTCTAGCCTTCCTGTCATCCCTCAAGAAGAGATCACCACCATCATATTTTTCATACTCGCAGAACCACTCTCTATGGGGAGTGAAGTGAAACGATGTGTTATCACTTAAGAATTCTAATTCCCAAATTGCTCACATTAGTTTGAGAGTAAAGGTTCGGTGCAAGTCTAGGTTTTATTTTTGTTTGTCTTAGAGTCTGAATCTTAGGAGTCTTGATGGTATGCTTAAATAAAGGTCAACCATTCATCCTCATTCATCACTGGTTTCATAACTCACACAATTTCCATGTGTCAGCTTTGTTCAAAGGTTATTATGTGCTACAAAGCCCTTTAGGTGATTTCGTAGCGCATAAATCATTTTTAAGTGTTTTTGTAGCGCAACATGCTTTAGGTGATTTCGTAGCACATAATCCAGATTTTACACTGGTTGTGCTACGAAATCGGAGATTCGTGCAGTCCGTAGCAAATCTTTCCTAACTGTCAAATCTGTCAAGTTCAGTTATGGTTGCGTCATTCACTATCAGCTTATACACTCCACATATCATGTCCAACTGCTTATCTCCATCATTACACTCGCTAGGTACCTTGGTACGCTCGGATTGCAAGTTCCAAGAAAAGCTAGGTATTCACAGTCTTAATTATGATTGTATTCATTGCATGAGGAACAAATCTACAAACGTTCAATTTGAATGCATTGTATATCAAGCGAGGCAGCCATTCAAGCGAGGCAGAGATCGAAGATTGAGCAGTGCTAGTATATCTAACCTTCATTACGCTGAGGTCTCATGGAAGGATCTACAGAAAGGAAAGAGCACAGATCAGGGAGATGTTTGAGGAATGGACCTAAAGGTTTAGACCTTATCTTGAAGAACAGAGAAGTTGAGCACACGTTCAAGCAAGTTGGATGTTGGAATTTTTGCGAGAAACTCCAGGGCGGCCATGCACAAATCACCAAGGAATTTGCTTTGAATTTCACAGGACTGAATTCAAAGGTTGGGATGCTCGAATTGCAAGTCTCACCAGAGGTAATATCCATAGTTACTGAGATTCCAAGGGGACAAAAACCTTGGTTTAATAATTTCAGATTTGATATGACCCCCTGCAAAGAATTTCTGAAGCCTGAGTTCATTGACTCAGATTTAAACAAGTCTGTGCCTAGAAATTATGTCAATGACTCATATGCCAATTTGCTTACCTGAATACAAAGGTACCTTACCTGTGAAGGGAGATACAATAAGGTGTATTCATATCATTTTAAGCTTCTGCTACATTTCACAAGAAAGATATCTCTTGATTTACCTTTCTACTTATTTCATAGTTTAAGCACAATGTGTGACAAGGTGCAGCTAAGGAAAGAAGCCTGTGAGACCTCATTGTTTCACCACAGCTTAGTTAAGTTGATCGTGCTGCATGAACTCCAGAAAGTAGGTAGGGATTGGCCCACATTCATGTTTATGTCTGGTTTCAAGAATGAGACTGGTCTCAGTCCTCAAGCTGCAAAAGATCTTCCAACAACAACTGTTCATCAGGTAGAAACAAGATCCACGAGGTTTGCAAAGTTGAAGGCTAGGAAACAAGTAAGGGAATCCACCAAGCCACTGATTATCCAAGATACACCTCATCAGTCCCTTAAAGAGAAAACTCAGATCAAAGAAGGTGCACATCAATCAAACACAGGTGAAGGAGTCCAAAGAAGAAGGACTAGGAGCCAGGTAGCTAAAGAAAAAGGCAAGTCAGTGATTATTGAGGAAAGCCTTGTTTCAAAGGGAGACTTGAATGATTTACTACAAGCCATTGATATTGAAGAATCTCCCCTGGTTCAAGCAGATTTGATAGACTCAAGAAAAGACAAGGCTAAGAGAGTCAAAGCCTCGAAAAAACTCAAGTTTGATGATCAGGTTGCTCAATTTATCTTTAAGCCAAGAAGACCCAGAACGAGGAATTTCAAACACATACAGGAGGTACTGCCAGGAGCAGATGAAAGAGAGGAGATAACACAGTCTCATGAAGGAAAAGATAAAGGTAAAGCAGTTACCCTTCAAGAAGAAGATAGTGTTGAAGAGTTGAAAAGGAAGTTGGAATTGGCAAAGTTTGAAATTTCTAGACTGGAGAAAGCCTCTAGGAAACATGCAATCAAGGAAGCTTATTTTAACCAAATGCAAGCTCGGTGGGAGGACAAAACATTTCAAATAGCTAAGGTGGTCGACTGTAATGTTCAATTCCATAGCTGGACTGTCCCTGCAATAAAGGAAGCACAATTCATCAGAAAGGTCAATACAAAGCTGAGAGTTGGGATCAGAGTCATGAAGAAGCAAATTGAAGAGTTGAAGCTACAGCTAAGGCAGCGGGAAAGATCTCCTTAAGGAAACCACACATCAAGTAAGGTTATGTTCCAAATTTTGATGGTTTTCCTTGTTATAATTTTTCTTGAAGAATCATACATTTCCACTCAGTTTTGAAAAGCTTTGGAGCAGTTGAAAAGAATGTTTAAATATAAGGAAGCTCAAGATAGCAAATTTTTGGTATTAGGCTGTGTTTTGGTGATTACACAGCAGTTTTGTAGCGCGCTACGAAACTGCTAAAGATGATGCCTAACGCACAGCAGTTTCGTAGTGCATTACGAAACTGCTGTAGCTACATAATTAAAACTTAGTCAACCAATTTTGAGGGACCGAGGAAATTTTTGAAAAAAAATCTCTTCAAAGGATCATGTAACAGGTGTCAACATTCAACAAGGGAAGATACAGGTGGAAGAAACATATATTCAAACTCTAAACTTTTTGTTATAAAGTGATCAGAATTACTACAGTTCATGATATGTCAGACAGCTTGGAGGAAGTCTTGTCTTCACACATGGAAAAGGTCGACAACACATCAAGGACGTGGAATTCTAATATATTTTTTGTATAATCAAAGAAGAAGGACATGGTTCATTGGTTTCGAATATCTTTGAGGAAAACCGAAAGCAGATAAACAGGGGTAGTTTCCTACTTTTCAGGAGAAAATGGAGAAGATGTGACATTAAGGGCTAGCAGGCAGCTACAAACACCTACCACAGCTAAACTAAAAGAGACAACTTGTCAAAAAACGAGAATTGATTGTAATTAATGCTATTATTAGCATAATATGGAGTTAGACTCCTATTTTCCTTAGATCTCTAAAAAAACCTAGTTAGCAGTTTGTTACATTTAATAGGCAGTTAAAGTTTGAATAGGTGTCATAAGAAGTAGAATTTGAGTTCCCCTCATGTTGGAGGAGGAATCTCAGGCTTGTAAAAGAATTATATATATAGGAGAGAGGGAAATGTACCAAGGGTTGGAAATTTATTGAAAAAAACTCTGCTATTGTGCTATGTATATGACTCTGTTTTAGTAATACAAGACTTGGCTTTACTTCTCAGGAATCAGAAGGAGTTTACTGTTCAGAATGTTGTGTATTATCTTCTCTTCAATATTTGCAGTGGTATAGATGTGTGATTACTTAGAAATCACTGATTGTGCTCTAGTTTCCTTCACATATTTATAGACTGTGTTCTCCTGTATGTTTCTGGTGTATTTTGAATGGTTAAATTTTGTATGCCCTGACTTCTATGTAAGGTTGATGTCATTGTTATTCTGAAACGAATTTGACTCCATAAGCCCAATGGATACTTTCTAGTTGTGTTTCCACAACTCATATTTTTACATTTGTTTCATAAGAGTTAGCATCTTTATCATAATCAAAGATCATTAATCTGTTGAGAGAGCCCTCTCAGGTTAGGGAGGCTAAGCCTCAACCTAAAGTAGGTTTGAAATAGTTACTTGAAGTCTACCTGATCAGCAGCCTGTCAGTCTCTGATTTTGAGATAACAGGATGCACCTGAGTCAATCAAACATGTATCATGATCTACATGTGTACTTGAAGAAGAAAAGTACACATCCCCACCTTCATCTGAGGTGGTTTTCACCTCTACAAAAGTAGCATCATCAGATCCCTTTCCTTTATTAGGAGCTTTATATTTACAGTCCCTTTTGAAGTGCCCTTACTTTCCGCATTTCCAGCACACCACGTTTACAGGTTTTCCTGGAGATTTAGATCTCCCTCTAGATTTAGATCTCCCACTTAATGACTTATTTTTGTTTCTATTCTGGGACCATCCTCGTACATACAAGGCATCACCATTCTGGCTCTCAATATTTTTCCATCTCATCTCCTCCGTCAGCAAGGATGAGACTATTTCATCAAAATGCAAGGCAGTTGCATTGCTACCTATTGCAATAACCAGACTATCCCATGAATCTGGTAGAGAAAACAACAAACTGATGCACTTATCTTCATCTGAAATTTAAATATCAATAGATGCTAACTGACTTACCACAGTATTAAATGCATTCATATCCTCCGTCACCGAGTCTCCATCCTTCATCCTTAGGTTATACAACTTTTTTCCGTAGGAACAGTTTATTCACTAGATACTTAGATTGGTACAAAGTCCCTAACTTGTCCCACAAACCCTTCGTCGTATCTTCCCTTGATACATTCAGCAATAGTAAATCTAAGACACACAATCATATTGTGCTCTTTGCCTTCCGATCCAACTTCTTCCATTCTTCATCGGAAATTCCCGTTGGTTTAGTACCCAGATCTACCACGATCCACTAATCTTTATCCACCAACAGATCCTCCATCTTGAGTTTCCACAACTCAAAACTCTGACCATTAAATTTCTCGATCTCTATCTTTCCACTACTCACCATCTTCTTTCACCACCAAAATCGATCCCGCAGATCTCCCACTGAACAGGGTCTACCATAGGCCCAAGCGAAACCCCTTAGCAGCAAAGGCATCCCCTTGAAGCGAAAAACAGCTCTGATACCAAATGTAGGTTTTAACCCCGTACAGAAATTACCTACATACGAATTCTAAAACACAGAAAATAAACAATGCGAGAGCATAACACATAAAACACATATACAAAGAGATTTTCCCCTAGATCCCAAAACTGGGACTACCAGCTTGATTTTTCATTATATTATTTTCAATGTTCCAATACATATTTATACATGCTGAAGCATCCAATACCGTGGATCGAAAACCATCGCGTCCAAAACCATGGACCGAAAACCATAGGTAGGTTCGCCTAGCCTAATATAGGGTCCAAAAAAAAATTTCCTGAGGCGCTGCCGTAGACCCCATAGAGGGGGGACTACTTGCCCCCCTCAAACCCCCCTGCTGTGCAATTGGCGCAACGAAGAGGGGGCTCTACCCCCCCTCTAACCCCCCAGTTAGCTACATAGGTTAGTAGTGGAAAGAATATAACACAACCCAACAAGTGAGTGATCAGGATACTTACTTGTGGTCTCGGTGCCATACTACAGTTGTCAAAGATCAGAGGTGTTGCGTTGTTTATTTGCTGCATGGTCATTATTCTTCCTCCTCTACTATCTATTTTCTTTTGTCTGGAGCTCCTGGATCATCCTAGTGAAGACCTATAGTTGATGATTGATATTCTATGGGATAGGCTGCTACAAGATTTCCTATAGGATCAACGTGTAGGTTTTCAAGGGATCTTGTAGGAATACATGGGATCCTGTAGAAAACAGAGTCTACACATAAATTGAAGTAGTGGAGTGGAAAACAATAGAAATGATGGAATGATAACTAGAGAGGATTGGAGGAGATCAATATGTGTGAGGTAGGGTTCGCTTTGGATCCTCTTTTTCCTCCTTGACCATCTTTCTCGTCCACCTGCAAATAACAATTACATCTTTTTATCTCTTTTTTTTTTTAAAACAACTAGGCTGCCTCAGAGAGGTTTTCACCCTAAATGTTTGCCCTGGCCACCTCAAGGAAGGTTTTCACCCAGGGATCTTCTTATTCTTCTTTCTATATTTTTTCATCCTTGGGCTGCCTCACGAGGTTTTCAACCCAAAGATGGGCTCAAGTGACTCATGGAGGTTTTCACTTGAGTCCATATTATTTTTCCTTTTTTTTTTTTTTTCAGGGACCTTATGAGGGAGGAGCTGGAACTTGCTCCCCATCATCATTTTTTTATTGATATTTTTAATAAACTCTTACTTTGATAAAGGCCTCTTTTACATTTTCAATCGGTGTCCATTAACAAGCAATGGAATTGCTTCTTCATATAGAGTTCTGATTTGCACCAAACTATTATCATGGAATCTCTCCACCATATAAGATCCGAGCCATCTTGTCCTTAGCTTTCCCTTGAAGCCTTTATACCTAGAATCATATAACAATGCCCAATTGCCCTCTTGAAATTGCTTCTCCTTAATATGTATATCATGCTAGATCTTCCTCTGAAGCTGAACTATTTTTGTAGGTAGGAGGGCCTGCATTCTAAATTCATCCAAGCCATTCAATTGGAACAATCTTTCTTTCTGTGCATGACTAAGATCCAAATCTAGTTGGGCTGCCATCATTAGTGTGTTATATTCAAAGTCAATGGATAGAAAATCCTTTTTCCCATAGACCAGCTCATAGGGTGTATATCCAGTGGTGGTATTCCATGTTGTATTATAGGCCCAGGTGGCCTCAACTATTCTCTCTACCCAATCCTTCTTGCTGCTGCTCAGTACCTTGGTTAAGATGCTCTCCAGTGTCCTATTGGTCACCTCCACTTGCCCATTAGCTTGTGGATGATAAGAAGTGGAGGTCCTATGCTTGATTTTGTGATGGTTGAGCAGTTCTTCAATCATGTTGGAGGTACCCAAATTTGTAGAATACATTCTCCCTTAGGAACTTAGCCACCTTCTCTTCTGTTGGTGCCTTAATTGCCTTGGTTTCAACCCACTTATTCAAATAATCAGTGCACACAATAATTTATTGCTTTTTCTTTGAAGGAGGTTTGATAGGCCCAATGAAGTCCATGCCCCACTTGTCAAATGGCTCGAAAGTCACTTGAGGTTGTAGGGGCATTTCATCTCTTGGAGTAGGCTTTCCAATCCTCTGGCACTGATCACACTGACTAATGTACTCTTTCACATCCTGATGAAGAGTGGGCCAATAATAGCCCACTTGTAACACTTTGAATGTTGTCCTCTTTACTGGAAAGTGACCTCCACAAGGCCCATCATGACAAGTAAGAAGGATGTCAAAAACTTCCTCTTCCCTTACACACCTTCTCAAGATTTGATCTGGGCCAAGTTTTAAAAGATTTCCCCCAATCCAGGTGAAGGGGGCGCTTTTCCTGATTATCTTGCTCTTTTCTTTGGAGGGCAAGTTTGGTGGGAATTGTGTTGATACCAAATAGTTTTCTATATCAGCAAACCATGGGGAGAGAACTGAAATAGCAATCAAATGCTCATCTTGTAACCAGTCATCCACCATTGCTTTTTCACCTGCAGGTAGATTCATCCTAGATAGAAAGTCCACAACAACATTTTCCTTACCAGGCATAGCAACAATAGTTAGATCAAACTCCTGTAATAAAAGCAACCATCTTATAATTCTAGAATTCACATCTGGTTTGTTCATTAAATATTTGACTACAATGTGGTCAGCAAGCACAAATGTTTGGTAGCCTGCAATGTAATGCCTAAATTTGTTTAACAAATGCACAAAAACCAAGAATTCCTTTTCAGTCACAATATAAGTTAGCTCAGCCTTTGACGGGTTCTTACTGATAAAATAGACGGCATAGGGAAATTTCTCCTCTACCTGACCTAAGGCTGCTCCTATGGCTTTGTGTGAGGAATCAACATGAATATGAAAAGGGAGGGCCTAGTTTGGGCCTCGAAGAATTGGTGTTGTGGTTAACTTAACGTTTAAAATGTCTAAGGCCTCTTGAAAACTTTTTGACCATATAAACTCAGAATCTTTGGCCAGCAACCCAAATAAGAGAGAGGCCAACTTGCTGAATTCCTTTATGAACCTTTGGTAGTATCCAGCTAACCCCAAGAAACTCCTGGCATCCCTCTGCTTTTGTGGAGGTGGGACCCTTTGGATGATTGCTATTTTTTTCGAGTCCACCTACAGTCCTTGCTAAGATATTGAATGACCTAGCACAATCCCTTCAATCATCAAGAATTCACACTTTTTAGAACTAAGAGATAGGTTAATTTCAATGCATTTGTGCAATACTTTGCCTAGGTTAGTCAGGGCTTCTTGAAAATCACAACCATTAGGTGTAAAATCATCCATATAAATTTCCACCGCATCATGTACTAATTCGATGAAAATACTCAAGACTGCTCTCTAGAAAGTGGCAGGAGCATTGCGTAGGCGAAAAGGAAGGACCCTATAGGCAAAAGTACCCCAAGGACAGGTGAATGTCGTATTATCCTAGTCTTCTGGGCAGATTTGGATTTGGTTGTACCCATTGAAACCACCTAGGAAACAAAGAAAATTCTTCCCTGTCAGGCCATCTAGCACTTGATCAATGAATGGTAGGGGAAAATGATCCTTCTTTGTGCCTTTGTTCAATTCCCTGTAATTGACACAGATCCTCCACTTACCATTTTCCTTGGGAACTAACACTGAAGGGGAGACCCACTCACTGTCAGAGATAGGGTAAATGAACCCTGCATCTAGCAATTTTTGTAGTTCTTCTATGACTATATCTTTAAGAGCTGGATTCATCCTCCTTTGTGGTTTCTAGACTAGCTTTCAACTTTCTTTGATGTATATGTGGTGAGTACACACTAGGGAGTACAGAGGGGTGTACTCCCTTCATTTCCTTGTAACTCCAAGCGAAGTCTTATAGATTTTCTCTCGACATGTTGCATAGCTTTTCCTCCTTGAGAGCAGAAAGAGATGGATTAACTTTCAAAGTTTCCTTTGGGCCGAATTCTATGGCTTTGACATGGAGTGGGTTGGAATTGGCCAAGCATAAGTCAATTGTATGATTGTTTTGGGTTTCCCTTACTTCTTCTTCTAATGGTAGTGAACTAGGAGCTGGACTTTGGAGCAAGTGTTTAATTAAGTCATCCTTATCTTGTTGTCCTCCTCCTATTGTTGCTTCCAAAGCATAAAGTTGGGTGGAATAAACCTCATCTTCTTCCTCCTCCTCCAGCCATAAAGGTAAATCATGCTCTAGAGAAGGTTGAGCAGGAGGTTATAGGACTAACTATTTGGACATATGTCCATTCTTTATGGTCATATTCCCAACTCTACAGCTAATGTAAGCATCGGTTGGCAAGCCATTGCCTCCCAAGGATGAGAGGGTAACCAGTAAGCTTAGCCTTAGGCTAGAGAACTAGAAAATCTACAGGGTACTCCCAGGAGTCAATGGAGACCATCATATCCTCCACAATTCCCTTAGGGGTGACTATGGAATGGTCTACAAGTTTAAGAGAAATTCTTCGGCGTAAATCACAAGATAAAACATTTGTCAACGCGTTTCGAACCAACTAGTGTGGTTCATCGTCAGGACAAGTTGAAGAGACAGATCCAGCTTGCAGAACTGTTGTGGTCTTCCTCAATGACCCTTGGAGGTTGAGCTTGAGCATGGTGTCCTTGGTCATCACATTAATGGCAGCCCCAATATCGATCAAAGTGTGTGGGATGATGGTGCCATTGATGTGCACATCTAACACAGGGCTTCTAGGGTCCAAATATTTTAGACATATTACCTGCCCCAACATTAAGTCAGATAGCGACACAATGACATTAATGGTAGGGGCATCCTTTTTTCTTCTTCCTGGATGCTTGAAGCATTTCTCCTCAATCAACTTATTGTAAATGGGAACATCTTTTATTGCCTGGAGAAGGGGGATCTTTACACAGATTTTTAAATTCTCTGAGAAGTTCAGTTTATTCTGGGGTAAGCTGGAGTGGTTGGGCTAATCTCTCAGGAAAGGGTGGATTTACTTTAAGGTTTCTTTCCTCTCTTTCTTCCTCAACCTCCCTATGTGGAGAGGGAGGTTGTTTATCCTGGAGAATTATCCCAGATCTTAGGTTGATCCCCTGTATTTCTACAACGTAAGTTGGGTAAGATGTATCTCCACTGTATACCTGTTGAGCCTGCCTATTTTTTTTGTTTAGAGGCTGGGCAAGCATTTGGGGTTGCTTGGGTGGAACAGAGTGTAGGAGTTGTGGTTGGGTAGGTGGTGGAGGCAATAGAGCTGGACCATTATTTTATTGGCGCCTCCACCCCTGGAGTGGTGGACTCCACTGAGGTTGTGGCAAAACGTAAGGTTGAAATGACTAGCTGGATGGCTAAGAATGATACTGAGATGCATAGGAGCAAGGAGGGGGTGTAGACTAGGAAGGATGAGTAGGGGGTCCCCAAGAAGGTATAGTTGTGGTTTGGTTAGGGTTTTAATATGTATGGGATGACGCTTGCATACCCTATTGGTATGGTCTAGGCCCAGGAGGTCTCCTTTGGTTGATGTAGCAACACTTCTTAGTGACCCCTTCAGCTCCTTGATATACATCTTTGAGTCAGGGGAAAGAAGGGAACTTGTCTATGTAGTGGTTTTCTTCACAGACCGAGAAAAACTCAATGCATTTCAATGGACATTCGTATGCCTCCTGGTGCATCCAAGGCTCACTATGCTTTCTCTTGCTTCCTTTTGATATTCATGGTGTCTAATTGCAAGGAAATGGTTTGCAACATCTCACTTTTTAAGTCTTCCAGCATATTTCGAATTTCACCCTTGCTGGATAAGTTGGAAGATGATGTACTGGCCATAGGTTGACTACTCCTACCCTGGCTGCCCTAGAATGGTTTCTAAAGATAGTCTTGATATCCTCATAGGGTAATTGGTAGATATCTCCTCCTACTAACAAATGTAAGGTATCTAGAAGAGCTTCCTTACTCCTCTGAGAAGGACCAGCTTTAGTGACTCGATGTCAAGTGTGCACCTGGCCCTTTTGTAACTAAGCATGAATCTTTCTTTGTAGTCTTCTAAGGATTCATCCTGGCCCATGGTCATCCTAAAAATTTCTTCTTTAGTATCCTTTGACCAACAATAGTCCTGATATTTGTTGTTAAAATCCTTCTACATCTGAGCCCAAGTGGTGATGCTATCTCCAGGTAAACCCATGAACCAGCTCAACGTTGCATCCTTGAGGGTAGACGGAAATAGTTTTAACTTTTTCTCATCATCTGTATAGTCATAGGTTCGGCATATAACATCAAAATCAAATAGGAAAGTGTCGGGGTACTTTGTGGTTAGAACATGGAAATGAGGTAGGGCAGAGGGGCTTATATTCTTCATCTTGGTGTCTCCATTGGTTTCCCTAATGGGGAAGGCACCCTCAACTCTCTCTCTATTCCCTCTATCATTTTGGTTTTCAATGATTGGTTTAGTAGGAATGGGTTCTTCTTCTTCTTCTTCCCTTGTAGGTTCTTCAAATATGTCAGGTTGCTCACCTAAAGGTTCCTCCAGTTCACAGCCACCGAAGAAGAGAGAAGGTTGGCTATTGGATATAGTGGGGGTAATTTGTAGGAATTTCCCTAAATTTTCCCTATTCCTATGAGCCATGAAAGGAAATGTTTTTGGGTTGGTTTTTGTAAGTTTTTTTAGCTGGAAAGTACCTTGCAGAAATGAAATTGTTGATTGAATGAAAACTACTAAAAGAAAGAAACATTACTTGATAAATTGAAATTCTACTTGTAGAATGGAAAGGAAAGCAGATAATAAAAACTGAAAGAAAGGAAGCTACTAGACTATTTTTGCAGAAATAAAATAATTGAAGAAAAAAGAAGACTAGAAATAGAAGAAAAGAAAGCAGTCATCACATTCTACTCAGACACCTCCGTGACAACATGATGAGCGCCAGTATTGCAGCAAGGATGTTGCAACTCTTGGGCTACCAGCTTTACTTATCAACCTGGGGTTCATACAAACTTGGAGGTGACAGTGCTATATGCACAAGTAGAAGCGAACGTCCTCCTTGTTTTCACTATCCATCTGGAGAGAGACCCCAGGGGCTCCAAGCCAGACTTCTATAGAGTCAGAAGAAGATTGATTGTTTGATGGAAGAAGAGAAAATCTATTTTAGGAGAGCTACTCCACTGCAATAATGAAGAAAACAACATGTAATACTAAATCAAACCATATCCTAATTAACCATTTAAACAACTATGCTAAGAAGAATTGCTAAATACACACTAACCTAATGCTACTATCTAAGTTACAGAAGTAAACAACATCAAACCAAACTAATGTGTAAGCAAGGAAACTAAACTAAATATGTTTTCACTTTTTTGGTTTTTTTTGGTAAAATCAAGCATGCAATTTAATTGTTCTTATAGACGTGACAGGTGGATGGAAGGTGGTTGAGGATGGCTAGAAGGAGTATTGCGATGATCGGACAGTGTTGGAGTCTGATTGAATAACCAAATCAAAGCTCAGGGGTGGTATCATTTAAATGGTATGCAGAACAAAGTTTAGGAAGGAGTCAAGCAGAAAAGCAATTGAAGATCAAAATCAGTGAAAGGAGGATGTAATGAAGTAGAAATGCACATGCACCATTGGATCAGTTAGATCAAAAAACAATATTAATGGAAGATGGGCGGGAGAGATCTTATCACAAGATATTATGTTAATAGATGGATGGATCACATTAAATCACGTGTCAATAGAAAGGTGGAAAACGTGCGGAATGATGGAGTGGTCTTCATAGGTGGTAAGCAGTCTCTTGTGCGCCCTAAGATTTGTAAGTGGAATTCCTAAATTTCAGGCAATTATCCTAAGTGAGTGACACGTAGCATGGGAAAACCACTTTTCTCGCGTGCTCTCGGCCGGATATCGGTCATGCAAGAATTCACGTGAGACTACGCGATAGTCATTTGATAATGTGGGATTGATCAACAATGGAGATCGGCCAAGCAAGTTGGCGAGCGGGTGACGCGATAGCTGTTGGATCAAGTGAGGAAGATCGATGGTGGAGATCGGCCAAGCAAGTTGGCGAGCAGGTGATGTGATAGAGCGGTGTTCATAGGTGGTAAGCAGTATCTCACGCGCCCTAAGAGCTGTAAGTGGAATTCCTAAATTTCACGTGATTAGCCTAAGTGGGTGACACATAGCATGGGAAAACCACTTTTCTCACGTGTTCTCGATCGGATATTAGTTGTGCCATAATCCACGCAAGATTGCGTGATAGCCTTTGGATCATGCAAGATTGATCAACGGTGGAGATCGGCCAAGCTAGTTGGCGAGCGGGTGACGCAATAACCATTGGATCAAGAAAAATAGATCGACGGTGGATATTTGGAGCGCCTAAAGTCAAACGTTGAAATGAATATGTGACACGTGGTTGATGGTGATTGCTCAGGCTTGTTGTGGATCGGACGGTAAGGAAATCCACAGGTATAATCTGATTAAGACGTGATTTATTAGCTTCCACATATACTATGAATGAAGAAAGTGCTAAAGGAAATGAGGAGTGAGATATTATTACAGAAAGAGAGTGATGGAAAAATATGACGATAAAATGAACCAAGTATTGAATCAAGATGACAAACTCCAAATCTCATGCAAGAACTAGAAATCTATGTTTTTGGGGTTGCTGAAGGGTCTCTTCCTCAAGTCATGGTCCCAAAGGGAGGAGGTGAGGCCGAGACACCTACTGACAACCTTATGGTGATATTTTTCTCCTTGCTAACCTGCTAATTGAAGTAAGGCACAAATGGAAGCAAACTAAAACACAACCAATCTACGCTACACTGTTGTAATAGAAATGCAGCTACTTAAGAAAATGAACGATTAAACCATGAATCTACGCTAGCATACATGTACAATAAAGAGGAGACTTGGCTACTAGGGTTGGACCCTAACCCAAGAGCTTCATCACTTTGACTTAACTTAGTGCTGGCTCACAAAAAAACTCATTCTTATTATCAAAACAATGGATTACATCAAAACTGTCAGAAGTCTTGTAGCTCGAAAATAGAGTAAAGTTTTACAGTCAAAAATCTGAATCCTACTAAGGTCCTAGGCCACTCTACTTATACATATGAAGTCTCCAATGACTTCCTTAAAATTAGGGAGGCTCAACTCCCAAACTCAAGATAAACGGGTGCTTTGACTTTCACTTGCACGGCTACCTTCTAGTCCTCATGATTTGGCTATTTGCACTCCGAGCTGATGGAGGAATATTTGAATGGGGGGTAGTAAATGAGGAGGACTTACCTCCTATAATTCCTCTTCCTTGTCCCATTCGAGTTTTGACCAAAGTATTTGCCAAAATTCCTTTCTTTTATCCTTTAATCCTACATTAAATGCACATTAGACCATGAAGCAAAATATCTAACTCTAACTCATCTCATAATCAAAATATAATCAAAAGTATGCAATAAGTTGTGAGAATAGCTGGTTTGACTAAGCTAGAAGGTGAATTAAGGCCCATATAATTACCCAATGATGAGGCTCATCAAATTTCTTGGGTTTGGTCTCAAGCATAGTAGCCTAGGTCCCTCTTGTGTATTTCTATTTCACTTAGCCTAGAATGTTGATTAGTCTCCACAATTAAGTAGAGTTTATTTATATTTCTTTTAGCCTAGAATGTTGATTAGTTGTTGTAGTTCAATAGAGTATAATTCCTCAAAAAGTTTTTGACTATGATCCTTATCTCATGTCTCTCATGGGAGCATGATTAGAGGACTTCACCATCATAGCCCAAAAATAGTGTGTGATTTATTGTCTATGATTTCTTGGAAAAGTTTACATTTGGTATCTTGCTTCACATTTGATTGTTGTATCTTAGAAGGTAATTCATTACATAAATCAAGTTCTTAGCATTAGTTATATAGTTTGTTTATGATTTCTTGGAAAGTTTTACAATTGGTATGTTACTTCACATATTATTATTGTAGCTTAGGAATTAGTTAATTTCATAGATCAAGTTCTTAGCATTAGTTAGACAGTTTCTAAATTTAATTCATCATTTCCATCATTAACTATAATATTTTTCAAATGAAAAGAGGAACAAGTGCATCTGATGTTGCAAGGTTTTTGGATCTACATACAACAAATCATTTCACCAACTCCACCTAGGACTTCTCCACTCTCGTCTGATGAATGCCAACCCATGTTCTTGATCTCTATTTTTTGGTCACCATAAGCAACCCTCTTAGCCCAAATTCAGCCTTCCTGAAGTGTTGGGCTTGATTAGGGGTGTTATTCACCTTCCCTACACTCCCCACAACCTTCATTAAGCTTTCTGTCACTTCATCCCATCATCCTTACCCTCCAAACCCTCTCAGCCAACTTCTTATAACATTTCAAGACTTCCTATAGCATTACAGTAATCCTGAAACAACATCCTGTAGCAAACCTATAGCAACCTGTTATGGCCATGTTTTGACCTACACTGATAGCATGGCTTAATTTTGGAGTAGTTTGACCCCTCATATTGGATTCCATGACTAGAATTACCACCTAGGCCATTCCCTTCATTCCTTTTTCTTTCCTGCAAGAGTGAGTAGCATTAGTTATTTCATTCTGAATTTGGAAATTAGGACCTTACTTAATCTGCAAGTGTGAATTAGATAAATAATGCATGCATTCTTGAGTTGTGAATTGGTAGGATGATCTTTTGTTTTCAAGAAAACCTGATAGCTAGATGATTGATTGCAAATTAGAGTAGTTTCCTTTTTGCAGTTAGCATAATTCTTGTGTTTTATTATTAAGATTAAATTCAAATAATTTTATTTAAACCTTAGTTAACCCAATCTAGTATTAATTAACAAACTAATAATCATCAATAATATATATATATATATATATATATATATATATATATATATATATATATATATATATATATATATATAAACATACAAATATCAAATAAAAATATAAACATTTAATAGAAACAAAAATAAAAACTTAATAATATTATTTAATTATGTAAACTAAATTTATTTCTTAACATTATCAAACCTATCAGCTCCATACATTACCATCCCAACCCTCTCCTCTATTTATTGCCCCACCAATATCTGAATTTTTCGCACATTTGATCGTGTTGATGAACCACAGAGGTTGGTTTGAAATGTCAATACAATAAAACATGAATGTGATGACTCCGGAAGACATCACTACACAAAATGCAGATTGCAAAAGCCTCAAATATTTAATTTACAAGTTGATAGCATTTACAAGTTAGAGCTAAGAAGCATTTACTTTCACTGCACTAGGACTAGATTTTACATTCTTCTTTCTACAGTTAATATCCTTTAACTTGAGTAGAGGAATGGTCTTGGAGCCCTAATCATCAAGTGATGTAGTTGAGGGTGGCATGAGTAGAATTCATCTACTATGTATATAGCATTGTCACCAAAAGTTTATATGAACCACAGGTCGATGAGTAAAGTTGAAGAGCCTCTGGAAGTTGCAGTGCTCTTGGTGCAATACCAGGGCTCACTAATATATGTCAATTATCCTATGATGACATTAAAACTGTATTTAATAATCATTCTAGGGCTGCCAGGAAGAAGGGTGGGGCTAGTCAAGGCTTGGTCAATTCCTCTCCATCCATAACATCCATCAAGAATGAGATAGAGAACATGTTGGAGGATTTCAAGACTGAAATGTTGCATACCTTTGCATTACAAATGTATACCATGCAAATCAAAAGAAAGCAAGAGGAAGAAGAGAGGGAGTTGTCTATTTTCTTCCTTGGATGCACCAAAAGGCATCCTAGGAATGAATGGCCATTGAATGTCATAGAAGTTTGCTTAGTATGTGAAAAAAATCATGCAATAGACAAATGTACCTCCTTTATAGGCCTAAAATATGTATACCAAGGGGCATAAGGTGGTATATAGAAACTTTTCTTCATTGATCAAAGAAAGCCTCAATGACCTTGACCATATCAACAAGGGCATGAAAGGTGCACATTACTCTTATTACAATCCAAATCAGAATGCACCTTTCAATATTGGTACTCTTCCACTCGTCCATCATGGTCCAGACTCCACACATCCTTCTTGGCCTTATGCTCCTCCATATCCTCCTCAACCTGTCAACCATAATTTTCAGCCATATCCACCCCAATCTTCTCAATGAGGCAACCCATCACAAGGGTTGAGGCCTCAAGTCAACCAACCTCCTACTTTACTGCCTTCACCATAACCTCAACCACATTTCACTCATTCTACTCCACCTAATAAATATAAAATTTGTACTCAACCCAATATGAACCCAAACAATAAGAAATCATAACCTATCGATATTAGAGAGACATCCTATCCTTATTATGCTATGGAAATCTAGGAGATCAACCTTCGATCTGGGAGAGTGCTCCCAAATAATGACTCACTGTCTCCACTTAAAGAGCTTGGAGAAGAGAAGGAAGATAGTGCTCCTCAATTCAATCGACTTCCCTTTCCTGAGAGGTTGATCCACCCTAGCCAATACACCCTAGAATAGGTTGAAATTATGGGAGAATTGAAGAATTTATGTGTTAAGATACCCCTTCTCTAGGCCATTAAAGATGTTCCCATATATAATAATATTATAAAAGAAAAATAATTCAAAATTCTTGGGAGAAGAAAAAGAGACACCCCCCCCCCCCCCCCCCCCCCATCAATTTTATTGGGTGACTATCAGATCTGATGCTTGGGAGGCTCATCTTCCTAAAATATCTAGACCCTGGAAGCCTAGTAGTGGATGTGAAAAGTGATGGCATTATAGTCCCTAAGACCCTAATTGATGTTGGGGCTACAATCAATGTAATCACTAAGGAAACCATGCTAAAGTTAAATCTCCAAGGGGCTTTGAGGAATACCACCAAAATGATGCAGCTTGTAGACAGATCCATAGTATCTTCTGAGGAAATTTCCATTGACTCTTGGGAGTATCCTACTAATTTCCTGGTTCTCTGTTGACGCCTAATCATAGGGATTGGGTGAACAACTGTAATTGAGTGTAAATAAATAATAGAGGAAATGGAGAGTCACTGGGAGATGAAATGAATAGTCACTCCCTCTTATATATAATAATAAACAACCTTAATGGATAACACAATTACATTTGAGGAGTTACCTCCTGGCTTGACATGGTATCAGAGCTAGCTCCATTTTTGGCATCCTTTTCTACTCTTGTAACTCCTTTCTGCCATTTTTTTTTAGTCTATCCACTGCCCCCTACATAGTCGCTACCCATTAAATGCTGCCACTGTTTAAATGTTGCCCATTATATACTGTCATATGCATAACCCATTAGTCTGGCAAATCTCTTCCATTATTCTTCACCTTCACCTCCGCGTGCTTTGAGTCTTTCAATGAGTTTTCTTTTACCTCTTTCTGTAGAAGTTGGGATCGATACCAACTCTTTGTTCTCTACCTTTTATTCTCCTAGCTACATTATCCCTGCTTCTTATAGCACAAATAACAAAAATTTGTAACCCTATGGATGCATTGTATGTTGTACCACTGTGGACGCATTGTACCACTTCTAGATTTTGTATTCCCCATCCACCTCTATCATTGTGGTAGCTGACTGTGTTAAATCCTGTGTAGCATATCCGTGGTGCATGGTGAAACCTTGGAGTAGTGTTGTGTTCAAAGGATAGAATAGTGGAGTGAGCAGAACTAGCCTTTGCATTAAACCATTTTCAATGGTTGGGATGGTGCCTCCACGCAGGATGAAATGAGGCAATGTGAAACTATTTTTCCTATCCCTTAATCATTTTTGAAGGCTAGTATTATATAAATCGTGAAGCCATGTTCCATTAAAGTTATTCAAGGGTGAATTTAAATAGACATATGGTCATTACAAATGGTGGATAATTAATGACTCATGAGTGATGTTTTATAATGTTTTATATCCCTTTTTAAGACCATAAAGTGTACGAGTGTGAATGTTGTATTTTTAAAGGAATGAGTGGTGTATTTTTTAAAGGTGTGAGAGGTATGGTGCTATATGATAGTATATATTTGAAGATATATTTGAGAGCTTGTAGTTTTTAAGGATATAATTGTATGCAAATTAATTAGTTATAGAGACACATTAATTTTATTGCAAGTATTTTGGGCCCGGATTAAATTTTATAGTGTATTCACTCATCTCCATTGTGGGAATAGTCCTCTCTGCAAAGTAGAACTATCTTGAATGGTCACGGAAGATAAAACACACTCTCATTTTTAATGAGCTGTGGAAAGGAGTGTGTGTTGGAAACAGAGACAAAGAGCCAGAACAACCTACCTCAGACAAGGAATTCGCCATTTTGGAAAATAAGAATAGCAAGGCTTATGCATTGATTGCAGCATCAGTAAATGAAGAGGTGAGTCACCATATTTCACAATTTTCAAATGCTTTTGAAGCCTTACAAAAACTGAAAGAACTCTATGACTCACACTCTACACTTGAAGTTGTTCAACTCATGATTAAATTGTTCACCCTTGAATTACAAAATGATGATCCTCTTGCTCTTGCATTAGAAGTAAAATCTATTATGCATGATATCAAAGTCACTAATGTTGAACTGGACATTCCTCTGATAGATTTTATCAAGGCACTTTATCCCACTTACTCAAATTATCTTGAGTCATTTCAAGCAAATGGAAACCTCAAAGATATTACCTTTGACTCCCTTGTGAAAAAATTTCTCAAAGAGGGAAATCTTTTGGAAAGAAGACAACTCCTCAGTCTTCTGAAGAGGGTGTCTGTCTTGCACATAGAGAGAAGAATATTGCTCAAGATTCTTCCAGAGGAAGAGGTGGTCAAAGAGGAAGAGGAAGAAATTTTAGAGACGGGGGGGTAGACACTCTCAAGGAGAAAAGTCAAATTTGCACTACATACGCTGCAAAAGAGATGGATCACATGATGCATCAACATGAAAGTTGACTTGGGACAGAATTAAGCAGGAAAGAAACCAACCCAAAGGTAAAACTAATGACAGAGAGAAAGGTAAAGCACCTGAATCTGCTCACTATGTTGTGGAACACTGTAATATTGGAGTAAATGAAGACTTATTTAATGCTTCACTTGCTTCTTGGAAAAATGATTGGTTGCTTGATTCAGGAGCAACTTGCCACATGACTTTTAGAAGCGATTTTTTTGAAGAATTTACTAAAAATGTTGATGGAGTAGTATACTTTGCAAACAAATCAAAACTCAATCCATCAGGGCTTGGTACAATTAGGCTTAAATTTCCCGGTCTTCCAGAATTTCTTCTGCATCATGTTTTATATCTCCCATAGCTAAGGATAAACTTGTTGTCCTTGGTCCACATCTGCCAGCAAGGGCACTCCATTCATATGTTTGATGGAAATCTTGAGGTGAGAAAAGCATCAGACCAATCACTTTGTCATGATGGGGATAGAAGAAGAAAGGTTTCTCAAGCTACAAGGTACCTCTACTTGTGCACAAAATTTCTCATACAATTCTCATTATGAAGAAGGTACATTTCCATCAAGTTTATTATGGCATGCTAGATTTGGACACTTGAACTATGATAGCCTCCACTTGTTGAAGAAAAATGGTGTTACTGGTTTACCTACAATTCCTAGGAAACTTAAGCAATGTGATGCTTGCATTCTAGGAAATCATATCAAACAATATTTTCATGATTCACATTCCAGAGCGCATAGAAAACTTGAACACATTCATTCATATTTATGTGGTCAAATGCATGTTCCTTCTGCAAATGGAAATAAATATATGATGACATTTATTGATGACTGCACCAGAATGTGTTGGGTTTACTTATTGAAGAACAAATCTGATGCTTTTCAAACATTCAAGAAATTTCATACATCGATTGAAAATGATGCACAATCTCATATTGTCTATATTTGCATTGATAATGGAAAAGAATACACTTCAAATGAATTTGAAACTATCTTCACCAACATGGGATCAAACATCAAACAACTGTGCCTTCTAATCCCCAACGGAATGGAGTAGCTGAAATAATGAATAGGACAATCTTAAATATGGTGCGCTCCATGATGTTTTAAAAAAATGTAAAACTGATGTTTTTGGTTGATGTAGTTCTATGTGCTATATATGTAAAGAACAAATGTCCATCTAATGCTATTAGAAACAAGACTCCTGATGAAATGTGGTATGGGCACATTCCTTCGGTAAAGCATCTCAGGCTCTTTGGTTCCACATGTTATGCCTTGATACCAAAGGTACATAGAAACAAACTTGGTGCAAGAAGTCGTAAGTGTATCTTCTTGGTGTATTAAAACACCTCCAAAGCATACCGTCTCTATGATGAAGTCAATAAAAAGTTTGTTGTATCTAGAGATGTAATCTTTCTTGAAACATCCAAAACTGACAATGTTGTTGAGTGGCAACTTGATCACTTGGATAGATTCACAAATGCAAAATAATTTCAAGAATTTGATAATCGGATTCCACATCTTGAAGGGCGGATTCCTATACTAGATCAACCTGTGCAATCTTCTTTTGAAGCACTCTCTGCCCCACATGAAACTCCAACAACGGATGATACTTTGAGTGATGTGATTGATAGAATTGGGAGACTCAATCTTGATGTAGTCCCAACTCAGTCAACGGAGCAGCCTTTTCCCTCTGAGAAAGGTCCCCCAAAGTGGCTAACAAAGACACTTGAAAGCGTTCATCCTGATGAGGTTGGAAAGACATGAAATAGAAATTCAAACCAGAAAAATGGAGGTGATGTAGATGACTCTGATTCACCTGATGATATGGATGTTCCTTCAAATAAGTTGCTTCTCATGATGAATGGAAAGAAGCAATGCAAGGGAGTATGATAACTTGATAAAGAAAGGCACTTGGAAGCTGGTTGATCCCCCATTGGGAACCAAACCAATTGGCTACAAGTGGGTCTACAAGAAGAAGTATAAAGCTGATGGCTCACTTGACAAGCACAAAGCCAGGCTTGTGGCAAAAGGTTTTGCACAGAAGGAAGAGGTTGATTATGAGGAGACCTTTTCCCCCACAACAAAATGGGCTACTATCTAGACACTCTTGTCCTTAGCAGCTCAAAACGGTTGGAAAGTCCATCAAATGGATGTAAAAATTACTTTCTTGAATGGAGATCTAAAAGAGAATGTTTTTATGTCCCAGCCTTAAGTATTTGCTATAAAAGGACATGAACATAAAGTATGCAAACTTTTGAAATCCTTGTATGGCCTCAAACAAGCACCGCGAGCCTGGTATGAAAAACTAACTGAGAATCTTCTGAAGCTCAATTTCAAACATTATGATCTTGATAATGCAACTTTGTTTGTCAAGAAGGTTGGAAAAATAGTTGTATATCTTGTGGTATATCTAGATGATCTTTTGATTACAGGGAACAACGAGAGCTACATTGCATCCATAAATAAGGAATTGAGGAAAGGTTTTGCAATAACTGATTTGGGCTATGTTCATTACTATCTTGGTATTGATGTAACTCAACATCCAAAGTCCATATTCCTTTCTCAAAAGAAGTACATTGGAGATCTGTTGAATAGATTTGGCATGACTGAATGAAATCCTCTAACTACTCTAATGGAACAAAACTTAAATCTCACATCCATTGAAGGAAAAGAATTTGAGGATGCAACAAAGTATAGACAGCTTGTAGGAAGTCTCAACTACCTAACTAATACTAGACCAGACATTTTGTTTTCTATTGGAATCCTCTCCAGGTTTATGAAAAATCCTTGTGAGGGATATTGGTCTATTGCAAAAATAGTTCTAAAGTACTTGAAGGGAACTCAAGGTTTTGGAATCAAGTATACACAAGTGGGCGACTTTAGCTTGATTGGATACTCTAATTCAAACTTCGATGGAGACAAAGAAAATGGGGTATCTACTTCAAGATATGCTTGAGTCTTGGATCAGGAGCTATCTCCTGGAGATCACGCAAACAATCAGTCGCAACAGATTCCACAATAGAGGAAGAATATGTGGCAGAAACCGAGGCAACAAAAGAAATTGTGTGGCTCAGGAAAATTTTTGAAGATTTGCAAGTAAAACAAGCACAGTCGACTCCACTCATGATTGACAATACCTCGGCAATAAAGTTGGCCAAGAACCCAAAGTTCCATGATCAAACAAAGCACATCAATACAAAATATCATCTAATTCGACATCATGTTGAGGCCAAAACAATCCATCTTCGCCATTGTTCCACTAATGAGAAGATTGCAGACATCTTCACTAAAGCGCTTGGAAGAGAAAAGCTTGAAATATTCAAAATGATGCTTGGACTCACCAACATTCCTTCAGATTAGGGGGGGAATGTTAACACCTAATCATAGGGATTGGGTTAATAACTGTAATTAAGTGTAAATAAATAATAGACGAAATGGAGAGTCATTGGGAGATGAACTGAATAGTCACTCCCTCTTGTATATAACAATAAACAACTTGAATGAATAACACAATTACATTTTAGGATTTACCTCTTGGCCTAACATTCTCCAACCCAAAACGAAGTTTAATGGATATCCCCTCATCTTACCAAGACCTTGGTTGGCCACTTCTGATGCCTACATTAGTTGTAGGGTTGGGAACATGACTATTAAGAATGGACATATATTAAAACAACTAGTACTCTATCCTCCTTCTCATCCTTCTATTAAACAGGAATTACCCTTGTGGTTAGAAGACGAGGAAGAGGATGAATTGTATAACACAATCCCCTATCTAATATGCACTCTAGATATTGTTATAGGAGGGGGGGAACCTGATGAAGATGACCTTGTTGACCATATCCTTCAGAATGAACCTCCCACTCCAACACCAATTGATGAGTTGATGAAAGAATATGGGAGTAGTCCTGGGAATGACTTATGCCCTATTGACTCAAGTATAGAACATGTCAATATTGTAGAGTTTAACCCATCTAGAAATTTAAATATCAATCCCTCTCTCTTGGCCAAACAGGAAGAAGAATTGTGCAATGTGTTGAGGCAACACATAGATGATTTTGCTTGGGATTAAAAGGAAATGAAAGGTGTGCATTCCTCAATTTGTAATCATCATATTTACATCAAAGAGGGATGCAAGCTTATGCGCTAACCCCATATAAGGATGAACACATCTCTTGAGGACATTTTTAAAGAAGAATTACAAAATCTACCGGATGCAAGGTTCATATACCCCATTTCAGATAGTGTGTGGATGTCACCTCTTGTTTTAGTTCCCAAGAAGAATGCAAAGTGGAGAATCTATGTTGATTACCGAGAACTAAAGAAGGCTACAAAGAAAGACCATTTTCGTTTTCCCTCCATTGACCATGTCCTAGTTTGCCTTGCAAGGAAGAATTTATTCTCCTTGCTGAATGGATTTAGTGGATACAACTCAATCTAGATCAGCCATAAAGACCAATATAAAACCACATTTGCATGTCCTTAGGGTACCATTTCCTAAAGATTTCTTCCATTGGTATGCACAATGCCCCTGCTACCTTCCATAGGGTAGTTCTAAGTATTTTTGTTGAACTTGTTCATGACTCTGTTGAAATAAACATGGATGATTTCACTCCTTATGGTTGTGACTTCCATGAAGCTCTCTCCAATCTATGCAAGATCTTGAAGAAATGTATTGAAATGAATCTCTCATTGATCCCTGAGAAATGTGAATTCTTAATGAATAAAGGGACTATCCTTGGCCATTCCATATCCAAGGAAGGGATACAGGTCGACCCAAACGAGATTTCCATCATCAAAAGGGTCCCTACCCCTCAAAATAAAAGAGATGTCAGAAGTTTCTTGGGATTAGATAGGTATTATAGGAGATTCATCTAATAAAATGGCTTCACCTTTGTTTGGATTACAGCCCAAGGATTCAGATTTTTGTTTGATAAGAAACTGTCAAGAGGCCCTTAAAGTGATGAAAGAAAATTTGACCACTGCACCCATCCTTAGGGGTCCCAACTAGGCATTGTCTTTCCATATCCATATTGATGCATCAGATAAAGTTGTGGGGGCAGCCTTAGGACAAGTAGAAGATAAATTTCCTTATGCTATCTATTTCATTAGTAAGAATTTGTCTAAAGCTGAGTTGAATTACACTATCACTGAAAAAACTCTTAATTGTAGTACATTCTTGAAACCAATTCAAGCCCTATATCACTAGGTATCAAAATTTTGTTCATACTAATAATGCATCCAATAAATATTTGATGAATAAGCATGCTGTTAATGCCAAGATAATTATATGGTTTTTATTGTTACAACATTTTGATTTGATTATTTTTGACAAACCACGGAAAGAAAATGTGGTTACAGCTTTCTTGTCGAGACTAACCTTGCCTATAGATAATGAGGAGATGGTGGACGATTAAATTATAAATGAACACCTCTTTTCCAAATTGGTCCTTTCTCCTTGGTTTTCTGACATATCCAACTACTTGGTTGCGGGGAGCTTCCCTCCTAATCTATCATTTAGAGAGAAAATCAATATTTTAAGGAAAATTTATCCTTTCACCTAGATTGGGGCAATCTTTTCAAATTGGAACCATATCAGATCTTGAGTAGATGTGTAAGAGAAGAGGATGTATTTAACATCCTTTGAGCATGTCATGATGGAACTTGTAGGGGCAGTTTTGCTGATAAGAGGACAATCTTTAAAGTTTTACTGGTTGGTTACTATTAGCCCACTTTACATCGATATGCAAGGAGATACACCACTAGATGTGGTCAGTGCCAAAGGATGGGAAAACCCATGCCCAAGGATGAAAAGCCCCTACAACCTTAAGTGGCCTTAGAGCCATTTGACGAGTGGGGCATGGATTGCATTGGGCCAATTGATCCACCATAAGGGCAAAAGAGGTACATCATTGTGTGCACTAATTACTTGACAAAATGGGTTGAGGTAAATGCAGTCAAAGCATCAACGAAGAAGAAAGTGGTTGAGATTTTAAGAGAAAAAATCTTCTACAAGTTTGGGTATCCAAGGGAGTTAGTCATCGATTAAGGAGAACAATTCACATCAAATCTAAGTAAGATCTCATGAGGCAACACCATATCAATCACAAGACATCCACTTCCTATCACCCTCATGAAAATGGTCAAGTATGGGTCACAAATAGAGAATTGGAGAACATTTTCACCAAGGTTGTCAGTAGTAGCAGGAAAGATTTGGCATAAATACTAGTAGAGGCCACTTGGGCCTACAACACCACTTGGAAAACCACCACTAGGTTCACTCCATATTACTTGGTTTATAAGAACAAGGCTTTGCTTTATATTGAGTTTGAATATAACACTTTCAGGATGGTAGCTCAGTTGGACATAGACTTCACTACAACACAACAAGAAAGGTTACTCCAACTTAATGGCTTAGATGAGTTCAGGATGCAAGCTCTCCTACACACTAAAGTCATACAACTACAAAGAAAGGTCTGCCATAACAAGAATATCAAGGAAAATACTTTTTAATAACGATATTGAGCCATGTTATATGATTCTAGGTTCAAAGATTTCAAAGGTAAGCTAATGACAAGATGGTTGGGTCCATGTCTAGTAGAAAATTGTCATGAAAATGGATTTATCTAGATCAAAACCATTCATGAGGAAGGTATTCCCTTACATGTAAATGGTTATAGGTTCAATCTATATGGAAGATATGTATCCAATGAAGAACTTATCATCTCATTCAACAAATAGTTAAATGTAATTGGGCGTTTCATAGCTTCCCGTCCACAACATTCCTAAAAATAAAAAAAAATTATAATAAAAAGACCTGGATGAAAACCTCTATGAGGCATCTGAGGCCAACTCTAGGGTTGAAAACCTCTTAGAGGCATCCCAGGAGAAAAAAAAAAAAAGAGAGAGAGAAGAAAAAATAAAGATCCATAGGTGAAAAACTCCTATGAGGAACCTGGTGTAGGTATGTAGGTTGAAAACCTTCACCAAGGTAGCTTGCTTGTCTAAAAAAAAAAACAAAAAAAACAAAAAGAGAAAAGAGTAACACAGGGAAGAAGCTTACACCATTCCTACTAACCCTTATCTTCTTTTGGAGGACTACACTCAGTTGGAAGGTTTTATGGCTATAGGATAAAAACCTACAACCTCTCATCCATCCTTCCATCCATACACCTCATCTCCATACTCTGGACTCATACAACCATCTCTCTTCACCATCCAATCAACAAGAAATTTGAGTTTCATCTCCACACTGTGATGCTACAGGAAGGACTTGTATTGCTACAAGAGGTCTCATATTGCTACAGGAGGGGGATTCAATGAGAATAATGTCCCAAAAGGCCATGATACCTCTAAGAAATGATAAAGGGAATCCTCCAATTATTTACTCATCATCCATCCATCACCCATCGACTGCATTTCACCAAAACCTGCTCAAAATTTCCACTTTGTCCTACCCCTAAAAAAAAACAGAAGCCACAAATTTCTAATTCTTCAACATTTGTACTAGTTCCTCATGAATCTAACAATGTCCTCTGTCTTGTCATCATCTCTCTCAACACCATCATGTAAGATGAAGACTTCCGGGTGTTGGGAACGGGATCCCCCAAGGGAAGTTTTGGGGCTAAAAGCCCATATTTTGGCTAAAAAGTGTAAATCCAATGTAAAGACTCCACATTTTGTGGGCATGGAGCACGAAGTTGTAAATGATTCATAGGTTTTTTCGCCCTCAATTTTGTAATGTAATGTCAGCTTTAGAGATCTACCCATGGTCCACTACCATGGGATTGTATAAATAGAGCAAGACTCTAAGTTGTAAATTAGAAAATAGAAGAGTTAGAATGATGATGGAATAGGAAGATAGTGGAAGATCTAAGTGTATAGTCGAGTCTTTGGGTCGTAGAGTAGGAGAAGGCTCTGTAGTTGAGTGCACAGATGCCTAGTAGTCTGCAGCTGAGTGCGCAGGGTAGGTTGAGTCTGTAACTGTTGAAGCATTAATAAAGAGAACTTTTATACCATTCCTGTCTATTCATTTACCATTTTCTACATTGAATTTATTGGATGTAAATTACATTTTTTTTGTTTATATGATGCGTGAGCATATATGATTATGTTGATTTAAGTAAATGTGAGATAAAGTATCTATTTATGTGAAGTTAACTAACATCTGTAAGAAGATAAGTAAGATACGTAGTGTAATTTGGGGAAATAGCACAGATTGTTGCTGCCATAGCAGCGCGAAAGCCTCTCAGCTCCTGGTTAGGGCTGTGAGCAGGTGATTATAACAGATCGCGAAGGTCTCGTAGGTCAAAATAGTGTGTGGAGTAACTTGTGCGAAGGCAGGCATAGTTGGACTGAATCGAATCCTCAAACATCTCCTAGGTGCAAAAAATTGCTCCATCATCCCCCCATACTGTCTCGGGTGAGACTTCAATCCACGCACTGCGGGCCGATGCCAAAAGGGCTAGTAGTGTAGGGATTTGTTTGGCTAATTAACTCCGAACCTTTGTCGGGCCCCATCAAGCCAACAAATGGTTCTGTTGTCGTGACCGGAATCTTCATAAGATGTCTAATGTCGTATCATTGGAATCCAACTAAGAAGGAAATTGAAGGCTGGTTTGACAGGAGGATTCACAAGTACGTGGCGTTGGAGAACAGGAATCCATGACTGACAAAAGAAGAGTGGTTAGACTGCTACCTGTACACAAAAAATCACAAGATCTTTTTCGCATCTTTCCCTAATGAGCTGTATGAGTGGATCGCGAAGCTAGTAGATAGCCAAGGAAGGTGGAAGCTCGACGGTCCTATTGTGTGGACCCTAGAGTTGGTGCACAAATTGGAAGCATTAGAGGATCAAATCACGCATGATATTGATCATTGGCTCGATCAGATTATAGGAGGGTTCATTACTGAGTTTGTAGTATATACTTCAATCATCTATAGCAAGGTAGAGTGATGCTTTCTCAAGGGATCGCGACGTAAGTAGGAAAATCCCTGAATACTTGGATTAAAATTTTATTGTGTGAAAAGAAGGTTATGCAGTTACCTTGATGTTTGGGGCTATGCGAAGTGGAAAAACTTACAAGAACGAAGGAAATAAGTGACCAAAAACTAGCCCCTTGATTTCACCTCCACGAGGGGACAAGGAAGAACTCGATAATGTCTCATCATGAAGTTCGATCCATTTGACAAGGCAAATAATTCCACAAATACCACCTCGACCCGAACCACCACCAGTTTCTCCATCTTCACCTTCGTCTTCACCCGTACCACCTCCACCACCACCACGAGTCAATATGGCAAGCACAATAAAGTTGTGTGTGTTCAAGGGAGTGGGAAATGAGGATCTGGACCAATTTTGGTTCACGGTAAGAGTTGTATGGGAAGCGCAGGGAGTTACAAATGAAAATATAAAGAAAGTGACATTGGTTAGCGCGCTGCAGGATCGCACACTAACCTAGTATATTAAGCACTCCAGTTATAATCAAATATCATCATTGGAGTGCTTAATATACCAGGTCAGCGCTAAACAATGAATTTAGCAAGTCGAAGTCTAAAGCATAGTTGATCATTGGGTTCAAATAAATCACGATGCTACCAGGCAAAACTCCTTAGGAGTTGGATTAGAGGTTGAAGTGTACAATTCATGAAGCTAATATGAATCTGACAGATGGACAACATTGCGAGTGGTTTGTAGCATCACTAATGCCACATTTAATGAGTGTGCTATCACAGTAGAAGTTAACGACTCAGGCAGAGGCCTTAGAGATTGCGATGAGCCTGCATGAGACCCTGATGTACGATCCTAACTTGGGAGTTTAGCAGATCCATGCGGAGTTGAAAAACTTATTCCTTGAGATGAAGAGTCTAAACTAAGACAGGACAGCTTGCCTAGAAGTGCGTGAAGAGGTGTGGTGCATAAAATGCAAAGGTCAGGGTCATTATAAGGACCATTTCTCGGTGTTCGCAAATTACCTCGTGGGCGGAGGACCGATGTTGTTAAGGATGGAATCACAAGAAGGACCTAGTGTGGTGCTTGCTTTGTGGTGCACGATTTGTCAAATAGGAGGGAAACATGCTACGGACAATTGGCATTTCTTACAAAAGTATACAAAAAAATCAGAGCAATTGTTCTGTAAGTTTTGTAGATCAGTGGGACACGATGAGCGCACTTGTAGAAGCTATGAGTTAATGATGGATAGAACTCCCACCTATAGAGTTCAAGCCAAAATGTGACCCCTAGACCAGAATGCAGGAGTGGCGTGAATAGGATTTCAGGGGCGTGGATGAGGCCAAGTTGGAGGAGGACCTGGAAGAGGTCATGGACAGCTCATATGCTACAATTTCTGAGGACAAGGACATTATGCCCGTGATTTTATGAACCCAACACATCCATCATGTCTGTATTGTACCTTGTTTGATCATGCGACATAATTTTGTCCTACACTGATAGCTAGGATATGTGAAAAAGGAGCACTACCGCCTCCCCCTAATTAGAACCTGTAGATGATGAGGTTTGAGACACGTGAGGAATATCCAAATGTGAACATTGTGCTCTGAAGTGGAATCATGATAGGAGATGATAAAGGAAAATAGCCCGAAGATAGTACTTGGGTTCCCAAAGCTCCGACAAAAGAAGTGGAGTTTGATTTGGAGTGTGCTCAAGAAACCTTTATGGAAGCTAAGAAGAGCTTCGCTAACGCCTCCACTTCAGGAAGCAAAGATAGACCAGAGTCGGAAATGGACCCATCTATGCTTACGACATTCCTAGAAATATGTATGAAGTTACTACGTGATAGTAAAGCTATAAAAGGATTACATGAACTCATTAACAGATGCACTGGGACCGTGCCAGGAGAATTGTGCGTAGTCCAAAAGATTGGAAAGCTTAAGACGAGGATGGGAAGAGAAATGAGGTTAACCACGGAGATTGGAGAATATGAGATGGACCAATTAATTCTAGATTTAGGTTCAGACGCAAATGTTCTACTGAAGTAGACATGGGAGCGCATTGAGAGGCCTATAATACAGTGGTCCCCTATTCAACTGCGAATGGTGAACCAACAGAAAATAATACCCATGGGGTGATTGTAGGGAATCACTGTGGATATTGAGGGAGCAAGCACGCTAGTAGGCTTTGAAGTAATAGAGATTGTTGATGACAGAAATCCCTATCCCATGCTCTTAGGAATTGAAAGGGTCATTGACATGAACGGGGTGATTAATCTGAAGAAGCGCAAGATGATTTTTGAAAAGAGGTCACTACACATAGTTATACCTCTGGACCCCACTGAAGGATCGCGTTATACAGAGCCAGTGTGTGATGATGAAAGTGATGATGATTTTTGAAAGAGGTCACTACACATAGTTATACCTCTAGACCCCGCTGAAGGATTGCGCTATACAGAGCCAGTGTGTGATGATGAAAGTGATGATGATTTTTGAAAAGAGGTCACTACACATAGTTATACCTCTGGACCCCGCTGACGGATCGCGCTATACAGAGCCAGTGTGTGATGATGATGATTTCGACTGCATCTACAAGATAACAATATGAAACCAAGACTGGGTGAATCCCACTGTGGATAGACGACTTGCATGAGAGCTCGAGAGCTCCCGTACTTTAGATTCAAATGAGGAAACAGAGCGATGGCATAATTGGTTACATGAGGTGACTACACTAAATTGTAATATGATGACAAGGTCGCTACGCTGCATATCGACAGAAGTAAGGTACTTGCGTACTTATGATGGGTTAAGTGAGGTAGATACCTTCTTGGACAAATTTTAAAGAGAGGTGTCGGAAAAGCAATGCTTATAGGCCTTGAATTGGGTACTACACGCTATACCCGCGAGATGGTGGGGTACAAACAAAGGGAGCTTTGAGGATTGGAACGAATGCAGGAGAATGATGCGCATGCATTTTTGAAAGACTAAGATGTGACTAATGAACAAGTATGATGGAAGGTATGATCCGCGTGCACACCTGGCCAAGTGGACGAAGGTCTATGGAGAAAAGCCACAACCTAAGTGGGTGCACCTGTTCTGTCATACCCTAGATGTTATACCCATGAATTGGTATATAGAGATGGAGCTCTACCATGGGATAGGTGAATCGGATATCCTACATGAATGGTTCATGATGACCTTAAGTTTTGAGGATGGATGGTGGGACAACATTGATGAAGCACTAGAAAAGGTAAATGCAGCTATCCCTAGGATACCACAGGAGCCAGTAGAATCGATTCACCCTAAATGGGCTACTTAGCTGAGTTGTGCACTGGAATGTTATAATGTAATTTTTGAAGAAGAAGATGAAGATCTATAGAAAATTAACATTCCAGATATGGAAGGCCACCATGAGGTTCAGGGACCATGGGTTGAGAACCCCGACATAACTATGTCGGTGAAGACTAAGCAGGTAAATATTGTTACAGAGGCAGAACCTAAATTTGCAAAGATTGGAGACTATTGGGATGGCCTGACGGTGGATAAGGTCACTGAATTTATCTACAAATATGAGGACTTATTCCCAACCAAGTTTATGGATTTGAGGGGAATAATTGGAGATTTAGGGGTAATGAATATCATGTTAAAACCCGACGCGAAGCCAGTTAAGCAGCGGCCATATCACTTAAATCTGAAATACAAGGCGAAGGTCCACGTAGAAATAGACAAGATGCTTGTGCCAAGCATCATCGATCCGGTGGAGGAATCCGATTGGGTAAGCTCGATAGTGATACAAGAGAAGAAGCAGTTGGAAGAAATAAGAATATGTGTGGATCTTAGAAATTTGAACTACGAGTGTGTACATGATCCATTCCCAACTTCGTTCATAGATGAGTTGTTGGACAATGTAGGCGGTCAGGAAGTATATTCTTTCACTGATGGGTTCTCAGGATATCACCAGATCAAGATCGCGCTAGAGGATAGAAGCAAGACAACCTTTGCGACTGAGTGGGGTTGTTTTCAATATACTGTCAAGCCATTTCGATTGAAGAATTCCCCTGCTATCTTTTCACGCGTAGTCATTACGGCATTCAGGGAATATATTCATAAATTCTTGGAGGTCTATTCAAATGATTGGATTGTATTTGGGCTAGTTAAGTACCATGTAGCGAACCTACGCTTGGTGCTGGATACATGCCGAAGATACCAAATTGTGCTAAACCTCAAGAATTTTATGTTCCTCATTCCTTTTGGGAACCAGCTGCAAGCTCTGTGGAGTGCGAAACAACTGCGCACTACTCTGGGGCATATGGGGTACTACAGGAAGTTCATCAAAAACTATGCCCAAATCACCACACCAATGGAAAAGTTGTTGAAGAAGGATGTCACGTTCTGTTGGAATGATGACTGTAAGAAAAGCCTGGATGTATTGAAAGAAAAGATGGTCACTGCGCTGATTCTGGTCTTCCCGAACTGGGAGGAAGAGTTTCATGTCCATGTTTATGCGTCAAGTATAGTGTTGGGGGTAGTATTAACACTGGAGGGTGGAGGAGGCTTGGATCACCCTATAGCATTCGCAAGTCATAGATTGTCTAAAGGAAAAAGGAAATATTCCACCACTGAACGCGAGGGACTTGCAATGGTGTATGCACTCCATAAATATGGGCACTACTTGCTAGGGGGACACTTCAAAATGTATACAGATCATTCTACACTAAAATACTTGGTCAATAAGCCTGTGTTGGGGGGGTTCATATGCAGATGGATTTTATTGTTCCAAGAACATGATTTTATGTGAAACCTGGATGATTGAACGCGGGACTAGATCACCTGTCGCGCATTGAGATAGGAGAAGAAGCTACTAGTTTGGAGGAAGGATTACCTGACCCGCAACTCTTTGCTGTGTGCATAGTGGATGGACATTTTGAAGATATAATCCACTTTCTCATGACTGGAACTGTTTCAAAAGAGTACTTCGTCCAACAGAAGAAGGAACTAGTGGTGTGTGCGACAGATTTCTCTTTCATTGCGGGGCACCTATATAAGATTGGGAATGATGAGATACTGCGAAGGTATGTACATGAATTTGAACAAAGAAATATTCTTGCGGATGCTCATGGGGGTGTTGTGAGAGGACATTATGTAGGAAGAGTGACCACCTAGAAGATTCTTCATAGAGGGTATGGTGGCTGACCCTTTATCAAGATTCAAAAGCAAATTGCAAGGCCTGTGATGTATGTCAAAGAAAAGGTGAACCATCACGGAGGGAGAAGATTCTTTGAATCTGAAAATGAAGTTGCAGCCCTTTGAAAAGTGGGCAATCGACTTCATAGGACCTATCAAACCTCAAGGAAAAATGGGCGCGAGATATATTATCACTGTGACAGAGTACCTGACTCGTTTGGCAGAAGTGTAGCTGATAAAAGATTGCATGGCTGCAATGACCATGAAGCTTCTGTTTGAACACGTTTTGACATGATTCAGATGTCTGAATATCTTGATGAGCGATCATGGTACACATTTCCTAAACAAGACGATCGCCGCACTGACATAAGAGTTTCAGGTGTATCATCAGAAAAGCACACTATATCGCCCACAAGCTAACGGGATAGTAGAAGCATTTAAAAAGGTACTAGGGACTGCACTAACCAAGGTATGCAATGTGCAGCAAAGTGATTGGGACTTGTGCATACCCACAGTATTATGGGCTTATAGGACGACATGCAAGACACTCACGGGACATACACCTTTCCGGCTGGTCTATGGAGTGGAAGTTGTAATGCCTATGGAATACATCATGCCTAGTCTACACATAGTGACGCTGACAGGTATGACAGGTCATGGCACCATGGAGGAGATGCTCGTGAAGTTGGAGGAACTTGAAGAAGAACGATTTTTGGCTGGATTCCTTTAGCAGGTGAAAAAGCAGCATGAAAAGGCCTAGCACAATCGACATATTAAGTTGCGCACCTTTAAGGTCGATGATTTGGTGTTTATATATGATAGTAAGTTTGATCAATTCCTGAGGAAGCTCAGAATGCATTGGTTGGGACCTTATGTTATTAAGGAGTTCATAGATGGTGGCACAGTGTAGTTGGTAAAACTAAATCGTGAACTCTTCCTAGAAAAAGTAAATGGCAGTCGTTTGAAGTTATGCATAGGTGGCTCAACCATCTAACTAGTCTAGGCAGAGTTGGGGGGTCTCCGCGCAAAGATCTCTGCACTGACAGAATGACTCGAGGGTGAGTCACGATGTTTGTGTTGGGGGCCTGTTGGGAACGGGATCCCCCAAGGGAATTTTTGGGGCTAAAAGCCTAGATTTTCACTAAAAAGTGTAAATCCGATGTAAAGACTCCACATTTTGTGGGTGCAGAGCATGAAGTTGTAAATGATTCATAGGGTTGTCCGCCCTCAATTTCTTAATATAATGTTGGCATTAGAGATCTAACTATGGTCTGCGGACCATGGGATTGTATAAATAGAGATAGGCTCTAAGCTACAAATCAGAAAATAGAAAAGTTAGAATGATGATAGAATAGAAGGATAGCAGAATATCTAAGTGTAGAGTCGAGTCTTTGGGTCGTAGAGTAGGAGAAGGCTCTCCATCTGAGTGTGCAGTGGCCTAGTAGTCCGCAGCTGAGTGCGCGGACCCTTGTAGCTGAGTGCACAGGGAAGGTTGAGTCTATAACCATTGAAGCATTAATAAAGAGAAGTTTTATACCATTCCTGTGTATTCATTTACCATTTTCTGTATTGAATGTATTGGGTATAAATTAGATTTCTGTTGTTTATATGATGCGCAAACATATATAATGATTGTGTTGACTAAGTAAATGTGCGATAAAGTATCTATTTATGCGAAGTTAACTAACATCTATAAGAAGATAAGTAAGATGCGCAGTGTAATTTGGGGAAATAGCACAGATCGTTGTTGCCATAGCAGCACGAAAGCCTCTTAGTTCCTAGTAAGGGTTGTGAGCAGGTGATTATGAGAGATCATGAAGGTCTCGCAAGTCACAACAATGCGCAAAGTAGCCTCCATGAAGGTAGGCATAGTTCGACTAAATCAACTCCTCAGACATCTCCAGGGTGCAGAAACTTGGTTCCAGCATCCCCCCATACTGCTTCGGGTGAGACTTCAATCAACGCATGGCGGGCTAATGCCAAAAGGGCCAGTAGTGTAGGGATTTGTCTGGCTAATTAACTCTGAACCTGGGTCAGGCCCCATCAAGCCAACACAAGGGAGGATCAAAAGAATGTTGATAAAGAAAACTCCTCCTGTAGTAGCCTGTGCAATCACAACAGAAATCCGTGATATATTTTTTTCCACCCACATAAGGCATGATGGAGCCTTTTTTACAACCAAGAAGGGACACATCATCCTTAGGAAGATATCCCACCAGTAGTAGTAGCTTGGGCACTAGAGGGGAACCTTAACACACACATCAAGGTCATTAGTCAAGGTATCATCAAGTTATGAAGACATGCACAGGAAAAAAGTAAAAGAGTCAACTCCCTTTATCAGAATGTTATATGGCCAAGCTCTAGCATGCAACTAACTCCAACAATTTGATCCATATTTAGGATCAAGTATGACAACCCTCACCCCTATGCATAAAATGAATGAAATTTGTAATGGTCAAGAGAGGTGTTTTAATAGGCTGGAGATGACTAGAGAACTTGGCCACCCTCGGCTAGCGAACTTAAGTTTGTGTTAATCACCCATGCAACATGGAGATGTAAAATAAAATTAAGGTAGTGTCCTCAAAGAGTGGGGTGATAATAATGAGGAGAGAGAAATGATCACAAGGAGAGGGGACAGTGGTCCAAAAAACTAAAATCATGTTAATGCCATGTCACTAGATCGCTCCGCGATTTTACCCCCAAAAAAGGAATATTAAGTACTAGGCTCGACGTCATTTTCACCACTGCTGAAGTTTCTAACCTTGTCTGCAAGTGCTACATGAGGAATCTATATGCACGCTTGCAAATGCTACACAAGCACCAAGAGGGAGCTACAGGAGAAATTGGAAGGTGAAAAGGGAGCCGTAGGGGCTTGAAATTATCTCAAAATCATCATGCACACACAAATTCATTTTGGAAAGAAGTAAGTGATACCCTCATTCCATGTTTACATCTTCTTACATGAGAATTCTGCTTGAAATTGATAGTCTGGAACAATCAATTAGGCAATAGGAGGTCTCTTTGGAAATTGTTGTGGTTAGAAGAAGACAAAAGTAGTTTGGTTGATATTATTTCTAGCACCATTCTCCCTCACTGCTACCAATAAATTTAAACATTGTTCCACCATTGATATTGTTTAATTTGTTTTTGAATTCCAAACCTAAATAGCACCAAGGAGGGATAATAGAAGAAATGAGGGAAGGATTTAAGAGAAGAGACCCCTCAGACACCAAGAGATTCAACAACACCCTCCTGTAGTGGAAATCTTCAGAAGACACGAATGGTTGGGTTTCTTTGAGTTGTTAAAGGGGTATGATGATGATCTTGCTCATGAATTTGCCATGGAATTACATTCTGAGGAGGAAGACAATGCCACTACTGTTGTCAGAGAGTTGGTCATCTCTCTAAGTCCTGAAACCAAAGTAAGAGTGACCAACTTACCCCTAGGAATTTGGTGGATCAATGAAGACAAGACATTGAGTGCCATATCTTGGAAAAACTTCTTCACTTCGAAAAGGAAGCCTGTAGAAGATAAGAATGGAGTAAGAATAGAAATTCTACCTTACCCTTGGGATGGAGTAGCTTACCATATCCTTAAGTATATATCTTGTGAAGGGAGATTGAGTGCGGTTTATACCTACCTCCTCAGATTTCTCCATGAGTTGAGATGCAAGGCAAAATTGCCTCTCCCTCAAAGACTTAGTGTTCCCCATTTCATCCTACAGTTAATCGTGGAGATGAGCCAGAAGGTGAGGGAAGGAAAGCACCGACACTTAGCTCACCATGGACTCACCAAGTTAATATTCATGGATTCTTTGAGCCACTTTAGGATCCTTGTCCTGTGGACTAAATTTGAGAACATGGATAAGGATACTTTCACAGAAACCCAACCCATCACACCTAGAGAAACACTAGCCTATAGAATTCAAGGTAAATAAGAAAAAATAGAAGCATAATAAGGAGAAAAAATGAAGGAGGAAGAGGTAGAAAAAACAGAAGGAGAGGAGAGAAAACCATAGGAAAAAGAGGTGGTAGGGACAGAGAAAAGAGAATAAAAATTAAAGGAGAAGATGGGGAGAAGAAAGTAGAATAAAGAGTAAGCCCTGAGGAGACTTCTAAACCCCAAGAAGCAGAGAAACAACAACATCAAACAAGTCTGTCTCGAGGGGATGTTGAACAGGAAGTAGATGTAACATTGGATACATTAGGCGCTCATGTCAAGCCCAAGAGGAGGAAATCAAGACAAGGTCCCCTATATTTCAGAATGAGGAAGAGCATTAGAATTAGATAAGGGAAACCAAAATCTCCCCCAAATGTTCCTATCATTATTAATGAATCAACAAGTTTAAAGGAAAAAGTAGGACCTATTGAAGGAAATATTCAGGAGTTTACTCATCCTAAAACCAAAACCAAGTCACCTGTAGCAATTGTGGGTAGGCCCACCCCTAGGTCAGTGACCTTCAATATGACTAGGACATAATTTGCCTTTGATAAATTAGAATAAGAGAAGCTAAAGGAGAGACAAGGTTAGTTACAAGAGAGACAAGGTTTTCTACAGGAGGAATAGGGGAAGATACATGAGCACAAAAAGGAGACACAGAAGGAAGAAACCACCTCAAAGATAGTTGGAAATTACCTAAAAGAGCTTTAGGAGCCTGATCCATAGCCTAGCTTGGGGTCCTAGTACAAATTTATTGAAGGAGGAAGGATTATCCTTGAAAAATTTGCAGTCCCATTCATTTATGAGCTAGAGATAGAGAGAGGCAGAACCCACGGGTGGATGCAAATTTCCAAATCCAAGAATGTGGAATATTTTGGCCTCATGGAGAAGAAAGTCAATGAAATGGGTAAGGAATTAAGTGATTTAATACTAAGGGAGTCTATTATGAAGGAACAACCATAGACATAAAATACAAGGTTGAGAGAGAGTTTGTAGGAGAAAGAAACACAATTTTCCACCTATTGATGGTGTTGGACCCGCCAACATGTCAAGAGATATCCCCAGTAATAAGTCCCAGTTAGACCTTAGGCCGTTTGGTGTAGGAGTCTCAGAAGTGGGTCATATAGTAATGCCTTGAATTTCGAATAGAGGCAAGTAATATAACTCTGTTGGTAATAAGGGTGTGACAGTTGCAGTGAGTCAAGGAAGGTGCATGAGAGGTTCTAACACATGGGGTTCAGATGAGTGCACCCCTTGGAACCCTTTGAGTTAAGAAGGGAACACACGAGCAAAGATGCATCACAACATGGAAGGCAAGGTAGCTAGAAATCCAAAGTGATGGTTAAACCAACAACACATTCCATAAAGATTCATACATACATACACAGATAGATATACATGCATGCATAAGTAAACAAATAGATATATCATTTAGAGTAAACCAGATAGCATAGATTACAATACAACATATGCATGAAATGTGATGACTCTTGTTATATTAAGAAGTGTAAGTTCCAGTCATACAATACATCCATGTCCAACCACTAGTCTCGAGAGTAGAATGTTACAACCATAACCACCTGCTCATCCAAAGAGATGTACTAGCTCTACGTAGTGGAGAAGCCAAGAGTATTTATAATATTGTTCAAGCTCTCTCCAAGATAGTCTTATCGGAAGCTTGGCTGACCAAAAGCCTTTACAATGAGTTAAGAGGGACTATTTATAGTAAAGGGTGGGGTGACCCTTGACATTCCCCTTTGTAACAGTTTATCTACCCTTATGAATCCTCATCTACTCTATGACTGTTACATCCAACTATCAACACTTGACTTACACTTGAGAAGAAATTACATTACAATAAACATGTACCCATGTGAGATAGAAATGGCTTGAGCAAGCCATGCTCAACATCACTATGACTTAGACAACCATTGTAGTCCAACTCCTCAACATCCTCATGAAGATCAATAGTAATGTACTCATGCCAAGATTGGTAGTCCACGATGGTGTCCATGTGCTCCAAGGTGACATACTTCCGGAGGCTGACGCTTGCCTCCAAAGAATCTAGTTACACTGCTCGGGCTCCTTTGTCCAACTTGTCTGAAAGAATGCGCATCACTATCTTCAATGTGCCCTGACCAACGACATACTTGTGCATGATGTCTACACTGATGGGAATGTCTAGGCTTGTGGCAATGAGAATCAACTCGTCGAAGTACAAATCAAGATCTAGTCAAACCTGTGCCTTTGTCTTTTCCTAGGTGAGAGTACCAATAGATGGGATCGCATGTGTGCACACCACAACATCCATAATATTGAAAACATGTGCATGGGTAGCCTATATACTAGTGATGAGCTATGGGAGCCCTTCGTAGTTCTCGATCTAACTTTGGATAAGTGCCTTTAGCTCAACTGCACTGGTGTTCATAATCTTAGGCAAGTGAAGCGGGGATCCCTTGTATCTCATCGTCCATGTTTGCATGTAATCAATAACAGCCTACAAGTTCACCAAGATACGTGCTCTTTTAGCACATTGTTGTTGCCATCCGCTGAGATGGACGATTGCCTTATGCACAATACCAAACTTGGATTACATCGCTCGCATAACTGTGTCAAGGGACAATACTTCATCTAGTATTTTCTTCTTCAGTTCAACTCAGGTGGACACTGTCACCAACTCTCCTCCTTGATTAGACATCTGTAGTTCCTTATCCATTCACTCATTCTGAGCTATCTGAAATTGAACACTTGAACTAGTGGCTTTGACATACACTCTGGTAGCATCGGCCAAGGTTGCTGGATGTTTACGCACGTCAAGCATGATCACTCATTCCTCCACTTGCGAAGGAGATGTATGATCATCCAGAGTTGAAACTCTATGAGACAACACAACTCTATGTTGAGACTCATCGAATGAGATGTTATGCATCTCTCCTTCTAGTTGATCTCCAAGAATCTCAGTGCCTCCTTGGTTGCTTGAGACTTTCTCATCTTGTGAATGTGGTGAAGTGGGTATGTCGACCTCTTGGTGGTGAGGCAAGAGGTCAGTGTCCTATTCCAATTCCTGTTGCTCCATATCCCTATCCAACTGTTGAATTTCTTGCTGTATCTCAAGAGCGAAGTCCTGCTCGTGTGATGGTTCACCTTGTCTGCCTAATGCTAGCTTTTTTTATGAGTCCACTACTTGTATGGGAGTTGTTTCATCTATTTGCACATGTTGTGCCCCCTGCTGTACCTATTTTTATTGTGCTTCCCTCTCCTATTTGCGCATCTCTTGTTCCTTCCAAAGTTGCTCCTTCAGATCATGCACTCCTTCTCTATTTCCTCCATTATTCTCTTCTCCTTCTACCTTTGCATGATTCACTTGTCGTGTTGATGCCTCTTTGCCTCTATAGCCAAAGATGCTTTCTCCACAAGTGGATATGCTCGGAACTTGTAGCTTTTCTCTTCCTCAATATGATCGACAATCTTCCTCTTGCCCTTATCATGCACTAGTATGCTTACTTCTGTTTTTGTTGCTACTTCTGGTGCTGGTGCTCTCCTGGATGTTGCTTCACATTTCTTTTCTAAACAATCCACAGTGAAACCAACCTCTTCATTGGGTCTATAGAAACTGTATCAATATCTCCATGGGTCCTCCTCTGCCCAATGAAATGACCCATGGATCCAATTGAATTGTACTCTTGTGCAGTGATCTTTCACAAGACAATGTGGGTCATATGGATTGTAACTTCAAAGGTTGAGTGGATACTTCTCCAACTTTTCTGCTTTGACATCCACTTGCTTGAAACTTTGGATCTTGTATAACCCAATTGACAACAGAAGAGCAGGCCAAGGTGCCTTCTTCTTCCGGTGCAGTCTAGCTATCAATCTTACCGAGATGTGATATGCTACTTCCTTCATGATGAGTATGTCCAAGGAGAACTTCGATATAATATGAAGAGGCTTCTCCCCACTGAACATCTGTATGAAGTTGCCAAATGGTGAGGCATACCAATCAGTAATTTCTATCAATGCCTCCATTTCTACCTTCAACATGCAGGGTGGATTCTGTTTGAATATCATCTTGTAAACCGGGGTGACCAAATGATCAGACAACCGTGTGATAACTCCTCTGAAGCTGAAATCGGAAAACAACTTACTATAAGTGTTCACAACAGTCTCCAGTGGTGACCATGCCCACTCCAAACCCAAGAACTCTTGTCGGACATAGATTGCATCTAAGATATAAGCGGACATGTAGACCTTTGCTTAAATACCTTTGGGTGACTGTCATGCCTTCGTTAACTGTTCCTTCAGCTGATGAGACAACATGATGGACTAGTTACATGGTTTGCCCTATCTGGCCAGTTGGCCCAACACAATAACCCAACTCTATGGGAAGATTTCTGTGCTTTCTTGGCCATACAGTCGACATGAAAATATGACTAATTATTGATAGGCCTTTCATAGTATCTTCATCTTGTAGATCTATTTGGGTGTCATCTTGAACCTAGCTCGCACCCTTATCCAATTCTTCAGAATGTCTCTAGAGTTGGCAATGCTATTGGGTAAGCAGAAGGGAGTCTCCATGATAGTCACGGGTTCTGACATCTGATACATCTCATCATAATCATATGTCTAGAAGGTTGCAATATTCGTCCCACTGACACTTCTCAAAGTCATCATCTTGGGATCAGCGTGCGATACGATCCAATGTATCATGTCCGTGCATGAGAACACGGGGTATTTACATGAAATCTGGTACCAGTTGGACTTGTGAATGTTCACATACACCTGGCGGTCTTTGAGGTCTTCCTTAAAAATTCCTACAAATTCTTAATTGACCTCTTACCATTTCATCTTGATGTCCTTGTCTAGAAACAACATGGTATCTTCATAGATCGGTAGAATGGAGGACACTTTCTTAGCTACTACTCCAGTTGCACTTCCATCATTGTCCTTTGATCATGCTCTGTTGGAGGCCATTAATCCTATACTACTAAGAGGTGGATGAACACCTGAAAGATATGGAGACAAAGCGACATGCATGGAAAGAAATATGTCAATTAAAACCAAGGCAAATTCAGGAATGAAATGACATGTACCTAGCGATTGACAGGCAAAGATTGTGCAATTTATTCTAGGAGGTGGGTGAATGGCTGCCAGAACTATGAAAAAGGTCTGGGCTATCTGGGAGGCAATATTGGCTGCTAGATTTGTGAAATGTGCAATCCAGGCTGACTGTTGACTGTTGGAATTACATGATGCACAATTCTAGCTCACAGTAACTGCGGGCTTAGCGACCACATTGTGCAATTTTTTCGGCCATAAGTCACTGTCCCTCAGATATGTGAAAATTAGCCTTTGAGGATAGATCGTGGGCACAAATGCACATTTCTAGAGAGGAAGACAAAGCCCTCCTACACCGGATTGTGCAATTTTGTCTTGGTGAGGTAGAGTTCGGGCCAAGGCTACCCACACCCACTAATGAGCAACTAAAAAAATTGTGAAAGCAAATGCATGGAACTATTGAGTGAAAGCATAAGTGATAGATCTTTCTTGGAAATATCGAATGAAAGATTCAGGAAACAGAACAACATGCATGTGGGTGAAGCGAGTTGTCGAATCGACGAGAATTCGTGCAGAACAGTTTCATGCATGTGACAACAATGAGATAGCAATGAAAACTAAAATGGTGCTAGTAAAAGTTAGTATGCATGTAAAGGACAACAAACATTCAAAGGAATCAAGCAAAAAATACTCACAAAAGTGAAAACATAAAAAGCGACATAAATGATGAAAAAGACAAGTTGATACCACTTACCCATGAATAGATGAGCTGGATATGTCAAAGAGTCCTAGATGTGCTATGGGATGTCATAGCTCCAAGATCAATTCGAAAGAGTGAGCTCTAATGTTTCGAATAAATAAGTTTGGGCTCATGATGTGCATGCCACAAATCTAGGAAAAAGCGACACTTGGAGGGGAGATTCTAAAACGATCTTTGCATGTAACCTCTAGCTGCTACAAATAGCTCTTTAAATCAGGGGATGCTTTTTGCATGTTGCCTTTCGCTATTCTAGAAAAAATAAATCCATGCATGAAAGTCAAGCTTCCTTAGTCTTGGGTGGAACTCGTCAACCCAATTGCACATGCAAGACGCTGCTCAACTGCTGGGAGAAAATGCACATTTCTGGATGGGAGTTGGGATGGATTCCCTAGATATTTGTGCAATTTCTGGGTAGAGCAGCTGACTGTTGCCTAGGATTGTGCAATTCCTGGGCTGAGCAGCCCTACTAGGAGGAATTGCACCATTTTCTGGATGAAGCATGACTGGAAGATTGTGCAATTCTAGAGCCCAGCAGGCTGCCAAACAAAATTGTGCAATTTCTTGAGGGGGCTTCTTAGCTTGTAGCTGGACCAAGTCCAAAGGAGTAGCCTGTGAGGGGAATGAATCAAGCTTTGATTAGCAGGTTGTCTCTTTTCAAGAAAAACATTTAAGCTTGTGTACTGGACAAAACAAGACAAGGTGTTGTGAAAGGTTTGTAGGCAGCCTCCAAAATGAAGCTAAGGAAAATTTTTGGAGGGTGGTTATAGATGCTACAACAATTGGTGACACACTGGTAGAACTCCAACCCTCTAAATGGACCTTTTTTGTGAAAGCAAAGTCTAACACCTCCATAAGTATTGTTTAGTTATCAGTTCATCTTGGTTTCACACTAGCCTAATTATAAGATGTAGCATCTGCCAAGCTCTTAGTTGATTGTCATACATTCCAAGCTAGGGAAACATAGTTGTTTCGATTGGGGTTGAGAGCTATGTTGATGCAAAAGAAGTATAGTTGTCAAAGTCTTAGTTTCATCTTTGGTGTTTCTCTACTCCCAGTAGGACTGGAGAGTATCCTGATGGAGTCACATTGGAACACAATCATGGATCTACTGCTAGCAAGCCTGGTTAGTACCCTATTGGAGTTACCTGCATCACCTCTCTATGTAGGAAGCCTTTCTCTTCTTTCGCCTTATCCATTTTTCATTTTAATTTTTTCACTTTTCATTTTTTTCATTTTAATTTTTTCATAATTGTGTATAACACTTATTCATTTCAAAGGCGGAAGAGGGATCCCAACTTGTTGAGAGTAGAAGAGGTTGTTCAAGTAGAGAATTAGTTTATTATACCTTTGACCTGTTTGTTAAGGTTTTCCCCCTTACCATACTCTACTTGACTGAGTTGACAAGGGCTAACCCAGAAACAACCGACTAGAGTAGATGACACTTGTTACAGAGGCAAGATGGCAGATAGCCAAGTAGTGATAGCTGCACAAGGCCTATTGTACTTTACCCAGCTTGTTTCAAGAGTCATACATGGTTTCATGCGAAACTAACCTACAAACAAAACAAGCAAACAGACAAGCAACAAATAAAAGAAAACGCAAAAGAAAAAGTGAAAGAACAGCTAGTAAGTAAACAAGCAAGAAAACAAAGAAACAAAAAAAGCAAGTAAGAAAACAAGCATGCAAGAAAACTGACTAAAAACAAACACTACTTCTACACCTAAACTAACAGTGCATGGGCCTAGTTACATGAAGTGATATTTCCAATGTAACCACCGGTGCATTGGTTGACACATGTTGGTGAAGGCTTGGTCTACGAGCAACCCAGTTGTGTGAACTAGCAAGAGAGAAAGATATAACAATGAAGACAACCACACTTCGTGTTTAAAAGTTCCCACGGGACATAGGTGAGTGCAAGTACATGACAAGCAGTGCATGGACTTATCATGGTGTTGTACGACACTACGTGTAGCTGTGAAGCATACAAACATTCTTGATTGTGACATGCAAGCAAACAAAAGAAACAAAGACAACATGCATTGTGCACATGTGCTTGCAATTTAAGATTCCTCCAATTCATGAGCGATGAGGCCATGCAGTTCGAGTGGAGGAAGCATGATCTGTGTGTGACATTGATCTTCAATGCATAAAGATGAGTGAGGAGGAGCCTCGGGTGATCGAACAATTTCTTGATCGGAAGTGAAACTGACCTCCAGACAAAGAGGCCCTGACATAACCATCAGCTTGGGCTGAAGTGCCTCGACAATCTTGGGTGTTTGGACTTCGTCATTAGATACATCATCATAAACTAGTGGCTTCGAAAAATCAATTGAGATAGAATCATGATCATGATGAAATATGGGAGAAAATGGATCACGAAAACCACAATCAGAAACATCAATGATTTCATTGGCATCGTCATGATCTGATGAATCGAACAGAGGGGTAGATGAAAAGTGAACAAATTCATCCTTTGTGCTTCTAGAAAATGTAGATGAAAGATCAGTTGGATTTTCAATGAATAACTTATCCTCTCTGTTGTCAGATGATGGACTGACATCCGGAATGTCTTGTGAGTGATCAATTATGGGTGCATCCATGGATGAAGATACACATGTGAGATCATGGATGGCAGGTTCACCAAAGATGTTGGGAAGGAATGGAGAAGGCTTGGATGGAAGGGACTCATCCTTCACTGAGTGTTGATGCTCAAGCTCCCACTCAATCTTCACGAATGACAGTGCATGTTGCTTGTGCAACACCAACTCCATCAGTGTTAGTTCCTTGCTCACAACATGTGTAGAGTCTGGAATGGAAGAACAAAAGGTAGTATCATCTAGAGGGACAATGAAGTGTGAAGACGAAGGTTGTGGAACAAAATTCATATGAAAACTCGATGGAGTGACAACCAAATCTGCGCGACAATTAAGTGAACTGATGTTGGGAGGATGTGATAGTTGAATCGGTGTGTAAGCATGATCCTCAACATCACTGTGCAGTGGTGGAGTTGTTTGATGAGGGGATGACAGAGATTTACTTGTGGCAGTGACCGCATCCATCTAAGATTGCACAGCTCCATCAATGAAGAATGTTGAGTGAGGCTTAATTTCAAAATTCTTCTTATGACAAGAAGATTTCTTAACACAGTACTCGAATCGGTCCCAAATATAGAAAATTTCATCTGGCTCTTCAGAGCTTGAAATGGAAAATCACAGAAGCACTGCAAAAAATCTATAGTCAATTCATGTAGAGCCTTCAATTGTTGTAATAGTTTTTAGTCAAGATGTTCTGGATCGAAATGATATAAAGTGTCCTCAATGAGAACACAGAAATTCTCAAGTGAGCAAATTGGTAATTTCATCCAGAACATCCATCTTCCTCTCGAAGCATGGAAATAAATTCATATAAGAACTCAGGCCAGGCCACTTTGCCTTCACCATCATACATGTAACTAGACAAGTGATTGAAAAACTCCCTCGTTATGGTGACATCTTCATGGTTCGAAAAACATCACGGAGGGAGAAGAGTGCAAGAATCCATGATAGATATGCAAAGGTTCAGAACAGGATGAGAGGACAGAACTTGTCATCTTCCCTCCTTCTAGTGCTAGAAATGTTGATGGTGCTACACTTGCCAACATGTCAGGGGATCTCCCCGGTAATAATTCCCAATTAGACCTCAGACCGTTCAATGTAGGAGTCCCAGCAGTGGGTCATATGGTAATACCTTGATTACGATTTCACACAGAGGCAAGTAAGATAACTCTGTTGGTAGCAAGGGTGTGATAGCTGCAGTGAGTCAAGGAAGGTCCATGAGAGGTTCTAACACACAGGGTTGAGATGAGTGCACCCCATGGAAACCCGTGATAGCACGCAGTTAAGAAGGGAACACACGAGCAAAGATGCATCACAACATGGAAGGCAAGTTAACTTGTAATCCAAAGTGATGGTTAAACCAACAACACATTTCAAAAGGATTCATACATACATACATACATAGCTATACATGCATGTGTAAGTGAACAGATACATATATCATTTAGAGTAAACCAGATAGCATAGAATATAATACAACATATGCTAGTAAGAAGTGTAAGTTCTAGTCATACAATACATCCATGTCCAACCACTAGTCTCGAAAGTGGAACATTACAACCACAACCGCCTTCTCCTCCAAAGAGGTGTACTAGCTCTGGGCAGTGGAGAAGCCAAGGCTCATTACAATACTATCCAAGCTCTCTCCAAGATAGTCTTATCGGAAGCTTGGCTAACCAAAAGCCTTTATAATGAGTTATGAGGGACTATTTATATAAAATGGTCAGGTGACCCTTGACATTCCCCTTTGTGGTAGTTCATCTACTCTATGACTGTTACATCCAATTATCGACACTTGAATTACACTTGACAAGACACTAAATTACAATGCACATGTACCCATGTGAGACAAAATGACTTCAGAAAGCCATGCTAGACATCACTATGACTTAGTCAATCATGGAAGTCCAACTCCTAAACATCCTCGTGATGATCAATAGTAACGTAATGATTCCAAGATTGATAGTCTGCAATGGTGTCCATGTGATCCAATGTGACATCTTTCTAGAACCTGACTCTTGCCTCCATAACATCAAGGTACACTGCTCGGGCTCCTCTATCCAACTTGTCTGAAAGAATGTGCATCATTGTCTTCAATGTAGCCAGACCAGCAACATACTTGTGCATGATGTTTGCAATGATGGGGAAATCTGGATGGTGGTAATGTGCATCAACTCGTCAAATTGAGTCAAGCTCTAGTCAGACCTATGCCTTTATCTTTGCCTAGGTGAGAGTCTCAATAAATGTGATTGCATGTGCATGCACCACAACATCCATACTCTTGAATACATGTGCATGGGAAGCCTATATACTAGTGATGAGCTGCAAGAGCTCTTCATAGTTCTGGATCTCACTCCAAATACGTGCCTTCAGCTCGACCACACTGACCTTCATCATATTAGGCAAGTGAAGCCAGGCTCCCTTGTATCTCATCGTCCATGTTTGCATGTAATCAACAACAATATGCAAGTTCACCAAGATACGTGCTCTTCTAGCACATCACTGCTACCATCCGTTGGGATGGACGATTGCCTTATGCATGTTACCAAACTTGGAGTACAATGCTAGCATAACTGTGTCAAGGGAAAATACTTCATCCAATATTTCCTTCTTAAGTTCAGCTCGAGTGGACACTATCACCAACTTTCCTCCTTGCTTGGACGTCTGTATTTCCTTAGCTATTCTCTCATTCTCAACTATCAGCAAGCAAACACTTGAACTAGTGGCTTCCGAGGCTGGTAGATGTTTGTGCACATCAGGGATGTTCACTCATTCCTTCACTTGCATAGGCGATGTATGATCATCCCGAGTCGACACTCTACGAGATTTCAGAACTCTATGTTGAGACTTGTCGAATGAGATGTTGTGCATCTCTCCTTCTGGCTTATATCCAAGGATCTCAGTGCCTCCTTCGTCACTTGAGAGTTGCTCATATTTTAGATGCGGTGAAGTGGGTAAGTCAACCTCTTGGTCGAAAGGCATGAGATTGTTGTCCTGTTCTAATATCTGTATCCAACTGTTGAAGTGCTTGCTCTATCTTACGAGTGAAGTCCTTCTCATGCAATGGTTAACCTTGTCTGCCTGATTCCAACCGTTCTAATGATTCCACTACTTGTATGGGCATTGTTTCATCATCCATTGCACATGTACACACCCCCTGCTGTGCATGTTGTTGTTGCGCTTCCTCTCTCCTGTTTGTGCAACTCTTGTTCCTTCCAGAGTTTCATCTTTAGCTCATGCAACTCCTTCTCTGTTTCCTCCATTCTTCTCTTGTCCTTCTACCTTTTCACGATTCTCTTGCCGCGATGTTGCCTCTTTGCCTCT